>CM060905.1:291752605-294252605 GCA_030737815.1 Allium fistulosum
AACGCTTTCTGATGTGCTTCCGCCATAGATCTTGGATCGAACATATTAACCATATCCTGAATCTGCATTCTCAATCCCCCAATGAATCTAGATGTCAGCTGCTCTTCCGTCTCCATAATGTCATTCCTCGCAATAAGCTGGTAAAACTCATCCGCGTAATCATTAACAGTCTTTGTGCCCTGCCTCAAGTTCTGCAAACGTTGATACATCAGAGATTGATAATTGTAAGGTAAGAACGTGGCTTTCATCAATTTCTTCATCTTCTCCCAAGATTCAACTTTTGACTTCCCCATTCGTTCTCGTGTAAGTTTAGTTTGCTGCCACCATGCCAAAGCTCTACCCCTCAACCTTGTAGCAACCAACTTCACTCTACGACGTTCTGGAACTTCTTTGAAATCAAAAATTTCTTCAACATTAGCCATCCAATCCAAAAACTCCTCAGCCTGCATACCACCTTTGAATTCTGGAATTTCTGTCTTCATTCCCGATTCCCACTTGTAATCGTACTCCGATTGATTCCTTCCTCGTCCACGTCCTCGTCCATGAACACTTCCACCATCATACTCTTCTTCACCATCCGATGTATATCGATGTCGATCCTGACCACCAACACTACGCCATAGATTGCATACTGCAACACACAAGAAGTGATGCAGAAAGTGCCAAAAAATGTTGTTGTAGGCCAAAAACGAGCTAAGGCAACACTTTTTCGGTGTTGCATTTTGCCGCGTTGCCGCAGAGTCAAATGCAACATCTTTGCGACCCTAAGGCAACATCGGTTCAGTTGTTGCCATAGGTACATGTGGGGCCCACTAATTCTGTTAACCAACTTAACAGAACCGTTTTGTGGGGCCCATATTCATTAATCTATGGTAACACTTTTACCAATAAAATGGCAACACTTTTCCAGTTTATTACCACATTTAACATCACATACCGCAACATTATATTCTATCTATGGCAACACCTTCTGCAATTTTTATTTAATAAAATGCTATTGCACAGAATTTGATATTCAAATAGTAATTTATTTAAATAAATATTTTATTTCAACATTTGAAATAGTACAAATTCATGAGTCCATTATTTTACAGTTCAATAATGATATATAATACTGATATTCACATATACAGATATTCCTCACTACATCACTCAGTTCACTCGTTACATATACAGTTTCATTTACAGACACATACTGACTCATATACTGAATCTTCATCTTCACTTGACTTGACCTTCATCTTCTGTCTTGTATTCCAGTTGTCCAGTCTTCTGTACCTGTCACGTACAAAGGAGAAGCCAAGTGCACAAAGTAGTACTCAACACAGCAAGCAACATAACACGTTTGAAAAATATATTTTTATTGGGTTAACGAGGGCACTAACTAAGGGCTATCACGTCCAAGTTTCATTCACATCTATTACTTTATAAATTTTCGCAAATCAAATTTTTAACTTACAAATCAATTTATATTGAATTCTTTAATTTTAAATATTCAACTTAAATTAAAATCAAATTTCCAAATATAAATTTTTATACGAATTTTCAATAAACAATTTGAAAGTGACAAAACAGTTCGATTTCAAATATTTATTTTAAATTTTACCAAGCGGCGATTTCTTTTAATTTTCTACCTAGGCCAAGTGGAAATTTATTTTAATTTCAAATTTGAGTATATATCATTTCAACCCATGCAGTTCATTATTATGGTCCAATACTGTGTCAATAAGGGAATTGTGTCGTGACAACATAATATGACTATATATGGAACAATGTAAACAACAGCAATGTCATATACTACGTGTTCATACATATGTCGTGTCTCCGTGTACAAGTGCATATCAAACAATCAATTATGTGCCCGTTAAATTATTTACAATCCAGCTGTCCCTAACATACACAACAGTTTCAAACTTGCATGTATATACCAAATGCATGCGCAAAATATACAGGAAGGCAATATGCAAAGAAAATCCAACAGACTATGGTACATTCAAGATTTTTTTTTAGCCTGTCATTATACACTTTTATTGATTTAACTAGATATATAGTTGGAAACAATTTATAATATACCAATACCACCTATGCAACACACGCGAATTCAAGTATATATTTAGTGACAATGCGCAAATGTGTACTGCTATCATCCAAAATGTACATACAAATAAATATCACTTAAAGGTTTAACAAGTAAATATTTAGTGACACATCTAGCATATCAGTCTAAAATATAAAGGTACCGTATATACAAAGCACTCTATTATTTGAGATAAGATAGTTTGTGTTGACTGCCCCTTTTATACATGCATATAGAAATTGACAGAGCCTTTATGCACTAGTTTATTATTTCGTTTAGACCTGATTTCATAGGACACCACATGCACAAACTTAGGCACAAACTTAGGCACAGTCACTTAACAATTTTATTCAGGTACCCTACTCTTTTATTTAACAGCTGCAGATTCGACATATTTATATATACAGGGAGGGCATGCATAGAAAAACCCATTACCTAACTTTACATAGGAAATCAGTTAATTTGTATACCTATTCATTATTGCCCTTTTTTTTCTTCCATTTTATGCACAGGGAACCAACTTACATCGGCATAAAACTACCCAGCATTGATCTTAGCATCTCTAAATGTATCCATGTACATGCAACGCTAATAATTTTTATACATATTCTACTCAAACTTGCAAGCAACAAAACTTAGCATAGGAAAAACCAGCGTGTCAGTTTAGTTTCCAACATATGCGTAAATATATCTAGTATTCCTAGCACACAGACAACATGTGCATAAGAACTAACATGCACAGCAGTCCAAGTTTCTTTTTTTCTTTTTAGATGGAGACCAACATGTCAGATTAGGTTCCTGTCATCCAGTAAGTCACATAATTTAATTTAAACAAATGTCAAAATTTCCGGATCGTTACAATGGTGGTTAACCGCCGACCAACTAAACACTTGTTTGGTCATGGTTGTCTGCCAACCGCAATAATTTTTTTTTTTTAACTGGTCGATCATTAATGGCCGACCTGACATTTTTTAAACCACAACCGCCATGCTACACAAACACGTTTTTGGTATTCAAGTCGTTTTGAAATATATGTATTTTAATTTTCATACCTAAAACAATATTTGCCTGTGTTCAACTCAATCTTTCATACGTAACCACTACTGGACATTTTAGTCTAAGACAAAGCAATTGAGTGAATCCTATCTAAAATGGAAGTGATCATTCTAATTGAAAATAAGAACAAACTGGGAAGAATGACAGTAAGTCAATCGACTAATTCATATTCACTGGTGATTGAAATAGGCTAAATTAGAACATGTTTTCTTCTGATTGAAAATCAGAATTTGCTAAGAAATATTGGCTCAAGGAGTAAGGACAGTCAACTTCCTAATGCGTATCATTGATTGTCCTCTATCTTTTTACCAGTGCCATGGAATTTTTTCCAAAGTGAGCACATTTTAGGAAATATTGATCCAACATACAATGTCAATCTAGTTATAAATCATTTAATTTATCATGATGACTTTTCGATAGTGGCTAAAGTAAATGAAGCAGGTGCTTTAGCAATTAGCCAGAGCTTAAAAGAAGACCAAGCAAAGTTAAAAGTAAACTCCAAAAAAAAAAAGGTTTTTTCTTTTGCAAAGAGATAACTAATATAACACATATCCAACAACATTTTGATATACAAGTTGCATCCTTGCCAATTAAATACCTGGTGCCTGGTGTCCCTCTCTCTTATAATAAACTTAAATAATGGACTTTGAAAAATTAGTTGGTAGAATTAACCTGAAACTAGATACAAGGAGCAACAAATATTAAAACACTAGTGGTAGACTTGAACTCATAAAGTCTGCCAACTAATCCATCAACTAATTATTTTAGACTGAGTTCTCTTTGTGATAATTTCATGTTGCAGACTTGCCGTTATTATAGTGAAAAACGCATAAAATTCACCAGGCTTACTGTTACCTTTGTTGACGGAATACAAACTTCTATGTTACTTTCATAAATCTGCTATGTGTCGTACGGTAACGATTATTTCTCTTCTTCTTATTTTTATATGAGCAGAAACGGTTTTCTAGACAAAACAAACAAAATTATTACATTAATAATGTTAAATGCCATCATTATAATTTGCTACATGCTGCTAAGAATATGAAAATTGAACTCTAGTTCCTGTCTAAGTTTACAATACCAATTATAAACCAAAAAATAAGGTCAACAGAAAACAATTTAACTTGTTTCGCTTGATGGACACAGGTTTTAAAATCCAACGGAATTCTAAATTAAACTAGTACAAAATTATCTTTATAAAAATTCTGGAGTTTCAAGTGTAGCATCTCTTATTTAAAATTTCAACCCAGCAAACATGGAATTCAAGTGCAAGTATCTGTTCTTATCAGTTTTTTTTTTCTACAACATAGTCACGCATCAGAGGTACACGAACCCAAAAGAACCACAAAATCATCACGACTACTTCAACAAAACATCAAGCGGTATCGGTTCTTATCAGTTTAATTGTCCACAAATTAACATAATCAGGAATCGGAAAATCAACAGAGGGCTGAGAAACCCACGAAGCTATCGAACTAAACCAATTCAAATCAAGGCAGCAACCATATTCAATTAAATCCAAATTTAAACACTTGAAATTTAAGATCAATCGTGAGAAAATACTCACTTATGCGCGTAGTAGCAAGCGGCGTCGCGACTTGGGTAGCGAAGGTGCTTGCGCCTCCAACAGTGATGCTTTAAAGAAGACGACGACGAGTTGCCGAAGGTGGCTTTAACTTGGAACGGCGGCACGACGAATTAGAGAAGACGATTCAAATTTGGGGATTAGGCTTAGGGATTTGCTTTTTATCTCAGCTGATGGAAGTGAACTAGAAAGGAGTGGTCGCGAATTTATCAGCCCGCTTTCTTTTTTCAGCCCGCGCTCATTTTTTATAATATTTTTATAAGTCTATAGCTACTGCAACATATGTTGATATCTATACTAACATCCCGAAGCTAATGTTGTAATAGACCGTTGGATCGGTGATCCATTTTAACAATCGGATTAAATGTAGACCGTTGGATCGTATTCACGCGGATTGCTAATTTTATTAATTTTTTAATTTGAATACATCTATAGCTACTGCAACATCTTGTTGATACCTATGCTAACACCTTGAAGCGAGTGTTATAATAGACAATAATCAACATATCTATACTCTTCTTCACCATCCGATGTATATCGATGTCGATCCTGACCACCAACATCTCTACCACCACCATTCCTTCCACCAACATTCCTACGATCCACATTCCTCCGATCTCGATCAGTCACATTTCTATCACGACCTCGATCATCAACATTTCTATCACAATCTCGATCCACGCTTCTATGATCACTATCAACACTTCTCTCCCGATTAGAATGTGGTGAAACTCTACTTCTTCCATGGCTCGATTCAGGTGAAACCCTTCTTTGATTTTGACTCATTTCCAACATCATCCTCTCTAATCGACCAATCCCTTCCATAAGCTTCTCATTGAAATTCTCGTTGATTCGTTGCTCCATTTCGTCGGCCTCTTCTCTTCCGTATAAAGCATTAATATTGCGATGACGTTGAACTCGTCTTGGCGGCATGATTGAATTCTTCACAAACACTTCAACAAATTCACACTTCACGATTCAAACACCTTTCGAACGTTGATCCAAAATGAAATGGATCGAAAACTCCAACTTTGTTGCAAAATATGACGAACACGATGAACACAACTTTAACACTTCAAATTCTCGGCTCCAAGACTCGATTTAGCTATGATTGGCTAAAACAAGCTCTGATACCAAACTGACGCAGCGGATATATCAAAACGATCTTCAATCGACGTAAATAGCAATCTGTGGATTGATGGATACTGAAATGCTCGAATTCGTTGATCCGAAGATACCGAACTCTAGCTATCTCTGACTCGTTGATCCGAAGATACCGGGAAAGAGATCTACGATTCTTCGACGTTGATCTTGCGCACAAGATACCGTGAATCGGCTTCAACAAACGATGATCCGAGCGCACTCGAATGACGTAAGTGGAGATAGGAGATACACTCGACTACCAATTGAAATTGAAAGCAACAAGCTAACAAAAGAGAATTTTATTCAATATTCAACAACCTTTTACAAATGAGAGACTCGGCCTATTTATAGGCATTTTACAACTCACAAAAAAAAAACAACAAAATTACAAGTATTAAGTCGGTTCCGAGTTAAGGCTTCCGACTCAACATTTACAACTTTACAAGCCTTCAGCGACTTTAACAAACAGACCAAAACATTAAAGAAAAATACAAGTATTTAACTCGGCAACGACTTAATCTTCCTTTTCGCGACTTAAGGTTAACTCGGCAACGATTTAAAGGAAGCTATCTCGGTTCCGACTTATGGTATCTCGTCGCCGACTTATGGAGCTTCCTGAATCATTCGCGCTTCAAAGTTATCTCGCACGCGCATATGGAGAAGGCAGGGATGAGATTAGGTCGTAATGGAATTGGAGATAGGTCGGAACATGACTGCGAGCTACCGTTATGTCGGAATTTGGGAATTAGGTCGTCTACGACCTTGGGTAGGTCGGCGATTGGATTGGTAGGTCTACGGTCTTGGGTAGGTCGGCAATTGGAACGGTCGGCAATTGGGGTGGGAATTAGGTCGGAGGTAATTGGGTCGGAGGTGATAAGTCGTAGGTCGGTATCTGGAGCAGTTAGGTCGTAGGTCGGCATGGAGTTAGGTCGTCTCCGACCTTGGGTAGGTCGACCGCGATTCAATACGGTAAGTGCTACATCAATATCTCCATGATTCATATCCATCATAATCTCCCTTTGATTTTGAATATCTAAAGACTGAACTGGAACAATTTTTTGTAGATATGACATAAGACTAGTAAAATGAATCTGGATCCGCAACCATATGTGTGTATAATGGTGTGTATTCATTATTTTAATACAAGGACACAAGTAATGTATAAACATCTACAATAATAAATAAATGAATGAATAATCTTACAATTATGCCATGGGCACCTCGGTAGTAGCTGCTTGTGATCGTCTTGAAGCACTCTTGACCAGCAGTATCCCACTAAAAGTGCATAGTATTAATTAAGACTTGGAAAACCAAGACAGTTGCAGAACCAAAAGTAGTAATACTTACGATTTGAAGCTTAATAGTTTTTCCATCCTGCTCCACAGTGCGAATTTTCTAAGGATCAAATGGAAAAAATATGAAGTCAACCCAATCGGCTCAAGTAAAATAACAAATAACTAGTGAGGCATTATACTACCTACAAAATCAACATCGATGGTACTGATATAGCTCTCTATATAAGAATCATCCTGCAAGAATGGGATATTTATAATAGAAATTAGTGATGATGCTAAGATAGTAACATGAACTTACCAAGTAAGTTATATACTATCTCATGCTTACACAATACGTTAACAATCAATCCACAAAAGGATATTCATATATGCATCATTAAGGTAAATCAAGGCATATATTTACAACTCTGATTAAATTTTTGAAAGGGAACTTTTGTAAAACACCCCATTAAGTTTCAAAATACACAGTCTTGCTTTTCAAAACATGTTTTTAAAACACTCCTATTTTTAGTTTAAGCCAAACAACAAATGTTTACAGTTTTGACAAAAAAAAAGAAAAAATGGTTTAATTTTTGTTATAGTAATTAAGAGCAAAATTAATTTGTGCAAAAAAAATTTGTCAAAAATAATGTTAAGGGTGTAATTCAAAACATGTTTTTGAGAAGGGTTTTTCGTGTATATTAAAACTTTGGAAATAAGGAGCAAATCCTAATTCCACTTTATCAAATATGAGCAGACATCAGGCTGAACGGGAAAAGGATAGAAGGCATGAGTATGAAAACAGTATTCACCTTTTCCAACTTTTTATGTACGATATATATGTGTGTGTATACGTACACACACATACACACTATATAATATATATATAAAGTGTATCATATGGCTAAGAAAACATAAATATTTTAAATGGTTTAGTAAAAAAACAATATAAATAGTGTGAACATTCAAATATGGTTCAAATCTTCTGATGGAAAAAGTATAACAAAAATTAGCTGAATCGGGGTTACTTTAATATGTGTATAGAACTATATAGCATTGCATATATATGATAGAGTGAATGATACGAGCATGAAATTAGGGACCTAGTGGAACTATATAACTACTTGTCCAGTGTTCAAATATATCCTACATGAATTTATATAATGCACATATAAACATTACAAAACCACTGTTCATATTCTTGTTCTGTTAGAATAAGAGGTTTTCTAATAAGGTATAGAGATATGCCTAATTGTTATTCCCTTAACCGCCCCATGTGTTCTGCATCATCCAATGTTTCTACATGATGGGTTTATGATATGCCGCTGTATCAGGATTGTGTTGATTTTCCCATATCGGGAGTTAAATAAAACGGTCCTCCATAAATACATAGTGATAATAAGTGGTTTTCTGATGCTCAGCTGGAATAAGAGATCTACTCTTTCCTGAATCCTTGACTTGACAACAATCTAGTTACTTTAATATTCTAACTTTTTCATGTTTCTTTTTTGGAATGTCTATTCTTATCTTTTCCAGTTGCAATATCATATTCATTACAAATTATGGAAGAAGGTGTTATTCATGAAACCGCCACCGATGTTTTGCAAATCAATTTGTCTCTCCATCTGTCATGCTTCCAATTAGTTCAATAGCATTTGATAATATGCAACCAGTTTATTTGTTTTTGTTTCTCTCCAACTCAAAACAATGGTTCTCATAACTGATAAATTTTATACTTTTATATTATGAAGTTAAATGACAGTTTTATTGAACGCGAATAATTATTAGACTATGAACTGCATTGACAAGAATAAAAAATATACTTTCTTGGGACCAAACCAGTTCCCATTGCGGTAAGATTATGCATAAAATTTTAGCATATACATTATATTATGAACTTATTGATTTTACTTTATAATTTCAACAGTCCTGTCCCTTATGATTTTTTATCTTCTCTTTCCAAAACCAGCTTTGTTATTTTGTTTCCAAGAAATTTGATTTTAGGACTTACGTATCAACAAATATTTTAATTTTTTTAATGCAAATTAAATTTTCATATTGAAGATGTTCACTAGATAGGTCATGGTGAGTTCATATTTAATTACTTTTTTATCAACAGAACAATTGTGTGTGTATTTTGAACTTGGTTAAATTCCCATAAATATACTTCATCTAGAATAGTAATAATATAGTTGAGTTGGTTTCTTTTGTGCTTTTGAGTTTTATACCTAGAAGTTAAAATAACTTATGCTCATGACCGAAAACTTTGTTTTTCCCTTAGGTTCATCGTAATTTTTTCCTGCCTTATTAAATAAAATTCAATTAAGGTTCAATCGGAAAATTGCCTTGCTTTGCAAGGCTTTTAGTACCCATAGCTGGCATACTGGTACAGTAGGCTAATTGTATGTTTGTCCATGAAATATTTTTGGATGCATGCATTATGTAATATCTGATTATGTGCATACTAATATGTATGCACCATACAAAATTTTAGACATTTTGCATTATTTTTAGGAAAACCAAGCTTCCCTGGGACATTTATCCCAATACAAGCAAGTTCATCAAGAGAATGATTGAATAAGGAAATCAAGGAGGTGGGAAGATGATTCAAATGTACGTTCATGCACACCTAAAACTTTAGAGTTCATATTCTACAAAATTGAATGATAATTAAAGCAGGTTATGTGCAACTAAATTCATAAGAGCTAATTTTATTATAAGGATGTTATACAATAGTTCTATCTACAGCTTTCAATAGCCACAGTAGACTCTTGAGAGAAAAATGCAAAATTCATGAATGATTTCAAAAGACACTTCCTCATTCTATCATCAACCCCAATGATAACAACAAAATATAGTGATTAGGGTTTTGTAGTATTAACAAACAAAGTACAAAAATTAAAATACCTTAGTAAAATTAGAGTTTTGCGATTACCTCAATTCATCGATTCAGAGCTTGCGAACAAATCTCAAAGAAGCAAACTTGATTAGATTAAAGGAAAAGTGGATCGGCGAAGTGGAGTAGATTGACAGAGATAATTAGCGCGAGATGGAGATAAGCAGCGTAATGGAGAAGCGAGAGGAATTTAGTTGGAGGAGGGTAGAAACTTAACATTGGAGAGGGAAGGAGATTTGAAATACGTGATAAAGTTTTTTCAATTGGGCGGGAAGGCGGCAAAATTTTGGCAGTGTTGAATTAAAAATAAAAAGAAGTAGTAAAAATAGTATTTGTTGCATTCACACTATAAACACTGCATGTCAAGACCCGCAAATCCGTACTCCTTGATTAAACACTAATCTCCATTGATTAACTCAAGGGGCATGGAAATACGAACCCTGAGGGGTTTTTAAAAAAGAAGAAAAAGGCAGAAGAAGAAGAAGAGAAGAAAGAAGAACAACAGAACAACATCAGAACAGAAAACAATATCAGATCTCACATATCGCAGCGGAACAATATATAATAGATAATCACTAGTCTTTTAAAACAAAGAACTATATAAGTTTATACATACATCAATCAGAGTCAATATACAACAATGGACAGTTATATAAACTTGTCCTCATACAGAATACACAGCGGAATAAATAAATATCAGATACAAATACTACGGCTCGCCATCCAGCTTGCTTCCAAAGCTCTAGAATATCCAGAATATCCTGATAACATAACTCTAGACTGCCCGTGTGGAAATTGGTGGGCACCCAGAGTTTAGAAGGGAACAATAAACTCCGAGTCAGTCATGGTGACTGGTGTGAGATCGTAAAACAGTTATTTTTCACAAAGAAATTTTTTTTTTTCGCAATGCTTTTGGAAAATGAAACTACCATATGACCTCCCGCCACACACACAATGCAAACACAGAATTGGAGGAGATTTCTTCTTATGATAGTCAAAGATGCTTACTATGCAAAATCAAATTCTTTTTGATATTATTATTAGTGCATAGTGTAGAAAACATTTCGAAAGTATAATATTAATTTTAGCCAACATACGACCAGTATCGTATGCCTACTATAGCTACTATGTTCAATAGCAGGTTACCGCCACATTCCATAGCAGGTAATACAACTAAAACCGTACAAGTCACGTATTGTTTCTTTGGATTTCCAACAAATGGTCAGGCCAAGGAACTTCCCATTGCCACGATAGGTACGCCCCTGGAAAGGTGACCCGAGAACCTAACCGGATCTCTGCCAACACAAGGCCGGGTTACCTCTGCAAAAATAGGTAACTACTGACACGCGTATGCCATCCCCCGATCGTAACCGATCTTCCCGAGGATCCCCGATTTCCAACAAACCACATAATAATAATAATGCAGTAACCACATAGGTTAAGTATCTGGGCTCCATACCATGATACCACCTCTATCCAGAAAGAATGACATACACTAAGGGGCGCTACTCCCTAGAACCTTGCTGCATCCTTCCTGTTTTGACCATTTCTGGGGTGTGAGGCTCGACGAAGTCTCGTCCACAAAGCTACGCTTTCTACAAAGCCATGCTTCGGGTCAAACAAATGATCATAGAAATGATCACAAAGATAAATGATCAAACAAACGATCATATCATAAATGATCAAACAACGATCATTTCACAGCAACACTCAGTATGCACGTTACCAAATTGGGAGTATATCGCTGATAAATTTCAACTACATAACCTCTGAGCTCGTACGTCTCAGAGAAGGGTGTTAAGCTAAGAGAATAAATTCTCCGCCACCAACAGAAATGTATTTGAAAGAAATCAGCTTTATATCTCAATTTGTAACGTCAGACATACAATCCATACAAGTCTGTTCCGGGATCGAACAGAACCGAAGGCACTTCTCACGAAGCCCTTGCACATCCGGATAAATTTCTAATCACGTCCGGACTTCCCGTCACTAAGCGTGATAAAACCTCTAAATCGGAGATCAGCCGATGTAGAGTAACTCGACGGTAATCCTTCGTTTTCAAAAATATCCGGTCTTCAACACCGGTCTTCGAATGCAATTCATAACGACGTATCACATATTCGGAATGGGTTATACGACCCCATGGTCCTTTCCCGGCTAACCCGAATAGTGAGCGCTTATTCAAAAATAAGTGTGGCATTCAAATTCATCCAATTCACAACAAATACCATTCAAGGTAATTATTGATAGTCAGTTATTTAACTATCAATAAAGATGCGCAATATCATCAGATTCCAAATAATTTTCCTAAATTATTTATCTTCAAAAATATCTTTACTAGATATGGAATTTCCACACTTCAAAAATAAATCAATGTTTATTTTTTTTAAAACGAATTCCCATTTCTTTTATAAATTCCATAGTGAATTTATATTTTCAAAATATCCCCTGATATACGATTTTCGAATCGATGTCAATATTCACTTTCGATTTATCTTTACAAAGATAAATCTCAAAACGTTCATTTCATATTGGAAAAGTAATTCCATACTTATTTAAAAATAAGTGATTCACAAATCTATTTATTTTCAACATTTGAAAATATTCGATATACTTAAATCAAAATTAAGTATATATTTCATTCTTTAAGGAAATCATTTACTATAACAACATCTATTTGAGTCAAAACGAATGTTACGTAAAACATCGTTACGACGACTCGAAATCACTAGTATAGGGATTCGGAATTAAAATAGATATATGAATCCCAATACTAGATAAAAATATTTCCTTTCGGAAATCATTTACTATAACAACAGTGTTATAGTCTACCATTTCCTTATTTCTCGAAAACGCCTATTTCAACAATGAATGTTGAAATCTATGCTTTCGATTCATAATACATTTTAAAACATCTTTAAAATGTTTAACTTCATTTTTAATATCACTTCTTCAAAAACGTATCCATTTTACTTAAAAATATATTCACTGTCCAAAATCGTGAATATAATTCACTTAACCCAATTTCAATCTTTTCTACACATTTATTTCAAGGATAATTCGCTATCCAGAATTGCGAATATATCTTCTTTAATAACCTTCTATATTTAATTTATCAAATTAAATTGGTTTCGAATTTATAAAAAAACGTTTATAAATTCTATTTCTATTTTTTTAACAACTTCGATTTGTAAATCTCCTTTATTAACAAATTCAATCAAGATCCATTTAAAGGTAAAAAATCAAATTTATAAGTCAATTTCTTATAAATCTTTTATTCTACAATTTCATTCATTTTAGAACTTCACAATTTATAAATCTATAAATTTCATTCACTTACGGATTCCATAATTATTATTTTTAACACTTAAAAAAAACTCATTTTATAATTCCAATACTTTGATTTATAAATATCAATTTTATAAATCTTTTATACAAATCGTTTATAGTTATTCAAAAATCCCAACTCAAATCATTTTATAAATAAATCGACTTTTATTTCAAAAACGACACTTTGGTTATATTTTACCAAAAATCTTAACTCTTATAACTTTAAAATTCTAGACGTTTATTTATTTGAAATAAATCAATTCAAAAATTCAATAAAACGTCTACTTTCAAAAATCACTTTAAAATCCTTTTAGAGTAAAAGTCGTTATTTTTAAACTTCAAAACTGAATCCGATGATGCAACAGCACCAACTAGTCAATCACAACAACAAACATCATATATCAATATGATAACAGAATATACATCAATATCTGTAAATAAATAAATACTGTTGAGGAATCCAGTTGGATCCCTCCAACCTGTTTCCCTGCATCCACAAACGTTAGCACGATACCAATTCCACTTCGAGGTGGAATATCGCGGTATATGGGTTTTATAAAAATCATCCGCTTACTAACGGCGCAATAGGGTCTCATCCGCTATACGAGGCGGGAAATCAATCAATCCAATATATACATATGCCAATATGTATATATTGCTATATATATATAGATATATCCTACTATATCTAATATCGCATCCAAACAGTCAATCAACTCAATCAATAACTGCAAATAAAATTTCATTTTGAGTGAGAAAATCTCACCTTAGCTTTTATTTTGCAATCCAATCCAATCCTCCTTTTGTTTTCTCGACTTTAACCTTGTATAAAAAAATTTATAAATCTATAAATATTCGAATTAAATCGAATAATAAATTTTCATTTGATAACTTCAATTCATCGGTGATTTCATTTTAACAGTTAAATTAATTAACTAACTGTTATACAAACCCTTGTATATTTTTCCAAAGATTTATACGTATATATAAAATTTCTGTTTACTGCATATCTCTATCTTACTGTTTTCCATATATTATAAATTACTTACGGTTTACATAAATATATATGTAGAATCGAAAACTGCATTTTCTTATCATCTCACCCCTTTTTTTCCTCTATGAATATATAAACATTACTTATTCAATTTTATCTTTAATAAGAAAAGGATCGTTACCTTACTGTTATACATATATATATTCTTATAAAAAAAACATATAAATTTTATTTTAAATTTAAATAACTGCAATTCATTACCTTCACTGTCGAACAAGAAAACGCGTAGCCATCAATAATCGAACTCGATTCGCCGTGATTCCCTCGCTCACGAATTAGCCGTACCCAAATTTGTCGTGAGCTTAACTTCGATTCCCCCAAATCGCCGCTGCCACGATTGACAAGTCGCGGTCCTCCCTGAGCGCACGCGCGCATCCTCCCCGATAACACGTGGATGCCGCCTCCAACCTTCGCCCCCAAGCCTCATCCTTCATGCGCACGCGCGTGGTCACACGTCATCTGCTGCCGACCAAATCTCGAGCTCGATTGAAGCCCAGAGGTTTGCCGTCTCCATTTCTCGTGCTCGCGAGCCTCCCATGCCCTAACCCATCGCGAACGCCTCGCCTTGTATAAATCGCGGAAGCCTTGCTCGAACGCGCGCCCAGATCTCTGTTTTATTTCGAACGAGACTTGATTCGTTCGTTCGTTCGTTTTTTTTTTTGATTTGAACTGGGGAAGAGGGTAATTGTTTAAACTCGGTCGCCATTTTTACTTTAATTTTTTTTTTGAACGAGAATTTACCTTGAATAGATAAAGGAAGAGGGGGGAACGAGATAATGTTGTTTTGTACGAGAGGAGACAAGTAGGTCGACGGAAATCAGATGCTAGGGTGGCTACTGATTTAACCTTTATATTTTATATTCAAAAATATCTTGTTATATTATATCAACGCGTTTACTTAACGTACGATCACACAATAACTCTGAAAGCCACGAAAACTGAAATCCGATAATAATACAGTATTACAGATCCAATGGAACTAGTTTTGTCAAATTCCGAGACTATGCCTCGGACGGCTATTTTCCAATATCAATTCGAACGATTAAATTTCAAAATTGAACAAATCGTTTTCAAACTCAATTCTGAAGCTTCTATTATCTTCAGTATTATCAATACGAATTTTAAAAGCTTTCGAAATATTTTTCTTCAACTAAAAATTGAAGATTCAAAAATTTACCCAATTTACAATAGATTAAATTTTATAATTTAATCGCCAAATTCAAAGTTAGATCGGAAATTCAAATTAAATCATCGTTCAAATATTTAAAATTAATTAAATATTTTCAATTTAATTTGTTCAAAATTCAGGGTCGTTACAGACTTCCCTCCTTAAAAGAATTTCGTCCCGAAATTACAAGTCAGGAAGAAAAAGTTCTTAACTCGTATACTATTTTTCACAATCTAATAGTTTTATCAATTTATCAAAACAAATCTTTCTATTAAAGATTCATTATTATTTCAACTAAATTTCCCACTTCAATTATAAGTTTCAAACAACATTGCTTAACTTCTCAATTCAAATTCGAGTTTAAATTCAAATTTTAAACTTTCAAAATTTCTCAAAAACTTTCTAACACTCGAAATTTTCGAAAAATTTCGCCAGCGTCTCCTTTGCGCGGCTAATACGGTACGACTACAAAACGTCCCTACGGACTCTCAGATTTCAAAAAGAAAAGAAAAAGCCAAGCGGCTAGACAAGAAATCAGGAAATCTCATATTGAAATTCAAATACTTACCTTTTGTCGAGCAATTCAAATACATCTTTGAAATCAAAATTTCCAATTCCTTTAATACACTTGTATATCCTACTAGCCATAATATCTAGTTACAACATTCAAACCATTTTGCAAATTCTATTACAAAATTTTCAATATAAACCGCTTATACATTTTTAGCTTCACTATTGGAGTTACATATCTATTTTCATTCAATTTTACATTTCATTTTCATTTGAATTCAATTCACAATTCCAGTTTGATTTGGATTCTAGTTTACTTTCTGAATATTGAATTTCTATCAATTTACTTTCATTCACAACCGCACTATTTTAAATTAGTTCCAATTACAAATTCATCACAAATTCTAATTCATTTATTCAAATTTGTCTTCAACATTCAGTTTCAATTCCAGTTTTATTCACTTTTGTTCGCTCCCAAAATTTATTTACAATTCACTATTTTGGTTTATAACCACTTATATTAAACTGGATTTCAATTCGAATTCAATTTACATTCATGTACTTGCAATTGCAAATTGGTTCATTCATTCACAATTTTATTTTCATAATTCAATACTCAATTCCAGAGTCTTTTCAACCTTTTCAAAACCATTTTTGAAAACAATTCAAATTTATCTTTTGAATTTTCTAAAACTAAATCCAAGTTTTTCAAACAACTTCCATTTAAAACAATTTGGCAGCGATTCCTCTTTTGGAAACCCAAAAATGAACATCGATGATGCTGCAGTCATTACCGAAGTTATTTTCCAGCGACCGAAAAGAGTTTAGAGCTCTCATCTCTTCCAAAATACTTTTCAAATCCTTTTTGAAATTCATTTTCAACTCTAAAAAGGACTTAAACTTTCCAAATCACCAAAATTTTCAAATTCTTTTCAAAACATTTCCAAATACTTCTCTGGAATTCCGTTTCAAATTACAAATCACATTTATAATTTATATTCTTAAATTTCATTTGTATGTGAATTTACCCCTTAACTTTGGAGTGATGATTTCAATTTCTTATTCAATTTCATATAATGATGATAACATTTCAATATTATCACTTTCCTAACAACCAAACATCCATATGCTATAATAATTCATAGAAAACCATTTCTTTTCTATACAAAAATAGTTTTGGGCAAAATTATCTCATTCACCCTATTTAAAACAATACTGTGTCAGTTTATCTTGTTTAGAGTTTAGAAACCCCTATCGATTACAGTTAGCTAGACTGTTACGACCAGAATTCATAAACAATCAACCGATAAGTCAACACAATACAAAATAATTTCATATTCACTAACAAATACGCACTCGTATCTATTATTACACTCAACTCATTCTAGAGTACTACTGACTCTATCTCTAATGAGTAACACCCAACAGAGCAGGGTTGTCGCTTAACCATATGCTCTGATACCACGCTGTCAAGACCCGCAAATCCGTACTCCTTGATTAAACACTAATCTCCATTGATTAACTCAAGGGGCATGGAAATACGAACCCTGAGGGGTTTTTAAAAAAGAAGAAAAAGGCAGAAGAAGAAGAAGAGAAGAAAGAAGAACAACAGAACAACATCAGAACAGAAAACAATATCAGAATCTCACATATCGCAGTGGAACAATATATATAGATAATCACTAGTCTTTTAAAACAAAGAACTATATCAGTTTATACATACATCAATCAGAGTCAATATACAAAAATGGACAGTTATATAAACTTGTCCTCATACAGAATACACAGCGGAATAAATAAATATCAGATACAAATACTACGTCTCGCCATCCAGCTTGCTTCCAAAGCTCCAGAATATCCAGAATATCCTGATAACATAACTCTAGACTGCCCGTGTGGAAATTAGTGGGCACCCAGAGTTTAGAAGGGAACAATAAACTCCGAGTCAGTCATGCTGACTGGTGTGAGATCGTAAAACAGTTATTTTTCACAAAGAAAATATTTTTTCTTTTTTTTTCGCAATGCTTTTGGAAAATGAAACTACCATAAGACCTCCCGCCACACACACAATGCAAACGCAGAATTGGAGGAGATTTCTTCTTATGATAGTCAAAGATGCTTACTACGCAAAATCAAATTCTTTTTGATATTATTATTAGTGCATAGTGTAGAAAACATTTCGAAAGTATAATATTAATCTTAGCCAACATACGACCAGTATCGTATGCCTACTATAGCTACTATGTTCAATAGCAGGTTACCGCCACATTCCATAGCAGGTAATACAACTAAAACCGTACAAGTCACGTATTGTTTCTTTGGATTTCCAACAAATGGTCAGGCCAAGGAACTTCCCATTGCCACGATAGGTACGCCCCTGGAAAGGCGACCCGAGAACCTAACCGGATCTCTGCCAACACAAGGCCGGGTTACCTCTGCAAAAATAGGTAACTACTGACACGCGTATGCCATCCCCGGATCGTAACCGATCTTCCCGAGGATCCCCGATTTCCAACAAACCACATAATAATAATAATGCAGTAACCACATAGGTTAAGTATCTGGGCTCCATACCATGATACCACCTCTATCCAGAAGGAATGACATACACTAAGGGGCGCTACTCCCTAGAACCTTGCTGCATCCTTCCTGTTTTGACCATTTCCGGGGTGTGAGGCTCGACGAAGTCTCGTCCACAAAGCTACGCTTTCTACAAAGCCATGCTTCGGGTCAAACAAATGATCATAGAAATGATCACAAAGATAAATGATCAAACAAACGATCATATCATAAATGATCAAACAACGATCATTTCACAGCAACACTCAGTATGCCACGTTACCAAATTGGGAGTATATCGCTGATAAATTTCAACTACATAACCTCTGAGCTCGTACGTCTCAGAGAAGGGTGTTAAGCTAAGAGAATAAATTCTCCGCCACCAATAGAAATGTATTTGAAAGAAATCAGCTTTATATCTCAATTTGTAACGTCAGACATACAATCCATACAAGTCTGTTCCGGGATCGAACAGAACCGAAGGCACTTCTCACGAAGCCCTTGCACATCCGGATAAATTTCTAATTATGTCCGGACTTCCCGTCACTAAGGGTGATAAAACCTCTAAATCGGAGATCAGCCGATGTAGAGTAACTCGACGGTAATCCTTCCGTTTTCAAAAATATCCGGTTTTCAACACCGGTCTTCGAATGCAATTCATAACGACGTATCACATATTCGGAATGGGTTATACGACCCCATGGTCCTTTCCCGGCTAACCCGAATAGTGAGCGCTTATTCAAAAATAAGTGTGGCATTCAAATTCATCCAATTCACAACAAATACCATTCAAGGTAATTATTGATAGTTGGTTATTTAACTATCAATAAAGATGCGCAACATCATCAGATTCCAAATAATTTTCCCAAATTATTTATCTTCAAAAATATCTTTACTAGATATGGAATTTCCACACTTCAAAAATAAATCAATGTTTATTTTTTTAAAACGAATTCCCATTTCTTTTATAAATTCCATAGTGAATTTATATTTTCAAAATATCCCCTGATATACGATTTTCGAATCGATGTCAATATTCACTTTCGATTTATCTTTACAAAGATAAATCTCAAAACGTTCATTTCATATTGGAAAAGTAATTCCATACTTATTTAAAAATAAGTGATTCACAAATCTATTTATTTTCAACATTTGAAAATATTCGATATACTTAAATCAAAATTAAGTATATATTTCACTCTTTAAGGAAATCATTTACTATAACAACATCTATTTGAGTCAAAACGAATGTTACGTAAAACATCGTTACGACGACTCGAAATCACTAGTATAGGGATTCGGAATTAAAATAGATATATGAATCCCAATACTAGATAAAAATATTTCCTTTCGGAAATCATTTACTATAACAACAGTGTTATAGTCTACCATTTCCTTATTTCTCGAAAACGCCTATTTCAACAATGAATGTTGAAATCTATGCTTTCGATTCATAATACATTTTAAAACATCTTTAAAATGTTTAACTTCATTTTTATTATCACTTCTTCAAAAACGTATCCATTTTACTTAAAAATATATTCACTGTCCAAAATCGTGAATATAATTCACTTAACCCAATTTCAATCTTTTCTACACATTTATTTCAAGGATAATTCACTATCCAGAATTGCGAATATATCTTCTTTAATAACCTTCTATATTTAATTTATCAAATTAAATTGGTTTCGAATTTATAAAACAACGTTTATAAATTCTATTTCTATTTTTTTAACAACTTCGATTTGTAAATCTCCTTTATTAACAAATTCAATCAAGATCCATTTAAAGGTAAAAAATCAAATTTATAAGTCAATTTCTTATAAATCTTTTATTCTACAATTTCATTCATTTTAGAACTTCACAATTTATAAATCTATAAATTTCATTCACTTACGGATTCCATAATTATTATTTTTAACACTTAAAAAAAACTCATTTTATAATTCCAATACTTTGATTTATAAATATCAATTTTATAAATCTTTTATACAAATCGTTTATAGTTATTCAAAAATCCCAACTCAAATCATTTTATAAATAAATCGACTTTTATTTCAAAAACGACACTTTGGTTATATTTTACCAAAAATCTTAACTCTTATAACTTTAAAATTCTAGACGTTTATTTATTTGAAATAAATCAATTCAAAAATTCAATAAAACGTCTACTTTCAAAAATCACTTTAAAATCCTTTTAGAGTAAAAGTCGTTATTTTTAAACTCAAAACTGAATCCGATGATGCAACATCACCAACTAGTCAATCACAACAACAAACATCATATATCAATATGATAACAGAATATACATCAATATCTGTAAATAAATAAATACTGTTGAGGAATCCAGTTGGATCCCTCCAACCTGTTTCCCTGCATCCACAAACGTTAGCACAATACCAATTCCACTTCGAGGTGGAATATCGCGGTATATGGGTTTTATAAAAATCATCCGCTTACTAACGGCGCAATAGGGTCTCATCCGCTATACGAGGCGGGAAATCAATCAATCCAATATATACATATGCCAATATGTATATATTGCTATATATATAGATATATCCTACTATATCTAATATCACATCCAAACAGTCAATCAACTCAATCAATAACTGCAAATAAAATTTCATTTTGAGTGAGAAAATCTCACCTTAGCTTTTATTTTGCAATCCAATCCAATCCTCCTTTTGTTTTCTCGACTTTAACCTTGTATAAAAAAATTTATAAATCTATAAATATTCGAATTAAATCGAATAATAAATTTTCATTTGATAACTTCAATTCATCGGTGATTTCATATTAACAATTAAATTAATTAACTAACTGTTATACAAACCCTTGTATATTTTTCCAAAGATTTATACGTATATATAAAATTTCTGTTTACTGCATATCTCTATCTTACTGTTTTCCATATATTATAATTACTTACGGTTTACATAAATATATATGTAGAATCGAAAACTGCATTTTCTTATCATCTCACCCCTTTTTTTCTCTATGAATATATAAACATTACTTATTCAATTTTATCTTTAATAAGAAAAGGATCGTTACCTTACTGTTATACATATATATATTCTTATAAAAAAACATATAAATTTTATTTTAAATTTAAATAACTGCAATTCATTACCTTCACTGTCGAACAAGAAAACGCGTAGCCATCAATACTCGAACTCGATTCGCCGTGATTCCCTCGCTCACGAATTAGCTGTACCCAAATTTGTCGCGAGCTTAACTTCGATTCCCCCAAATCGCCGCTGCCACGATTGACAAGTCACGGTCCTGCCTGAGCGCATGCACGCATCCTCCCCGATAACACGTGGATGCCGCCTCCAACCTTCGCCCCCAAGCCTCATCCTTCATGCGCACGCGCGTGGTCACACGTCATCTGCTGCCGACCAAATCTCAAGCTCGATTGAAGCACAGAGGTTTGTCGTCTCCATTTCTCGTGCTTGCGAGCCTCCCATGCCCTAACCCATCGCGAACGCCTCGCCTTGTATAAATCGCGGAAGCCTTGCTCGAACGCGCGCCCAGATCTCTGTTTTATTTCGAACGAGACTTGATTCGTTCGTTTTTTTTTTTTGATTTGAACTGGGGAAGAGGGTAATTGTTTAAACTCGGTCGCCATTTTTACTTTAATTTTTTTTTTGAACGAGAATTTACCTTGAATAGATAAAGGAAGAGGGGGGAACGAGATAATGTTGTTTTGTACGAGAGGAGACAACTAGGTCGACGGAAATCAGATGCTAGGGTGGCTACTGATTTAACTTTTATATTTTATATTCAAAAATATCTTGTTATATTATATCAACGCGTTTACTTAACGTACGATCACACAATAACTTTGAAAGCCACGAAAACTGAAATCCGATAATAATACAGTATTACGGATCCAATGGAACTGGTTTTGTCAAATTCCGAGACTGCGCCTCGGACGGCTATTTTCCAATATCAATTCGAACGATTAAATTTCAAAATTGAACAAATCGTTTTCAAACTCAATTCTGAAGCTTCTGTTATCTTCAGTATTATCAATACGAATTTTAAAAGCTTTCGAAATATTTTTCTTCAACTTAAAATTGAAGATTCAAAAATTTATCCAATTTACAATAGATTAAATTTTATAATTTAATCGCCAAATTCAAAGTTAGATCGGAAATTCAAATTAAATCATCGTTCAAATATTTAAAATTAATTAAATATTTTCAATTTAATTTGTTCAAAATTCAGGGTCGTTACACTGCCAATAAATGCAACTAAATGTAGGTTTTCTTGTATTGGGTGTTACAATCTCCCCTCCTTAAAGAATTTCATCCTCGAAATTACGATAAGGAACACATCAAAACAATCAAATGTAAAACATACCATCAGAAAAAATCAGGATAAGCGTCTCTAATTCTGCTCTCAACTTCCTAAGTACAGTCTCTTCCATCGTCACTCCATTGGACTTTCACTAATCTGACTGTCTTGTTCCTCAACTGCTTCTCATCTCTCTCGACTATCCAGATAGGCTTCCTAACTATAGTCATGTATGGTTCCACTACTAAATCTTCTGACACAGTCGGTGCTATAGTAGTGTCTGGATCCCTAACATACTTCCTCAGATGATATATATGGAAAACATCGTGGACTCCTGCTAAACTACTCGGTAACTCTACTCTATATGCGAGTTTCCCGATCCTCTCTAAAATACGAAACGGTCCTATAAACCTTGGTGCTAACTTCCCCGTCTTCCCGAACCTGATAACACCTTTCATCAGCGATACTTTGACGAAAACATGATCTCTAACAGAGAACTTTAAATCTTTTCATCTTCTATCTGCCTAGACTGAGTTTCCTTCATTCTCGCCTTTATCAGCTCAATCTTTTCTGCCGTTTCTCTTACCAAATCAGGACCAAGGACTAATCTCTCTCCAGTCTCTAACCAACATGCAGGGGATTTGCATGGTCTTCCATACAAAGCCTCAAACGGTGTCATCCATATACTAGTCTGATAACTATTGCTCTACGAAAACTCGACTAGGTGTAGTGGTCTTCCCATGATCCACCAAAATCCAGTACACGAGCTCTTAACAAGTCCTCGAAGATCTTGTTAACTCTTTCTGTTTGCCCATCAGTCTGCAGATGGTACGCGGTACTCATCTTGAGCTTGGTTCCTAAAATTTCCTGTAGACTCTTCCAGAACTCATTAGTGAACAACGAATCTCTATCACTAACAATACTACTAGGAATTCCATGCAGTCTAACCACATTCTTCATGAACAACTTTGCCAAAATAGGTGTCGTTCTGGTTGACTTAACTGGAATGAAATGGACACTCTTGGTCAATCTATCCACTATGACCCATATACTTTTATTCCCTCTATTAGATCTCGGCAACCCATCTATGAAATCCATAGAAATAGAATCCCACTTCCTTATGAGAATATCCAATGGCTGAAGCAATCCACTCGGCTTTTGATGTTCGGATTTTACCTGATGACAGTTCAAACACTATTTCACCCATAAGCCAACATCCCTCTTCATGCCTTCGTAGAAGAAACTTCTCTTTATATCTTGATACATCTTCGTACCTCCTGGATGAGAACGATGGCATTCCTCCAAAACTTCTTTTCTTATGTCTCCTATATTTGGAACACATAATCTACCCTTCTTTCTCAACCCTTTAGAAACTCAAACCTTTCGAAAGCTCTTGGGTTCAATTTAAAACATGTGGAAAAACACCTTTCGAAACCATTTAAGCCAAGTCTTTCGAAACCTTTGGGTTATACTTCAATCAGAACAAAAAGAGTCATTTAAAACATCTAAGTCGAAAGCCTTCCTTTCGAAACCTATTCCTAAGTGAAGAAGTGATGGTGTCGAAACCATCCCTTTGAAAGCATTGGAGAAGTGGTTAATTTTTAAAAGCAAAGTATACCTTTCAAAACCATTGACTTCGAAAGGTAAAAAGAGGCAGCTAGGGGTTTCGACCCCTTCGAAACATTACTTAAAACAAAAGAGTGCAACCCATTCGAAACCTCTTCTTTAAATCAGTTGACCTAGTCGGAAGTCAACTAAGTTGAAGGCTACTTAGTCGAAAGTAAGCAGGCACTTTTCTCATTTAAAACAAAAAGGCGCTTCGACCCTTTCAGAACCCCTTGGTTTCAACTCTTACCTTCCGCCCTTTGTCCAATTCACTGTGTACCAAGAGGTTGATACTATGTGCATTGGTTTATGGAAGGAGGCGGAGGATCTTAGTCGAAAGCTACCTGGGCGAAACTAAAAGAGGCGAAACATGCTTTTAACATGAATTTCTAATTTTAAACCCTTTTAAGTAAACTTTTTAACTAACCTGCCTTGTTTGTCAAACTCTTATTGGTTGCTAATTTTTCTTTTCTAAAAGTGCTGCCATAATTTTAGAACTAATTAATTTAAATTATTTGCAAAACACCCCTTCTCCTTAATTAAATATATAAACATTTAAGTCTCATACCTTAAATAATTTTATATATTCATCAAAACACTAAGGAAAATTCTATAAAAATTCTAGAAAATCCTCTTCAATATGTTTTCTAACATATATAAATTTCAGATCCAAATAATTATTTATTTTGCCATAAATAATTTATAACACAATAAATCATTTTCTTCACTAGAGAATTAATATAAAATTCACATTAATTCAGAAAATTATGAAAATTAAAAAACTTTTCTAAAATACCATTTCTGATCTACATTTAAATTTTCAAGGCATTTGGATGTCATTTAATAGGGTTTTCATATCAAACATATTATAAAAACTAGTATAAACATGTATAAGTCATCAACGAGCATATATAAACTTTCAATCATCCAAACATGGCATTATCATGCAAAATAATTGCAGGTTATCCTTAAATCTGAAAACTATAAGAAAAATGGGATGCAGTAATCATTCGCCTTAGCTTTGTGATCAAAGATGTGAGATTTGATGTTGAATAAGTTGATTTGCTTCCTCCTTTTGAAAATCCGAGCTTTATCTTCTCTTGAGATTGAAAATGGTGGTCGGCCATAGAGTATTTTTACTTGAGAAAGATGAAATGAATGTGTGTTGGGTTTCCTAAGGGTTTTAGTGTATAAGTTTGTCATATTTCCCATTTTTCACTCCCTTATTTTCTAACACTTTTATTTATGCTATCTCGTTTTGATTTACATTTAACATGGCACGGCTACCCTTGATTATGATCAAATCTCAATCCACTAATCACTTTACATTATTTTATTTTATTCAGCTAACTAAACATCCTAAATAATATTACTAAAAATATGGAGTGTTACAGGCATAGTGTCCTTTCTTATCACATTTATAATAGACAACTTTTGCCTTCCCTTTCTTAGCAGCTCCACCCCTCTGAGCTCCTTTCTTATGGAAAATTTTTCTCTTCTGACTCTGCTCTCCTTGAGGTTCCTTTTTATTATTTCCTTCAAGAAAAGCAAGCATCTCTTCATGCCTCAAGGCCATCTCAACAACATCACATGGTTCCCTAATATGTGGTAATGTGGCCTTAGCAAGCTCAAGCTTCAGCCCTCGAATGAACTTCTCATTCCTCTTAATCACAATATCAACCATAGCATAGCCATATCTCACTAGCTCCTCAAACCTTGTTACATACTCAAGTATAGTCATCTCTCCCTGCTCCAACTCAGCAAACTTCTTGAGTAAAGTAGACTTAGCAATCTCCGACATAAACCTTTCCTCAAACCTCCTCCTGAACTCAACCTAAGTCATAGTTTCTTCATTGACTCCAACAGTAAAACTGTTCTACCAATACAGTGCTACTCCTTGTAGCTGTCTAGAAGCAAGCCTCCTCTTCTACTCGTTATTGAGCCCCACAATAGCAAAAATCCTCTCGCAATGAAGTAACCAATTCTCAAATTCAATAGCGTCTTCGGTACCAATAAATGGATTTCCTCCCAACCGAGCATAATCTCTAATCAAAACAGCATAGTTATTCACCAATGGAGCTTCTTGATTTTCTCCTCCAGTAGCAACTCCCGCTTGCATCATGTTTACAAAAAAATGATACATCGCTCCTATATCAACTTGCGGGACTCCATCACCCACATTTATAGCTTATGCCTGACCTGGGTTCCTTCTGGTATTTGGTATGGAATTTCCATTAGTTATGGTGCTTCCCCCGCCAATGTTAACTCTTCCACTTCTAGCATCCATATCTGCATTCGAGTCTTCGTAAGATACAGAAGAATAGCCTAATAGAGATGGGAGAATAGAGATAAAGCGTATACTTATATATAGCAAATACAAGTACGTTACAATAGCGTTATCCCATACCCCGATCTTTTCTCTAATTCCATAGGATTATGTTTTCAAAATCATTTTAAGTCTAAAGATTTTCATAAACCCATGCTATTATACCAAGTTGTAATATCCCCTACCTTGAGGCCCGAATCTAAGCGCTACAGATGTTGTAGTCATCTATAATATTAACTTTCGGTGACAAAATACGGTAATGTTAATGGTATCCATAATATCAAAAGCACTTGATAAGGAAATAAAATCATAGATCAAAAACAACAACTTTACTAATTACATTTCAAAAACATGTTTCATATTCTATTACATGATCCCAAACGTTTCCCAAGTTTTGATGAAATATAATTATTACAAAATACACCAAGAGCGACATATAAAGATGCCCCTTGGATGATCAAAGTACTAAATAGACAAAACTGTTTTAATACATCATAGCAGAAATAAAAAATAACAACTCCTAAGTAGCTATCCTTGCCTCCTATAAGTCTTCGAAAGCTTTATTCATCCACCTACTAAACCTATAAACCCTGACTCTCAATCTACTCAAATTAATTTTGAGCACGCGAGAGTTTAAGGGAAAAACATAAACTTCGAGTCAAATATAAAGTCTAATGTGAATAATACTATTACATCTCGGTTTATTGATATTAAGTGAGACCACGCCGCTTAGCGGAACTGGTTTCCCCTCACTAATATCCCTTTAAAATATATCTTTTTGCAAATCATAATCTTGCAATCAAATTGATTAATCCATTTGATTATAACAATAATAGCAATATCATATATGTTCATAAACAGGTAATAAATGGACCATCTATCCGCACAATATAGTTTTGTTTGGCTGACTACTAACTATTGGCTGACTCGGGCCTACCAGACAAAATAACAAATAATCTAACACATGTTAGACATACTACTGGACGGTCTATCCTTAACTTACTTCTCCTAGGGTCATCTGATCCTAATGGTTTTGCGGGCTTACCAATAACATATCCTTCTTCTCTGTATATATTCCTTTCTATGTGTAACCAACATTTAAGTCTTACTTGTGATTAAGCCCTACACACTGGAATTTTGGACTAAATTAGCTAGGGGCTATGGCTAATGTATAGGACGCGACCCTATACCAGTCTCATCTGATATTCTAATATCTGAGTCATTTACTTAGGGTTAACTACTCTTCAAATTTTCCTTGAAAACCTTTCAAATTAATCTAACCCTTTAAATCATACTTAAACAAGAAAAATATACTCTTTGTTATACTCAAAGCTATTTTCCATGTTATATATATACTTTACCCAAAACAATGTTAATGAAATATATTGAGGGTTACCTATCCCTCCAAAATAAGTTAAAACCCTTTTCAACTTAAAAACTCTTAGACCATAAAGCCAAGGTAAATCATTCGAAACCTTTGTTTAAACTTTAAACAACCCTTTTGAAACCATTGAAAGTACTCCTTCCGAAACATATTAACTACTATACACTAGGTCGAAAGGCCAAAACATACCTTTCGAAACCTTTATAACAACCTTGCAAAATCATTAAAGGTATCCCTTCGAAACCTTTATAAGCCTTAGACATCCTCTTTTCAAAACTCTTTAAGCTTGCCTTTAGAAAGAAATTGGAAACCTTCCATTTAAAATACTTTAAGTACCTTTCGAAACCATTGGGGAACCTTTCCTTCGAAACCTTCGTTTAAACCTTTCGAAAGCATTAAAGTTCTTTACTCAAAATAAACCTCTCGAAAGCATTGGGTTCAAGTAAAAGCTTGTGGAACATAGTTTTGAAACCATTTAAAACCATTCTATTCGATACATATGGGTTTATCTTTCAATAGAACAAAGGGTCTTAAGTAAACTAAGTCGAAAGCACTCTTTCAAAAGCAAATTTCCAAAGTAAAAGAAAGTGGATGGTTTCGACACCAACCCTTTTGAAAGAATTGGAGAAGCGGCTTGTATTTTAAAAGCGAAAGCACCCCTTTGAAACCATGTTTAAAGGCAAAGCGGCCTCAACTGGGTCGAAAGGTAGAATTGCGGAAGCGAATGTTTCGACCCTGTCGAAAGCTAATTTAAAACAAAAGGCGGTAACCTCTATCGAAAGCTATCTTTAAACCCTTTCGAAACTAATCTTTGGAAAGCAAAGCAAGCAGCTTTTCTGTTGAAATCAAAACAAGGTCTCGACCCCTTCGAAAGCACGTTTCGACCTTATACCTTTCGCCTAACTCCAATCCACTACATACCAAGGCATTGATGCCATGTGTATTGGTTTTGACTTGGTCAGGGGTAGGGGTATGTAGTCGAAAGTTTGCTGCCGATAGTGGCGAAACAGCAAATCCTTACAAAAACTGTTTTCTTACTTTATAAAGTAATTTCTTTCCAACTAACTTACAAAATATACCGAGATAGATGAGTCTACTCTTACTTGGCAGCATTTCCGAGACCGTTTTGGACTCAAGTTCGTGCCAGAAATCGAGAAGGCTTTCCTTGCCCATCGCTTCCTCGAGTCGAAGCTGGGAAAATCCTCCGTGTCACATTATGTATCCTCCTTTGAGTCCCTATCCAAGTATGGGCTTGAGTTTATTAGCACACCATACAAGAAGAATCTTAAGTTCGTATCTGGACTTAAGGAATATTTGAAGAAGTCGCTTATGCTCTAGCTTAAGTTATCCTTCGAAGAAGCTTGAAGGTGTTTTGCTTTTAATTGTTTCATGCTTAGTCGCTTCTTAGGATTACGAATCCTATCGAGGGCCACAGCCTTAGTATTTTGAGTATGGGGTGTTGAGCTTATTCTGTGTATTTTCCTTTTTGTGAGTATTCGCAAGTTATTCTCTATCTTGAGATTTGTATGTTTTGGGATGGATTGGCTTGCTTATTATCAAGTCCAATCCTCTGTTTTGGAAGGATCCTATATATATTAGGTATCCTAACTTGGTTGATTTGTTGTTTCTGTCCTTTGAAATGTTTACGTTAATTACAAAGTATCTTTATCTGTTCTTGAGTTTCGATATGATGATGATGTATCTCAAATTCTGGTTATTTTGGCTTTGTTGATTCTTGTGAGTCTGTTTCAAGTTTGGCACCCAATTGGGCAATCGAGTATTGGGTTAACCTCGTTCCTGGTCCTTAGCCATTTGGTTATCCTTCCACGAGGATATCCACTAAGGAATGGGGCGATTGATTGACTTCAATTGATATTATCATTCTTGTTTCTTTCGAAATATCCTTTTAGGATGCTTATTTGGTGTTATACTTTGTGGCATTGCTTCACTCGAAGTAATGATATGTTGACAGTGTTCTTCTTCTCGTTTGAGAAGAATACCCCACCTTTATCTTTATATCTCATTGATCTCATTTGATCTATTATGTGGTGCTAGAGTCTTTTCTTAGCTTGACCTTACACAAATTTCCTTTAGCCACGAGTTGCGGAGGATAGCGCTCCTTATATGGCATCCCGCACTCGTATGATTCTTGTGAGTGGCTCGTAATGCCGTTTGGATTGATAAACACTCCATCTCATTCAGTCGATCTTGTGAATCGAGTATTTTGGGAATATCTCGATGAGTTCTCTTAAATGTTCTTTGATTTCGAGTTTATACAGCTATTTAATATGTATTTTAAGAGAAATTGGAATTTTAGTTATTATGAAATCAAGGAATATTTTGTGTATTATATATGAGAGATATTTCTTTTTATAGAAATGATTTTTTGTGTTGGGTTGTCCATCGAGTGCCTTGAGAATTCTAGTCGATGTGCCTGATCAACGTTATCGATAGGAATTTACTAAAAGCTGTGATGAGACAATCAAACACGATAAATTGAGTTTTAATGAGATTAAATTTGGAAATAAATTAAAAAGATTTGAGAATTAAATTTTATTTTGAATGACATATGCAGCTATTGAACCATAGTGGGTTGGATGGGTGGCGAGGCGGTTTTGATCATTTTGTGACGATCGCCCATGACCCCTGCACCGAATCTAGTGATAGTGCGCTGTAAAGTGTGCCAGGCGACCATGGACGATTGTCAAGGTAGATTAAAACAACAGAATCTATCGTATTACTCACAGCGCATGGACAAAATACAGTAGAACATATATATAGTGAAGCTTTACAGAATAAAATGCCATCATATAAAACTTCATAATAGTTGAATACAAGCATCCAAATAGCCAATACATCAAGCCTCACTACATAACACTCAGAGAATACAAAACAGCGGAACATCCAGTACATATAATAAGAAGATAATATGCAACCCTCCAACTCGTCTTCGATATCAGCATCTTGAGAAGAGAACAGCACTTGTCACCTGCTACCTAGTCTGCCCGTCCCAAAAATGGACGAACAGCCCAAGGCAATAAGAATTAAAACATAAAGCCTTGAGTCAGACAACAGTCTTAGTGAGCAGTAAATTAACTAACAACATTCCAAAAGAGCATAAAGGAAAAGAAATAGGAAATACAACCCTCCCACTCCACCTCTTTCTACAGTGATAGCCCCCAGACACACACTAAGTAGAAGCAACATAGCAGAGCATACAATTTAAGGTAAAATAATAATCATTCGAGTTAAGGGCGATGTTTTCCAAGTACCAACTCCAAGGTCTATACCAAGGTCAGATAAGCACCCAGGAAATACCGCTCTTAAAACCGAATGACGATACAACCAAACATCCATGACTCTGGCTATCACTGTTATCATTGCTGCGATATCACCGTTAATTGAATGACCGGCACATTCTTTCAGCCGTCCGTCAAGGGCTAATGGTAACCCCGGTTCTAGACATAACTCCCGCACGTCATCGTGACCCGTGCCTAGGATTATCGAATCTACCCAGAGTACTTGACCATCAACTTAGTCTTTTGGGCGTCCCCATGTACTCTTGCTTAGAGCATGCTAGAACCTTCAACAACGATGAGATCTCAACCTCCTAGTCATCCTCCTCGACGACTATTTCCATACTAGCTCAAGCGCCTCTCGAGCATCCATTATCCTCAACTCGAATCATATCACCGAGTTATCAACATGCTTGGAATGATCCCGTCTGGATTAGACCAAATCTTCATTACATGATTGCCTCGCTTCATCACATCCTCGCAAAGCCTCATCTCAACATCACATCATCAAATCTATGCATAAGAGCTTCAACATCCCGCTACATATGCCACGAGCAGCTTTCCCAATTCAAGAGCCTTTCCCTTAGCTTTTGAATCGTCTTCGGTCTAAATCAAATCATCAATCATCTAATTCATAACAATCAACCAAGTCAAACATTAATCCAAACAATCAAGCATTCAAATATGATCTAAGTAGACAATTATAACGATAATGGCATTTTCGTAATTAAAGAGTTGAAAGTCTAACAAGCTTGAAAACATGAGAATTATCTCTACAACTTGATGGATGAACTTGCATAGGTTAACATATGATAAAATGGATGTAACATCATCATGAACAATGGATCTATATGGATCTACACTTAGGATGAAGAAAATGCATGGAAATCACTATTTTAACACCAAAACGAGCCAACAATCCGATGTACTCCTTTGGATCCGTGTGAGAGATAATCACCACTCACCAAATCACCTAAACAACCACAAATCTACACGCTTCAGATCTGGACAGCGAAGGATCGAGCTTGATCTATCACGAATCCGCTTCAAACGAAGAAATCTCTCTCGAAAAGATGAAGATCTTCAATCTAAGCTCTTGAATCTTCAATCTTGATCTTTGATTTGGATGAAAGGAAGCACTAGATTAGAGTGGAGAGAAGAAGTGAAGAAGTGTAGAAGTCGAGCTCTGAAAATGGCAGCACTTCGTCGCTTCGAAATCCGGATCCCAAAAAGTGAGAACAACCCCCTCTATTTATAGTAGAAATTCCTTAAGTCGCAGCCTTGGAATTAGGTCGTCTCCGACCTACGACCTAAGAACACCCACCGACCTAAAGCTTTGCCGACGTAAAAACCCACACGACTTAACAGAGTCTCCGATCTAACAGCTCAACAGGGTTACGACCTACAACCTAACACACAAGCACCTACTGACCTAACACAGATCGCGACCTAACAATATGCGACCTAACACCTTAAGTCTTCACGCGACCTAAAACATCACGACCTAAGACTTAACTAAAAGGCGACCTAACACTTAAGCCAAAACCCAGCGACCTATCGTACGCGCGACCTAACAACTCACGCGACCTACGACTTAGCAAACTCGCGACCTAACTATCTTAGGTCGCCTACGACCTAACTCAACACTAAACAGGGCCTCCGACTTAACACTTGCCGAGTTAACTTCGACCTGCTAACTTAACCCAGCTACGACTTATCTCCTTAGGTCGTCTACCGACCTAACTATGCCCTAGGTCGCTAAACTACCTATTTCCTAACTCCTTAAGTCGTTGCCGACCTATCCCCCTTAGGTCGCTAACTCACCCAGAAGCCCACAACCTAACTATCTTAGGTCGCCAATCCTATAAGTCGGTCACGACTTATCACTTAGGTCATTCACTATTACCCCAGCTTCCTTAAGTCATCGCCGACCTACCCCTTAAGTCATCCACTACCTTAGGTCGCTCCAACACCCTACGACTTAAGCTACTACGACTCAACTCCTAACTCGCCGAATTCCTTAACTCGGTCACGACTTAGCTCTTAGGTTTTGTCGATCCGTAAAAATACGGGTCGTTACATTCTCTCCCCCTTAGGAATTTCGCCCCCGAAATTCCAAGCAATCAAAAACTATTCTGTACGCCTACCATCCATAGCAATCAACAAACCATGCATCCAATTCTAACTTAGCGTACAGAATTCTAAAACTAGAACAAGTTACAATATCGCGAGATGACACGACACCTTAGGGCCATACCTTGAAGAGTTCAGAATGAGCTGCCTTCATCCTCTCTTCCACCTCCCACGTACAGTCGTTATCATCATCACTCCATTGTATCTTGAGCAACTTAACTACCTTCCTCCTGAGCTGTTTCGTGTCAGTTTCAACAACACGAAGCGGCTTACGAGGTCTTCTACCAACAGGATCAACTTCGAAATATTCACAGCTATCAGCAGAAACCACTGCATTCGAGTCGTGCACATACTTCCGTAGATATGATACTTGAAAAACATTATGCACACCCGACATCTTCTCAGGTAACTCCAACCTATAGGCGAGCTTTCCAATTCGCTCGATGATCGGGAATGGTCCAACAAATCTCGGAGTCAATTTTCCTTTCTTCCCGAATCGAATAACATTCTTCAGTGGAGAAATCTTTACAAAAACCATATCTCCTACGTCGAATTCCAAATCCTTTCGACGCTTATCGGCATAACTCTTCTGACGGTCTTGGGCTGCCTTCATTCGTTGCCGAATGATCTCTATACAATCTGAAGTCTGCCGAATCATCTCTGGCCCAAGTATCAGCTTTTCTCCAGTTTCCAACCAACATGTCGGAGAGTTACACGGTCTTCCATACAATGCCTCATACGGTGCCATACCAATGTTTGACTGGTAACTGTTGTTGTACGCAAACTCCACCAAATGAAGGTGATCTTCCCATGATCCTCCGAAATCCAAAACACAAGCTCTGAGGAGATCTTCCAAAACTTGGTTGACTCTCTCGGTCTGACCATCTGTTTGAGGATGATAAGCTGTACTCAAACACAACTCGGTTCCCAAAACTTCCTGGAAGCTCTTCCAAAATCCACTAGTGAACAATGGATCTCGATCGCTCACTATACTCTTCGGAATACCATGGAATCGAACTATCCACTTAACATACAACTTAGCCAACTTTGATGCAGTCCTAGTCGATCGAACAGGAATGAATCTCGCGCTCTTAGTCAGGCGATCTATAATGACCCAAATCCCTTCATTTCCCGTTCTGGTTCTAGGCAATCCATCAATAAAGTCCATCGATATTTGCTCCCACTTCCATGTAGGAACTTCTAATGGCTGATGTAATCCACTTGGCTTACCAACTGGCAGTTCATGCACTTGGAAATAAAATCTCCAACATCCTTCTTCATACCTTCCCAGTAGTAGGTTCTCTTCATATCCCGATACATCTTATTTCCACCAGGGTGAATTGTCAACTTCGAGTGATGACTTTCCTTCAGAACTTCACTCCTTAATTCATCCATATCGGGAACAACTAGTCGTTCTTGCTTCCGAAGCCAACCCTCTCGATCGACCTCGAATCCTTTATCCTTTTCTGGATCCAATCCAGATTCCAATTCACGGATAATCTTGACAAGCTTATCGTCTCGCTTTTGGCTCTCGCCAATCCTTTCCACAAGAGAAGGTCTTATCGATAAGTTTGCCAACATCTTAGGTTCCAATTCACATCTAGGCTTGAAGTCAAATCCAGCTAAATACTCGAGACTCTTCCATTCTGAAAACATGGCTCCCAATCCTGCATGTCTTCGACTTAACGCATCTGCCACTGCGTTACCTTTTCCCGGAGTATAAGCTATACCAAAATCATATGATGCTAAAAACTCTAGCCAACGTTGCTGCCAAAGATTCAAATCCTTTTGGGAGAAAAGATACTTCAACGACTTATGATCTGTAAACAACTCGAATCGGACTCCCAGTAGATAATGTCTCCACATCTTCAGAGCAAATACAATCGCCGCTAACTCCAAATCATGAGTCGGATAATTCCTTTCATGCGGCTTTAGTTGTTGACTGGCATACGCAACAACTTTATCCTTCTGCATCAGCACTGCTCCAAGTCCCGTACCACATGCGTCAGTGTAAACCACCATTTCATCATTCCCACTAGGAATAGTCAAAACAGGAGCACTCGTCAATCTCTCTTTCAGGATTCCGAAGGCTTGCTCACACCTAGCATCCCAACCGAACACTTGGTTCTTCTTCGTCAATCCTGTTAACGGTGCAGCTACCTTGGAGAAGTCTTTGATAAACCGTCGATTATATCCTGCTAATCCAAGAAAACTTCTCACATCCAATGCATTCTTAGGTCTAGCCCAATCCTGGATTGCTGCCACCTTAGCGGGATCAACCGCTATTCCACTTCCAGAAATCACATGGCCTAAGAACCTCACTTCACTCTTCCAGAAGTGACACTTCGAAAACTTAGCCTTCAGCTGATGCTTACGTAAGATCTCCAAAACAATTCGCAAGTGCGTCTTGTGCTCTTCTTCCGTTCTGGAATAACTCAGAATATCATCCACAAACACAAGTACAAACTTGTTCAACTGATCTCTGAACACTCTATTCATAAGATCCACAAAATATGCTGGCACGTTAGTCAATCCAAACGGCATTACCAGCCACTCAAAGAAACCAGATGGTGTCCGAAAAGCAGTCTTCGGCACACTATCCTTAGCCACTCTCAACTGGTGAAATCCCGTTGCCAAATCCATCTGAGAAAACACCTTGGCTTCGTGAAGCTGATCAAACAAGTCATCTATTCTCGGCAATGGATACTTGTTCTTCTTAGTCACCTTATTCAGCTCACGATAATCCACACACAATCTCAACGACCCATCTGCCTTGGTTGCAAACACAACTGGTGCACCCCACTCGGACACACTATGCCAAATGAATCCTTTCTGTAAAAGGTCATCAACTTGCACCCTCAACTCTTGCTGTTCCCTAGGCGCCATCCGCTTAAGAGGCATCACAACAGGTCTGGCTCCTTCAACTAGATCTATACGAAACTCGATCTCTCTATGCGGCGGCAACCCTTTGACTTCGTCAAAGACATCCTCGAATCCATTTGCGATTGGCACTAAAGACATTCCATCCCGTGGAACAACTAGCGAATACATGAAGCTCATGAAGACGCCTTCCTCATGCTTACATCGTATCACAATCTTTCGCCCCTCCACATTCTCGACTGTCACCTCCAGCCTCTCATAATCAACCTTAGCCGCATACTTCCTAAGCCAGTCCATACCCAAAATAATTCCGAACCCCGCAAAGTTCAGAACAAAACAATCACAAACAAAAGAGCAACCATGACTCGACACAATCAGACCACGGCATAACATACACAAACAAGACGAACCCCCAACTGGATTAGTCACAATCAATGGCCTATCAACAATATCCGGTTCCAAACCTAACCGGCCTACGAATTCACTACAAACAAACGAATGCGACGCTCCAGTATCAAACATAACTCTAACTGGAACACCGCATAGGAAAAGAGTACCTTGAACCACCACACTCTTTCCCTTCTCTTCTGCGGTAGGAGCTTTTGAAGATGACAGAACAGCTCCCAAAGCATAAGCCTGCACAATCTGCTTGTCCCTACTCGGTTCTGGACAATTCTTCCTGAAATGCCCTGGCTTGTCACAGTTGTGGCACTTCGCCGGCGCCTTCGGATTCTTGCAATCCTTGGAGAGATGGCCTTTCTGCTGACAGTTGTAGCAAGTCACTTCGCCTTTCGGCTTCTTCTGACCATCCTTACCCTTCTGCTGCTGCTTCCTCTTCTTGTTTCTACCCTGCTGGGGTTTAGACTCTTCCCTGGTCACAGCAACAACAGATCCTTCCTTAGGAAACAGATTCTCGTGTCTGAGAGCTTCCTCCACAAGCTTCCTAAATGAATCGTCCAAGTGATCCATCAATCTTGGAGCCTGAACTTAATCTCCAACATCTACTGATGGCCCCGGGGCTGACATCCTTCTCCTGATCGAAGTCATCATGGTTTCGAACATAGCAACATAATCAGCAGCCCCTTCAGTAGCACGGCCTTCCCTAGCAGCTGGTCTCCCTCTTCGACTCATTCTCAATATCTATAAAAAGGAATGATTAGAACTTCTAGAGAAACAACTGCATAAAGGACTCAAACTCTACTAAGCTACTATATTATATATAGTAATCATCCATCAAAATACAATTACGTCTCTCATACGTAGTTACGACGGCGAGCGTTGGGTAAAATCGATTAACCAATGCTCTGATACCAAATGTGACGACCGCCCATGACCCCTGCACCGAATCTAGTGATAGTGCGCTGTAAAGTGTGCCAGGCGACCATGGACGATTGTCAGGGTAGATTAAAACAACAGAATCTATCGTATTACTCACAGCGCATGGACAAAATACAATAGAACATATATATAGTGAAGCTTTACAGAATAAAATGCCATCATATAAAACTTCATAATAGTTGAATACAAGCATCCAAATAGCCAATACATCAAGCCTCACTACATAACACTCAGAGAATACAAAACAGCGGAACATCCAGTACATATAATAAGAAGATAATATGCAACCCTCCAACTCGTCTTCGATATCAGCATCGTGAGAAGAGAACAGCACCTGTCACCTGCTACCTAGTCTGCCCGTCCCAAAAATGGACGAACAGCCCAAGGCAGTAAGAATTAAAACATAAAGCCTTGAGTCAGACAACAGTCTTAGTGAGCAGTAAATTAACTAACAACATTCCAAAAGAGCATAAAGGAAAAGAAATAGGAAATACAACCCTCCCACTCCACCTCTTTCTACAGTGATAGCCCCCAGACACACACTAAGTAGAAGCAACATAGCAGAGCATACAATTTAAGGTAAAATAATAATCATTCGAGTTAAGGGCGATGTTTTCCAAGTACCAACTCCAAGGTCTATACCAAGGTCAGATAAGCACCCAGGAAATACCGCTCTTAAAACTGAATGACGATACAACCAAACATCCATGACTCTGGCTATCACTGTTATCATTGCTGCGATATCACCGTTAGTTGAATGACCGGCACATTCTTTCAGCCGTCCGTCAAGGGCTAATGGTAACCTCGGTTCTAGACATAACTCCCGCACGTCATCGTGACCCGTGCCTAGGATTATCGAATCTACCCAGAGTACTTGACCATCAACTTAGTCTTTTGGGCGTCCCCATGTACTCTTGCTTAGAGCATGCTAGAACCTTCAACAACGATGAGATCTCAACCTCCTAGTCATCCTCCTCGACGACTATTTCCATACTAGCTCAAGCGCCTCTCGAGCATCCATTATCCTCAACTCGAATCATATCACCGAGTTATCAACATGCTTGGAATGATCCCGTCTGGATTAGACCAAATCTTCATTACATGATTGCCTCGCTTCATCACATCCTCGCAAAGCCTCATCTCAACATCACATCATCAAATCTATGCATAAGAGCTTCATCATCCCGCTACATATGCCACGAGCAGCTTTCCCAATTCAAGAGCCTTTCCCTTAGCTTTTGAATCGTCTTCGGTCTAAATCAAATCATCAATCATCTAATTCATAACAATCAACCAAGTCAAACATTAATCCAAACAATCAAGCATTCAAATATGATCTAAGTAGACAATTATAACGATAATGGCATTTTCATAATTAAAGAGTTGAAAGTCTAACAAGCTTGAAAACATGAGAATTATCTCTACAACTTGATGGATGAACTTGCATAGGTTAACATATGATAAAATGGATGTAACATCATCATGAACAATGGATCTATATGGATCTACACTTAGGATGAAGAAAATGCATGGAAATCACTATTTTAACACCAAAACGAGCCAACAATCCGATGTACTCCTTTGGATCCGTGTGAGAGATAATCACCACTCACCAAATCACCTAAACAACCACAAATCTACATGCTTCAGATCTGGACAGCGAAGGATCGAGCTTGATCTATCACGAATCCGCTTCAAACGAAGAAATCTCTCTCGAAAAGATGAAGATCTTCAATCTAAGCTCTTGAATCTTCAATCTTGATCTTTGATTTGGATGAAAGGAAGCACTAGATTAGAGTGGAGAGAAGAAGTGAAGAAGTGTAGAAGTCGAGCTTTGAAAATGGCAGCACTTCGTCGCTTCGAAATCCGGATCCCAAAAAGTGAGAACAACCCCCTCTATTTATAGCAGAAATTCCTTAAGTCGCAGCCTCGGAATTAGGTCGTCTCCGACCTACGACCTAAGAACACCCACCGACCTAAAGCTTTGCCGACCTAAAAATCCACACGACTTAACAGAGTCTCCGATCTAACAGCTCAACAGGGTTACGACCTACAACCTAACACACAAGCACCTACCGACCTAACACAGATCGCGACCTAACAATATGCGACCTAACACCTTAAGTCTTCACGCGACCTAAAACATCACGACCTAAGACTTAACTAAAAGACGACATAACACTTAAGCCAAAACCCAGCGACCTATCATACGCGCGACCTAACAACTCACGCGACCTACGACTTAGCAAACTCGCGACCTAACTATCTTAGGTCGCCTACGACCTAACTCAACACTAAACAAGGCCTCCGACTTAACACTTGCCGAGTTAACTTCGACCTGCTAACTTAACCCAGCTACGACTTATCTCCTTAGGTCGTCTACCGACCTAACTATGCCCTAGGTCGCTAAACTACCTATTTCCTAACTCCTTAAGTCGTTGCCGACCTATCCCCCTTAGGTCGCTAACTCACCCAGAAGCCCACAACCTAACTATCTTAGGTCGCCAATCCTATAAGTCGGTCACGACTTATCACTTAGGTCATTCACTATTACCCCAGCTTCCTTAAGTCGTCGCCGACCTACCCCTTAAGTCATCCACTACCTTAGGTCGCTCCAACACCCTACGACTTAAGCTACTACGACTCAACTCCTAACTCGCCGAATTCCTTAACTCGGTCACGACTTAGCTCTTAGGTTTTGTCGATCCGTAAAAATACGAGTTGTTACACATTTGGTCAACTCTGCCGCCAATTGATAGGGTTATTCATTATAAACCAATGGCGAGGCAATGCCATTAAGATAATTGAAATTTAAGAAATGGTATATAGTTATGTTTTATTGTCGAAATAATGTACTTTAGATGAGATAATACTTTGATTGAAAATAAATGTTTACTGAATATTTTAAAAATGAGTTATACATGTTAAAGATGGAGTTTGTTTTGAGAATTTGGGTATTTAAAAATAAAGAGTAGTAAATTTTAAAATTCATCTTAAGAATTATTGAAAAGAAAATATAAAATTATTTCAAACATTTAATTTTGGAATAAAAGGCAATATGAGTTTAAAATTATTTGTCATTTTATAAGAACTATAGGAAGGAGTTTAGAAAATTTCCAAGTATTGAAAATGGAGATATTGAATTTAAAGGTAATGAGTTTTGAAACTTTAAGAAGTTTAATTGCAAACAAAAAATTTAGATTATGGTTTTAAAGATAATGAATTTCGAACTCTAATAAGTTTTGATTGTAGATTAAAATTTATATCTATTGTGTTCCTCGTGATTGTCTTGCCTTAGCGCAATGATCTAACGACTAGCACTTTGCGGTTGTTTGAGTTGTGTAGTCTTTGAAGTAACCACCTCTCATCGGGTTTTCTTACCTCAATTGTTGTTATCTTAGTATCAGTGTGGCTCCTTCCATAGTGACATATGGAAAGTCATCAGCTTGTGGTTAGAGTTCGGATAAAGCAATGCTAAATCCCAACTCTATTCGAGAAACTTTTATGAAATCAATTTCCTTCGATAGATTTTTGAGTGACACCCCATTGTGTTTTGTTTCGAAAGTGAGATACTTTTGAAATCATGATATATTGCTCAAAGAAATTCAATAGTCAGCAAATCCTAGTATTTATACTGAGGAAAATCATTGAATTTACCGAGCAATTTTTATCTTGGTCTTCTTTCATCTTGAATAGAGAAAGTGAGGAATTTTGATCTCGTGCTTATGTATCCTTCCTTTGATTGATGAAATAATTGCGTTGAATACAAACTCTTCTCTAGAAATTGCAAGGATGCAATTTTGTTAAGGGGGGAGTCTGTAACAACCATGGTTTGGAGATTACCTATTAATATTAAATTGTAACTCCGTTATAATTTAATATTGTAATTAAAAATAAATTTGGAAATTTTAATTGTTTATTTGGAATAAACAATGAATTTTGGAGATAAAATGAGAAAAATAAAGTTTGGAACTTTATTTTATTTATTTAGGATAATAATGATTGGTAAACGGTTTTTATTAGGAGAAAATGCAATAATTGCATTAATTATTGCCAATTACTTCTTTCAATAATTTTTAAAAGAAATATGTGATTATTAAAGGGTGTTTATTTAAATAAAATAAAATGTAGGAGATAAATTGGGTAAAATTTTGTTTATTTTAAATAAACAATGTGTTTGAGAATAAATATTGGGGTTGAAATTTGATTGTTAGGAGATTCGGTTAAATAAGATGAAAATATTGGAATTTTGTTAATTTGAGTTAATAAATTAATCAAGAGATGTATTTCAACATTAATTTGTTGAAATAAATATAAATTGATGTAAATAAAGTTTTAAAAACTTCATTTTGAGAATTGAAGTGTAAAATAATCAATTGGTAACTTTATTTGGGGTAAATATAACAATATTGGAAAATATTGTTAATATTAATCTTTTATTGATTTAAAAAGGAGAAATATGAAGAAATTATGTATTTTATTAAATTTAAAGATGAAATATTATTTAAAAATAATATTTGTTGTTTTAATAAATTTAAAATGATTGTTATGATTTATTTGATAAGAAAATAATTTTTGTTGTGCTTGTTATGTTAAAAATAGTGCTTTTACACTGAAATAGTGAAAACTATGTAATATTATCAAAAATAGGGTTTTATTGTCAAAAATAACATTTTATAATTAAAATAAATTTTATTTAGTTATAATAACAATTTTAATTCATTACAAAATAGATGTATACATTTTATTTGGCATTGAAATGATGAAATATGTGAATATAGTGTTAAAATAAATTAAAATATGAACAGAGCCTTGCATTTTCTCTAAGTATTTTTGTTCTTGGGCTTGTTTGGGTAACAATTAGATCCATTTTCCCTAACCTAGAAGCTTCTGGTGAGAAAACAAAGTTGTACGTAGTTTCCATTTGCATCTTCTTCTCCTCAAAACAAGCTTACAGTAAAAAGAAAAAAAAAGAAAATCAATGGCTTCCTCAAACTAAATCCAATTTCCACCCAAATCGCTGTTAAAAATAAAGAAAATTCTCCAAACTAAAGATTATACAAGGTAATCTCCATCAATACTACAAGAAATTTCATCAAAAATTCTTAGAACTTGATATGATTGTCTGTAACCTGTATATTTTGTTTTTGCATGTTCCTGTTTCAGCTATTACAGGTTATTAGAGCTCCAATTCTTCTCAAAAGCTTGCAACGTTCTATTAAAACTTTGCTAAATCATCAGGTGAGTTTAAAGCTCACAAATTGCTAGCTGAAAAATGAATTTCCTGTGAAAAATTTGGCTAAATCGTTTACTTTATAGAAAGTTTCTCTGTTCATATTTCTCTGTTTATATCTTATTCTAGTTGCCACTTTGAGTGGTTATATCTCTTTTTTTGCCTCAAAATGCTACGGATCTTTTCCGGGTTGTAGTTTGAATGTCACTCTATGTGCATGTCAATTTTCATTGCCTGAAACAACATGTAGCTATGTCAAAATTTTGCTCAAAGATTGAATCGTGCTTGAGAAACGATTTGGAGCCAAAAGGAACAAATTCTCATATGCATGGTCGACCTTGAGGTCGACCATAGCCTTCCCTGGGTCAACGGTACGGTCGACCTGAGGAAGAGTATAGTCAACCTTAAGGTCGACCTGATATTAGCCTTTATGCCTTCGTTTTTGCGACTTTACTTCGTAGCTTTTGCCTTTGAATTGCTATGGTTTTGTCACTTGTTTTGATGCAACTTTGAGATGATTTTCAAGAGCTCTAATCTACCAATAGATGAGCAAAAGTTACGGTCAATATGAGTCTCGGATTGATGAGTATTTGAGTTGTTTTCGAATTTTGAATTTCAGTGGTTTTTATCGATTTTTGTCGTTCCAAAAACAAGTTTTTCTGAAATAATTTTACAAATCAAATGACTTTGAAATAAATATTTACCAATATTTACAAATTATTTTAAAGTATTTAAAATATATTTATTTCCTATAATAAGGAGAATTTTCAAATAAATGCTTTCAAAATGTTTCCGAAAAATTGTTTTAAAAATCTCATTTTCTCAAGTAAATTATTTTATAAATAATATACACTATTTTTACATCTTTCGGACGTATGAGAAAGAGAATTAAACGATTTAGTAAAACATGTGGTATGGGACACGTGAGTTTACTTTCGGTTAATTCCATACTTGTATGATCGAAACCATTCGAGTCTATTGTTTTGAGTTGATAATCGAGATTTGCCATTTTATAGTATGTTTTGAGATTTATAATTCCTATTCATGGGAATTATTTGAGTTAGCCAATATTTGGCGAGTTTAGTGGTTCGAGATTTCCTATTTTAGGAATTATAATTGATGAGAACCATATACATATATTGTTTCACTTGCCGATGAGATGAGGAGAGTCTTGAGTTGAGATTTCCCTATTTTGGGAATTATGGTTTATGAGAAACCATTATGAGATTTTATTGTACTTGCCGATGATACGAGGAAAGATATGATATTTCTGATATTTCTGAAATTTGTGATTTATTTTTATGATGTGGAATTAACTAGCGGTTAGTAAACCATTTAGTGCGAGCATGTGGTATGGGACGAACGTTAACACTTTTCGGGTTCCTATCCGAGAGTTTGTGACACATCCACGAGTATGCCAGTGCTATAGACCTTCGGGTCATTTGAGTTATGTGACTTCGGCCACCACGAGTAAGGTGACTTCAGTCACCACGAGTTATGTGACTTTGGTCACCACGAGTATGACCTTCGGGTCTACGAGATAGGTACCTAATTTATAAATAGCACTAGACAAGAGTTTGGCACGTGCAGCATTGCTTCGGCATTGCAATCGGAGATCTGGCCAATCCGGGTTTTCTGAGTTTTCTGAGTAAATTATGATTTCACAATTTTTGTGATATCTTTGTTACATTGATAGCCTAAAGCTAAATGAGATGTTATGTATATATGGTGATTTCATTATTATGAGATTTGAACTCTTTTTAGAGTTCCATGAGATTCTAGTTTGGAGATTTTCTCATATGGATTTTGTATGGTTACTTACATTTATATTGAATGTCCTTGAGTATGAATTTCTTATGATGAACTAAATCTATTCATGCGACAACCCTTTGTGAATATATACCATGTCATTGTAATTGAACCATACTTGTACCATTCCTTTATAATTAAAGGGTGATTTCGCTTATGCACTTATATCCCTCTTATCTCTAGCTAATTTCCTTTTCTAGTTAGCCTGACCCGTGTATTTATTACTCAGGTCAGATCGAGTTGCAGGTTAGGGATATTTGGACCTTTGCTAGCTTTACTTTCGGATTTCTCCTTCGACCTTGGATGGATGGCATAGTTTTTGTGTAGTAGTTGTTTTGTTAGGAACCTTGTGATGTATATATTCTTTTGTGGGGATGTATGTATATATTGTGGTCATAATACCAATTGTGACATGTTGTATTACATTTGATGTAGATGTGTGTGTGTATCATCTGTGTTTATTGTTCTGTGATTCGTGATTGATATTGTTATTATGTTTTGTTTCTGAATCGATTCTGTAGCCACCATAGTAGTGTATTAGATTGGAATTAAGTATGTCGAATACTTGAGATGAAATGAAAAAAAATTGAGTACTAAATCGACATACTTAGATCTTATCTAATGCAAGACTATGATGGTCACCCTTAACCAGCCCTATTCTCTGCATTAGCAGACAGAATTACTCAGTAATTCTCTTTGTTAATGTGGGTCTCGGGGTGGGGCATCATAAAAAATCTACAAAAACCTAAAAAAACTCTTTTAATATGTTTTCTAACATATAAAAATTTCAGACCCAAACCTTTTATTATTTAACCGTAAATAATTTATAACCCAAATTAATATTTTCTTTACTAGAAAATTCATATAAAATCCACGAAAATTAAGAAAATTCTGAAAATTGAAACCCAGCTCTAAAATATAATTTCTGGTCTATATAAAAATTCGCAATGCATTTGGATGTCATTTAATAGGGTTTTCATACCAAAACATATCATAAAATCAATATGAACATGTATAAATCATCAAGTATATATAATCATTCCATCAATCAAAAACATGGCAAATCAATGCAAAACACTTCGGATCTCTTCTTTGAAACGAAAACAAAAGCAATATGAGATGTAAACATTATTCACCTTAGCTTTAGAGATTAAGGATGTGAGATTTGAATGAATTTGATGTTGATTAAGCTTCCCCTTTATCTTTCTTTCTCTTACTCCTGTTAATGGTGGCCGGCCTTGAGTTTTAAAAAATTTCAAATGAAATGAACGTGTATAGGATGCACGGTCAAGGGTTTAAGGATATAGGAATGGCCTCTTTCCTATTTTACCCCTCCCATATTCCATTTTAACTCTTATTTTAATTCATTGTTTAAATGGTGTGGCTATCCCTTAATTAAAATCAAATCTCAATCCCCTAATCAACACATTATTTTATTTTATTTAACTAATTAAATATCCTAAATAATGTTACAAAAAATATGAAGTGTCACAAACTCCCATCCTTAAAGAATTTTGTCCTCGAAACTACGATAAGGTACACAACACATCAATCAAAGAGGTAAAACATACCATCAAACAAGTCAGGATAAGTATCTCTAATCCTACTTTCAGTCTCCTAAGTACAGTCTCTCTCATCGTCGCTCCATTGGACTTTCACTAATCTAACTGTCTTGTTTCTAAGCCTCTTCTCATCTCTCGCAATAATACAAATCGTCTTTCTCACTATAGTCAAGTCCGGTTCTACCACTAAGTCATCTAGCACAGTCGGTGCAATAGTAGTCTCCAGGTCTCTAACACACTTTCTGAGATGAGAAACATGGAAAACATCATGGACTCCTGCCAAACTGCTCAATAACTCTACTCTATATGCGAGTTTTCCGATCCTATCAACAATAGGAAAAGGTCCAACGAATCTCGGTGCTAACATGCCTGATTTCCCAAATCTGATCACACCCTTCATCGGTGACACTTTGACGAAAACCTGGTCTCCAACTGAGAACTCTAAGTCTTTCCGTCTTCTATCTGCATAACTCTTCTGCCTAGACTGAGCCTCCTTCATTCTAGCCCGAATGACCTCTATTTTTAATGCAGCTTCCCTAACCAAATCTAGAACAAGGACCAACCTATCCCCGGTCTCTAACCAACATACGGGAGATTTGCATGTCCTTCCATACAAAGCTTCAAATGGTCCCATCCCAATACTAGTCTGATAACTATTATTATACGAAAACTCGACTAAATGTAGATAGTCTTCCCATGATCCCCCGAAATCCAATACACAAGCTCTTAACAAATCTTCCAAGATTTTGTTAACTCTTTCTGTTTGCACATCTGTCTATGGATGGTAAGCGGTACTCATATTGAGCTTGGTTCCCAAAACTTCCTGTAGACTCTTCTAGAACTCGCTAGTGAATAAGGAATCTCTATCACTTACTATACTACTAGGAACTCCGTGCAGTCTAACTACAGCTTTCAGAAACAACTTCGCTAAAACAGGTGTCGTTCTGGTTGACTTAACTGGAATGAAATGGGCACTCTTGGTCAACTTGTCCATTATAACCCATATACTTTCATTTCCTCTGTTTGACCTTGGCAACCCGTCAATAAAATCCATGGAAATAGAATCCCATTTTCATACTGGAATATCTAATGGTTGAAGTAACCCACTTGGCTTCTGGTGTTCAGCCTTTGCCTATTGGCAAATCTAGCACTACTTTACCCATAAGCCAATATCTCGCTTCATACCTTCCTAGAAGAAACTTCTCTTCATATCCTGATACATATTAGTTCCTCCTGGATGGATAGATAACTTTGAATGATGGCGTTCCTCCAAGACTTCTTTCCTTATGTTTCCTACACTCGGAACACATAATCTTCCTTTCTTTCTCAACCATCCATTATGGTAAAGACTGAAATCTTTCAAATCAACGCTCTCGGTTCCATCTCTTAACTTCCTGATACGTTCAGCTAATACCGAACCTTCCTCCTGTTTAGAAGCAATCCTTTCGATCATCACTAGTCGAACTTCCAAACAAGATAATATTATGGTTTTTCGCTAGACCCAGCCTCAGACCTCCACTGCACTCTGCAATCAGCTAATGCTTCCAAATCTTTCCACTCAGCGATCATCCCCAACACTGCATTCTGATGTTTCCTGCTAAGTGCATCTACGACCTTGTTGCCTTTCCCTAGTGTGTACTCAATCCCAAAATCATAAGCGGCGATAAACTCTAACCACCTTTGTCTCATGATCAGCTTCTTCTAAGAGAACAAATACTTCAGCCACTTATGATCTGTATATAACCCAAATCTCTCTCCCAAAAGGAAATTTCTCCACACCTTCAATGCAAAAATCACTACAACCAATTCCAAATCATGTGTCAAATATCTGACCTCATGCGGTCTAAGCTGTCTAGAAGCATAGGCAATCACTTTACCTCTCTACATCAGCACAGTTCCTAACCCTATTCCACACGCGTCTGTATAAACCACCTAATCCTGATTCCCTTTCGAAACAACCAACACCCGTGCATGGGTCAATAATTGTTTCAAACTCTGGAATGCTTCCTCACACTTATCAGTCCACACAAACTTCACATCCTTTCTCGTTAGCTTGGTCATCAGTGCCGCTATCCACGAAAAAAATTCTTAATGAACCTCCGATAATAACCAGCCAACCAAAGGAAACTCTTTATCTCCGTCACTGTCTCGGATATCTTCTAACTATTCACCACTTCAACCTTAGTCGGATCTACTAGCAACCATTTCTCTGAGACTATATGACCAAGAAACTTCACTTCCTTCTTTTAGAAATGACACTTCGAAAACTTCTCCTTCAGCTGATGCTGCCTCAATGTCTCAAGCACCCCTCTAAGATGAACTTCATGCTCCCTTTCATCCTTAGAGTATATCAAGATATCTTCTATGAAAACCAATATGAACCTATCTAAGTGCTCTCGGAAAACTCGATTCATCAAATCCACAAAGAATGCCAGCGCATTAGTTAGTCCGAACGGCATAACTAACCATTTGTATGATCCATATCTTATCCTAAACGCCGTCAAAGGTATACTATCCTCTACTACTCTAAGCTGATGGAAACCCGTTGCTAAATCTAGTTGAGAAAATATTTTGGCTCCCCTCAACTGGTTAAACAAATCATCAATCCTCGGCAATGGATACCGATTTTTTATCGTTCTCTCATTCAATTTGTGATAATTGATACATAGCCTCAACGATCTGTTTGGCTTCTTAGCAAACACTGCGGCTTCCTCCTAAGGAGAACTACTCGGACTGATAAAGCTCTTGCCTTCCAATTCCACTAACTGCACCTTCAAATCCCTCATCTCTGTAGGGGTCATTCTACTTGGCGGCCTTCTCACTGGTTCTGCTCCCGGAACCAAATCTATCTGAAACTCAACGGCTCGTTTTGGTGGCAATCCTACTACCGGTTCAAAAACATCCACGAATTCTCTAACCACGAAAAATCGACTCAGCTCATCTTCCAACTCCATAACACCCAACAAGGCATTCACCTCACTACTAGAACCTTTTACGGTATAAACAATCTTATCGCTACTATCAAGGTGTCTAAGAGATATTTTCCTATCATGGAAAAATATCCTAGCATCGTACTCACTTAACCAATCCATCCCAAGAATAATCCCGAACCCCACAAAATCAAACACATGCAAACTACAAACAAAAGTATGACCTAACAAGTCAAACTCTAACTGGTCACATATCAACCCTAGAGTTGCATACCCTCCTATTGGATTCGCAACCCGTAAGGAAGTAACTAAATAAGTGGGTTCTAGGTTAAGCTTATCTATCAAACATCTAGACATAAAAAGAATGCTATGCACCAGTATCAAATAGAACGCTAACAGACATACCATGAATCTGAAGCGTACCTTCCAAAACTGCCTTTCCTTTCTCCTGAGTTGTTGGCTTCGAAGCAACGGGCTACAATGCATACACCTTTCCCTTTCCATCCTTAGCGGGATCCTTGCATTGATTCTTATAGTGGCATATCTGATCGTAGTTGAAGCACGTGATGTTCTTCTTTTCGACCACTTCTTCGGCCTTCCCAATACGACACTCATTAACAAAATGCCCCTTCTTGTCACACTTGAAACAAACCACCTCAGACTTCCCCTTCTTGGTTGCTCCACCCATCTTGTGAAAGAACTTCCTCTTCTGGCCTTGCCTAACCTGGACCTCCTTCACTCTACTCTTCTTCTAACAAGCGAGCATCTCCTTGTGTCTCAAAGCCATCTCCACAACCACATCACAGGGATCTCTAATATGTGGTAAAGTAGCCCTGGCCAACTCAGGCTTCAATCCCTTGATAAAAAACATACATTTCAAAACCATTGAAAGTACCCATTTCGATACAAGTAATCTACATTACTTTATAACCTTAAGCCGAAAGGCCAAAACATACATTTCAAAACCATTTACAATAGTCTTTTCGAAAACATGGAAAATATCTCTTTTGAAAGCTTTATAAACCTTAGACATCCTCTTTTCAAAACACTTTAAACGTGTTTATCAAAAACATTGGAATCTTCAATTAAAAACCTTTCGAAAAAATTGAGGAACCACCACTTTGAAACCTTAATCATATACCTTTCGAAAGGAATAAGTCCTTTACATAAATCAAACCTTTCGAAAGCATATGGGTTCAAGTAAAAACATGTGGAACAATCTTTTGAAACCATTTAAAACCATTCCTTTCGAAACCTTTGGGTTTAACTTTCAATAGAACAAAGGGTCTTAAAACAACTAAGTCAAAAGCACTCTTCCGAAAGCAATTTCCTAAGTAAAACAAGTGGATGGTGTCAAAACCAATCCCTTCGAAAGCATTGGAGAAGCGGTTTAGATTTTAAAACAAAGGAACCCTTTCGAAAGCATTGCTTCGAGAGGTTGAATGCGGCAGCAAGGTGTTTCGACCCCTTCGAAAGCTTCTTTATAAAACAAAAGGCGCAACCTCTTTCGAAATAGTTCTTTAAAACCATTTGACCAAGTCGAAAGCTATCAAAGTCGAAAGCATTCTTTTCGAAAGAAAAGCAGGTGCATTTCCATTTAAAAGCAAAACAAGGCTTCGACCCCTTCGAAACCCCCATTTCGACTCTATACCTTTCGCCTATCTCCAATCCACTACGTACCAAGGCTTTTGATACCATGTGTATTGGTTTTGAATTGGTTGAAGGCGGAAGCACCTCGTCGAAAGGTGCTGCCGAAAGTGGCGAAACAGCAAAAACATGGTAAAACTGATTTATTTACTTTAAACAGTAATTCCTTTTCAACTAACCTGCTTTGTTTGTCAACATATGATTGGTTTCTAATTTATTTTCCAAAATCCTTTCAAATAGCGCTGTCAAATTTTCAAAAGTAAATAATTTAAAATATTTACAAAATGCCCGTTGTCCTTTTATAAATATATAAAACATTTAAGTCCCATACCTTAAATAATTTTATATACTTATTAAAATACTTAGGAAAATTCTACAAAAATTCTCATAAATCACTTTTAATATGTTTTCTAATGTATATAAATTTCTGACCCAAAACGTATATAAAATAGCCGTAATTAATTTTAAACCCAATTAACTATTTTCTTCATTAGAAAATTAATAATAAATCCACATTAATTCAGAAAATTATGAAATTTGAAACCCATCTCCAAAATATTATTTCTGACCATACATAAAAATCGCAAGATATTTGGATGTCATTTAATAGAGTTTTCACATTAAAACTTATCATAAAATCCATATGAAATAGCATAAATCATCAACAAGCATATATATCCTATGTCCAATTCACTGTGTACGAAGAGGTTGATACTATATGCATTGGTTTGTGGAAGGAGGTGGAGAGTCTTAGTCGAAAGCTACCTAGACGAAACTAAAAGAGGCGAAACATGCTTTAAATATGAATTTCTGATCTTAAACCTTTTTAAGTAAACTTTTTAACTAACTTTGCCTTGTTTGTCAAACTCTTATCGGTTGCTAATTTTTCTTTTCTAAAAGTACTGCCATAATTTCAGAATTAATTTATTTAAATTATTTGCAAAACACCCATTCTCGTTAATTAAATATATAAAACATTTAAGTCTCGTACCTTATAATTTTATATATTCATCAAAACACTTAGGAAAATTCTATAAAAATTCCAGAAAATCCTTTTCGGTATGTTTTCTAACACATATAAATTTCAGACCCAAATAAGTATTTATTTTGCCGTAAATAATTTATAACCCAAAAAATCATTTTCTTCACTAGAAAATTAATATAAAATCCACGTTAATTCGGAAAATTATGAAAATTGAAACACATTTCTAAAATACCATTTCTGATCTACATTAAAATTTTCAAGGGCATTTGGATGTCGTTTAATAGGGTTTTTATATCAAACATATTATAAAAACTAGTATAAACATGTATAAGTCATCAACATGCATATATAAACTTTCAATCATCCAAAACATGGCATTATCATGCAAAATCATTTTGGGTTATTCTTAAATCCTAAAACTACAAGAAAAATGGGGTTTAGTAATCATTAACCTCATCTTTGTGATTAAAGATGTGAGATTTGATGTTGAATAAGTTGATTTACTTCCTCCTTTTGAAATCCTAGCTTTATCTTCTCTTAAGATTGAAAATGGTGGCCGGCCTTACAGTATTTTTATTTGAGAAAGATGAAATGAATGTGTGTTGGGTTTCCCAAGGGTTTTAGGGCATAAGTTTGTCATATTTTCCATTTTGCCCTCCCTTATTACCTAACACTTTTATTTATGCTATCTCGTTTTGATTTAGATTTAACGTGGCACAGCTATCCTTGATTATGATTAAATCTCAATCCACTAGTCACTTAACTTTATTTTATTTAGCTAATTAAATATCATAAATAATGTTACTAAAAATATGGGGTCACTACACCAGAAAAGGCCTTTTGTAGCGTTGAAAAAACGCTACCGAAACTTTTAGTAGCGTTTCGATAAATGCTGCGATACGGCATGCAACTAAAAATCTGAAACTTTTTGTAGCGTTGTAGAAAATGCTACCAAAACTTGACCTATTGTAGAGTTTTAGAAAAGCTACAAAAAGTTTCAGACTTTTAGTTGCATGTCGGATCGCAGCGTTTATCGAATCGCTACTAAAAGTTTTTGTAGTGTTTTTAATGCTTCAAAAGTCGTATCACATCTATTTACATTTATTTTAGTAGCATTTTTAAACGCTGCTAAAAGTTATTACCTGTTTTGTAGCATACTATACACGCCACTATTTCATGTAAATGGCTTGTACCATTTCCATCCATTACTCACATAATAGTCTTATTACAACCAGCAATCAATCATATAATCGTCGTATTAAAACAATGAAACAATCAATCACATGATCATCGTATTCAAACAATTAAAAAAACACATTAATCACTTAATCAAATATAATATCCATAACCATTTCGATAGTAGTTTTTCGACAAACCGAGCAAATTCACATAAAATCCATAACCATTCACAAACAAGTTTACACAACAAGTACTAACAAAATGTTATAATATAACAATTAAAGATATGTTCATTACTTGATTACCCGCAATTCTTTGCTGCATCTGGTCTTTACTCCTAAAAGCTAATTACCTATAGACAAGTTTAACAATCAACAAATGATTATGAAACTGTTTCATATTTAAAGTATATCAAACATCCTTAGTTGAACTTTTCTAAAATTTAAATAATTTTAATAAAACTTAGTTAATTTTTTATAAAACTTGGTTTATTTTTATAATAAACTTATTTAATTTTCATAAACTTATTTACGTAGTTAAATTCTAATAAAACTTAATTAATTTGTATAAATTTATTTAATTTTTATAAAACGTAGTCAAATTATATAACTCTTAGTTAATTTTAAAAAATTTGGTTAATTTTTCTAAAAATTAGTTAAATTTTTATAAAGCTCGGTTAACTTATTTATAAATTTATTTATATTAACTCAATCTTATAAATTATCTCAATTAGTAAAACTTAAATATCATAACTTATATTTTAATTAACTTAAACTCATATATCTATGAACGCATAAAGCAAAAAAAATAGTTAAAAAAATTTGTTTAGGCCAAAATAAAAGAAGCAGCAACTAAAGAAAACTAGAAACAGGCTACGTATTCATCTATAATTGCACGTGCAAGGGCATGGAATCCTCTAAACGGCATCACTCATATATATCTGTATATTTATATTTAGGTGCTCACTCACGCCACTACTAGGAATATATAAATGCACACTGCTCACACAATATTAAACCATTACCCAGCTTTAGAACGCACGCACACACCAAGATTGGCATACACACACACACACACACTTACAGAGGAAAACACACGCATGCACATACACATTAACATGCACACAAAATAGTACATATAACTCCACACATACAGGCATTGTTTCACACCCACACACACTAACACATATTTCACAACAGCACTCACCTAAACCCAGCAATCTACACAATGTTATCTCCTACGCATGCACAACAACGACAAACAATGATACATACGGTTGCACAAGCACACATGGAGCCTTGCATACAACTACACATACATATCAATAAAACAACTTGTTTATTAATTTATATACGCAATTTCAAGTATTAAACAAAGGTTTGTGACGTTAAACTCACCTATTTGCTGCTCGGTACTGTCGCTCACTCCACCCTGATCACCCTCGCATCACTAGCTATTGTAAATGCTAGACAGTGGCATAACTAAACTGATTTTTCTTGTTAAACTGACTTTTGTGTTTCTCCATTTTCATTTGTAAATTTATAAATATATAAACATAGGTATTTCTCTTTTACCTGGCTTTAATGGCATGATTGCGTGTAGAAGTATTCTTGTAAATGCTTGTATTCTCCCTGATTCCTGAAACTGTCTTACTTCCCCTTCCTAAATGAGTTAATAGAATAACAGAGTACCTGAGGAACATGCCTAAATAAGACATCATACATCAAGGAATAACAGAGCACTCCACAAGCAAAAGTCTTTAATTCCTTATGTCCTTCAGTTACAATGGATTGCTTCATTTGAATCAACTGCAAGAAAAAAACAAGCAAAGCAACATCAAAATGGAACTATGTGCTAAAAATGAATCATACAATGTAACACTATGCATTGCAACTGAGTCTGAAATCCCATTTTAACCAATTCTAACATGCACACAAAGATCACCATGGATTGAATCATTCTACCTCATATCTAACACGCTGCTCTTTATTTCTCTTTCGCTTTCAACCCAATCTGCCACCTCGTTATCATGACCCAACACAGAAGCACATTGTATAAACACTAATCTTCTTTTCCTACATCAAAAAATTGTTACATACATAATGTTACATTGGTTACTCTTCTACATTTTTGGACTATTACAATGCTTGTGTAATAAGCTGAATACAACAAAAGCTGAAAGAATAGGCTATATAATGTACACAAAATAATGAACAAAAGTGTATAAATCATATCGAACAACTCATTATCTCATTTGATGTCAGGAATTCCAAAACTTAGTCATTGGAACTTCAGTAACAGAAGCTTCATATAAGCTGCTGAATTTCTCTAGTTCTCTTGCAACCTGAATATCGCTAGGCATGAAATATTCTGTAATTAGCTTTGTAAGGACTCGGGGGATCATAGCAGTTACTGTGATTCCAACCAAGCATGGCCAGAAAACTTTCTAATACCCATAACATTGAAAATAGCCCTGTAAAATAACAAGATACTCAGTCATAGATCATACAACCATATTTTAGTCTTTTAGAACTATTCTATTATTGAAGTATCAAGCACAATGATATTACTTTGGAAAAGACTTAAAACGTACCAGTATCCTGGAAGCATTGGCAAAGCATCGATGATTATGACACAGATAAGTGTTGCGACTGTACATCCCCAATTGATACGTGCATCATCCAATTCCATCTAAATACATCAATTGAGACATGAATATTGACAATCATGACAAATGCAACGGTCTATAAATCACCGATGCTCGATGAATCAATTTCACTGTGTACATATGCAAGATACAGAATGAAGAATATAGCTGCACTTTCTTCTCTTAGCTCATCAATATAATATAATTACCGCTTCGAGCAAGGGAACCAGGAGAGAAGCAATGACAACTTATCATCTTGCAAACAAGCTTATATAAGATGACTAGTGCTATAAATAGGCTTCCAGCAAGACCAAACTTTTCACCCATGATAGTCAAATTACTTACAGCACAGTAATTTTTATCTAGGAAGTTGACATGAAAGAAAAGCCTTTAAGATTACAATCATAAGTACTCTAGAGTGAACATGCAACTTCACTTCTGAGAAATTACAATCATAAGCTTATATAGTGTCGCCAAAATTCAACAGTTGCCGAAATTATTAAAATTGGACATTGAGATATTGCATAAATTATTAATGTTGCACAAATTATTGATGTTGCGCAAGTTAATGAATAAGGCGTGCACATGTTGCCAAACAAATTAAGATGAGTAAACTTCATCCAGATTATATGGGTGATTAATTATAATATCAAGAAGAAAGCAAAAAAAAGTGAATAGATACAAGTGCAATGAAATAATAATAAAAGAAAAAATGACATAAACTAATGGATTTACATACATGTTTTACATCTGGTTTGAATATAAAAAATGTATACAACACATAAAGTTTTCAAATAACTATGTTATGATAAAGAAATGTTTTAGACTAGCCAAATATATACATGCTAATTGAACTCAAAACTTGTAGTGTGATAACAGAAAAAGGAAGAGTACCAGTCACTAGTAATAAAGAACTTGGATATTCAATTCCATTCATCAAGTAAGGTACTAGTCACTAGTAATAAAAGTTAAGTACCGTAGGATTTAGCAGACGAATAAAAACTTAAGAGAAATAAAACCTAGGCATATTTAGGGAACATTTTTTTTTACCAGAAGAAAATCGTAGAGGTCACCGGTTACAAATTATTCATTATGACCAATATTAGGCTTACCCGAATCATAGCTGAAGCCAGTTCCAATTAGTTGATCCACATAGGTTTGCACACCGCATAGCTTCAATATTCCATAGGTTACTCTTCACAGTTAATCGATTGTGTTGTCCGATAGGAAAGATATGATATTATTGTCTATTGAAAAAATCAAATCTTTGTAGAGAAACCAAATTATAGGTGTTGAGATTCTAAAATATAAAATTGTGTACCATTGTCAAATATTCGAAGATAATAGTTATTCTACTATGCTCATCAGATAACTAATACAAATATGATCAACCTCGTGTAGAAATCATATTTGCAAGGCGAGTAGGAGTTCAGCACATTAAATCATTTAAAAAGTAGGGGATGAACAATATTTTGTGGCGCATTTCATTAATAGGCTAAATAGGTAAAAAGCAAACCGAGGTAAGAACGTACACCCTGGAATATGCAAAGCATGCAAAGATCATAGTATTAGATACATATGACAATTGAATATACAAACTAACCTCTACCTCACATCCATTTTTCTCTAGCATACTCAAATTTATCATGAATTAGCCTAAAGTCATACCAAGTATTATTTTGTAATTTCCTCATATCTCCAAATATTTTTGTCCTACTGGGAGAATGAAGTTAAAACCATGCAGATAAGGACCCATGGCAGAACGAAGTAAAAAAAACCATACAAATAAGGAACTAAGGACCTATGCCAGAATGAAGTAAAAAAAAACCATGCAAATAAGGAATTTAGAGCCATGTTTAGTTTTTATAAATACAACCTATTCTGCATATTTAGTTTATATTAACACAACACATTCTTACAATTAAGAATAAAAGAACAATCATATAAGTAAAAGATAATAAGACGTGTGCTTTACTTTGCGTTGGATATATTGCAATCCGCATCACTACAATCTGTTTCATCTCAGCCATTCAAGCCATCCAAGGGCTGTCATCTCTTGTTTCTTTATTTTCGGATCCTGGGCTCTATTATATTAGGCCCAAGAATACTTGTATAAATAATCTGTCTGTTCTACATTTCAATTGTATTGTATTTTCTGAAATAAAGACAAATATCATTTCTTTTCATATTTGTTACAATTCTCATAAAATCTAACTTGGTATCAGAGCAATTATTCTGTGCTAACTGCACCAGATAATCAGAGAATTTCATCCATCAGATTAAGCATCATCATTTGGATTCCTCTCATCAAAGATTCAGCATCTTTTCATTTGAGAGTTGCTGCAATCACCAGAGATCAGTGCCTCGCCAGTTATTCTATCTGGCTGCATCTGAACTCCACCGAAAGCTTGGTGGTATAAAGATCTCAAACTACTGAAAACCGATCAAGAAATTCAAGAAAAAGTTTCAGTTGAATACAAGTGCATCAAGAAAACTCATCAGAGAGTCTAAATCATCACTTAAGCTCTAAAGACAACATCAAGATTCAACTTCATAACTTTTTCTTTTATTCCTAATTCAAGATTCTCAGGTTTGAATCATTATACCTGTTTTTCTGACAACAGTCATCTTTCATCATGAGTCAAGATGAAGCCACAAGCCCTCAAATGTCCAGCACAAGAGTTTCTCCCAGTCGAACTCAATCAGATCCTGTAGATAATCTGATGAAAACCACCATCAAACCTCAGAGCCAACTGCTCTCCATCCAACTGGATGAAACCAACTTCTTGATCTGGAAATTACAAGTAGAGACATCTATTAGAGGTTATGGATTAGAGGACTATATTCTTGGTACTAAAAACACACCACCAAAATTTGTCAAAGACAATGAAGACAAATTGGTGTTAAATCAAGAATTTACTGCACACCAGAGACAAGATAGTCTCGTCTGTGCCTGGATGATGTCATCTGTAAGTGCATCCATCTTACCACAGCTTATTGGCTGTAAAACTGCTCAAGAAGTGGAAACTATTGAAAGAAATTTCACATCTCAGTCATTTGCAAGAATCATGCATCATAGAAGGCAATTACAGAGCATTAGGAAGAATGAAATGACTATGAATGAATATCTACTCAAAGTCAAAAATTTATGTGATCAACTAGCCTCTGCAGGACACAAAATCTCTGATTCAGAACATGTTTTATACATAATCAGTGGTCTAGATAGCGAATACGAAGCTGTTGTGGCAATCATATCTACCATGGAACCTACTCCCTCAATACAATTCGTCTATTCTACTCTCTTATCACATGAAGGTAGAATAGAACATGGAAAAACAGTAAGTTCAGACATATCTGTCAACTATACTTACAACAAAGGCAAACAAGGCCAAGGAAGAGGTCAGTTCAACAGCCATCAGAGAGGGGGACCATCCAACAGAGGAAGAAGAGGTGGCAGGAGCAACAACAACAACAATAAAATAAGGTGTCAAATTTGTGAAAGATATGGCCATGGAGCAAATAAATGCTATTTTAGATTCAACAAGAACTTTACTCCATCACAACAAAATAGCAATACAAACATCAATACTGTAGATAGGCCCAAAGACAACAACAATGGTCAAGTAGAGATTCATAACACTGAGACTGCCACAGCAGATGATGATGATTGCTGGTACCCAGACTCAGGAGCAACCAATCACGTGACCAACAATCTCAGCAACTTAAACTTGGGCAACAAGGAATATAAAGGTACACAAAATCTTCTTGTTGGTAATGGTAAAACTGTGCACATTACACACACTGGAAATGCAAGCATAAATGGACCCAAGAAATTATTTCTAAAAAACCTATTGAGGGTTCCTTCAATTAAAAGAAATTTAATGATTGTTTCCCAATTCGCAAAAGACAACAATGTCTTTTTTGAATTCTATCCTAATAATTGCATAGTTAAAGATATACTAACTCGAGAAATCATTTTGCAGGGTAAAGAAAACAACGGGTTGTATAAATTTGATTTCTGTAATTCTAACATTTCTGAAAACAAAGAGAATTACTGTATAATGAATATCATGAACAATAGTATTTTTGATCTATGGCACTATAAACTGGGACATCCCAGTGCTAAGATTGTAAAACATGTTATGACTAGTAATAACATTCCTTTTAGTAATATTTCTGACTCATATATATGTGCTTCTTGCCAATTGGGAAAAAGTCATAAACTTGCATTTCCAGATTCACATACTAACTACACAAAACCTCTTGAATTAATTGCTAGTGATCTATGGGGTCCAGCTTCTATCAGTTCTGACTATGGCTACAAATATTATATATCTTTTATAGATGCCTACTCTAGATTTGTATGGATTTACATGCTAAAATCAAAATCAGAAGCTAGTAATATAGTTATGCAATTTATTAATAAGGTTGAAAACATGACTGGAAATCATGTCTGTACCTTTCAATCTGATGGTGGAAAGGAATTTTTACCACTAAAAATCTTCTTTGAAAAAAAAGGGATTAATCACAGGACTACATGTCCATATACTTCAGAACAAAATGGAATCATTGAAAGGAAACACAGACATATTGTCGAAACTGGTCTGACCTTATTAGCACAGGCCTCTATGCCTTTAAAATTCTGGCCAGAAGCATTTAATACTGCTGTACATTTGATAAATCTACTACCAACTAAGAATCTCAAGTTCAAATGTCCACAAGAGGTGCTAACTAAGGTCAAACCAGATTATAAACACCTAAAGGTGTTTGGTTGTCAATGTTTTCCATGCTTAAGACCTTATAATACTCACAAATTAGATTTCAGATCTAAATCATGTACTTTCTTAGGCTACTGTAACAACCAGAAAGGATACAGATGTCTTGACAATAAAGGGAAGATATATATTTCCAGACATGTAAGATTTAATGAACATGTATATCCATATAGCAACACTGATATTAAAACTACTGAAAAAGTAAGAAATGCAAAGGTTACTATACCTGATCTACCTGATGAGATCAAAGTTGCACCCTCAACTCAGCCTACAAGTAAAGGCACAACCATCAGCCCTCAACTCACCATGCCCACTAGGGAACCAGGTCAAGGGCAAGATAACTGGGAAGGTGACAACAACAGTCAAAGTACTCAAGGTCGGGAGATCAGCAGCAAGGATGATAATCAGGAGATTAGCAACAATCAAGATACCAGCAGTGGATCTACAGCTCATAACAACTCTGAAAATAATTCAGACAACATTATCAGAAATAATGACAATATACATCCAATGCTAACTAGAGCAAAGTGTGGTATACATAAACCAAAAGTCATCAACACCACCATAAATCAAGAAGAACCATCCTCTTACATAGAAGCTGCTCAAAATAACAAATGGAGAGCTGCTATGCAAGAGGAATATAATGCTCTAGTTAACAAGGGAACCTGGGTTCTTGTCAAAAGACCAGAAAACAAAAACATTGTTGGGTGTAGATGGACATTCAAATTAAAGAAAAATGCTGATGGTTCAATTTCTAAACATAAAGCAAGGTTAGTTGCAAAGGGATATTCACAACAGTATGGGTTTGATTTTTCTGAAACATTTTCCCCTGTTGTGAAGCCTTCATCCATCAGGATTATACTAACAATTGCTTTAAGTAGAAATTGGAGCATCAGGCAATTAGATGTGAATAATGCCTTTTTAAATGGTGTATTACAGGAAGAAGTTTTTATGGAGCAACCAGAAGGATTTACTCACAGTTCAAGCAAAGAAATGGTGTGCAAACTCAACAAGGCCATCTATGGGTTAAAGCAAGCACCAAGAGTCTGGTTTGAAAAACTCAAATCAACTCTAGTAAAATTTGGCTACAAATCTCTGAAATCTGACAACTCCATATTTACTAAAATTAATGATATTGCTACCACTTATATTCTGATCTATGTTGATGATTTTATCATTACAGGAAGTAGTGAATTAGAAATTAAGAAAGTTACTGCAATGCTCAATTCAGAATTTTCTATTAAAGATCTAGGTGACCTGAACTACTTTCTGGGAATTGAAGTACAGAGATATGGAACATCAGAGTTGCATCTCAATCAAAGAAAATACATTGCAGACATACTTTCAAGAGCAAAAATGGATAAGGCTAACACACTACCAACTCCTATGATTACAAATCATCAACTATCAAAATATAAGGGGGAAGCAATTCAAAATATAAAGCAGTACAGGAGTATAGTTGGTGCACTCCAATATGTGACCATCACAAGACCTGACATTTCATTTAGCGTCAACAAAGTCAGTCAGTATATGCAAAATCCCCTAGACAATCACTGGAAAGCTGTTAAAAGGATACTCAGATATCTCAAGGGTACTATCAATCATGGACTCATCCTAAAATCAAGTCAATCATTCAACATAAATGCATACGCTGATGCAGATTGGGGCACAGACACTGATGACCGCAAATCTACCTCAGGCTATTGCATTTACTTAGGGAAAAACCCTATATCATGGAGTGCAAAGAAGCAAAGCACTGTATCGAGATCCAGCACTGAAGCTGAATTTCGCAGTGTGGCTAGCGCAACAGCGGAAGTGATGTGGGTAGAATCACTTTTAAGTGAGCTAAACATTGTTTCTAACAAAAAGGCAACAATCTGGTGTGATAACGTGAGCACTATATCTTTATCATCTAACCCAGTTCTTCATTCTAAAACAAAACATATAGAACTGGATCTATACTTCATAAGAGAGCAGGTGATCAAAGAAAAGCTTAAAGTCGGGTACATACCGTCTACTCACCAAAAGGCAGACATACGTACTAAACCTTTGACGAAATTCAACTTCTCGAGACTCAGAGAGGAGCTCAACGTTGATACTGTCGATCCACACCAGAGATCTCAAAGAGTTGTTTTCATACCAGAATAATGTCTGTACCTCCAAATCGCCGAGTCGCATCTCTCTCAAAGAAGGCGCCGCCATATCTTTATCTCTTCTCGCAAACCCTAAACCTAATTGGGTTTGAGGGGGGGAGTAAAAGATAATAAGACGTGTGCTTTACTTTGCGTTGGATATATTGCAATCCGCATCACTACAATCTGTTTCATCTCAGCCATTCAAGCCATCCAAGGGCTGTCATCTCTTGTTTCTTTATTTTCGGATCCTGGGCTCTATTATATTAGGCCCAAGAATACTTGTATAAATAATCTGTCTGTTCTACATTTCAATTGTATTGTATTTTCTGAAATAAAGACAAATATCATTTCTTTTCATATTTGTTACAATTCTCATAAAATCTAACTATATAAAGACATGCTTGCATTTTCTCTTGGATCTACTGGGAATTTTCTACTTCAGCAACTTGTAAATGAAATTATCCAATAGTAGTTGAATAATTTGTTTTACATCCTAATGATGAGATTCGACGTGAGTATATGTATCCATTGACATTATCTATGATGAAATATAAAAGTATACATACCTTTCAGTTAGAGAATATTTGTATCTTAATATGTTTCTTCTTGATGTTACTTTGCAGTTACTTGAAGCAAGCATCTAATCCGACTTCTAAAATATGACACCTGCAGCAGATAATTGAAGCTGATTAACAATACATACAGCCTCGTTTTTACTATGGCAAAAAATATCTGGACACAGGAACTATTATTCTATACAGAAGCCAAGTTTTTGCTATGGCAAAAAATATTTGGAAATTAAGAAACCTGCACCTGTAGTGTTTGACAGTGGAGCTACGTTTATTTTTTTTAATAGATCAAACATACAAAAAAGTCCACTTCAAGGTAGTGCCTCTTAATAATAGATATAATATCTTGTGACTAACTATATTTTCATTGAATCACTAGAAAAACAAAAGTTTGGAATTACTTGCAGTTGGAGAATGATCTGAAAAACAACCCGCTGAAACGAGCAACTGATCAACAAAAATCAGATATGGTCTGCTGGAAAGGAAACTCTTACCAAAGCCAATATTGATACAAGCTGCATTTCTTTATTGTTTTTTGTTGTTGTTGTTTTAGCACCTCCTTTCTTGTGAAGCAGTGAAGGCTTCAGATCAGATTGACTGTTGCATTGAAATAGTTTGGCGCTGTTCGGTTAGGAGTTATGAATGAATAGGTCTAACTATAATAATGGTTAACTAAAGGATTCTGTTAGGTGGTTAAAAAAGCAGTTGTCGCTGTCCTCATTGTATTTAAGATCATATCGGATTTTTTTGGCTTTTTTGAATAATTCTAGCACAATCAAATTAATGTCCCAACTCAAGAGTTAATATAGATGTTTTTCATATGGGTTCAATACCTTCAAAATTTTGATGTAGTTAGGGTAGCATAACTTAGTGAAATATTAAAAAGCTAATGAGATGTTGAGTTTTACAATCCACCATTATAGATTTGAGAACTAGTTATTGACTTATAAAATTTCTAACCAGTTAGAATTGAGTAACTCAAAAATATATTAAGATGTGCTAGTGAGATGTTGAGGAGGAATATTAAAGATCCACCCATGACCCATGTGTGTTTATGCATGCGCATATATATTTATATTGGTTAATGATGTTTACAACATTTGGATCGAAAGTCAAAGGCCTTACTAGTATACTAGTGGTACTCAATTGATTAATTATGTTGGTTAATAATGGAGGTTAATATCTCCATGATTCATATCCATCATAATCTCCCTTTGATTTTGAATATCTAAAGACTGAAATGGAACAATTTTTTGTAGATATGACATAAGACTAGTAAGATGAATCTGGATCCGCAACCATATGTGTGTATAATGGTGTGTATTCATTATTTTAATACAAGGACACAAGTAATGTATAAACATCTACAACAATAAACAAATGAATGAATAATCTTACAATTATGCCATGGGCACCTCGGTAGTAGCTGCTTGTGATCGTCTTGAAGCACTCTTGACCAGCAGTATCCCACTAAAAGTGCATAGTATTAATTAAGACTTGGAAAACCAAGACAGTTGCAGAACCAAAAGTAGTAATACTTACGATTTGAAGCTTAATAGTTTTTCCATCCTGCTCCACAGTGCGAATTTTCTAAGGATCAAATGGAAAAAATATGAAGTCAACCCAATCGGCTCAAGTAAAATAACAAATAACTAGTGAGGCATTATACTACCTACAAAATCAACATCGATGGTACTGATATAGCTCTCTATATAAGAATCATCCTGCAAGAATGGGATATTTATAATAGAAATTAGTGATGATGCTAAGATAGTAACATGAACTTACCAAGTAAGTTATATACTATCTCATGCTTACACAATACGTTAACAATCAATCCACAAAAGGATATTCATATATGCATCATTAAGGTAAATCAAGGCATATATCTACAACTTTGATTAAATTTTTGAAAGGGAACTTTTGTAAAACACCCCATTAAGTTTCAAAATACACAGTCTTGCTTTTCAAAACATGTTTTTAAACCACTCCTATTTTTAGTTTAAGCCAAACAACAAATGTTTATAGTTTTGACCAAAAAAAAGAAAAAAAGGTTTAATTTTTGTTATAGTAATTAAGAGCAAAATTAATTTGTGCAAAATCCTAATTCCACTTTATCAAATATGAGCAGACATCAGGCTGAACGGGAAAAGGATAGAAGGCATGAGTATGAAAACAGTATTCACCTTTTCCAACTTTTTATGTACGATATATATGTGTGTGTATACGTACACACACATACACACTATATAATATATATATATAAAGTGTATCATATGTCTAAGAAAACATAAATATTTTAAATGGTTTAGTAAAAAACAATATAAATAGTGTGAACATTCAAATATGGTTCAAATCTTCTGATGGAAAAAGGATAACAAAAATTAGCTGAATCGGGGTTACTTTAATATGTGTATAGAACTATATAGCATTGCATATATATGATAGAGTGAATGATAAGAGCATGAAATTAGGGACCTAGTGGAACTATATAACTACTTGTCCAGTGTTCAAATATATCCTACATGAATTTATATAATGCACATATAAACATTACAAAACCACTGTTTATATTCTTGTTCTGTTAGAATAAGAGGCTTTCTAATAAGGTATAGAGATATGCCCAATTGTTATTCCCTTAACCGCCCCATGTGTTCTGCATCATCCAATGTTTCTACATGATGGGTTTATGATACGCCGCTGTATCAGGATTGTGTTGATTTTCCCATATCGGGAGTTAAATAAAACGGTCCTCCATAAATACATAGTGATAATAAGTGGTTTTCTGATGCTCAGCTGGAATAAGAGATCTACTCTTTCCTGAATCCTTGACTTGACAACAATCTAGTTACTTTAATATTCTAACTTTTTCATGTTTCTTTTTTGGAATGTCTATTCTTATCTTTTCCAGTTGCAATATCATATTCATTACAAATTGTGGAAGAAGGTGTTATTCATGAAACCGCCACCGATGTTTTGCAAATCAATTTGTCTCTCCATCTGTCATGCTTCCAATTAGTTCAATAGCATTTGATAATATGCAACCAGTTTATTTGTTTTTGTTTCTCTCCAACTCAAAACAATGGTTCTCATAACTGATAAATTTTATACTTTTATATTATGAAGTTAAATGACAGTTTTATTGAACGCGAATAATTATTAGACTATGAACTGCATTGACAAGAATAAACAATATACTTTCTTGGGACCAAACCAGTTCCCATTGCGGTAAGATTATGCATAAAATTTTAGCATATACATTATATTATGAACTTATTGATTTTACTTTATAATTTCAACAGTCCTGTCCCTTATGATTTTTTATCTTCTCTTTCCAAAACCAGCTTTGTTATTTTGTTTCCAAGAAATTTGATTTTAGGACTTACGTATCAACAAATATTTTAATTTTTTTAATGTAAATTAAATTTTCATATTGAAGATGTTCACTAGATAGGTCATGGTGAGTTCATATTTAATTACTTTTTTATCAACAGAACAATTGTGTGTGTATTTTGAACTTGGTTAAATTCCCATAAATATACTTCATCTAGAATAGTAATAATATAGTTGAGTTGGTTTCTTTTGTGCTTTTGAGTTTTATACCTAGAAGTTAAAATAACTTATGCTCATGACCGAAAACTTTGTTTTTCCCTTAGGTTCATCGTAATTTTTTCCTGCCTTATTAAATAAAATTCAATTAAGGTTCAATCGGAAAATTGCCTTGCTTTGCAAGGCTTTTAGTACCCATAGCTGGCATACTGGTACAGTAGGCTAATTGTATGTTTGTCCATGAAATATTTTTGGATGTATGCATTATGTAATATCTGATTATGTGCATACTAATATGTATGCACCATACAAAATTTTAGACATTTTGCATTATTTTTAGGAAAACCAAGCTTCCCTGGGACATTTATCCCAATACAAGCAAGTTCATCAAGAGAATGATTGAATAAGGAAATCAAGGAGGTGGGAAGATGATTCAAATGTACGTTCATGCACACCTAAAACTTTAGAGTTCATATTCTACAAAATTGAATGATAATTAAAGCAGGTTATGTGCAACTAAATTCATAAGAGTTAATTTTATTATAAGGATGTTATACAATAGTTCTATCTACAGCTTTCAATAGCCACAGTAGACTCTTGAGAGAAAAATGCAAAATTCATGAATGAGTTCAAAAGACACTTCCTCATTCTATCATCAACCCCAATGATAACAACAAAATATAGTGATTAGGGTTTTGTAGTATTAACAAACAAAGTACAAAAATTAAAATACCTTAGTAAAATTAGAGTTTTGCGATTACCTCAATTCATCGATTCAGAGCTTGCGAACAAATCTCAAAGAAGCAAACTTGATTAGATTAAAGGAAAAGTGGATCGGCGAAGTGGAGTAGATTGACAGAGATAATTAGCGCGAGATGGAGATAAGCAGCGTAATGGAGAAGCGAGAGGAATTTAGTTGAAGGAGGGTAGAAACTTAACATTGGAGAGGGAAGGAGATTTGAAATACGTGATAAAGTTTTTTCAATTGGGTGGGAAGGCGGCAAAATTTTGGCAGTGTTGAATTAAAAATAAAAAGAAGTAGTAAAAATAGTATTTGTTGCATTCACACTATAAACACTGCCAATAAATGCAACTAAATGTAGGTTTTCTTGTATTGGGTGTTACAATCTCCCCTCCTTAAAGAATTTCATCCTCGAAATTACGATAAGGAACACATCAAAACAATCAAATGTAAAACATACCATCAGAAAAAATCAGGATAAGCGTCTCTAATTCTGCTCTCAGCTTCCTAAGTACAGTCTCTTCCATCGTCACTCCACTGGACTTTCACTAATCTGACTGTCTTGTTCCTCAACTGCTTAGGCTTCCTAACTATAGTCATGTATGGTTCCACTACTAAATATTCTGACACAGTCGGTGCTATAGTAGTGTCTGGATCCCTAACATACTTCCTCAGATGATATATATGGAAAACATCGTGGACTCCTGCTAAACTACTCGGTAACTCTACTCTATATGCGAGTTTCCCGATCCTCTCTAAAATACGAAACGGTCCTATGAACCTTGGTGCTAACTTCCCCGTCTTCCCGAACCTGATAACACCTTTCATCAGCGATACTTTGACGAAAACATGATCTCTAACAGAGAACTTTAAATCTTTTCATCTTCTATCTGCCTAGAATGAGCTTCCTTCATTCTCGCCTTTATCAGCTCAATCTTTTCTACTGTTTCTCTTACAAAATCAGGACCAAGGACTAATCTCTCTCCAGTCTCTAACCAACATGCAGGGGATTTGCATGGTCTTCCATACAAAGCCTCAAACGGTGTCATCCCTATACTAGTCTGATAACTATTGCTCTACGAAAACTCGACTAGGTGTAGTGGTCTTCCCATGATCCACCAAAATCCAGTACACGAGCTCTTAACAAGTCCTCGAAGATCTTGTTAACTCTTTCTGTTTGCCCATCAGTCTGCAGATGGTACGCGGTACTCATCTTGAGCTTGGTTCCTAAAATTTCCTGTAGACTCTTCCAGAACTCATTAGTGAACAAAGAATCTCTATCACTAACAATACTACTAGGAATTCCATGCAGTCTAACCACATTCTTCATGAACAACTTTGCCAAAATAGGTGTCGTTCTGGTTGACTTAACTGGAATGAAATGGACACTCTTGGTCAATCTATCCACTATGACCCATATACTTTTATTCCCTCTATTAGATCTCGGCAACCCATCTATGAAATCCATAGAAATAGAATCCCACTTCCTTATGAGAATATCCAATGGCTGAAGCAATCCACTCGGCTTTTGATGTTCGGCTTTTACCTGATGATAGTTCAAACACTATTTCACCCATAAGCCAACATCCCTCTTCAAGCCTTCGTAGAAGAAACTTCTCTTTATATCTTGATACATCTTCGTACCTCCTGGATGAGAACGATGGCATTCCTCCAAAACTTCTTTTCTTATGTCTCCTATATTTGGAACACATAATCTACCCTTCTTTCTCAACCCTTTAGAAACTCAAACCTTGCGAAAGCTCTTGGGTTCAATTTAAAACATGTGGAAAAACACCTTTCGAAACCATTTAAGCCAAGTCTTTCGAAACCTTTGGGTTATACTTCAATCAGAACAAAAAGAGTCATTTAAAACATCTAAGTCGAAAGCCTTCCTTTCGAAACCTATTCCTAAGTGAAGAAGTGATGGTGTCGAAACCATCCCTTTGAAAGCATTGGAGAAGTGGTTAATTTTTAAAAGCAAAGTATACCTTTCAAAACCATTGACTTCGAAAGGTAAAAAGAGGCAGCTAGGGGTTTCGACCCCTTCGAAACATTACTTAAAACAAAAGAGTGCAACCCATTCGAAACCTCTTCTTTAAATCAGTTGACCTAGTCGGAAGTCAACTAAGTTGAAGGCTACTTAGTCGAAAGTAAGCAGGCACTTTTCTCATTTAAAACAAAAAGGTGCTTCGACCCTTTCAGAACCCCTTGGTTTCAACTCTTACCTTCCGCCCTTTGTCCAATTCACTGTGTACCAAGAGGTTGATACTATGTGCATTGGTTTATGGAAGGAGGCGGAGGGTCTTAGTCGAAAGCTACCTGGGCGAAACTAAAAGAGGCGAAACATGCTTTTAACATGAATTTCTAATTTTAAACCCTTTTAAGTAAACTTTTTAACTAACCTGCCTTGTTTGTCAAACTCTTATTGGTTGCTAATTTTTCTTTTCTAAAAGTGCTTCCATAATTTTAGAACTAATTAATTTAAATTATTTACAAAACACCCCTTCTCCTTAATTAAATATATAAACATTTAAGTCTCATACCTTAAATAATTTTATATATTCATCTAAACACTAAGGAAAATTCTATAAAAATTCTAGAAAATCCTCTTCAATATGTTTTCTAACATATATAAATTTCAGATCCAAATAATTATTTATTTTGCCATAAATAATTTATAACACAATAAATCATTTTCTTCACTAGAGAATTAATATAAAATTCACATTAATTCAGAAAATTATGAAAATTAAAAAACTTTTCTAAAATACCATTTCTGATCTACATTTAAATTTTCAAGGCATTTGGATGTCATTTAATAGGGTTTTCATATCAAACATATTATAAAAACTAGTATAAACATGTATAAGTCATCAACGAGCATATATAAACTTTCAATCATCCAAACATGGCATTATCATGCAAAATAATTGCAAGTTATCCTTAAATCCGAAAACTATAAGAAAAATGGGATGCAGTAATCATTCGCCTTAGCTTTGTGATCAAAGATGTGAGATTTGATGTTGAATAAGTTGATTTGCTTCCTCCTTTTGAAAATCCGAGCTTTATCTTCACTTGAGATTGAAAATGGTGGTCGGCCATAGAGTATTTTTACTTGAGAAAGATGAAATGAATGTGTGTTGGGTTTCCTAAGGGTTTTAGTGTATAAGTTTGTCATATTTCCCATTTTTCCCTCCCTTATTTTCTAACACTTTTATTTATGCTATCTCGTTTTGATTTACATTTAACATGGCACGTCTACCCTTGATTATGATCAAATCTCAATCCACTAATCACTTTACATTATTTTATTTTATTTAGCTAACTAAACATCCTAAATAATATTACTAAAAATATGGAGTGTTACAGGCATAGTGTCCTTTCTTATCACATTTATAATAGACAACTTTTGCCTTCCCTTTCTTAGCAGCTCCACCCCTCTGAGCTCCTTTCTTATGGAAAATTTTTCTCTTCTGACTCTGCTCTCCTTGAGGTTCCTTTTTATTATTTCCTTCAAGAAAAGCAAGCATCTCTTCATGCCTCAAGGCCATCTCAACAACATCACATGGTTCCCTAATATGTGGTAATGTGGCCTTAGCAAGCTCAAGCTTCAGCCCTCGAATGAACTTCTCATTCCTCTTAATCACAATATCAACCATAGCATAGCCATATCTCACTAGCTCCTCAAACCTTGTTACATACTCAAGTATAGTCATCTCTCCCTGCTCCAACTCAGCAAACTTCTTGAGTAAAGTAGACTTAGCAATCTCCGACATAAACCTTTCCTCAAACCTCCTCCTGAACTCAACCTATGTCATAGTTTCTTCATTGACTCCAACAGTAAAACTGTTCTACCAATACAGTGCTACTCCTTGTAGCTGTCTAGAAGCAAGCCTCCTCTTCTGCTCGTTATTGAGCCCCAAACTAGCAAAAATCCTCTCGCAATGAAGTAACCAATTCTCAAATTCAATAGCGTCTTCGGTACCAATAAATGGATTTCCTCCCAACCGAGCATAATCTCTAATCAAAACAGCATAGTTATTCACCAATGGAGCTTCTTGATTTTCTCCTCCAGTAGCAACTCCCGCTTGCATCATGTTTACAAAAAAATGATACATCGCTCCCATATCAACTTGCGGGACTCCATCACCCACATTTATAGCTTATGCCTGACCTGGGTTCCTTCTGGTATTTGGTATGGAATTTCCATTAGTTGTGGTGCTTCCCCCGCCAATGTTAACTCTTCCACTTCTAGCATCCATATCTGCATTCGAGTCTTCGTAAGATACAGAAGAATAGCCTAATAGAGATGGAAGAATAGAGATAAAGCGTATACTTATATATAGCAAATACAAGTACGTTACTATAGCGTTATCCCATACCCCGATCTTTTCTCTAATTCCATAGGATTATGTTTTCAAAATCATTTTAAGTCTAAAGATTTTCATAAACCCATGCTATTATACCAAGTTGTAATATCCCCTACCTTGAGGCCCGAATCTAAGTGCTACAGATGTTGTAGTCATCTATAATATTAACTTTCGGTGACAAAATACGGTAATGTTAATGGTATCCATAATATCAAAAGCACTTGATAATGAAATAAAATCATAGATCAAAAACAACAACTTTACTAATTACATTTCAAAAACATGTTTCATATTCTATTACATGATCCCAAACGTTTCCCAAGTTTTGATGAAATATAATTATTACAAAATACACCAAGAGCGACATATAAAGATGCCCCTTGGATGATCAAAGTACTAAATAGACAAAACTGTTTTAATACATCATAGCAGAAATAAAAAATAACAACTCCTAAGTAGCTATCCCTGCCTCCTGTAAGTCTTCGGAAGCTTTATTCATCCACCTACTAAACCTATAAACCCTGACTCTCAATCTACTCAAATTAATTTTGAGCACGCGAGAGTTTAAGGGAAAAACATAAACTTCGAGTCAAACATAAAGCCTAATGTGAATAATACTATTACATCTCGGTTTACTGATATTAAGTGAGACCACGCCGCTTAGCGGAACTGGTTTCCCCTCACTAATATCCCTTTAAAATATATCTTTTTGCAAATCATAATCTTGCAATCAAATTGATTAATCCATTTGATTATAACAATAATAGCAATATCATGTATGCTCATAAACAGGTAATAAATGGACCATCTGTCCGCACAATATAGTTTTGTTTGGCTGACTACTAACTATTGGCTGACTCGGGCCTACCAGACAAAATAACAAATAATCTAACACATGTTAGACATACTACTGGACGGTCTATCCTTAACTTACTTCTCCTAGGGTCATCTGATCCTAATGGTTTTGCGGGCTTACCAATAACATATCCTTCTTCTCTGTATATATTCCTTTCTGTGTGTAACCAACATTTAAGTCTTACTTGTGATTAAGCCCTACACACTGGAATTTTGGACTAAATTAGCTAGAGGCTATGGCTAATGTATAGGACGCGACCCTATACCAGTCTCATCTGATATTCTAATATCTGAGTCATTTACTTAGGGTTAACTACTCTTCAAATTTTCCTTGAAAACCTTTCAAATTAATCTAACCCTTTAAATCATACTTAAACAAGAAAAATATACTCTTTGCTATACTCAAAGCTATTTTCCATGTTATATATATACTTTACCCAAAACAATGTTAATGAAATATATTGAGGGTTACCTATCCCTCCAAAATAAGTTAAAACCCTTTTCAACTTAAAAACTCTTAGACCATAAAGCCAAGGTAAATCATTAGAAACCTTTGTTTAAACTTTAAACAACCCTATTGAAACCATTGAAAGTACTCCTTTCGAAACATATTAACTACTATACCTTGAAACACTAGGTCGAAAGGCCAAAACATACCTTTCGAAACCTTTATAACAACCTTGCAAAATCATTAAAGGTATCCCTTCGAAACCTTTATAAGCCTTAGACATCCTCTTTTCAAAACTCTTTAAGCTTGCCTTTAGAAAGAAATTGGAAACCTTCCATTTAAAATACTTTAAGTACCTTTCGAAACCATTGGGGAACCTTCCCTTCGAAACCTTCATTTAAACCTTTCGAAAGCATTAAAGTTCTTTACTCAAAATAAACCTCTCGAAAGCATTGGGTTCAAGTAAAAGCTTGTGGAACATAGTTTTGAAACCATTTAAAACCATTCTATTCGATACATATGGGTTTATCTTTCAATAGAACAAAGGGTCTTAAGTAAACTAAGTCGAAAGCACTCTTTCAAAAGCAAATTTCCAAAGTAAAAGAAAGTGGATGGTTTCGACACCAACCCTTTTGAAAGAATTGGAGAAGCGGCTTGTATTTTAAAAGCGAAAGCACCCCTTTGAAACCATGTTTAAAGGCAAAGCGGCCTCAACTGGGTCGAAAGGTAGAATTGTGGAAGCGAATGTTTCGACCCTGTCGAAAGCTAATTTAAAACAAAAGGCGGTAACCTCTATCGAAAGCTATCTTTAAACCCTTTCGAAACTAATCTTTGGAAAGCAAAGCAAGCGGCTTTTCTGTTGAAATCAAAACAAGGTCTCGACCCCTTCGAAAGCACGTTTCGACCTTATACCTTTCGCCTAACTCCAATCCACTACATACCAAGGCATTGATGCCATGTGTATTGGTTTTGACTTGGTCGGGGGTAGGGGTATGTAGTCGAAAGTTTGCTGCCGATAGTGGCGAAACATCAAATCCTTACAAAAACTGTTTTCTTACTTTATAAAGTAATTTCTTTCCAACTAACTTACAAAAACTACCGAGATAGATGAATCTACTCTTACTTGGCAGCATTTCCGAGACCGTTTTGGACTCAAGTTCGTGCCAGAAATCGAGAAGGCTTTCCTTGCCCATCGCTTCCTCGAGTCGAAGCTGGGAAAATCCTCCGTGTCAGATTATGTATCCTCCTTTGAGTCCCTATCCAAGTATGGGCTTGAGTTTATTAGCACACCATACAAGAAGAATCTTAAGTTCGTATCTGGACTTAAGGAATATTTGAAGAAGTCGCTTATGCTCTAGCTTAAGTTATCCTTCGAAGAAGCTTGAAGGTGTTTTGCTTTTAATTGTTTCATGCTTAGTCGCTTCTTAGGATTACGAATCCTATCGAGGGCCATAGCCTTAGTATTTTGAGTATGGGGTGTTGAGCTTATTCTGTGTATTTTCCTTTTTGTGAGTATTCGCAAGTTATTCTCTATCTTGAGATTTGTATGTTTTGGGATGGATTGGCTTGCTTGTTATCAAGTCCAATCCTCTGTTTTGGAAGGATCCTATATATATTAGGTATCCTAACTTGGTTGATTTGTTGTTTTTGTCCTTTGAAATGTTTACGTTAATTCCAAAGTATCTTTATCTGTTCTTGAGTTTCGATATGATGATGATGTATCTCAAATTCCGGTTATTTTGGCTTTGTTGATTCTTGTGAGTCTGTTTCAATTTTGGCACCCAACTGGGCATCGAGTATTGAGTTGACCTCGTTCCTGGTCCTTAGCCATTCGGTTATCCTTCCATGAGGATATCCACTAAGAAATGGGGCGATTGATTGACTTCAATTGATATTATCATTCTTGTTTCTTTCGAAATATCCTTTTAGGATGCTTATTTGGTGTTATACTTTGTGGCATTGCTTCACTCGAAGTAATGATATGTTGACAGTGTTCTTCTTCTCGTTTGAGAAGAATACCCCACCTTTATCTTTATATCTCATTGATCTCATTTGATCTATTATGTGGTGCTAGAGTCTTTTCTTAGCTTGACCTTACACAAATTTCCTTTAGCCACGAGTTGCGGAGGATAGCGCTCCTTATATGGCATCCCGCACTCGTATGATTCTTGTGAGTGGCTCATAATACCGTTTGGATTGATAAACACTCCATCTCATTCAGTCGATCTTGTGAATCGAGTATTTTGGGAATATCTCGATGAGTTCTCTTAAATGTTCTTTGATTTCGAGTTTATACAGCTATTTGATATGTATTTTAAGAGAAATTAGAATTTTAGTTATTATGAAATCAAGGAATATTTTGTGTATTATATATGAGAGATATTTCTTTTTATAGAAATGATTTTTTGTGTTGGGTTGTCCATCGAGTGCCTTGAGAATTCTGGTCGATGCGCCTGATCAACGTTATCGATAGGAATTTACTAAACGCTGTGATGAGACAATCAGACACGATAATTTGAGTTTTAATGAGATTAAATTTGGAAATAAATTAAAGAGATTTGAGAATTAAATTTTATTTTGAATGACATATGCAGCTATTGAACCATTGTGGGTTGGATGGGTGGCGAGGCGGTTTTGATCATTTGGTCAACTCTGCAGCCAATTGATAGGGTTATTCATTATAAACCAATGTGGAGGCAATGCCATTAAGATAATTGAAATTTAAGAAATGGTATATAGTTATGTTTTATTGTCGAAATAATGTACTTTAGATGAGATAATACTTTGATTGAAAATAAATGTTTACTGAATATTTTAAAAATGAGTTATACATGTTAAAGATGGAGTTTGTTTTGAGAATTTGGGTATTTAAAAATAAAGAGTAGTAAATTTTAAAATTCATCTTAAGAATTATTGAAAAGAAAATATAAAATTATTTCAAAATTTTAATTTTGGAATAAAAGGCAATATGAGTTTAAAATTATTTGTCATTTTATAAGAACTATAGGATGGAGTTTAGAAAATTTCCAAGTATTGAAAATGGAGATATTGAATTTAAAGGTAATGAGTTTTGGAACTTTAAGAAGTTTAATTGCAAACAAAAAATTTAGATTATGGTTTTAAAGATAATGAATTTCGAACTCTAATAAGTTTTGATTGTAGATTAAAATTTATATCTATTGTGTTCCTCGTGATTGTCTTGCCTTAGCGCAATGATCTAACGACTAGCACTTTGCGGTCGTTTGAGTTGTGTGGTCTTTGAAGTAACCACCTCTCATCGGGTTTTCTTACCTCAATTGTTGTTATCTTAGTATCAGTGTGGCTCCTTCCATAGTGACATATGGAAAGTCATCAGCTTGTGGTTAGAGTTCAGATAAAGCAATGCTAAATCCCAACTCTATTCGAGAAACTTTTATGAAATCAATTTCCTTCGATAGATTTTTGAGTGACACCCCGTTGTGTTTTGTTTCGAAAGTGAGATACTTTTGAAATCATGATATATTGCTCAAAGAAATTCAATAGTCAGCAAATCCTAGTATTTATACTGAGGAAAATCATTGAATTTACCGAGCAATTTTTATCTTGGTCATCTTTCATCTTGAATAGAGAAAGTGAGGAATTTTGATCTCGTGCTTATCTATCCTTCCTTTGATTGATGAAATAATTGCGTTGAATACAAACTCTTCTCTAGAAATTGCAAGGATGCAATTTTGTTAAGGGGGGAGTCTGTAACAACCATGGTTTGGAGATTACCTATTAATATTAAATTATAACTCCGTTATAATTTAATATTGTAATTAAAAATAAATTTGGAAATTTTAATTGTTTATTTGGAATAAACAATGAATTTTGGAGATAAAATGAGAAAAATAAAGTTTGGAACTTTATTTTATTTATTTAGGATAATAATGATTGGTAAACGTTTTTTATTAGGAGAAAATGCAATAATTGCATTAATTATTGCCAATTACTTCTTTCAATAATTTTTAAAAGAAATATGTGATTATTAAAGGGTGTTTATTTAAATAAAATAAAATGTAGGAGATAAATTGGGTAAAATTTTGTTTATTTTAAATAAACAATGTGTTTGAGAATAAATATTGGGGTTGAAATTTGATTGTTAGGAGATTCGGTTAAATAAGATGAAAATATTGGAATTTTGTTAATTTGAGTTAATAAATTAATCAAGAGATGTATTTCAACATTAATTTGTTGAAATAAATATAAATTGATGTAAATAAAGTTTTAAAAACTTCATTTTGAGAATTGAAGTGGAAAATAATCAATTGGTAACTTTATTTGGGGTAAATATAACAATATTGGAAAATATTGTTAATATTAATCTTTTATTGATTTAAAAAGGAGAAATATGAAGAAATTATGTATTTTATTAAATTAAAAGATGAAATATTATTTAAAAATAATATTTGTTGTTTTAATAAATTTAAAATGATTGTTATAATTTATTTGATAAGAAAATATTTTTTGTTGTGCTTGTTATGTTAAAAATATTGTTTTTACACTGAAATAGTGAAAACTGTGTAATATTGTCAAAAATAGGGTTTTATTGTCAAAAATAACATTTTATAATTAAAATAAATTTTATTTAGTTATAATAACAATTTTAATTCATTACAAAATAGATGTATACATTTTATTTGGCATTGAAATGATGAAATATGTGAATATAGTGTTAAAATAAATTAAAATATGAACTTAGCCTTGCATTTTCTCTAAGTATTTTTGTTCTTGGGCTTGTTTGGGTAACAATTAGATCCATTTTCCCTAACCTAGAAGCTTCTGGTGAGAAAACAAAGTTGTACGTAGTTTCCATTTGCATCTTCTTCTCAAAACAAACTTACAGTAAAAAGAAAAAAAAAATCAATGGCTTCCTCAAACTAAATCCAATTTCCACCCAAATCGCTGTTAAAAATAAAGAAAATTCTCCAAACTAAAGATTATACAAGGTAATCTCCATCAATACTACAAGAAATTTCATCAAAAATTCTTAAAACTTGATATGATTGTCTGTAACCTGTATATTTTGTTTTTGCATGTTCTTGTTTCAGCTATTACAGGTTATTAGAGCTCCAATTCTTCTCAAAAGCTTGCAACGTTCTATTAAAACTTTGCTAAATCATCAGGTGAGTTTAAAGCTCACAAATTGCTAGCTGAAAAATGAATTTCCTGTGAAAAAATTGGCTAAATCGTTTACTTTATAGAAAGTTTCTCTATTCATATTTCTCTGTTTATATCTTATTCTAGTTGCCACTTTGAGTGGTTATATCTCTTTGTTTTTGCCTCAAAATTCTATGGATCTTTTCTGGGTTGTAGTTTGAATGTCACTCTATGTGCATGTCAATTTTCATTGCCTGAAACAACATGTAGCTATGTCAAAATTTTGCTCAAAGATTGAATCGTGCTTGAGAAACGATTTGGAGCCAAAAGGAACAAATTCCCATATGCATGGTCGACCTTGAGGTCGACCATAGCCTTCCCTGGGTCAACGGTACGATCTACCTGAGGAAGAGTATAGTCAACCTTAAGGTCGACCTGATATTAACCTTTATGCCTTCGTTTTTGCGACTTTACTTCGTAGCTTTTGCCTTTGAATTGCTATGGTTTTGTCACTTGTTTTGATGCAACTTTGAGATGATTTTCAAGAGCTCTAATCTACCAATAGATGAGCAAAAGTTACGGTCAATATGAGTCCCGGATTGATGAGTATTTGAGTTGTTTTCGAATTTTGAATTTCAGTGGTTTTTATCGATTTTTGTCGTTCCAAAAACAAGTTTTTCTGAAATAATTTTACAAATCAAATGACTTTGAAATAAATATTTACCAATATTTACAAATTATTATAAAGTATTTAAAATATATTTATTTCCTATAATAAGGAGAATTTTCAAATAAATGCTTTCAAAATGTTTCCGAAAATTTGTTTTAAAAATCTCATTTTCTCAAGTAAATTATTTTATAAATAATATACACTATTTTTACATCTTTCGGACGTATGAGAAAGAGAATTAAACGATTTAGTAAAACATGTGGTATGGGACACGTGAGTTTACTTTTTCGGTTAATTCCATACTTGTATGATCGAAACCATTCGAGTCTATTGTTTTGAGTTGATAATCGAGATTTGCCATTTTATAGTATGTTTTGAGATTTATAATTCCTATTCATGGGAATTATTTGAGTTAGCCAATATTTAGCGAGTTTAGTGGTTCGAGATTTCCTATTTTAGGAATTATAATTGATGAGAACCATATACATATATTGTTTCACTTGCCGATGAGATGAGGAGAGTCTTGAGTTGAGATTTCCCTATTTTGGGAATTATGGTTTATGAGAAACCATTATTAGATTTTATTGCACTTGCCGATGATACGAGGAAAGATATGATATTTCTGATATTTCTTAGATTTGTGATTTATTTTTATGATGTGGAATTAACTAGCGGTTAGTAATCCATTTAGTGCGAGCATGTGGTATGGGACGAACGTTAACACTTTTCGGGTTCCTATCCGAGAGTTTGTGACACATCCACTAGTATGCCAGTGCTATAGACCTTTGGGTCATTTGAGTTATGTGACTTCGGTCACCGCGAGTAAGGTGACTTCAGTCACCACGAGTTATGTGACTTTGGTCACCACGAGTATGATCTTCGGGTCTACGAGATAGGTACCTAATTTATAAATAGCACTAGACAAGAGTTTGGCACGTGCAGCATTGCTTCGGCATTGCAATCGAAGATCTGGCCAATCCGGGTTTTCTGAGTTTTCTGTGTAAATTATGATTTCACCATTTTTGTGATATCTTTGTTACATCGATAGCCTAAAGCTAAATGAGATGTTATGTATATACGGTGATTTCATTATTATGAGATTTGAACTCTTTTTAGAGTTCCATGAGATTCTAGTTTGGAGATTTTCTCATATGGATTTTGTATGGTTACTTACATTTATATTGAATGTCCTTGAGTATGAATTTCTTATGATGAACTAAATCTATTCATGCGACAACCCTTTGTGAATATATACCATGTCATTGTAATTGAACCATACTTGTACCATTCCTTTATAATTAAAGGGTGATTTCCCTTATGCACTTATATCCCTCTTATCTCTAGCTAATTTCCTTTTCTAGTTAGCCTGACCCGTGTATTTATTACTCAGGTCAGATCGAGTTGAAGGTTAGGGATATTTGGACCTTTGCTAGCTTTACTTTCAGATTTCTCCTTCGACCTTGGATAGATGGCATAGTTTTTGTGTAGTAGTTGTTTTGTTAGGAACCTTGTGATGTATATATTCTTTTGTGGGGATGTATGCATATATTGTGGTCATAATACCAATTGTGACATGTTGTATTACATTTGATGTAGATGTGTGTGTGTATCATCTGTGTTTATTGTTCTGTGATTCGTGATTGATATTGTTATTATGTTTTGTTTCTGAATCAATTCTGTAGCCACCATAGTAGTGTATTAGATAGGAATTAAGTATGTCGAATACTTGAGATGAAATGAAAAAAAAATTGAGTACTAAATCGACATACTTAGATCTTATCTAATGCAAGACTATGATGGTCAGCCTTAACCAGCCCTATTCTCTGCATTAGCAGACAGAATTACTCAGTAATTCTCTTTGTTAATGTGGGTCTCGGGGTGGGGCATCACAAAAAATCTACAAAAACCTAAAAAAAACTCTTTTAATATGTTTTCTAACATATAAAAATTTCAGACCCAAACCTTTTATTATTTAACCGTAAATAATTTATAACCCAAATTAATATTTTCTTTACTAGAAAATTCATATAAAATCCACGAAAATTAAGAAAATTCTGAAAATTGAAACCCAGCTCTAAAATATAATTTCTAGTCTATATAAAAATTCGCAAGGCATTTGGATGTCATTTAATAGGGTTTTCATACCAAAACATATCATAAAATCAATATGAACATGTATAAATCATCAAGTATATATAATCATTCCATCAATCAAAAACATGGCAAATCAATGTAAAACACTTCGGATCTCTTCTTTGAAACGAAAACAAAAACAATATGAGATGTAAACATTATTCACCTTAGCTTTAGAGATTAAGGATGTGAGATTTGAATGAATTTGATGTTGATTAAGCTTCCCCTTTATCTTTCTTTCTCTTACTCCTGTTAATGGTGGTCGGCCTTGAGTTTTAAAAAATTTCAAATGAAATGAACGTGTATAGGATGCACGGTCAAGGGTTTAAGGATATAGGAATGGCCTCTTTCCTATTTTACCCCTCCCATATTCCATTTTAACTCTTATTTTAATTCATTGTTTAAATGGTGTGGCTATCCCTTAATTAAAATCAAATCTCAATCCCCTAATCAACACATTATTTTATTTTATTTAACTAATTAAATATCCTAAATAATGTTACAAAAAATATGGAGTGTCACAAACTCTCATCCTTAAAGAATTTCGTCCTCGAAACTACGATAAGGTACACAACACATCAATCAAAGAGGTAAAACATACCATCAAACAAGTCAGGATAAGTATCTCTAATCCTACTTTCAGTCTCCTAAGTACAGTCTCTCTCATCGTCGCTCCATTGGACTTTCACTAATCTAACTGTCTTGTTTCTAAGCCTCTTCTCATCTCTCGCAACAATACAAATCGTCTTTCTCACTATAGTCAAGTCCGGTTCTACCACTAAATCATCTAGCACAGTCGGTGCAATAGTAGTCTCCAGGTCTCTAACACACTTTCTGAGATGAGAAACATGGAAAACATCATGGACTCCTGCCAAACTTCTCAATAACTCTACTCTATATGCGTGTTTTCCGATCCTATCAACAATAGGAAAAGGTCCAACGAATCTCGGTGCTAACATGCCTGATTTCCCAAATCTGATCACACCCTTCATCGGTGACACTTTGACGAAAACCTGGTCTCCAACTGAGAACTCTAAGTCTTTTCGTCTTCTATCTGCATAACTCTTCTGCCTAGACTGAGCCTCCTTCATTCTAGCCCGAATGACCTCTATTTTTTATGCAGCTTCCCTAACCAAATCTGGACCAAGGACCAACCTATCCCCGGTCTCTAACCAACATACGGGAGATTTGCATGTCCTTCCATACAAAGCTTCAAATGGTCCCATCCCAATACTAGTCTGATAACTATTATTATACGAAAACTCGACTAAATGTAGATAGTCTTCCCATGATCCCCCGAAATCCAATACACAAGCTCTTAACAAATCTTCCAAGATTTTGTTAACTCTTTCTGTTTGCCCATCTGTCTATGGATGGTAAGTGGTACTCATATTGAGCTTGGTTCCCAAAACTTCCTGTAGACTCTTCTAGAACTCGCTAGTGAATAAGGAATCTCTATCACTTACTATACTACTAGGAACTCCGTGCAGTCTAACTACAGCTTTCAGAAACAACTTCGCTAAAACAGGTGTCGTTCTGGTTGACTTAACTGGAATGAAATGGGCACTCTTGGTCAACTTGTCCATTATAACCCATATACTTTCATTTCCTCTGTTTGACCTTGGCAACCCGTCAATAAAATCCATGGAAATAGAATCCCATTTTCATACTGGAATATCTAATGGTTGAAGTAACCCACTTGGCTTCTGGTGTTCAGCCTTTGCCTATTGGCAAATCAAGCACTACTTTACCCATAAGCCAATATCTCGCTTCATACCTTCCTAGAAGAAACTTCTCTTCATATCCTGATACATATTAGTTCCTCCTGGATGGATAGATAACTTTGAATGATGGCGTTCCTCCAAGACTTCTTTCCTTATGTTTCCTACACTCGGAACACATAATCTTCCTTTCTTTCTCAACCATCCATTATGGTAAAGACTGAAATCTTTCAAATCAACGCTCTCGGTTCCATCTCTTAACTTCCTGATACGTTCAACTAATACCAAATCTTCCTCTTGTTTAGAAGCAATCCTTTCGATCATCACTGGTCGAACTTCCAAACAAGATAATATTACGGTTTTTCCGCTAGACCCAGCCTCAGACCTCCACTGCACTCTGCAATCAGCTAATGCTTCCAAATCCTTCCACTCAGCGATCATCGCCAACACTGCATTCTGATGTTTCCTGCTAAGTGCATCTACGACCTTGTTGCCTTTCCCTAGTGTGTACTCAATCCCAAAATCATAAGCGGCGATAAACTCTAACCACCTTTGTCTCATGATCAGCTTCTTCTAAGAGAACAAATACTTCAGCCACTTATGATCTGTATATAACCCAAATCTCTCTCCCAAAAGGAAATTTCTCCACACCTTCAATGCAAAAATCACTACAACCAATTCCAAATCATGTGTCAAATATCTGACCTCATGCGGTCTAAGCTGTCTAGAAGCATAGGCAATCACTTTACCTCTCTACATCAGCACAGCTCCTAACCCTATTCCACACGCGTCTGTATAAACCACCTAATCCTGATTCCCTTTCGGAACAACCAACACCCGTGCATGGGTCAATAATTGTTTCAAACTCTAGAATGCTTCCTCACACTTATCAGTCCACACAAACTTCACATCCTTTCTCGTTAGCTTGGTCATCAGTGCCGCTATCCACGAAAAAAATTCTTAATGAACCTCCGATAATAACCAGCCAACCAAAGGAAACTCTTTATCTCCGTCACTGTCTCGGATATCTTCTAACTATTCACAACTTCAACCTTAGTCGGATCTACTAGCAACCATTTCTCTGAGACTATATGACCAAGAAACTTCACTTCCTTCTTTCAGAAATGACACTTCGAAAACTTCTCCTTCAGCTGATGCGGCCTCAATGTCTCAAGCACCCCTCTAAGATGAACTTCATGCTCCCTTTCATCCTTAGAGTATATCAAGATATCTTCTATGAAAACCAATATGAACCTATCTAAGTGATCTCGGAAAACTCGATTCATCAAATCCACAAAGAATGCCAGCGCATTAGTCAGTCCGAACGGCATAACTAACCATTTGTATGATCCATATCTTGTCCTAAACGCCGTCAAAGGTATACTACCCTCTACTACTCTAAGCTGATGGAAACCCGTTGCTAAATCTAGTTGAGAAAATATTTTGGCTCCACTCAACTGGTTAAACAAATCATCAATCCTCGGCAATGGATACCGATTTTTTATCGTTCTCTCATTCAATTTGTGATAATTGATACATAGCCTCAACGATCCGTTTGGCTTCTTAGCAAACATCGCGGCTGCCTCCTAAGGAGAACTACTCGGACTGATAAAGCTCTTGCCTTCTAATTCCACTAACTGCACCTTCAAATCCCTCATCTCTGTAGGGGTCATTCTACTTGGCGGCCTTCTCACTGGTTCTCCTCCCGGAACCAAATCTATCTAAAACTCAACGGCTCGTTTTGGTGGCAATCCTACTACCGGTTCAAAAACATCCACGAATTCTCTAACCACGAAAAATCGACTCAGCTCATCTTCCAACTCCATAACACCCAACAAGGCATTCACCTCACTACTAGAACCTTTTACGGTATAAACAATCTTATCGCTACTATCAAGGTGTCTAAGAGATATTTTCCTATCATGGAAAAATATCCTAGCATCGTACTCACTTAACCAATCCATCCCAAGAATAATCCCGAACCCCACAAAATCAAACACATGCAAACTACAAACAAAAGTATGACCTAACAAGTCAAACTCTAACTGGTCACATATCAACCCTAGAGTTGCATACCCTCATATTGGATTCGCAACCCGTAAGGAAGTAACTAAATAGGTGGGTTCTAGGTTAAGCTTATCTATCAAACATCTAGACATAAAAAGAATGCTATGCACCAGTATCAAATAGAACGCTAACAGACATACCATGAATCTGAAGCGTACCTTCCAAAACTGCCTTTCCTTTCTCCTGAGTTGTTGGCTTCGAAGCAACGGGCTACAATGCATACACCTTGCCCTTTCCATCCTTAGCGGGCTCCTTGCATTGATTCTTATAGTGGCATATCTGATCGTAGTTGAAGCACGTGATGTTCTTCTTTTCGACCACTTCTTCGGCCTTCCCAATACGACACTCATTAACAAAATGCCCCTTCTTGTCACACTTGAAACAAACCACCTCAGACTTCCCCTTCTTGGTTGCTCAACCCATCTTGTGAAAGAACTTCCTCTTCTGGCCTTGCCTAACCTGGACCTCCTTCACTCTACTCTTCTTCTAACAAGCGAGCATCTCCTTGTGTCTCAAAGTGTAACGACCCGCAAATTTCAACTGTTTTAATAACGTAATTAGTTGAAATTTTGTGAAATTTTAAACGATAAAATTTTGAAATACAAATTTAATATTTGGAATACGTCTTGTTAAACAGAGCAACTGGTAAATTTTCGTCCGAAAATATGGAAGTTTATTTCGTACGTAAATTCACTTCAATTTAATCAGTTAAAAGCGTTGAAAATAAAACGTTTTCAAACCTAAATATTTTTACATAGAAAAATTCTAAACCATCTTCTGAGCAAGATGTCAGTTTGTCGTTTTTCAAAATTTGGACATCTATTGCTCCGTCGTTCTTATTTTCTGCAAAATAGCAGTATTCTGGTACCGATATCGATTTTTATCGGATGATCGTACCACTGATATCTATATATCGTTTTGATCGTCTTGTCGTACTGACTCTCATAATATATTCGTTTTGTGTTTCTGAGTTTGAGTGACAACGGAAATTACGGAACGATTTCATATCGGTATTCGTTTTTTAAAATATTTTTGAATTGTTGACCTCCCATCTACCCAACAGTTGTATGCATTTATGTTTACTAAATTTTCATGCTTGACCTTTTGGTTCCACTGGTTTTGATGTTTTAATCGATGCAATAAATTCCTAGCTGGCTCTATCATAATTGATTACGTTAAAACAAATTAAAAGTTTTATTATAAAATATACAAAGCTTTATGTTTTCGTGCATTCTGCAGTTGCTTATTACTCTCCCCACCTCTTCGTTTACCTGCTTCCCCAATTCTTTTTTAACTCTTCTTTTCCCCATAATGGCCACGCAACCGAGCATAACTGCCGTCCACGCCCTCAAGGCCAGCAAACCCTCCTCACCGGCCTCTGCTTCCCCTCCGCCTTCATCTCCACGTCCTCCTCCGCCTTAGAGCCTCCCAGCAACCTACCAACTGCCGCATGCACCTAACTCCGGCCGAGCCTTCCATAACACTTACCGCCATCACCACCTCCCCTTCCCCTGGCCTCGTCTTCATCACCAGATCCTCCCATACGCCTACCATTAGACCTAGCATCCACCACCGCCTGTGCCAGCCTACCCCATCTGACCCACCAACCCCGACTGCTCCAAGCTTGCAAAACTTGAACCCGAAGCCCACTTCATCTCCCCTTCCGACCATCTTTCACCAACACCACCATCCTAGGCCGAACAGACCCCACGCAACCCTGTCGCCACTGCCTTCAAATACTTGCGTCATTTCCATTATTTCAAAGAACTTGGAGCCTTTTGCCCACAAATATACAGCTTCTCTTTTTTGCAGTGCGAGTTCATAAAAAAAAATGGTTAGTTTATATGTATATATTAGTATATATGTTAGTTTATATACATACTTTACACATATATAGATTTCGACAAACACTGTTTATATTTATCTTCACGCACCTGTATATATACATATGGTAATTCACAAACTTCTATTTCATATACATATATGGATATTTTGTTACCAACTTTTATTTGTTGAAACTAATCTGAAACTATACTTTGTTATAGCTTTAATATATTGTTGTGTATACAATTGCTATATGTTAGATATACATTTATTTTTAAACTGTATATAGATTATAAATGATTATATATATGTACTATATATTTTGTTGATATAACAGTTATATAGTTAAGTTTATTTGTATATATAAGTTTATTTTCATATTCAAGTTATAAAGTTATAAAGTTTATATTGCATAGTTGAGTATGCTGTTCGTATATATATATAAGTTATGAATGAAATATGTATTACAGTATATTTTATGATATGAGTTTATATACAACCTACTGGATTTAAATATACATATCATAATAAAGTGTATATTGATTTTGATATGAGCACGGATCCTAAAATACAAATTTTAAAGGTTTTATTTCATGTGTTTTGATTTTTTTTTTTCAAAGTCGATATAAAAGGTTTGTTTACATTGTTAGTATATAGGTCATGATAAGTTACGTCTTACTTTTAGTACATCTTTCTTCTGTTTGCTTTTACGTCAGTGACTGTTCGTTGTTTTGGAACCGTCTTGTTTCTATATATATTTATAATTATAGTGCCTTTTAAAGTACGATTGGGTGGATATCTAATATGCATATGTTCTTAAGTGCATAAGGCCGTCGAGTCGTATATAAATAGTGTGACAACATTTTATATATGAGTTCACTCATACCAATTTTATTCGTCGATCCTGTTCTGATTTGATTTCATCAATTCCTTGTTCTCAGCTTTACTCGTCAATTTAGTGCCAATCTAGCATTGCTTTGGAATTCGTAGCTTGTTGTGTTGTCTAACTTCTCTAGCCTCGAAAGGTGAGCACTCACTCACGATTAACGTTCTTTTATTTATTAGATTTGATTTCAATTGAAACGACAATTGAAATATGCTGCTGTTAGTTAATTACACTGTTATATATGCTATTGCCTGTATCAGTTCACCTGTGACATCTGACACCATTATCTGTTAGTTATTTATGTGATGATAATACAGTTTGGCTGATAATTGATTGATTGTTGATGTTTATATTGGACGTTAAATTGTTAATGTTAAAATGATAAATAGTATGCAATTGAACTTGATATAGGATGGTTAAATGTTAAATTTGATTAACTGACATTTGTATAATATGACCCCTTTAACTGTTAAATTTATTGACACGTAGGATTTGTTTAAATTACACTTTGAACCACTGAATGTATGTTGTTAAATTGATGATGTATGAAATTGTAATAGATGACAAGTGAAAAACCGTAATGTAATAATCTTTAATCTACATGAAATGATAGTGTAGATTCTAGAAATAATTATATTAATTCGTACAAATAACAATGCGAATTAATACAGTTATTTCGGGATTATTTGAATTGATTATTGGATTGATATTGATTGTTGTTATTGCTTGTTTATTTACTTTGACACCATCCCAGTTATCACACTGCAAGTTCCCTTTGATATGTTTTGATTTTGAATTGAATTGGAATCGGGTTGAAATGATAAATACCCAAATTGAATTTGTACCTAGGATAGGAAATTAAATAAAACCCGATTGGTCAATAATTTGATTTAAAAATAAAATGAAGATTTTATTTGAATAAATAATATGGTTTTGAAACGAAGTTGGAAATTGAATTTAATGAAATTTAAACGTGAATATTTAATAATCTGAAATGAAATATTAATAAAGAAATTGATGAAAGAAGGTTGTTTAATTTGAGAAATGATTGAATTAAGTTTGAAATTATAATTAAGTTTGAAATTATTAAATTTTGAAATTATTTAATAATTAAGTTTTGAATTATTTAATAATTGAATAAGATTGAATCATTTGATAATTGAATAAAAATTTTGAATTCTTTGATAAGAGAAATTGGACTTTTGAATAAGTGAGAGTTGAACTTTATTAATAAATGAAATTGGGTTTCTTTATTTATTAAGTTTTGGAAATTTATTTAAGTAAGTAAATAACTGAAATTGAATTTCTTAACAAGAAATAAAATGCGATTTTTTTGGAATTAGTGTAAGACTTGTAATTGAAAGAATTGATTTGACGAATTTAGTTTAATTCAAAATTGTAAGTTTTGATTTAATGAAGTTGAACTTAAGAAATTGATTTAATGAATTGGAAATTTAATAGAATTTGTTTTGAATGATAAAGTAACTTAACGAATGTTGAATGAAATCGATAAATGAATTTAAATTGATTTGAATGTTAAAACTAAATTGATTTAACTGATTTCGGAATGAAACTTATATACAGACTTGAATCAATACTTGAATTGTTTTGAATAAAATTTGAAATTGAATTATTGGATTTTGGAATGAATTTGGAAGTTGAAACGTAAATTTTGGAAATTGATTTCGAAAGACAATTGAAATGTTGATTTACGAATTGAAATTGAATTGAAATTGATTTGGTTTTGAAATAAACAAACGACCAATCGGTGTAATAATTTCGAAAGTTATTAAAGAGACCGGAATTCGGTTATGGATATACTCTCTATCTAAACCGAAAACCACTTTAATAACTATACGCGGAGTGATGATCCAGAACGAAGTGGTTGGAATGATGTACGTGATGACTGAAGAAAGAGAACGATAATGGATAGCCTTGACACTTGTGTCAAATTGGAAATGACTAAAACAGGAGCTGTGCCGGGCCAATGGAGGATTGATACCTCAAGTGGACACACTTCTTCGAACTACTTATACTTGTTGTCGATTGGTGCACCCTTGATTTTGGGAGTGTTGTTTCACGGTGTTGCGGGCGCTGCGGCGTTGCGTTCTCACCAGTCCGGATCAGGCGAACGGTAGTATCACTACCTTGGGTATAGCCTCATGTGCCTTGTCATACTTGTATTCCATTTATGTGCGACCACTACGAATTTGTTTTGTACCTTGAGTATATGGATTGCCCTCTGGTGACTTCCGGTTTTGGGGAAACTACGGTCTTGTATATGCTTGTGGGAATAAAAATGTGTTAAGGGTGGAATGGGCCATGACTTAACGCTATTTTGATATCTTTATATTACTGATAGACATTATCTACTTATCGTACACTACTGCATAGTAGATAGTTTAACGGATCCTTAAGGGATGGTTATTCCAAACATCCTTTGAGTTACTTGTATTTCAATTGCTATTTCACTTGAGTTGGATTTATTAATATAAGAATGTTAATCCTGACTCGAGTGTCTTGTGTTTTGCTTTACGCTCGGGTCAGACTGAGTGGTTCAGCTTTCGAGACTCACCTTTGGAGTTGGAGCTTCGCTTGGAGATCCAGCTATCTATCCAGCATTCAGATATTCGATGATCCCAGTGATGTATTCTGACTTGTATTTGATGTATCGTACTACTCTTCCGTTGTATCTGTTTTAACTCTGATGTAACTCATATATTTATATAGTAGCTTCATGAACTACTATCTCTTTTATTTCCGCTGCATTTATTACTCTGTGTCTGTGATCTGTGATTATTTATTTACTATATATGTTCAGTTTTGCCAAATTTAAATTAACGACGCGGTATTTTGAGCAATTCAACTCCGGCATGAGTGTCTACCTATACACTTATAATGGATACGAATGGTCCAAAATATCGGGTCGTCACAGTTGGTATCAGAGCTTTGGTAGCTCTAGGCAAAACTTAACATATAGGGTAAATGTATTTACAGAATCACTCTCATTCGAGTTTCAATCTCTTCCCTTGACTCAATTTCTTTGAATTTTGGAACGTTCCCCTCGGTTCCGAAATTCATTCGTGTCCCTCACTATTCGTCTTCTTTCAATCCAGGAGCATCCCATAACTCCATTTTGAATGTTATCTATAATAGATCGGCGGTCTCGCCAAACTTCGAATGATTCGTAAAGGAGCAAAACTCCTTTATAATAGGCATCGATTTACTGGAGATTTCTGTATCCTCGGTTTACGGTGCTATCTATTCCCTACTATACCTGAATTCCATCTCTTGAGATCGAGTGTTGATTTACCTCGGAATTCAGCATCGATCTTATTCTTGAAGTTACGGTCGACACGGTTAAGGTTGCCCGTGAATTTAATAAGCTTATCTGTCTCTCGATTCTGTTGATTGGATCATCTTATCTTTTCTTTTGAACTTGTATTCAAATCAGAATTCTCTTTAATTGAGTCCATCAAATTTGAATCTTTATATTCTTTCTTTGAAACCCATGCTTGTATCGTCGAACGAAAAAGTGAAATTGTAAATTAACATTTAAAAAGGTTTTATATATATTGTGTTGTTTGAGTTGTTGATGTTGATTTGGGTTTTCGATCGATTCGTCTGATCAACGCTATCGATAGGATTTCCAAAACACTTGAACAGAGCAAACTGACACAATATTATTTTAAATTTGGAAATGAAATAAATTTGTTTGATTATATTGTGAAAATATAAGTAAAAATTTTCTGGAATTTAATAGGTTAATTAAATTGTTGTTTGAAATGATAATATTTGATTATCATTTATTGTTCTAAATAAATTTATAAATACGATTTATAAATTGATTTGAAATTTGAAATGAATTTAATTCAGAAATTTGAGAATTTAGTTTCCGGTGATTTCGAACTTTGGTTTTTATAATTTTAAAGTATATATTATTGGAAGTATTTTCAAATAGAAATCGTTTCCAAAGAATTTTAAAATGTTGAAATCAGTGCTCTTCTCTTTGTCGTTGGAAAATAATTTCGGTGATGGCGGCCGCATCATCGACATTCATTTTCGAGTTTCGAAGTGGAGATACTATTCTGTAGCTTTGCTAAAGTTTTGTTTTGAGAAAATATATTTTGATTTGAATTTCTTCAATATATTTTGATTTACCTATATATAGGTATCTTATTTTAAAATTTAATTTGATATGATATAAATATATTATATATATCTCTAAATTGTTTAAAGTAAATCGGAAATCTAATTCTTAAATTTTGTTAAAGGATGATTTTAATTATAAATAAAACCAAAATTTGGAATAAATATTTAAACTCGAATAATTAAATTTGGAAAATTTTATTTGTATATTGTTCAACTGCATTCTAATACAACTTACCTAAACCGTTCAGAAGTTGAATATGTAATTGGATAATATATAAGATAAATTGAATTTATAAATAAAATTTGAGTGTTTAAAATAAATGTTATACATTAAATTTTGATTATAAAGATGTTAATAGGGTTAGATAGGACAATAAATGAAACTCAGTTGATAATGAAATAAATTTGTTTTGAAAGAATTAATAAATTGAAATTTGATCAACATATGGAAATACCTTAAATTTAAATCAATTAATGAATATAAATTAATTTAAATTGAAATTTATATGGTTTAAATTAATTAATATGGTTTAAATATATGTAATAAGATATATTAAGTGAAATAAACTTAATAAGAATTTGGAATAAAGAAGAATTTAAATTGCTGAAAAATATGATTTTAATAAAAGACTATTCAAGTTTATGGTTTTAGAAATTGTAAATCGAAGATAATTGGATAATAAGATAATGAAATTAGAAATAGTTGAGATTGATTTTAAAATCAAATGGATTAAATCAATTATTGAATATCAATTAATTTAAATTTGAATTTATATGGTTTAAATTAGTTGTTATTTTGTATTTCAAAATCTGTTTTCTTTCTAGTTGTTTCTATTCTCCTACCTCGTTCCTTTTCGGGGACGAAAAGTTTTGAGTGGGGGAGAGTGTAACGACCCGCAAATTTCAACTGTTTTAATAACGTAATTAGTTGAAATTTTGTGAAATTTTAAACGATAAAATTTTGAAATACAAATTTAATATTTGGAATACGTCTTGTTAAACAGAGCAACTGGTAAATTTTCGTCCGAAAATATGGAAGTTTATTTCGTACGTAAATTCACTTCAATTTAATCAGTTAAAAGCGTTGAAAATAAAACGTTTTCAAACCTAAATATTTTTACATAGAAAAATTCTAAACCATCTTCTGAGCAAGATGTCAGTTTGTCGTTTTTCAAAATTTGAACATCTATTGCTCCGTCGTTCTTATTTTCTGCAAAATAGAAGTATTCTGGTACCGATATCGATTTTTATCGGATGATCGTACCACTGATATCTATATATCGTTTTGACCGTCTTGTCGTACTGACTCTCATAATATATTCGTTTTGTGTTTCTGAGTTTGAGTGACAACGGAAATTACGGAATGATTTCATATCGGTATTCGTTTTTTAAAATATTTTTGAATTGTTGACCTCCCATCTACCCAACAGTTGTATGCATTTATGTTTACTAAATTTTCATGCTTGACCTTTTGGTTCCACTGGTTTTGATGTTTTAATCGATGCAATAAATTCCTAGCTGGCTCTATCATAATTGATTACGTTAAAACAAATTAAAAGTTTTATTATAAAATATACAAAGCTTTATGTTTTCGTGCATTCTGCAGTTGCTTATTACTCTCCCCACCTCTTCGTTTACCTGCTTCCCCAATTCTTTTTTAACTCTTCTTTTCCCCATAATGGCCACGCAACCGAGCATAACTGCCGTCCACGCCCTCAAGGCCAGCAAACCCTCCTCACCGGCCTCTGCTTCCCCTCCGCCTTCATCTCCACGTCCTCCTCCGCCTTAGAGCCTCCCAGCAACCTACCAACTGCCGCATGCACCTAACTCCGGCCGAGCCTTCCATAACACTTACCGCCATCACCACCTCCCCTTCCCCTGGCCTCGTCTTCATCACCAGATCCTCCCATACGCCTACCATTAGACCTAGCATCCACCACCGCCTGTGCCAGCCTACCCCATCTGACCCACCAACCCCGACTGCTCCAAGCTTGCAAAACTTGAACCCGAAGCCCACTTCATCTCCCCTTCCGACCATCTTTCACCAACACCACCATCCTAGGCCGAACAGACCCCACGCAACCCTGTCGCCACTGCCTTCAAATACTTGCATCATTTCCATTATTTCAAAGAACTTGGAGCCTTTTGCCCACAAATATACAGCTTCTCTTTTTTGCAGTGCGAGTTCATAAAAAAAAATGGTTAGTTTATATGTATATATTAGTATATATGTTAGTTTATATACATACTTTACACATATATAGATTTCGACAAACACTGTTTATATTTATCTTCACGCACCTGTATATATACATATGGTAATTCACAAACTTCTATTTCATATACATATATGGATATTTTGTTACCAACTTTTATTTGTTGAAACTAATCTGAAACTATACTTTGTTATAGCTTTAATATATTGTTGTGTATACAATTGCTATATGTTAGATATACATTTATTTTTAAACTGTATATAGATTATAAATGATTATATATATGTACTATATATTTTGTTGATATAACAGTTATATAGTTAAGTTTATTTGTATATATAAGTTTATTTTCATATTCAAGTTATAAAGTTATAAAGTTTATATTGCATAGTTGAGTATGCTGTTCGTATATATATATAAGTTATGAATGAAATATGTATTACAGTATATTTTATGATATGAGTTTATATACAACCTACTGGATTTAAATATACATATCATAATAAAGTGTATATTGATTTTGATATGAGCACGGATCCTAAAATACAAATTTTAAAGGTTTTATTTCATGTGTTTTGATTTTTTTTTTCAAAGTCGATATAAAAGGTTTGTTTACATTGTTAGTATATAGGTCATGATAAGTTACGTCTTACTTTTAGTACATCTTTCTTCTGTTTGCTTTTACGTCAGTGACTGTTCGTTGTTTTGGAACCGTCTTGTTTCTATATATATTTATAATTATAGTGCCTTTTAAAGTACGATTGGGTGGATATCTAATATGCATATGTTCTTAAGTGCATAAGGCCGTCGAGTCGTATATAAATAGTGTGACAACATTTTATATATGAGTTCACTCATACCAATTTTATTCGTCGATCCTGTTCTGATTTGATTTCATCAATTCCTTGTTCTCAGCTTTACTCGTCAATTTAGTGCCAATCTAGCATTGCTTTGGAATTCGTAGCTTGTTGTGTTGTCTAACTTCTCTAGCCTCGAAAGGTGAGCACTCACTCACGATTAACGTTCTTTTATTTATTAGATTTGATTTCAATTGAAACGACAATTGAAATATGCTGCTGTTAGTTAATTACACTGTTATATATGCTATTGCATGTATCAGTTCACCTGTGACATCTGACACCATTATCTGTTAGTTATTTATGTGATGATAATACAGTTTGGCTGATAATTGATTGATTGTTGATGTTTATATTGGACGTTAAATTGTTGATGTTAAAATGATAAATAGTATGCAATTGAACTTGATATAGGATGGTTAAATGTTAAATTTGATTAACTGACATTTGTATAATATGACCCCTTTAACTGTTAAATTTATTGACACGTAGGATTTGTTTAAATTACACTTTGAACCACTGAATGTATGTTGTTAAATTGATGATGTATGAAATTGTAATAGATGACAAGTGAAAAACCGTAATGTAATAATCTTTAATCTACATGAAATGATAGTGTAGATTCTAGAAATAATTATATTAATTCGTACAAATAACAATGCGAATTAATACAGTTATTTCGGGATTATTTGAATTGATTATTGGATTGATATTGATTGTTGTTATTGCTTGTTTATTTACTTTGACACCATCCCAGTTATCACACTGCAAGTTCCCTTTGATATGTTTTGATTTTGAATTGAATTGGAATCGGGTTGAAATGATAAATACCCAAATTGAATTTGTACCTAGGATAGGAAATTAAATAAAACCCGATTGGTCAATAATTTGATTTAAAAATAAAATGAAGATTTTATTTGAATAAATAATATGGTTTTGAAACGAAGTTGGAAATTGAATTTAATGAAATTTAAACGTGAATATTTAATAATCTGAAATGAAATATTAATAAAGAAATTGATGAAAGAAGGTTGTTTAATTTGAGAAATGATTGAATTAAGTTTGAAATTATAATTAAGTTTGAAATTATTAAATTTTGAAATTATTTAATAATTAAGTTTTGAATTATTTAATAATTGAATAAGATTGAATCATTTGATAATTGAATAAAAATTTTGAATTCTTTGATAAGAGAAATTGGACTTTTGAATAAGTGAGAGTTGAACTTTATTAATAAATGAAATTGGGTTTCTTTATTTATTAAGTTTTGGAAATTTATTTAAGTAAGTAAATAACTGAAATTGAATTTCTTAACAAGAAATAAAATGCGATTTTTTTGGAATTAGTGTAAGACTTGTAATTGAAAGAATTGATTTGACGAATTTAGTTTAATTCAAAATTGTAAGTTTTGATTTAATGAAGTTGAACTTAAGAAATTGATTTAATGAATTGGAAATTTAATAGAATTTGTTTTGAATGATAAAGTAACTTAACGAATGTTGAATGAAATCGATAAATGAATTTAAATTGATTTGAATGTTAAAACTAAATTGATTTAACTGATTTCGGAATGAAACTTATATACAGACTTGAATCAATACTTGAATTGTTTTGAATAAAATTTGAAATTGAATTATTGGATTTTGGAATGAATTTGGAAGTTGAAACGTAAATTTTGGAAATTGATTTCGAAAGACAATTGAAATGTTGATTTACGAATTGAAATTGAATTGAAATTGATTTGGTTTTGAAATAAACAAACGACCAATCGGTGTAATAATTTCGAAAGTTATTAAAGAGACCGGAATTCGGTTATGGATATACTCTCTATCTAAACCGAAAACCACTTTAATAACTATACGCGGAGTGATGATCCAGAACGAAGTGGTTGGAATGATGTACGTGATGACTGAAGAAAGAGAACGATAATGGATAGCCTTGACACTTGTGTCAAATTGGAAATGACTAAAACAGGAGCTGTGCCGGGCCAATGGAGGATTGATACCTCAAGTGGACACACTTCTTCGAACTACTTATACTTGTTGTCGATTGGTGCACCCTTGATTTTGGGAGTGTTGTTTCACGGTGTTGCGGGCGCTGCGGCGTTGCGTTCTCACCAGTCCGGATCAGGCGAACGGTAGTATCACTACCTTGGGTATAGCCTCATGTGCCTTGTCATACTTGTATTCCATTTATGTGCGACCACTACGAATTTGTTTTGTACCTTGAGTATATGGATTGCCCTCTGGTGACTTCCGGTTTTGGGGAAACTACGGTCTTGTATATGCTTGTGGGAATAAAAATGTGTTAAGGGTGGAATGGGCCATGACTTAACGCTATTTTGATATCTTTATATTACTGATAGACATTATCTACTTATCGTACACTACTGCATAGTAGATAGTTTAACGGATCCTTAAGGGATGGTTATTCCAAACATCCTTTGAGTTACTTGTATTTCAATTGCTATTTCACTTGAGTTGGATTTATTAATATAAGAATGTTAATCCTGACTCGAGTGTCTTGTGTTTTGCTTTACGCTCGGGTCAGACTGAGTGGTTCAGCTTTCGAGACTCACCTTTGGAGTTGGAGCTTCGCTTGGAGATCCAGCTATCTATCCAGCATTCAGATATTCGATGATCCCAGTGATGTATTCTGACTTGTATTTGATGTATCGTACTACTCTTCCGTTGTATCTGTTTTAACTCTGATGTAACTCATATATTTATATAGTAGCTTCATGAACTACTATCTCTTTTATTTCCGCGCATTTATTACTCTGTGTCTGTGATCTGTGATTATTTATTTACTGTATATGTTCAGTTTTGCCAAATTTAAATTAACGAGGCGGTATTTTGAGCAATTCAACTCCGGCATGAGTGTCTACCTATACACTTATAATGGATGCGAATGGTCCAAAATATCGGGTCGTCACACAAAGCCATCTCCACAACCACATCACAGGGATCTCTAATATGTGGTAAAGTAGCCCTGGCCAACTCAGGCTTCAATCCCTTGATAAACTTCTCATTTCTTTTCATCACTATATCAACAGTGGCATAACTATATCTAGCCAACTCTTCAAACTTGCCGGCATAGTCCAAAACAGTCATCTCTCCCTATTATAGCTCAGTAAACTTCCGGATTAAAACAGACTGCGCCATCACCGACATGAACCTCTCCTGGAACCTCCTTTTAAACTCTGCCCATGTCATGGTCTCCTCATCCACTACCACAGTCACACTATTCCACTAAAACAAAGCTGCTCCCTGAAGCTATCTAGAAGCAAGCCTCCTCTTCTGCTCATCATTGAGCCCCAAGTCTGCAAAAATCCTTTCACAGTGCAATAACTAGTTTTCCACCTCGATAGCATCCTCGGTTCCAATAAATGGCTTCCCTCCAAGATTAGTATAATCTCCACTCAACTTAGCATAATTGTTAACTAACGGAACTTCTGGAACTCCTACCCCTCCAGCATCTCCTCCTACCACTCCAGTTGCAATTCCAGTTTGCATCATATTCACAAAAAACCGATACATAGCTCCCATGTCCATTAGCGGAACTCCAGCACCTACATTCTCTGCTTATGCCTGACCTTGGTCCTCCTCACATTAAGTCTGGCATTCCCCTCGGTGCCCTCCCCTTCTGGGTTAACTCTTCCTCTTCTACCATCCATATATGTATTCAAATCTCATGAGATACAGAAAAATAACCTAACAAAGATAGGAGACTAGAGATAAAGCGTATACTTATATATAGCAAATACAAGTACGTTACTATAGTGTTATCCCATACCCCAATCCTACTCTAATTCCTAAGGATTATGTTTAAAAAAAATTATTTTTAGTTTAAAGTAATTCATAAACCTATGCTCTGATACTAAGTTGTAACATCCCGTATCTAGAGGCCAAAAGCTAAGCGCTATAGATGTTGCAGTCATCCATAGTATTAACTTCTGGTGATAAGATACGGTAATGCTAATGGTATCCATAATATCAGAAGCACTTAAATATGAACAAAATCATAGATTTCCAAAATCAACATTTTACTAATTACATATCAAAATAAATTCATATCCAAGTTACGTAATCCCATAACTTTTCCTAAGTAAAGATCAATTATAATCATTACAAAAATACGCCAAGAGAGACATATGACGATGTCCCCTTGGTTGATTAGAGTCAATATAGTCATATCTGACTTAGTATACACAGCGGAATCAAAACAAAATAAACTATAACTCCTAATTAGCTATTCGTCAGTCACCTTCTCGTCTTCGGAAGCTTTATTCGCCAAAACTAAAACCTATAAATCTCAACCCTCAGCCTACCCAAATCAGTTTTAAGCACCCGAGAGTTTAAGGGGAAACAAAAACTTCGAGTCAGACATAAAGCCTAGTGTGAATAATACTATACATCACGGTTATTTTATGTTAAGTGAGACCATACCGCTTAACAGAATGGGTTTCCCCTCACTAACATCCTTTTAAAACATATATTTTGCAATTCTTTTCCTACAACCAAAGCTGGTTAAAATTTGTAAAGCATTATCATGTAAACAAACATATCAGGTAATAAATGGACTATCTGTTCGAAAATGGTAGTTTTGTTTAGCTAATTACTAACCTTTGGCTGATTCGGACCTACGAGACAATATATCAAAATTTATCTAACATCTGTTAGACACACCTCTTTTGGACGGTCTGTCCTTAATTATCTGTTAAATACTTCTCTTCTGAACGATCTGTCCCTAACGTAACATCTCCTAAGGTCACCTGATCATAATGGTTTTGCGGGCTCACCAATAACCTATCTGTATACAAACATATATCCCTTTCTGTGTGTAATCATAATTTTAGTCCTACCTATGCCAAAGCCCTACACACTAGAATTTGGACTATATTAGCTGGGGCTAATAGCTAATGTATAAGGCATGACCCTATACCAGTCCCATATGGTATTCTAATATCTAAGACATTTTACTTAGGGATCCCTTCCCATAATTTTCCTTGAAAACCTCTTCAAAATGGTTTAAACCTTTAAATCAAACTAAAACAAGGAAAATCTATATATATTCTATGCTTTACTCAAATTCACCTTGCCATGTTATATATATATATATATATATATATATACACACACACACACTTTACTCTAATATTAATTGATGAAAACATTTATACCTTTGAAAGTCCCCCTTTCGAATCTATTGAAAGTACCCCTTTCGAAACCATTGAAAGTACCTCTTTCTAAACCAAGTAAAACCACTTATTTAATCTAGGCCGAAAGGCCAAAAACTTCCTTTCGAAACCATTCTCAAAACCCTTTCGAAACCATTGGAAATCCTTCCTTTCGAAAGCTTTAAAAAACTTAGACGTCTTTCTTTCAAAACCTTTAAACATTGCCTTTCGAAACCTTAGGAAAACCATTCCCTTTAACCCGAAACAACCAGAAAAACCTTCCCTTTCGACTCCTTCGAAACCATAGGAAAACCTTCCTTCAAAACCTCTCGAAATTATTAGGGAACCACCCCTTCGAAACCTTCATTTAAAACCCTTTCGAAAGCATTAAAACGCTAAACCTTTCAAAAGATTTTGGGTTCAATTTAAAACATGTGGAAACCTTTCGAAACCATTCAAAATTTTACTCCTTCGAAACCTTTGAAAACTGTTTCGATCGAAACCATTTGGATTATGCCTTCAAGTAGAGCAAAAGGATTAGAAACCCATTAAAGTCGAAACCATCCCTTTCGAAATCATTCCTAAGTAAAGAAGTGATAGTGTCGAAACCATCCCTTCGAAAGCATTGGAGAAGTGGCCAAATTTTAGAAAACAAAACAACCCCTTCGAAACCCTCTGGGTCGAAAGATAAAAAGGCGGCAGCAAATGGTTTCGACATAGTCGAAAGCAATTATTTAAAAACAAAGGCGCAACCCAGTCGAAACCTTTTCTTTTAAAACCATTTCACCTAGTTGAAAACAACCTAGTCGAAAGCCACTTAGTTGAAAACTGGCAGGCACATTTTTATTTAAAAGCAAAGTAAAGCCTCAACCCCTTCGGAACCCATGGTTTCGACCCTATACCTTCCACCTATATCCAATTCACTACATACCAGTTCCCTGATACCATGTGCATTGGTTTCGACTGTGTCGAGCCGAAGGTAAAAAGGCGGAACCTAGTGCCGAAGGCATCGAAACAGTGAAAAACATGTTTATTTTTCCTTTTAAACTATTTCATTTTGTACCTAACCTGCCTTGTTTGTCTAAATTTGATTGGTTATCATTTTTACTTTTCCAAAAGTGCTGCCAATTTCCAAAAATAACAAATTTTATTTATTTACAAAAAGCCCCTTCTCCTTTTATAAATATATAAAACATTTAAGTCTCATACCTTAAATAATTTTATATATCCATTAAAACACTTAGGAAAAATCTACAAAAATTCCAGAAAATCTCTTTTAATATGTTTTCCAACATATAAAAATTTCAGACCCAAACCTTTTATTATTTAACCGTAAATAATTTATACCCCAAATTAACATTTTCTTTACTAGAAAATTCACATAAAATCCATGAAAATTCAAAAAAATTTGAAAATTGAAACCCAAATCTAAAATATAATTTCTGGTCTATATAAAAATTCACAAGGCATTTGGATGTAATTTAATAGGGTTTTCATATCAAAACATATCATAAAATCAATATGAACATGTATAAATCATCAACAAGTATATATAATCATTTCATCATTCAAAAACATGGTAAATCGATGTAAAATACTTCGGATCTCATCTTAAAACCAAAAAAAGAAATATGAGATGTAAACATTATTCACCTTAGCTTTAAAGATTAAGGATGTGAGATTTAAATGAATTTGAAGTTGATTAAGCTTCCCCTTTATCTTTCTTCCTCTTACTCTTGTTAATGATGGCCGGCCTTGAGTTTTAAAAAATTTCAAATGAAATGGACGTGTATGGGATACATGGCCAAGGGTTTAAGGATATAGGAATGGCGTCTTTTCTATTTTACCCCTCCTCTATTTCATTTTAACTCTTATTTTAATTCATTGTTTAAATGGCGCGGCTACTTCTTAATTAAAATCAAATCTCAATCCCCTAATTAACATATTATTTTATTTAATTTAACTAATTAAATATCCAAAATAATGTTACCAAAAATACGGGGTGTTACGGTAACACTATTGACCTCGCATTCCAACCCATTCTAATGACTATGTCATTCTTATCCACTTGAGTTATTTACTAACTTTAATAATTCACACCCATCATAAATTCATACCTGAGGCTATGTGTTATATATATAACACACACACACACACACACTTGTTTAATTTTTACGCCTCCAATCTTCACTATTAATAACATTTCTTTACTTCTATGTGCGTTTACATCTTATTTAATTTAGGATCATTTACTACTTTCTTTTAAGAGATCTAGATATTTTTTCCCATTTATTTCCCTTTTTCTCGCTGTTATATTTTCTATCTCTATTCCCTTTCTAACCTTTGATTCCCTCCCTTGTTTAGAGGACTTTCCATACCCTTTTATTTTATATTATTACTTGCCTACCTTTTCGTTTATTTTATTTAATTTCCATATTGCTTATATTGCGCATATATATATTAATTTTTTTCTTAGGACGTTTTTATCACATTTATAATTCTTCAATTAATCCTTAGGGATTTTTGCATCTTGATGCATTAGAATTATGTCTCTCCCAGATGGAAAGGTTAACATTGTAAATTTCTATATCCTATCCAAAAGAAGAGTTTGTATTATGTTTGGAATTACGAGGAATTATCTTTTCCATAACGATTGAAATAGAAAGTACAAAATATGGTAAGTATCCTATTTTATACATCTCTTTCTTTCTAGGTTTATTTTTTGTTATTTTAAATGATACACTTTTATTTATAATCTGTAGAAATTCATATTGCAAAACCATATATTCCAATGAATTAAAATACTACTTAATCCCTATAATTTATTTTGATAACTTAACCTACATTTTCACTTGCAAAAGACATTTAATTCTACAGATCTGGAACTACCACATAATTTTATAAGTTTTAGGGACTACTGATACCCATACTAAATTCAGGGACTACTACCTAACATTTTCCAGATTCACGTGTACGCAATATATAATTCAAGTTATCAATTACAAAATATGCAGGTAGGTTTGTAAATTCATTCACGTATACAATTTTAGCATACAACTCCAATTTACATTTTAGGCATATAAGAATAGATTAATAATTATATAAATCTAATATTATATAAAAATATAATTTCTCACTCACCTTTTTAGCTTTCCAAATTTGATCCATTTTATTCAATTTAACTCTTTCTTTTATCCCTATTTGAATATATACACTGCAAGCATACATATACTTATCATAAATATAGATTAGAGGAGAGATTTGTATTTAATTTAAATTCTAGATCCAGATTTATAATTTACTATGGCTTGATGTTTGATTCGACCCTATTCTTCTTCTCAATTATCCTTTGCTATTCCCCACTTGTATATACATATAAACTATAACTATTTTTTAAGAATTTTGTGGAGAAAATAAAATGTAAGAACTTTGCCGTGCTTCAGAAAATATAAGAAGAAAAGTAAGGGGTTAGACCCATATTTATGGGGGTTCGAATCAATGCCAGGCATTAGATTAAACTATTTTAAATCCGATTCATTTTTCCATGTCGAAATTCTGCAATTGATAGCTCAACCGATCGACCGCTGCCCCCTACCGATTAATCGCTAGTGGTCGACCAGCATGATTTAGGGGTTGATCGGTCGTATATATTAACGACAATAAATTTTCCATGTTATCTTCGGTTAATTTCTTTCTATTTTCTCACAACCAAGATAATTTATTTCCACGTTAACTTTTCTTTATCTTAAGCAACTATTAACATTAATTAATTTCCATTAATTACTTTTTGTTTCTTTAAGTACATATATATATATTTCCGACTCGAATTATTCAAATACCAATAACTTTTTCGTTTGAACTCTAATTGGAAAACTTTATATATGAAAATTGATTAGAAAATTTCCACAAACTCAATGGTGTAGGTTTCATAGCTAAATTCTAACGTTTGTAAAAATTCTATATGTTAGCATTATTATTTATTAATTAATTTCTTTTAAATTAATTATCATTAAAAAATTGTGGGGTGTTACAATATAGTAGTATGTTAGGAGAGTGAAAATTGTGACTAAGTTATAGGGATGTGAGGTCAGTTAAAAGCACATAGAAGTCTGCTTAGCTAATCTGGCTACCAATAGTGTGACTTTGGAACTAATGTGAGACATCGCCTATAGTAAGTAACCATAGAGGACGCGAGCTTAGTCCAATTCTGTACGGTAAATCTGTAGGATCGTTTTCACCCTAAAGGGGGGGGTGAATAGGTTAATACTAATAATAATAAAAATTAATGTGGAAATAAAAACAATAACAGTATATAATGCAGAAGAGACCACACACAAATATAACCAGCTTCGGCAAAACCCTGCCTACGTGTTGCCCCTAAGGTTTTTACTAGAAATTAAGTAGTCAGACGCTTACACATGTAAACTTGCAACACCCGCTAATGACTAACCTAACTCTACTCTCAAAATCCTGCCACAACTCCGCCACTGAGTTGCGAATTCTCAAACTACGCCTCGTAGTTTGTCCCTAGTCACACGACTAGAAATGTATACAACTTTAAAAGGAAAATTACAAAATAAAAATAAAAATAACAAACACAAAACCCTATATATAATTTTAGCCCAAAATAAATAAAATAGAGCCGGCCCAAAAATGATGATAACAAGAGAAGTTCATTCCCTTTTATTTTTTTTTATGCCGTCTCTTACTTTTTCTCTTCGATCTGAAATTTAGGGTTTTGTTCACATTGAGGCGCTGCTTGTGATAATGATCTGCAGTGTGCTATTGCGTTGATTGGCTTCGTCAATCGATTTCCTAGCTTTGAATTGATCACGGTCGCTCCAATGATGAGTTCAAATGGTTTGAATTTGGTATGTGATTTTTTGCCCCTTTTCGATTTTTGCTTAAGTTCGACTTTATGCTCTGTTTATGGCTTGGGCTTGAACTCGCCCTGCCAATGATGATGCTGGGTTTAATTTATAGGGTTAAAAATCCTATATTTACGTTCGTATAATTTTGGTTTGAATAATTCTTGATTTTGTTCTCTACGTTGATTTTTGATCGAATGAGTGCTCTGATCTCTGACTTGTTCGTTGTTTGTAACAACCCTAGTATTTTGAGATTACCTATTAATATTAAATTATAACAGTAGTTATAATTTAATATTGTAAATTAAAATAAAACTGGAAATTTTATTTGTTTATTTGGAATAAACTATGAATTTTGAAAATAAAATGAGAAAAATAAAGTTTGGAACTTTATTTTATTTATTTAGGTTAATAGTGATGGAAAATGATCTTTATTTAGAGAAAATGCAATAATTTTATTAATTATTGCCAATTACTTCTTTTAATAATTTTTTAAAAGAAGTATTTGATTTTTAAAGGGTGTTTAATTAAGTAAAAAGATGGGAATTGGTTTTAAAATATGTTTTGGCCATAAATTATGATGGGAAATGGTTTGAAGTATTTTTCTAAGTGAGAAAAGTATTTTTGTTGAATTTTAGAAGCTAAAAACAAAGTTTTATTCATTTATTGAGTAAATAGTGCATTTTTGTAAATCAAGGTTTTTTTATAATAATAATGTTTTAAAAATAAAATTTTATCTTTTTATATAGTGTAAAATGTCTTATTTTATGAGTGTGTAAGTTTGTACATTTTTCTTGTGTGTAAACTAAAAAGAAAATGCTTTTTGTTTTGTAAATTAGTGCATATAGGAATGCATTTGGGTTTTTGTTAAGTAATTAATTTAGGCCATTTAATTTTTCTTCCCATTTGGGTCTAAAACCCATTTAGCCTTAACCAATAGTGAGATAAGGAGAAAAATACTTTACCTATACGTTCATTTTTCTTTTCAGCTCCTTCTTCTAGCCTGAGAATAGAAATGAAACCCATCTCTACCTTATTGCAAATTTCAAGCTCTTCCTTCAAATTAATTCAACAACCTGAGAATTTTATCAAATTATAGTATAATTAAAAGGTAATCTCACTCTAAAACTTTACGATTTCACCAAATTCCTAATTTAGAAGTAGGTTTTTCTAATTTACTGTTATCTCCTTCTTGCATGTATTGTTTTAAGTCTGTACAGGTTATTTGAAGTTAGAATCTCCTCAAAGCTTACCTCTTTCAACATAAATTCGAGGTTTGATCATCTCTAACAGCAAGGTGAGTTTTTTAACTCACAATCTCTAGCAAATCAAAGTGGCAAATTGCTTGATTCTATGAAAAACGAGTTACTGTAATCGTTTTATGTTTATACTTTACTTCTCTGTGAAAAATAGTTTTATGTTGTATCTTTGAATGACTGTAACTTGAGATTCCGGCAACGAAATGCTGCCAGATTTCTTTCATTTGGTAGCTTAGATGTTGTATTACATGCATGTCAAATTTCGTAGCATTTCATCTTCATTTGATATGACAAACTGGTGCTTGAAAATCAAGTCGTAGCATTTCTTTCATCTTCGTTTCGTACGGTCGACCTAGAAGGGAGAGAGGTCGACCCTGAGGTCAACCTGCATGTCGACCTCTGAGGCACTTTTTCCTGTAGCTCCTTTTCTCTTGTGCTGTGTAATCCTGATGCTTGATTTTATTGTTTTGCTCTCCTCTTCACTTGATTTTGATGTTGTTTTTGTGATGTATTGAGAGCTATGATGCCTATCAATAGGCTAGCTAAATTTGGAGAATTTGAAATTCAAATTCGAATTGAATTTAAGTTGAATTTAAATTGAATTCCAGTTATCGATTTTGAGGTATCTTCTTTGTTATTCGTTGTTTTCGAGCACGGTTTTCTCCAAACGATTTTGAAATAATTTTTAAAATAAATTAGCATTTTAAATGATTAGTATATAATATTTTTAAATTATTTTTGAGCTATACAGTCTATATATTCTCTCTAATAAGGGAATTTTCAACGTTTGATTCCAAATACGATTTCGGAAATTGGTTTTAAAAGCTTATTTTCTCAAGTAAATTATTTTATTTATATAATACACATTTTTGCACCATTGGAGCGAATGAGAAGGAGAATTAAACGGTTTGGTAAAACACATGGTATGGGACACGTGCGTTTATCTTATCGGTTAATTCCCAACTTGTTCGTTTGATCGTTTTGACCTTCGGGTCAAGTTTACCGATGAGATGAGGTAAACTTTTTACTGCTTTGAGTGTGAAATTTACTAGCGGTTAGTAAACCGTTTAGTGCGAACGTGTGGTATGGGACACATGTTAACACTGTTTGGGTTCCTATCTGAGAGTTTGTGACACATTTGCCATTGCGGCGTGCCAGTACTGGACCTTCGGGTCATAGCCATTGCGGCGTTTGCCATTGCGGCGTATTTGTCTTTGAGATATTTGCCATTGCGATGTATTTTCCATTGCGGCGTATTTGTCATTGTGACGTTTTGCCTTCAGGCGAGGTACCTATTTGAGATAACAGTACTTGGCAAGGCTTCAGCCACATGCACGTGCAAATACTTTTGAGATAATTTCTTTGACTATTTTCCCTAGTGTATCGCCCCTTTTTGAAATAGGTCCTTTGAACCATTGATATATTTGTGGCGATTACCTTTTGGGAATTTGAACACTTAGGAGTTCTACTTTTGAGACTTGAGTTGCCTACACTGGCATTACATGAGATTTTCCTTTTGGCATTTATTTGGGATTATGTTCTCCTATGTTGGAGAGTTATATTTGATTGCCTTATGGCGTATTTTTGAGATGGTGATTTCTTTGAGTTTGCCGATATGGCGGACTTGGGATTTCTCCTTTTTAGGAGTTATATTTTCCCTAAACCACTATTGATGATTTGTGATTTGCCGATGATACGAGGCTTACTATATTTAGCGTTTTATGGATTGTCTTATCTCTTTTGAGATTATATGTTTGTGTAAGTGATATCATCTCATCGCTTAAAATAACCATACCATACTTATGGTCATGCTTATACTTATTACTGTTTCTTCTTGTTTAAGAAGAACATCACCTTTATCCTATGTGTATGTTATCGTATAGTCCCTTTAACTGATTTGTTTAGCTAGACTGACCCGGGTATTTTATACTCGGGTCAGATCGAGGTGTTTTAGGTTAAGTACCCTTATGGACTTAGCCTATTCTGCTTCCGCATGGACTTATCTGCTAGCCCTTTTTGTTGTAGTCCTTTTGTCGCTACTCTTATATATATATATATATTATTTTGACTCGTATGTATATTGTGGTCCTCATACCACTTATGATGTATTATTTGTATTGTATTGGAATGTATCAGTATATATGTATATATATATATATATTTGTTTGTTGTTCTGTGATGTGTTATGCATTTGAGTTGTTGTATTTTGTTCTGATAGATCCTATAGCCACCTATGGCTTTGTATTAAGTATTTATTGGATATGTCGATCCACTTGAATTAGAAAAAAAATATAGAGCATTTATCGACATATTCAATAGAAATTTAAGACAAGGCTATAGATGGTCGCTCCTAACCAGCCCTATTCTCCGCATTAGGAGACGGTATTACCCAGTAATACTCTCTATTAATGTGGGTCTTGGGGTGGGGCATCACAGCTTGGTATCAGAGCCGAGTTCAGAACAAAATAGGATAAACACAAAACAGAAGCATATATTACGATATATCCAAGTATAGTACAAGTGTTACAAATCCCTTAATTATCGTGTCCTTTGAGGTTGAAGTTTAGGATATGTCTAGGAATATTTTTATTCCGTAGTATTCCAAAAACAAAATTGATGACATCTTATCTTAGGAGTAATCCTAATCGTGATTGTTTTATTTGAGTCCTCTTCAATATGGGTACATGACACCCAACCGTATCGGAGGAGTTTGTTGATGCTTTTGGATGTCCTTGTCTCGTTCTTTTGTGAGGATTGTGAATCCTATTGAGTGGATCCGCAATATTTAGCATGATGTATTAGTATTTGGGATTGTTGCTTATAGCTTATCTTTCGTGCGAATTAGCACGCCTTTTTTCTATCTAGAGTTTGGAGTGTTTGAGATGAAGTGGCTTGCCTATTATCAAGCCACATTCTATGATTCGAAGAATCCTATATTAAGTATCCTAGTTCGGCTGATTTGTTGTTTCTTGTCCTTCGGAATGTTAACGATGTTCCTAAGTCTCTGTATTCACTCTTGAGTTTCGAGATGTTGATGATATATCTCGAATTCCAATCATTGTGACTCTGTTGATGTCTGTGAGTCTGTTTCGAGTATGATACCCAATCGGGCAATCGAATATTGTATTGACTTCATTCCCGGTTCTTAGCCTTTCGATCATCCTCCCACGAGGATGTCCATTAGGGAATGAGGTGATTCATCGAATTTATTTGATATTGCCATTCTTACCCTTTTGGAGATATCCTCTTTGGATACTCAAATGTTGATATAATTTGTGGTATTACTTCACTCGAAGTAATGATTTGTTGTTAATGTTACTTCTCCTCATTCGAGAAGATATTTTGCCCTTACTTTTATATCTTATTTCCCTCTTTAAACCTATTGAGTGGTGCTAGGGTCATTCCTCAGCTTGACCCTACACCGATTTTTCATGAGCTACGAATCGCGGAGGATCGCGTTGCTCTCACCACATTCCACACTCGTTATGAGTCTTGAGAGTGGTTCATTATACCGTTGGGAATAATGAACACTCCAGTCTATTCCATTAATCTTGTGAATCGAGTATTCTGGGAATATCTCGATGAGTTCTTCTTGTGTCTTCGATTTTGAGAATAAGTTATAATTGAATTTTCAAATCTTTCAAATTGAAGATAAGTTTTTGAGAGAAATTGGATTTTATTTTTGGAAAAAACAAAGAATATTTTGAGTATTATATATATGAGGTATTTCTTTTTAAAGAAAATGAATTTTTTGGTTGGGTTGTCCATCTAGTGCTTTAAGAATTCTGGTCGATACGTTTGGCCAACGTTATCGATAGGAATTTCCTAAACGCTGTGATGAGACAGTCAGACACGGTAAATTGAGTTTTAATAATAAAAGTTTGAAAATAATTAATATGGTGGAGTATTAAGTTTATTTTAAATGTTTAATGAAACCATTGAACCATAATGAGTGTTGGAGGAGTGGCGAGGAAGTTTTGATCGTTTGATCAAATCTACAACCAATCGATGGGGTCATTCACTATAAATCAATAGCAAGGCAATACCCTTATATTATTTGAAATTTGAGAAATTGAATAAGGTAATTTGGGTAAGTAAAAATGAATAATTATAATTAAGGGGATGTCTTAATTAGAAGAAAATATCATTTGATGCTTTGATTAATAAAATGATGTATTTAAGGTAAAAGAATACTTTGGTTTGAAAAATTAAAATATTAATTGAATAGCTTAGTACAAGTTATGAATGATGACTATTAAAATTTGTTTTGACACTTAGTTATTTGAGTAATAGTAGGGGATAGATATAAAACTCTATCTTAAGAGAAAATAAAGAAGTGTTAGTTTAGAACATTTAATATAAATTTGTGAGCTAGTTTTTGTTTTAAACTTAAATGGTATTAAAACTTGTGGGTTTGAAATTGCAAAATTATTTTGAAAACAAGTTTGAATTAATTATCAACTTTAATTAGTTTTATGTTGATAATTAGATGGAAATTTAATTTTTGTGACAAGTGGAAATGTGAATTTGGATTGTTTTGATAAATGAACAATTCATGTAGTATGATTATATTAAATTATGGGAATAATTTTAAACTTCATATATATATCCCAAAAATTTATTTTGGTGGATAATCAATAATCATCTCTTGATAATGGAAGAGATTAGTTACCTCTTCCAAAATGAGTTTTCATAGTTAATTGTTTTAAAGCTATATTTTGGAAAGTAATGAAAATATTTCCACTTAATGAAATGTTTTATGATGATTACATAAGTGATCATAATTTTGTATGTTTTAGCTTTCTGGGGAAAAATAAAATCATTTAATAAATTATTTAGCAAAAAGCTTGTTTGAAAATGTAGTTTGAGCTTAAAATGGTTTGGGTAAATTTCAAATTGATTTAAAAGCTGAAATTTTGTTTGGAAAAGTGTTGTACTAAAACAGCGATAACTTGAGATTTATAACTCCATATGAGTTTAATCATTTTGCAAATGAAAGAGCTTTCAGTAAGCTATAAAGTTTCTTTTTACCACTTTTAAAGATTTTGCTTTTTACTGAGTCTATAATGGGTTTGAAAGTGGATAGCCAGTTCTGCCCTATTACAAAATTCTCTAAGATTAAGCTGAAAGTAAATTTAACATAACTTTCAAACCGTAAATCTGATTTTAATGATTTTTATATTTATTGGAAGCTTAGACTGAGTAGAACAACTTTCATTTTATAGAAATCTTCAGATTTGGTTGTTTACTGGGTCAAAACATGTCTTCTTTACAGCAGGTCTGAAATAAAATTGACCTATTTCCCTTAATAATTAAATGTAGCACTTCTTATTTATGAACATGAACTAATATCATCTATTTGAGTTAAGTACAGGTGAAAAGAGGATAGTTGGAATATATTTTGAGCAATATATATATATATATTTATATAAGTTTGTGCAAACTCGCTTTAAAATGCTAAAAAGTAAGGTACGTTTTCAGATTAATTTTTTTGAGTTAAATGATGATATATATTGTGTTTCCTACCTAATGGTCAATGTATAATATATAAATCATTTTTATAATATTGTATACGGCCCTCCTACAAAGGAGACTCCGTCGATTTTTTCGGAAATTTCTAATACTTAGAAAATTTGAGAAACAAATTGAAAAAATAATATATGTACCTGTGGAAGAATTAGAAAATAAAAAACTTTTATTTACTCTAATGAAGAGTAATGAATATATATTTAAAAATCTAAGTAAGAAGCTTTAGAAATTTTCAAGTGTTGAAAATTGAGAATTTTAAATCTTGAATATAATGGGTTGGAAAACTTTAAGAATATTTGATTGGTAAGAGAGAATTTAAAAATATATTCCTTGTGTTTATCTTGCCTTTGTGCAATTATTTTACGACTTGCATTTATGCAGTTGTATGAGTTTGGTGGTATTGAGGGAAAACCACTTACCTCTTATTGGGTTTTCTTTCCGTAATAGTGGTCAATCTAATATCGGTATGACTCCCTTCGTAGTGTTATACAGAAAGTCGTATCGATCATCATCTTGTGGGTTGGAGTTCGGGATAAAGTTATGACTAAATCCCAACTCTGTCCGTGAAGCTTCTTAGGAATCGATCTCATCCGATTTATCTATTACGTAACATCATATCTGTGTTTTTCTTCGAAGGTGAAACGCCTTCGAAATAGGGATGCATTGCTCATAGAAATTTAATGGTCCGCAAATCCCAGTAATTCCACTTGGAAAACCATAGAATTAATCGAGCAATCTTATCTTGGATTTCTATCATCTTGTGTTGAGGGTGAGAAATTTTAAACTCGAGCTTATCTATCTTTCTTTGATTGATGAAATAATTATGTTGAATACAAACTTTTCTCTAGAAATTGCGAGGACGCAATTTTGTTAAGGGGGGGAATCTGTAACAACCCTGGTTTTTTTAGATTACCTATTAATATTAAATTATAACGGTAGTTATAATTTAATATTGTAAATTAAAATAAAATTGGAAATTTTATTTGTTTATTTGGAATAAACAATGAATTTTGAAAATAAAATGAGAAAAATAAAGTTTGGAACTTTATTTCATTTATTTGGGTTAATAATGATGGAAAATGTTCTTTATTTAGAGAAAATGCAATAATTTTATTAATTATTGCCAATTACTTCTTTTAATAATTTTTAAATGAAGTATTTGATTTTTAAAGGGTGTTTAATTAAGTGAAAAGATGGGAATTGGTTTAAAAATATGTTTTGGCCATAATTATGATGGGAAATGGTTTAAAGTATTTTTCTAAGTGATAAAAGTATTTTTGTTGAATTTTAGAAGCTAAAAACAAAGTTTTATTCATTTATTGAGTAAATAATGCATTTTTGTAAACTAAAGGTTTTTTTATAATAATAATGTTTTAAAAATAAAAATTTATCTTTTTATATAGTGTAAAATGTCTTATTTTACGAGTGTGTAAGTTTGTACATTTTTCTTTTGTGTAAACTAAAAAGAAAATGCTTTTTGTTTTGTAAATTAGTGCATATAGAAATGCATTTGGGTTTTTGTTAAGTAATTAATTTAGGCCATTTAATTTTTCTTCCCATTTGGGCTAAGTCCATTTAGCCTTAGCCAGTAGTGAGAAAAGGAGAAAAATACTTTACCTATACGTTCATTTTTCTTCTCAGCTCCTTCTTCTAACCTGAGAATAGAAGTGAACTCATCTCTACCTTTTTGCAAATTTCAAGCTCTTCCATCAAATTAAATCAACAAGCTAAGAATTTTATCAAATTAGAGTATAATTAAAAAGTAAACTCACTCCAAAACCTTACAATTTCATCAAATTCCTATTTTAGAAGTAGGTTTTTCTAATTTACTGTTATCTCCTTCGTGCATGTATTGTTTTAAGTCTGTACAGGTTATTTGAAGTTAGAATCTCCTCAAAGCTTGCCACTTTCAACATAAATTCGAGGTTTGGTCATCTCTAATAGAAAGGTGAGTTTGTTAACTCACAATCTCTAGCAAATCAAAGTGGCAAATTGCTTGATTCTATGAAAAACGAGTTACTGTAATCGTTTTCTGTTTATACTTTACTTCTCTGTGAAAAATTGTTTTATGTTGTCTCTTTGAATGACTGTAAATTGAGATTCCGGCAATGAAATGCTGCCAGATTTCTTTCATTTGGTAGCTTAGATGTTGTATTACATGCATGTCAAATTCATAGCATTCATCTTCATTTGATATGACAAACTGGTGCTTGAAAATCAGGTTGAGGCTGGAAAAATTTACTGGGCAAAGTTCATACCCTAGGTCGACATGAATGTCGACCTAAGGGTCGACCACAAGCTCTCTAGGTTGACCGTATGTGTGATATCCCAGAATTTTTGGGCAATATCAATTTAATAATCTGTTTAAATAATTAAATTGATTTGATAATCTTTATTAAAAATGTTTAAATTGGTTTAACAATCTTCTTAAATAAATATTTAATTGGTAAATTTATCTTTTAAAACTAATAAAATGTTTTCTATTTATAATGTATATATAATTGTATATATTGTAAATAGAAAAGCTTTGGATTGAATTTAACAAATAAAACATAATTTTCAAATTCTAATATATTTTGGTAATTTGGGAATTATGATTAAATTTAATATAAATTTTTTTCAAAGATTATTCAAATAGTTAACTATATAGTTTTAAAATACTTAAGGTAAATGTATAATGGTTTAAATTATATTATAACTTAAGTTTTAAATTTAAATAAGATTTACAAAAAGATTTTTTTTATTTCTTTTTAAATATTGCTTGATAATATGATAATGTCTTTTATAAATTATTCAAAATTTACAAATGTGTTATTTCCAAACAATATTAATAATGTATTGTTTTATATATAAAAATATATAGATTTTAAAGGAAATAGAATTTGTTATTTTCAAAATTTAATGTGTAGTTATATATGTATATATATAAGTTGATTGATTTTCTTTAATTTAAATTTGAATTTAAAAGTTTTAAAATTAAAAGGATAGATATTTAAAATGTTTTGGATTTTAAAACATATATATATATAAGCTTTTATCTTAAAGGAAATTCATATGCATTTAAATAAGTATTCATAATTAATAAATTAAGTTAAAAAGCTTTATTATCAACATTTAAATTAAATAATATAATGCAAAGACAAGTGTTATTTTCCTAAAGTCTCATTTTACATGTGTTAATATATTAAGACACCTTAATAACATGTGTAAATCAATAAACAAAGATATATGACAAATGACAAGTTTTTAATTTTAATTTCTTTTATTTTTATAAATCAATTCAGCCTTTATAAACCTATTCTTCCTCCTCTTCATTTCTTTTCTATTCTCAAATTCTAAAACTAAGAAATTAAAAGCCTGTACAAACTTCAGCTGAAACCCTTTCTCAAAAACAAATCAGTAATCAACTCCTCAAACCAGAAAGCTAATCATAAATCAAAACCTGTGAACAAGTGCAAATCAAAATCAAGTTCTATAACCTGCTAATCATTTTCAAGATCAAACAGTAAAGCCTGTAAGTTTTTCTTCAACCTGGAACAAAGCTTGCAAGCATCTTCTTTCAACCTGGGGTTTTCAAAGCAAACATGTAATCTCATTTTCAAAAAGCAAGCATGCAAGTTATTAAATCAAAGAAACACTTTTCCAGCAACTCAAGTTCAAAAGCTTTTTCAAAATATTGGTTCAGAAGCTCTGCTCTCCATTTTCAAACAGTGAGTAAACATTTTAACTTAAAAACAGTTTTAAAAAAATCTGTTGTTATGGATGCATGTGATGAATGATTTATGTAAATTGTGTTGCTTAGTATATGATATGAATGCATGTTTATATATATAAAATGTCTGTATGCCTGTGAATGTATATATATAAAAATCTGCTCTGTAACATGCACAGTCTCAAGTTCACACAAAAATTCATATCTCCTAATACACTTGATTTTAGGCTAGGACTAGTAAATGGAAAATGACTATAATAAGGTATTATAAATTTTAAAAATAATATCGAGAATTCAAATGCAGTAATGATTTCAAAATTGAAAATGACAGTGGGAAATCAAAAATGAGTTATAAATCGATCAAGCTAATTTAAATTCTTGATTATGTAACCAGAATCGAATTGTGAAATAATGAATTTGGGTATTAAAATCACAATTTTTAATATAGTAATTGGGGAGATAATCAGGTTTCTTCAAAATTGGGTGGATCGTCGAATTCTGGCGATCGACGTGTTGGAATCGATCGAGTTTTGCGCTGAAGGTAGTATGGAGGATAGAGATTGATGGAAAAATGGCAGTAGATTTTTCTGATGGCCGGAGTAGCTTGGCGAAGTCGAACTAGGGTTCGATGGTCAGATAGAGATGATGAGGTTGCCGAGGGATGTGCGACGACGAGAGTGGATCGGAATCGATCGCATGTGGGGGAAATGGTTTATCGTGGCGTGGCGCGGCTTTGGGTCGGTCGGCGTGAGCTTCAATGGTCGGAGGCGGTGGCTGGTGGTTGATTTTCCGATGATGGTGGGTTACAGACTTTGGTTGTTTGGGTTCCAATGGGATCGAGTTGCTCAATTTTGTTTTCGCGTGAATTCATCGGAGATGGATGGTCGGAAGGACTGGGGTAGGTGTCAGCGACTTGTCGAGGAGCGGAGAGTTGGTCGGAGGGGCGTGGGTACGGCGTGCACGTGTGCACGTTGTATCTGGAAGACGTAGTGGAATTTGGGAAAGGATGCTTTGCTCGGGCTTAGTTCGAAATTTCTCGTGTTTGTCTCGAAGTGGTTTGGGTTTGTGAGTAGTGCGCGAGTGGACTCGGGGATTTACTTGGGGAAGAAGCGAAGTTGGCTCGGGTTGTTTAATTAAATAACCAGGTTTTAAAATGTGAATTTAGTTTCCAAAATAAATTTATTTGAAATAAGTTTCTAACAAGTTTTCAAAGATTTAAAAATGTTAAGTAAATGTTTAAAATTGTTTGTTTAAAAGTAATTATATATTAGGTTATTATATAATTAATTTCTAAATATTTTCAAATGAAATTGGATGATGAAATTAGGAAGTGATTAAGAAAGCGTATTTAACTTTAATCAATCAATGAGTTCTCAAATGTTTTTTTTATAAATTAATTTCAAGCTTTTAAATTAAATAAGATTTAAATGATGAAATTAAGTAAATTAATTAAGGTAATTAATTAAAGGATATTTAATTATAATGTTTTAATTAAGGTAAATGGTTTATCTTAATTAATTAAGGTCTTATTAATAAAAGTAATTAAAGTATAATTACTTAATTAATTAAAGATAATTAATTAATGTAATTAATTTAAGATAATTAATTAGTTTAATTAATTTAGGATAATTACTTTGAAAATTGATTAAGTATAATTACTTAATATAATTAATAAAGTATAATTACTTAGTATAAGTAATTAGTGGTTAATTAATGAATAAAAGGATAATTTCTTAATGGAAGTAATTAAGGAATTAATTACTTAATGTAATTAATTAAGTTTAAATGTAGTTTGTTTAAGTTAATTAATTAAGTTTAATTAATTTAAACACTTTATGATTTGATAAATAATTACTTAATTTAATTAATGGATTGTAATTACTTAGTAAAGTAATTAATGGTAATTACTGGATGTAATTAATGGAAGATGATTTAAGAATGGAAGTAATTTGAGTTTAATTACTTTTTGTAATTAATCAAGGGATTAATTAAAGATAATTAATTAAGGAGTAATTAATTTATGTAATGAAGTAATTAAGGGAAGTTAATTACTGGATGAGATTAATCAAAGGTGATTAATAAATGTGGTTTAATTAAAGATTAATTACTTAATGTAATTAATTTAAATAGGATAATTAATTAAGAGTAATTAAGGATCATTAATTAATATAATTAATGATGTAATTAAGGATTGATTAATTAAGATTAATTAATCAATAATAAGTGATTATGGAGTAATTAATTAATGTAATTAATTAAGGATTAATGTAATTAATTATAGTTAATTAGTTTATAAAGTAATTAAAGGTTAATTACTGTATTTGGTTAAGAATAATTAATTTGTGAAATTAATTAAGGATAATTACTTAAATGTAATTAAAGGATAATTAATCAAGGTGATTAATTAAAATGGATAATTAGAGAATGATTAATTAATTTATTTGTAATTAATTAATGATTATATAAGTAAGATTTATAATGATGAAGTAATTAATTTAATTTATCTTAAATTAATTAGAAATGAAGTAATTAATTTAATTCACTTTAAATTAATTAGAGATGGTATAGATCATTGCTTGTGTATGAATGAATGATATTGATTGCCTTGAATGGTTTGAGATCTCAGATATGAGATAAGTGATGTTGTGTGATATGGATGCTTTGGTTGAAGTATGATGATAATGTGAATTATCTATTTGTGATGATAGTGTAGATTATCTATTGTGATATTGTGAATTATCTATCTATGTGTATATAGATAATTGAATTGAATTGTTTTAACTTTAAAACAACTTGGCCTTAAAAGATACGTTTTGGATTTCGATGAGACATGGATCGGGTTTCCAGATTTGGATATCCGAATACCACATCAATCCAAATTAACGATAGGTCGTGAATCTCAAGTGAAGATGAAGATTCAGAGTGCAAGGGTTATTGTCGTTAACTCTGAGGGTGATTCCAAAACGAGTGTAACGAGATAATGCCTTCGGTTTCGTTCGAACCCGGAACGAACTTGTATGGATTGAATGCTTTCAGAACATCGTCAGGTGGACGATGAGCATTCTAAGTGATGTGTTCTGATTAAAGGTAATCATAGCCTCAAGCCTCATCAACCGGGAATGGATAAAACAGGGGAGGTGCAGCAAGGCTTCGTGGGTAGCGCCCACTGAGAGTAAGGTCATCCCTGTCTAGATGTCCCTTTTTATTTCGGCTTAGTGGTGCAGTTGCAGATCACAACCGTGGGGTGATTTTATTCGGAATTATCCAGTAAGGGATGGTTCCGGCTTTGTGTTGCAGGGGAGCGGGCGTACTCCTCGGTATGGTGATCTAGGCCACGTACTGTGACGGGCGGTACCCCAGTAGCCCTGCCATTGTATGGAAATCCAACTTCCAATAAGTGATCTCGGACTTGATTGTATAACCCACTTTGTGGCTAGTATGCTGGAATTTAATAATGTAACAATTTCAGCTATATGAGTATTTATTTGAAAACCCTAGACCCTATTATAATATAATCGGATTTTCTATCAAATGTTTTGGTTAGCGTAAGGTAAAAACTTTTCCATGTTTATGTGTGGGAAGTCTTACGTGATACCTTTGTTTTCAAAAGGTTTTTAAAGTTAAGCAACTTTAACCGTTTACTCACACCAGACCCATGTCTGACCCAAGTGTTTATTTTCTGTTTTATTAAACTCTTGGGTACTCAAATTTTTACGAGTAGCTAAGGGATTCAGATTATCTTTGATGAATCTATGGAGGAGATATGGAGTAGGAGGCTTCAGCATTCGTAGATATATAGTGTTCCGCTGTGTTGGTTTCTCTGAGTCTTTTGTTTGAGTTATATCTTGAGTTGTATAATAGACAGAAATTTATAACTGTCTATTTTGTGTTGTATAAGCTGTGTAACTCTGATTATGTAAAGACTATGTAATAGTTATGTGATATATTATATTTTGTTCCGTTTCCGCTGTGAGATTCTGATATTGTTTAGTTCTTTCTTCTCTTCTTTTCTCTTTTCTATCCCTTTCTTTCTTATTAATGATGCGTCATTCTGTGGAATGAATGGTGGGTCGTTACAGTATGGTCGACCTAGAAGGGAGAGAGGTCGACCCTGAGGTCGACCTGCATGTCAACCTCTGAGGCACTTTTGCCTGTAGCTCCTTTTCTCTTCTGCTGTGTAATCCTGATGCTTGATTTTATTGTTTTGCTCTCCTCTTCACTTGATTTTGATGTTGTTTTTATGAGGTATTGAGAGCTATGATGCCTATCAATAGGCTAGCTAAATTTGGAGATTTTGAAATTCAAATTTGAATTAATTTTGAGTTGAATTTGAATTGAATTCGAGTTATCGATTTTGAGGTATCTTCTTTGTTATTCGTTGTTTTCGAGCACGGTTTTCTCCAAACGATTTTGAAATAATTTTTAAAATAAATTAGCATTTTAAATGATTATTATATAATATTGTTAAATTATTTTTGAGCTATACAGTCTATATATTCTCTATAATAAGGGAATTTTCAACGTTTGATTCCAAATACGATTTCGGAAATTGGTTTTAAAAGCTTATTTTCTCAAGTAAATTATTTTATTTATATAATACACATTTTGCACCATTCGAGCGAATGAGAAGGAGAATTAAACGGTTTGGTAAAACACGTGGTATGGGATATGTGCGTTTATCTTATCGGTTAATTCCCAACTTGTCCGTTTGATCGTTTTGACCTTCGGGTCGAGTTTACCGATGAGATGAGGTAAACTTTTTACTGCTTTGAGTGTGAAATTTACTAGCGGTTAGTAAACCGTTTAGTGCGAACGTGTGGTATGGGACACACGTTAAAACTGTTCGGGTTCCTATCCGAGAGTTTGTGACACATTTGCCATTGCGGCGTGCCAGTACTGGACCTTCGGGTCATTGCCATTGCGGCGTTTTCCATTGCGGCGTATTTGTCTTCAAGACGTTTGCCATTGCGGCGTATTTGCCATTGCGGCGTATTTTCCATTGCAACGTATTTGCCACTGTGACGTTTTGCCTTCGGGCGAGGTACCTATTTGAGATAACAGTACTTGGCAAGGCTTCGGCCACATGCACGTGCAAATACTTTTGAGATGATTTCTTTGACTATTTTCCCTAGTGTATTGCCCCTTTTCGAAATAGGTCCGTCGAACCATTCGATATATTTGTGGTGATTACCTTTTGGGAATTTGAACACTTGGGAGTTCTACTTTTGAGACTTGAGTTGCCAACACTGGCGTTACATGAGACTTGCCTTTTGGCATTTATTTGGGATTATATTCTCCTATGTTGGAGAGTTATATTTGATTGCTTTGTGGCGTATTTTTGAGATGGTGATTTCTTTGAGATTTCTTTGAGTTTGCCGATATGGCGGGCTTGGGATTTCTCCTTTTTAGGAGTTATATTTTCCCTAAACCACTATTGATGATTTGTGATTTGCCGATGATACGAGGCTTGCTATATTTAGCATTTTATGGATTGTCTTATCTCTTTTGATATTATATGTTTGTGTAAGTGACATCATCTCATCACTTAAAATAACCATACCATACTTATGCTCATGCTTATACTTATTATTGTTTCTTCTTGTTTAAGAAGAACATCACCTTTATCCTATGCTTATGTTATCGTATATTCCCTTCAACTGATTTGTTTAGCTAGACTGACCCGGGTATTTTATACTCGGGTCAGATCGAGGTGTTTCAGGTTAGGTACCCTTATGGACTTAGCCTATTCTACTTCCGCATGGACTTATCTGCTAGCCCTTTTTGTTTTAGTCATTTTGTCGCTACTCTGATATATATTATTTTGACTCGTGTGTATATTATGGTCGTCATACAACTTATGATTTATTATTTGTATTGTATTGGGATGTATCAATATATATGTGTATATATATATATATATATATCTATTTATTGTTCTGTGATGTGTTATGCATTTGAGTTGTTGTATTTTGTTTTGATAGATCCTATAGCCACCTATGGCTTTGTATTAAGTATTTATTGGATATGTCGATCCACTTGAATTAGAAGAAAAAAATATAAAGCATTTATCGATGTATTCAACAGAAATTTAAGACAAGGCTATAGATGGTCGCTCCTAACTAGCCCTATTCTCCGCATTAGCAGACGGTATTACCCAGTATTACTCTCTGTTAATGTGGGTCTCGGGGTGGGGCGTCACATTGTTGAATTTGCTTGAATAATTTTTAAGTCGGTTCCGTTCTTTTTGGCATTTGAATTTGTTTCTCATTCTTTTCCTCTATGACTTCGAAATTTGAATTTTCTTTGCTGGCAATCAACACTTCACTGGAGTTTGCTTACAGTTTGCATTTGAATGTGAACTTGACTTGTTCAATTCTTGTTATTTTGCTCGATACTTGAATTGGAGATATTTCATTTAAGTCTGATTTGGTTCACTCGAGTCTACATGTGGTTCGTTGTTGCCTTTGGTCATTGCATTGCTCTGGTGCCATATGTATTTTCACTGGCTTGTACATTTTGTTGAGTCTGGATTACTGTGGCTGCTCTGTCCACTTCAGTGTTTGCAATCAGGCATATGTATATATATTTTTTCATGTTATACATATATATATATATCGCTGGGTTGATTAGTTGGCCTTCTCTGCACTTTGGTTGTTCATGCCTTTGAACTTATATATGTGTTCATGCATTTGAGTTAATTCGTTCATGTTATACTGCTTTGGTTGATAGTCTCCATACATATATACATACATATATGTATTTATATATGTATGTGATTGACTTGATTGCACTTGTATCAATTTGTGGTCATGTTGTATGCATATGAACTTGCTGTTTTGATGTTGAGGCTTTGTTGTTGAAATTTTGAATAGATTGCACTTGTCTATGAACTGTTCTTGCATTGTGCATGTCTGGTTCGATGTTGAAGTCATTGTGCATTGTTTGCTTGACTTGTATGATACTTGGTTTTGTGCTTGTACCATTTGAAGTCTTGTGTTTTGTTCACTGCCCTGGTCCGGTACCTTTGTGTGTACTCTAGCTTGTGTCTTCATACTTGTGGTTATTGAAGGTCTGGTGCACTTTGATTTGAATGTCCAGTTAATGTCATGTTGCACTTGCATCCATTTAACATGTCTCTCCACGTATATACATATATACATACATGTATGTATATATGTGTGTGATGGCTATGCTTTCTTGTGTGTTCCTCATGACCATTTCATTGAACATGTTTTATTGCTGGTTGCTCCATTTCCTTGTAGTCTGGTACAATTGTGTTCATTACTGTTTGGTTCCACTTACATACTTGTATTGCTTCGAGCTCTGTGTATTCTCTGAACTAGACTGTTATAGTTGCATCACTATTGCTCTGTCCATTTGACTGATGTCTGCATTTCAGACTTGTTCAAGTTTAATGTTTGTGTACTTCATGTTGAAGCTTTGACCAAGTTTGATTTATTTTGTTCCACTGTTTTGCATCCTCGTATTTGTGCAGTTTCTTCGAGTGATGTGTACTAATTTGTTTGCCTCTTTGGTGTTGCCTCCATTTTATGTTAAATTTTTAGTCGAACATTGTCACTTGAGTTGAATCCGGTCTCGGCTTGGGTTTGACCTTGTGTTCACCTGTCCTTGTAGTTTTAACACACAAGTGTATATCGGTGTGCACGGCCTTGTGACATGTACAGTGATACACTGTGCATGTTACAAGTTGTTCGTGTAAGATAAATTCAAAAGAAAAATGATGATGAACAACCCAAATAACTAAGGCAAATAACATTTTCAAAAACACACATTTCATTTTGAACTGCAAAATATTTCTTTTTCAATTTTACTGCGTTAGTGTTTGTTTTGTAGATAATTCAGATGCGGGATGCAAATTGGAATAGAGTTGAAGATCAAATACAAGTGATTAGTGAATGTAGTGAGGTGAAGATGCATGTAAAAATTGTGTAGTGAAAATTGTGTTGTAATTTGAAATTGTATTGTAATTGAAAATGTATAAATGTAATGAGAGCTCAAATTTGTACTATCTGAATTTGTAATAAAATATTTGTTTGAATAAAATATTTGTTTAAATATGTATTCTGAGTTATTTATTTTATTCAACAAATATTTATTTAATTATGTGGGAAAATAAAATAGTACAATAAAAATACATTTTGACGAATATGTATATGTTTATTATCATCAAACAAAAATCATAGGCTATTGTATTCTACAAAATATGCCCAACTAACCTGGTTACCAACACCTATGAATAGTCGAACTAAAATGAGACGTCATAGTTTGGGTTATAGGTCATCATACATAGGACCTGCTATGGGGTTAAGGGTATAAAGTGACTATTGTAGGGTCCGCCTCCATTCTACTTAAGGAGTATTAAATTGTCGGGGTTATCGCTTAGGCACGGTAGTGGAAAATCTTGGGAAGGGCCTGTTAGATCTGGATCAGCCCACATCGGAAGTTATGGGTGAATTACAATTTTTTTACCCTATTGGATCTTTATTGGGCTAATGAAGTTTAATTTATTTAAAATATTTCTAAATTTAATTTAAATAAAATCTCTTATTTCATTAAAATTTACAAATTATAAGTAGAATTGTTTAATTTATATTCAATTAAATATAATATTATACATATGTATCATATACATATATGTATGTGTGTTAATGTGTAACATAATAATCCGTGCAAGATATAACATGTCCATAAATAAATGCTGGGATTTTCATCGTAACGGACATGTTAGCTCATAATATATGTATTAAATGTTGTCCAAATATATGTATGTATGTAAACTTGTTATTTATATAAATATTAAAAACTATGTAAACATATATATATATAAGGGGCATTTCACTAGAAGGACAAACTTTGCAGTCCAATTAGTTTATAGGACACACATTCAAAGAAATTACTTTCAAGGCCAAAGTCAGCAGAATAATTACTTTCAAGGACAAAGTCAGCAGTCCAATTACTTTCAAGGACATAATTTCATAGGTTTTTAGGCCCTAGAAACTAATTATTTTGTGTTTTCTCCTTGAAAGTAATTATTTTAGTTGTGTGTCCTAAAAACTAATTCCACCTGCTAAAGAGGCCCTTGTGGCTAATTTCCACTATATATAACTTATATGTAAACATATTAATGATTTATATATATACCATTGCATTAAATATTAAATATATATATCCATATATGTATACATATATGTATATACATAATAATAAAATAATACCATTTTACACATATACATATATATGTATGAATTACAATAACAAAATTATTATTATTATATTTAAATATATATATATAAGTATATGTATATTAATAACATACTTAAAATATATATAAAAACCTTTCCAGATTGAATGCACGACACACAAAAAAAATTATTTATATTTTATTGCATTAAATATATATATTAATTATTCAAAATACAATAAAATAATAATAATAAATACCTTTTTATACTATTTGAATTTTAAATTTTGAGAAAACCAAGCATGGTATTTTAAAGTTATGAAATTTTTTCCAGAATTATCTTAGCCAAAATAATATTTTTAATTAATTGATTAATTTTGGCCATTTATTAAATTGATTTTTTTAAAATATTAAAAATGAATTTTAAATTTTTATTTTTTGACAAAGAGTTTATATAATGATAACAAAATTTTAAAAAATTTAAAATTTAATTTTCAAAGCATATTGTATTTTATATGATTTATTTAATTAGTATATTGATTTAAATAATATTAAATAATAGTAAATAAATATTAAAAATTAATTTGCATCCACGGAGAATAAAATCTATGTAGATATATATTTATAAAGTATAGGTTCAACTATTAACATGATATGATGATATAATTAAATATAGGTCATATAATAAAAATTAGGTAGTATATTAATACATACATACAGATACATACATAGATATATATATATATATATAAAATGATGTAGTTAAAATAAAAGTTATTTTGTAGTTCACTTCATATCTATATATAAAAAAATTATTTTTTAATATACTAAACCATACATATAACCAATCCAATATGTGACAACATTGACGATACAATAAGAACTAACCTAACTAGGAATATAATAATGATATATATATATATATATATATATATATATATGAGTTACGTATAAATCATATAGTATAGTAAATACATACCTAATACAAATGCCTTAGAGTACACCTTGTAATGATAAATTCTCCCTCCTTTTAAATCTTCTCGATTCGGCAGATTACTAATCCTTGAATCGTAGACCTTTAGCTATCCTATAGCTATCAGCTTTTAAATGATTTAAGTTGAATTTGTTGGAGCTACTGGATGGAGAATTTGGCTAGCAATGGGAGAAAAGTGGTAGTTAAAAAGTTCTAAAACAATTAAGGTTAGAGATCTTTATCTAGTGAATGAAATAGAGATAATTATAGGTCACATCCCATATTAAGTCTCGCTAGATCTAAGCAATCCATCTCAAAAATGCCTCTAGCCTTTTAGCCACCCTCTATATTCGATGTTACTGCCAAATTAACACCATAATATCATGGGCTAATAGCCAATTTAAGCCCATAAATATTATTAATTCAATCTGATTTAATTGCTTGTCGATATCGCATATCGATCGATATATTTATAACTATTATAAATATATACAATACTATCTGTTCCTCAAATCATATTCAAAATTTATAATTAATATTTTATAAATATTAATTAATTTATAATAATTATAAACTAATTAAATTGTTTAGTCTAAAGAGAATTCATCATTTCAGTTGTGTGACTCATCGAGTGCAAATTTGATAAGTGATTAACATTGAATTATTCGAATGTTAATGTTCACATGCCACTTAGCAGGTGGTATGACATTTTGGCCAAATTTATCACTTACTTTATTCTGGTAAAATCCAATTTTACATTATTTTACTTTTATCCAGTTGTGACATTTATTTACACCAATTCTCTTCGTTAAAACTATATCACTTTGGACTTATGGAATTCGGTAATAGTAAAAATTCCAATATCGTCCATATTCAATTTTATAATAAAAAACAAAGTCCTTGTGTAACTCTGCTAATTTTTTACAACATTATTCAGGAGATTTACTTAGATAAATTAAATAGAATAATGTAAATGTTAATTGATAAGGAGATGGAGATTTGAATAAATAATTAGAGGTCGTGCTCAATTAATTAATTAAATGGCTTAAGAATGGTTTATAAGCTAATTAAATTGCATAAAGGCATGTTGGGAATTAGCCACACTTGTTACCGTAACCCTTATATATATATTTCCGTTCCTTAAACCATTCACTTTTATTTCTCATTTTCCCAAAAACGTAAATCGCAAACATAAAGAGGAGTCGTACATTGCTAGGAAGAAAAGAGAAGAGAAATCAAAGTAAAGCTAAGGATTAAAGCTAGGGGAAATTAACCTTAATCCAATCTCCTTATTCAAATCAAGGTGAATAATAAAATATACCATCTCTATTTTATTTTATGATCATATGTTTTCTGATTTAAGATTAAATTAGTTTTTATGATGATTTGAATGATGATATGCTTGAATTATAATTTGTTTGATTTAAACAAGATTGTTTAAATGGGGATTTATGCGGTTTTAGGGCAAAACCGATTGTAAATGACCTTTGAATGCCATGGAAAAATTTTGTGTTATGTAAAACATGATTTTGGAGTTGGGTTCTAATTTTGATAATTTTCCAAGCTATGGAAAGATTATTATGAATTTTCAAAGGAAATTATGATAAAATTAGGCTTAAATTTAATTTCGATTATTTTGGGAAGAAATTTGGTCTGGAATTTTTGTATGTTAGAACATGATTAAAGTGAATTTCTGTGATTTTTGGGGATTTTTCCTAATTGATTTACTATGGAAATTAAATTGTTTTAGAATGAAGGACTTATTTGCATTCTTGTTTTTGGATTAATGGAAGGGCTTATTTATTAAATTAAGAATGGTTTAGATCTGAAATTAAGCGGCAATTATTTTTGTAAAGAATTTGTAAAGTTGAGGCAGCCAATCATATGTTTACACGTGGGCAGGTTAGTTAGAAAGAATTTGCTTTAATTGGCATTAATCGGTTTTACCCAGAAAAGTTGGTTCTGCCTCCTTTAGAAGTGCCTTTCGACCCCAATGCCTCCGCTTCATCTCAGTCGAAACCTACTAAAGTCAAAACTAATACACATGGTATCAATGAGATTGGTACGAAGTGGATTGGTGAAGTGATGAAGGTAGGGTGTCGAAAGCATTGCTTTCAATAGAGACGAAACCATTGTTTACATTTAAAAGATATGCATCTGCCCTATTTTTGAAGGGTGCTTTTGATCAAGTTGATACCTAGTTGCTTTTGAACTTGTTGCCGCATTTCTTTGTTTAAAAGTAGAACTTTCGACTGAGACCTTTGTTTATAAAAGAATGCTTTCGAAAATGATGGTTCCGACCTAGTCGAAACTCTGTTACCGTTTCTGTACCTTTCGAGTGTGTTGAAGTCATCAATACTTTTGAATGGTAGTTTTTATTTTAAACTTATACTAAGCCACTTCCTAAATGCTTTCGAAAGGGTCCAAGGGTTTTGAAGGCAATGGTTTCGAAAGGGGTTTCGATGCTATCCTTCAATGTTTTGCTTAAATGATTTGAAGCTTTCGAAAGGATGGTGCCGACACCATCAAGTTTCCCCCAACACTTTCATATGATAAAGAGGTTTCAAAAGAAATACTTTCATTTATATTCACTTCGACCGAAATGGTATTTTTAAATATAAACCCAATGGTTTCGAAAGAGGGACTTTCAATGGTTTCGGAAGGGATACTTCCAAAGGTTTCGAAAGGGGTACTTTCAATGGTTTCGAAGCTATGCTTCTAAGAGTTAATAAGTAATACTTTATTACATTCGAAAGGTTTCGAAAGAGAGGTTTTAAAGTATTTCGAAAGGCAGGGGCCTAATGTTTTGAAAAGAGATATATATGCTTTCAGAGGAGGTTATCTAAGGTCGAAAGAAAAGTTTTGAAGGTTTCAACAGCCTTAGTTTATCAAAACTAATAACCCAATCTCATTTAAAGGAAAAACCAATGGCTAAGTAAAAGAGTTTTGCAAAGGTTTTAAGAAGAAGCTTTCTTTGATAAATATTAGGTTAAAGCGATTAACCATGTTTCATATGAAAATAATTTCAAGGATATTAAACCCACAAAAGTGGTATTGTTATGTTATTATGTTTGCTTCTTCAAATATATATATATATACACACACACACACACACACACATTATAATGAACCCATAATGGTAATTTGGGGAAAGGCAGAATAACCAACTAGGTTGACCCAGTAGTGAATATAAAATAAAATAAAGATATTGGCAGGAGCCAATAGGTTCACAGTAAGCCCATGAAAACTGTGTATAAGAAAAGATATTGGCAGGGGCCAATAGGTTCATAGTAAGCCCATGAAAACTATGTCTAAATGAAGATGTTAGAAAGACAGGTTCATAGTAAGACCATGAAAACTATGTCTAAATGAAGATGTCAGAAAGATAGGTTCATAGTTAGCCCATGAAAACTATGATTTGATATTCGTAGGGGCCAATAGATTTGTTGTTAGCCCATGAAAACTATATCCGGATTAAGATATTGACAGATGTCAATAAGTTCCTAGTCAACCCATGAAAACTAGTATAAGAGAAAAGATATTGGAGTTACCAATAGGTTCAGGGAGAACCCATGAAACAATAAAGTTATTGGTAGAGGCCAATAGGTTCTTAGTGATCCCATGAAAACTATGAAACTGGATAGGGAGTCCATAAACATTAAACAGGTTATTAGTAAGCCCATGAAAACTGATAGGTTAATAGTGACCCTAGAAACTATGAATGAGATAGTTAGTCAGAATGAATGGGGATGGGTAATCTAGATTTGATTTACTTGTTTATCATCTTATTATTTTAGATGTTTTAACCATTGTGATGCAGGAGCACAATATATGGTTTTATAAAGGTTTTAGGATACTAGTGGGGGAAAACCCATTCCGTTAAGCGGTGTGGTCTCACTAGATATCTAAATGGTTTGAGATGGTAGATTATTATTCATACCAGGCTTTATGTCTGACTCGAAGTTTATGTTTTCCCCTTAAAATCTCGGGTACTAAATTGATTTTGAGTAGTTTGAGAGTTGAGGTTTTCAGGTACCTCATTAGATGAACAAGCTTCAGAAGGCATGTAGGAGGCATAATAAATACTTAGAGTTCTCTTTTACTTTCATTCCGATGTGTTGTTTTTGTAAAGGCAAAGTTGTTAAATTGCCTATATATACTCTGATCATCCAAGGGGGCATCTTCATATGTTACTCTTGGCGTATGTTGTAATAAGTATATTTTCTCTGAACGTAGTTCTCGTAATGGGATTGTGTAATAAATTTGAAATGTTTTGGAATGGAATGTGGAACTTGTTTGATGTTTTAAAAAAAATCCGTATTCATGTGTTTCTGTGTATCGATGTATCTAACATTATCGTATTTGGTCGCCGAGAATTAATAACTATAGATGATTGCAGCATCCATAGCTGTTAGTTTTGGGCCTCCAGGTGGGGGATGTTAAAAGTTGGTATCATAGCATAGGTTTATAAAAACTTAAAAGAAAGGTTAAACCTAAAAGCTTTTTGAAACATAATCCATTGAATCAGAAATATGATCGGGGTTTGGGACAACACTATAGTAACGTACTTGTATTTGATATATAGGTATATATATAAGTACGTGTTCCCCTCTCTCTCTTTGACCGTTCTTCTGTATCTTACTAAGGCTCATATGCAAATTTACGAGAAAGAAGATATGGAAGCTGGAAACGGAAGAGGAAATCCCGATGGAGGAAGCACCACAACCAACGGAAATGTTCGACCTAATACCCAGGAACCAAGGTGGACAGGCTAATGCTAACCAAAATGCTGATGTCAATGTGGGTGCTGGAAATCCCTCGGTAGATATGGGGGCGATGTATCAGTTCTTCGTCAATATGATGCAAGCAGGAGTTGCTGGAAATGTTGAAGGAGCTAATCATGTTGCTCCAGTTGGGAATAATTATGCTAAGCTGAGCAGAGATTACACCAGTCTTGGTGGGAAACTATTTATGAGTACAGAGGATGCCATAGAAGTTAAAGATTAGCTGTTACATTGCGGGAGAATCTTTGCTGATTTGGGTTTGGATGATGCGCAGAAGAAGAGGCTGGCCTCTAGGCAGTTGCAAGGGGTAGCACTTCATTGGTGGAATACTATTACTACTGGGGTTTCTGGAGGAGGAGTTGACTTGGGTAGATTTTAGAGTGAGATTTGAACAGAGGTTTTTATCTGAAGTTGCTAAGTCAGCGTTGTTGAGGAAGTTTATGGATTTGGTGCAGGGAGAAATGTCAGTAATGGAGTATGCTACTAAGTTTGATGAGCTGTCCCGATATGGACATGCTACTATAGACACCGACATCAGGAGAAATGAGAAGTTCATTCGAGGATTGAGACCTGAGCTTGCTAGGGCGACCCTGACACATATTCGTGATCCTTGTAATGTGGTGGTGGAAATGGCAATTCGCCATGAGGAGATGCTTGATGTTTGTGCTAGAGAAAAGCCAGTTGAAACCTAGGGTTCTCAGGGAAAGAAAAGAAAGTTCTTTAAGAAGAAAGGAGCCCAGAAGAGAGATGCAGCCAAGAAGGCAAAGGCTGATTTAGTTTGCTACAAGTGTGACAAGAAGGGTCATTATGCAAATGAGTGTTGGTCAGGTAAGGGGAAGTAGGTTGCAGATAAGAAGAATTTGAAGTGCTTCAACTATGACCAAGTTGGGCATTATAAGAATCAATGTCCAAAACCGGTTAGGACGGACAAGGGAAAGGTTTTTGCCGTTGGACCATCATTTGCTAAGCCAACTGTAGTTGAAAAAGGGAAGACTGTGATGGAAGGTACATTTTTGATTCAGAGTATACCAGTTAGGATACTATCTGATACCAGTGCATCACATTCATTTATATCCCAATGTTCGGTTGATAGGTTATGCTTAGAACCCACATACCTTGTTACTTCCTTAAGGCTTGCGAATCCAATAGGAGGGTATGCAACTTTGGGGATGAGATGTGACCAGTTAGAACTTGATTTGTTAGGTCATAAGTTTGCATGCAGTTTGTATGTTTTCGATTTCGTAGATTTCGGAATCATTTTGGGTATGGATTTGTTGAGAAGGTATGAGTCTAGGATATTTTGCCAGGATGGCGAGATATCACCAAGACACCCGGATAGTTATAACCGAATTATATTCTCAATGGATAATTCTGACCGAAGTAGTTGTGCTTTGTTAAGTGCAATGGAAGTGGGAGAAGAGCTAAGTCAGGTTCGAGTAGCAAGAGAGTTTGCAGATGTCTTTAAGCCGATCATAGGACTACCACCGAAAGAAGCTATTGAGTTTCGAATAGATCTTGTGTTAGGAGCTGAACCTGTGAGTAGACCACCTAGCAGGATGACCCCGACCGAGATGAAGGAATTGAAGGTGCAGCTAGTGGATCTTGAAGGAAGGAATTTTATTAGGCCAAGCAGTTCGCCTTTGGGAGCGGTCGTAGTATTCATGAAGAAACCAGATGGGTCATTGAGGATGTGTATCGACTATCGTAAGTTGAACGAGAAGACGATCAATAATAAGTATCCTTTGTCAAGAATAGATGATCTATTTGATCAGTTATGTGGAGCCAGAATGTTTTTCCAGTTGGATTTGGCAATAGGTTTCCATCAGTTAAGAGTGGCAAAGGACAATATTCCTTTAACAGCATTTCGAACTAGGTATGGTTCGTACGAGTGGTTAGTAATGTCATTCGGGTTAACGAATGCACCTGCTTTCTTCGTGGATCCGATGAACCGAGTCTTCCGAGAGTATTTGGATAGGTTCGTGTTAGTGTTTATAGATGACATTTTGGTATACTCTAAGGATGAAAAAGAGCATGAAGATCATCTTAGAGTTGTGCTTGAGACGCTGAGGCAGCATCAACTAAAAGCGAAGTTCTCCAAGTGTCATTTTTGGAAGAAAGAGGTTAAGATTCTTGGTCACGTGGTTTCAGAGAAGGGGCTGTCAGTCGATCCAGATAAGATCGAAGCTATTACTAATTGGAAGAGACCAGAGACGATGACTGAGATTAGAAGTTTTCTTGGATTTGCTAGCTATTGCCGGAGATTTATAAAGGATTTCTCATGGATAGCAGCGCCTTTGACTAAGCTAACCAGGAAGGATGTGAAGTTTGTCTAGTCCAACAAATGCAAGGAAGCATTCCTTAAGTTAAAGCATTTGTTGACCAATGCATCTATGTAAGTAGTTCCAGACGGAAACCAAGGGTTGGTAGTGTATACCGATGCATATGGAACTGGATTGGAAGTTGTATTGATGTAGAAGGGTAAAGTGATTGCCTACGTTTCACGACAGCTCAGATCGCATGAAGTGAGATACCCTACTCATGATTTGGAGTTGGTTGTGGTGATCTTCGCATTGAAGATTTAGAGGCATTATCTCTTAGGAGAGAGATTTGAGCTATACACGGGTCATAAGTCTTTAAGATACTTATTCTCTCGGAAGGAGTTGAATATGAGGCAGCAGAGGTGGCTAGAGCTTTTAGCTGCTTATGATTTTGGTATAGAGTATACATCAGGGAAAGGTAATAAAGTAGCGGATGCTCTTAGCAGAAGACATCAGAATGTGGTGTTAGCTATGTTGGCAGAATGGAAAGATTTAGAAGCTTTGACTACTTGTAGTGTGCAGTTAAGATCGACTATTAGTTCTAGTCAGAGTAATTCCATGTTGTCCTTTTAGAATTTCGACCAGTGTTGATCGGGAGAATTGCTTCTAAGCAGAAGGAGGATCCATTATTAGCCGAGAAGATCAGAAGGCTTGAGGTTGGAACTGAGATCAATGATCTGAAAGATTTTAGTCTTGAACAAAAAGGATGGTTGAGAAAGAGTGGACGCTTATGTGTTCCAAATGCTGGGAACTTGAGAAGAGAGGTTCTATAAGAGTTTCATCGATCAAAGTTTATGATTCATCTTGGAGGGACCAAGATGTATCAAGATTGAAGAGGAGCTTCCATTGGGAAGGCATGAAGAGGAATGTTGGCATGTGTGTTTAGGCAGTGTATAAACTGTCAACAAGTAAAGGTCGGGTTGCCAAGGTCGAATAGGAGAAATGAAAGCATATGGGTCATAGTGGACAGATTGACTAAGAGTGTCCATTTCATTCCAGTCAAGTCAACCAGGACGGCACACCTGTTTTGGCGAAGTTGTTTATGAAGAACATAGTTAGACTTCATGGGATTCCTAGTTGCATAGTCAGTGATAGAGATGCTTTTTTCACTAGTGAATTCTGGAAGAGTCTACAGGATGTATTAGGTACCAAGTTCAAGATGAGTACTGCATATCATCCTCAGACGGATGGGCAGACAGAGAGAGTCAATAAAGTACTCGAGGTTTTATTGAGAGCTTGTGTATTGGACTTTGGTGGACCTTGGGAAGATCACCTACATTTAGTTGAGTTTTCCTATAATAATACTTATCAGACCAGCATAGGAATGGCGCCTTTTGAAGCTTTGTATGGAAGGTCGTGCAAATCACCAACACGTTGGTTGGAGACTAGAGATAGATTGGTCTTCGGTCCAGATTTGGTCAGAGAGGCGTCAGAGAAGATTGAGTTGATCCGAGAAAGGATGAAGGAAACTCAGTCTAGACAAAAAATTTATGCATAAAAGAGGCGTAAAGATCTAGAGTTCTCGGTTAGAGATAAGTTTTTCATTAAAATATCACCGATGAAGGGTGTGGTATGGTTTGGGAAATCAGGGAAGTTGGCATCGAGATATGTTGGTCCATTCCAGATTACAGAGAGGATTGGAAAGCTCGCATATAGAGTAGAGTTGCCGAGCAGTATGACAGGTGTCCATAATGTATTTCATGTGTCTCATCTTCGCAAATATGTGCATGATCCAGAGACTACTATTTCTCCGACAGGGCTGGAAGATTTAATAGTAGAGCCTAATTTGACTTTTGTTAGACAACCAGTTCGGGTTGTAGCGAGAGTTGAGAAAATATTGAGGAACAAGACAGTCAAGTTGGTAAAGTTCAGTGGAGCGACAACAAGAAGGTCTGTACTTAGGAGACAGAGGACAGGATTCAAGATACTTATCCTGATCTGCTTTGAGGGTATGTCTAGATTAGATTTATATAGATAATTGCTAGTCAGGTAGGCTAGTATGGTTATTAGGAGTCGTTATAGATGATTTCTATGTTTAGTATTTAGTCCTTACTGAATTTCGTGGACGAAATTATTTAAGGAGGGGAGCCTGTAACACCCCTAATTTTTGATAGCATTATTCATGAGATTTAATTAGATAAATTAAATAGAATAATGTAAATGTTAAGTGATAAGGGGATTGAGATTTGAATAAATACTTAGAGGTCGTGCTCAATTAATTAATTAAATGGGCTTAAGAATGGTTTATAAGCTAATTAAATTACATAAGGGCATATTTGGAATTAGCCGCACTTGTTACCATAACCCTTATATATATATTTCCGTTCCTTATATCATTCACGTTTATTTCTCATTTTCACAAAAACGTAAATCGAAAACATAAAGAGGAGCCGGCCATTGCTAGGATGAAAAGAGAAGAGAAATCAAAGTAAAGCTAAGGATTAAAGCTAGGGGAAATTAATCTCAATCCAATCTCCTTATTCTAATCAAGGTAAATAATAATTTATACCATCTCTATTTTGTTTAATGATCATATGTTTTCGGATATAAGATTAAATTTGTTTTTACGATGATTTGGATTATTATATGCTTGAATTATAATTTGTTTGATTTAAACAAGATTGTTTAAATGGGGATTTATGCGGTTTTAGGGCAAAACCGATTGTAAATGATCCTTGAATGCCATGGAAAAATTTTATGTTATGTAAAACATGATTTTGAAGTTGGGTTTTAATTTTGATAATTTTCCAAGCCATGGAAAGATTATTATGAATTTTCAAAGGAAATTATGATAAAATTAGGTTTAAATTTAATTTCTATTATTTCATGAAGAAATTGGGTCTGAAATTTTTGTATGTTAGATAACATGTTTAAAGTGAATTTCTGTGATTTTTGGAGATTTTTCCTAATTGATTTACTATGGAGATTAAATAGTTTTAGAAGGAAGGACTTATTTGCATTCTTATTTTTGGCTTAATGGAAGGGCTTGTTTGTTAATTAATTATGGTTTAGATCTGAAATTAACTGGTAGTTATTTTTGTAAAGAATTTGAAAAGTTGAGGCAGCCAATCATATGTTTACACGTGGGCAGGTTAGTTAGAAAGAATTTGCTTTAATTGGCATTAATCAGTTTTACCCAGAAAAGTTTGTTCCACCTCCTTTAGAAGTGCCTTTCGACTCCAATGCCTCCACTTCATCTCAGTCGAAACCAACCTAGCCGAAACCTACTAAAGCTGAAACCAATACACATGGTATCAATGAGATTGGTACGAAGTGGATTGGTGAAGTGCGGAAGGTAGGGTGTCGAAAGCATTGCTTTCGATAGAGATGAAACCATTGTTTACATTTAAAAGATATGTGCCTGCCTTATTTTTTAAGGGTGCTTTCGACCAAGTTGATACCCAGTTGCTTTCGAACTTGTTGCCGCCTTTCTTTGTTTAAAAGTAGAACTTTCGACCGAGACCCTTGTTTATAAAAGAATGCTTTTAAAAATAATGGTTCCAACCTAGTCGAAACTCTACCGCCGTTTCTATACCTTTCGAGTGTGTTGAAGTCATCAATGCTTTTGAAGGGTAGTTTTTGTTTTAAACTTGTACTAAGCCACTTCCTAAATGCTTTCGAAAGGGTCCAAGGGTTTCGAAGGCAATGTCTTCGTAAGGGGTTTCGATGTTATCCTTCAATGTTTTGCTTGAATGATTTGAAGCTTTCGAAAGGATGGTGCCGACACCATCAAGTTTCCCCCAACACTTTCATATGATAAAGAGGTTTTGAAAGAAATACATTCGTTTATATTCACTTCGACCTAAATGGTATTTTTAAATATAAACCCAATGGTTTTGAAAGAGGGACTTTCAATGGTTTCGAAAGGGATACTTCCAAAGGTTTCGAAAGGGGTACTTTCAATGATTTCGAAGCTATGCTCCTAAGAGTTAATAAGTAATATTTTATTACATTTGAAAGGTTTCAAAAAAGAGGCTTTAAAGTATTTCGAAAGGCAGGGGCCTAATGTTTTGAAAAGAGATTTATATGCTTTCGAAGGAGGTTATCCATTGAGGTCAAAAGCAAAGTTTTGAAGGTTTCGACAGCCTTAGTTTTCCAAAACAAATAACCCAATCTCATTTTAAAAGAAAAACCAATGGCTAAGTAAAAGAGTTTTGAAAAGGTTTTAAGAAAAAGCTTTAAGGTTAAAGGGTTTAACCATGTTTCATATGAAAATAATTTTAAGGATATTATACCCACGGGCGTAGTATTGTATGTTATTATGTTTGCTTCTTCAAATATATGTATTCACATTGTAATGAACCCATAATGGTAATTTGGGGAAGGGCAGAATAACCAGCTAGGTTGACCCAGTAGTGAATATAAATTAAATTAAATAAAGATATTGGCAGGGGCCAATAGATTCACAGTAAGCCCATTAAAACTGTGTATAGGAAAAGATATTGGCAGGGGCCAATAGGTTCATAGTAAGTCCATGAAAACTATGTCTTAATGAAGATGTCAGAAAGGCAGGTTCATAGTAAGCCCATGAAAACTATGTCTAAATGAAGATGTCAGAAAGACAGGTTCATAGTTAGCCCATGAAAAGACCAATAGGTTTGTAGTTAGCACATGAAAACTATATCCGGATTAAGATATTGACAGATGTCAATAGGTTCCTAGTCAATCCATGAAAACTAGGATAAGAGATAAGATATTGGAGTTACCAATAGGTTCAGGGAGAACCCACGGAACAGTAAAGTTATTGGTAGGAGCCAATAGGTTCTAAGTGATCCCAAGAAAATTATAAAACTGGACAGGGAGTCCATAAACATTAAACAGGTTATTAGTAAGCCCATGAAAACTAATAGGTTAATAGTGACCCTAGAACCTATGAATGAGACAGTTAGTCAGAATGAATGAGGATGGGTAATCTAGATTTGATTTACTTGTTTTGCATATCGTCGTATTATTTGAAATGTTTTAACCATTGTGGATGCAGGAGCACAGTATATGCTTTTATAAAGGTTTAATGATACTAGTGAGGGGAAAACCCATTCCGCTAAGCGGCGTGGTCTCACTAGATATCTAAATGGTTTGAGATGGTAGATTATTATTCATACCAGGCTTTATGCCTGACTCAAAATTTATGCTTTCCCCTTAAACTCTCGGGTACTCAATTGATTTTGAGTAGTTTGAGAGTTGAGATTTTCAAGTACCTCATTAGACGAACAAGCTTCCGGATATTTTCATTCCGCTGTGTTGTTTTTGTAAAGGCAAAGTTGTTAAATTGCTTATATATACTCTGATCATCCAAGGGGGCATCTTCATATGTCGCTCTTGGCGTATGTTGTAGTAAGTATATTTTCTTTGAACGTAGTTCTCGTAATGGGATTATGTAATAAATTTAAAATGTTTTGGAATGGAATGTGGAACTTGTTTGATGTTTTAAATTTTTTTACATATTCATGTTATTTTGTGTATCAATGTATCTAACATTACCATATTTGGTCGCTGAGGATTAATAACCATGGATGACTGCAGCATCCGTAGCTGTTAGTTTTGAGCCTCCAAGCACCTTGCTTCAATAATAACAATTATTATTAACCAAACTACTCTGGCCAGAGACTTTGACTTTGAGTTGACCGTGATCCTAACTCTACATAACTGAGAAGACAAATCCTCTCTAAATAGTGCTTCACTTCCAATACTTCCACTCGACCTAATTATAGTCACTTAATGAACACCATGTCATGATTTGACTAAAGCGGAGCTTTCATATTGAAGATCTATAGTGTTCTCAAGTCGAGAGAACTGTGTAAATCAGTCACATCAATATTTTCTGTTTGACCTTATTTATATTAACCAATAGAAAACTATCGAGTGAGTCATTCCATAGTTATCCAATAACTATCAGTACGTAATCCCTATGTGCCCCCAGTAGTCATGAGTAATACAATGCCTAACATTTGGAGAGCGTTACGTACTCTAGTCTCAATGGATACATCGATATCCAGTCTTGATGCATCTTGACTAGGAACATTTAAAATAGTGTATTTGTTTTTATTATGATAAATTACTCACGGTTATTACACTTTGTAACTACTATCACAAAACATACCATTTATGGATTTTCTATTAAATATACTTTTAATTAAATTAACTAATTAATATAACACATTATATCAACTATATAATAGAAAGAAAACACCTTTATTTCGAACAAGATTGGTCAACGAGTTAGATATATATGTAAAAAATTACATAATCTTCCGTAGGGAATACCCCTGACCATAGGAATCCACCACTTGCATTTGGGGTCAATTATGGAATCTTATTTCAACTTCTCCAATCGCTTTCCTCAAAACCAATTAGGTCAGTCCCTCAACGAACGGGTATGCTGCTGTGTTTAAATTATCTACTCTATTAATCAATTCTCTCATACGCTGATATACTACCTTTATCATGTGAAATAATTCGGAGTATGTCTCTCGACTTCCAATGAGCTCTAAGTTCTATCATGAACTATATCATGACATCTTTATTATATAATAAAGTTATGTGACTCTCAACATTTGGAATCTCCCTCCGCTCGGTTATAAATTTATGCATTTACTATATATGTATATACAATGTTTTATTGTGGCGCTATTCAAGTCAATGAATCAGCCACAATCTCTTCTATTTGGAACATTTAACTTAAAAATTCTTATTTATTAGTATATTATTGTAACGACCCAGAATTTCTGTTATTTGAAATTCGAATATTTAATTAATTTTAAATATTAATAAGTGAAATTTATAAGTCGAATAATTTATTTTTCGAATACCTGGATTTAATTGGATAATTAAATCGATAATTTAATAGTTGAAATTCCAGAAATAATTGAAAATTGGGTTTAATGTGATTAAAAATGATTTATAAAGTTATATTAAATCATATTGAAGTTATAATGATGTTATAGAACTTTTAAAATTGAATTTTAAGTTAATCTGTGAAAATTGAATATTTTAATATTTAATCGACTAGTGAAATTAGCCATTTTTCGAACAGTCTCAGAATTGGACGAAACTAGTTCTATTGGATCCGTAATAGTTTGTTATTATCGGATTTCAATTTTCGTAGCAATCGGAGTTTTCGTTTGACCGTGGCAGCTCGAAACGCATCGAAATTGTTTTAATATTAATTTGGCGAGTTAAAATAGTCATTTTTCAAACAGTCTCGGATTTCGACGAAACCAGTTTCATCGGATCCGTAATGTGATATTATTGTATGGTTTCGAATTTCGTGTCAATCGGATTTACCGTTTGTCCGGGGCAAGCTAAAACGCACAGAAATTTAGTTAATCGATTTAATTAAAATCGATCGTTTAATTCTGTAACTCGCACAGATGATCGAATTAGCTCCCGAAACCTATTCCATTGTGTTCGGAACGCGGGGTAAACATTATAAATGTCAGCCGGCACGCTTCGTTTGGAGTTCGGAAAATTTTCGATGAATAGTGTCGCGTATTTTTCTATAAAAGGACCTCACTTATTTCATTTTGCAAACCAATTAGGGTTTCAGCCCTAGCCGCCACTAATATTTTCAATGGCCAGCAATTCATCTTCTTCTTCCTCTATTTTCTTCAAATCCACAAACAGTTAGAGGAAACTTCCAACTACAAAATGGAAGAGCACGTTGAGATCTACGTTCTCAACGGTGGAGATCGAATTTAGGCGAATGGATTGATGGCAAATGGCTCGCGTTCACATCAGGTCACGCATAAATTTTGAGGCCAAAGAGGAGGCCGAGCTTGACATGGTGGCGGCCGAAGGTAGCTCTCGAGTGGGGCTTCGAAACCCATGTCTTTGATCGTCTTCGAAACGTCGTATGGTGGAGCAATGGTCGGTCAAAGAGGGCGGCTTCATGGGTTATTTGGCTCGGCCTGTACGTGTTTGGGGGAGAAGAGAAGGAGCGGCCAGATCTGGTTGCTCAGGAATCAAGGGCCGAGATCGTGTAGGGGTTTTAAAATTTAAAAATTAAAATGTAAATTGATTTATATTGATTCGTATAATATTTAAAACTCTGTAACTTGTTCATACGAGGTCCGTTTTGGACGAGACCAATTGCGTTGGAACCGTATTGACGAGCACTACGCAATGGAACTGGTTTGGAGTCAATTGGAGTTAGTGAAAATTTTGAGTAAAATTAAATGCTCTTTTAATTTTATTCGAAATAAAACGCTACAACTATTATCGGAAATTCAAGGTGAGAACTTCTCACTCAATCGAAATTGTTTCGATTTAAATTTTAAACAGTTAGATTTAAAATTGCTTGATTGTGTGATTGTATGATAAATTGTTATCTGTATTGTTGAAATAGACATTATACGCCGTATATTAAGCGGAGGTTATTTATTAAAAACATATACCGCGAATATTTCACCGTAAAGTGAAATTGGTATTATATATGTATTTGGAGTTGATTTCCCACATTATATAGTGGATGAGACCCTATTGCGCCGCATAATAGCGGATAATATTTTATAAATCCCATATACCGCGATATTCCACCTCGAAGTGGAATTGGTATTGTGCTAACGTCTGTGGATGCAGGGAAACAGGTTGGAGGGATCCGACTGGATTCCTCACCGTATTGATTTATTTACAGATATTGTTATATATTCTGTTGTCATATCGATATATGATGTTTGGATGCCGTGATTGATTATTTGGTGCTGTTGCATCATCGGATCCATTTTTGAAGTTTAAAATTACCGATTTTGATTTTTAAGGGATTTTTAAAGTGATTTTTGAGATTATACGTTTTATTAAAATTTTGAATTGATTCATCTTAAATAAATAAACGTTAAAATTTTAAAGTTATAAAAATTATGATTTTTGTGAAATATAACCAAAGTGTGATTTTTGAAATAAATAGTTGATTGATTTATAAAATGGTTTAAATTGGGATTTTTGAATAATTATAAATGATTTATATAAAAGATTTATAAAATTGATATTTATAAATTAAAACATTGGAATTATAAAACAAGTTTTTATAAGTGTTAAAAGGAAGTATAAATGGATTTCATAAGTGAATGAAATTAATAGATTTATAATGTGAAATTATAAAATGAATAGATGTTGTAAAATAAAAGATTTATAAGTAATTTACTTATAAATTAGATTTTGGCACTTAAATGGGATATGAATAGAATTTGCTAATAAAATCATTTTATAAGTTGAAATTGTTATAAAGTATAAATGTGATTTATAAACGTTGTTTTATAAATCCGAAATCACTTATTTTGATAAGTGAATTATAGAAGTTAATTAAAGGAATTATTTCCACGATTTTAGACAGTGGATAATCTTTTAATAAATGTGTAGAAACATTGAATTGGGTAAATAAAGTATATTCACGATTTTGGACAGTGAATATATTATTAAATAAAATGAATATGTTTTGGAGAAGTGATATTACGAAATGAAGTAATTGTTTTAAAAGATGTTTTAAAACGTGTTAAGTATCGAATACATAGATTTCAACATTCATTGTTGAAATAGACGTTTTCGAGAAATAAGGAAATGGTGGACTATAACACTGTTGTTATAGTAAATGATTTTCGAAAGGAAATGTTTTATATAGTATTGGGATTTATATATATCTATCTTAATTTCGAATCCCTATACTAGTGATTTTGGGTCGTCGTAACGATGTTTTACGCAACATTCGTTTTGACTCAAATAAATGTGTTTAAGAGAATGTTTTCCTTAAAGAATGAAATATATACTTAATTGTGATTTAAGTATATTGGATATTTTCAAAATGTTGAAAACAAATGGATTTGTGAATTACTTATTATTAAATAAGTATGGAAATGTCTTTCCAATATGAAGTGAAATGTTTTTAAGATTTTATCTTTTAAAGATAAATTGAAAGTGATTTGAAATTTGGTTTCAAATGGTTGAAGTGTGGAAATTATATATCTTGTAAAGATATTTTTGGAAAATAAATAATTTGGAAAATTATTTGGAATTTGATGATGCTGTGCAGACCTATTGATAGTTAAATAACCGACTATCAATAATTACCTTGAATGGGTATTTGTTGTGATTTGCTTGAATTTGAATGCTACACTTATTTTTGAATAAGCGCTCACTATTCGGGTTAGCCGGGAAAGGACCTTTGGGTCGTATAACCCATTCCGAATATGTGATACGTCGTAATGGATTGCATTTGATGACCGGTGTTGAAGACCGAATATTTTTGAAAACGGAAGGATTACCGTCGAATGACTCTGCATCGGCTGATCTCCGATATAGAGATTTTATCACCCTTTGTGACGGGAAGTCCGGACGTGATTAGAAATTATCCGGATTGCAAGGGCTTCTTTGGAAGTGCCTTCGGTTCTGTTCGATCCCGGAACAGACTTGTATGGTTGTATGTCTGACATTACAAATTGAGATATAAAGCTAGTTTCTTTCAAATACATATCTGTTGGTGGCGGAGAATTTATTCTCTTAGCTTAACACCCTTCTTTGAGACGTACGAGCTCAAAGGTTATGTAGTTGAAGGTTATTAGTGATATACTCCCAATTTGGTAACGTTGCATGCTGAGTGTTGTTGTGTAATGATCATTGTTTGATCATTTGTGATATGATCATTTGTTTGATCATTTATCTTTGTGATCATTCTTTGATCATTTGTTGACCCAAAGCATGGCTTTGTACCAAAGCGTGGCTTTGTGGACGAGACTTCATCGGACCTCACACCCCGGAAATGGTCAAAACAGGAAGGATGCAGCAAGGTTATTAGGGGATAGCGCCCCCTTAGTGTATGTCATTCCTTCTGGATAGAGGTGGTATCATGGTATGGAGCCCATATATTTAACCTATGTTGTTGCTGCAAATTTATTACTTTGTGGTTGTTGGAATCGAGGATCCTCAGATATAGATCGGTTACGATCGGGGGATGACATATTCGTGTCGGTAGTTACCCGGTTAGGGGTAACCCGGCCTTGTGTTGGCAAAGATCCGGTTAGGTTCTCGGGGCGTCTTTCCAGAGGCGTACCTATGTGGCAATGGGAAGTTCCTTGGCCTGACCATTTGTTGGAAATCCAAACTCCAATACGCACTTTGTACGGTTTTAGTTGTAGAACCTGCCATTTACTTATGTTGGCGCCCCACCGTTTAGATGGTAGCTATAGTAGGCATAAGTGTGAAATGCCTATGCTGGCTAAGATTAATATTATACTTTCGAAATGTTTTCGACACTAGACATTAATAATAATAATCCAATGATTTGCATAGTAAGCATCTTTGACTATCATAAGAAGAAATCTCCTCCAATTCTGCGTTTGCATTGTGTGTGTGGCGGAAGGTCTTATGGTAGTTTCATTTTCCAAAAGCATTGCGAATCTGTTTTATTTTCTTTGTGAAAATAACTGTTTTACGATCTCACACCAGTCACCATGACTGACTTGAAGTTTATTGTTTCCTTTCTAAACTCTGGGTGCCCACCATTTTCCACACGGGCAGCCTAGAGTTATGTTATCAGGATATTTTGGATATTCTGGAGCTTTGGAAGCAAACTGGATGGCGAGACGTATCACCCGTACTTGTTTATTTATTCTGCTGTATATTCTGTATGAGGACAAGTTTATATAACTGTCCATTGTTGTATTGAGTTGTATATTGACTCTGATTGATGTATGTATAAACTGATATATTTCTTTGTTTAAAAGACTAGTGATTATCTATCATATATTGTTCTGCTGCGAATGTGAGATTCTGATATTGTTTATGTTTCTGTGTTTTCTGTTGTTTCTTCTTTCTTTTTCTTCTGTCTTCTTCTATCTCTTCTTTTTCTCTATAACAATTCGGTTTTCCGGCATTCGATTTCTCGGCAGTTGATACAGTGGACGTATTAATGTCGATTTTCGAGGGATGAAAAATCGCGTTCGTTACATTTGGTATCAGAGCATATGGTTAAGCGACAACCATGGCTCTGTTGGGTGTTACTCATTAGAGATAGAGTCAGTAGTACTCTAGAATGAGTTTGAGTGTAATAATAGATACGAGCGCGTATTTGTTAGTGAATATAAAAAAAATTATATTATGGTGGTTGGTTTGTTGAGTGGTATATGGATTCTGGTCGGTATAGTCCATACAACTTTATCGATAGGGATCTCTAAACACTTATTCAGAACAATTCGGCACGATATTGTTTTAAATTGGGTAAATGAAATAATTTTACCTCGATTATATTTTATATATAAAGGAATAATTTTTCACAAATTATTAAAGTGTATATAATTGAATTGTTTGATTGTTTGAAAATGTAAAAATATATAAGTTAATTAAAAGTGGTTTGAATAAGTTGAATAAAAACAACAGTTGTAAAAGAATAAATTGTATAAGCAATGAATTATAATGTATGAAGTTATAATTAAAATGATTTACAATGGTAAAATAATCTTATATATTAATAGTGAAATTTTATAAGTAAAAGATTTATAAATGTGATTTATAATCTAAGATAAAATTCCAGAGAAGTGTTTTGAAAGGATTTGATACTTTGGAAAATTGTTTTGGAGAGATGAAAGCTCTAAACTCTTTTCGGTCGCTGGAAAATAATTCCGATGATGATCGCGACATCATTGGTGTTCATTTTCGGGTTTCCAAAAGAGGAATTGCTGCCAAATTATTTTAAATGAAAGTTGTTTGGAAAATTTGGATTTGGTTTTGGAAATTCAAAGGATAATTTGAATTGATTTCAAAAATGGTTTTGAATGGTTGAATATAAGTTGTATAACTTATAAAATGAGAAAATGTAAGTGAAACAAATTGTTAAAAGTGGTTAAACAATTTCGTTAAGCAAAACAAAATCTAAATTTGATAATGATATGAAAATTGACTTTGGTAAAAGTTAAATAAAAATTTACTTCAGAATTGGAATCTGAATTGGATTTATAAGTGGAAATTTGAATATAACTTAAGTAAGTTGAATAAAGTTGATTTTGGTATCAATATGAAATAATCAAGTGAATTAAATGAATGTGAACTTGAGTTATATAAATGAAATTCAACTTTATTTGTTAAATGAATTAGCAATTGAATTAATGAATGAATTGAATGTGAATCAATCTAAAGTAAATGAATTGATATGAAATAATAAGGATATAAGTGTTAATTCATTAAAAGCTAATTGAATAAATTGAATGGAAGTCAATTTAATATTAAACCAATTGGAAATTAAAGGTGTTAAACCAAATTGAATGTAAATTAAATAATTTGGTTATGATTGGTTAATGAAGTTGAATTGATAATAAAATTTGAAGATAAAGTGATTGAATTCAAATTGATAATATGTAAATTTTAATAGAATTGAATTTGATTGAATTGAAAGTAAACTAATGTGAATGTAAACTAATTGAATTTGAACGAATGAATATTACTAAAATCCAATGTTAACAATCAAATGTGATTAAATTGGAAACCAATTCATTGAATATTGATGAAAAGTGAAAGTATATTGATTTGGTTATGAAGTTGTTGAATGTTTATTGGATGATGGTTGCATTTGTTGTTTGTTGCATTTGCTATATTGACACATATGTAGTTGTTATGTTGCTATATGATGTATATTGATATTATTTTCTATATACATGTTCTCATTTGTTTGATTGAGTGTATAGTAGGTGCGGATGGCGTTTGCTTCGCATTTGGAGCTCGCTTTCGCGCTATATTAGCCGTATACGCTCGCTAATAATATATAAGGTACATATCTCGAATTAAATATCGTACTTTTACATTTTTTCCCTACGGGATGCCTCATCACTTGATGAGATGTATATTTGTGATATATATACACTGTCATTTTTTTTTGGAACGAGCCGCGCAAAGGAGGCTATGGCGAAATTTTCCGAAAATTTAAGGCGTTGGAATATTTTTGAGAAATTTGAAAATTTTTGAAAACTTAGTAAAGTTGTTGTAAGAAGTTTAACTAATGTATTTTTGGAAAAGTTAAACACTTAAGGGATTTGGAAATCTAATTTGAATGGTTTGTTTTGGAAAAGTTAATGGATTTTGTGAATTTTTCTTACTTGGTAATTTCGAGGACGAAATTCTTTAAAGGGGGGAATTTTGTAATGACCCAGAATTTCTGTTATTTGAAATTCGAATATTTAATTAATTTTAAATATTAATAAGTGAAATTTATAAGTCGAATAATTTATTTTTCGAATACCTGGATTTAATTGGATAATTAAATCGATAATTTAATAGTTGAAATTCCAGAAATAATTGAAATTGGGTTTAATGTGATTAAAAATGATTTATAAAGTTATATTAAATCATATTGAAGTTATAATGATGTTATAGAACTTTTAAAATTGAATTTTAAGTTAATCTGTGAAAATTGAATATTTTAATATTTAATCGACTAGTGAAATTAGCCATTTTTCGAACAGTCTCAGAATTGGACGAAACTAGTTCCATTGGATCCGTAATAGTTTGTTATTATCGAATTTCAATTTTCATAGCAATCGGAGTTTTCGTTTGACCGTGGCAGCTCGAAACGCATCGAAATTGTTTTAATATTAATTTGGCGAGTTAAAATAGTCATTTTTCAAACAGTCTCGGATTTCGACGAAACCAGTTTCATTGGATCCGTAATGTGATATTATTGTATGGTTTCGAATTTCGTGTCAATCGGATTTACCGTTTGTCCGGGGCAAGCTAAAACGCCCAGAATAGTTAATCGATTTAATTAAAAATCGATCGTTTAATTCCGTAACTCGCACAGATGATCGAATTAGCTCCCGAAACCTATTCCATTGTGTTCGGAACGTGGGGTAAACATTATAAACGTCAGCCGGCACGCTTCGTTTGGAGTTCGGAAAATTTTCGAGGAATAGTGTCGCGTATTTTTCTATAAAAGGACCACGCTTATTTCATTTTGCAAACCAATTAGGGTTTCAGCCCTAGCTGCCACTAATATTTTCAATGGCCATCAATTCATCTTCTTCTTCCTCTATTTTCTTCAAATCCACAAACAGTTAGAGGAAACTTCCAACTACAAAATGGAAGAGCACGTTGAGATCTACGTTCTCAACGGTGGAGATCGAATTTAGGCGAATGGATTGATGGCAAATGGCTCGCGTTCACATCAGGTCACGCATGAATTTTGAGGCCAAAGAGGAGGCCGAGCTTGACATGGTGGAGGCCGAAGGTAGCTCTCGAGTGGGGCTTCGAAACCCATGTCTTTGATCGTCTTCGAAACGTCTTATGGTGGAGCAATGGTCGGTCAAAGAGGGCGGCTTCATGGGTTATTTGGCTCGGCCTGTACGTGTTTGGGGGAGAAGAGAAGGAGCGGCCAGATCTGGTTACTCAGGAATCAAGGGCCGAGATCGTGTAGGGGTTTTAAATTTTAAAAATTAAAATGTAAATTGATTTATATTGATTCGTATAATAATTAAAACTCTGTAACTTGTTCATACGAGGTCCGTTTTGGACGAAACCAATTGCGTTGGAACCGTATTGACGAGCACTATGCAATGGAACTGGTTTGGAGTCAATTGGAGTCAGTGAAAATTTTGAGTAAAATTAAACGCTCGTTTAATTTTATTCGAAATAAAACGCTACAACTATTATTGGAAATTCAAGGTGAGAACTTCTCACTCAATCGAAATTGTTTCGATTTAAATTTTAAACAGTTAGATTTAAAATTGCTTGATTGTGTGATTGTATGATAAATTGTTATCTGTATTGTTGAAATAGACATTATACGCCGTATATTAAGCGGAGGTTATTTATTAAAAACATATACCACGAATATTTCACCGTAAAGTGAAATTGGTATTATATATGTATTTGGAGTTGATTTCCCACATTATATAGTGGATGAGACCCTATTGCGCCGCATAATAGCGGATAATATTTTATAAATCCCATATACCGCGATATTCCACCTCGAAGTGGAATTGGTATTGTGCTAAAGTCTGTGGACGCAAGGAAACAGGTTGGAGGGATCCGACTGGATTCCTCACCGTATTGATTTATTTACAGATATTGTTATATATTCTGTTGTCATATCGATATATGATGTTTGGATGCCGTGATTGATTATTTGGTGCTGTTGCATCATCGGATCCATTTTTGAAGTTTAAAAATAACGATTTTGATTTTTAAGGGATTTTTAAAGTGATTTTTGAGATTATACGTTTTATTAAAATTTTGAATTGATTCATCTTAAATAAATAAACGTTAAAAATTTTTAAAGTTATAAAAATTATGATTTTTGTGAAATATAACCAAAGTGTGATTTTTGAAATAAATAGTTGATTGATTTATAAAATGGTTTAAATTGGGATTTTTGAATAATTATAAATGATTTATATAAAAGATTTATAAAATTGATATTTATAAATTAAAACATTGGAATTATAAAACAAGTTTTTATAAGTGTTAAAGGAAGTATAAATGGATTTCATAAGTGAATGAAATTAATAGATTTATAATGTGAAATTATAAAATGAATAGATGTTGTAAAATAAAAGATTTATAAGTAATTTAATTATAAATTAGATTTTGGCACTTAAATGGGATATGAATAGAATTTGCTAATAAAATGATTTTATAAGTTGAAATTGTTATAAAGTATAAATGTGATTTATAAACGTTGTTTTATAAATCCGAAATCACTTATTTTGATAAGTGAATTATAGAAGTTAATTAAAGGAATTATATCCACGATTTTAGACAGTGGATAATCTTTTAATAAATGTGTAGAAACATTGAATTAGGTAAATAAAGTATATTCACGATTTTGGACAGTGAATATATTATTAAATAAAATGAATATGTTTTGGAGAAGTGATATTACGAAATGAAGTAATTATTTTAAAAGATGTTTTAAAACGTGTTAAGTATCGAATACATAGATTTCAACATTCATTGTTGAAATAGACGTTTTCGAGAAATAAGGAAATAGTGGACTATAACACTGTTGTTATAGTAAATGATTTTCGAAAGGAAATGTTTTATATAGTATTGGGATTTATATATATCTATCTTAATTTCGAATCCCTATACTAGTGATTTTGGGTCGTCGTAACGATGTTTTACGCAACATTCGTTTTGACTCAAATAAATGTGTTTAAGAGAACGTTTTCCTTAAAGAATGAAATATATACTTAATTGTGATTTAAGTATATTGGATATTTTCAAAATGTTGAAAACAAATGGATTTGTGAATTACTTATTATTAAATAAGTATGGAAATGTCTTTCCAATATGAAGTGAAATGTTTTTAAGATTTTATCTTTTAAAGATAAATTGAAATGATTTGAAATTTGGTTTCAAATGGTTGAAGTGTGGAAATTATATATCTTGTAAAGATATTTTTGGAAAATAAATAATTTGGAAAATTATTTGGAATCTGATGATGCTGTGCAGACCTATTGATAGTTAAATAACCGACTATCAATAATTACCTTGAATGGGTATTTGTTGTGATTTGCTTGAATTTGAATGCTACACTTATTTTTGAATAAGCGCTCACTATTTGGGTTAGCCGGGAAAGGACCTTTGGGTCGTATAACACATTCCGAATATGTGATACATCGTAATGGATTGAATTTGATGACCGGTGTTGAAGACCGGATATTTTTGAAAACGGAAGGATTACCGTCGAATGACTCTGCATCGGCTGATCTCCGATATAGAGATTTTATCACCCTTTGTGACGGGAAGTCCGGACGTGATTAGAAATTATCCGGATTGCAAGGGCTTCTTTGGAAGTGCCTTCGGTTCTGTTCGATCCCGGAACAGACTTGTATGGTTGTATGTCTGACGTTACAAATTGAGATATAAAGCTGGTTTCTTTCAAATACATATCTGTTGGTGGCGGAGAATTTATTCTCTTAGCTTAACACCCTTCTCTGAGACGTACGAGCTCAGAGGTTATGTAGTTGAAGGTTATTAGTGATATACTCCCAATTTGGTAACGTTGCATGCTGAGTGTTGTTGTGTAATGATCATTGTTTGATCATTTGTGATATGATAATTTGTTTGATCATTACTTTGATCATTTGTTGACCCAAAGCATGGCTTTGTACCAAAGCGTGGCTTTGTGGACGAGACTTCGTCGGACCTCACACCCCGGAAATGGTCAAAACAGGAAGGATGCAGCAAGGTTATTAGGGGATAGCGCCCCCTTAGTGTATGTCATTCCTTCTGGATAGAGGTGGTATCATGGTATGGAGCCCAGATATTTAACCTATGTTGTTGCTACAAATTTATTACTTTGTGGTTGTTGGAATCGAGGATCCTCAGATATAGATCAGTTACGATCGGGGGATGTCATATTCATGTCGGTAGTTACCCAGTTAGGGGTAACCCGGCCTTGTGTTGGCAGAGATCCGGTTAGGTTCTCGGGGCGTCTTTCCAGAGGCGTACCTATGTGGCAATGGGAAGTTCCTTGGCCTGACCATTTGTTGGAAATCCAAACTCCAATACGCACTTTGTACGGTTTTAGTTGTAGAACCTGCCATTTACTTATGGTGGCGCCCCACCGTTTAGATGGTAGCTATAGTAGGCATAAGTGTGAAATGCCTATGCTGGCTAAGATTAATATTATACTTTCGAAATGTTTTCGACACTAGACATTAATAATAATAATCCAATGATTTGCGTAGTAATCATCTTTGACTATCATAAGAAGAAATCTCCTCCAATTCTGCATTTGCATTGTGTGTGTGTGGCGGGAGGTCTTATGGTAGTTTCATTTTCCAAAAGCATTGCGAATCTGTTTTATTTTCTTTGTGAAAATAACTGTTTTACGATCTCACACCAGTCACCATGACTGACTCGGATTTTATTGTTTCCTTTCTAAACTCTGGGTGCTCACCATTTTCCACACGGGCATCCTAGAGTTATGTTATCAGGATATTTTGGATATTCTAAAGCTTTGGAAGCAAACTGGATGGCGAGACGTATCACCCGTACTTGTTTATTTATTCTGCTGTAAATTCTGTATGAGGACAAGTTTATATAACTGTCCATTGTTGTATTGAGTTGTATATTGACTCTGATTGATGCATGTATAAACTGATATAATTCTTTGTTTCAAAGACTAGTGATTATCTATCATATATTGTTCCGCTGCGAATGTGAGATTCTGATATTGTTTCTGTTTCTGTGTTTTCTGTTGTTTCTTCTTTCCTTTTCTTCTGTCTTCTTCTACCTCTTCTTTTTCTCCATAACAATTTGGTTTTCTGGCATTCGATTTCTCGGCAGTTGATACAGTGGACGTATTAATGTCGATTTTCGAGCGATGAAAAATCGCGTTCGTTACAATTATACTCAATATCACTTATGAAATTTAAGTTCGAACATTCCTTCATAAGGATTTCACTGTTTCTGTAAATAATTCTTTAATATTTCATAAATACAAGAGAACATTCCAAACTATCATTTAGTGTTATCAATTTGGATTTGATATTTTCCTCATGTATCAAATACATAAACAAATCACGATATTGTAGACAACATAACATATATGATAATTCCTATTGCTAATGCATAAGGAATCCATCTTACATGTTCTGTATTAAACGTTTTAATAAGGTGTCATTGCGTATCGTTTGGGATATTCCCAATATCTTTTATGCTTACTATAAATGACATCATTTACAAATCCAACATTGAGTATTAAATCAACTAAAGCTGATTTTAACACCAGTACATCATTAACAATTAGTGGTGCATTGTTTACGTATGATTTAGAAATATCAATGTACCTTTTAACATTATTTCTTAAGAACACACGCTTCCTCTGCATTTTGACTGAAAATCAAACTATTTGATATTTCTATCAAAGTACTTATTTAATTTTGATACTTATAAAATGATATTTTCGTATCATTTCTTGGATCATATCCAATAAGTCAACTTCTATATCGCTCCCACTGACTTCGAGACACTTTGGTTTTAATGTGCAAATAGTCTAGTTTTAAATCATTATTTAGAATTTTCTATTTTAGTACATGTGTGCCAAAACACTAAGTCTTACCAAGCAATAACCTTGTGAGTAAATCTGAAATAACTTGATCGCATTGAATGATGAATCTATTACGCTAATTTCAACAATTGAAATTTATGAGATTATTCTTATCAACATTGCTCATTTAATTCCAACTGCATTAGTCGTGCTCATAAAGACACAATCGCGGCTGATGGATCACATCCCTTCGGTTACGACTACCAAAATCATATTTCGATAACGTACTTGGAATTCTTTAGGATTTGCGCATCTTACCATATCATAGAGTCGGTACTCTTAATGGTTTAGTTAAACAACTAAGGATTATATATTTTTGACATTGATAAGAAACTCATAGTTTCTCTTCAATATGCGAGAATACTCTTTAATGCGATGTGCTCGTTTAGGTTGGTTAAATTCATTTCACCTCATATAATCAGTTTTATCTTTAGATCATAACCAATTCCATTTTACTACCAATAATTTCTCAAAGAAATTCCTTTACTGTGAAGTTGGTATTTCTTGAAACAGCAATTGTTTTTCGGTGCAATGGAATAAGTATTCATAAACATTTTATGAATTTCTTGTATATAAAACTGATTTGGTTTTAGTTTACAAAACTTATGTTCAAAACATAAATAAGTCATTCAATGATAGTCCTTCCCAAACTCCTTTTAAGGAGATTCATACAAGATCCCTCACGAACAATTATTACGTGCAGACTTTTGACTTGTACAACCTGCCAACACCTTGACTTAGGATATGTTGTGGTTACTTATAAACCCTTTATCTTGTATGACTTTGTAAACTATCATTTAGATGAAATAATGCTAACCTTGTGTACTACTCTTAAGTACATGACCTTATAGAAAGAAATTAACTCAACTTCACTCACAAAAAATTGTACTTTATCGAATAAAGCTTGATTACTCCTTATTAATACAACATTATGTTTCACATAGAGGAGTGACTTTAGAGATTGAATCTTTTTGATTAAAATGAGTAATCCTCTCAAATAGGAGAGTATCTGTGACGCCCCACCTCTATACTCACACTAGCCAAGGACACTACGGGGTAATGCCGTCGACTAGCACGAAGAATAAGGCTGTTGAGGAGCGACCATCTGTGTAATTGCTTTGTGCGAGTACCGATATGTCAGATAATATAACTTACTTTTCATTTCAAGAGGAAATCCAACATATCAAATACAAACTCAAAGCTACCACACAGTGGCTATGTGGACTTCGGAAACAAATATAGAAATAAACATAACACAAATCAGTCACAGATATTCATATCACAAAGGCGGAAACATATATGAATATAACACATAGAAGTGTACATCAAAGTAGTGGTCAAACTAGATCCACTAATCACAAAAGAATAGATACAAGTGCTAGACAAAAGAATAAGTATACATCAAGGAGTCTCTATCTCGAATGTATAATAACAAAAACTACTAAGCTAAAGTAGTTAGCCAAAAGTCAGGTGATGAACCCTGGTAAGAAGTCAAGCAGAAGCACCTGAGATACCTCGGTCTGACCCGAGTATTATTTAAGAAGAAAATAATAAACGGATCAGTCTAGCTATAAATATCATATAAAATGAGATAGGATAAGAGATATGACCAAAAACGTATGATAACAAGAATGCCATACTATGACAAGTATACATAAGGTAACAACAAAATCATACAATATCTCAAATATTCTCAAACACTAAAAAGAATGTCATATTCTTTAAATTATTCACCAAAACACAAATATTGACAAACATATCAATGCCAATTGCAAAAAATCGGTGAAACACAAATTCTAGAAATCATCAACTAGAAATCCAGAAATCACAAAAAGGGGAAGTAGATCTATCACAAACGAGAGCATGAAAACTCCCCAACACGTGTATCACAAACGGGTCGTTATCCCATGGTCGCTAACCATAGAGCCGGTGCCACGATATAGTACAGCGAAACGCCCGAAGAACCTGAAACTCAAATAATCCAGAACATCGACGTAGTACAGCGTTACGCCCGATGAACCAAACTCCAATAAGCCGGAACAACGACGTAGTACAGCGAACGTCCGATGAACCAAACTCAAATAATCCGGAACAACGACATAGTACAGCGAACGTCCGATGAACCTGAAACTCAAATAATCCGGAACAACGACGTAGTACAGCGAACGCCCGATGAACCAAACTCCATAAAAACCATAGGTCGCTAGCCTATAAAATAATGAGACGAAGCTCAATAGAACTGGGTACAGTCCCCCACGTGGACAAAGAGACATCGCACATTGCTAGTCTAAATCACCAAAGGATCATCATTGATCGATAAGTGTAAACTACACTAAGCTAGTAAATAAATGAGTTTAGCTTCATGTCCCATAACCACCGGCTTAACTTAAATATTTACGAACAGATTATAGATTTCCACTCGAAAATTGTCACAAGAGTACGATCGAACAAGTCCAAGAATTAACCGACGAAGTAAACGCAAGCGTTTCATACCACTTGTTTTGCTAAGCCGTTTAATTAGATTTCTCATACGAATGAGGTAAAGGTTTGTATATACTAATAGATTGGAAAATGGTTTTAAAAATGAGCTTTGTATTTAAAAGTAGTGTTGAAATCGTTTTTGTGAAAGAGTTTGAGTATTTACTACTAGTATAGAAACCTTTGTATTTTAAAGTGACAAACCACAGAAATGATTGTAGAAACAATCCATCACCAAAAATTCACAAACGACAATGTGAATTAAATCCATAAAAATCGATATCAAATCCATCAAACGGATATTCCCAAAAATCCAAAGAAAGAAGTCATCAAAGTCGATAATAAGTGATTAGAACTAACCGAATCGACAAAAATCGATCAAACAATGGAAATTCACTCAAAAATAGGCAAATAGGCAAAGCTGGACAGTTCCAGACATCTGGGGATAAATCCAGACGTTTGGATTTGGTCTCTGGAAATATTCCAGAAAACCATCCAGACGTCTGTAATCTCTAAGCAGACGTCTGAAACCCTTTTCAGACGTCTGAACCATAAATTCAGACGTCTGAAATTAGTCTCTGCCATTTTTAATTTTCTGCCGTGTATATTTTTCTCCAGAAGGCATAACCAGACGTATGAAAAAGAAATTCAGACGTCTGAAGACCTAGTCTGGGCAACAGTTTTCCTAGGCCTTGATGGCCAAAACGAATTGGAAGCTATCGGATGAGCAATGGAGACTAGGGATTTATGCCAAGCGAAAATCCAGCCTTATAGGCTCTTCGATACACCCCAAATATCATGTCCAAACATCCATAGAAGGATTTTCATAAAATTGGACCAAAACACTAAAATTTGGAAAATTCACCAAATCAATTCAAATCAAAAGCAAATGAACATCCACAAATGTTAGGAATTCATACCTAACAACAAAGAAAGTTATAGACGTAGATGTGAGTTAAAGAACTCACCTTTAAACCCAAAAACAACGAATGAGAAGTTTTAAAACAAGGCAAGACCAATTCCTCTTCAACTTCAACTCAAGAAGCTCCAATCTAACCTAATAAGCAAATATTTCCTAAGTTATGGTTTATGAATTTCTGAAATTGAAGAGAGATAGAGATGGAGAAGATGAAGAGGATGCTTACCTAAGCTTCTCCTTGATTTTGGACTTGATTTTGGACTTGAATTTGAGTTTCCTAATCAAAACTAGGGTTTAGGAATTTCTATTTCCCATTCATTTCCCAATTTTTACTTTAGCTTGAAAGTGTTAGGAAATGGAATGAATGAATGAAGAGGAGTTGAGTGGAGTTAGGGTATTATGTTGGGTTAGTGGGTTGAAACCCAAACCCAAAGCCCAAAATAGAAAAATAGCAAAATTCTACTCAACTCCAAACATATCGATGTTTATAATCAAAAAAGTTGTAAACGCCATTTTGGACTCAATGGAAGTGGCCTTGAGTCCCAATTCGACTGTTTACAAAAAGTGACATTTCGGACTTCAATCCGATTAACGATGCTATATTTAAATAAAACATTTAAATATACAATCATGAAATATGCGGGTTGTTACAGACTCCCCTCCTTAAAGAAATTGCATCCTCGCAATAATTAAGAAGAAAATAAAATGTAACAACCATACTAAGGCATAATCAACACAAAAGAAGAAATTTTGAAATGAGAAGTTCACCTTAAGGAGCACGAAAGAGTAAGTCCGGATGTGTTCGCTCGATGAATTCTCTGGATTCCCAAGAGCAATCCTTACGATTTGAGGACCATTGAACTTTCACAAGCGGAACATCTTTATTTCGAAGGTGTTTAACCTCCAAAGCAATGATACGAATAGGATATTGCTCATAAGTCAAATTAGGTGAAACCTCAATTTCTTCAATAACACCGGGCTCAAGAATAGAATCGGAATCCCTAAGGCATTTCCGTAGTTGAGAAACGTGGAACACGTCATGAATAGCAGAAAATTGAGTCGGTAATAAAAGACGATAAGCCATGGAACCAATACGTTCGGTGATGGGAAATGGACCAAAATATCGAGGTGCTAATTTTCCCGATCGACTGAAACGCACAACACCCTTCATAGGTGAAACACGAATGAACACCAATAAAGTCTGGACCTAAAACCATCTTCAAGCCAACACGAAGGAAATCGGCATGGCCTTCCGTAGAGTGCCTCAAAAGGTGCCATACCAATACTAGATGAAGCTATTATTATAAGAAAACTCAACAAGAGAAATATGATCTTCCTAACTTCCACCAAAATCAAGAACACATGCACAAAGAAGATCCTCAAGAGTTTGATTCCCATGCTCGGTGTAGAGAATAAATTTCTCTCCCAAAAGATAATGACGCCAAATTCTAAGAGCGAAAACAATGGCCGTGAGCACTAGATCATGAGTGGCATATCTGGTCTCGGCAAGCTTTAATTGTCTAGAAGCTTAAGCAATGACACGTTCCCTCTTGCATGAGAACGACACCCAAACCAACACGACTAGTATCAGTATAAACAATCAAGTTGTGGTTCCCTTCGGGAATCACAAGAATAGAAGCATCGGAAAAGAGTTCTTTCAATTGATCCTCTTTCCCGAAAAGCTAAGACTTTCAAAATTATAATTAACTTTGTGTAATCATCTTTTTAGAAAAATTTACTTTTTACAAGTCAATTTATTGTGTCTAACTGTCTCATCATAGCGTTTAGGAGATTCCTACCGATAACGTTGATCAGGCACATCGACTAGAATTCTTAAAGCACTCAATGGGCAATACAACACAAAATCATCTTCTATATGATAAACATGTCTCTTATAAAATTTACAAATATTCTTTGCTCATTTTAAGAACAAAATCCAATCATACTTATAAATATCTTATTAAAAAGATTTTCAAATTTTAAATTGTTGTTTTCATCCATAATCAATAAATACAAGGATGGTCTCATCGAGATATTCGCAGAATACTTGATTCATAAGATGGATGAAATAAGCTGAACAAACTGAATGACATCACGGGTCACTCATAAGAATCATAACGAGTGCGGAGTGCGGTAAGTGGAATGCTACCCTCCACAACTCGTAGCTGATGAAAACCGGTGGCAAGGTCGAGCTGAAAAGACCTTAGCACCACTCAATAGACCGCTTAGGTGGTAATCCTAAGACAAGCTCAAAAATACAACAAAATTCACAAACAACTTGAGTGAGGGAAATAACATCTTCCGCATCAAGTGGGTTTAAAGAATAAAATGATGCCACCAAATTTGGAAATCGAAATCATTAAGAAAAATTAAAAATCTGCTTAATAGATTGAGAATGACGAAGATGGATAGTCCTCTCAGGACATAGGATATAGGCTTCATAATGATTAAGCCAATCCTTTCCCAAAAATCAATTCCGAAGCCTAAGTAACGCATAACATGCAAATCAGCTCGGAAAGAATAATCACAAAAAAATAATCTCGACATCTTTACAAAGCAAACAAAGCGTTGCGGTTCCACCAACCGGATTCGCAATTTTCAGTGAAGTCGTCAAGTCCATAATATTTAAAGAAAAAGAACCAACAAGTTCTTTTGATATAAAAGAGTAGGATGCACCCGAATCAAAAGAAATCGAAATAGAACAATCACGAAACAAATTAATGCCATCAAGGGCAGACATGAATACGCCATCCCGAGGAGTAGCACTGGATTGACCGGCGCTAGGACGGCCTGGTCTAACCATTTCTCTTCTTTAAGAAAGAAAGAAGAGGAAAAAGGTTATTCTCAGAATGAATATCAAACAAACTTGATGGATAAAACAAGGTATCATAAAAAGAAATAGGATTGAACGGTACGAAGACTCGAATTAAATCCTATGGCACGATTCCTAAGAAATACTTAGGACAATGATCCTTGCTAGATTATTCTACATTGTTCCGAAGTTTGGCTCCGATACCAAGCTGTGACGCCCCACCTCTATACTCACACTAGCCAAGGACACTATGGGGTAATGCCGTCGACTAGCACGAAGAATAAGGCTGTTGAGGAGCGACCATCTGTGTAATTGCTTTGTGCGAGTACCGATATGTCAGATAATATAACTTACTTTTCATTTCAAGAAGAAATCCAACATATCAAATACAAACTCAAAGCTACCACACAGTGGCTATGTGGACTTCGGAAACAAATATAGAAATAAACATAACACAAATCAGTCACAGATATTCATATCACAAAGGCGGAAACATATATGAATATAACACATAGAAGTGTAAATCAAAGTAGTGGTCAAACTAGATCCACTACATCACAAAAGAATAGATACAAGTGCTAGACAAAAGAATAAGTATACATCAAGGAGTCTCTATCTCGACTGTATAATAACAAAAACTACTAAGCTAAAGTAGTTAGCCAAAAGTCAGGTGACGAACCCTGATAAGAAGTCAAGCAGAAGCACCTGAAATACTTCGGTCTGACCCGAGTATTATTTAAGAAGAAAATAATAAATGGATCAGTCTAGCTATAAATATCATATAAAATGAGATAGGATAAGAGATATGACCAAAAACGTATGATAACAAGAATGCCATACTGTGACAAGTATACATAAGGTAACAATAAAATCATACAATATCTCAAATATTCTCAAACACTAAAATGAATGTCATATTCTTTAAATTATTCACCAAAACACAAATATTGACAAACATATCAATGCCAATCGCAAAAAATCGGTGAAACACAAATTCTAGAAATCATCAACTAGAAATCCAGAAATCACAAAAAGGGAAAGTAGGCCTATCACAAACGAGAGCATGAAAACTCCCCAACACGTGTATCACAAACGGGTCGCTATCCCATGGTAGCTAACCATAGAGCCGGTGCCACAACGTAGTACAGCGAAACGCCCGAGGAACCTGAAACTCAAATAATCTAGAACATCGACGTAGTATAGCATTACACCCGATAAACCAAACTCCAATAAGCCGGAACAACGACATAGTACAACGAACGCCCGATGAACCAAACTCCAATAATCCGGAACAACGACGTAGTATAGCGAACGCCCGATGAACCAAACTCCATAAAAACCATAGGTCGCTAGCCTATAAAATAATGAGACGAAGCTTAATAGAACTGGGTACAGTCCCCCATGCGGACAAAGAGACATCGCACATCGCTAGTCTAAATCACCAAAGGATCATCATTGATCGATAAGTGTAAATTACACTAAGCTAGTAAATAAATGAGTTTAGCTTCATCTCCCATAACCACTGGCTTAACTTAAATATTTATGAACATATTGTAGATTTCCACTCGAAAATTGTCACGAGAGTTCAATCGAACAAGTCCAAGAATTAACTGACGAAGTAAACGCAAGCGTTTCATACCACTTGTTTTGCTAAGCCGTTTAATTAGATTTCTCATACGAATGAGGTAAAGGTTTGTATATACTAATAGATTGGAAAATGATTTTAAAAACGAGCTTTGTATTTAAAAGTAGTGTTGAAATCGTTTTTGTGAAAGAGTTTGAGTATTTACTACTAGTATAGAAACCTTTGTATTTTAAAGTGACAAACCATAGAAATGATTGTAGAAACAATCAATCACCAAAAATTCACATACGACAATGTGAATTAAATCCATAAAAATCGATATCAAATCCATCAAACGGATATTCCCAAAAATTCAAAGAAAGAAGTCATCAAAGTCGACGATAAGTGATAACAACTAACCGGATCGACAAAAATCGATTAAACAATCGAAATTCACTCAAAAATAGGCAAATAGGCAAAGCTGGACAGTTCCAGACGTCTAGGGATAAATCCAGACATTTGGATTTGGTCTCTGGAAATATTCCAGAAAACCATCCAGACGTCTGTAATCTCTAAGCAGACGTCTGAAACCCCTTTTAGACGTCTGAACCATAAATTCAGACGTCTAAAATTAGTCTCTGCCATTTTTGTTTTTCTACCGTATATTCTTTTCTCCAGAAGGCATAACCAGACGTCTGAAACTGAAATTTAGACGTCTGAAGACCTAGTCTGGGCAACAGTTTGCCTAGGCCTTGATGGCCAAAACGAATTGGAAGCTATCGGACAAGCAATGGAGACTAGGGATTTATGCCAAGCGACAACCCAGCCTTATAGGCTCTTCGATACACCCCAAATATCATGTCTAAACATCCATAGAAGGATTTTCATAAAATTGGACCAAAACACCAAAATTTGGAAAATTCACCAAATCAATTCAAATCAAAAGAAAATGAACATGCACAAATGTTAGGAATTCATACCTAACAACAAAGAAAGTTATAGACGTCGATGTGAGTTAAAGAACTCACCTTTAAACCCAAAAACAACGAATGAGAAGTTTTAAAACAAGGCAAGACCAATTCCTCTTCAACTTCAACTCAAGAAGCTCCAATCTAACCTAATAAGCAAATATTTCCTAAGTTAGGGTTTAGGAATTTCTGAAATTGAAGAGAGATAGAGATGGAGAAGATGAAGAGGATGCTTACCTAAGCTTCTCCTTGATTTTGGACTTAAATTTGAGTTTCCTAATCAAAACTAGGGTTTGGAATTTCTATTTCCCATTCCTTTCCCCCTTTTTACTTTAGCTTGAAAGTGTTAGGAAATGAAATGAATGAATGAAAGAAGAGGAGTTGAGTGGAGTTAGGGTATTATGTTGGGTTAGTGGGCTGAAACCCAAACCCAAAGCCCAAAATAGAAAATAGCAAAATTCTACTCAACTCCAAACATTTCGATGTTTATACTCAAAAAAGTTGTAAACGCCATTTTGGACTCAATGGAAGTGGTCTTGAGTCCCAATTCGACTATTTACAAAAAGTGACATTTCGGACTTCAATCCGATTAACGATGCTATATTTAAATAAAACATTTAAATATACAATCGTGAAATATGCGGGTTGTTACAGCATCCATGTAATTTTATTCCACACTTAAAATAGGTGATGCCAACAAGCCTTGCAGGAAGCAATAACCCCTCTTACACAAAATAAAAAAACCCCGCTTAAAATTAAAAAAATAAAAATTAAGGGCTCCTAGACTTATAAACTAATGGATAATGGAGATGCTATGAACAAAAGAAGACCGCTCTAGATAAGAGCCCAGGTAGTAATAACACGATATCTGTCCAAATGTCAAAGTATCAATCTGTCATCGACTATAGCCAATCCAGGAATGTGGAACTGACATACAACTCGCTAAACCTGAAAATCTCAGCAACAAATATAAGTCCTACATATATATATATATATATATCTGTGTGTGTATTGGAAAATGAATATACATACATATATATATATATATCTGTGTGTGTGTGACATGATGAAGGAAAATAGATCAAAGTATTCTTAGTAATCTAGTAAATGTGAGGTACTCAGTTGCTTAACTTCATTAATGGGATCCATTTGATATGTGCTTATGGCCATGTTATGTCTCCTTTTATTATGAACGATTCTTGCCTTTAAGGTGTAAATTTTACTTCTTACCCTAATAAGGAATTCCTTAAATGATATATGTTTGTCTAATTTGTAGCTAGGATTTGCAATCCAATTGTAAGTGAATAGTGCAGTTGCATGAGTCAGATTTTCTGAAGGGGTGTGATATTGTTAAAAATCCTTTGGTTCATTCGAACCAAAGATACCAATAAGTAATAATGTAAATAACATCTAGCAAAGTTCTATATCAGGGGACATACTGATTTCTGAGAACGTTCCAGCAGTGCTCACATTTAAAATCCACATTCTTAAAGTAAATCCAAAAATATGAAGAGTGTCTACAAATATAGGATTGGTCGGTAGGAAGTTATAATGTAGGTGTGTTATGTTTTATAAGTTTGAGTTACAAAACATGAATTTTTTGTTAAGAATTGGGTTCTTTTTCTTTAAAAATTCAATAGTGTTTAATTTGTTGTGAAGGGTTAGCCACATATGTAACTTTGTTTTAGGAGGTGCGTCGACTTTCCAGATTAGTCCGAAGGCCATTTCCTTTGTCTCGGAGAAATTTAAGAATTTGTAGAATGAGTTTGAGGAATATAAATTATTGTTTTTCCAACTCCACTTTTTGATATTTCTTTCACTATCTAGATTGTAAAATGAGTTAGAAAATGGATTTTGTTCATTTTTAGGTATGTTCGGAACTCTTCCCAATTTACTCACCCATTCAATCAAAACAAATCGTTTCTATCGCATGTTACGTTATCCGTTGTATATTCTATGGGCTTAACATAGACTTATACATGCATATCAAATACACATGTCCATGTCTGTGATAACAAATCGGTGAATATGATGATGTACATGGAACTGTTTTGGTATTAATAGACTTACAATTGCATATACCTCTATGTATCAATCTGAAAGTTCATCAACTCTTATGATGCTCCCAATAAATGGGTTCATAACCCTTAATTGTTTGAGATATAATTAACCAATACCATATTATTCATAATCATATAATGATATTATTTCTCAAAACCATGGCTTAGTCTATAATTCCAAAATTATTTGTAAATAATTTTAAATACTTCTATATTTTCTAATGCATCGCCTTTGTTATGAAAACAAATACCATATAGTAGTTGTATTTCATTCTGAATATTCATAATTGTAACGATCTGCCTTTCTTACTACTAAAGACGACACTTAATACATCCTTGGTATTTGTGTGTCGATCATTTAATCATCTAAAAGATAGGTCATTAGGGGTGAAAAGAAGAAAAGAAAATATAAAACGGAATCTTACAAAACGCGATGAGTAATATATAATATAAAACAAGTCTTTACAAAAGGAAAGGAACTTTAATATACAGATAATATCAGAGTACACTAACCTGTTATTGGCTTGTAAAGTTATAACAACCCGCCCTTATAATTTTCTGAAATCTACAATAATACCAAACAACGGAAAATAAAAGAAAATACAGAAGTACGTCTTGGGCATCCGTCTCATCTCTTGAGCTCCAAAGAATCCAAAGCTAATATGGAAACATGCTCGGTCTGACCCGAGCATGAGAAAAATAATGCTTGGATCAGTCTAGTAAAACCAGCGTGAGTAACTCAAATCATAAGGAATTTTATTTTAACTTATAAAACCATTTAAAAACAAAGGTATCTCGTAAGATCACACCGCACATAAACACGGACATGTTTTTACCTGACGATAACCAAAATACTTTATAGAAAATCAAATGATATTATAATAGTGTCTAGGGTTTAAAGTAAAATATGAATATAACTGAAATGCTTGCGCTTCACATTTCAACATAGTTGGACACAACTAATTCCATACGACGCTTATTGGAGAATGGATTAAACACAATGATAAGGTAAAGACTACCTTCTGAATAGTACACCTCTAGATAAAATGTACCTGGCATCGACAAGAACATCTTTCACCCCTGCTACACAGGACCGAACTACCCCTTACTGGATGGTACTGAATATGATTGCCCCTTGGTTAATGGGCCCTGAAGCATACATATAGATATCGACTCTAGATAAGGCGATAATCATACCCTAATGGGAGAGACCCACATAGCTCAGCTGCATCTACCCTGTTTTAGCCATTACCGGGTTGTGAGGCTTGAGGCTACGTTTTACCTTTTAGGTAGCAATCCACTTGGAATGTTATACCACCCTCCAGACATGATGCAATGTCATCATTCATCCATACAAGTTCATTCTGGGACTTAACTAAACTGAAGGCACTACTTCTACTACATCCATTTTAGAATCACCCTCAGAATTAGTAGCAAGTAGCCCTTGCACTTCAAAGCTCCAATTCGATCAACTTTAAGATATCTTCAATACGAACGCTTATGTTAGTTTGAAGTGGTTTTCGGATAACATATCTGATCCCGATCTCTCCAAACCCATAACCGATCGTTTCTGGTTGACTAATTCCCAGTTCTTTTTGAAGTATACAACAAGTATTTGAGTCCTCATCGGGGAACTCGCATATACAATCATACTTACTAAGTCAAAACTAACCAAGATTTGGTAGTCGGTTATTTAACTATCAAACACAAACAAATAAAAACTTAGAGATTTAATTACCCATAGCAATCACTAAGCCTCAAAAACAAATCTTCATTTATTAAATCCCTTTTCAAAACGTTTATCAAACATTCGTATACTTATCTCATTGACATAAGTATATTCACAAACATTTGTGAAAGATTTCTTATTTCAAAATAACATTAAAAGGATCAAACAAATATTATTTAAATTAGAGATAAGAACAACCCCAAACACTATTCCTTCGGTGTTAAGCATGGAACGAAAGTTCCACACCACCATAATTAAGAAGGTCGGTTAAGGGAAATCCAAATCTCAAATTCTTTTTTTATAAGTTTCTTCAATAAACCTTTTTATAAATCATTTCCATTTATGAAATCTCCTTTTGCTTAAATTCTAAATCCATTTATAAAACTCTTTTATAAATATCCAAAGTCATTTATAAACTCTTTTTACAACTATCCAAAGTCATTTATAAACTCTTCTCCTATAGGTCTCCAAAATCATTTATAAAACTCTTTTATAAATCTCCAATTATAATTCCCTTTTCTTAAAAATATCATTTACAAATGTCATTTGTAAATATTTTTTAAATAAATCCTTTATAAAATATTATTTATAAAATATCATTTGTAAATCCCTTTATTAAAATAATTAGACATCTTACAAAATCATTTACAAACACTTAACCTTAAGTGATATAAAATTAAATTCAATTTTAAAACCATAATTTACAAATTTGAAAGGAGACTTAGGGACTACAATGGTACAAAATCAAGTTACCATTTTAATTAAATTTGACTCCAAGTGACATAATAGTTATTTAAATAAACCAACATATATGTAAATAAAATCCATAACTAAATCAGGGGATAACATGTCAATATAAATCCACTGGCAGATACATATCCAAACAACATAATAGTAGGATGGTGGTTTGTCCTGCTAAATAGATGTCCACACAATCTATTAAGTTTAATATAGCAGAACGAGGATTTATTCTGCTAATAGATGTCCACATAATTAAACAATTAAGTTATAGCAGAACATGGATTTATTCCGTAGAATAAATAGATGTCAAGTTTAGTATAACCTAACCAAATTTGTATGGTTACTTAATGGTATCGACAATAGAATCCCTTGTGTTCAAAACTATTCTTTGTAAAAGAAAACTTCCTTTAAACAAATTGATCCTTGGAAAACAAAGTAATTAAGAACTTAAACCTCTTTTTAAATAATTAATTACAAGTTAAATCATTTTTAAAAACATAGTCAAATCATAATTAAGTCTTAACTTAACATAATTATTAATTAAGAAGTAATTAACCTTTAATGAATAATTTGTTTATAAATTAAAACCCTTAATTTATTTTATAACTAGAATAATTAAACACTTACTTAATAATTAACCCTATACTTAATTAATAATTAATTAAAAATAAATCATATGCTTAATTCATAATTAATTAAAAATTAATCTTACCTTTAAAAGATAATTAATTAATCTCCACTTAATTATAATTGATAAATCTTCTTTAATACTTAATTAATTATTAATTATCAGACTTAATTAATAAATAGATAATTAATAATTAATTAATAAATCCTTAAATTAAGTTCTTAATCATTATTAATTATGTTTTATAAAACATTTCCAAAGTGTTTAAATATAGAAGCAAAATTTGCAAAAAGTGGACTTTTAAACTGCATTCATAGCGACTATCGCTATATGGACCATAACTTGAAAAACTTGTCTTGGCTTTCCGTTTTGAATCATGGAAGCTTACTAAAATTTTCAAACATAAAGTAAGAGTTTTGTAAAACTAAAACAAAGCTTAAAACTTGAAAACTCGTTTTATTTTTGAAAACAAATAACCAAATTGTTTACATAAGAATTCCAAGTCACCAAACCATACAAAGGTGCTAACTTTTCTTAGCAAACTGTTACATACACTTGTCCATAGAACATACAACACAACAATAACCACAAATAACCTAAAAATTCAAACTTAATTACATCCATGACACATTTAGACTTATTTATCAATTCTAAGGCAATTTTTCAGCACAAGCACATATAAAATCACTTACAAGCATGTAAGTAACCCAATAACCAAGAAATATTACATGATAACATCAAACATAAAGACGTAATTTTCCAAAGGGATGTGAGTTTTTACTCACCAAACTCTAGCAAACCTTTTTTAAACTTTGGAAAGAGCCTAGATCTTGGATTTTGAAAACCAAAACTTAATTTTTGGACCACAGCAACCCAAAATGGGCTCGGTCATGGACAACATGGGCTCAGCCATGTGCCTTGTGCTCGGCCTAGAGATATAGGGTGGGTTTTGGACTTTTTTTTATAAGAAGAGGTGGTAAGAAGAAGATAGAAGTGACTTCTAAGGATTTTAATAGTTTAAAATGAAAAAAGAAATGATTTTTTTTACTTTAAAATTAAGGAAGCCATTAAAGAGTTTGAGAGCTTAAGTAAGAAGACGATGCAAATTTGAAAAGTAGAAAATGAAATGAGAATGGAAAGAGAGAAATTAAAATTAGTTTTCTAAAAATGAAGTAAGAAAATTACCTAAATGCCCCTTAAGTATATACCCTCCACACAAATGATGCCACATCATCACACACCTCTACCTTGTAATACACGTTGGTTCAAGGGTGCATCCCTTTTATCCAATGTGTAATGCATAGATTTGTACCATTGTGTCGTAAAATGTGACTTAACATCTTTTCATTCCTTTTATTTATTTCTTTTGAAAATGATCACATCACTCTTACTTCTTAAGTAAACTCATATTTACACTTTTGTCACCCTTATTTAAGTACACATTATTTATTTAAGTTTGTGTTTAAGTGTGCTAAGATGTTTACAACCTTTTAAATAACTTATTAATGGTGAAAAATGAGGATTTTGGAAAAGACTTTCCGGTCACTTTTTCTATTTTTCTTTGAACTAATTATTTTTGAAAATTTTTTGAAAATTATTTCACAATCATTAGTTATTATTTAAAAGGGGTACTTTTGAGTTATAAAATCCATTCATTAATTATTTAAAAATATATTAACTATCCATATTTAAAGTGGTAAAATTCCAGGTCGTTGCATTCTTCCTCCTTTAAAGGAATTTCGTCCTTGAAATTTCGTCATATGAATATCCACAATTATTCAAAAGTCCGCATGATGTTCAAAGATAATCCATATACAAAATTAGATACAATCTCTACTCAAATACATAACCTCTCTTCTAAACTAGTATCGCTCACCCGATTTCCTAGTGCGGATTCCGATCAGGCTTTTCAATAGAAATCTTTTTTCTCCTTACATAACTAGATACTATGATAGAAAATTTTGGTTCCATATCAAGAACCCTCACCAAGTGTTCGCCGTCAAAAATCGAGTGATAGATCTTAATTTGAAATGGTGTGAAACACCCTAAAGTCATGTACTGGAATTTTAGATCAAAACTATATGAAAAAGGAAAATGATTTGTGCTCAACTCACGCACTTATTTTATTAGTTCTCACTAATACCAATTCTACTTCTGTTAAAATTATTTATGAAAACATTTCATAAAGCTAACTTAAATTCAACTAGTATAGTACCATACTACATCCTAAGAGTATGTGCCAATATCTGATTCAAACCTTTTAAATTTGAATTTGTTTCCCATAAGTAAACTCGAGATCCAAATACCCGATTTTTTTTCAAAAATCTTTTGAAATGAAACTATATATTTAACCTTAGAAAATGTATACATATAGCCCGAGTAACCCTAAAATGATACTAAGGAACCAGGTATTATCAAATAGTATCATATGTTCCCTAACCAAGAAGGTAATACTTAAGAGAAGTGTTTACCATCCGAACACATCTCCTTCGCTTTTTTAGTTATTTTCGGGCCACTCGAACTACCTACCATAAAAATATTACTTCTACTTCAATACTTCCCTTTTTTTGAAACAATACTTCATATATTTCCAAACAATAGTATTTACAAAATATCTATTACCAACTTGCTTTGTGTTTTTTCGGATTTGAACTTGTTTCGATTATATAATGATAAAGAGAATAATTTACTAAGTGCCCTACAATGTTCACCTAAGCAACCATCCGATTGTCACTTAGAAGATTATTCAGATCGTCACAAAACTAATCGAGACTCATTTCCCGAATCAATCCAAAGAAAATGCATATACAAAAAAAATTCATTCCTAAAATATTTGTACTTAAACAAAAATACTTTCAGATGATGCTACTATTACTTCCCAAATCTTGAAAAATCATTTTTCAAAAACACTGGAATTTAAGCCCTTAAGTTTCCTACTTAGATCTATTTAAAAGACCCATTCTTATAAATCCATTTTATAAAATCATTCCTAAATATTCTTACTTTCTTTTAATAAATATATTTTATTAAATCAAAATTTAACCCAACATTAACACTGAACGCCTTATAGTCAAATTATGAAACTTAATTCACAAGGTGTTCGTTTTCATTGTTCCCACAATTTCCTGTCTACCCAACCCATGTTTAAAAATAAGAAGCTACTTATAAAACACTCAACAATAATCAATGCTCAATTGGACGAGCATGATTAAACAAAATCCGAAATGATAATAATAGAATATTATCATTTTCCAACAACAAGCACCTCAAAAATACTATACTATTTTTGAAAATCATTCTTGTATATATAAAATATATTCTTAGTTGAAATATACCTAATTAAAAAGAATACTGTGTTGATTGGCCTTGTTAAAGTGTTTAGGAATACCTATCGAAAACATTGATCAGGCGCATCGACCAGAATTCATATACCACTCAACCGATCAAACAACACGATATAAAACTGTGATGACCCGGAATTTTAGATATTTGAAATTGGAATATTTAATTGATTTTATATATTCAAATGTGAATTTTTAACTTGAATTTCAAATATCACTATTTACTGGATAATTAAATTATTGAATTTAATTGCTGGAAATTTGGTAAAATGTGAAACCGGGAGTTATAAGCTCGTTAAAAATAATTTGAGGGCTTGTAAAATTTATATTGAATATACCGAGGATAATAAAAGTTCTAAAATTGAATTTAACAGTGCTTTGTTCAGTTTTAAAAATATATCATTTAAATTGACATTTAAAAATAGCCTTCTGAGGCGCAGTCTTGGAATTCGACGAAACTAGTTCCATTGGATCCGTAATATTGTATTATTATCGGATTTCAAATTTCATAGTGTTTGGAGTTATCGTGTGGCTGTACGGTAGTTAAACGCGTTGAAATTAATATCGAAATTTAATATAATAACTGGGTCCAAAAAGCTATCTTCTCCATACAATCGAGTTAGGACTTGAAACCTTTTCCATTGCGTTCGAAATAGGGGTATAACATTATAAACGCCTAGCGGCATGCCTCGATAGGAGATCAAGATTTTGAGTTGCATTTATCGAGACGATTTGAATTTAATTTAAAAATATATATTTATATCCTGGTCACCTTCAGCTGAAATTATTTCATTTCGTAACTTTTTCCTTTCATTTCAAACCCATTATAGCTAGGCAAAATTTTCGCGCAAGGTATCTTCCTCCTTTTATATTATCAACCGAGCTTTCTTTCAAAACCATTCGTTCAAAAAAGAATTTAATGGCCGAGCTCAGAGAAAATCTCGTTCCTAAATCAAGCTAGGGCTCGCAGCCCCTTTTTCCTCTCTTCAACAAATTTAAAATTAAATCGATTTATCAAAAAAATTGGCAGAACAAAGCTTGGTACAAATTCTCGTCTTCTTCCTTTTCTATTTCCCAATTCGAAATCGAACGATGCTTCCTCCTCTTTTATTCAATCCCACAAAATCAAGTTCAAAAAAAACAGCCTCTCCTCAAATCGAGCGCGACGTAGTCGCGATCTTGTATGCGCGAGAGGGTGAAGATGATGGCTTCAGGATGAAGGCATGGGGAGGGTAGCCGCATGCGTGGGGGAATGGGATGTCAGGTCGTGAGGCATCGAGGTGCGGTGGGGCGCGCTTGGTTAGCTGTCATCGTCGAATTCGGCATTGAGATGGTCGGAGGCTCGTACTCGAGCACGAGAGTTTAGGCAGTGAGGTATATTTGTAGTTTATTTTTTTTTCAATTTAATGTTAAAATATGTGTAAATATTTATACAGAAAACGATATATAATAACAGTAAGTTTTATAAACCGGTTTATTCTCTTTAAAGTTATAGATTTATATATGTATATGTATATATGCAGTAAAGTAAATTTCTGTTGTTATTTATAGAAAAAGAAAACAAATTTTTGTAATAAAAATATATTTATACAAATACCCACACATATTTTAATATATATAGGAAAACAGAAAAATTATTATATATAGATAAAGTTTTGGGAAACGTAGGAATTCATATAAAGATTTGATTTTTAAAATCTATATGGATTATTTATATAAATATATATATGTAGTTTCTAAATGAGGAATAAAATATACATACTTATATCCATTCTAAACTTACTGGTTTAAAATAATGTATGATTAATTTGTTTAATAAACTTATTTAATTATTTTAATTACCAAATGATTTTAAAAAAAAATTATTATTTTAAAACTAAAACTATTAGTTAATTAAATTTTAAAATGGTATTTAATTGTTCGAATAGTTCAAATGATAATAAATCATATAATGATTGTTACAAGGTCCAAAAATCGTGGAGAGAATAGTCGAGATGGAGACGGATTGCAAACGAAAATCAAAGGTGAGTTAATCTCACTCAAATTGGATTACTAGCTAATTTAAATTGTTAAATTTAAATTATTGGTTGATTGATTGCATTGATAATTTATTATCAGTCTGGATGTGATATTATATATAGTAGTATATATATATTTGGAGTGATTGATATTCCTGCATTATATAGCGGATGAGACCCTATACGTCGAATAATAGCGGATGCTATGAATATAACCCCATATACCACGATATTCCACCTCGAAGTGGGATTGGTATTTTATATTGTGCTAACGTCTGTGGATGCAGGGAAACAGGTTGGAGGGATCCAACTGGATTCCTCAAAATGTTGAATTATCTCATATTTTGTGATATGATTTAAATTAGTTGTTAGCACCAAAATTGGTCACTAACCTCGTTGAGAAAGATTGTGTAGAGAGATAAATGAGGAAAGTAAATTTAAACAGAGAGCAATATGCTAAATTGAATGCAAAGACGAGAACACCGGATTTATAGTGGTTTGGCGTAACTGCCTACGTCCACTTTGAGGTTAATCTTTTATTGCTTTACTTGATAATTGATTTCAGATACAATCCGTACACCAACTACTCTAATACAATTGCTAAGTAAAAAGAACGATTCTTGAAAGCGGCAAAGTCTCCCCAGTGTTCTCCAAAAAAAGGTCCTTTTCACTGTGCCCTTGCCTCTCTATTTATAGACAAAGATGGGTTGGACTTCCCTGGTGGGCCTGGTAGCTAAATACCTCAGCCCAAAAAGAGTGACTCTGTGTGCCGAACCATAGATGCCGAACGATATCGTCATGCCGAACGAAGTGATGCCGAACGATATTGTCATGCCGAACAAATTGATGTGCTGAGTGGAGAGTGCAGGCCGAGCAATAGTCGAAGCCAGTCGAGATTGGATGAATGCCGAACACCTCTGGATGTCGAGCATCTCTGGATGCCGAACAACTCTGAATGCCGAACACCTCTGGATGCCGAACGATCTCGAATGCCGATCGAGATTTATGCCGAACGAGGTGTGGATGCCGAGCAGTATGGAGTGCCGAATGAGGTATGGATGCCGAGCAGCATGGAGTGCTGAATGACTCTGCCATGTCGAACGGTCCATGTATGCCGAACGCTCTATGTATGCCGAACACTCTCGAATGTCGAACATTCCTGAATACCGAACGTTCTTTAAGTGCCGAACGTTCCTGAATACCGAATGCTCTTTGAGTGCCGCACGCTCTCGAATGCCGAACAGGGTCTGATGCCGAACACTCTCGAATGTCGAATGGCCATAGATGCCGAACGTCACTTAATGCCGGACAATATACAATATCGAACGACTCTTAATGCCGAACGGTATGCAAGTGCCGAGTGCCTAGTTGCCTGGTCAAATCTTCAGGTAACACTTGCCCCCCAAAAGTGCATCATGTGGTTAAACGTGATGTGCTTTGAGTCATGAATCCACTGTGCTTTGCTTCAAGCTATGGCTTAGTCTTCACGATAGTATCTTCTCTCGAATTCCAGGTGAGGCGATGTGTGCTAAACGATATGCAAATACCGAACAACATAGCCGAAGCCGAGCACCCTGGATGCCGAACGACATAGCCGATGCCGAACAATGTCGTTTTGACCGGTTCTACCGGTTATTGCCTCTTCGACTTCCTCTCCTTTCCTATAAAGGCCGGCATTCTCCTTCTTCTCTTTTTCACTTTTTACCTCTGTGACTCTCCAAGAATACGTAACTTACCTCCCTTAAGTTTTATTCACCTCTTCCGATCTTTCCTTCCTAATTTGAATCCAACAAGCCCTTCCCAAATTAAGCTCGAACAAATTTCAATCTTAAGTTCACAGACCTCCAAGCTCCCGCTGTTTTCTTCGGTAAAAACCTTTCGATCGTTTTCTCAAATTAGGAAGCATAACACAAAACTCGAACTCGTGAAATCTCCATAGATTAAAGGGAGTAAGAGGCATGTGGGTGATGAACTATTGTGACTCGGCACGATCTTTTAAAGCCGAGTGAGTATAAGGGTGCACAGAATTGGAGATAAGTCCTAGTGATGTGGATCGGCATGGCCGTAGTTTGGCACGGCTTGCTGAAAGACTCGGCCATGCCGGTCGGGAGAGATGGAGGAAAAGAAGAGAAGTGATGTTAAGGGCAGAAGGCCGAGCGAATCGGCTCGGCATGATTTGCCGCGTGCACTTGTATTTAAGCCAAACAGAAGGGAGGCCGAACAGAACGGAGGCCGAACAGAATGAAGGCCGAACAGAACGAAGACCGAACATAACGAAGGCCGAACAGAACGAAGGCCGAACATAACGAAGACCGAACAGAAGGGAGGCCGAACAGAACGAAGGCCGAACATAACAAAGGACGAACACCTATTCACCTTGCCTAATCCTATAACAAAGACAAGGACCTAAGCATACTAGCATATCGAACTAATCTGGACTGATAACTTCCTAGTTTCAATAATCACAAGCTTGAACTTAAACCGATAAAAACAGATAAAGGCTTCTAACACGCAGTTCCAATGTCCGAGTCCAAAATTGAAAACATTGCAAGGCTGGCTTTCGGAGACGGTTAGCGATGACGGTCTTCGAAGGCGATAGTTCAAAGCTTAACTTTATACCATCAATTCTGTGACTTATAATTTTTCAGCGTTTACACCTGAATGATCGCACTAGTTCACACACCACACGGGGGGGATATTCGTATTGTTAAGTCTAACGTCGATTATTTTTCAAGTATAGTTCGAACAGGTGCTCTGCTAGATTCAATCTTTATCAGAGATGTCTAGGAAATCTAGTTCCGCCACGATTTCAGACAGACCTGGGCCGTCCTCCCGACGAGAAGTCGCAGATACTTCAAACCCGTCAACTTCCCCTGCACATGACTTAGCTCCCGATGCTCTGGAGGCATCAATTCTCTTGGACAACCCTGTCGATTCACATGCTTCGAAGATTAATGAAAGTACACTTCGTTAGATATGCTTTGTCCACGGAATCCCCTTTGATGACGTGCTAGTTCCATCGGGGCATGATCGTCCACACTTGCCCCCAGTCGGATACACAGCTTGTAATAAATTCATGTGCTGGGTTAGCAGTGTGCCACCGTTCAACTCGTTTCTTCGGGATGTGCTGCAATATATTGACATTGCCCCATCACAACTGCACCCGAACGGCCATGCATTCCTCAACGGTACTTGCATCCTCTTCATGAATGTCCTCTCTAGGCTTCCAACTCCGGGCGATATCAGATACATATATTGCATCAAGAATCGGAAGGATAGCCCATCATTCATGTTTCTCGAGCCGCATAACAAATGTCAAATCTTAACTGGGGCGTGGACCAAGTTCGCCTTGTATAAACAGGAATGGTTTTATGTGCGTTGTCCTCCCGGCTTTGCGAGGAGATGGGTTGAAGGAAGTAAGCCTTTTTCTTGGACCGTTACTCATGTTTAGTCGAAGCCGTACCTTTTCTAACTTTTACCCATCTTTTCAGGTATCAATCCACGTCCTGACGGCCGCGGATACTTTGATGTCGTCGAAGCTATTCGAGCCCTTCCTGCCGAAGAACGGGACATTAGAACTCTCATTTCGAATGAGTCACTTACAAGGCTTGGACTGTTGGCAGAAGGCCGTTGGATAAGCCTTCCTCAAGGCGTCACCATTCCCAGGCCTGCCTCTGGCAAAGGGAAAAAACAAACTGAGTCTTCAACACGCAATGCTCCTGATGCACTAGAAGAGGGGGAAATTAAGGAGACTGAGACACCCGAAGTACAAGATGAGAATGTTGGTCCCACTCAGGATCCGACGGTCGAAGTTCACGACATCGAAACGTCATCTTCCTCTTCGAAGAGGAAAAAGAAACTGACGTACAAGATGAGGAAGGAAAAAGTTGGTGGAACTTCTAAAGTTACTCTTGTTCCAGTGGAGAAAGAAGCTTCCTCACAACATTTAGAAAGTTCTTTAAAAGGCCTATCAAACCTCTCCATTCCCGATGATCTACTCAATTATGATTTTGACGATCAGGGGGCACTCAGACTTCACTCGCCCATCAGAGGCGATGCAGGCGTTCAAGCCCAACATCAGGGAGAAAAAACTCCCATTAGTAAAACAACTGGTCCATTAGGGGGAAACACTAGGACACACACAAACACGTGCACTTCACCTTATACTTCAACTTTTGTCATCACCATGATCTTTTCTAACTTGTCGTTATTCTCATTCTATGCAGGTGACATGGGACGCTCCCATGGATTTGATCGTCTTCACGGTTCATCCATCTTTCACCATTCTGGCCGGGATTCGGGCTCCGGCAAGCGCCGCGATAGAGACGACTCCGGAGACCGAGAAAACTGTCCCTGAGAGTCGACTTATCGAAAGAAATCTCACAGCCAGTCTTCATACTCTCGCGATCCTCCTCCTCAAACAAATCAAGGCAGAGAAAAGTCTTCGCAAAAGGGATCTCAACCCGATGTTTCCCGAGATCAACATTCTGGTTCATCAAGCACACGGCAATCTCGTGAACATCGTAAGAGAACAAAACTTTCAAAACCTCCTCCCCCTGTTCCTGCGGTAGACCCAACGATATCGGAGAAGCTGGCCGAGCTTAAAGTCAAATTTCCCAAAATCTGCTTTGACGGTCTGAAGTTCCTTCCAGCAATTCATCACATTCTGGGGCATGTCAAGCAGAGTGCCATCGCTTGCAACAATGACGTCTATGTTCAACATGACGCGTTTGTTCATTTAGTCGAAAAAGTCTCGGAAATCTCCGTTGAGCGTCAACAGGAAATCGACCGCTTGAAGCTTGAAGCTATCTTCGATAAAGACATTATCAAAAATCAGGATGAGGAGCTCGCTTTGTACAAGTCCAAGCTTGAGGCTGCAGAACAAAGTGCTAAAGACACTGCCGAGGCCGTCACTCGTCTAGAGATGACTCATAAAAAGGAACTTGATGAAGCGGTCCAATACAATGGGGCCCTGGCTTTAGAAAAAGATTCTATTCAAAAAGAAAGGGATGCACTCGCCCTGCAAGTCAAAGAGCTGAAAGAGCTATTCACTAAAGAGAAGGAAGAGAAGATAGCTGCTCAAGAGGAGTCCCAGCGATACTGCAACGAGATAGTTGCTACACGTCTCTTGAAGGCAAAGCTCGACGACGAGCTTTCTAAGGTCGGGACAATGAAGAATGAAGCCCGTGAAGAGGGCAAAAGAATAGCTTCCGCAGAGATTGACTCTCGCCTTGAGGCGGCTACAGAGAGGAGATCAAGTGTATGTTTGACCCACTGATAGCTGAATACAACGCCCGTGTCCTCATGCACCGGGACTTGACTTTCTTAGGCAAGGGCTACCTTGAATCTTTAGCCGAGGCTTGGGAGACTTTAGTAAAGATTAGAAAGGTGGAGTCGGGCACCGAGGAGGTCGATGAGGATGCTTTAGTGAAAGAGTTTCTCAGGGGGAACGAGCCATCAGACTTGTCTGCAGCCATGGCTCTCTACAGTAAAGGCTCTTCTCCATCAAAGGAGAAAAATGACATAGTTGGTCCATCTGGAACTGAGGCTGCGGCTCCTCCTTCTACTCAACTGCCCGATCGGCCAGCACTTGACCCATTCGAGCAACACATTGGTTACGATCCGGAAGATCCCGGCCTCGGCATTCATGTGCTATCCCCCATTCTAGAGGGTGAGACTCCTCGCACGGCTGAAAGCCAACAGGAAACCGATATAAAATTCTTCCTCTTGAAGTTCAAAAATCTGTCGCTTTCGGCAAGAATTTATTGATTCTAACGTTCGTTCTTTGTGTTTTTATGCAGGTCGCTCTGACCTTGAACCGACTCCGAGGAGCGATGACACCAAGGAGGAAATGGGGAAAGCGAGCGACGCTACTTACGCGGGAGTAACTCCCGGTCCTGATGCTCAAGTGATCGGGGCGCTTGACGATGATAAGTCTGAAACTTCGTCCCCCGTTGAAGGGAGTTATGAAATTGAAATCACGGGCGCCTCAGAGCACACTTCGAAAGTGAGTATGAAGGAGCAGCTTGAGGAAGAGAAAAAGAAGAAAGTTGAGGTCAAGATCGAGTCTCAGGTAATAGAACTTGACGATCCGTTGGACAGGCCTCTAAAAGTCATTCTTCCTGGTAGATCCAAACCACTGGATGTTCCTCCTCCCACTCCTGCCGTTTCTTTGGCGAGCAAAAAGTCCAAGAGAAAGCGCGAGGGGGAGGAGTCGTCCGCACAAACAAAGGAAGACAAGAAGCTAAAGAAACCGAAGAAGTAGCTTCTACACTCGTTCGACGAGGGTTAGCTTAGGTCATGCAACTACTTTTACCTTTTCATTTTCGTAGTTTATGTAAATAGACTTTTGACTCCGAGCTTTGAAGGAGTGGTTGTATAACCCCATTTTGGATTAATGAATAAAGTTTGGTTTCTTTGTCTTTCGAATGACTCCTGCTTTTTAGTTTTCTGTATAACTGTGGTCGAAACTCAAGTTCTTATGAGTTACACAAATTCCCAATCCATTTTCACATTGCTCGGACATTCTTTGGAATTGTACATTTCTTATTTCACATTTCTGGTACTTAGAATACTTTTCAATTCGCACTCTGGGGACTTAGAGTGCTCCAGTCCGCATTCAGGGGACTTGGAGACTTAAGTCGTTTATACTCTAGTCCGCGCTCCGGGGACTTAGAGTACTCCAGTCCGCGTTCAGGGGACTTGGAGTTTTAAGTCGTTTATACTCTAGCCCGCACTCCGGGGACTTAGAGTACTCCGGTCCGCACTCAGGGGACTCGGAGTTTTAAGTCATTTATACTCTAGTCCACACTCCGGGGACTTAGAGTACTCCAAATCGCGTTTAGGGGACTTGGAGATTTAAGTCGTTTATACTCTAGTCCGCGCTCCAGGGACTTAGAGTACTCCGGTCCGCATTCAGGGGACTCGGAGATTTAAGTCGTTTATACTCTAGCCCACGCTCCGGGGACTTAGAGTACTTCGGTCCGCATTTAGGGGACTTGGAGATTTTGAGTAGCTTATGCGAGTTCGTACGTCATACGGAATAATGTAACTCAAGTAGTTCATCACCAGATTATAAGGTACAGAAACATCAATAATTCATGGAAAAGACGACTTCAAGCCTTTATTAATGAAAACAAACTAAATTGTCCGATTACATGCTAAAAAGGGAACTAAAAATCAATGGAATAAAAACATACGGGAAATAATTGCACCTAGAACATGAAAGAAAACAGGCTAAATATAATATCGTCGCAAATGTTCACTATTCCATGCTCGGGGGAGTGTCACGCCATCAACGGTCGCTAGCTTGAAAGTTCCTTCTCCAAGCTTCCGTTCAACGACATACGGACCTTCCCAGTTGGGATTCATACGTGATGGTACTGGGAAAACCTATTTCAAAACGAGATCACCCACATCAAAGATTCTTGGGCGGACTTTTTCATTGTAATATCGCTTGACTCGGTGCCTATATGCTACCGCCCTTAATTCAGCTTCTTCACGTTTTTCATCAACGCAGTCCAGTGATTCCAACAAGAGATCCTGATTCATCTTAGGATCATAATGTGTCACCCGATGTGATGGAACTTCAAGTTCCACGGGTATAATAGCTTCCGAGCCGTATGCCAATGCGAATGGACTATGGCCAGTCGCGGACTTGTGGGTAGTTCTATAAGCCCATAGCGCTGTTGGGAGTTCATCTACCCACTTGCCTCCAGCCTTTTCCAAACACTTCTTATAATATGGACTTGATTATTTTGTTCACGGCTTCAACTTGTCCATTAGCCTTCGGATGAGCAACGGCAGTGAACTTTTTATCAATGCCGTACTTTAAACAAAAATCTTTGAATTCTCTACTTTCAAATTGAGTTCCGTTGTATGTAATGATGGTTCGCGGGAGGCCAAAGCGGCATATAATGTTTCGTACAACGAAATTAATGACCTTCTTGGAGGTGATTGTGGCCAGAGGCTCTGCCTCGGCCCATTTCGTGAAGTAGTCGACCGCAACTATCGCGTATTTTGCACCACCTTTGGATATAGGAAAAGAACCGATTATGTCGATTCCCCAGATTGCAAACGGCCAGGGACTAACCATTTGCGTGAGTTCCGTTGGTGGAGCTCTCGGGATCTTTGCATATCTTTGACACTTGTCGCATTTTCTTACATAGTCTGCAGCATCCCGATTCACAGTTGGCCAATAGTATCCGTAGCGGAGGATCTTTTTTGCAAGTGTCTGCCCCCCCCCCCCAGTATGATCGCCACATTCTCCTTCGTGAACTTCCTCCAGGACTCGCTTTGTTTCATCACGGGCGATGCACCGTAGTAAGGGAACCGAGAACTCCCTCCGATACATCACTCCTTCCTGCATCACATATCGCGCGGCTTTGCGGATGACCTATCGCCTTTCGCTTCTCTTTTCGGGCAGAGTCCCGCTTAGCAGGTATTGTTTGAACGGAGTAATCCACGACTCCTTCTCGATTTCCATTTCCAACACAAAATCAACTTCCATCACATCTATGCTTGGAGCATGTAAGGTTTCGACGGGAACTAATCCCATTTGCTGTGCATCGCCAGTGCTTGCGAACTTGGCCAATGAGTCGGCTTCCTTGTTCTATTCACGCGTAACATGCGAAATGTCATAATGTTCAAAGTTCGTCAATAGTTCCTGAACCAGAGCAAGGTACGAAGCAAGCTTTTGTCCCCTTGCTTGGTAATCTCCTCGCACTTGGTACACCACCAACTGTGAGTCACATAATATTTCAACTAACTTTACCCCGAGTTCTCTAATAAGCTTTAAACCAGCAATCAATGCTTCATATTCTGCTTCATTATTCGTCGCCGGGAAATTGAGCTTCAGAGCATAACAAATCGATCGATTTTCTAGAGTCACAATAACCACACCATCCCCAGAGCAACGGTCGTTTGATGCCCCATCGGTGTACAATTTCCATCGAATAGGGGGAACGACACTGCGACTATCTGGTTCGTCTGATACAGTAAACTCAGCGATGAAGTCTGCTAATGCTTGCCCTTGTATGGCTCTTCGTGGTAGGTAGGTAATATCGAACTGACTCAACTCGATATTCCATTTTAACATCCTTCCGGAAGTTTCTGGTCGTTGGAGTACTAGTCGCAAGGGCTGATCGGGATAGATACTGACTGAGTGTGCTTGAAAGTATGGACGCAGCTTACGTGATGCAATCACCAAGCAAAAGGCTGGTTTCTCGATTTTAGGGTAATTCCTTTCTGCCCCCGTTAAACGTTTACTAACGTAATACACCGGCTTCTGTACTCGGTCCTCCTCGCGGACCAAAGCCGCACTTATAGCATGCGGGGATACAGCCAAGTATACGTACAGCATTTCGTGGTCTACTGGTTTCGACAGCACTGGAGGACTCTCCAAATGCCTCACCAGATCTCGGAACGCTTCCTTGCAGTTGGATGTCCATTCGAAATTCCTCTTTCCCTTCTTTATTATATCGAAGAAGGGAATGCACTTGTATGTGGCTCTGGATATAAATAGACTCAGCGCAGCCACCTTTCCATTCAAGCTTCGTACCTGTTTTATAGTTCTGGGCACTTGTACATCTCGAATAGCTTGAATCTTTTCCGGGTTAGCTTCAATTCCCCGGGCATTAACAATGAATCCCAAAAACTTCCCCGATGCAACGCCGAAGGAAAACTTCAGAGGGTTGATCTTCATCCCATAATATCTGAGTATGTCAAACATCTCTGCTAAGTCTCGAATGTGGTCGTTTGACTGTCATGACTTCACGAGCATGTCATCCACGTAGACTTCCATCGTTCTACCAATCTGATCTTTAAACATCCGATTCACCAAACGCTGATAGGTTGCTCCCGCATTTTTCAATCCGAAGGGCATTACTACATAGCAATATAGCCCAACGTTTGTGACAAAACTAGTGTGTTCCTGGTCCGAAATATGCATCTGGATCTGATTGTAACCCGAGTACGCATCCATGAATGACAACAACTCGTGTCCTGCAATGGAGTCGACCAACTGATAAATTCTAGGTAATGGGAAACTGTCCTTGGGGCATGCTTTGTTCAAATTGGAATAATCTATGCAAGTTCTCCATTTCCCGTTCTCCTTTTTCACCAGTACGGGGTTTGATACCCATTCAGGGTAGAGGGCGTCGCGGACGAACCCATTGGCTTTGAGTTTGTCCACCTCCTCTTTGAGAGCAGCGGACCTCTCCGGGTCCATTCCTCTCCTCTTTTGCTTAACTGGGACGTACTTCGGGTCTATGTTCAACATATGACTCGTAATAGCCGGAGAAATCCCACACATGTCGGAATGTGTCCAAGCGAAAACATCGAGATTCGCTCGGAGGAAAGCACTAAGGTCCTCGGTCATCGAGGGGCTGAGTTGTGATCCAATCTTCAGTACTCGCGATGGATCGTCTCGGCTGAATGAAATGTCAATCGTCAGTTCAGCCGGTGCTGCTTTTTCTTCCATGGGTTCCTCATCGTCGTCTCTCGGATCTATGTCTCTGTAGATCTGAGAATCTTGCCCGAGCCAGGGCTCGGGCATTACTTGTCAATTGTCAGAATTCTGAATGCGGACGGAATTGTCCGCAACCTTTCCTTTCTCCCTCCGCTGAGCCTCTCGGAGCTCAGCCACATAACATGCATGACCGGTCGCCTGGTCGCCATGAACAACACCAACTCCTTTGTCAGTCGGAAACTTTAAAGTCAAACACCACGGGGCCAATGCTGCCCTAAACTCAGCCAGGGTCGATCGGCCTAGAAACACGTTGTATGGAGAATCTACATCCAAAACTATGAAAGGTAGGATTCGCACCCTCCTACGCTCACCTTGTTCCGGTTCAACTGGCAACTCAACATATCCTACTGCATCAGTCGCTGCGCCATTAAAGCCATGTATACGAGCTTTAGATGGCTTCAAATCCTTCGTTTCTATCTTCATTTGGTCATAAGCCTTCTTGAAAATGATATTGATAGAACTTCCACAATCAATCAAGATTCTTTTCACAAAAGCCGGCCCGATCGTCGCAGATATGACCATCGGGTCAATGGTAGGAGCCTCCACTTGGTCAGCATCTCTGCTCCTGAATACTATATCGTCTGTCATCATGCGCAGCTGTTTAGCGGGGGTCCCATCCTCCACGTTGGAACAACACTCAAAATCTGCATGTCTCAAGGAATTAGCATACCGCTCCATTTCCTGCCAGTTCTTATCTGCAGGGTGAGGTCCGCCGATGATCGTGTTTATGACTAGTCTGCCCACGGTCCGAGTAGGCTCCTCGGGGTGACGTGGAGCTGGTGCACGACCGGGATTGGACGTCCCATGTCCACCTTCTTGCGGACTCTTTACAAACTCCAGGAACTTTTTCTGCCTAATCAACTTCTCTATAGCGTCGTGAAGGTGTCTGCACTCTTCAGTATTGTGCCCATAAGTCTCATGAAAGCGGCAATACTTCCCGGTCCGCTTTTGTTCTTTGGTTGACTCCTTTGGGTGTGGCTTTCTGTACTGAAAGGTATTGCAGGTTGATAGGTAGATATTTTCAAGAGATGCATTCAATGGGGTGTACTCGTTGTAGGTTGGAATTCTCGGCTTCCATTTCCCCGCTTCTCTTTTCTTCCTTTGATTTCTTCCTCCGGATTCCTTAGATTGCCCGGGCTTGTTCTGGACATTGACCTGAACCTTCCCCGAGTTGTCTTCGGATTGCTTCACAGCAATGTTGCTTTTCACGGATTCATGAACAGGCCCTGGTGCCTTATCCCGCCTTATCCACCTGGCTTCCTCTCTTCTTATGAACTGATGTGCCTTTGAGTAAAAACGCTCTAGCATAGTTGGAGGTTTTCCTGCCAGCCAATCTCCAAACTCTGGATCCGGATCCACACCTCGCATCACAGCCATAAGAATTGCATGATCATTGGGATTACTGACTTCAGTAGCCGCAACATGGAATCTCTGCAAATACTCCTTCAACGACTCCCCAGGAGCTTGGATTACACTTGATAGGGACATCACGTCCTTTGGACGAGTAGTATGTATTCTGAATTGTTCTATAAATTTCTTCGCCAACTCCTCGAAACTGGATACGTACCGCGGAGGAAGTCGGGTGAACCACATGGTAGCGATCCCAGATAGAGTTATTAGAAAGCACCTGCACTTGGTTGCATCATTTGCTCTTGCTGAATCCATCATCCATTCGTACCTCATCACATGCTGCCTGGGATCAGTCTTTCCTTCGTAAGCCAGGATAGTTGGCATGCTAAACTTCCTGGGGTACTCAGCCCGTAGGACAGTGTCTGTGAACGGAGTATGACTCCTGGATATCCCCCAATCATCGTTTGACAAGCCTTGATTCTCTTTCATCAATTGTCTGATCATAGCTGTCAGGTCTGGGGTTTGTATGGAAGATGGAAGGTTGTAGTATGTTCTACGGGATTGATCAGGCTGATGCTTCCTTTGTTGGCGATCTGCCAAACGCGCATCTTGAGGTTCGGCATCATCGGCATCTTGGTGAGCCGGGCGTCCAGCCTCCACCTGCACTCCAGCTCCTAAGTTTCCGGTTCCTGCTCGGTCACGGTCTCCGAGGTGCAAATGGTCCTCAGTTGTTCGAACAGCGGCACCTACCTACGAAGTTTCAGTCTTGCGGCGTCTACGCCTGGGAGGTTCATCGGACGAAGTCGAGCTGTCAGATGAAGAGTAAGGAGCTGGACTACCCCCAGCATTCTGATGCTGTTATTGAGTGAGCTGTGCCATAAGGTTGGCGTTAGCTTGCATCTGCTCTCCAAGTTGTCTCCTGCTTTCCCTGAGTTCTCTCATCAAGTCGTTGAACTCTATTCTAGTGACAACTTGCATTTGGTCCTGGGCGGTAGTCCCCGCACCTAGATTTTATTGCTGATTGCTAGGCCCTGCTTGTTGTATGCTAGCAGTCTCATGGGCGTCCACATTATGAGAGGCTGATCTGGTACGTGGTCTTCCCATTGTAGAGTTATTGGTAAGAACTCTGAGTAGAATCAACGGACGTCTTATGAATGACTCGGATCTCCTTCAGGGGATTTATTCAATCCAGTAGCTTCAAAGCAGATCCTTATGGCCTGAGAATTCGACTCTCAGTGAAAGCACCAAAGTGTTAGCACCAAAATTGGTCACTAACCTCGTTGAGAAAGATTGTGTAGAGAGATAAATGAGGAAAGTAAATTTAAACAGAGAGCAATATGCTAAATTGAATGCAAAGACGAGAACACCGGATTTATAGTGGTTCGGCGTAACTGCCTACGTCCACTTTGAGGTTAATCTTTTATTGCTTTACTTGATAATTGATTTTAGATACAATCCGTACACCAACTACTCTAATACAATTGCTAAGTAAAAAGAACGAGTCTTGAAAGCGGCAGAGTCTCCCCAGTGTTCTCCAAAAAAAGGTCCTTTTCACTGTGCCCTTGCCTCTCTATTTATGGACAAAGATGGGTTGGACTTCCCTGGTGGGCCTGGCAGCTAAATACCTCGGCCCAAAAAGAGTGAGCTCTGTGTGCCGAACCATAGATGTCGAACGAAGTGATGCCGAACGATATCGGCATGCTGAACAAATTGATGTGCTGAGTGGAGAGTGCAGGCCGAGCAATAGTCGAAGCCGATCGAGATTGGATGAATGCCGAACACCTCTGGATGTCGAACATCTCTAGATGCCGAACAACTCTGAATGCCGAACAGCTCTGGACGCCGAACGATCTCGAATGCCGATCGAGATTTATGCCTAACGAGGTGTGGATGCCGAGCAGTATGGAGTGCCGAATGAGGTGTGGATGCCGAGCAGCATGGAGTGCCGAATGACTCTACCATGTCGAACGGTCCATGTATGCCGAACGCTCTATGTATGTCGAACACTCTCGAATGCCAAATGTTCCTGAATACCGAACGCTCTTTGAGTGCCGAACGTTCCTGAATACCGAACGCTCTTTGAGTGCCGAATGCTCTCGAATGCCGAACAGGGTCTGATGCCGAACACTCTCGAATGTCGAACGGCCATAGATGCCAAACGTCACTTAATGCTGGACGATATACAATACCAAATGGCTCTTAATGCCGAACGGTATGCAAGTGCCGAGTTCCTAGTTGCCTGGTCAAATCTTCAGGTAACATTAGTAATCTGTGATAGATTATATTGGTAATTGAAAATATTGAATGTTTGGTTTGACTAAATATATTTTGGGTATATTGAGATATTAAAATATAAAGATTGGATTTTTGAAGGAAAATAAAAGAGAAAATTTTAAGTAAAATAATTATAGTAAATGTGGATAAAATAAAGATTGAAATTGGAAAAGAATAAAAGTTTGATTTAAAGATTTTATTAAATAAAGTCCGAGTGTGAAAAATAATAATAATAGAGATTTTAAATGAATGGGAATAAAAGAGTTTAAGGACTTACGTGATACGGTTTTAAAGGAAAGGATTTATTTTTAAATTTAAGAATGAGTTGGAGAAAAAATAAAAGGGGTTCTTGAAAGAAGCATGAAATTGGTATTTCAGTTTTAAATAAGATTTAAAATCATAATAAAGGAGTAAACTTGGAATTAATGGATTTTGAAATAAATTTAGATGAATCGAGAAATAAACTTTGAAGGTAATTTAATGCAGAGAATCGGTTTGAAATCGATTAAGTGTTTTGAAAATAATGATTAAAAAGAGAAGGAGATTATGGAATCTATAAACGGGGTTTATAAATAAAGTGAAATATTTATCAGTGGATAATTTGGGATTATAAATTCACGGTGGGGATTTATAAGGGAAGAGTAATTTGTTATAGAATGTGAGACATTTTATTTGAATAGACTTTGTGATGGGATTTTTATGGAAAGGTTGGCATTCTGAAATTTGAATTGTTTTGTTAAAAACAACTGGGCTTAAAAATTGCATTTGGATTCGAAGAAACCGGGATAGGATATCAGTAATATCCAGAACCACTTCAATTTAATAAGTACTTCAATCTTTACGGGTTTGATTCGTAGAATCAAATAGGCTGGAATTTAATAAAATTAAGTAAATTCGACTATTTTGAGTAAGTAACTGCATTTAAATATAATTTTAAATAATGGACTTATCAACAAAGTGTTGGTTATAAAAGATAAGAACTCGTAATATTGGACGGGTTACCTTGACTTTCAAAGGCGTTTTTACAACTTAATATTTCAAATTAAAGAGGTTTTCTCACGTTGGTTTCCAGCCTGACTCCGGTGTTACTTTATTGTAATACTCGGGTCAGACCGAGTATTACAGATTTTCAGGTTAGGATGTTCTGGAGCTCAGAAGACGAGCTGGATGGCAGAGACGTATTGATTATTTTCCACGGTGTAGTATACTGTATAGACAGTAGTAGAGGACAAGTTATTATAACTGTCCAGATTTGTGTACTCTGGTATCTTGTGTATATATTGATAGTTACAGCTTTTCATTGTATAAAATGATGTTATTTGTATATTATATTTGTTCCGCTGCGATTGTGAGATTCTGTGCTATTGTTTTCTGTTTCTTCTTCTACCTCTTTTTCTTCTTTTCCCACAGTCTGGAGTTTCCGACACTTGATTGCTCGGCACTCTATATAGTGAACGTATTAGTGTTGATTTTCGGGGTCAAAAATCTCCCGGGCTGTCACAAAAACATTTTTATATCACTAACAAATACGCGCTCTTACACACACACACACACTCAAACTCATTCAAGGGTGTCACTTACCCTATCTCTAATGTGTTTACCCCACCAAAGCCAAGGTTCTCGCTTAACCTTCAGCTCTGTTACCAAGTGTAACAATATGCTTTTCTGACTACTAAAAACGATACTTAATACATCATCAGTATTTGTGTGCTGATCATTTAGTCGTCTGAAAGATAGGTCATTAGGGGTGAAAAGAAGAAACGAAAAGATAGAACAAAATCTTATAAAACACGATGAGTAATATATAATGTAAAACAAGTCTTTAAAAAAGGAAAGGAACTTTAATATACATACAATATCAGAGTACACTAACCTATTATCAGCTTGGACAGTTATAACAACCTGCACTTATAATTTGTCGATATCTACAACAATAACAAATAGCAAAAATAAAATAAAATACAAAAGTACGTCTTGGGCTCCAGCTCGTCTCGTAAGCTCCAAAGCATCCAAACTAATCTGGAAACATGCTTGGTCTGACCCGAGCAGTATAAAAAAATAACGCCCAGATCAATCTGGTAAAACCAGCATAAGAAACTCAAATTACAAGGAATTTTATTTTAACTTATAAAACCCTTTAAAAACAAAGGTATCTCGTAAGACCACACCGCATATAAACACAGATGGGTTTTTACCTTACGATAACCAAAACATTATTATAGAAAATCCAGTGATATTATAATAGTGTCTAAGGTTTAAAATAAAATATGAATATAGTTGAAATGCTTGCATCTCACATTTCAACATAGTTGGACACAACTAAGTCCGTACAACACTTATTGGGGAGTAAATTCCACACAATGACAAGTAAGGGACTACCTTTCAAATAGTACACCTCTAGATAAAATGTACATGCGTCGATAAGAACATCTTGCACCCATGTTACAAAAAAATGGCCTAACCCTTACTGGATAGTACCGAATATGATTACCCCTTGGTTGATGGGACCTGAAGCATACATATAGATATCAACTCTAGATAAGGCGATACTCATACCATAATAGGAGCGACCCACATATCCCTACTGCATCTACCCTGTTTTAGCCATTATCGGGTTGTGAGGCTTAAGGGTACGTTTTACCTTTTAGATAACAATCCACTTGGAATGCTATATTGCCCACCAGACGTAATGCAATGTCAGCATCCATCTATACAAGTTCGATCTGGGACTGAACAAAACCGAAGGCACTACTTTTACTGCATCCATTTTGAAATCACCCTAAGGATTAGTAGCAAGTAGCACTTGCACTTCAAAGCTCCATCTTTGATCATCTTCAAGATATCTTCAATTCAAATGCTTATATTGGTTCGAAGTGGTTTTCGATAACATATCGGATCAGGTCTCTCCAAACCACAACGGATAGTTTTCGGTTGACTCATTTCCGGTTCTTTTGGAAGTATACAACAAGTATACGAGTCCTCGCCAGGGAACTCGCATGTACAATCCTACATCGTAAGTCAAAACTGATCAAGATTGATAGTATGTTATTTAACTATCAAATAAACAAACAAACAAAAACCTAGAGATTTAATTATCCATAGCAATCATTAAGCCTCAAAAACAAATCTTCATTTATTAAATCCCTTTTCAAAACGTTTATCAAACATGCATATACTTATCTAACTTACATAAGTATATTTACAAACATTTGTAAAAGATTTATTATTTCAAAATAATATTGAAAGGATCAAACAAGTGTTATTTAAATTAGAGATAATAACAACCTCAAACACTATTCCTTCAGTATTAAGCATGGAACGAAATTTCCACCCCACCATAATTAAGAAGGTCGGTTAAGAGAAATCCAAATCTCAAATTCTTTTTTATAAGTTTCTTCAATAAATCCTTTTTATAAATAATTTCCATTTATGAAATCTCATTTTGCTTAAATTCTAAATCCATTTATAAAACTCTTTTGTGAATATCCAAAATCATTTATAAATTCTTTCTACAAATATCCAAAGTCATTTATAAACTCTTCTCCTATAAGTCTCCAAAATCATTTATAAAACGCTTTTATAAATCTCCAATTATAATTCTCTTTCCTTAAAAATATCATTTACAAATGTCATTTGTAAATATCCTTTGAATAAATCCTTTATAAAATATTATTTATAAAATATCATTTGCAAATACCTTTATTAAAATAATTGAACATCTTACAAAATCATTTATAAACACTTAACCTCAAATTGATATAGAATTAAAGTCAATTTAAAAACCATAATTTATAAATTTGAAAGGAGGCTTAGGGGGCCACAATGGTACTAAATCAAGTTACCATTTTAATTAAATTTGACTCCAAGTCACATAATAGTTATTTACATAAACTAACATGTATGTGAATAAAATCCATAATAAATCAGGGGATAACATGTCAATATAAACCCACTGGCAAATACATATCCAAACAACATAATAACATGATGGTGTTTGTCCTGCTAAATAGATGTCCACATAATCTATTAAGTTAAATATAGCAGAATGGAGATTCATTTTGCTAACAGATGTACACATAATTAAACAATTGAGTAATAGCAGAATGCATATTTTTTCTACTAAACAGATGTCAAGTTTAGTATAACCTAATCGTATTTGTTTGGTTACTTCGACAATAGAATCCCTTGTGTTCAAAACTAACCAAATTTTTTTCTATAGGTCTACAAGAAGATGAGAAAAATGGAATTGTATAAAGAACTATGTACAAAAAATAAAAAAAATATCCTCAGGTTTCGAAGGAATTGGAATTGCATAGGTAGTTAACTGGGTAACCCGGGTGCCGAGGACGACAAAGAATAGAGAATTCTAATTGCTTAGTAGCAGTTGAAAACGAATTATTATTTTAGATTGAAAATGAATTATTAGAGTCTATTGAATCACTCAAAAGCGCAACAAAACTATTCTTTGTAAAGAAAGTTGCTTTTAAACAAATTGATCCTTGGAAAACAAAGTGATTAAGAACTTAAACCACTTTTTAAATAATTAATTACAAGTTAAATACTTTTTGAAAACATAATTAAATCTTAAGTAAGTCTTAAATTAATTATTAATTAAGAAATAATTAACCTTTAATAAATAATTTGTTTATAAATTAAAACCCTTAATTAATTTATAGCTTGAGTAATTAAACACTTACTTAATAATTAATTAATAATTAACCCTATACTTAATTAATAACTAATTAAAAATAAATCTTATACTTTATTCATAATTAATTAAAAATTAATCTTACCTTTAAAAGATAATTAATTGATAATTAATCTCCACTTAATTAATTAATAAACCTTGTTTAATACTTAATTAATTATTAATTACAAACTTAATTAATTAATAAATAAATAATAAATAAATCCTTAAATTAACTTCTTAATTGTTATTAATTAAGTTTTATAAAACATATCAAAAGTGTTTAAGTATAAAAACTTAATTTGAAAAAAGTGGGCTTTTAGCGAAACTACATTTGTAGCGACTATCGCTATATGGACCATAACTTGAAAAACTTGTCTTAGCTTTCCATTTTGAATCATGGAAGCTTATTAACATTTTCAAACATAAAATAAGAGTTTTGTAAAACTAAAACAAAATTTGAAACTTGAAAACTCTTTGGATTTTTGAAAACAAATAACCAAATTGTTTACACGAGGATTCCAAGTCGCCAAACTATATAAAGGTGCTAACTGTTCTTAGCATACTATTACATACACTTGTCCTAGAACATGCAACATAACAATAACCACAAGTAACCTAAAAATCCAAACTTTATTACATCCATAACAGATTTAGACGTATTTATCAAGTCTAAGGCAATTTCCAAGCACAAGCACGTATAAAATCACATACAAGCATGTAAGTAACCAATAACCAAGAAATATCACATAATAAAAACATAAACCAAAGATGTAATTTTCAAAAGGGATATGAGTTTTTACTCACCAAACTCTAGCAAATCTTTTTAAAACTTTGGAAAGAGCCTAGATCTTGGATTTTGAAAGCGAAACTTGATTTTTGGACCAAAGCAACCCAAAATGGGCTCGACCATGGACAATATGAGCTCAGCCACATGCCTTGTGCTTGGCCTAGGGGTATAGGGTGGGTTTTGGACTTATTTTTGAGAAGAAGAGGTGGTAGGAAGAAGAAAGAAGTGACTTTTAAGGATATTAAGAGTTTAAAATGGAAAAAGAGGTGATTTTTTAACTTTAAAAATATGGAAGCCATTAAAGAGTTTGAAAACTTAAGGAAGAAGAAGATGAAAATTTGAAAAGTAGAAATGAAATGAGAATGGAGAGAGAGAAATTAAAAATTAGTTTTATAGAAAATGAAGTAAGAAAATTACCTAAATGCCCCTTAAGTACATACCCTCCACACAAATGATGCCACATCATCACACACCTCCACCTCTACCTTGTAATACATGTTGGTTCAAGGGTGCACCCCTTTTATCCAATGTGTAATGTATGGATTTGTACCATGGTGTCATAAAATGTGACTTTTATTTCTTTTATTTATTTCTTTTGAAAATGATCACATCACTCTTACTTCTTAAGTACACTCATATTTACACTTTTACCACCCTTAATTAAGTACACATTATTTATTTAAGTATGTGTTTAATCGTGCTAAGATGTTTATTTAAACAACTTTTTAATGGTGAAAAATCAAGGTTTTGGAAAAATCTTTCCCGTCACATTTTCTATTTTCCTTTGAACTAATTATTTTTGTAAATATATTTTGAAAATCATTTCACCACCGCTAGTTATTTTTTAAAAGGGGTATTTTTGAGTATAAAATCCATTTATTAATTATTAAAAATATATTAATTATCCATATTTAAAGTGGTAAAATTTCGGGTCGTTACAATAATATTCACATTGAAATATAACTATGTCTATATTTCAATCAGCATGAAAAATAGTCATTATTTCATAAATAATGTCCGGTATGTTTTACAAAACATTTTTTGTAACTTGATGCAATCAATAAGTTTTATATGGCATGCTCCAACTATTTCCGCCATTGCTATAATAACATACTAAATTTGGAGTTCCATCATTCACTTAATATAAATAATTTATTTCATATATTGTAACTAGTTTATAACGGTGAGTTCTTTGATCAAATATCTAGAACTCAAAGAAATAAATCTCATAGAAAACAATTTTCAATATGAAAATACAGTTTGAAATAAAAATAGTATTTCTCGTTCCAATATTTAATATCAATTATTATTATTCCAATTCTCGTTTTTGATGTTTCCTTATGAAGCATAAGTAATTATTCACTCTCTTCAACCCAACTGTATCTTAAATCACATCTATTTTTGTACATTCACTTTTCTTTCTAAATGGTTGAACCATTCAAAAAAATATCCTTACTACAACATCATAACGAACTCTTTACAAAAGCGCATGTGATCTCCTTAACATTTAAGGACGTCAAATTTGTTGCACTTTATGTAAATTAATCAAATTAACATGTCAGCGATCGAGTTCTTAGATATACAGTAGTTTTGTTCTTGTGCTACATTTAACACAATACCATCCTTTTGTAATCAATTAAATTGAATACTCGATATTACAATACTGTTTATTGGCTTATTCCAAATGAACTAACTTCATCGGAGTATCGTACATTATGAATAGTGACCATTAACCATATAACATTTATATGTGATTGGAAATGAATCAAATATTCATAGTCTTGTATTGCTTTTGAGTTTAGAACTCATATAATGCAATACACGGTCTCGACCAAATAAACATATAAGGGACCAAATTACGAATGTATTTAGTAGTTGTAAAATCAGGTGCTTACGAATGCAATACACGGTCTAATATTGTAAGAACATATGTTATATTTCTATTTTTCAATTTTCAATTCAGTTCTATTATATATCTTAACTGATGAATGTTTTATCAATCATATTAAATGCACAAATTTATTACTGTAGATTATTAAAACATTATATATCATGTGTTCTTACAATATTAGAAAGGTTAAATGTTATTATTTCATTTTTCTAATAAGGCTCTCATTTATCTTTTATGTTTTACCAAACCCTAAGTCGAAACATAGAAGTCTTTCGATTTCAATACTGGGTGTTAGGACTCGTCCATCTCTACCTTGAGTCTGCCAAACAAGTCATAACTCCACGGATGATTGGTAACTCCTTATCGGTTGTATCATATACAACTCCAAACCCTTTGGTACCTTGTCCTAATTCTGCTTCGACCTTGAGTCTGCTCAACAAATCAAAACAAAATTATTCACTCGTACCTACCTTATCGTGATGGCCTAAGTATAGTATATGCATCTTGATTCTGCTCAATAAATATATATAGTTATCTTACCTCGTCTATTTAATATATTAATAATACTACACATAACATCCCCAACTTGAGTCTGCTCAACAACTAAGGAGTATGCAAGTAATTTATTAATATATATATATATATATATATATATGTTTGTATGTATGGTGGAGGACAACAATATATTGAAGATCCATAATCTTTAATATTTAATATTGAGTGATATCGACTTATGGAATAATATAATTCTTACGAATTACTCTTGTGATTCAAGTGTCAAACACATCTGAAATCACGATATATGTACATTGACGTATGTATTTATTCCTTAAGTCTATTTAGGTTTCTTAATGTTCCACCTTTAATTTGTACATTTATATTATATAAGTTTTACTATTATATAACTTTTATATTTTATATTACTTATATAATAGTCTTATGTATAATATTATATTAATTAAATCTTATATGATTAATTTTTAATTAATTAACATTTTAATTAATTTTATAATATTTTAATATAACATTTATATTAAATATTTATTACATGCTATAACCTCTATAGTATTACACATACATCTTATATATATGTATATTCATTTAATTAATTAACTTTAATTTAATTTTTTTTATTTAATTTTTTTAATTAAATCATATTGGTTTCAAAATTCAATTCAAAACATACATGTATGCTTATGTTATTTTAAAGATTTTAAAACAACATAACATGTATCATAATACATAATACATGTATACATTTATTAATTAAATTGTCTTATTTAATTAATTTATTTTATTAACCTCATTAATAATTTTTATAAATTTCAAAATTTATTTTCAAACATTTTGTAAATTTTATTATATAACATTTATAATATATATATTTTATTTTAAATTTAACTATTAAATTTAACAACTTATATTTTTTATTTTCAAACAATTTTGAAAATTAGTCCAAGGTCTAATTCAAATTTGGGCCTTTTCTATTAGGGACAACTTTTGGATGGTGAGCTTAATAGTTAAACCTAACATAACTAATTTAGACCGCATAAGCAATTGAGTCATGATATCATTGTTAGATCTAGACCAACCCGCAGCTGAAGTTATGTGTGAATTTCAATTTTTTTACCGTATTGGATCTTTATTGGGCCTATGAAGTTTAATTTATTTAGAACATTTCCAAATTTAATTCAAATAAAATCTCTTATTTCATTTAAATTTACAAATTATGGGTAGAATTTTTTTTAATTTATATTCAATTAAATATAATAGTACATATATGTACCATATACATATATGTATGTGTGTGAATGTGTAACATGATAATTCATGCAAGGTATAACATGTCTGTACATAAATGTTGGGATTTACATCGTAACGGATATGTTAGCTCATCCTATATGTATTAAATGTTGTCCAAATATACATATGTATGTAAACTTATTGTTTATATAAATATTAAAGACTATGTAAATACACACACACATACACACACGTATATGTATATATATAACTTATATGTAAAAATATTAATGAGTTATATATATACACACCATTGCATTAAATATTATATTATATATATACATGATAATTTTTTTAAACCATTTTACACATATACATATATATGTATGAATTACGGTAAAAAAAACTTATTATTATTATATTTAAATATATATAAGTATATTTATAATATTTAAATATGTATATGTATATTAGTTATGTATTTGAAATATATATAATTTTAAACCTTTCTAAATAGAATGCAGAACACACATAAAAAATTATTTATATTTTATTGCATTAAATAAATAAATAAATATATTAATTATTCAAAACATAATAAAATCATAATAAATATTTTCTTGTTATATTATTCAAAATTTAAATTTTTAGAAAATAAAGCATGATATTTTAAAGTTACTAAAATTTTCCATAATTTTCTTAGTCAAAATAATATTTTTAATTGATTGATTTCCACCATTTATTAAAATGATTTTTTAAAAAATATAAAAATGAGCTTTAAAATATTATTTTCTGGCCAAGAGTTTATATGACGATAAAAAAAATTTAAAAAACTTAAAATTTAATTTTTGAGACATATTTTTATATGATTTATTTAATTAGTATATTGATTCAAATAATAGTAAACAATAGTAAATAAATATTAAAAATTAATCTGCAATCACCTAAAAATATAATATATATATATATATATGTATGTACTTATAAATTATAGGTTCAACTATTAACATGATATGATGATATAATTAAATACAAGTCATAATTAAAATTAGATGGTATATTAGCATGTATGTATATTAATTAATAAAATGATAATAATTAAAATAAAATTTATTTGGTTGTGCACTTCAGATATATATATATTTAATGTTTTTCAATAAATTAAAACATATATATAACCAATCTAATATGTGACAACATTGATGATACATATAAGAATCTCACGTAACTAGCAATATAATAATATATATATATATATATATATGAATAATAATGTTATTTATAAATCATATAGTATAGCAAAAACATACCTAATATTAATGACCTAGAGCACACATTTTAATGATGAATTCTCCCTCCTTTGAAATCTTCTCGATTAGGCAGATTCCTTAAACCGTAGACCTTTGGCTATCCAATAGCTATCGCCTTTTGAATTGATTTTAGTTGAATTTTTTGGAGCTTCTGGATGGAGAATTCGGCCAGCAATGGGATAAGAGAGGCAGCCAAAAGGTTCTAAAACAATTAGGGTTAGAGGCCATTATATAGTGGATGACATAGAGACAAATATGGATCACATCTCATACCAAGTCTCACTAGATCCAAGCCATCCATATCAAATTTACCTCTAGCCTTTTAGCCGCCCCCCATAGTCTATGTTGCTGTCGAATTAACACCATAATATCATGGGCCAATAGCCCATTTAAGCCCAAATAAATATTATTAATTAAATCTGATTTAATTGCTTGTCGATATCACATGTCGATCGATATATTTATAACTATTATAAATATATACAATAATATTTATTCCTCAAATCATACTCTAAATTTTATAATTAACATTTCATAAATATTACTTAATTTAATTAACTTGTAGCAACTATAAACTAATTAAATCGTTTGGTCTAAAAAGAATTCATCATTTAAGTTGTGTGACTCGTTAGGTGTAAATTTTGTCAGCGATTAACATTGAACTATTCGAATGTTAATGTTCACACGTCACTCAGCAGATGGTGTGACATTTTGGATAAATTTATCGCTTAATTAGTTTGGGTAAAATCCAATTTTATATTATTTAGTGTTACCCGGTTATGACATTTATTTACACTAATTCTCTTCATCAAAACTATATCACTTTGGACTTATGCAATAAGATAATGGCCAAAATTCCAATATCGTCCATATTCAACTCTATAGTCCAAACACAAAGTCCTTGGTTCAATAATAATTATTATTATTAACCGAACTGCTCTGGCCAGAGACTTTGACTTTGAGTTGACTTGAGTTGACTGTGATACTAACCCATATAACTAAGGAGACAAATCCTCCCTTGAATAGTGCTTCACTTCCAATACTCCCACTCGATCCAACTATAGTCACTCGATGGATATCGTGCCATGGTTTTACTGTAATCAAAGTGGAGCTTTCATATTTAAGATCCATGGTATTCTCAAGTCGAGATAACCATGTAAATTAGTCACATCGATATTTTCTGTTTGACCTTAGTTATATTAACTAACAGAAAACTATCGAGTGGGTCATTTCATAGTTATCCAATAACTACTAGTACGTAACCCCTAGGTTCCCTTAGTAGTCATGAGTAATATACTGCCCAACATTTGAAGAGCATTACGTACTCTAGTCTCAACAGATACAACAATATCTAGTCTCGATGCATCTTGACTAGGAACATTTAAATGGTATATTTGTTTTTATTTGATAAATTACTCATTATTAAAATACTTTGTAACTCTATCGCAAAACATACCATTTATGGATTTTCTATTAAATACACTTTTAATTAAATTAATTAATATAACACATTATATCAAGTATATAATAGAAAGAAAACACTTTTATTTCGAACAAGATTGGTCAACAAGTTAGATATATGTAACAAATTATATAATTGTCTATAGGGCATACCCCTAACTCTATCAGCGTCCGCTTCGGAGTTGAGGTATTAAGTGGCTGATATAGGGTTCGCCTCTCTTATAAAGAAGTATTAAGTAGTCTAATGAAATTCCATGCGATGTCAGCTAGAGAGTACCAGAGAGGGGTCCACCTTGGGTTGGGTATTAAATGATGGGGACCTGCCTAAGATATAAGTATTAGATGATTAAAGTCTGCCTAATTTCCATTGGAAGGTTATTAAGTGTGTAACGATTCTGAAATTTACCATTCTTTTGAAAAGTAATTCGATTAAATTGACCTTGATTTAAGTTGAGAATTTGAAATTTGAATTAAAATTTAATGTTGCGTACGATTGGGTGAAATGAATAAAATGTGAATTAAAATATAAAACGAAAATTTTAAGTGATTTCAAATTTAATGTAAAATTTGTCGTTAATATAAAACAGTGAAAATTTTGGTTTCAGAAATTTAAATATCTTACATGAAAATATTGTAGCAAAATTTATAATAAAAACTTCGACGTTCGTTTCGTCGAATTACGATTCCACTAGCTTCGTTTAAATCGATTTAGACGATCGATTTACGGTAGCGACAACCGATATTGCATAAATATCAAATTTTACCCGAGCATTAAATAACTAGTTTTCTGTGTGCTAACGTGTTCATATCGATAGGCTGAGTAAAACAGTGGTTTGTTCCGCATGTTCGGACGTTCGGTTTGTTCTGTGCACTGTTTGGTCCGAGTTAACAATGATTAGTATATATATACAGGATAATATCAGTTGATAGTATAGGTTATAAGTAACAGAAGCCTGAAAAAATAAATGAACACGTATACTATTAAGTGCAATGGGTAGTATAACATGTTAAATTTTATCTTGAATTGGTATAAGCTCGGAATAGAAGTCATGCCGAAAGAAATGGTAAACTCATATTCACGTGGCCACGTTTCTCAATCTCTCCTTTATATTTCTTCTGAAATCATCTATTCGAATAAAAAAAGGCAAGTTGTAACAGTAAACTAAAATTATATATATAACCTTCTTCTACTTCTTCTTCCACCGATCCCTCATCCTTCACCGCCGACTCCAAGTTCACCGCCGCTCCCCTTACTGCCACGCATAGCTTGCCTCTGCCCTTCCCCGTAGCCACCGCCGACCATCCCTCCAGAAGCCACCACCTCCGCTGCATAAAAAAAGAACGAAAGAAAACAGCAGCCGAGCCTTTTCCCTCCACCAAGCTCCTCCTTACCATCGCCTACACCGCCGCAACACCCACGCCCGGCCAGAGCCCCTCCCCTCTTCTCCAACAGCCGCCGCCTTCATCAAAAAAAAGAAACAAAAAGTTTACAGCCGAGACCTCCACCACTTCCACTACATGCGCCACCACCTGTTTCCGCCGTCTGCACTCCTTCCTGTCGTCGTCACACCAGCCTTACATTCCCTAGCCGACCAGCTTGCCTTTCCTCTTCTCTCCCGAGCTTGGCTGTGAGTATATATATAGTTTTATATATATATACAGTATAAAAAAAGAGAGTTTATAATATATAAAAAAGAAGAGAAAAGAAGAAGCTGATGTAGCTGTCCGGATTGGAGATAGACATGTACGAGTTGAAGATTCGTCGTTGAGTTCGATCATGTCGCGTGTTGTAGGCCATTCATGATCGTATCGGGTTATCATCGTTTGTGGTGAGTGTTTATACATTCACATCTAACTAATATCATTATGCAAGTTAATAAAAGTTGAAATTTTCACTTTTATATGTTCGTTGTTAATTGGATTGATATATGTATTTGTTGGATGAATTATCGAATGATATGTGCACATGTTGACAAGATATACACGTCATATGTATGTACACAAGTGTAGAAAAAAATTAAATTGAACATGTCACGTTTCACCATATTATTGATACCTAGTATGTTATATTTTGTTGAAAAATAAATTCAGTCAATATTTGGACATGACTGTATATATTGAACTTGTGATATTAGAAAGGTTTGAAATGTATTGATAAGTTTAATTAACATTTAAATTGACATCTGAATTAATTAATAGAATTTGAATTGATAGTTAAATTGAATTGGAATTTAATTGCCAGTGAAATACCTAATATTAATAACTATGAAATTGTTGTGAATTTTATTGACCGTTTGGATGATTTATTATGATGGATGTTATTGGGTGATATTTGGATGTTTATTCATTTTAATATATCATGTTATAATCCTGTATATTATTTACAGTATATAAAACTATAAATTGAATTATTTTGAATAAATTAAGAAATAGGTTGAAATGATATATACCTATAACATTTATTTTGGGTTGAAACGATATATATCCATCCTTGGAATTAAATTGATATAATTAATTCACTTGGCCATAGGATAGAGAATTATATACGGACACCGGATTGGTTAAATTAAATGATTTTAAAATTTTGTTTTGAAATTATTTAAATGATGTGGTTTTTAGAAAAAATCGAATTTATGGAGATCGAATTATTTTCGAATTGGAAATCGAAATGTTGAAATTTAAATTTGAAACAGGAATTATTTAATTAATCGAAGTTGAGATTTTTAAGCTATAATCAGAATATGATGTGAATTTAAAAAATTGATTTGTTTTAAAAGATCGGACTTCTATTCGAATTTTGAATATTGTTAAGTAAAAGTGATATAAAACGATATTCCGAAATTGAGATTGGAATTTTATTATACTTAAAGATTTGGTTTCTAAATTCAGTATTGAAGAAAATTTGATTTAAGTGTTTTGAATCGATATTTTGAAAATCGAACTCGAAATTGATATAAATCGAAATGATTTATAATTTGGAATTGGAGTTGAAATTAATTTGAAATTGGAATTTAAATTAATTTGGAATTGGAGTTGAAATTAATTTGAAGTTGGAATTTAAATTAATTTGGAATTGGAAGTGAAATTAATTTGGAATCGGAGTTGAAATTAATTTGAATTTGGAATTTAAATTAATTTGGAATTGGAGTTGAAATTAATTTGAAATTGGAATTTAAATTAATTTGGAATTGGAAGTGAAATTAATTTGGAACTGGAATTGAAATTAATTTGGAATTGGAACTTAAATTAATTTGGAATCGAAGAAAAATTCGACTTGAAATTGGAATTGAATCAATTTAATCGAAATTGGATCTGATTTGAATTGGAAAAATTTGAAAAGTGAACCGGTTTGACTTTGAAACTATTTTTAAATGAATTATTTTAGTATAAACGGTTTAAAATCTATATTCCTTAAATATTTAAATTATTTTATTTTTCCAAACTATTTTATTATATAAACCATTTTTAGTACTCAAACTATTTCTATTAAACTATTTAACTATTTTAAAACTATTTAAAATATTTTCTAAAAATTCAAACTGGTAAAAGGGTGGAGTGTTTATATTTAAATCTTGGATTTAAAGGCGAATTGGGTTAAAGTGAATTATATCCAAAATTGTAATTCGAATTAAGTTTTGAAGTAAAATAGATACATTAAATTAAATTAATATTTTAAAGTAAAATATGATTTGTGAAGCGAATATGATGATTTCGAAATGGATTTGATTTTGAAGCGAATATGATATTTTGATATCAGGTACGAATTTTTTTTCGAAATGTAAAATTACCAACCGGTGTGTAAAACGACGTTTGGTTGTTAAAGAGACTGGGGCCTCTTATTGGCGTACGCTATGTCAATATTGGAACCACTTTGACAACTGTTTATGCGGTGGATGAAATCCAAAATGTAGTGGTTGAATTAGCGAACATTTACTGGAATGAAGTAAGAGAATGATGATGGATAGCCTTGACACTTGTGTCATAATTAAAATGACTAAAACAAGAGCCTATGTTTACCCATTGAGGTTAGCTATCTCTAGCGACGTTGATCCCTCGTATTACTATTGTGATTTCTTATTCAATGGGTGCACCTTTTTCGTTTGGATTGATAGTCGCGGTCGACCACGGATGGGTTACGACCAGCTAAAAAGGGTAAACTGGTAGAATCCTACCTTGGGCATTGCCTCCCGTGCCTTGTCATATTTATCCCTATACGAGCCCATTACGATTTTGGTTTAAAACTGTATAAATGTGTTAAGGTGGATCAATGTAAAACCTTAATGCTATTTTGATATTTATTTTACTGATAGACATTATCTATTGTTGCATACTCTATTATGTATAGATAGTTTGACGGGTCTTTAGGAGACGGAAAAACCTGTAACCTCTCTTAAGTTACTTTGCATTGATTTATTGATTTACATGAGGATATTAGTTCTAACTTGAGTATTGTGTTTTCATTATGCTCGGGTCAGCCTGAGTATTTCCAGTTTGGAGAGCTTGTTGTGGAGACGAAGGCATTGCTAGAGATTTTGTTCTATTTCAGCTATTTTATCAGTTTAGTTCATTGGTCAGTTAGACTCATTTACTTTCCAGTTATTTCTTTCCAGTCATTTAGTGTGAGAATAATGTAAACTTATTTGGAATTTTCATGACTTATTTATTTTCCGCTGCGAGATTCTGAGTTGTATTCATTTCTGTGTCTGTGTTCTGTGATTGGTTTTATTTTACCCTAAATAACTATCCATCATTTAAGCAAATGTCCTTGTTTAAATGGTAGGTCGTTATAGTTGGTATCAGAGCTTAGTTGAGCGAACACCTAAGCCTGTGGGGTAAATTCATTATAAATAGGGTAATTAATTGCCCTAGAATGAGTAGAATCTTTCTTGAGAGAGTGTATAATTTTTTTTAAAGAATTTTAGAATTTAAAATCCTTTTTTTTTTCCAAAAATTGTCTTCGAAGCGTTCAAAATTAATATTAATATTAATATTATTTGAAATTTTTTTGACTAGAATAATATTTGAAAATATTTTTAAAGAAAATAAAAGCATTAAACTCGCTTTGGTCGCTAGGAAATAAATTCTGGGGATGACTACAGCATCGCCAGTATTCATTTTTGAGTTTCTGAGTGAGAATTGCTACCAAAAGAAATTTATTTTCGATTAAAACAAGTTTTGTTGTGAAAAATATTCTTAAGTGTGATTTGATAAATATAAGAAAATAGTTTTTGAACTTATAAATTAAAATAGTATAGAAAAGAAAATTTAAAATTTAAATCTATTGAATATTTTTGGTTAAGCAAACAAAAGAAACTTTGAATTTGAGAAATAAAATGAGATTGACCTCAAGAAGCTTAGATAAAGGAGAATTGTATTTGAAATGAATTAAATAAAATAATAAAACAAAATTTTAAGTGAATAAGTTTGTGTAACTTATAGATTTGATAAATGTAACGACCTTGAATTTTTGACATTTGAAATCAGAATATTTAATTGATTTTAAATATCTGGAAGTTGGTTTGATTTGAAATTCGAATATCAAAGTGAATTTGGCAATTTAATTATTGAATTTAATTATTAAATCTGGGTAAAAATATTGTATCTTCAGTTTTAAGCTGATTAAAAATATTTCTCAAGGCTTAGAAAATTCATATTTATGATACTGAAGGTAGTGGGACTTTCAGAATTGAATTTGAAACTGTTTTGTTCAGTTTTGAAATTTTATCGGTTAAATCGGTATTTAAAAAAAAATAGCCTTCCGAGGCACAGTCTCGGAATTCGACGAAACCAGTTCCATTGGATCCGTAATATTGTATTATTATCGGATTTCAATTTTCGTAGTGATTGGAGTTGTTATGTGAGCGTACGATATATAAACGCACTGAAATTTATATCGAATTTAATATAATAACTGGTCCAAAAAGCTATCTTCTCCATACGATTGAATTTGGACTCAAAACCTTTTCCATTGCGTTCGGAATAGGCGTATAACATTATAAACGCCTAGCGGCACGCCTCGATAGGAGGTCAAGATTTTGAGATGCATTTATCGGAACGATTTGAATTTAAATTGGATATTTATATTAGTCCAACCACAGTTGAATTTCTTTCACCATCAAACTTTTCTCCTCAGCTTTTTCAGAATCACTGCAGCTCATCTTCTTCACGCAAAAGAAAATCTTCTCCACGCAATATCTTTTCCACTTTATTTCATTTCAATTCCGACCAAAATCACATCCTTTCTCCTCATTCATTTTCAATTCAGAACTGAAGCCATCACAAGGAAAAAAAAGATCGACTGCCTCGTTCTCGTTCGAGTACTCGTATTCGATCGGAATCGTAAGGGGGAGGGGAACGCGACCATGTCGTGATTTTGACTTCGAGCTGGCATCCTCGACTTCGAAAGAAAAAAAAATCGAATGCGATTAGTTCGATTGAGCTCGGGAACAAGCAAGGCGAAGACAGGCGATGGGGATTGCGAACGATTTCGCGACTGGAGACAATCAATGCTCGCACGATTTCGTGAGCGAGGGTGTTCAGGCATAGTGCTGGTCGGCGACTAGGGCTCGTGGTGGGGCCACGTTCGCACGTGCAATTGGAAGGGGTGGTGCTTTGAGGCTAGGGTTTCGGCGACGTTCGATCTCGTGTGAACAGGACAGTCCAACTCGGCTGTGGGATTCGCGAGCGAGTAGGCGTGGTCGCAGTGATGACCGAGGTGAAGGTAATCTCGATTTTTTTTATTTCTATTTTCAATTAAATGTAATTTATAAACATATATATAATTAGAAGAAAATTTTATACAGAAAGAAAATTAATTACAGCAAGTTTATATATATACACACACACAGTTTATTTATTATATATATGTGGATATATACAGTGAATCAAGAAATATATTTACAGTTAAGTTATAGGCTATTTTATTTTTGAATTTAATTTAATAAGTGTATATATATGTAGATTTAAAATGTAAAAGGTTTAAAACAGAAAAGAATATATATACATAGGTACACAGACCTGTTTTATTTTATACAAAGGTAAACAGAAAATATAAAGGCAGGTTTTGGAAAAATAAATATATATTTTTAAATTCATTTGTTTAAGTTGATTTTAAATAATAGTTTATGGTGATTTATTTGTTTTAATAACTTGTTAATCTATTTCAGTTCCTAAAAAGAAAAAAATAATTATTAGTTGGATTAAAATTATAAAATGGCAATTGGATTGTTCGATTTGTTCGAATATTAATAAATTGTATAAGTTGTTTATACAAGGTCTATAAATCGAGAAAACAAACTGGAATAGGATTGGATTGCAAATTTAAAAGCAAACGTGAGATCTTCTCACTTAAATTAAAATTGAATTGCAGTTATTGATTGATTGCCTGATTATGATAGTATATATATATATATATTGGAGTTGTTGATTTCCCGCATTATATAGCGGATGAGACCCTATGCGCCGCATAATAGCGGATGATATTTTATAAATCCCATATACCGCGATATTCCACCTCGAAGTGGAATGGGTATTTAGTTGTTATGCTAACATCTGTGGATGCAGGGAAACAGGTTGGAGGGATCCAACTGGATTCCTCAAATTATATGAATTTGTTTCATATGTTATATGAATTTGTTTCATATGTTGTGTGATTATTTATTTATAATCTGTGAATGATTATATTTGTGATTGAATTTGTTAAAGGCTATAATTTAGCCGAATGAATTTTTGGTATCGTTGGATACCAGAAATAAATAAAATTGGGTTTTTGAAATTAAAGTTGGAATTTTTTGTAAATTCCTTTTGAAAGAATTGGATTAATTTAAAAGAAGTTTGAAAAAGATAAAGTTTTATTTTTGAATCATACTGAATAAAATTCCAAATATGGGAAAAAAGCTTAATAAGTGGATTTCGAGTAATATTGTTTATAAGTTGAAGAATTTATTTAAAATTTGGATTTTTAAAGAGATAGGAAGAGATAAAAGAATTTGTTTTCTTTAAAAAGAATTTGTTTCTTTAAAAGGAATTTATTTTAAAAGGGAAATAAATTAGGAAATCCATTTGAAAGTTGATTTGGAGTTGAAAGTGAATATTTGAGAAATTGATTTGAAAATCGTATAAAAAGTGAATATTTGGGAATGTAAGTTCAAAATGGAATTTATAAAGGAAAGGGAAAATTGTTTTAAAAATAAACACTGATTTATTTTTAAAGTGTGGAAATAAATTTACAAATTTGGAATGTAAATTTGAAATAAATCGATAAGGATTTATTTAATTGGTTTAAATGGACCATTTTGAAATAGAAGTGTATTTTCCTTGAAAAGCCGAGTATATTTCCAAAGTAGTTTTAAATTTTAAATGAAGAAATTCTGAAATTGGATTTTAAGGAATATTTGGGAGATAAAGTATTTGAACTCGGCAGATTTCCAGTGGAAATGAATAAATATTTGGAAATATATTCCACGTAAGGAAATTGATTTGAAATTTGTTTTCAAAAGTTGAAAGGTGAAATGTGATTTGAAATTTGTTTTCAAAGTAATGAAGTGTGGAAAATATATATCTTGCGTAGATATTTGAAATTTAATAATTTGGGAAAATTATTTAAATTGGTTGATTATTGTGAATGTTATTGATAGTTAAATAACCGACTATCAAAATTTGCCTTTGAAATGGCATTTGAATTTGTTTTAAAACAAGCGCTCATTATTCGGTTTAGTGGGGAGAGGACTTTGTGTCATATAACCCATTCCGAATAATGATACGACGTTATGAATTGCAATTGAAGACCAGTGTGAAGACCGGGTATTTTCGAAAATAAAAGGACAACCTGTTGAATATCTCTGCACCGAGTTGCTTTGGTATAGAGATTTATATCACTCTTCTTGTGATGGGAAGTCCGGACGTGATTAGTGAATATCCGGATTGCAAGGGCTTCTTTGGAAGTGCCTTCGGTTCTGTTCGAACCCGGAACAGACTTGTATGGTTGTTTGTCTGACATTACACTTTGAGATATAAAGCTGATTTCTTTCAAATACATTTCTGTTGGTGGCGGAGAATTTATTCTCTTTGCTTAACACCCTTCTCTGAGACGTACGAGCTCAGAGGTTATGTAATTGAAGGTTATCAGTGATATACTCCCAATTTGGTAGTGTGGCATGCTAAGTGTTGCTGTGTGTTGATGATCATTCGTTGATCATTTGTTGATCAAAGCATGGCTTTGTGAAAAAGCGTAGCTTTGTGGACGAGACCTCATCGGACCTCACAACCCGGAAATGGTCGAAACAGGAAAGATGCGGCAAGGTTATGAGGGTCGCGCCCTTTAGGGTATGTCATTTCCTTCTGGAAAAAGGTGATATTATGGTATGGAGCCCAGATATTTACCTGTGTGGTTGCTCCAATCTCATTTACTGTGTGATTGTTGCTTTATGATCGAGGGCCCTCGGATAAAGGTCCCAAAGGACCGGGGGGTGGCATATTCGTGTAGTAGTTACCTTGTGTAAGGGGTAACCCGACATTGTGTTCGCAGAGAGCTAGTTAGTTCTCGGGACGTCCATCCAGAGGCGTACCCATGTGGCAGTAGGAAGTTCCTTAGCCTGACCATTTGTTGGAAATCCAATTCCCAATACGAACCTTGTACGGGTTTAGTTGTAGAACCTTCCATTTACTTATGGTGGTCACCACTGTTTAGATGGTAGCTATAGTAGGCATAGTTCGAAATGTCTATGCTGGCTAAGATTAATATTATACTTTCGAAATATTTTCCACACTAAACATTAATAATAATATCAACTGATTTTTCATAGTAAGCATCTTTGACTATCATAAGGAGAAATCTCCTCCAATTCTGCGTTTGCATTGTGTGTGTGGCGGGAGGCCTTATGGTAGTTTCATTTTCCAAAAGCATTGCGAATTTCTTTTATTTTCTTTGTGAAAATAACTGTTTTACGATCTCACACTAGTCACCATGACTGACTCGGAGTTTATTGTTCCCTTTCTAAACTCTGGGTGCCCATAATTTTCCACACGGGCAGCCTAGAGTTATGTTATTAGGATATTCTGGAGCTTTGGAGACGAGCTGGATGGCGAGACGTACACTCGTACTTATTTATTTATTCCGCTGTGTATTCTGTATGGGGACAAGTTTATATAACTGTCCATTGTTGTATTGAGTTGTATATTGACTCTCATTGTTGTATTGTATAGACTGATATAGTTCTTTGTTTAAAAGACTAGTGATTATCTATTATATATTGTTCCGCTGCGAATGTGAGATTCTGATATTGTTTCTGTTTTTGTTTTTCTGTTCTTTCTTTTCTTCTGTCTTCTTCTAGCTCTTCTTTTTAACCCTAATGGTTCGGTTTTCCGGCATTCGATTGCGCGGCATTTGATACAGTGGACGTATTAATGCCGACTTTCGAGCGTCGAAAGATCGTATCGTTACATGTGGTATTAGAGCAATTGGTTAAGCGACAACCCTGGATCTGTTGGGTGTTACTCATTAGAGATAGAGTCAGTAGTACTCTAGAATGAGTGTGAGTGTAATAATAGATATGAGGGCGTATTTGTTAGTGAATATAAAAATTGTGTTGTATTGTGTTGACTTATCGGTTGATTGTTTATAGATTCTGGCTGGTGCAGTCTGACCAACTATAATCGATAGGGATTTCTAAACTCTTAAACAAGATAAACTGACACGGTATTGTTTTAAATAGGGTAAATGAAATAATTTTACCCAAAACTATTTTTGTATAGAAAAGAAATCATTTTCCATAAATTATTATTGTATATGGATGCTTGGTTGTTAGAAAGTGATAATATTGAAATATTATCATTATTATATGGAAATTGAATAAGAGATAATGGTATAACCAAAGATTTGGAGATAAATTCATTTAATAAATGAAATTTATAAATATGAATTGAAAGGATAAGGAAATGAATTCATATATGAATGAGATTTGTAAATGTAAATTGTAAATGTGATTTACAATTTGAAATAGAATTCCAGGAAGATAATTGAAAATAAATTCATTAATCTAATGAAATGGTGAAGTGAATTTATAAATGAGTTTTATAAACTGAAACGAGTTTGGGAACTTAGAAAAATTCGAATTGGAATTGAATTTAACTTGGATTAATTTGAATAAAAGTAAATTTGAGAATTACGTCTAGTAGACTAAATGATTTGGAATAAAATTTATTGAGGAGGAATGAAATGGTGATTGAACAAATGAGTTTACATTTGTAAATAAATAAATTAAAGTTGAGTTGTGAGCTAAATATAAAAATGGTTTGGATTTGCAAATAAATTCAAGTAAGCAGAAATCAATTGAAATGGATATGAATTCGTTTCGCTTAAAAAATGAATTGAATGAAAGAAAGTGTGTTGTAAACCATTGAATGTAAATTAGATGAAAGCGATTAAATTTGTATTGAAACTTTATAAATTGCTTATGGGAATTATTTTGAGTGCATTGCTTATGAAAACTATGTGTTTACTATTGAAAATAAGTGAAATGTTAATAAATTTCCTATATATGTCACTTACGTGTTTAAATTGAGTAAGTATAGGCGCAGGGAAGCCGTTTGGCTGGTTTTGACTGCGCGAAATGCTAAATAAATAAGCCGCTTTGCTTAAAATGCTAATAAAGGTACGCCTACGCAATAAAAAAATAGGAAATATGAACTGTTTTTGTTTTTCCGACCGAGTGGGTCGATGTATATATATTTATATCTTTTGTCAAATTGCAAAAGCTCCTCCGTACAAGGGAGACTCCGCCAAAATTTTCTGAAAATTTTGGGAGTTAGAAAAAAAAATTGAATTTTTTTTTAAATTTTCTCTAACGACAACTGATTTGGAAATTGGAATTTGAGATAAAGTAAGTAAGATTCAATCTTCGAAGTTAGAAGATGAATTGAATTCAAGTAAAATTTGAAATGAAAATCTAAATGAAAATTTGGAAATAAAAGTATTGAGATTTGAAATGAATTAGTAAATTGAAGCAAATTGATTTTATATGAAAGTGGAATTCAATTTGAATATAAACTTTAGTAGTGAAGTAGTAAAAATGAATATAAGAAATAATTGTATTGAATTTAAGAAATAAAGAATGAAATTCTTAAGTAAAATGGGTATTGGGAATCCACTAAGTAAATTTGGACATTGTTGTTAAGTGAAGTATACAGGGATTATAAAGGCTATAGGAAAAGGGAATTGGATTTTGATTTAAGAAGATAAATTGGAATTTGCTCGGCAAAGGTATATATTTAAAAATTTCAGTATGAAATTTGATGGGATTTTGATTTTGCCACTTGGCATTTTGTTTTCTATTGGAATTTGGCAGCCCGTAGGGACATTTTGTAGTTGTACCGAGCTAGCCACGCAAAGGAGACGCTGGCGAAATTTTTCGAAAATTTAGAGAGTTAGAAAATTTTTGAGAAATTTTGGATAATTTACAATTTGAATTTAAATTTAAATTTGAATTGTGAAGCAAAATAAAGTTGCTTGAAACTATGAAAGTGTTTGGAAAGTTAGCTGAAGTGATAATGAATCTTTAATAAAAAGATTTGTTTTGAAAATTTGATAAAACTGTTTGGTTTGGGGAAATGATAAACGGGTATTGGAGCATTCTTCTTAACTTGTAATTTTGGGACGAAATTCTTTTAAGGGGGGAAGAATGCAACGACCCTGAATTTTTGACATTTGAAATCAGAATATTTAATTGATTTGAAATTCGAATATCAAAGTGAATTTGGCAATTTAATTATTGAATTTAATTATTAAATCTGGGTAAAAATATTGTATCTTCAGTTTTAAGCTGATTAAAAATATTTTTCAAGGCTTAAAAAATTCATATTTATGATACTGAAGGTAGTGGGACTTTCAGAATTGAATTTGAAACTGTTTTGTTCAGTTTTGAAATTTTATCGGTTAAATCGGTATTTTAAAAAAATAGCCTTCCGAGGCACAGTCTTGGAATTCGACGAAACTAGTTTCATTGGATCTGTAATACTGTATTATTATCGGATTTCAATTTTCGTAGTGATTGGAGTTGTTGTGTGAGCGTACGATATATAAACGCACTGAAATTTATATCGAATTTAATATAATAACTGGTCCAAAAAGCTATCTTCTCCATACGATTGAATTTGGACTCGAAACCTTTTCCATTGCGTTCGGAATAGGCGTATAACATTATAACGCCTAGCGGCACGCCTCGATAGGAGGTCAAGATTTTGAGATGCATTTATCGGAACGATTTGAATTTGAATTTAAATTGGATATTTATATTAGTCCAACCACAGTTGAATTTCTTTCACCGTCAAACTTTTCTCCTTAGCTTTTTCAGAATCATTGTAGCTCATCTGCTTCACGCAAAAGAAAATCTTCTCCACGCGATATCTTTTCCACTTTATTTCATTTCAATGCCGACCAAAATCACATCCTTTCTCCCCATTCATTTTCAATTTAGAACTGAAGCCATCACAAGGAAAAAAAAAAGATCGACTGCCTCGTTCTCGTTCGAGTACTCGTATTCGATCGGAATCGTAAGGGGGAGGGGGACGCGACCATGTCACGATTTTGACTTCGAGCTGGCAACCTCGACTTCGAAAAAAAATAAAAATCGAACGCGATTCGTTCGATTGAGTTTGGGAACAAGCAAGGCGAAGACAGGCGATGTGGGTTGCGAACGATTTCGCAACTGGAGGCGATCAATGCATGCGCGATTTCGAGAGTGAGGGTGTTCAGGCATAGCGCTGGTCGGCGACTAGGGCTCGTGGTGGGGCCACGTTCGCACGTGCAACTGGAAGGGGTGGTGCTTTGAGGCTAGGGTTTCGGCGACGTTCGATCTCGTGTGAACAGGGCAGTCGAACTCGGCTGTAGGATTCGCGAACGAGTAGGTGTGGTCGCAATGATGACCGAGGTGAAGGTAATCTCGATTTTTTTATTTCTATTTTCAATTAAATGTAATTTATAAACATATATATAATTAGAAGAAAATTTTATACAGAAAGAAAAATAATTACAGCAAGTTTATATATATATACACACACGGTTTATTTATTATATATATGTGGATATATACAGTGAATCAAGAAATATATTTACAGTTAAGTTATAGGCTATTTTATTTTTGAATTTAATTTAATAAGTGTATATATATGTAGATTTAAAATGTAAAAGGTTTAAAACAGAAAAGAATATATATACATAGGTACACAGACCTGTTTTATTTTATACAAAGGTAAACAGAAAATATAAAGGCAGGTTTTGGAAAAATAAATATATATTTTTAAATTCATTTGTTTAAGTTGATTTTAAATAACAGTTTATGGTGATTTATTTGTTTTATTAACTTGTTAATCTATTTCAGTTCCTAAAAAGAAAAAAATAATTATTAGTTGGATTAAAATTATAAAATGGCAATTGGATTGTTCGATTTGTTCGAATATTAATAAATTATATAAATTGTTTATACAAGGTCTATAAATCGAGAAAACAAACTGGAATGGGATTGGATTGCAAATTTAAAAGCAAAGGTGAGATCTTCTCACTCAAATTAAAATTGAATTGCAGTTATTGATTGATTGCCTGATTATGATAGTATATATATATATTGGAGTTGTTGATTTCCCGCATTATATAGCGGATGAGACCCTATGCGCCGCATAATAGCGGATGATATTTTATAAATCCCATATACCGCGATATTCCACCTCAAAGTGGAATGGGTATTTAGTTGTTGTGCTAACATCTGTGGATGCAAGGAAACAGGTTGGAGGGATCCAACTGGATTCCTCAAATTATATGAATTTGTTTCATATGTTGTATGAATTTGTTTCATATGTTGTGTGATTATTTATTTATAATTTGTGAATGATTATATTTGTGATTGAATTTGTTAAAGGCTATAATTTAGCCGAATGAATTTTTGGTATCGTTAGATACCAGAAATAAATAAAATTGGGTTTTTGAAATTAAAGTTGGAATTTTTTGTAAATTCCTTTCGAAAGAATTGGATTAATTTAAAAGAAGTTTGAAAAAGATAAAGTTTTATTTTTGAATCATATTGAATAAAATTCCAAATATGGGAAAAAAGCTTATTAAGTGGATTTCGAGTAATATTGTTTATAAGTTGAAGAATTTATTTAAAATTTGGATTTTTAAAGAGATAGGAAGAGATAAAAGAATTTGTTTTCTTTAAAAAGAATTTGTTTCTTTAAAAGGAATTTATTTTAAAAGGGAAATAAATTTGGAAATCCATTTGAAAGTTGATTTGGAGTTGAAAGTGAATATTTGAGAAATTGATTTGAAAATCGTATAAAAAGTGAATATTTGGGAATGTAAGTTCAAAATGGAATTTATAAAGGAAAGGGAAAATTGTTTTAAAAATAAACACTGATTTATTTTTAAAGTGTGGAAATAAATTTACAAATTTGGAATGTAAATTTGAAATAAATCGATAAGGATTTATTTAATTGGTTTAAATGGACCATTTTGAAATAGAAGTGTATTTTCCTTGAAAAGCCGAGTATATTTCCAAAGTAGTTTTAAATTTTAAATGAAGAAATTCTGAAATTGGATTTTAAGGAATATTTGGGAGAAAAGTATTTGAACACGGCAGATTTCCAGTGGAAATGAATAAATATTTGGAAATATATTCCGCGTAAGGAAATTGATTTGAAATTTGTTTTCAAAAGTTGAAAGGTGAAATGTGATTTGAAATTTGTTTTCAAAGTGATGAAGTGTGGAAAATATATACCTTGCGAAGATATTTGAAATTTAATAATTTGGGAAAATTATTTAAATTGGTTGATTGTTGTGAATGTTATTGATAGTTAAATAACCGACTATCAATATTTGCCTTTGAAATGGCATTTGAATTTTTTTTAAAACAAGCGCTCATTATTCGGTTTAGCCGGGAGAGGACTTTGTGTCATATAACCCATTCCGAATAATAATACGACGTTATGAATTGCAATTGAAGACCGGGTATTTTCGAAAATGAAAGGACAACCTTTCGAATGTCTCTGCACCGAGTTGCTCCGGTATAGAGATTTATATCACTCTTCTTGTGATGGGAAGTCCGGACGTGATTAGTGATTATCCGGATTGCAATGGCTTCTTTGGAAGTGCCTTCGGTTCTGTTCGAACCCGGAACAGACTTTTATGGTTGTTTGTCTGACATTACACTTTGAGATATAAAGCTGATTTCTTTCAAATACATTTCTATTAGTGGCGGAGAGTTTATTCTCTTAGCTTAACACCCTTATTTGAGACGTACGAGCTCAAAGGTTATGTAGTTGAAGGTTATCAGTGATATACTCCCAATTTGGTAGTGTGGCATGCTAAGTGTTGCTGTGTGTTGATGATCATTCGTTGATCATTTGTTGATCAAAGCATGGCTTTGTGGATGAGACCTCATCGGACCTCACAACCCGGAAATGGTCGAAACAGGAAAGATGCGGCAAGGTTATGAGGGTCGCGCATTTTAGGGTATGTCATTTCCTTATAGAAGGTGATATTATGGTATGGAGCCCAGATATTTACCTGTGTGGTTGCTCCAATCTCATTTACTGTGTGATTATTGCTTTGTGATCGAGGGCCCTCGGATAAAGGTCCCAAAGGACCGGGGGTGGCATATTCGTGTAGTAGTTACCTAGTGTAAGGGGTAACCCGGCCTTGTGTTCGCAGAGAGATAGTTAGTTCTCGGGACGTCCATCCAGAGGCGTACCCATGTGGCAGTAGGAAGTTCCTTAGCCTGACCATTTGTTGGAAATCCAATTCCCAATACGAACCTTGTACGGGTTTAGTTGTAGAACCTGCCATTTACTTATGGTGGTCACCTCTGTTTAGATGGTAGCTATAGTAGGCATAGTTCGAAATGTCTATGCTGGCTAAGATTAATATTATACTTTCGAAATGTTTTCCACACTATACATTAATAATAATATCAACTGATTTTCGTAGTAAGCATCTTTGACTATCATAAGGAGAAATCTCCTCCAATTCTGCGTTTGCATTGTGTGTGTGGCGGGCGGCCTTATGGTAGTTTCATTTTCCAAAAGCATTGCGAATTTCTTTTATTTTCTTTGTGAAAATAACTGTTTTACGATCTCACACCAGTCACCATGACTGACTCGGAGTTTATTGTTCCCTTTCTAAACTCTGGGTGCCCATAATTTTCCACACGGGCAGCCTAGAGTTATGTTATCAGAATATTTTGGAGCTTTGGAGACGAGTTGGATGGCGAGACGTACACTCGTACTTATTTATTTATTCCGCTGTGTATTCTGTATGGGGACAAGTTTATATAACTGTCCATTGTTGTATTGAGTTGTATATTGACTCTCATTGTTGTATTGTATAGACTGATATAGTTCTTTGTTTAAAAGACTGGTGATTATCTATTATATATTGTTCCGCTGCGAATGTGAGATTCTGATATTGTTTCTGTTTTTGTTTTTCTGTTCTTTCTTTTCTTCTGTCTTCTTCTACCTCTTCTTTTTAACCCTAATGGTTCGGTTTTCCGGCATTCGATTGCGCGGCATTTGATACAGTGGACGTATTAATGTCGACTTTCGAGCGTCGAAAGATCGTATCGTTACAATAAATATTAAGCTAAAGAAAAATTTAAATTTGTTGAATATGAATGATAACGGAAGAAAGAAAGAAAATTAGCTTAAATAAAGTTGAATAAACCGAAAAATGGATACAGATGAAATAAAGTTTAATTTAGTAAAGATAAAATGAATTAATGGAATGAATGCAACTTGAATTATAATTGGAAACGCAATTTGAATTGTGAAAGAAACTGAATAAAAATAAATGAGTGTAAAGAAAGAAAAAGAAAAAATTTATAGGAGCAATTGAGTTGAATTTAAATTGGATGTAAATAAACTGAATGCAAATAGAATGAGTTTCAATAAAATTGAATGGTAATTAATTGATATGAAATAAGTAAGGGAATAGACTATAAGATGAAGTTAACTTAATAAGTTGAATGAAATTGATTGTGGGAGAAGAAAATTTATTAATATAAATTGGAATTATAAAATAAAATTTACTTAAGTAAAATTATTAATGTGAATTTAAATATATGAAATAAACTAATGAAGAGAATCAATGGATTAATATGAATTTAAGTTATGAAATAATAATAAAAAAATGAGTTGCAATTTTGTAAAATGTTTATAATAAACTTAAATGGTTTAGAAATAATAATAGTAAAATACTTAGTGATAATCCAATAAATTTAACTTAACAAGGTTAAATGGAATGATTTTATAAAATGGTTCATAAATGATGTTGATATGAAAAAGAAATATGAACATTATAATTGAAATGTTTTGCTAAGCATAAAAGCTAAAGTTGTATAACTTGTAGATTTGATGAATATGAATGATACGAAAAAGGAAAATGGAATGTGGTATGGAATCAAATTTATTAAATGTAATTAATTATGTGAATTACTGAAATGAAACAATGGAGGTGAAGAAAATGAATCTGACTATAAACGAATGTAAATTAATAGAATGTGAATTCATTAATGTTGACAAGTGCATATCGTGGATGTAAATGAATTGAAATGAGTCAATTAAATGTTCATAAAAAAATTGGATGTTAGGAGAAATGGTAGTGTATAAATTAAATATTGACATTGAAATTAAATGGTGATAGTTTAGATTAACTTGGTGAATATCGATGGTTGAATGCTTTCTTTTATTGCAAATCATTGTTTTAACTGTTTTGATTGCATGTGATTGTTCTATGTTGCATGTTTGTGTTAGTGCTTATGATTTGGATTCAAAATCATGTTATATGGTTCTATTTAACTCATACATGGTTTATATCTTATGATAAGTAACTAACATTCTAAATTGAGTTGAGATAGGCACATACGAAGACCGTTTGGTTGTATACGCGGATTTATATGCTTTTGCTTGCTTAATACGAGCGAACTTGCTCGTATTATTAATAATAAGGTACGTATCTCGGATTACATACCGCGATTTTATATGTTTTCCCTTCGGGATGCCTCATCATTGAGATGAGACATACATTTGATATATATGGGGTATATTTGTGTTATATATTATATTGTAAAAAAAAATTCCCGATCGAGCCGTGCAAAGGAGACTCTGCCGAAATTTTCCGTAAATCCGATAGTTAGAGAAAATTTTGAAGTTTCAAATTTTTTTTATAACTTGTTTATATAAATAAGTTATATTTTTCGTAAAACTAATATCGGAGTAGCGTAGTAATAGTTTTTGCAAATAAGATGGTTATGTTTTATAAGTTGATTATTTTGCATAAAATATATTCTTTACTTAACGCCTTTTCGAGGACGAAAAGTTTTGAGTGGGGGCGAATGTAATAATTCCGAAATTTATCGTTCTTTTGTAAAGTAATTCGATTAAATTGACCTTGATTTAAGTTGAGAATTTGAAATTTGAATTAAATTTTAATGTTGCGTCGACTGGTTGAAACGAATAAATTGTGAATTAAAATATAAAATGGAAATTTTAAGCGATTTGAAATTTAACGTAAAATCTATCGTTAATATAAAACAGTGAAAATTTTGGTTTTAGAAATTTAAATATCTTACATGAAAATATTGTAGCAAAATTTATAAAAAAAAACGTCGACGTTCGTTTCGTCGAATTACGATTTCGCTAGCTTCGTTTAAATCGATTTACGGTAGCGGCAACCGATATTGCGTAAATATCAAATTTTACCCGAGCATTAAATAACTAGATGTCTGTGTGGTAACGTATTCATATCGATACGCTGAGTACAATGGTGGTTTGTTACGCATGTTCGGACGTTCGGTTTGTTCTGTGCGTTGTTTGGTCCGAGTTAACAATGGTTAGTATTTATATACAGGATAATATCAGTTGATAGTATAGGTTATAAGTAATAGAAGCCTGCAAAAAAAAGAACACGTATACTATTAAGTGGAATGGGTAGTATAACACGTTAAATTTTATCTTGAATTGGTATAGGCTCGGAATAGAAGTCATGCCGAAAGAAATGGTAAACTCATATGCATGTGGCCATGTTCCTCTATCTCTCCTTTATATTTCTACTGAAATCATATTTCTTCTGAAATCATATTTCTTCCGAAATCATATTTCTTCTGAAATCATCTAATTGAATAAAAAAGGAAAGCTGTAACAGTAAACTCAAGTTATATATATAACTTTCTTCTACTTCTTCCACCGATCCCTCATCCTTCACCGCCGACTCCAAGTCCACCGCCGCTCCCCTTACTGCCGCGCATAGCTTGCCTCCGTCCTTCCCCATAGCCGCCGCTGACCATCCTTCCAGTAGCCACCACCTCCGCTGCATAAAAAAAAGAACGAAAGAAAACAACAGCCGAGCCTTTCTTCTCCACCGAGCTCCTCCCTACCACCGCCTGCACCGTCGCAACACCCACCTCCGGCCAGGGCCCCTCCCCTCTTCTCCAACAGCCACCGCCTTCATTTGAAAAACAAAACAAAAAGTTTACAACCGAGACCTCAACACTTCCACTGCCTACGCCACCACCTGTTTCCGCCGCCTGCACTCCTCCCTGTCGTCGCCACACTAGCCTTACATCCCTTAGCCGACCAGCTGGCCTTTCCCCTTCTCTCCCGAGCTTGGCCGTGAGTATATAATTATATATATATATAATTATATATATATATATAATTATATATATATATATAATTATATATATATACAGTAAAAAGAGAGAGAGAGAGAGAGTTTATAATTAAAAAAGAAAAAGAAAAGTAGAAGCTGCTGTAGCTGTCCGGATTGGAGATAGAAGTGATCGTGTCATGTGTCGTAGGCCGTTCGTGATCGTATTGGGTTATCATCGTTTGTGGTGAGTGTTTACACATTCACATCTAACCAATATCGTTATGCAAGTTAATAAAAGTTGAAATTTTCACTTTTATATGTTCGTTGTTAATTGGATTGATATATGTATTTGTTGGATGAATTATCGAATGATGTGTGACATGTTGACACGATATACACATCATATGTATGTACATAAGTGTAGAAAAAAAATTAAATTGAACAGGTCACGTTTCACCATGTTATTGATACCTAGTATGTTATATTTTGTTGAAATTTTCTTTCCGTCAATATTTGGACATGACTGTATATATTGAACTTGTGATATTGGAAAGGTTTGAAATGTATTGATAAGTTTAATTGACATTTAAATTGACATCTGAATTAATTGATAGAATTTGAATTGACAGTTAAATTGAATTGGAATTTAATTGCCAGTAAAATATCCGATATTAATAACTATGAAATTGTTGTGAATTTTATTGACTGTTTGGATGATTTGTTGTGATGGATGCTATTGGGTGATATTTGGATGTTTATTTATTTTGATATATCATGTTATAATCCTGTATATTATTTACAGTATATAAAACTGTAAATTGAATTATTTAGAATAAATTAATAAATATGTTGAAATGATATATACCTATGACATTTATTTTGGGTTGAAATGATATATATCCATCCTTGGAATTAAATTGAAATAATTAATTCACTTGGCCATAGGATAGAGAATTATATACGGACACCAGATTGGTTAAACTAAATGATTTTAAAATTTTGTTTTGAAATTATTTAAATGATGTGGTTTTTAGAAAAAATCAAATTTATGGAAATCGAATTATTTTCGAATTGGAACTCAGAATGTTGAAATTTAAATTTGAAACAGGAATTAGTTAATTAATCGAAGTTGAGATTTTTAAGCTATAATCAGAATATGATGTGAATTTAAGAAATTGATTTGTTTTAAAAGATCGGACTTTTATTCAAATTTTGAATATTGCTAAGTAAAAGCGATATAAAACGACATTCCAAAATGTAGATTGGAATTTAATTATATTTAAAGATTTGGTTTCTAAATTGGGTATTGAAGAAACTTTGATTTACATGTTTTGAATCGATATTTTGGAAATCGAACTCGGAATTGATATAAATCGAAATGATTTATAATTTGGAATTGGAGTTGAAATTAATTTAAAATTGGAATTTAAATTAATTTGGAAGTGGAGTTGAAATTAATTTGAAGTTGGAATTTAAATTAATTTGGAATTAGAAGTGAAATTAATTTGGAATTGGAGTTAAAATTAATTTGAAATTGGAATTTAAATTAATTTGGAATTGGAGTTGAAATTAATTTGAAATTGGAATTCAAATTAATTTGGAATTGGAAGTGAAATTAATTTGGAATTGGAATTGAAATTAATTTGGAATTGGGATTTAAATTAATTTGGAATCGAAGAAAAATTCGACTTGAAATTGGATTGAATCAATTTAATCGAAATGGAAATTGGATCTGATTTGAATTGGTAAATTTTGGAAAGTGAATCGGTTTGACTTTGAAACTATTTTTAAATGAATTATTTTAGTATAAACGGTTTGAAATCTATATTCCTTAAATATTTAAATTATTTTGATTTTCTAAACTATTTTATTATATAAACCATTTTTAATACTCAAACTATTTCTATTAACCTATTTAACTATTTAATTATTTTAAAACTATTTCAAATATTTTCTAAAAATTTAAACTGGTAAAAGGGTGGAGTGTTTATATTTAAATCTTGGATTTAAAGGCGAATAGGGTTAAAGTGAATTATATTCAAAATTGTAATTCGAATCAAGTTTTGAAGTAAAATAGATACATAAAATTGAATTAATATTTTGAAGTAAAATATGATTTGTGAAGTGAATATGATGATTTTGAAATGGATTTGATTTTGAAGTGAATATGATATTTTGGTATCAGGTATGAATTGTTTTTGAAATGTAAAAGTACCAATCGATGTGTAAAACGACGTTTGGTTGTTAAATAAACCGGGGCCTCTTATTGGCATACTCTATGCCAATATTGGAATCACTTTGACAACCGTGTACGCAGTGGATGATATCCAGAATGTAGTGGTTGAATTAGCGAACGTTTACTGGAATGAAGTAAAAAAACGATGATGGATAGCCTTGACACTCGTGTCATGATTAAAATGACTAAAACAGGAGCCTATGTCTAGCCATTGAGGTTAGCTACCTCTAGCGACGTTGGTCCCTTGTATCACTGTTGTGATATCATATTCGATGGGTGCACCTTTTTCGTTTGGATTGATAGTCGCGGTTGGCCACGGATGGGTTACGACCAGCCAGAAAGGGTAAACTGGTAGAATTCTACCTTGAGCATTGCTTCACGTGCCTTGTCATATTTATCCCTATACAAGCCCATAACGATTTTGGTTTAAAACTGTATAAATGTGTTAAGGTGGATCAATGTAGAGCGTTAATGCTATTTTGATATTTATTTTACTGATAGACATTATCTATTGTAGCGTACTCTATTATGTATATATAGTTTGACGGATCCTTAAGAGATGGAAAAACCCGTAACCTCTCTTAAGTTACTTTGCATTGATTTATTGATTTACATGAGGATATTAGTTCTGACTCAGGTATTATGTTTTCATTATGCTCGGGTCAACTTGAGTATTTCCAGTTTGGAGAGCTTGTTGTGGAGACGAAGACATTGTTGGAGATTCTGTTCTATTTCGGTTATTTTATCAGTTTAGTTCGTTGTGTCATTTAGACTCATTTCCTTTCCAGTTATTTCTTTCCAGTCATTTAGTGTGAGAATAATGTAAACTTATTTGGAGTTTTCATGACTTATTTATTTTCCGCTGCGAGATTCTGAGTTGTATTTATTTCTGTGTCTGTGTCTGTGTTTTGTGATTGATTCCATTTTAGCCTAAATAACTATCCATCATTTAAGTAAATGTCCTTGTTTAAATGGTGGATCGTTACAAAGTGGCTTAGGTACTTTCTCTCACATTATTAGGACATGATTGATGGTAGTTGTGGAAGTTGCACGAGACTGGGAAGGGCCTTTGGCCTACAGTTCACGGTAAGTTATGGAATTGGACGGAAAGAATGTAGATTGTAGGATTGGACTAAAAAAGCTTTCGGGCTTACAGCGGTAGGTATTTTCGTTATGATATAGCTAAAATGCGAAGACATGTTACTTATCTAAATGATACTGTCCAAATACTATTATGGTAAGATTTGAGATTTTCATTCACTGGACTAGTTATTCACCGCCTCCTCATTAACACACAAGTTAGGTGAGACGATGATGATTTAGAGGATGAAGGCGGAGGCAATGACTTATGGCAGTTATCTATCTACTTATGTTTTTGTATTTTTGATGTACCTATTTCAAACATGATGTTGTGTATTTTGAGATATTGTATTTCAGATACTGGAATGTTATGTTTTGTTGTGGGATTTGAATTTCTATAAAATGGTTGCTATTTTTGATATTATATTTTACCCTTTCTGCTGCGAGATTCTGATAGCATTAGTAGATATCTGTGTATTGTTCATTGTATCAATTTTACCAATCAACGGCCAGCTTTGGAATGGGTCTAAGGTTTGATGGGCCTTTACTAGGTAAAAAATTAGGCCCGTTGCAAGGTGGGTTGTTACAAGCCTTACCACCATCGCAGCTAAACTTCTCGGTGCATATTCCAATGAAGGTCAGAAATCAAATTAAAAAATGAACTATAAACTCTTCCACTATAATAACATGTAATTCAATGTGGTTAATGTGGTGTGCTTCCTACTCAAAGCGTCAGCAACCACATTCTCCTTTTTTGGAGTATAGGTAATCCTAAAATTATATGATGACAAAAACTCCATCTATTATTGTTGCCTAAGATTCAAGCCCTTATGAGAAAATTGGTATTTGAGGGACTTGTGATCTTTAAAATACTCAAATCTCTCTCCCAAGAGATAGTGACCCCGGGACTTCAATTCAAATACGATGGCAGTTGGCTCAAGATCATGCATTGGGTAATTCTTCTCATGGATCTTAAGCTGTTGACACGCGTATGCTACCGCCTTCTCTTCTTGCATCAGGACATCACCATGCCCAGTACCGGAAGCATCGGTATAAACAATAAATGGTTTGGTACCATTCGGGATAGTCAAAATCGATGTGCTCATTAGTAACTCCTTTAAACTAGAAAATGCTCTTTCACATTCTGGACTCCAAGCATAGACCAAATTCTTCTTAATAAGATGAGTCAAGGGTGCTGAAATATTTGCGAAGTCCTTAGTGAACTTCTTATAAAATCTTGCCAATCCCAAAGAGCTATGAACCTCTGAAGCATTCTTTGGTGTCTTCCAATCCGTCACTGCTTTAGCCTTTCCTGGATCCACCGCCAATCCTTCTCTAGAAACTATGTGTCTAAGGAAATAGACCTCCTTCCAAAAATGACATTGTGACAATTTCACTCTCAACTAGTTCCTTCTCAAAACTTCCAACACCTCTATCAAATGATACTTCTTCTCCTCTTCACTCCAAGAAAATACCAAGATATCATCCATAAATACGACTACAAATTTATTCAGTTTCTCCTTGAAAACTCTGCTCATAAGGTCCACAAAATACGCATGAGTATTAATCTAAGCTGAAAGGCAAGGCTACCTACTCTATCAATCATCCGGGAGTATAAAATGTAATCTTGGTATATTATCCTCTGCTACCCTCAACCGGTGGAACCTAGTAGCTAAATCAAGCTGAGGGAAAACCATAGCCTCAACCACTTGATCAAAGAGGTTGCCATTGTAGGGCAAAGGATATTAATTTTTCCTTGTTAATTCATTTAGCTCATGATAATAGACGCACAACCTATGGGAACCTTCTGCTTTAGTGGTAAAAAAATAGGTGCTCCCCACTCCGAAATACTCCTTCATATAAAGCCCTTCTTCAATAGCTTCGAGACTTGCTTATCCAATTCTCTTCTCTTCTCCGAGCCATGTTACTAAGAGGCATTATCATAGGCCTAGCATCCTTCACAAGATCAATTTTAAACTCAATCTCTCTTCGGGGAGGAAGACCAAAAACTTCTACAAAGACATTCAGAAATTCTTGCACTACGGGGATCAAACATAACGTTTCCTATGGCGGGCTAAGAGAACATACGTAACTAGACATCATGGAATCATGGTGATTAAAAAACTACAAGGTCTGGCCCTCTACCATTTCTCAATCGCACTACCCTCCTATCACAATCTAATATCAACCCATAGCGCATCCAATCCATTCCCAAAATCAGCCCATACCCCAATAAATGCATATGCATTGCATAAGAAGACTACACCATGTGTGACCAATTTTAAATCATGCTAAACCATAGATAGTCAAGTTGATTCCCCAATAGGATTTGACATCAAGGTAGATTCACGAACAATGTGAAGCATATGACTTAATCTATGAACATATGAACTTGTAATAAATAAATGAGATGCACCCTTATAAAATAAAGTTCGGATGGGAAAACTAGATAACTGTAGCACACCTTTCATCACTATTTGCTTCTCTTTCTCTTAAGTAGATGGTGGTAAAACACAACTAGTTGGAACCACTTCTAGAGCATATACCTTTACAAATTATCCTTCCTTCTTCTACAAAGTTGGGCAATTATTCCTAAAGTGACCGAACGACTCACAATTTTAGCACTTGAACTTTGAGATATCCACTTTACATTATTTTGTTATGTGATTCTTCTTATGGCACTTCCTAAATATAATTGCCTGCTTCTTGTCCATCCTCCATGGGGTTTATTACGCTTGCGCTTATCCTATTGTTGGTTCACCCCTTCTTAAGTTCCTCCTCCTTAGCCACTTAAGACACTCGTCATCGATTGAGTTCAATAATGCCACTTCAACCAAACCTTTGAATATAGCTTCGTATGGTATCTGATTTAATGCTATCTCCTTAAGAGGTGTGTTCAACCTCTTAGCAAACTTTAGCACCTTCTTCTCTGATGTGTTAATCAAGTCGAATCCAAACTTCGCTAACTCATAAATTTGATTAACATATTCTTGAACCGAAAGCTCTCCTTGCTTTACATAGTGAAGCTCTCGAACAATAGTCTCTTCTCCACTCCAAAGATAAACTTAACTTCAAACCTTCTCTTGAAATCTGCCAAAGTGATAGTCCCCTCCTCAACCCATGGGATAATAATATTGCACCAGTTAGTTGTTTCCCCTTATAGGTGCTAGGAAGCCAATTGTCTCCTACTAATATCGCTCAAACCCAAAAGATTGGATACCTTTTCACAAGTGCTCTGCTCGAGTTACTGAATAGGGTTCTATAACAACCCGCACCTTTACCAATGAGCTAGAAATTCCTTTTTAAAACCATTTAAAACATTTCAAGAAACTTTCAAAAATCATTTTGTTAAATTCTTTCATATGGGGTCGGACTTAGAAATGGATTTTTATTCATCCTTTCCTTTGGAATTTCCTTCCTTTCTACTCATTCTTAACTCATCTTCATTAAGAACATATCAAAATCTGCCTATCATCATGTCGTAGTTAATATACACCTACCTGCGAAAAATTGCTTAATTCCTTTTCACATCTTACTTTCAGATTCTTGCAACATATAGGTTCTTACCTATCTCTCTGGGTGAAATGTATGTCTTCAATCGGTAATCCATCGAAATCCACAATCATTGGATTGTTACAAGTTTTTAATTTAGTAGAAAATTCAGGCCCATTAAGGTGCGGGTTGTTACAGGTTTAGTTCCTACATAGGAATTCCCATCTAGATTGGAGAAATCCCTACGGAGCTTCGGGGAATCTACTACTAGAAGTTGTTGGACAGTAACTACTTTTTGGGTAGTACGCATGGAGATGGGATTAACAACACTACCTTGGCTTGTTGCCTGCAGATATCATCTGAATCATATTGGGATGTTCACTCTGAGGATATCTACAATATCGACTTTAGTACTAGTCACGGCCGTGGTTGTTGCCACCCCACTAGTGTTGTTTTTTGTTCTAGTCTCAACTGAATTACTCACTTTCAACTATCTATAAATTAGATTCATTAGCAACTCCCCAATGGATAGTAAATAAAATTGGAACAATAAATGTTATGTACATATATGTAACAGCCGGGCGATTTTCGACCATCGAAAATCGACACTAGTACATCCACTGTATAGAGTGTCGAGCGATCGAGTGCCGGAAATACCAGTTTGTTAGGGTTTTAAGAAAAAGAGATAGAAGAAGAAACAGAAACAACAGCACATAATCTCACAGTCGCAGCGGAACAAAACATAATATACAATAACAGCATTTTATACAAAGAAAAGCTGTAACTGTTAATACACATACAAGATATCAGAGTACAAAAAATCTGGACAGTTATAATAACTTGTCCCTAATACTAACTATACAGTCTACAATACATAACAGAATATAATCAATATGTCTCTGCCATCCAGCTCGTCTCCTGAGCTCCAAAAGCGTCCTAACCTGAAATTCTGTGATACTCGGTCTGACTTGAGCATTACAATAAAGTAACACCCGAGTCAGGCTGGAAACCAGTGTGAGTAAAACACACTTAATTGGAAATACTTGAGTTATAAAAATCCTTTGAAAACCAAGGTAACTCGTACAAAGCTACGAGTTTTTATCCGATTGTGACCAACAATTTTACAGAAATCCATCGATATTGTAATAATGTCTAAAGTACAATACTTATTTAAAATAGTTAAATTTGTGAAAATTAATCCAATTCCAGTCTATTAAATTCTGTACTCAAACCGTAAAGGTTCGTGGTGATTTTCAAACCGAAGTGGTTCCGGATAACACTGATACCTGATTCGTCCTCGTCGGATCTAAGGAATAAATTCTTAAAAAGGTAAATTTATTTAAAATAAACAATTTATATTAGGGTGACAATATTCAAATATGGGAATTTATTACAGACGTTTATTTCAAATAAAACGTATCGTCATTTTAAGCTACTTTTTAACTTGTCTGACCATTAGATGGCACATGCAAGAATAATTGAATTACATCTCTAATAGAATTAAGCCTAGATATAGATTGTTAACCAAATTATCGATCTATAACAATTTCACATCAGGATTTAATAACTTTAATTAACTGAAAACCCATTATGTCTTAATCCACATTAATTACAAATTAAGAAATTATATAACAATTTATTTCTAGTTAATTAAAATTAAACACACTATTTAATATCTATCTTGGTAAATTTACATAAGTTTGAGTCAATGATAATAATATAATTAATTAATTACCTTTTTAATTATAAAATATCATTAAACTCTAATTCACGGGAAAATCCATTATACTAATTTAAAATATTGGGTAGTAGGGTTAAGAATGCAAAAATCTTCAATATTGGTTCGGTTTAAAAATGAAGAAAAATATATTTTAGAGTTTAAAATTTTTAGTTATTATATAAATATAAGTTCCACTTCTTTCCTTTTTCTTTCTTTTCTTTTCATTTTTCCTTTTCCTTTCATTTTTCTTTCTTTCTTTTATTTTCCCTCTTCTTTCCCATTCCTTTTATTTTCCTTTCTTTTCATTTTCTTTCTTCTCTCCTTGGCCCAAAACCCGGCCCATATTATTTTCTTCCCTTCCTTCTTTCTTTTCTACTTTCCAGTTTCGCTCTTCCTCTCTTCCTTCGTTCGAATACACCCAACTGTGCACGATCATGTGCACGTGCACACGATCACCGACCAACTATCCTCGCCGTCGATCCTCTCCATATGTTGCCCTTACCCTTCTCACTCGATCGACAACCTGAAACCACGGTCACATCCCCGATTTCAAAATTTAACCCCTTGTTCCAAATTTGGAGCAAAGCCTCTCCACCTAACCACCTCGTCCCGCCACCACGCACTACCGATCCCCACCAAACCTTATCGAAAACGCACTCCACATCCATCCCTACCATTTCCCCCCATACCGCATCCTTCCAGCTGCCCCACGACTCCACCATTTCCTCAAAAACCGAGGCCTATGAACAACCCACCTAAACCCTAATGCTGCCTCTCCTGGCCACCACAGGCTCAGGTAAAATGCTGTGCCATTTTTCTCGAGTGTGCCACCACCTCAGCCACCTCCACCTTAAACCCGATGCCGTGAAATCAACTTTGACGCTGGAATTTTCCTTCCCCCCCAAATCCGATCATCGTCCCACCTCGCCATCCACACCCAAGGAAAAATCCTCAAACCACTTCCAAAATTCCAGTTTTCCAATAGCAATCATCATCATATAATCTATCCACTAAATCATGATAGCCGAAACTCATCCATACCCGAGTTACTTACTGTACCATATGTTTATCTCCTTCTATACTTCATACTACCCAACGAAATAGATTTTAAAATAATCTATAATCGTAAACAAGCAGACTTTGTTTTGATTTCAAGATTTAAAACTAACTAGATAGTTTGGTATTGATTTTTAAAGTTGTTGTTTAACTGTTTTATCCAATAAAACATGAAACAGAGGAAGAAGAAAAAAACATGGTGGGTTTTCCTTTGAGTTATAGGGTGTTGAAACATGTTTATCCCATCTATAAAAGTATTGAATATCTTAACACATGATCACATACCAAGGTACACGAGTTTATCCAAATTTACATACATATACACATGCATACATGGTTTACAAGTAAGTGAGAAAATGGGTTTTACTCACAGTTTTTTTTAGACAATAGAAGAACTGCTGCTTGTTCTTGATTTATCCACTCCCTGAAACTTTAACACTCAGCTTGCTTTTTGGTTAAATGGCAACACTTTGAATTTTAATGTTTTGAAAAGTTAGGATGTAAACGTGAAGTTAGTCTAGGTATTTATAATGGAGAGAGGATGGTGTACAGTGTAAGCCAAATAGCATATACTGTACAGGCTCTCACATTTTATTAATATATATATATATATATATGTATTTAAAAGTGATTTGATTAATTGAAAAGAGGTTTTGATTTAATATGTGTACATGACCTGATTTTATACTATGAGAGCTTGACTTGATTTATTTATTGATTTGCTATTTTGTAAGCTTGAAATGAAATTTGCCATTATGATGTCCCCTTAAGCTTATCCATATATATATTTCCTACCACTTAGACCATATGCAAGGTTTTTATAACATATATACACAAATTCACACATACAATACTTGTATGAACATATATATCTATTCATATATGTTGTTGTCATTATATATATACTTGCATTTTCACTATTTAATACACACACACATTTGCTTGTATTTGTCATCATGTTACATATATATATATATATTCACATTATCCCCTATTTACATATTTACCTATATTTGCATATATATGCTTACCTACATTTATACATATTTATTTACTTACATATGTTTTACCATCATATACATACATTTATACTTATACATATTCTCATATACATTGCTTATGTATATTTTTGATATTATATATATATCCACATTTATACAAACTTTCATATATTTTATTTCATATGGGCATATATACATATATACATTTATATACTTATATATTATCAAACGCCATAAAGCTTGTATATATTTATATATATTTATGGATATTTTATCTTAATTTAAATGGTGGAGTTTATATATACATATAATTTAAATATTTATCATATTTAGGAATTTATATTTAAAATATGAATATAGTTTTTAATAAATTCATATATTTCCAATACCATAGAATTAAATTTTAAATAATTGAAATTAGTTAACTGCCTCATTAACAGGCGTCAAAAACCCGGGTCGTTACAACTGAATTACTCAATAGTGTTGTTTTTTGTTCTAGTCTCAACTGAATTACTCACCTTCAACTATCTATAAATTAGATTCATTAACAACTCCCCAATGAATAGTAAATAAAATTGGAACAATAAATGTTATGTACATATATATACTCGACACATTTATGTACTTATATATATATATCAATTTTATAAAAATACAAATACATTCTCTTAATACATCCTAGCCCTTAATTTAGTGAACATTTTTCTTTGATACTAAATGTAACAACTCGTCATTTTCGACCCTCTAATTTAATGTCATAAAGATGCGTAAACCCTAAAGAACCAAAAATGATAAGTCATTAAGAGATGATAACAAGAAACAAAATATATATTCTAACTAAATATTTCTGAACTCACAACAAAAGGAAACAAATATACAATATACCCAAGCATATCAAAAAACATAGTCATTTACATACAATTAATCCAAATCCACGCTATAATGTCAAATGTTTGTTCATATATAATACATACACACAAGCAACATCATCGTCATCTGCACCTTCAAATTCCATTCGACTAGTAAGTCCAATTTCCATTAACATAACAATGATATACACAAAAAAGAGAATATAGAGAAGGGTCAAACATTAGTCTAAGTGAGCGTAACAATTTTTTTTGTTACATACTATAATTCTACCCATAAAACATTACGACTATCTATAATAGATAACTCATACCTTAACCTGTTTTGTCTACAACCAACAAACGAGTTAAATAATACTACATATATGGTTGACACATGACAATAAGGTTATGATACAAACAAACAACAATACATGGACAACGATGTGGTCTCATCCAAATACAAATGCCATGCCCACCCTTGTTGCATTAACACATGGCTTAGTTGCAGAATGAACTCAAATGCCTACGAACTCATTTTCATATATCTACATGCGCCTTATCTTTAAGTGAGAAATTGTGTCAGCATGATAATTAATAGTGGCAAACAAACAAACAAACTCTTATACATATAACATACCATTATCATCAATATACTCGACATTGCCTACGATCAGACATATTAAGTAAACATAATAACAATCATCAAACATTAGCAAACTACATCATAAAATACTTGCTCCAATTTAACGAACACATCGAAACTCAAACTCGAAATGAATTCCAATCTATATCGGCTCTACTGGGTCAAGGTTTAACCTAAGCCCAGCAATTACAACAGATCAATTGGTTATTACCAATCGGTCGATCAGTTGGTGCTTATAGACCGAGCACTATTGTGATGACCATGAGATTCGAACCTCTATCGTCCCAAAAAGCAACATCATGCACCAACCACCGTGCTAAAAGATTTTTGTGTTAACTTTCCAAGAGGATTGTTACAGACTACCCCCTTAAAGAGCCCAACATCCGCGTTGGCTCATCATCACACACCACCCAAGTATTGTGTTTATAGCCCGCATCAGTACTACACTGATTAACATCCACAATATTACAACGCACAATTTCGGCTAGGTAATATCTCTAATACCAAATGTGAAGACTACGGAATTCGAACCCCTGTCATCTCAGAAAGCAACATCACGCACTAACCATCGTGCTAAAAGTCTTTGTGTTAACTTTTCGAGGGGGTTGTTATAACATTGTGTTATTTTTTCTCCTTCTTCTTTGATTTTTATATTCTTGTTATAGATTCTGCAATACCTTGTAATTTCAAGGACTAAATTAAACAAGGACGTTTTTGTAATTTCAACAATGGGTGTAAAATAGTAACTTTATAAATGAATGAGTAATGTGATAAGACTTGCGCCATTACAATGGGCTAATTTTTCTAATCAATTTTGACTATAAGCTTGCCTCGTTAGAGTTAAGATACGAGTGATATGGACGTTTTCCGCAAACGGATTTTAAATATTTTAAATGGGCTCGATCCAGCTGGTTGAATGGACATTTTACTCATGTGTAAATACTATTTCTCAAATTCAAATTTAAAAGAAACACAAGTACAATCATTCTTCTTCTTCCTCAAAAAGCCCGTTTCCATTTTTAATCAAAGAATCATATCTCCCTGGAAACTTGATGAAATTTCACAAATAAATTAATAAATTGACAACCGTAAAGAGGGAAATAAACTGATATCAATTTTAATTTAGAGTGCATCTAAATTTGGACATTGGAAGAAGTTGTGACTTTGCATCTTCATTTTGGGGCTAGGCGATTGATTGTGAGTGTGGCTAATCTAATTTACCATATACTTTGTTCGCCATTTTTATATTATAATTCTTATAACCTAAAGATGATAATTTAAGGTTTTATTGGGTAATTACCGATATGAATGATAACTATAATGGATTATAATATAAATAAATCTAATTTGGAAAAATAAATCGTCGAATTGATTTAATGGATGTAACGAGTTTTCAAAACATAGAAAACGTGAGTATGTTTCAATTGTATATGATTTAGTATTATGAAAATGCGATTATAATGATAAAATATGAATTTTTGAGATTGATGTATGAGAATTGGTAAATAATAACGAATACACACAAACACATGTTACCAACACGGTTGGCATAGTTGGTTGATGGTCCGGACTATAGGACCAAAGGTCATAAGTTCAAACCTCGAGACAAACAACCTTATAACAAGTACTCGGAGTATGTGTTTGGCAAACACATAATTTCCAAGAGTTTACACGCGAAGCTTGGTTCTCTAGATAATTCAAAATAGTAATAATAAATAAATATTATATTGTCAAAAAGTATAGAAATGGTGGTGTTTTACAGAAAATTAATGTATATTGCATATATACATAAAAAATACATTGTTAAATCATATGAAACAACATTTGTTATTGAATGTGATGATTTCAAATAATATTTGAATTGTATAACAATTTTAAAAGTATATTTTAAGTTGAGGGATATTGAATTGTAAATAAAATTTAATTTGTAAATTTATATAAATATGAGATAAATGCACACAATTTTCATGTGAAAATTATGAATAAAATAAGTATTATAGTATCAAAATAACATGTTAAATATTGGGTTTACATCGATGAAATGGGTGATTAAAAATTAAAAGAGAAAGAAGAAAACAAAACAAAACAAAACAAAACAAAACAACAGGAGTGCTCGACCTACATAGACCAACTGATAGACCGATTGGATCCACTAGATGCCAGGTTGAATTTGAGTATTGAGTTTAGATGTGTTCATTCATTTGGGGTAGAATTTTTGTGACGATATTTGTCAATGTTTATTGGTTGCTATTGCATTTACTTGATATGTTGGATAATAGGAAACATCGAGTATATTGATGATATATTATTTAAATTAGAATATGTGGTTGAAATCAAGTGGGATTTAAGGTGTAACAAAAATGAGGGACAGCCAATCTTTACCTATATATATATATATCTATATATAATAAGAATACTTGATTTTGAAGCTTTTGAAATGTCTAATATATCCTTTTAATTTATAGTATATGATAAGGGTACTTTGGTAATTTAGAATTACCACTTTCTTAGGCAGTAACAACAAACTTGCTTTTACCAAGTCAATTTATAATCTTATTTCTTAGCCATTTCTCCAATAACAAATTCGTCATTTGAATAATGCCATAGTTACAAGACCACTATCCCCAATATTATCTAACCTGAGTTTGTATTTCCTTACGTTTCCAGTTTCTCCTCCATTCACTTTCCTCATTTTCTTCTTAGCTTACTTTCATCAAGTGTTGAAAGAAATTAATTTTTTTGCAATAGTGACTACGACTTTTATTTAGCTAAAGCCCAACCAATCTGATTGCTACAGGAAACACTTTCTTTTTTATGATTAAAGAAACAAAATTCAGTCTCTCAACTGGATCACCACGATTATTTTCATTTCTAATTTGATCGATTCACAACTTTACTCTTAGGTTTGCCAATCAATTTTGATAGACATATTTTTTCAACTTTGTAGTAAACACCAATATCTGTGATTGCATTCATCACAAATGGATAAATATACAAGCACAAAATGAGGTATGTTTGATGATTGGGAATTGATGACTTTGCGAATTCAAGGATAATAAAAGGGCTGCAATTTTTGAGTATCAATGCATTATTTTGTGATTTAAAAAGAACTTTGGGAAATGCTGATGTCACATCATTTATTTAAGCTTTGGAAGTAGTTGAAGCAGATTTTGGTTGAAGTAATCGAACCCTTTTGTATGGTAATATTTTTTACATTGTAAGTATGGATCAATTATATATGTTGTCTTAAAAATTCACTGTTTGCTTTAAAATGGTACTGCGAAGAACATGAACATATATTGTTTAGAATATAGTTGTTTTACGCAATTGTCATGTGCAAAGTAAAATAGTTTTTATTTCCCAAAATAGGAAACAAAGCAGTTCAAGGTAACATCTTATTTCTTACTTTTATACTTATTTATGATTCTAACAAGTTTGGTTTACTGATTAAAGTTATTAAGACCCTCCGTTTTCACCAACTGATTATTCAAACTGTGCAAGTATTCCTTCTGCTGATATTAACCATTTTAAAGCATACAGTTCAGTTCTATTTTCATTCTTTGAATTGGACCATGTTTTTGCGAAAACCCATTGTAAAAATGTGATTCCAACCTTCAAAATAAGTGTAAGAGTTGTTCTAAGCTTCTGTATACATAATGCTAATTTTTCATTTTTGCCGTGGTAATGGGTTTTCATAGAAACATTTGGCGTTGTATATGCGGGGTTGTTAATACACTATCTTCTTGGTGACAATGAAGGTTACATAACATCCATCCCACTATCAATTTACACTTGCAAAATTTGATTAAGCAGTCGTATTGAGGTACAATATCATAATCAACGTTTGTTTTGGACGAGGTTCGGAAACATCTCTTTAAACTTAGAAAGTAACAATTCAAAATATGACATTATGGTGGTGTATGTAACTATATATAGATGTACATTTAATTTTTGACATTTAATAACCAAAATCACAATATCATTATTCAAAATAGGCTAGGAAAATTCTAATATACTATTTCAAAGTTAGTATATAAGTTTAAAATAGGTAGGAGGAACTATGACCATGATGTTAAGGTTTTTCATTCTAAATGTTCAAACTCTCCCACATGAATGATTATTATTCAAGTATCATTAAAGAAGTCATGTTGGTTTTCATGTTTGATTTCTAATATATTACCTTAGTCTTTTAGTCATTGATATCACAATTAGTATGAGTAACACGAAAGTGCTTAGTCCTGCTTACAAATATGGTAACATTAGCAGGTTACTACTATTTTAATAACAAATAACTGAACATTTACATGTTATATACCTATTAAATGTCTATTTTAATTACTTATAGACACCACTACTGAAATATTCATATGTAAAATATCTATTTAACTTTACCATGCTTTTTGTTTGCACAGTTTTATAAGCAAGCTTTAATTAATATTTGGACTATTTTGTGAGGGAACTAACATTAGACTTGACCAGTAACTTTGCATTTTTGCATTTTTCATGCGAATATATATATGCATGGTGCAATCTCCACTTTCTTAATACACAGTGTTTCATCTAAACTAGAGTTCCATCAAGCATCGTAAATGGCTATGGTGATGCGGCCATTACATAAACAGAAAGTCCTCAGCTTTCTGTACTGAAGTAGTCCTTCATCATATGCTACATGGCAATATCATAATGGAGGTCATGAACTTCAAGCAAGCTCGAATTGTGACAGTATGAACTATTGCACTATTATGGTATTGGAACATGATTAGGTCAGAGATGGCATAGTAAAGAGGAAAGGAAAGCTGGGGGTAGGAAATGCGTTGGAGCTTCTTATTTCACAATTGTAAACAAGACAATGTTGGATTTAATATGGATAACTCAATGAGGAATGCAGTACCAAATGAGTGCTTATATTTGATTTTAATCGACTAAAATTATAGCTACATATTTGGCATTGAACTGAATTACGTTATGGAGTTATATTGTTTAAGCATGAGTGTATTTGGTTTAAGTTATCATATTCGAGTTGTGTTACATTTCAAGATCATTCAGCATTAGTAAGTTTAATGATAAAAATGGTTTGCATTATTGGACTACCTTTCCTATTTAATGTCATAGGAAATGAGAATGAGATTGAGTTAAAAAAATTGTTGCTGTAACCACATTTTTGCTGAAACTTTCATTCACGCCGAATATATAACAACAATAATTTTAAATTTTTATGGTCATTATTGTAACATGAATTACATAAAATAACCCTTACAAATGTTTTTAACTCCGTCGTAACCTACTAATTTGTGATGCCGGTCTCAAGCACGGATAAAGGAGTAGAGAAAACAATTTATGAACAAATGGTTACATTTTTCTTCGTTCACGTCAACAGACTGCAACACTATAGTCATGCAGGATTAGCAGCAAAATGAGAGTATGAGTATGCAAACTGAACGGTAAGCCGAGGCAGTTGTAGGACAAGGCATGTTTTGGACATGAGATGATTTGAACATACGAGCCTACTCTGGATATGCGAACAAAATCTGAGCTACTTGCAACATCATGCCATGGTAAGGACTAAAGATCATCAAATTGTTTATACAATATGGCGCATGCATGCAAAACAAAGTTAGCTATTATATAAAAAGTAGTACATGAAAAATATATACACTGAAAAAATATGCATGTTTGTATGTACCATTTTACATTAAAAAAAAGATAACTCACGGTTGTCTTTGCACACGTCCAACGGACGTGCTATACATACTGGTATATATATATATATGTATGTATCATTATTGATTATCAGACACGATTGCTAAGTTAAATATGAAGTGTGTATAAATGTATGAAAACAGTTTGTATGCAGTATTTGGAATTTGAGTCCACTCCATTACTAACCCATGTGTTAAAGCATAAGGGTGGGCGTGGTGTTTGTATATGGGTGAGACTATATCATTGTCCATGCATTTTTGCTTGATCGAATCATAACCTTGTTTTCATAAGTCAACAATATAAGTTATATTGTTGGACTAACTCGTTGGTTGAAGATGAAAGAAGTTAAGGTATGATATTTTATCTCTACAAACTTTCAAACCCCAAAGCATGACTTGGATTGCAATAGGTAATTGGAACAGTATGCTCTATTCTAGAATTCCTATTGTTGACTTATAACTTATATTGGAACAGTATGCCTTGGATTGCAATGGATGATTGAAATAGTATGCCTTGGAAGGATGAGAGACTTTAATTCCTATTGCTTACAGATATCATTTGCATCTCTTATATTTCAACATGTTAAGCTACCAATCATAACTCCATTAGGAAGGGTGAGAAATGGAACTGGTTGTCATGCTGATTGGTGGATTGGTCAGAGTTAGTAATAGTCGAGGAGAAGAGATTTAGTAGTTGGATTGATTAAAGAAAGATCAAATGACATTCCCTTATCCCTGTCCAGATTATTTGCTTTGAATTTATTTCTGGTGCAAGGAGGCGAGGATTTATTTACTTAGATTAGTTAGACACTCTCTCTCCGTGTGTTTGTTTGTATATGTGTAAAAAATTGACGTATAATATTCATTATATATAATTTACTAAAATTACAATAAAATTAATCCAAAATAATTCTCAATATATCAAATTACACATTAAATATGATTTAGTTTAATTTATGTCATTCGTAATAATAGATTAAAAAGATCTAGTGCATAATAAAAAAAGATTTTTTTGTTTGGAAATTTGTTTTTTTTACTCTACTATCCATGCACCGGATCCAATATGAACATGATACATCACATAAAAAAGTAGAAAAATCAACATGTTTGTAAGCTCGACATGCCAGAGATTACGTCAACTGCATTGTTAAGTCTGATTCAACCTCACTAGCTGTTTGGTTGGAGTAGCATGGACATATGTTTTGAACTTAAGACTTATTAGACTCCTATATAACATGCAACGCATTGAAGAACATGCCATTGTATTAAGAAAGAGATCAAACTCATAATAACAATTGTTGTTTGGAAAAATTATGGACACACCTTATTTCACACTTATTTTATTTTCGGTTTTTACCGAAAACAAGTTTCAGAAAGGAAACAGGAAATTATTGTTAAGGACAAAAATTTTCAGCGTTTTTGCCTCAAGGACAGGCCTTCAATATTTTATCCTGAAGGACAATCTTCTTTAGGTACCAGTTTTTAGTCATTGATAGCAGTTTTTAGGTATCAGTTTGTAGTTATCGGTAGCAGTTTTTAGGTATCAGTTTTAGCTTGGTAGCAGTTTTGTTGTCCTTATGAACAATTTTGGAAAATATTTGTCCTTATGAATAATTTTTAGGAGAATGTTTGTTCTTATGGTAAAAATATTGAGATTGTGTCCTTGAGGTAAAAAATATACAAATCTTTGTCCTTTAAATTAATTCCACGCCGCAAATTGCAAATTATTTTTTAGAATAATATTAGGAACGTCATCGTAGATTTGTTTTCAAAAGGAGGCGAAAGTGTGCGCAAATGGCTCGAACCGGCCGCTCAAAGCTTGGTGGATTGATCAGGCCCATTAAATCAGCTGCAGGCCTAATGGACATTTCCCATACTACTCTATAAACCCTAAACCCACTCTGTACTTCTTCCCATCCGAAACGCAGTATGCCGGGAATCTTATCGGATCCAAACACAAGCGGATCCATCATCCCGCTCGAACCGGCAACCTACCCGATACGTATCCCCGGACTGACCTCCCCATTCTTCCGCATCCGCGTCAACTGGGCACGTGGCAACCTTCTCCATGTCGCGTGCCTGGGACCCGCTGAAAATATTGGCGGAAAAGTCGTTCAAGTGAAGCTGGGCACCGAAGAAGAGTATGATGGCGAGCTTAGCGAAGCTGAGAAGAGGCGCATCGCGTATGGATCCGTACCCGCTTTCGTCTTGCTTCAAAGCAGGAAGAATTCTTTGCTTGCCGTTGAGAGGATGTCTAGCTCCGCTTTTCGTTCTGAGTGGTGATTTTTCTGTTTAGTCATTTACTCTAGCAACGTCTACAAATTGTGTCTTTTTTTTTACTCGCTTTTTCGTTGGCCAAGTAAGATGGGCATAAGATGAAAATAATTAGAAATACTATCGCTGAAAAGTAGTTCTGCATCGTCACCGTTTGTATGTATTTGGAATTAAATAACTACAATCTACCTATGATTTGGTACATTTTATTGGAATAGTAGTCGATAAGGCTTAGAAGTATTTCATTATTGGATTATAAAAACAAAGTCGGTTAGAATTTAATTGAATCCATAAAGTATCATGTTGGTCTATAATGGTTTGATTATATCTTATGGAAATATATGTTGTTAGTCAGTCAGAACTTTAGCGATATTTGATTAAATCTTACTTACATTAGTCAATTAGGATTTGCATCATACGTAGAATTTCATCACTATCATCAACATTGGTCAATTAGGATTTGCATCATACATAATTTTTTTATCATCATCAGGATGAGGATCATGAAATTATATGTATGATGCACATCCTAATTGACTAATGTAAATAAGGTTTACACGTGTAGAAGTTCATAGGATTTATACATAGGGTTTTCATGGGATTTATTAAATCTCATGTAAGTAAGATTTATATGTAGGATTTGCAATATACATAGAATTTCATAAAATCTTTATTAGTCGGTTTGTATTTAAAAAAAAGATGGAATCAGTCTTAAGTTCATTTATCTAAAATTTTGAGGGATTTCGATAAAGTTTCAATTTAAGGAAGAAATACATCAAAATCTCTCCTGAAACTGGATGATTTGTCTGTATTATCAAATCCTTATGATTAAGTTTCATAAAATTCGTTCTCACCTTTTCTGAAATTACTATTCATAACAATTTCAAAACCTTCATAACAATTCCAAAACCCTTTGAAGTTAACCAAGATCCTAATTGACAACCAAGATCTATATAATTCAAGCAGATGTCACAGGCAACCCATATGTGCTAATGGAATGTGAAAAATAGACACACACACACACACACAATATCCGTTCTTTCTCTCTCCTGTCATATGGACCAAATATTCAAATATAAACATGTAGCTGATACCAGGAGACTACAAATGATGCTAAATAAAAGAGGCTATTGATTCTAGCTCACACACACAGTATGTATGTGTGTGTATTACACTTTGGATTTAATATTTTTTGGAGACATCGTTGTCGTGAATGACATGCAGGTGGCAGTATGTTCTGGAGTACAGTAATCAAATTTCTAATCTTCTTGGGGCTTCTAAACGTCCATCTGACACAGTGATCGAAGATCCACTGATGTTTTTTCAGGTACTATTCTAGCAAATTACACCTATTTTTAAATCTCTCTATTTCATATGCAGTGATCATGGATAATGTATTTATATTTCTTGCAGCATGTTGAGAAACCGACTAATTTGAAGGCTGCGTGGCAGTTGTTGGAGATATTTTATGTCGATAAGATATCATCAGCATGGCTTCCTGAGCGCCTTGTCGAATGGTTAACTGTAATAAAATTTCTTTACTAATATACTTTTCTATGTTTGTGTTTGAAAACTATTTTGAATTTATTTTTTGTCTTTCCAGGATTACGATTGTCTTCTATCAAAGACGGAGGAAACGATCTACTCAAAGCTTGTGAAATTCCAAACTAAACTTGTTAATTTACAGGTTTGCCCCCCTTTAAATCATGTTCTCTAGAATCAGTGATCTCATTAAGCATTACTTATGTGTGAAAGTGCAATGTATAACTTTAAACTGCAGCTCCCATTTTCATTATATAACTTGTAGTGCTAGAATTATGGCATTTTTAATGCGGCAAAAGTAGTATACTCAACATCGGCAACGCTGTAAACTCAGTCATCCTAAGTGTCATCATACATACTATTGCCATACATTCATATTTTTGGCTATAAACACTTTATTGGTCTCCATACTTTTGAATCAAGCGGATCTGCTTTTAAGGAATCATGAAAAATAAGATGATTACCTGAATTAGACCTTGCAGAAAATAGTAGTTGTTAGCTGAAAGCAAGCTATTAACATTGTGTTGATTAAAACTATTCTCTACTCCAAGACATATACTAATATTGATTACATCCCCTACATTCTACACTACACACTTCATATGTAGACACACACACACATTTTAGATGTACATACACATGCACACAAATGTGCACATGCAGGAACATGCTTTATGCTTTCAAAGGCTCTGTCCGAGCTCTATTAGGCTCCTCCGAAGCTCTATTTTTTCTTCTTCTTCTTTTGTTTAGTACATGCACAGATGGTATACACAGCATACATACGTGCGCAATATGTTGTTAGGGGTGAAGTAGGGTATTAAACACCGAAGGTTCTAGTAAAATTAGTGGCGGGAACTATCAAAGGCAAGGCAGAGTGCTATAACACTGTTAGGAGGCTAAATGCCTAGGTATAGTCTATGACAAGATATCAGACACATTCTATGTCATGAGATTCATCTAAGTTCAGTAGCAGTGAAATACAGGTTGCTATCTTTAACATTATTCAATTTATATACACGTCCTTACTCTATACAGGTAGTTGAGGATGACTTCGGATATTGGGATGCATTATCTCTAGCACTTGCAGTTGGATGGCTTGATGTTGTGGTTAGTGTCTAACGTTCATCTTTAATTGATTTATGGTTAAAGCTATTTTATTTCCAAATTGATCCACTATTATTTTGTCTTCAAATGATTTTATCTATTTATAATTTTCAACACAGGTCAAACTACTGAGATTACATGGATCATACCAACCAGATCAAATAGGCACTCGTGAGGTTTGTAAAATAATTCAAAATTTGTGTGTGTTTAATTTTTGGGATGAGTTTCTTGCTTATGTGATGAAAAAAACCGCTTGGTTGATCCAATGAACACTGTTGTTTCCAGCATATTTCGTGGCGGTTAAGGTTTTGTTGGGATAATAAATGTGACATGTGGTTTAAGAATAAATTGTCACTAGTAGTTCAGTCTGGGACCTTCTTTTTAAATTGTTATCATAGATTCATAGTTGCATGTACCAAGGTGTAAAACCTTAGCTTTATATCATCTTAAAAACTAGTCAATGATGATCGAGTTAAAATATAATTTGTTTATTTTTGTAAGGAATTAGAGCAATGCAGCCAAATGTATATTGTGTACTTATGAAGAAATTTTGTTAAGTTTCAAATGTATTTTTCAAGTGGATTTGTATTGATATTAAACTGTTGAATACCGACCATCATATATATTAATGCACTTTATGTTCTGGTTCTCAATTCCTGCTCTGTTCATGTGCATTAGTCGTTTGATGATTTGAACTAGTTTTTTGAGACCCTTTGTAAAGCTGGATTCTGTTTTAATAAACCATGTACTTGAAAACTTATTGTGTCAAGTAACGGCCGATCCGACAAAATTTAATATCCAGGTAAAAATTAAAGAGATTTAGGCCCCGTTTGGTTTGCCTTTTTTAGTTTTAGGTTTTTGTCCAAACAAAAATGTATAAAGTGCATGTATTTTTGAAAAAGAACCAATTTGGAAAATGAAGTTAACACACAAAATTGGAAAACAAATTTATTTTGTTTTGAGCGTTTAGGAAAATAACAAAAGCATGAAAAACGATTCATCCTTTCTGCCGTCCTCCGTCTGCTCCGCCGTCCCTCCATCGTCGCAATGACTAAGAATTTTAAATCTTCTTCCCTCCCCTCTTCATATTTTGTAATGGGTTGTGAAAACACAAAACACAAAATTCAAAATAAAACTAAACGGACCCTTATTTTCTCATGTGGCTACAAGTTTCAGTTTTACCTTCTCTGTCTTATGATCCTGTTGTGACTATAATGTTAAAATTGCCCTTTATCTTGCCAGACATTTAATTTGGAACTGGATATGCTTTTTAGACATTTTTATGTTGATTACTTCATGTGGCATGTGCAATAGAACTTGGAGATTGATGCAAATTCAGTTGCACCTCAACTTCTTCTTTACTGGCATACATCTCCTTTTCCCGATTAAAGTTGTATTTGCACATTCTTCAAGTTGCAAATTCTGATATTAGAAGTATGCTCATGTCAGAATTATATTTATGGAACAGACCGAAAATGGATTGGTAGAGGCTGTTGCTGTTTTAGTCTCTACAATGCCACGAATGCGTCCTGATCTACCTGCAGGAAACTTAGGCCAATGCTACAAAAACAAATCTGATTTTATCAAGGTATCATTGTTTGGCTTATATATGCATTTTCTTTCGTGTATTTTGAGTATGATTTATTTAATCTAATTAGGCATGGGAGAAATGGCATGGACATATATCTAAATTAGACTGCAGTGCCTTTTGGGTTCAGTGCAGTCACCACCAAACTCGAGAAGGCTTGAGAAATTTGTTGCAGATTATGTTGGGTAATCTTAAGAACATCATTGCTGCCACCTGCCACTGGATGGAATTATGCATATCTCAGTTAATTTATATGAGGCCATATACTGTAGTAAGTTGTTAGAGAATGATTGTTACTTTATTATAGTATTAGTTGTAGGCATCGATGATCAATTGTTTATGTTTACTGTTTGCTTCCCTTCGATTGCATAAAAAACTATAACAGAATATGGCAATAACCTTAATTTTTTATCTGTTGGGCATGACTTATCTTCGATGATTGCATATAGTACTTTCTGAAACACCATAGATGCTTATGCCAAGCACATGTTCTTATTGTTAAGATAACAAGTACAACTGTCTAATATGGATTTTTTCCCCCATTCCTTTGGCCATTGGATGATCATAAATTGTTGTTCAGTATAGTATTATTAACCAGGATAGGCGCATTCCTGATATTTTACTTCGATTCAGATGAAAATATCATGGAAAGAAAAGGCATAAATAGATTGTGCAATAAATGTCAAGTGTAGCAGTCATAACCGAGTTAAGTTAATGTGACTCCAATGAGTAGATGATAATGTTTGATGCGTTCCTGAATGGAGGATTATTGAAGTAAATCAAACTGATAACTTTTACCACATGTACAAATCTATCTAGCCTCTAATTATTGCACTGAAGTCTTGATTTTGTTTCATATCTTAGATTCTCAACATCATCCTATACATACATGTACACTACATAAATACATGTGTTTGTGTGTGTGCATGTAAAAGAATGGAAATTCATTCTGTTTGGGAACATGTAGCTATGGGTTAATGTCTGCAACCACTAACTGGAAAATATTACATATGTTTGAATGTATAAAAAAAGTATCATTAAATATCACTTTCATTTATTATTATCATTTCCTGTAACACTTCAGAAAAATGACAATTTCTTGCCTTTGAAACTAATTATTCGGAAGTGCTGTCCTAAAAATTAATTACCTGAGCTAAGAAGTCATTCAGCCTTATCTATTGATTATATCTTGTATTAAAGATGCAAGCTAACTATGTTTTTTGACTCTAACCTTTGTTTTCAATTTAAAGTTCTAACTACATAGACATACGTAGGTACGTATGTACATACATACATATATTATGAGCATAGTTTTGGATCCCTTGACTATGTATGAGTTAGTCTTATATTTTTTTATTATCTTAATCAATTGATCTCATAATACATGTGTGTGCATACTACACGCGCATGCGCGCACACACACATGTTTGTGTGCAAGTTATATTTTTATTATCTTAATCGATTGATCCTATAATACAAAATCCGTGAGCGTGTACCTTAATCGATTTCTCCAGAGTTTAGAAAGGCTACACAATTTGGCTCAGAAGTCTATGCAGTTGAAACCAAACAACAATTCCAATGGTCTAATGGAGATTCTCCTTGGTATTCTAGGAGAAAACACAGAGGTAAACGACTGCTCAGAAATTATTCCTTAATTTTGCTTAACTATATATAGTTGGAATGCTATTTTCACTTATCTTATACTTAGGTTGTCTTAGCAGAATCTTCGAAGACATTTGGCCCTTGGTAAGATACGATTTTAGTTTTATTGTTTCCATATTGTTTAATTTATATGATCTGTTTTAATTGCCTGATATACTGTTTACATAGGATGGTCGCACATGCTACAGATTTGTTGACAGTTGAAAATGATCAAGCTGAAATATTGCTGTACGAAGAGAGAGATAACTTGGGAGGTATTAGCATAAATGAAATGTACCGGCTTGTTTACGCTCAAGTTTTGTCTTCTCATCCCTTGACTTGGCAGGTGAGTGGTTCTTGAATGCAGATATAACTTCAGCGGGGTTTTATTTTGTTTAGAATTATTACTTCCCATGTGATTCATCTTTATTATTTATTAATAATAGTTGTAGGTTCATACGATTTTGATCCGACCGTGAAGTTCCTAAAATGCCCTTACCATATTAGATATGTTACAACTTACAAGTTTGAATCTCATTGATGCTAAAAGTTAACATTTGTTTCTATTGAAAATTCAGATGTATAAATGAGGTCACGAGTTCGAATCTCAGTTACAACAACAATATTTATGTTATTTCTTTTTATATTTTTGAATTTATGTTTTATTCAAACGATATGCAAAATTAGAATTTAATGATTTGAGAACATATCATATCTTTATTCAAAAATATTTTTATATGCATTGCATCAGACATTCCAAACATTTTGTGTAAATAACAGCAGCTTCATTCTTGTGCTCATAAATAAATTAGTGTATCATCATTGCTAGTTTTTTTTTTTGCTAAGATGTTAAATGTACCCCTTCTAAGCTAGTTTATTACAGTGCTACATGTGGACGTGCTTGTAAGTCACTGCACAAAAGGTTGATGCATCAAAGTTATGATGAATTTCACTTGTAAAGTAGTCATTTAACATTATCATCGTTTAATCTCATGTAAACATCTCTCTGTCTGTTAAGAACTAGCTAGTTAAGAATTAAGACTTCTGATAGTGCACTATTATCGTATCAAAAAAATCAGGCACAGCAAAATTAACACGACTTAATGTTTTAATTTACCATGAATGGTTTTTGCACTTGCCAATGAATATCTATAAAGTTGCCAAATATTAGTTTAAAATCAATGCTTGGTACATGGGTCACTTGCCAACGAAAGCACATCTAAGTTCAAAATATCATGTAACATGACTTCAAAACTTCAAAGTTATATCAAGTAGATCTAACCGAAACACCATGAACTTTGGAATCACTCACCTCTGAAGCCCCACTTTTGCATTCTGGTTTGAATTTTTCCTTGGGAAATGTCAACATGTATACCCTCCCCTCCTTTATGAATCGGCTTCTATGTTATTGTTGACTCATGCTTTGTTTGTTGTTAGTAGAAAATGGCTAAGATTATTTGTTGGTAGTCGTGTGTTCTAATTGGATGGCTCTTGTCAAGTATTCACTGTACTGTGCAAGTGATGCTCCATATTTATTTAATGATGTTATGTTTTATTCTCTTGTTAGATTGCACCTACATATTTGGTTTCGTGTCCAACTCAAGGTCTAGGCTTATTGGAAAATTTGCTATATAAACAACCAGCGCAATACTATAAAATGATTCTCAGGGTAATTTCTTTTCATATCTCTAAAAAATTGTTAGCTATTACTATTTTTTTAATCAATACACATACCGTGATTGTCTTTGTTTTACTATTGAACAGAGTTTAGAGATTTGCCGTTTGTACGAACTTGAGAATATCAGTTCAACTGTTATGAAGGTAATACATATTTCATGCCATGTTAAATGCTTCGAACTTTTCATGTACATACTCAAATAACCCTTTATAATGTTTCTCATCAATTAGCCATTAAGTTTGGTTCAATGAAAATTTGAAATAACTGGACAGATTGCTGGCATGTACCACTGGAAGCATGGTATGAAGGGGTCTGGAGTTTACTGGTTTCAGCAAGCTCGAGATGAAATCAGGCTTAACAGGATTGCTCAGCAATTGTTCGAAAGCATTGGCAAGTCGGTTTCTGATAATAGTTTTCAAGTAAGATCGAATCCTTTATTACTTAGCCCGTGGTAAAAGTTTTTGTTTGTAACTCCGATGATTTATGTGATATACGGTGGTGTGCTGATATAAGAGTCTTTTTCTTAATATGCATCATTATAGATATTTAAAATAGTTTTAATATCTGTGTGGTTAAACTGAACCAGGTTGATATTGTCTTTTTTATTATGAAAATTAGGCTGAAGGGCTTCTCAGTTCAAGGCAATGAGTTTCTAGGACAACACTTCAATAACTAGTTTTAAAGATAAAAAGAAAGCATCTTTTTCCTATCGCTAAGAATCACTTTTTCTTCTATCCTTTTGTCTTTGAAACTAGAAAATATTAAATGAAAGTATCTTTTTCCTATCACTGAAAATGATACTTTTTTTTGTCTTTGAAACTGGAAAATGATAAATGAAAGTATCTTTCTAATGTCATTGAAAATGATACTTCCTTTTATCCTTGTCTTGAAACTAATTATTTGGAATGTTGTCCTAGAAACTTATTAAAGTGAACATCCCTTTTTAATTTGTATATATGCGTGTCTACACGTCTGTGTATTCTCACTCACATGTACATGTGCTCGTGCGTGTACTCTCACACACTTGTACATGTGCTCGTGCGTGCACACACATTTATTGAAAAATCAGCACACACAAATACACACATACATATACATGAATAAGTCTATCCTAGTTATTTGATTCTGTTGCCATATCTCAAACTTATTCTTAAGCAGTTCGATTATAATTTTACATCTTGCAGCAATGGGAAGGCTTAATTGAATTGCTTGGTTCTAGACTAGGGAGTGTTGGTGGTATCGAGTTCCTTCACAAGTATTTTTTTTTCTCAACCACTAATGCAACCTTTAATTAGTAGATGTACACCTACTAAAATAGGAAGTGGTTTTCAATCATCTTTGTGCACAATCTATCACAGGTATCGTGATTTCAAGAAATCCCTGCAGCAAATACAAAATGAGAAGGTGACAGATGTCGCACGGCAAGCTGTAGAATCACTCGTACAAGTATTTACTCCATCACTTTGGTCTATAATATTGTATATCTTTAAACAATATTTGTATTGCTACATTTATTTTTAATACTTAAACTTTCCAAAACATCCTCGACGTATGAATGAGGTCACGGATTCTAACCCCACAAAATTACTTATTTTTTTAAGTTGAAAAAATTGGTACATAAAATGAGATCACTGATTTAAATCTCAGTCTTGACAAAAATTTGGTAATCTTCTTCAATCCTGTTTTAAATGTCCGCAAACCTTTTTAATTCCGTTAATTCAAAGGAAACATTCTGGTTTTTTTGGATGACATCTACCAGAGCCATTAATTTTACTCTATTAATTCTTGATCTGACAATCAAAACTGATAGCTTGCTATTGGTGCAGCTTATGAAAAGTCCTTTCACACCACAGAGATTCTGGCTTCCGCTTATGCACGATTCAGTAAGTAATTTCTAACTTTCTTCTGATGATGCTCATATTAGTTTTGACATGCATCCAGCAAGCCTCCCAGGCAACCTGGTAACCTGCATGGACTCTTAGTTAAGTCCCAAGAAACCTCACTTAACTCATATTATGTAACTCAGAAGTTGTGGTAACTGGTGATGCTGCTTCAGTTTACAATGTTTAACCTGTGCGTTACTTTAATGATTTGGTAAATGTAATCTATATTTCAGAGCTTTTAAATGAATCATTAGAATATCAAAACAATAGTAAATGCAATTGGAGACTTCTGGAGCGGATGTGCACATTTACTCACCACCGTGAAAGATCAGTACTGATTGTGATGGGACATTCTTTGTTTGCATCCAAATTTTACAGTTTCCCTTCATATGATGATAGCATGAAAAGATAGGTTTCTATCTGTGTGCCTCGCCAAATACAAAAAGATGTGGATTATGTGCAAGAATGTATCTATATAAAAAACCGCGGGCTGTAACCCAGGATGTAATTTTAGAAATCTACGTATGTTTATTTGTGCACTTGACTTTCTTAAAGTACTTTATATGGAGTAAATATACGAAATAGTTAGTCTAGATAATCCGGGGTGGTTCTGATTTTTGCCTCTGCTCTTGGCTATGTGGTGTTGTGTAAGCATGCTGTAAAAGGATGCATGAGATGTTTAGCTAGTTATATTACAGATAATGTATGCGTATACCATTGGCCTGTCACTACATACTGACAACCTACAGCTAATGATTAAGAAGACATTGGCTATTATTAGTTTTGATAAGGTACACACATATGTACATATGTGCGCACACCTGTATATGTATGTACGTATCAAGTTGTAGGTGGATTGTTGTTTCTTAATTTGGTCTTAATTTGCAGGTTAAATTACTAAACTGGAAGGATCGGCCGCTGTTGAATGTGTCAGAAACTAATCTGTTATTGAATAAATTACAAGAGTTATCGATGGCAAAGCTTCGCCCCGATTTTTGTGACACGGACTTGCCACCTCAAGCTCTAAGCTCTGTCAGACTAGCCCTAGCTACAAACCTTGCCCGTGCCATTCTTGAAGAATCTTAGTAGTGGTATTTTAGTCCATTATACCCATGTAGCTTGTGCTCGTCGAATATATGTACTAACTGGTTATGGAGTGTTTGGATTTTTACCATAGCCAGTGATCCAATTGAGATATTTTATCCATTATGTAACGTGTATTTATAACTTTTGTACATTACAGTGCATATTTAGAAACTTTGCACTGTATTTATATTATAGCTTAGATTATTATTATTATTTTTTATTTGAGATAGTTTTGATATGATATTTAGTCAAGAATTTCCATTTTACTTGCTTGATTTAATAGACCTAAATTTTGATTCGGTTTATTTGCAATGCAGTGCTACTAAAATATTGAATGGTGTGCTAATTGCTTAAAATCTATGAAATGTTTGGAGGACTCATGAACAATCTTGTACTATATAACGCTTATTTCTTCCTGTAAAGAGATGCACTGTTTTGATAAATAACTTGTTAAAAAAATTGGACTATTCTAGGATTGAGGAAGTCCGGTGGTTTTAGTTTTGACCTTCCGTTATTGTCCCTACATGTCCTTAGTTGTGCATACTTTGCTTGATTGCTGTCGTCACAGAATTTATGTTCATGGGCCAATTCTTGTCTTCGGGAATTGATAACCTAGCTGCTTGGTTCCAAGCAACACTCCCTCGAGGCTGCCTGTCTTTTGACTATATCTAAATTCTTTCTAAACTGAATTCTGGAAATTCGGTTGTGCACTAGATTTCATCCCTAGAAATTAGCACACGAGCAATTCAATTCTATGGTTTCCTTTCGATGCTATTTTATTCTTATGCAGTAGCTGATTCCTATAATGAAAGGTCGAACCATTCGACCGACCAATGAAATGTTATGTCTTCTTGTTATTGCCCATTTTTTGGAAACGATACTGAAGACAATGGTAGAATCTCAGTTGAGGATCTACTTCTATCTTCGGAAGCAAGTCATTGATGTTTTACTACGATGAGTGTTTCTCATCGAACCTGTAGATTAAAGTATTCCCGGCGTTGCTAAGGCAATACCGGTAAATAGTAAATAGCAAATTTCCCGGCATTGCCGAGGCAATGTCGGTACTTAGAAAATAGAGGGTTTTCCGGTATTGCTGGGGGAATACCGATAATTATGAAATAGAAAGTTTCTCGACGCTGCCAGGGCAACACCGATACTTAGGAAACGAGAAAAGGCCTTAACATTGCCGGGGCAACACTGACACTCAAGAGGTTGGGATCGATTTTCCCTATCAATCCGACAATGCTTTTAATCCAGGTGGGCACTAGTTTTGGTCTTCAGAAAAATTGCACTTCGATGATTGGATTGTAGAAGTCTTTTTTTAGCGCTGCTTGTCTTCAAACAATGTTAAAGTTATGTATGTTAGGATTGAATCATTCATCCGATCCAGTATAGTTGAATAGATCCCTTTCAACCCAATATGGCCGTTTTTCTCAACCTTGCTTAACTTCAGGATACACCATGTTCCGGAAGGATGGGAGTCCCGGGCATTTTCTTTGCTTAGTCTTGTTTATCACCATCAATTGTTACCCTTGAAAATGCAGGGTTGTTCCTTAACCAATTTCATAGTTATTCTTATTCATGAAAAATCGAATTTCCTCTAACCGGTTTTTGTTATGATCTGACTTCTATCTGCAGAACCCTTCATTTCTAGGCCGAGACCTTCATTTCTAGGTGTCAAATTCCAGGTTCTTATAGAAAATTAGAAATGTGGAGCGAGTCATCACATTGCCTCCGTTACGACCGCCTCATTCCTACCCTAATCATGGACCAGTAGAGTTTGGTAGTGTTTGTCTTGAATCTGTGACACTTAATCTTACTTATTTCTGGCCATATGCATTATGCTGGGATGATAACATTATTGCGGATATCAACCTTATTCGTTGGTTTCAATTTTCGGGTATCAATGGTGTAACGACCCGTAAATTTTACTGGTTTTTAACAACGTAATTAACTGTAATTTTGTGAAATTTTAAATAATTGAATTTAGAAATAATGATTTGATATTTGAAATACGTCTATTTAAACATAGCAAATGGGAAATTTTTACCAGATATTATGGAAGTTTATTTTTTTGTGAAATTTTATTTAAATTTAAATCAGTTAATATTTGTTGATAATAAAATATTTCTCAAACCTGAAAATTTTTACATAATAAAAATGTTTATCATCTTCTGAGTGAGACGTCATATTTTGTTTCGCCAAATTTAGACTGTTATTGCTCCGTTTATCTTATATTCGGTGTTTTAGCAGCATTTTCGGTACCGAATATCGACTTTTGATATGATGATCGTATCGCTGATATCTATGTACCATTCTATTCGTCTCGTCGTGTTGATCTCCGTAGTATATTCATTTGTGTGTTTCAGCATCCGGTACACAGCGAAATCGGCAAAACAGTTAACTGCATCGGTAACCGTTTTGGACCTTTTGACTTCCCTTGGCCTTTCATTTGTCTACCTATTGAAGTTAAACAGCCTCTTGATATTAATCATTCCAGAATTCAACTGACATGACTTTTATCATTCCAGTGGTTTGCAATATAATCTGGTTCGTTTATTTTTTTATGACCGTTCATTTCTATTCATTCAAAAAGAGAATATATAATATATATAACTAAATCCTGTAGCACGTTCTTCTTATTGTCAAAACCCCCACTTGCTCTTTCTTCTTGCCCAATTCATCTTCATTTTGTTCGGCATTGAAAAAAAAAACCCAAAGCTGCTTCATATTTTTGCCTGGATCTCGTTCGTCTTCTCCAATTCAAAGCCGCCTCCACCTTCACTACTTCCAAACCGCAACCCAGTGTAAAGCCACACGCCTCTCCCCACCTTTAACCTCCACAACCAGCCCGCTCCTCCCATCAACTGACACCGCCCATACACTCCGCTCTTAACCACACATGGCTGCCGCATCCCTTGCAAACGCGTCCACCACCGTATCTTGCTCGGCCTCTCACCCGTGCACCCTCCTCCATTGACCAGCCCAGTCATCCCATTCCATCTTCCAACCACCGAGCGCCCAATCGCCGAGAGCCACCTGAACACGTCATCCCTCTTTCATGTTACCACTCAACCTTGCAGCCTCCACCTCCAAGCATTGAACCCCAGCCTTTGAACTCTCCTTCCTGCTTCGAACCGAGCACCGAATGACCTACGACCATCAGCTTCCCTGGCCTCTCCCTCTCCTCATGAGCCTCGGCCTTGCTTTCTGGTAGCCGACCTCCCACTGCTCAGGCCCAACCACCATTCCTCCACTCCTCCACCAGTTCGACCTCCACCCAGAACCGTTCTCTTCCAGCCGAGCTTCTCTGTTGATACATATTAAGGTGTATATATATATATAAATATTTTTATTTTATTTGTTTGTATATATATTTATGTTTTGATGATTTTATATAAATGGTGATATGTTTATACATATAGTATATGAGCTATAATCTGTTATATAATATGATAGTTATTATATGTTTTGTTGACTTATATTTATATACAGTAGGTAAGTATTAATATATATGTTGTCAGATTACAGGTTTATATAATCTGCAGTGTAATATGTTAGTATATATGGATATTTGAAAGGTGTATATAGAGTTTTTAAAAATATATCATATAGATATTTTGATGTTATCCCTATATATAAAGACATTTTGAAATAATATGTACATAAGTTACATACTAGTTTATATATACAGAATCTGTTGTATATGTTAGTTTATATAGATTTTATGATATTTTAGTTATTGAGGTTATAATATGAAGGCTTATATTAGTTTATATACATACACATGTATGTCAATTTATATATTAATTATATATATTAGTTTATACAGATGATTATATAAGTTTACATGGGTATTGACTTTCGAATATGATATGTTGTTGTATATAAAAGTTTATATAAAATTTTATGACTGTCTTTTATGTAGTCAATTTGGTTTAAGAAGTGTTAATGGTTAAATATGTATATGTAAAGATATTATTTTAATATGTATCGGTTTTAAAATATTTATATAGATTTTATTATATTTTATGCATGAGTTTGGTTTTCGAAAATAATATATTTTTATTTTAATATATGTTTTAAATTGATTTTTGAAATATATATATATATATATATATATATATATATATATAATATCTTGTTTCATCGATCTCGTGCCATCTTGACTTACATTTCAATATCGAATTTGTCGCAGCAATTCCTAGCTTGTCGCTGTTCCCTGTGTATCTGTGTCCTTGTTATCTTTTTGTCTCTCTAGCCTCGAAAAGTGAGCAATCATGCACGATTAACATTATTGTATTTATTAGAGTTGATTTCAATTGAAACGACAATTGAAATATGCTGCTAAATTGAACTGTTAATTTTATAACTGCTATATATATATGATATGTTATAATCTGTAACTGTTCACCTGAGAGATATGACACCATATCCTGCTGTTTATTTAATTTATCACTGATGATATATGCGTGTTATTGACATGTTATATTATTATTATAACCGTTCTCACTCTGCAAGTTCCCTGTTAGTCTAGAATTTCCTATGGGTTGAAATGGTACATACCCGAACGATCTTGTAGAATAGGAGAAAATAGTTATGGGTTGAAATGATAAACCCAAGCGATTTCCATTGATTTTAAATTTTGGGATTGCAGGTTGAAATGATATATACCCGTAGATATTTAAATTGCGGATTAAAATGATAAATATCCGTATCACTTGACCATAGGATAGAAAATTATATACAGACACCGATGGTATATATATATATTTTGAAAATGATTTCCAAGGTTTTGAAGGGAAATATATGGTTTAATAAATATTGGGTTTTAGATATTATATATATATATATATATGTTATTTTTATAAAGATTTAAATTTTAGATTTTAAAATAATATGTTTTGGAAATTTTAACTTATAAGTTAGTTTTGAAAAATGTAAATTTCAAAAATTTTACTTGTATTTTATTTATTTTAAAAATATATAAAAATAGATTTAATATAAAAATAAATTTAATAATAAGTTTTAATTTAATAAAATTTAAATTAATTAGTATATAATATATTTAAGTATTTACTTAAATTTATATTAATATTTTTAAATAGATTTTATAACTTTAATAATAAAGGTTAGGAAGATAGATTTATGTTGACTTGGAATTTAAAATGTTAATAATTGAATGTGAATAAGAATTGATTTAAACTTATTGATTTTTGAGGTTTTGAAAGATATGATTTATAACTGGATTGATAAAAAGTGATTAAACGAATATTCTCAACTTTAAATAAAATTGAGACTGAATATTTGATATTGATTTAAATATATAAATTGGGATTTAAATAAATTTTTATTAAAATGGTTAAGTGAATATTTTCCAATTTGAAACAAAATTAAAGTTGAATGTTGAAATATAAATGAATTTGTGTATTGTAAATGTTTGAATATTTTAACTTGAACTTTTGAACTTTAAATTGAGATGGTTAAACTGGAATTGATTTAAATTGAATGTTCGAATTTAAGATTTTTTTGAATCGATTTGTGAGATTTGAGGAAAACTATTTTTATTATATAAAGTATTTTTAATATATAAATTATTTTAATTTATAAACTATTTTAATTTATAACTATTTTGATACATATACTATTTTTCAATATCTAAACCGTTTAAGTCGGAAGTGTTATGATTTCGAAAATTTTATGAGTTCCAAAGTGTTATGATTTCGGAAGTGTTATAAATTCTGAAAGAGTTTCATTCTGAAAATGAATATTATTTAAAGTGAATAATGATTTCGAATTGATATGGTTTTGAAATGAATATGATATTTTGATATGAAGTATAAACTGTTTGAAAAATGAAATGACCACGGTGTTATAATAACGTTTGGTTGTTAAAGAGACCGGGATCAGATATTGTCATACTCTCTATCAATACCGAAAACCACTTTAACAACTGTGTACGTGGTGGAGATTCCAGAATGAAGTAGGATGGTTTGGTGGCGATTCTATATGGTATTTACGTAGCCCTGACTCTCGTGAGTCAGCTTGATGTAGCTAAAACAGGAGCTATACCGGGCCAAGTGAGGTCATTCCTTCTATCGGACACATTTCTTCGATACCATTCTATTGCTTTTGTGATTTGATTGGGTGCACCCTTTTGATTTGGGAGTGTGTCACGAGGTGGGCGGTAGTAGCTACTATGCGTTACCACCAGTCCGGGAGTGCAAATGGTATATCTACCCTGGCATTGCCTCGAGTTCCGTGTCACATGCCCTATCGCGCCTTCTACGAGTTTGTTTTGTGTCGTACCTATGTTGTGCTCCCTGATAGCCCACCTGCGGGTGGAGTTTACAATATCTGTATAGACTACGCCATTATAAAAATGTGTTAAGGGGGATATGGGTAACGCCTTAACGCTATTTTAATAGTTTACTTTACTATAGACATATTATAATAGCGTATATTACTACATAGTAGATAGTTCCACGGATCCTTAGAGGATGGAAATCCCAAAAAATACTTTAAGTTACTTGTATTTCAGTTGATATTTTGCTTGAGTTGAATTTATTAATATAAGAATGTTAATCCTGACTCGAGTGTTTTGTGTTTTGCTTTACGCTCGGGTCAGACTGAGTGTCACAACATTTGAGACTCACCTTTGGAGCTTCGCTTGAAGATCCATCTATATCTGTTCAGCTTTCAGCTATCTGGTGGTTTTGTTCAGACTTGTCATCTGTTTGTATTCGAGACTACATTGTGATAGGGGGTTCTCGCTTCGGGTTTGGTGGCGAGACGGAGACTCTTACCCCTACGTGTCCCCGGGGAGGGGTTGGCTAACCAGGTTGGTTGAGAGTCGAAAGGCTGGCCGTAAAAGCAAATTCGGGGTACTAATGTGTGCCACGGCGGGACTGGGATGGTTGAAAAGCCTACCAGTCGAGATTGGCCGCTGTCGATGGTTGAAAAGCCTAGACTGTCACATTTGGTATCAGAGCCAAAGATTGAGTAAGAACTTATATCAATGTAACAGCCAGCACCTCACCTAACAACGTCGAGGCCTTTTGAGGAACAAAACCCCACACCTTGGCTTGGCCATGAGGCGGAGGTGACTAAGTTGGGGACAATATCTGCGTTAGGTGAGGTGCTGGCTGTTACAATGGTATCAAAGCCATACCCAGTCGGAATTGTGGTCTGTACGTGTTACAGCCACGACGCTTGGGTGGTGTTGTGTTCATGAGACAACGAGGATGTTGGGCTCTAAAGGGCGGAGATTGTAACACCCCTTCAAAATGGGAATAATAGTCCCACATCGCGGAAAAACACTATGAAGTGGGTGTTTATATACCAAAGCCTTTACCTCATAACAACGTCAAGGCCTTTTGAGGAACAAAACCCCACACCTTGGCTTGGCCATGAGGCGGAGGTGACTAAGTTGGGGACAATATCTGCGTTAGGTGAGGTGCTGGCTGTTACAATGTAACAACCCGCACATCACTTAATGCAGATATTGTCCCCAACTTAGTCACCTTCGCCTCATGGGCCAAGCCAAGGTGTGGGGTTTTGTTCCTCAAAAGTCCTCGACGTTGTTATGAGGTGAAGACTTTGGTATATAAGCACCCACTTTATAGTATTATCTACGATGTGGGACTATTATTCCCATTTTAAAGGGGTGTTACAATCTCCCCCTTTAGAGCCCAACGTCCTCGTTGGCTCATGAACACAACACCACCCAGGCGTCGTGGCTGTAACACGTACAAACCACAATTCCGGCTGGGTATGGCTCTGATACCAATGTAACAACCCACACCTCACTTAACGTAGATATTATCCCAAACTTAGTCACCTCCGCCTCATGGGCCAAGCCAAGGTGTGGGGTTTTGTTCCTCAAAAGGCCTCGACGTTGTTATGAGGTGAAGGCTTTGGTATATAAGCACCCACTTTATAGTATTATCTACGATGTGGGACTATTATTCCCATTTTGAAGGGGTGTTACGACATTCTGTTGTATTTTGTTTCAGACTCTGATGTTTTATAGTAGCTTCATGAACTACTATTTATCTATTCCGTTGCTTATTGTTATATTACTCTGTGTCTGTGATTCTGTGATTGATTTATTTACTGTATATGCTGAGCTTTGCCAAATATAAATTAACAATCTGCTGTTTTGAACAATTCAAGTCCGACATGTGTGGATGCGAATGGTTCGAAATACCGAGTCGTTACAAAGGGTTTAGCTGCTCGATTTCAAGCGTTCTCTCTTTGCCGTTGTCTGTCTTCGGATGACAACTGTTTTTTTGCCAATTGGGGTTTGAGATCTCAGTCGAGCACCTGCTTCTGTCTTTGGAAACTTGTGCGTTGTTGATTTGATTCTGGAAATGCCTTCCATCATCGTCTATCTCTGGACGACGGTAAGTTCCTTATTTTATTGCAAGTTGGAGCGATTTTCTATCCTGACCAAGTTTAATGTGGTATGTGTCCCTTAGTCCATAGGGCTGATTATTCTGAACAATTGATGTGAGACTTGATGTTCTTGGCGGCTCTCGAGATGCCCCCAGTCAAAGGTACGTTGCAGCTTCTATGTTTGGGAAGTTGTGACTTGGATGTCTTGAATTTAGACATTTTGTACATTAACTTTCATGACAATGTGATTGATACAGTCTTCCTTTTAGTAAACTTAATTAATGCAACATATTAATGACAATCAATGGTACCATAATGTAAGAATATAGAAGGTAAATAATGAATTGTATGTATACATTATTATCTTAATTAAAAAGGTGAAATGATTCATAATATGACAATATATGTAAAGAAAAATAAATTTTATATGACCACAGACAAGTAGATCCAAATATGTATATATGGAATTCAATCAAATCTTTCTAATAATATAAATTAGATAGTTATTACAGTCAATTTCAAAACTTTGATTTGTTATTAAAATTCCTTTTATTCATATGTATATATATCTAATACAATAAAAAGTGCAAGTAATACATGCATACATACATACATTAAAATTCAGAACTAAAATTACACTTTGTTATGAAAGATTAGAATATATATCTATAATTGAAACATTTTATTGATTCCATATAAATTTCATTATAACCTTAAATTTAATTCAATCAGTCAACATGAAAATGTAAATTTCCAGATTTAAGGAAATGGAATTTAAATTAAATGTTAAAACATAGAACTAAAATAAAACATTGTATTTTAACATGTATAGATTTAGCTTCAATTTAAAAAAGTAAAGAAAATAGCTAATCAATTTGAACATGTAAACATTCAGATCTGAAGAATTACACTTTCATTAGAATTTTTTAAAACATCGACCTACACTTAAATATTGTTTTAAAACATAAACAAATTTAATTTTGATCTATCAAATGAAAACTCAATCATGTCATTCAACAAATAATTCAGTCTTTCATAAACAATTTTTTAATTAAGCAAGACAACAATACATCATACAAATTATGAAAGTCAAATTAAATTTCAATCAAACATTGCAAAATCACTATCTATATATAGAAAACGACAAACCTTGCTACCCAATCCTTAAAACGCATGTTGTTGAAGTTGCCATTTATTTGCATCTTGAATGAAGGATGTTTCTAGATCCAATTGAATCACCCTAGGATGTTGCCTATAGATCACACCTTGAATGATGATGTCTTCTCAGATCTTCAAGATCCTCATCCTATCCTTGCAAAAGATGGATGTACCACTTTTGATTTATTTTATTTGATGTTTTTATATGGAGCTGAAAGATTTTCGGGAATTTTTTTCTCTACCATGAAAAGTTAGGAGGAGAGAAAGAAACAGACTGAATGAGAAAAGATGAATTGTACATACATAATGAATTAGATAATATGTTTTATTTGAAAGAATGAAACCTTTTCCATTCTTTAATTAAAATTTCCCTAATTAATTCCCTTGATTGTTTCTCTCTCTCCGATCCTTTCTTTACATGTGATACGTCATCAAATGACATAAAATTTCCACAAATCATGTCATCGAATGACATAAAATTTCCATAAATCATGTCATCAAATGACATAAAATGACATAAATCATTTCATGCAATTATCTTTAAATTACATTGATATCGTATATCAATGCGCGCAAATATAACTTTTATAAATGCGTTAAATTAATTACAAAACTTCCAAACATCAAATAAATAATAATGAATATTTCTCAAATATAAGTTAATCTAATCAATTTACAATATTTTATAAATTAATTAAATCATGTGGTTTTTCAGAGAATTCATCATTACGGTTGTGCGACTTAAAGGTGTAAATTCAGTCCGCGATTAATATCGAACTATTCGAATATTAAATTTCACATGTCCCTTAGCAGGTGGTGTGACATTTTAGCCGAATATATCACTTATACATCTTTTGGTAAAATCCAATTTTACTTATTATAAGCGGTACCTAATGGTGACAATTATTTACACCGATTCTCTTCATCAAGACTATATCATATAGGACTTATGGAATTTGGTAATGGTCAAAATTCCAATATCGTCAACATTCAACTTTATAGTCTAAACACAAAGTCCTTGGTTCAAAAATAACAATTATTATTAAACAAAATGCTCTGGCCAGAGACTTTGACTTTGAGTTGACCATGATACTAACCCCATATAACCGAGGAGAAGAATCCTCTCTTGAATAGTGATTCACTTCCAATACCTTCACTCGACCCAACTATAATCACTCGACGGAACGTCATGCCATGATTTGACTATAATCAAAGCGGAGCTTTTGCATTTAAGATCCATAGTATTCTCAAGTCGAGAGAACTGTGTAAATCAGTCACATCGATATTTCTGTTTGACCTTAGTTACATTAACCAATAGAAAACTATCGAGTGAGTCGTTCCATAGTTATCCAAGAACTATCGGGATGTAACCCCTAGGTGCCCCCAGCAGTCATGACTAATACACTGCCCAACATTTGGAGAGCGTTATATACTCTAGTCTCAACGGATACATCGATATCCAGTCTCGATGCATCTTGACTAGGAACATTTAAAATGGTATATTTGTTTTATTGTGATAAATTACTCACGATTACAACACTTTTTAACTACTATCACAAAATATATCATTTATGGATTTTCTATTAAATATACTTTTAATTAAATTAATTAATATAACAACATTATATCAAGTATATAATAGAAAGAAAATACCTTTATCTCGAAGAAGATTGGTCAATGAGGTAGATGTATGTAACAAATTACATAATTTCCCCTAAGGCATACCCCTAACTTTATCAATCTCCCACTTGCACTTGGGGTCAAATATGGAATCTTATTCCAACTTCTCCAATCGGTTTTCTCAAAACCAATTGGGTCAGTCCCTTTGTGAAAGGGTATGCTATTATGTTTCTGTTATCTACTTTGTCAATCAATTCTCTCCGATGGTGACAAACTGCTTTATCATGTGGAACAATTCAGAGTATGTCTCTCGAATTCTAGTGAGCTGTAAGCTTTGTTACAAACTATATCATGGCATTGTTATCATATAAAAATGTTATGAGATTCTCAACATTTGGAATCGGCTCAGTTATAAATTTGTGCATTTATAATTTTATATACATTGTTTTTATTGCGATGCTATTCAAGGTGTACTTAGACTTTTTCTTTAAATCAGCCACGGTCTTTCATTTGGAACATTTTCAACATAAAGATTTTTAACTTGAATTTATTATTGACATACTTTATCAATATCGTTATGAAGTTTGAGTTCAAACACTCCTTCATAAGGATTTTTGTTTCCATAAACAATTCTCTGGTATTTCATAAATACACGAGAAAACTTTAAACAACCATTTAGTGATATCAATTTGGATTTCATATTTGCTTCATGTATCAAATACATAAACAAATCATGATATCGTAGACAACATAACATGTATGATAATTTCTTTTGCCAATGAAAAAGAATCAATCTTACATGTCCCGTATTAAACATTTTAATAAGGTGTCCTTGCATATCATTTTGGACATTCCCGACATCTTTTATACTTACTATAAAAGACATAATTTATTAATCCAATGTTGAGTACTAAAACAACTAAGGCCAATTTTAACACAAGTACATCATTAAAAACAACAACGTGTTGTTTACTTATAGTTTAGAAATATCAATGTACCTTTTAACGTTCTTTCTTATGAACACACGCTTTCTCTGCACTTTGATTGAAAATCAAACTATTTGATATTTTTATTAAAATACTTATTCAATATTGATGCTTATAAAATGATACTTTCGTATAATTTCTTGGATCATATTCAAAGACTCACAAACTCAATATCGCTTCTACTGACTTTGAGACATTTTTGGTTAATATATGTAAACAGCTTACTCTAAATCATTATTTAGAATTTTCTGTTTCAATACATATGTACCAAAACACTAGGACTTATCAAGCGATAATTTTGTGAGTAAATCCGAATTGACTTGAACATGTTGAATATCGAATCTATTACGTTAATTTCAATAATTGAAATTTGCGATATTTTTCTTATCAACATTGCTCATTTAATTCCAACTGCATTAGTCTTACTCATAAAGACATAGTCATGGTAGATGGATCATATCCCTTCAGTTATGACCACCAAAATCTATATCCAGATAGCGTACTTGGAATTCTTTTGGATTTGCGCATCATACATTATAGAGTCAACACTCTCAATGGTTTAATTAAACAATCCAGGATTATATATTTTCGACATTAATAAGAAACTCATAGTTTCCCTTCGATGTGCGAGAATACTTATTCGACATTCTAATGCCATGTGTTCGTTTAGGTTAGTTAATTTCATTTTATCTCATATAATCGGTTTTGTCAATGGATCGTATCCAATTCCATTTTACTACCAATGATTCCTTAAAGAAATTTCTTCACAATGAACTTGGTATATCTTGAAACAACAATTGTTTCTCGGTGCAATAGAATAGGTATTCATCAACGTTTTATGAATTTCTTTATTTATAAAACTGATTTGGTTTTAGTTTACAAAAATTATGTTCAAAACATATATATGCCATCCAATGACAGTCTTTTCAAAATCCTTTTGGGAGATTCATACAAGATCCCTCATGAACAATTATTACGTGCAACCTTTTGACTCGCACAACCTTCCAACTCCTTAGCCTAGGATATATTGGAGTTTCTTATAAACCCTTAGCTTGTAAAATTTTGTAAGCTATAATTTAGATGAAATAGTATTAACCTTGTATACTACCCTTTAGGTACATTACCTTATAGAAAGAAACTAACTAAACTTCACTCACTATCAATCGTACATTGTCCAACAAAGTTCAATTACTTCATATCGATGCATCATTATGTATAACATTGAGGAGTAATTTTGAGATTGAATCTTTATTCATTTTAGGTGCATTCAGAACATTTTCCAATATACTCACTCATTCGATCAAATCAATTCATTTCTATCGCATGTTATTGTATTTACTTCTGTTTTATATTCTATAAGTTTATAATAGACATACTATATGTGTATCAAATACACATGTCCATGTCGACGATAACTCATCGGTGAAAATGACAAAGTACGTGGAACTGTTTTGGTATTTATAGAATTACGATTGCATACATCTATATGTATCAATTCGAAGAGTTCAACTCTTATGATACTTCCACTAAATGGGTGCATAGACCTTTATTGTTTGAGACATAATTAACAAGTATCATATGATTCAAAATCATACAATAAAATTATTTCTCAAAACTACGGCTTAATTTATAATTTCAAAAAAACTGTAAATAATATTAGATACTTCTGTATTTTCCAATGCATCACTTTTGTTATAAAAAAATTACCACATTATAGTTTTATTTCACAAAGAATATTCATAATATTTGAAATATAGCTATGTCTTTTTTTCTGTCGATACCCAAATATAATTGTTATTTCATAAATAATGTATGGTAAGTTTTACGAAAACAATTTTCGTACTATGATGAAATTAATAAGTGCTATATGGCATGCTTTCACTATTTCCACCATTACTATAATAGCATACTAAATTCGAACGTCTATCATTCACTTAATACAGTTTGTTTATTTCATACACTGCAACTATTTATAGTGGAGAGTTTGTTGATCAAATATCTTGAGCACAAAGAAATAAATCTCACAGAAAAAAATTTCTATATGAAAATACATTTCGAAATAGAAATCATATTACTTATTCCAATATTAAGTATCAATTATTATTACAGTTCCCATTTCCAATGTTTCTCTATGAAGCAGAAGTAACTATTAATTCCCTTCATCCCGACTGTATCTTAAATCAAATTTACTCTTATACATTCATTTTCCTTTCTAAATGGTCAAACCATTCAAAAGAAAACTTTTACTACAATATCATAACGAATTCTTTACGAAAGTGCATTTGATTATCCTAAACATTTAAGGACATTTAATATATGGCTCTTTTTGCATAAACTAATTAAACTGACATTTCAGCGATTGAGTTCTTAGATCTATCTTGTAGTTTTGGTTTTGTGCTATAATTAACACGATATGATATTTTGTGTAATCAATCAAATTGAATACTCGATCTCATAGTATAGTTTATTGGCTTATTTCGAATGAACTATATTCATTGAAGTATCGTACATGACGAACTATGTCGTTCAACATATAACATTTATATGTGATAGTATATGGATCAAATATCCATCCATAGTCTTATATTGCTTTTAGAGTCCAAAACTAATCAAATGAAATACACGATCTAAAACAAATAAACACGTAAGTGATCATTTTATGAATGTATTAAGTAGTTGTAAAAATTAGGCACTTGCATGGGTATAGAAAACATTAACATGCAATAGGCATTTAATAGTGAGTATTATATTATATTTCCTTTTGTTAATTTTCAATTCAGTTCATTTGTATATATTAATTGATAAACGTTTTATCTATCATATTAAATGCACAAATTTATTATTGTAGATAATTATAACATTATTTAGCGCATGTTCTTACAATATTTAAAAGGTTAAATGTTACCATTTTATTTTTCTAATAAGGCTCTCACTAGTCTTTTATGCTTTTCCAAACCCTAATATGAAACATAGAAGTCTTTCGACTTCACTGGTGGGTGTTAGGACTCGTTGTCTTGGTATTTTGACCTTGAGTTTTCTCAACAAATCGTAGCCCCACAAACGATGGATAACTCCTTATCGGTTGAATCGGTTGAATCACATTTTGTCTTTGTTCTAATCTCATTTTGACCTTGAGTTTGCTCAATAAATCGAAAGAGATTATTTACTCGTACCTACCATATCGTGGTGGCCTAAGTATATTATATGTACCTAGAGTTTGCTCAACAAATACATATAGTTATCTTACCTCATATGTTCAATATATTAATAATACTACACATAACATCCCTAGCTTGAGTTTGCTCAATGACTAAGGAATATGCAAGTAATTTATTAATATATATATATATATATATGGTAGAGGACAATATTATATTGAAGATTCATAATCTTTAATATATTATATTGAGTGATATCGACGTATGAAATAATGTATTTCTTATGAAATACCCTCATGATTCAAGTATCAAACACATCAGAATCACAGTATACATACATTTACGTATATATTTATTCCTTAAGTCTATTTGAGTTTCTTTAATGTTCCACCTTTAGTTTATACACTCATATTATATAAGTTTCATAATTATATAACTTTTATATTTTAATTAACTTATACAATAATCTTATGTATAGCATTTTATTATTAAATATTATTCAGTTAATTTTAATTAATTAACTCTTTAATTAGTTTTAAATTAGTATCCAATACAACTTTTATATTGGACATATCTACTATACCCTTTATAGTAAGACACATATATCTTATATATGCATATTTTAGTTAATTAACCGACCTTTCATTACTTTATTAATTAAACAATTTTAACTAAATTATATTAATTTCAAAAATTTATTTATATACGTACATGTATGCTTATGTTATCTTAAACATTTTAAAATAACATAACATATATCAACATATATAATACATGCATATAAGTATTGATTAATTAACTCATTTAATTAATTTATATTATCAAACTTATTAATAATTTTAAATTTTGAAATTAATATTTACATAGTTTCAAACATTTTGAAATTTCATTACATTTTCAAACATTTTGAATTTTTTTTATATTATAAACCTTTTATAATAAACATGTTTTTATTTTAGATTTAACATTTAAATTTAAAATCTTGTCTTAGTTTTCAATACTATTATGAAAATTATCCCAAAGCCCAATTAAATTAGGCCTTTTATATTAGGGGCAACCTTTAGGCTTACTCCACATTTCAGGCCATGCAGGTAACCAAATAGGATAGGGTACTTGATTACCCAATTCCAATCCTAGACATCACCTTTCTAGAAACCATACAAAGTGTGCAAGTTTAATTAGTTAACCCTAACATGAATAATTTAGACCGCATAGGCTATTAGGATTTGATACCATTGAAGGAACTAGGCCAGCCCCCTGCGGAAGAAATGGGTGAATTCCAAATAATTTAGCCATTTTGGAGTTTCAATGGGCCCATGAAGTCTAAATGTACTTAGAACTCTTCTAAGTTTCGTTTAAATAAAATCAATATTTTATTTAATTTTATAAATAAAGTTTTACTTTAATTTAATGTGTATGTAAATTAGAGTATATCAAATATACTCTTATGTGCATATTTGTGTGTAATAGTGACTTATTAAATTTATTTAGAGAAGGAAAATTTTCATTTCCTATCTCTTAAATTATTCAATTACTGATGGGGCACGAATTTATATAAACAATGAAACTTTTTATTTCCTTCCTCTTAAATTATTCAATTAACGAGAGATCATAAATATAGTTAGAGAAGGAAACTTTTCATTTCCTTCTCTTAATTAAATTAAATAATTGATTAATGAAATAACATTAATAACTAATCTAAATATGACATGAATTGTAAATATATTCACGGTAAACATTGTGTAAGTGTAACATATAGGGAGTGTGCATAATTGGTGGTAATTGATATGTATACATAAAATAAAAAAGAACAATTTGAATGGTTATTACATAGGAATTGAAAAGGAAATAAATAAGGAATTGAAAAGAACATACTTACATTAAAATTCAGAACTAAAATTACACTTTGTTACGAAAGATTAGAATATAGATCTATAATTGAAACACTGTATTAATTCCATATAAATTTCATTTTTAACCTTAAATATAATTTAATCAATCAACATGAAAATGGAAATTTCTAGATTTAAGGAAATGGAATTTAAATTAAATGTTAAAATATGTAACTAAAATAAAACATTGCATTTTAACATATATAGATTTAGCTTCAATTTAGTAAAGTAAAGAAAAGAAGCTAATCAATTTGAACATGTAAACATTCAGATCTGAAGAATTACACTTTAATTAGAATTTTTAAAAACATAGATCTATACTTAAATATTATTTCAAAACATAAACATATTTAATTTTGATCTATCAAATGAAAACTCAATCATGTCATTCAACAAATAATTCAGTCTTTCTTAAATAATTTTTTTAATTAAGCAAGATAATAATACATCATACAAATTATGAAAGTCAAATTAAATTTCCATCAAACATTGCAAAATCACTATCTATATATAGAAAATGACATACCTTGCTACCCAATCCTTAAAAAGCACGTTGTTGATGTTGCCTTTGATTTTCACCTTGAGTAAAGAATGTTTCGGGATCTAATTGAATCACCTTAGGATGTTGCCTAGAAATCACACCTTAAATGATGATGTCTCCTTAGACCTTCAAGATCCCCATCCTATCCATGCAAGAGATGGATGAACCACTTTTGATTTATTTTATTTGTTGTTTTTATATGGAGTTGAAAGATTTTTGGGATTTTTTTTCTACCATAAAAAGTTAGGAGGAGAGAAAGAAACAAACTGAATGAGAAAGAATGAATTTTATGTACAGAATGAATTGAAGAATATGTTTTATTTGAAGGAATGAAACCTTTCCCATTCTTTAATTAAAATTTCCCTAATTAATTCCCTTGATTATTTCTCTCTCTCCGATCCTTTCTTTACACGTGATACGTTATCAAATGACATAAAATTTCCACAAATCATGTCTTCGAATGACATAAAATTTTCATAAATCATGTGATCAAATAACATAAAATTTCCATAAATCATTTCATGCAATTATCTTTAAATTACATTGATATCATATATCAATGCGCGCAAATATAACTTTTATAAATGCGTTAAAATAATGACAAAACTTCCAAACATCAAATAAATAATAATGAATATTTCTTAAATATAAGTTATTCTAATAAATTTACAATATTTTATAAATTAATTAAATCATGTGGTTTTTCAAAGAATTCATCATTACGGTTGTGTGACTTAAAGGTGTAAATTCAGTCGGCGATTAATATCGAACTATTCGAATATTAAATTTCACATGTCCCTTAGCAGGTGGTGTGACATTTTAGCTGAATTTATCACTTAGACACCTTTTGGTAAAATCCAATTTTACTTATTATAAGCGGTACCTAATGGTGACAATTATTTACACCGATTCTCTTCATCAAAACTATATCATATAGGACTTAGGTAATGGTCAAAATTCCAATATCGTCAACATTCAACTTTATAGTCCAGACACAAAGTCCTTGGTTCAAAAATAACAATTATTATTAAACAAAATGCTCTGGCCAGAGACTTTGACTTTGAGTTGACCATGATACTAACCCCATATAACCGAGGAGAAGAATCCTCTCTTGAACAGTGATTCACTTCCAATACTTTCACTCGACCCATCTATAATCACTCGACGGAACGTCATGCCATGATTTGACTATAATCAAAGCGGAGCTTTCGCATTTAAGATACATAGTATTCTCAAGTCGAGAGAACTGTGTAAATCAGTCACATCGATATTTCTGTTTGACCTTGTTTACATTAATCAATAGAAAACTATCGAGTGAGTCGTTCCATAATTATCCAATAACTATCGGGATGTAACCCCTAGGTGCCCCCAGCAGTCATGACTAATACACTGCCCAACATTTGGAGAGCGTTATATACTCTAGTCTCAACGGATACATCGATATCCAGTCTCGATGCATCTTGACTAGGAACATTTAAAATGGTATATTTTTTATTGTGATAAATTACTCACGGTTATAATACTTTTTAACTACTATCACAAAATATACCATTTGTGGATTTTCTATTAAATATACTTTTAATTAAATTAATTAATATAACCACATTATATCAAGTATATAATAGAAAGAAAATACCTTTATTTCGAAGAAGATTGGTCAACGAGGTAGATATATGTAACAAATTACATAATTGCCCCTAAGGCATACCCCTAACTCTATCAGATTCAGCCTTTGATTGACCACAAGGTTGCTTCAGTTTTGGCTTAGTTCCTTTGAGCGACTTTGAAGCTCTGGAGTTCAGCACTCTTTGTTTCATCGGTCATTGGAAGTGATTCAGTTAATTATGCTAAATGACTTATATGATTGTCGATTTGTGGCCTCGGAGCATGACTTCGTTGACTTCAGGAGGCTCTAGATCAGATGACTTTTGATCTTCCAGTTCACCTTCATGGATATCAATCGTACATAAATTTCGCTAATCTACCAGTTTGCCTTCGCGATGATTTAATTCGTGAAAGACCTTCCCGTTCGTGAAGTGTTTTTGTATCAAATAGCCGCTGATCTACCGGTTTACCTTCACGATGCTTTAGTTTGTGAAAGGTTTTCATATTACGAAGGGTTTTTTGGATCAGATGACCGCTGATCTACCATTTCGCCTTCATGATGCTTTAGTTCGTGAAAGACCTTCACGTTCGTGAAGGGTTTTTTGGATCAGATGATAGCTGATCTACCGGTTTGCCTTCACGATGCTTTTGTTCGTGAAGGGTTTTTTCGGATCAAATGGTCGTTGATCTACTAGTTCACCTTCACGATGCTTTAGTTTGTAAAAGACCTTTATGTTCGTAAAGGGTTTTTTGGATCTGATGACCGTGATCTACCGGTTCGCCTTCACGACGCTTTAGTTCATGGAAGACCTTCATGACGCTTTAGTTCATGAAGGAGTTTTTGTGGTCGGATGTTCGGTGACTAGACGACCTTGGAATGATAATTTATCGATTCCGAGTGGGATTTTGGTCGGATGTCCAACGACAAAACGGCCTTGGAGCGATTATTCATCGACTCCAAGAAGAGTTTTAGGTCGTGTGTCCGACAGCCTGGTGGTCTTAAAGCGATGATTCATCGACTTCATGAGAAATTTTGATTGGATGTCTGGCGGCATTTCAACGATAATTCATCGACTCCAAGAAAAGTTCTGCATCGTGTGTCCGATGACCCAATGGTATTAAAGTGATGATTCAACGACTCCAAGAGAATGTTTTGGGATTTAGCTCGCGGGAATGCAGTTTTATCGTTTCCCAGAGACTAAGGGGTTGGATCTGTTTATTTAATGATCCTTTGGACAAGACTTCTCGATGCTACCAGAGCAACGCTGGTTCTCAAATGGGGGATTGACATGACTAGTCGAGGGTATAGAAGCATTTCTTTCACCGTGCTATCTACAATGCCCCCGATGTCCAAGTACGACTCATTTGTAAAAGGAAAGTAGACAAGGATGGATGAGATGGCATCGCTTTAGGTTGCTGCGCCATTCCTTAGTTGCTAGCTAGCTAGAGTGTTATTTGATAATCATCCTTTTTTCTGATTTCGTTAATTAGATGGGGCGCTTTTCTACTGGGTCTTAGTAGCCTTGCTAGGGCAGAAGGTCCCAGAGTTTCTGTAGCTCCTTCACCATTTGATAGGGTTTTTTGGCAAATTGCCGGGTTTGCCTTCTGCCAGTTGCACTACCTCTAGTCCTTAGAACCGGTTTGCCTTCCTATAGAATTCTTCAACAGTAGTAGGGTTTTCATCCTTTAATAATTCCTAAGGGCCTTGCAGTAGACATCATCCATCGCCCTAGCTTCATCCATATGCTAGTCATACCTATAAAAAGGCAATTTCAAATCAGTTGTATAGTTGTAGAAAGGTATAGTTGGCATGATAAATTTCTTTGGATATTTGCATGTTGAACGGCTTCGGTGAATGGGTTACGATTGGGGAAGATGCTCTAATCATTGTTAGACCGGTCCATTTTGAAGTTACGGCTATTTATAATGCTTGAGAATGATATATGAATGATTTTCCTATGCTTGAATGATTGGAAATGCCGATTGAATGACAAATCATTTATGATGGGGTCATTGATCAGTGACGATCCCCAAAAATTTTCAAACTAGGAGAGATCGGTCTGGGGTGACAAACAAGGCCCTATAAGGTTGCATTCCAAATTTCAAGGCATTTGGAGTTCGCATGTTCAAGTTATGGGCAAAAGAAGATGGATCGACATTGATAAATCGATGGTATTTTACCTGGAGTCCGACCCGAGAAAATTTGCCATTTGCTTGGAGTCAGCACATGGTTCGCATAGAGTTACAGAATTTGAAGTGCTGGGTTGGTGACAAACATTGCTTGGAGCCATTTGCATGTTTGCTTGGAGAAAATCTTGATTTTACCCGGATCTGATTTTGGGCCATAATTTCCTAGGTTTATTTCGAGTCAAATGGGTAGTTACGGGTTAGACTTCGAGTCAGGACTTCTAGAATCTGCTTCAAGTCAAATAGGCGATTACCCGAGTTCGACTTGGAGTCAACCCTGAATTGAGTTTTTCAACAACCATTTTGATGATTTTTGATGATTTTCGACAATGACCATTCGTGATTCGATGATGGGAGCTCCATGATGGGCTTAGAAGTTGGTCAGTTGGGAGTGGTCACAATATATCACGAGAGCTTGGCCTTTTAATCGATCTCGGTTTGTATCATATCTTCTTAGTTCTCCTGCCTCTAAGAGTACCATTTGAGTAGCAGTTCCTCGTCCATTGCTTAGCACTGTGCTGGAGCATGAGTTTTAGAGCTTCTTCTAGCATTTTGTACATTGGCATTTTCATTTAATTTGTCTTCCTCAAATTGTTTGTCATCATTAGAGCCGAAGAGAGCCATCGTTATATCCTCCCATGGGGTTTTCACCCCTAAGTTCGGGTTTGTTGCAGGTGCTTTTGCAATGGGTGAAGTGTTAACGTTTTCTTTCGTCATGATTCTTGGAGCTCTGCATGTTGCTTCCTTTTTCTTTTGTCTTATGTTTTTTTCCGTTCAAGCCAGAAACAAAAGAATACTCTTGCTCCATAGTAGCCACGTCTTCAGGCACTGTTCTGAGAGTAGTTAGTGATTGGAGCGCTAAGAGAACATCTATCTTTTCCATAAGAGCCTTTTGACTGTTTGCTATTTTATGGTTAATTTCATCAACCATCTTGTTCAGTTCTCCCTTAGTCACAACTTCATGCTATATGGAGGATCCTGGAACCTGATCTCCAGAGTTGGCTCCTAATAGTAGGTTGTTGGGGTTGTTGACTTCAATTTGTTGAGTTTTCGTTTCTACTCAAGCAATGGTAGCACCTACGGTTCTTCTGGAGGTAGTTCTCTTTCTTCCTGGTGCCATTGATTCTCAACAGTAAATCTTTTAAGCAGATATTGAGGATCTAACTTCTGAACCTATCTAACCCAAAGTAGATAGTTAGATCTAATCCTGAGTTGGGTTCTCAATGAAAGCACCAAAATGTTAACCCAAAAAATGGATCAACACCCTGGATTGAGTATGAAAGCACCAACCATGTTCTTACAGAGCAATAATATAGAGAATAAATGTAAAAAGAGTAGAAATAGTAAAAATACAAGAATATTTTTATGGTTGTCGGCCGTTAATGAAGCCTACGTCCATTGTATAACTTTCTATTAACTGACTGCTGTTACAAGTTGAATCGAATTACAATATTATTGAATCTTCTAAGTTAAATCAAGTCACAAATACAAGAGTTCACTGGGGAATAACGGTGAACCCCTATATGACTATTGTATGGGAGGAAAAGAGTGAAGAATAATCTCTGTAGAGTTCCAGTAGCCAGTCCAGAAGATCCTGTTTATGTTGCAGGTAGGATTGCATTTATAGGGGTTAGAGAGCACTTAGGCTAGAAGTTTAAGTGTAGAAGAGTCCAGTTGTTATGCCAAGTCATCACCGAAAATCTCAAATCAGTCGGAGTCATTTATATGGATCACTAGCTTTCTATAGAGGATGGATCACTGGCTATTCATCAACTTAGTATATTTTTCTACCAGAAGCCTTTATTTAGTGCTACAAAGGAACTCATAAAGTTTGAGGGCGATCCGACCTATCTTGATGGATCGCTGGCTATCCATATGGGATGGATCGCTAGTTATCCTTCCACTTAGCATATTTTTGAATGACCTTACTTTGGTTGTCTTCCTGACTTTTATTTAAGTGCCTTATCCAAACATCAAGTTGTTTGGATTTTGTTTGATCATCCGTCTTCGTGGGTCATCTAGCCCAGAAGAATCATCCATAACTCCCTCAAACCTTAAATAAATCAAACGAAACTTTGCAGGTATGCTCTAGATGGTGTTTGAGACCTACCATAAAAATTTGAGGTAGTGGGGCCGAATTTACATGGATCGTTAGCGATCCATCTAGTTAGGTCACTAGATATCCATCTAGCTTTATCCAATCAATCTTATTTTTGGTGAGTACATTCCTTTATGTCTTCTAAGGGTTCTCCTAAAATTTCAAGTCAATCCGACTCCATTTCAGTTATTTAGGTCCATTTTAAGTTAGTTTCTTCGGTTAAAAAGCGGGTAAACAATTTGAATCATATGAGTCTTTACTTCTTGAACTACACTGCTTGGGATGCTATGAAACTTGGTAAGTATTCTTAGAAGAGGTAGTAGATCATGGTGCAAGAGGCTTTGACAACTCATGATGCTTCCTTTTGGATCGCTAGTAATCCATGGATGATGGATCGCCATCGATCCATCTACTTAGTGTATTTTTGGCTTGTTTCTCTTAAGTTCCATTGGCTTGTTCTTTTAGATCCCTTGTTCAGGTTTCAAATCATTCTGGGTTAGTCTAGATGTTCTAACTTTTGTTGAATTCTTCTGGGTTAAAAACCTAGTTAACAGTAACTATTTATCATATTTTGTACTTGTCAGACTATATACTGCATTTCTATGTACTCTGGATTATGACTACATATTGTTTTTGAGACCATGTTTCTAAGATATTTTCTGAGCTGGTTATTTTTTGTGTTATATTTTTTGCCTTTCGCTGTGAGATCTGAAAGTATAGAATCTCTTAAATTATATCTATGTATTCTTAGTCTCTGTAATATTTAAAAACCTAATAGCTCGTACTTCTCAACACTGATGCGATTCCAAAAGTCACCTTAGGAGTTGGATTGGTGTGTCGAGAGGTGCAGGTTTTCATATTTGGTATTAGAGCCTAGGTTTGAAATTTATTAAGGATTAAAGGTGTATTGAGAGAATGTACTTGAGAAGTTTTTCAAAAGTATTTTAATAAGGTTTTTAAATGGTTTTCAAAAATGGGTTTCCAAAGCATGTATGTATATATATAAAAGCTTTACAAAGATTATATATATATAATACATAAAATCTTTCCCTTATTCTTGTCAATAATATCTATGGAAAATATACTAATAAATTTCTATACCACAGATAGAAAGGATGAGCTATCTTGATGCTTGCGGCTCAAGCAATGTAGCTAAGATTGTAGATGTGAACGTCCCGATTTTGTTCCATTGGTATCTGCAAGCAAGAAGATAAGCCGAGCTTAACCCTAATAGGGGACCCATAAAGTAGACGCCAGGTGTAGTTCCATCCCACCCACATGCCATTGATTTTTCCAAGCTACGTAAGGACTTTGCCAGTCTAGAAGGGAAGTCGAAATGGGGACCGAGTCATATATAGGCTCAAAGGCATGGATCCGCACTTGTGAGAAGATTTTTCGATTGATGTGTCTTAGGGATGATGTCAGGAGGTATCTTGCTACTTGGCATTTATAGAGAGGTTCTAAATTGATGGGTTGTTGTAGTGGTGGAGGTAGATGAGGGAGCGATTACTTGGGGAGAGTTTAGAAGACGATTTGAGATGAAGTTTCTTTTCAAGTATAGTTGAAGAAGTTCACACATTTGTAGCAGGGAGAGATGTCAGTAAAGGAGTATGTGAATCTGTTCAATGAGCTGGCTGGTTTTGGGATAGAGGTGATAAACACCCCTTATAAGAAAGCTTTGAATTTTGAAAAGGGACTGAATCAACCTCTTCAAGATTTGGCCCTTAGACATATTCCTATGGGTGCAAATTTTGAGGGACTGGTGGAGACGGCCTTGTTGACTCCAATGAGGAAGTGAAGAGTGAGCCTAAGAAGTCAGGAAGGAACACACCACATCAGAATCAACGTAAGGGTGGAATGGGACCTAAAAAGGAAGATTAAGAAGCAAGAGATACATTTTAGGATGTGGAAAGAAGGGGAATTTTGCTAAGGAATGCAAGACGACGGCTCCAAGATTAAGTGTTACAATTGCAATCACTACGCACGCATGAGGCTGGAGTGTCCAGCACTTCAGAAGACCTCTACACAAGTGGTTTTAGCTTAGGCACTGGGCGTTGTTCTTAGCTCTAGTGTACCTCCACTTGCGGACAAAGGGAAAAAGGTTATGATCGAAGGTGTGTTATCTTTATCTGATTTATCTATTCATACCTTATTTGAGACAGGGGCATCACAATCTTTTATCTCGTGTGGACTTGTGGATGAGTTACACTAGCCTAGTTATGGATCCTATAGTTGTATCAAAACTTGTTAGAGGATATGCTATTCTATCTATGATATGTAGGAGTTTTAAATTATTTATTTTGGAGGGTCGAGTTCAATTGCGATACTTTTGTCTTAGGATTTTCTAGGTTTGGTTTTAGGCATGGATTGGATGACGATGTATCGAGCGATCCTAGATTATGATAAGAAGGTCGTTCAGTTGGGTACTTGTAGTGGACGAAGTTTAGAGGTTAATTGCTATCTCATAGGTTTGGTTATATTGAGTTACCTATATTTATTAGGCATATCATATGATGAGTTAGATTTAGGGCATGTAGGTAGAGAATATCCAGATGCCTTTTTTTAGATTATCAGTCTTCCACCTCAAAGAGAGGTCGAGTTTTTAATTAGAGAAGACTGGAAAACCTGTTGCCTTACCCTTGAGGCATATGGCTTCTAAAGAGAGATGTGAGTTGAACATGCAAGTGAACGAGCTATTGGAAAAAAGCTTTATTAGGAAGAGCAATTCAAAGTAGGGAACACTGGTTGTCTTTGCCATTAAGGCAAAGGGTTCTCCGAGGCTTTGCGTCAATTATCGAGAGCTGAATAAACTGACAAAGGAGAATCGTTTCCTGTTGCCCCTCATAGACAATCTCTTTGATCGGTTAGTTGAGGCAAAGGTGTTCTCATAGCTTGACCTTGCTACCAGATTACATCAGCTACGCATAACCTATGACAGTATTCATAAGACTACGTTTCGTACACCCACAACCTGTATTAGGGTTAGTCATGCCCTTTGGACAGACCAATGCACCGGCCTAGTTCATTGATTTGGCGAGTCAAGTTTTTAGAGGGCTGCTTAACAAGATCTTGGTGGTATTTGTGGATGACATACTAGTCTATTCGAAAAGCATGGAGGACCATTGGTTGCATTCAGAATAAGTTCTCGATACACTCCGTGAGCATAAGTTGAAGGTGAAGTTTTTCAAGTGTCACTTTTGATGCAAGGAGGAGCATACATTGCATTTAGAAGAAGTGCTCAATGCACTCCATGAACATAAGTTGAAGGTGAAGTTTTTCAAGTGTCATTTTTGACTCAAGGAGGTATGATATTTGGAACACGTTGTATCAGAAAGTGCGTTGTCGGTCGATCTAGTAAAGTTGCTATAGTACATGATTAGCATGTGCCGAAGAATACCACAGAAGTAAGGAGTTTGTCTGGCATGCTACTATCAGAAGTTCATTAATGACTTTGCTAAAACATCTACCCTTTATCCCATCTCACTAAGAAGAATTTGGCTTTCTTGTCAGACATGAAGTATGAGGATGGTTTCATCAAGCTGAAGAAGCATTGACTAGTGCACTTATTCTAGTATTACCTGATGGTATGAAGGCATTCGAAAGTCCAGGTTTGGGCATGGTTTTGATACAAGAAGGGAGAGTGGTGTGCTATGCTGGTCGATAGTTAAAAGTCCACGAGAGATACTATCCTACCCATGGTCTTAAGGTCGCGACCATTGTCTTTGCACTCAAGTCAATGAGATATTATCTATTTAAAGGCAGTTTGACCTGTATACGAATCTTAAGTCTCAAAAGTATTTATTCCCCTGGAAGGATTTGAATTTAAGGTAGTAGAGGTAGATATAGTTTTTAGCATCGTATGATTTCGATATTTCCCATACTCCACGCAAGGGCAATGTTGTAGCCGATGCCTTGAGTAGGAAGCATGGGATATTGGGTCCTATGTTCCTTGAGTGGAAGCACTTGGAGTTCATTTCTATGTTTGACTTCCATCCAACGTCAGACATGACTCTAGGACTGTTAGTAGCTTTAGATGTGTAGCCTATATTTATAGACTGCATTGGAACAAGTCAGAAGCAAGACAAAGGGCTATTGGACATTTTTGAGAAGCTTAGTAGAGGAGATTAGTCGAGCCATTTGAGGTGTTACATCATTGATTCGAAAGGGTGGTTATGGAGAGATGGTAGATTATGTGTTTCTCTCATTATGGATTTGAGTGACATAGTACTAGCTTAGTCTTATCATTCTAAGATGACAATTTATCCCAACGGAGGAAAAATATACCATGACATGAAGAGAATCTTTTATTGGTCCGGTATGAAGAAGCATAGGCAAAGTACGTGGTCTGATGTATAACTTATCAAAGGGTAAACATGGAGTAGAAGAAACCGGGGGGGGGGGGGGATTGTTACAACCGTTAGATATTCCGCATTAGAAGTGGGAGAGTATTTCTTCGGACTTCATCAATGGACTACCTAGGAGTAGGAGAGGGACTGAGAGTTTCTGGGTCATAGTCGACCGACTGACCACATGCGCTCATTTTATTTCGGTTAGAAGTATGAAGACTGCGGCATCTTTGGCGACACTATACGTGAGGGAGATAGTTAGGTTACATGGAGTTCCTTCTAACATCGTTAGCGATCGAGATCCATTTTTCACCAGCGAGTTTGGAGGAGTCTTAAGAAGGTGTTAGGCACTAAGTTGAGTTTGAGTATCGCTTATCACCCATAGACGAATAGACAGACAAAGAGAGAGAACCGGGTCTTGGAGAAATTACTTCGGATGTGTATCTTAGATTTGGGAGGTTATTGAGAGGATCACTTGCCGCTAGTGGAGTTTACAATATAATAATAGCTATCAGGTGATTATTGGGATGCACCATTTGAGGCATTGTATTGAAGGACTTGTAGGTCACCATCTTGTTGGTGGGACACTACGAATAGGATTATTCTTGGACCGAATATGTTGAGAGAGACATCAAAGAAGGTAGATTGGATACGTAGGAGAATGAAAACCAGACAAGATATGTGGAGGTCTTATGTTGATAGGAGATGCATGAAGTTAGAGTTCATAGTAGATGATATGGTTTTTATGAAGGTCTCACCGCTTAGGCATGTTATGAGATTTGGTAATTCGAGAAAGTTAGCATAGAGGTTTGTAGGGCCTTTTTCGATCATTGGTAAAGTAGAAAGTTAGCTTATAGAGTGAAGCTTCTTGAGAAGTTAGCGGGAGTACACGATGTTTTCCATGTGTCATACTTGTGAAAGTGTCTACATGATACAACAACTATAGTCGAGCAAAGTCAGCTAGAGGAGGTAGAGGTAGAGAGGGAGTCACTTATTTGCCATACACTCACTCATATTCTAGAGTATGGTACAAAGCGACTACATAATAAAATCACAATCTTGTTAAGGTCCAGTGGTGAGACGATTCGGCAGATAGTAAATGGGAGCTTGAGGAGAAGATCCGAGCTACCAATCAAGAACTCTTTTCTGCTACGTTTCCATCCTAGTTAAATCAGTATAAACCAATTTCGTGTTAGGTTTTGGCTTAGAATATCCCATAGGTAGGGACCATTGGATGTTAGGAATGGCAGCGAACGTGTTACTAGGACATGTTTTGGATGGGGATGTTAATGGATATATTTATTAAATTGTTCCTTGCACCTAGGAAAAGAAATTCTTGAGTTAGCATACACATACACCATCACTTGTTTATTTCATTGGGTTATGTGCATATGGATTATATGGTTGCACATACATGTAGAATTACCAGTATATTTACATAGGACGTTGCATACATTTTCAACATATGGCATAAGCACTTGCATTTTAGGAGGTCGACTAGATTAGTAGATCGTCTAATCTTTGCATTAGTATAGGTTTGTATGCATTCCATGTCTATATGTACATATTGCATTAGAATTTAAACTAAGAACAATGATTGCCAGTGGTTGATGGATGAGTAGATGGTTGTAGTACTAATTTTGTATGCATAAGTTACATTTTTTTCCATCCTTGAAGATTTCGGGGACGAAATCCTTTTAAGGATCTCGAAAATTTTAGCGGAAATTTAAGCGAAAATTTAAGCGAAAATTTAAGAATTAAATTTAAATATAATAAGGGTAGAGAGAACCCATGAATCGAGAGAAAAGGTCTGGAAAGTTTTTCCTATTCTATGAGCTGGATGGACATGGAACAAATGAACACAAACACTTGCGAGATCTGATAGAGGAATAGGTTTGGAACAACTGGATACAACAATACATGAGAAACAAATTTGCAATGGTGCACTAGGAGCAGCCACCTTCTGCAAAGAATGCGTTTGGGAGTGGCCATGGATCTAGCTTGAGGATAATTATCCCATGATCAGGATGGCAGGGAGTCAAATTAGACTCCCACACTTTACTTTTGTTAGCAAATAAACGATGTAGTATTACTATCAGGCCTTTTATACGTGTGTGGGACCACGATCGATCTCTAGCCATGCTCTGAATTGGATGTCAGGGAGTAATGCTCGATAGGATGTATGCCTTAGATGTTTGTTTGTTGTTGTGATGTAGATTTGGTGAATGAATATTCGATTTTGAAAGTCATTTGAGCATGATGACTAATATTTAATACGAAACACCAATGAAGATTGGTTACCTCCCGAGACTGATTTATGAAACTGATATGATGTGGATCTCCCGACCAAATAAATGGGGAGATAAATCATATGGTGTAAGGCCGCTTGCTGGAGAGAGAGTGTATTTGACTTGTACAGGATAATAATTCCCTTCACCAGAGAATGAGTAGATGGAATTGCTCAGATGTCGGGTCACCTCATCGAAGGGCAAGCGGATGGACCTGGTATGTATTGGATATAATCCAGAGAGGTTAGAAATTGGATTAAATATGGATAATACAATCCAGAGAGATTAGACCATAAACTGGATGTCAATTATGTGATCTAGAGAGATCTAAAACTAGACTTTGGATTTGAATGCCATCTAATTTTTTTATGATTTGATAATGATTATCGGATTTCATTGTTGCCTCGATTCGATTAGAATCATTTATGATGGGATGCTGGTCAAATCCGGATGATCTGTAAATGATGCTCTGCCTGTCCTAATTGATAACGTATGATAACCAATTAATCGATGAAAAGTCATTGCTTCTAATCTTTTCCTTTATATGGGTGGGACTAGAGATATCTTAGTTCATATTATCTAATATACTCTCTATGATTAGGTGATGTCATATGATCATTTTAAATCATTAATATTGTTACAAGTGATGCATTGTTCAAACGAACAAAAAATGGTTTAGCATCAAACACTCCTTGAATTGGATTGTCAGGCTAGCATTCTTTGTGGGATTATAGTAACAATTGATATTCAGCAAATCTTCCATCAAGGGATAGACATCTGGTAGACAAAGAACTTGCGAGACCAAGCCCCTCTGGTCACCCGCATTGTGCAGCACAACATCATCCCCAAGACGAGGAGCTACGACCAGATCTACCCCCTCGTCCAGAAGGCCACCTACGCCATTATAGGTGGTACTCATGTGAACTAGGCCATAGGCAATCACTATCCATTGTGCGAGTCCAGGAGCAGGGACTCGAATGAGCTACCTCCCATATTGTCATCTTTTCACTCCCATCTTTCAGTAGTATGGAGTTAGCTTTTGAGGGAAGCCAGTACAGAAGAAGATACCTAGGCTATTGGATAGGTCCTCCCTTAGGAAGATGAGGATAGAAGTGCCGCATGTGGATTTTGGAGCACAACAGCAATATGAGGCAGGGAAGGCACACATGGATTGGGCTCCTTGGCTGGATCAGCAGGCCCCTGAGTATAAAGTGGTCGAAGATTCCCAGATCTGGATTGAGGCCAACCTTCAAGAAATTAGGGCGCATCAGCTAGAGACACAAGAGAAGCAGCGACATTAGGGTCGTAAGCTTGGATGCATAGCCTCTATGCTCCGATCATTGGTTGCGACTGCGGTTTTAGCTAGCGCGGAGGACCATCACCCAGCCCTTAGGTGGTAGTAGCAGTATTTGTAGTAGTTATTTCCATCCAGCATTTGTTTTCTTTTAGGTTTGGGTTGTAAGAATTAGTTGTTTCTGTTTGTATAAAACACATACAATAATAATGGGTGTTCCTTTTAATTATTTTCTATGTTGACTACAATATTATTTGGAAACAAATTGACTTCAGCTGAAAATGACAAACGGTTGACCCCAAGATGGGCGGGACAGCTAGATGGATAGTGATCGATCTCTATTTGCTGTCGGTTGAGAATTAACCCAGACCGAATGACCTAGATTTAAAATAATTTAATCTAACAACCTACAATGATTCGAAACCCTATAAATACGGGCCTAACCCTCCCTTTTCTTCTCACATTTTCTAGAGCGACGGTAGTGCTTTGTCATTTTTCTTTTCTCCAAAATTCTTAAATCTAAATAAATATATAGTTTATATACGTATATACAATTTCTAAATAGCAAAGAATAATAGGGAAGAAGAATAAGGTCAAATTGAATCACCAAAGCCAAGGTAAATTATAAATGTAGATCCGAATCTAAATTAAAACAAAATCTCTTCTCTAATCCAGATTTCTAATAGATATATGTATGCTTGCGACATATGTATTTCGATTGGAAGAAAAGGGATGTCAAACTGGATAACTGGGATTAGATTTGGAGATTTGGAAAGCTAAAAAGGTTAGTTGGAAATTATATTTTTTATTATATAATATTGGATTTATATCGTTGTAAATCTATTCCTTGTATGGCTGAATATAATTATTTTGGACTTGTAGGCTTAAACGTATACATGTAATGAATTGGAAAACCATGCCTACATATTCTGTGAATTGTTAACTTGAATTAAATATTATATGTACTTAAATCTAGAAAGTAAGGGTGAAAGTAGTTCCTAAGTTAATAAACTAAATAATAATTCCAGATCTGTTGGTTAAACAATATATGTTAGCAAATATGAAATAAAAGTTATTATAAATTGAACTGGGACTTAAGTATGTGCGTTGCAATGCAAAATTTCTATAAATTATCTAGTTTTATAAATATGAATAAATGCATAACGTTTTAAATAACAAGGAATATGGCTAAAAGAAATAGATGTAGGAAATAAGGATGTTTACCATATTTTGTACTGTCTATTTCAATACTAAAAACTAAAAGATAATTTCTTATAATTCCAAACATAACACAAATTCCCTTTTGGGTAAGTTATAGAAGTTTATATTATTAACAATTCCTTTTGGGAAGATGTAATTCCAAACGCATTGAAATGCAGAAATACCTAGGTATAAACTAAAGAATTGTAAACAGAGACAATAATGATAGTTTAAATGTAATATTTATACATGCAATTAAAGACAAGTTGGAAATTAAACAGTAAGCGACAAATATAGGTAAAGTAATGAAATGAGTAAATAATAAGGTTAGTAACCAAAAGAAGATGGTAAGAGATAGCAAGGAATAGTAAACAAATATTTAAATCTTTTAAGTTAAAAGAAAGCAGTAAATGACTCTGAGTTGACATTAATGAAATAAGAAGTAAATGCATGAAAAGGTAAAATAATATTACTAATAGTTGAACATTGGAAGCATAATAAATAGATAGGTATGAATATATGCATAGCCTCAAGTATGCGTTTATGATGGGTGTGAGTTATTAAAGTTAGCTAATAGCTTATATTAAATAATATTATATAGTCATTAAAATAGGTTGGAATGTGATGTCATTAGCGTTACACAATAGAAATCTGCCTACCGTAAGAGGCTACCAACAGTTGTGTATATATTATACCAATGTGAGACATATCCAATTGTAGGACCCATCTGATTATACGTTTGCATAAGGTGAAGGGAATACCAAGTGCGATGTTCGCCTCGGGTTGAAGTGTCAAAGGACAAGTAGAGTTTGCTTCAACAATTAGGGGGTATTAAGTAATAAGGGGTATTTCCTAGTTTGCGCTAGGCAGTCTAAATGGAACGGTGAGCAAGTCTTGGCACTATAACAATATGATTAGCACCAAATATGGAGTATGAGCTACTTCATAGGTCGAGAACGTCATCAATCCTAAGCAGTTAGTGTAAAGATGGGGGGACACACCTAAATGGACTATGCTTGCTACTAGATTCCGTTTAAGACATGCTCTGATACCAAATGTAACAACCTGCCTTGAAAAGGACCTACTTTTCAACCAGAAACAGCCCATTCAACATTAAACTCATTCCAAAGCTGGTTATAGGTTAGTAAAATTTAACAATACACCGGGCTATCTACCAAGGCTATCAGGATCTCATAGCGGAAGGGATAAATATAATATCAGAAGCAGTATCCATTTTATAAAAATTCAATTTTCAAATCAAAACTAACATCTCAATATCTATGGTACAATATCTCAAAATACAATAAAATCATGTTCGAATGGGTACATCAAAATATAATAAAAACATAAGTAGATAGATAACTGCCATAAGATTCCATCTCCGCCTTCATCTCCTCGATCTGCATCTTCTTCTCTAACCTGTGTTGTAATGAGGAAGAAGTTAGAACAATAATGTCTGGTGAATAAAATCATGAGTCTTTCCATAATGGTACTTGGCATTATAATTTAGATAAGAATATGTCTTGCATATCCTAGGTATATTTCTTATAAATACATCGATTGAACGAAATATTTTTACTTGGTTGCGAAGTAATTGTTTGACATTCTGGATGAAACCTATGATTCTCTAGGGTTAATCTAACGATCGAGCTAATGTAAAACACCTATAAATAGAAAGCTAACCTAAACCCTAATTCATTAGAAATTCATTAGTATATCGAAACTCTGTTAAATTCTGTTCTCCTTCACATATAAAATTCTTTAAAATAAATAAGAATAAATGAGATAAATCCAAGAAGATCAAATCAGGCGAGCAACCAACGAACGGAGAAAGGTTTCTAGATGAAAATTCAAAGTAAAGCTCAAATTTGAGGCGAATGGGTTCATTTTAATAAGATGATTACTTACAGCTAATTTTAGTGTACCATATTTGATCTAGGTTGTTAAAAATCAAATTGTAAACATTTGTTTATTGATTTGGAAATTAATTATTAGTATACAAGTTTGATTCCCTTCTCTAACCTACATTTGTAAACATAAATCTGAAAACTGATAAGAATTGACATAACCTGTGATTTTAACAATCCTAGGTTAAACAGTTACTTTAATTATTAAATTGAAATTGAATAGGGAGCTTTGGAATAATTACAAAAATTGATATTGACTAGTTTGGTAAACTATAATCGAGTTACTATTGGTAGAGTTAGAAGTATGCTCTAGGGGCAATTGTGTAATTTGTTACATATATTTAACTTGTTGACCAATCTTGTTCGAAATAAATGTGTTTTCTTTCTATTATATACTTGAGATAATGTGTTATATTAATTAATTAATTTAATTAAAAAAGTATTTAATAGAAAATCCATAATTGGTATGTTTTGCGATAATAGTTACAAAGCGTTGTAATTGTGAGTAATTTGTCATAATAAAAACAAATATACCATTTTAAATTTTCCTAGTCAAGATGCATCGAGACTAGATATCGATATATCCGTTGAGACTAGAGTACGTAACGCTCTCCGAATGTTGGGCAGTGCACAATTCATGACTGCTGGGGGTACCCAGGGGTTACATATTGATAGTTATTGGATAACTATGGAACTCACTCGATAGTTTTCTATTAGTTAGTATAACTAAGGTTAAACAGAAAATATCGATGTGACTGGTGTACATAGTTCTCTCGACTTATAAATACTATGGATCTTCAATATAAAAGCTCCACTTTAATTATAGTCAAATCATGGCACAACATCCATTGAGTGACTATAGTTGGGTTGAGCGGAAGTATTGAAAGTAAAGCACTATTCAAGTGAGGATTCATCTCCTCGATTATATGGGGTTAGTATCACGGTCATCTCAAAGTCAAAGTCTCTGGCTAGATCATTTCGGTTAATAATAATTGTCATTATTGAACCAAGGACATTGTGTTTGGACTATAGAGTAGAATATAAATGATACTGGAATTTCGACCATTACCAGATTCCATAAGTCCAAAGTGATTGTTTTGACGAAGAGAATTGGTATAAATAAATGTCACAACGGGCAATGCTTATTAATATAAAATTGGATTTCATCGAAACTAAGTAAGCGATAAATTTAGTCAAAATGTCACACCACTTGCTAAGTGACATGTGAACATTAACATCCGAATAGTTCAATGTTAATCGCTGACCAAATTTACGCATGACGAGTCACACAACTGGAATGATGAATTTTCTTTAGACCAAAGGATTTAATTAGTTTATAATTATTATAAATTAATGAAATTAATTAATATTTATGAAATATTAATTATAGAAGTTTGAATATGATTTGAGGAATAAATATTATTGTATATATTTATATTAGTTATTAATATATCGATCGATTTGCGATATTGAAAAGCAATTAAATTAGACTTAATTAGTATTATTTATTTGAGCTTAAATGGGCTGTTAGTTTATGATGTTAAGATGTTATTTCAGTAGCAATTGGGCTTGTAGGAGGAGGCTAAAAATGCTAGAGGGGTTTGGAGATGGATGGTTGGGATTTGATGAGAAATAGCATGAAAGGTGATCCATATTTCTCTCTATTTCTTTCACTATAAAGGGACCCCTAACCCTAATGCAAAATGATTTTTTTGGTTGTCATTTCCCCATCATTGCTAGCCGACCTGATCAACAAGAAGCTTTAACAAGTTTATTTCAAATCAATTTAAAAGACGACAACTAAAGGATAGCTAAAGGTCTACGGTTCAAGGATTAGCAATCTGCCGAATCGAGAATATTTCCAAGGAGGGAGAACTCATCATTACAAGGTGTGCTCTAAGGCATTGGTATTAAGTATATATTTACTATACTATATAATTTATAATCTCCGAATAATACTATATTATTCATACGAGTACATATGCATGCGTAAGTAGGCCTGCATTTAATCACACGTGCATGCATTTTTAGTTGTACCTATGAAAGTAGATTTGATAGTAGCATCCCCATATTTGAACCCCGCCTAGGCAGAAGCCGCTATTTTTTTTGTTCAGACCGCAATAACTTCTTCATACTAACTCGGAATCAGGCGAGACTTCGACCAACGAACTCCCATCTAAATTACAGATAATAAGGAACACTCGGATACTTCATTTAGTCAACGTATACCGTAGTTCTCCATGGTGACTAACGGTTGTACTTAGAAAATAACAGGCTACATCCCCGTATTTGAACTCCGTTTAGGCAGAAACCGCTATTTTTTTTGTTCATACTACAATAACTTCTTCATACTAACTCGGAATCGGACGAAAATTCGACTGATGAAATCCCACCTAAATTATCGACAATATGGTACACTTAGATACTTCATCTTGTGAACGCACACTGTAGTTCTCCATGGTGACTAACAGTTGTACTTCGAAAATAACAGGCTATATCCCCACTTCAACGCTCACTGTAATTCTCCATGATGAATAATAGTTGTACTTAGAAAATAACAGGCTACATTCTCATATTTGAACTCCGCCTAGGCATAAGCCGCTATTTTTTCTTCTTCAAACTGCAATAACTTCTTCATAATAACTCGGAATCGGACAAAACTTCAATCGATGAACTCCCACCTAAATTATGGATAATATGGTACACTCAGATACTTCATCTTGTGAACGCACACTGTAGTTCTTTATGAGGACTGACAGTTGTACTTAGAAAATAACATGTTACATCCTCGTATTTAAACTCCGCTAGGCAGAAGCCGCTATTTTTTTGTTCAGACTGCAATAACTTCTTCATACTAACTCGGAATTGGATGAAACATTGACCGATGAACTCCCATCTAAATTACGGACAATATGGTACACTTGGATACTTCATCTTGTGAACGCACACTGTAGTTCTCCATGGCGACTAACAGTTTTACTTAGAAAATAATAGGCTATATCCACACTTCAATGATCACTGTAGTTCTCCATGGTGACTAATAGTTGTACTTAAAAAATAACAGGCTACATCCTCATATTTGAACTCCGTCTAGGCAAAAGCCGCTACTTTTTTCTTCAGACTGCAATAACTTCTTCATACTAACTAGGAATCAGGCAAAAGTTTGACCGATGAACTCCCACCTAAATTACGGAAAATATGGTACACTAGGATACTTCATCTTGTGAATGCACATTGTAGTTCTTCATGGGGACTGATAGTTTATGTAGAAATTAACATGCTACTGCATCCCCATATTTGAACTCCGCCTAGTGTAGAAGCTGCTATTTTTTTTGTCCAGACTGCAATAACTTCTTCATACTAATTCGGAATCCGGCTAGACTTCGACCGATTAACCCCCACCTAAATTACAGACAATATGGAACACTCGGATACTTCATCTTGTGAATGCACACTATAGTTCTCCATGGGGACTGACAGTTGTACTTAGAAAATAATAGGCTGCCACATCCCCATATATGAACTCCACCTAGTGCATAAGCCGCTATATTTTTGTTTAGACTAAAATAACTTCTTCATACTAACTCGGAATCGGATGAAACTTCAAGCGATGAACTCCCACCTAAATTACGGACAATATGCTACACTCGGATACTTCATCTTGTGAATGCACACTGTAGTTCTCCATTGGGACAAATAGTTGTACTTAAAAAATAACAGGCTGCCACATCCCCATATTTGAACTCCACCTAGTGCAGAAGCCGCTATTTTTTGGTTCAGACTGCAATAACTTCTTCATACTAACTCGGAATCGGACGAAACTTCGACCATGAACTCCCACCTAAATTGTAGACAATATGGTACACTCAGATACTTCTTGTGAACGCACATTGTAGTTCTCCATGGTGACTAACAGTTGTACTTAAAAAATAACATGATATATCCCTACTTCAACGCTCACTTTAGTTCACCATGGTGACTAATTGTTGTATTTAGAAAATAACAGGCTACATCCTCATATTTTAACTCTGCCTTGGCAGAAGCCGCTATTTTTTTCTGCAGACTGCAATAACTTCTTCATACTAACTCGGAATCAAGCAAAACTTTAACCGATGAACTCCCACCTAAATTACGGACAATATAGTACACTTAGATACTTCATCTTGTGAACGCACACTGTATTTCTCCATGGGGACTAACAGTTTACTTAGAAAATAACATGCTACCACATTCCCATATTTTAACTCTGTTTAGTAGAAGCCGCTATTTTTTTTCAGACTGCAATAATTATTCATACTAATTCTGAATCCGACGAGACTTCGACCGATTAACTCCCACTTAAATTATGGACAATATGGAACACTCGGATACTTCATTTTGTGAATGCACATTGTAGTTCTCCATGGGGACTGATAGGCTACCACATCCCCATATTTGAACTCAGCTTAGTGTAGAAGCTGCTATTTTTTTTGTTCAGACTGCAATAACTTATTCATACCAACTTGGAATTAGGCAAAACTTCGACCGATGAACTCCCACCTAAATTACGGACAATATGGTACACTCGAATACTTCATCTTGTGAACGCACACTGTAGTTCTCCGTGGTGACTAATAGTTGTATTTAGAAAATAACATGCTACATTCCAATATTTGAATATTATTTCTCTATGAGATATAAAAAGGTATATTTGGAATTTCATAAAGATACCGATTAAATCTATTCAGTGAATTATCTTTATTAGTAGTATATATATATATCATTATTATACTGCTAGTTAGGTGAGATTCTTATATGTATTATTAATGTTTCACATATTAGATTGGTTATATGTATGTTTTTATTTATATCAAATCACATTTTATATATAGATTTAAAGTGCATAGTCGAATAATTTTTTTATTATCATTTTGTTTATTAATATATATATATACACTAATATACGACCTAATTTTAATTATATGACTTTTATTTAATTATACCATCATATCATGTTAAACTTATATTTCATAAATGCATATCTACATAGATTATATTTTTCGGTGGCTGCAAATTTATTTTTAATATTTATTTACCATTATTAAATATTATCTAGATCAATATACTAATTAAATAAATCATGTAAAATAAAATATGTTTTGAATTTAAATTTTAAATTTTACAGATTTTTTTATCATCATATAAACTCTAGGTCAAAAATTCAACATTTAAATATCAATTTTTATATTTTTAAAAATCAATTTAATAAACGACGAAATTAATTAATTAAGTAAAAATATTATTTTGATTGAGAAAATTTTGGAAATTTTTTTATAACTTTAAAATATAATGCTTGATTTTTTAAAATGTAAATTCGAATAATATAACAAGAAAATATTTTTTATTATTATTTTATTGTATTTTGAGTAATTAATATATATATATTTATATTAATGCAATAAAATATAAAAAAATTATGTTGTGCATTTGATCTGAAAAGGTTTTAATATATATGTTAAATACATAATTAATATACTATATATATACATATATACATATACATCTTTATATATTATAAATATACTTATTTATATATTTATATTTAAAGATAATAATAATAATTTTGTTACTGTAATTCATATATATATATATATTTGTGAGTGTATATATAAAATGATTTAAAAAAAATTTATATTACACACACACATATATATATCTTTATATATATATATGTATATACTTAACATTTAATGCAATAGTATATATATATATATAAATCATTAGTATTTTTACGTATAACTTATATATACACACACATATATATTATCATAGTTTTTAATATTTATATAAATAACAAGTTTACATACATACGTACATATATTTGGAAAACAATTAATACATATAGGATAAGCTAACATGTCCGTTGCAATGTAACATCCAACATTTATATACGGGCATGTTATACCTTGCATGGATTATTATGTTACACATGCACACATATACATATATGATATATATATCTGTGTGTGTGTGTGTGTTCTTTTATATTTAATTGAATATAAATTAAATCAAATTGTATATAATTTATAAATTTAAATTAAATAAGAGATTTTATTTAAATAAAATTTCGAAATGTTCCCAAAAAAATTAGACTTCATAGGCCCTATAAAGATCCAATAGGGTAGAAAATTTGAAATTCACCCATAACTTCCACTGCGGGTCAGTCTAGTTCCAACAACCGTAAGATAATCTGTGATTCAGGTTTATGGTAATAAGTTTGGAAATGAATGGGACTAACAAAATAATTCACAAACAAAAACGAGAATTAAAACCCCTATTTTGTACATCTCTTTCTTTTGGATATATTCCTTGTACATTACAAAACGATAATTAAAAATGAACTAAAACAAAAATTATCTTTGGAATTACAAAGAATTATCTTTTCTGTTATTATTGGTACAAAATATGGTAAAGATCCCTATTTTGTACATTTCTTTTGGGTATATTCCTTGTTGCTTCAAACGATACACTTTCGTACTAAAACTGGATAATTTCTACAAATTTACATCGCTGCTCACTTTATTCCGATGAATTAAATTATTAACTGAATCCCACTCCAATTCATTTCAACTTCCAATTTGTTTTTACTAGCCTATATCAATTACCCAACAACCTAGAATTATCATGCAATTTCCATAATGAATTATCTCATAAATCTAGGGACTACTTCCCGCTTATTTTCCATATTCTAGTGTATGCAATATTTAATCCTACAAATCAAAGATTTTCATTCAGGCGTACATGGAACATCATCTACAACGATATATATCCAATAATATATAAAAATATATAATTCCCCACTCACGTTCACATGGTCCACCCAAAACCTTCAAGAGAACCACAAAAAAGCTGGACCGACTGTAGCCTACAAGTATTTTATTCTCACCAACCTTGCTGATATAGCACCGAGCTTACACTTGTTGTCCCATTTAGATTTCCTAATGTAATTAAGAAAATACCTATTTGTTGCTTAACACTCCCTAAAGTGATTGATTTAGACCCTACATAGCTCTTTAACACTTCAAACCGGAAAAATTCTTGCATCCGCAACATTCTTTGATATAATTAAAACATCTTGGCTTACACTTTCCTTATCCTAAAATATGTTTACCCAATCATACTTTCCAAATTTCCTTAGGAAAGATTCTACAATTCAGTAGGTAGAAAACACAATGTGATGTCCACTCTTCACTATTACAGGAAGTTTAATCTAGTACTCTATCCTTTCAATTCAAACGTTGATTCACTAAATCTCCATACTACTTCCTATCTCATCCCCCAAAATATTTTAATGCTTCTGGACACCAGCATCAATTTAGTCCTTGTAGGCCCTGTAATTCCATTTATTTAACTCCAATTTAATTCTTCTCTTTTTAAGTTTAAGTGATAGTCATAACTTTAATTTACTTTTAAATCAAAATCTTTGATATTAACATCTTCTTCACCAAACTAGTATGTTATTTTAAATGGTAAAACTCACCACTCATTTGTAACAACCGTTTTCTTTTTTAACAAAGATCGTGACAATTTTTTTAACTTAAACCATCGATAACGATTTAGCTTCACTTAGCACAATGTACATAAAAACATACCTTTCTAAAACTTTCCTTTATAAATAAGAATTTTTTATAAAGGTGTATTTTAAAAGAAACGTGATGTCTCATCTTACTATTATTTACATTTAACATATAATAGAAAATTTTATATAAGACGTTTTCAAGCACTAATCATTTTCTATTTATAAAAGTGGTTCAAAAACTGGGTTTTACATACTCCTTGATTTTTTTTAAATATCAGATGCCTACTATTTCTAACTTTCGGAAAACATTTACACCGGTTTCTCGCTTAAATCAGTAGATAAAAGCAACCTAATTTACACAAGCCTAGTCATACTTGACCATGATCTAAGTGCACAGGGTTTCTGTCCTTCTTTTTAAAGATGGTTAACTCACGTTTATTTTCCAATACAATGTCCAACTCTAATATAGAAACACCCATAGCTATACATATAAGTAAAAAGGAGTCTTTGCAACTACTGTCAATATAAGAATATGATTTCCATTTTAACCGAGGGAAATTTGCTCTAAGTTTGTGAAGACTTCCTTCTATGTTCCTTTTTTCGTCTAATCACATTCTGCTTCAATTATAGGGGTCTATCGATACTAATCTTTTTCACTCACTCTTAAATCGATAATTCACTTGCTGCTGCTAGTTGGTATATGAAATCTCCACTAGCATTTCTTTATGGAGTAAATCCTAATAACCGTGAATGGTTTATTTCCATTCAACTATTATAACCTCAACTTTTACTCTAACCCACAATTGTATGCCTATATAAGGGATAAGCCAACAAGTTTCTTATGAGTCAAAATGTATATAAATATACATATTAGAAAATTACAAATATGCCACCTTAGACGGATTAGACTCATCCTATCTCCTCGCTTATGGATATGGGTGGAACCATATAGGGATGTTCATGCCCTGAACCTTAGCTGCCTCCTCTGATCCATCCTCATCAAAATTACTTATCCTCACTATCTATGATAAGGAATTATTTTCAAATTTCTCATAGACAGTATTGGCAAGAATATATAACAGTGTTCTTGCTTGTCATACTTTTATATATGCAAAACCTTTGAAAAGTTTTTCCTCTATACATACAGACGTACATACACATATATGTGTGTGCGCTTATTGAAAACCCATTTTGAAAAACATTTTTTTTAAACCTCTTTGGAATTTTTTAAAGTACAGTCTCTCAATTCGCACCTAATCCCTAAGGAACCTTAAACCTATGCTCCAATACCAACTATGACCACCGACACCTCCCGACACACCGATCTAAAGCTCAAGGTGACTTTTGGACTCGTGTCAGTGTCAAGAAGTACGTGCTACAGGGATTTTATCCATTATAGAGAATAAGAATATAAGGATAAATCTAAGGCATTCTACACTTTCAAATCACATGACGGAAGAAATAAAATATAAGTACTGAAAATAAACATTTCAGAAAAACAACCTTCAAAATGCTTATTTATATACGTTGTTTCCAAAGTACAATACAAGTTTAACAGACATTTAATATAACAAATAGCTATATGAGGAACAACCAAGAGTAGTAGAACTCCAACGCTTAGCTCTTTTCTCCACGCTTTGTGCCAAAACAATAACTATCTAGTTAATACCTGTGGTGAGGGAAAAAGAATGGAAATGAATGGGTCAAACAAAAGTCTGGTGCATGAGTACACTATTAATATATGGTAATCAAATGCAGTTGACTTTAATAATACTCAACCGAGGGTGTTCTACAAGTGTCCGTGAACTAAAATTTTTCTTTAATTAAGCGGTTTAGCTAAATACACATCTACACTAGCTACTTGTGTAGGCTCATACTTAGGATTGAACTACTGAATGAACCTTTAAACAAAACTGATCGGCTAATAGTTACTGGAACTATTCTACATAGGATTGCCCCTGTTTCTACCATGGTACTAAGTCTTCCACAACTATGGCTACTCGTACTCATACCCCCATTACGCATTGAGGGGAAGCCAACAATGCTAACTCGTCGAAGTGTCTCATCATCTCCATCCTTGTCAACCTCTCAATGGTAATGTAATTGCCTCTTATTGCACGAGTTGGGATCCAACAACAACACAAATCACGACATGTTAGAATCCATGAATACCAAGAAACTCCCATTGTGTTGGGCCCACACACTTCATCAGGCATCAGCCAGTGTTGCATGTCCATTATGGAACCTTCTATGAGTGCCATTTTTGATAGAATCGCTCTCAATCGAATATTGACCCATGTTGTATAAATAGCATTTAACCAGCCCTACAATGTCCTAATGTCGCTTCATAGGGAACTAGCTTCCTTACTCGTAACATCAATATGTGTATTCAATATATATACACCAAATACCTATATTTAAAATAAATAAAGTTGGGCCTTAGTCTGAGGTTCAAGTTGCGCTTCTAGAACGCCCACTGATCGATCGCTATATGCTGGGGCGATCAAACGGTTGCTGTCAACCGCTCTAGATAGTGGGCTAAATGCTCATACGTAAATTTTATGTTAGGGTTTTCTGTTTATGATGATTTCAATTAATTATCGTTTAATTCTGTTCGTTCTCTAATTTTTAGTTGTAGCTTAAAGTTTCGTGTTTAACAATCCCTATGAATTCAAAGTGGTGTTTGTTCAACTTCTAATCTGCTTAAATTTCATAGTAATCAGTTTAATTTATATTCAAACATCAATATCGTCAAGTCATATTAACAGATTATAAGAGTTTCTACTTGATTACAAAGGGGGTTAACCTTTATATTAGCACGATTATACCAACACAATTCATAATTCAATTTTAGGTTTAAATAATATAGGAACCTAGATCAGATATTGTATATTAAAATTAACTGTAAATAATCATCTTATTAAAAATGTGCCCACTCATCTCAAATTCGAGCTTTACTTTGAATTCCTATGTAGAAACCCTTCCCCGTTCATTAGTTGTTCGCCTAGTTTGATCTTCTTGGATTTCTCTAATTTATTCTTCTTTATTTTGAAGAATTTTATAACTGGAGAAGAAGAGAATTTGACGGAGTTTTGGCATACTGACGAATTTCTAATGAACTAGGGTTTATATTAGCTCTCTATTTATAAGGGTTTTAGATTAGTCTTGACCATTATATAACCCTAGAGAATTCAAGTTTCATCCAAAACGTCAAACAATTACTTTGCGATAAAGTAAAATTATTTCGTTCGATCCAGGCCATTGATCGCACAAATTCACCAATTTTTAACGCCAACTGGTCGATCCTTAGGTAGGGACCAGTCGATCGCTACATGTCGACCGGCGAACCTAAGGGTGCTGACCAGTGGATTTGTTTAACTGAGGAAAGTTTTAATTATTTAATTAAATTATTTTTCAAATTTTAAAAAATCTGCAACTTCTCCATACTCGCTCCAATTTCAAAGTGTTATATAGGAAAACTATCTAGAAAATTGCTACGAACACAGATATGCAAGTTTCGTAGCCAAATTTGGACAATTGCAAAAATTATGTTTTTCCTTTGTTATATTTTAAATTTAATTCTTTATTAAATTTTCAGGGTGTTGCAGTATATTTATTTTTTAAGTTCTGAATAATATATTGTGCAAACTAAAGCAAGAGTTACTGTCCGAATTTTAGTAGAAGGCAAAAACATGTTCATGTTGGATGCTGTAATTTACATGTCATGTTAGCATATATATTAGTTTCAGAACTTACAGGAGTAGATTTTACGTGTAAACAAGATGTAGAATTACTATTTTGGTCTTTGTATATTCTACATGTCGTACATTCACCAAATTAAGTGCCTTCCCTATTGAAATAAACACCTCTCATTGTTGATATGGACTGACATAAAAATTTCAGCATATAGGATGGTAAATTAACACAACTTCCATGGCATTTTAAATAAGGGAGAAACAGTTGAAGTACTTGAATACATGTGACACTATTGCTCCATGGAGATCAGTGTACTGTTCCAGTTATGGTAGTGACAATAGTAAAAGTTAAACATGTAGGAATATAGTTGAAGATGGTTACGAAGTGTGTTCTATTTAGTAGTTAGACCGGGGAGACCTTTAACAAAGATTGGAAAATTATACGATGAAGGTATATTGATTTCTTGGATGTTTGTACGAAATTTATCAAGTATCCGTGTTGATCTTTGAACTTTGAAGTCTGTACATGACTTTTCTTATTCCAAATATTTTAAGGTAGGCTAAGTCATTGTTGATGTTAAGATAGGTTTCTTTCATATATTATCTCTGACATCGAGCCTTGATTGTATCAGCTGTGACTATTAAATCCTGCTTTATTTTTGGTACAAACCATTAAAAAGGGTTCCGTTGACTTGCCGTATCGAAAACTAAACCAAAGGCTTCTAACAAAAAACGAGCAGTTTAGTAAAATTTCCACTTTGTAAGGGATTTCAACATACTACACCTACAAGTGACCAAAATACTACGCATACAATACATTTTTCAGTTGGTTCTATATGTATTGAACAACTTCTGAATGCATATTAGTTCTGAATACCATGTGCAATGAATCCTAAAGCAGGTGTGCTCTACATTCATCCATCATGTGTGCAAACATTATTATCCCATATTTGAATTCTATTAGAAAAGTGATGTCAGTTAATACTATTATTTTGTAAAATTGTCATGCAAAGTGTTTCTATGAGCTATTATTCTTATGCTTATGGTTAAGGTTTTTTGCATGCAATATATTTTCAGTTTCACAATTACATTACATTTAGTTTTTGTGACATGAACCAATTGTCCGAATATTTTATTAAGTAGGATGGGTTGATAATTATGGACTTTTGAACAAAGGCTAAAAATGAGAAGGGTAAAATATAATATAAGTTTGTCTATTCACCGATCATGCGAAGCGCTTTTAGTCAAGCTCATGTTCAGTTGATTTTTCTAGGTGCTTCTGATTGTTACACAATACTTCCACATATTCTTTCCATCCGACTAAAGAAAAATGAATTTATCATAACCAAAATAAATTTATGTGAAATTGTATTGTATCGTATATAACTTTTATTTTATGTAAATTTACAAATACCCATATAATTTCAATATTTACACAAAAATCAAATTGGTTTTCAAAAATATAATAATGAGTTTTGTGCATATTTGTTCGTACTATTTCACAATAAAAAGAAGTTAAATCTTTGTTTATCTGTATCAAATATTATCTATGCATATGACAATTATAAAACGACAAATAAATTTGCTCAAATATTTTTTTTACATGTCCAACGAACGTGCCTAACATATTATACATTAATAAAAAAATAAAGCAACAAGTTGATGGCTTCGTCATTATGAAAAATCTATATCTATATATAATAAGGATATCACCATTTTAAATGTCAAAAATATCCATGTTGTTATTCTCCACAAACATGAGTATTTAACAGCATTTTTGTCATTCAGTTTCCCCACGTCATTTAGCAAATCTATCCTATCCAACTTCATAACGACTTAACTTATAATGTCATTTCTCTCAAAATTTAGAGTTTCAATTTAATCTAAAATTCACAAATCATAAAATAGTTTTAGCTTCAAAATTAAAGCCGATGTTTATCGTTTGTGTCAAGTATTTTGCATATGACCATTATATCACGATAAGTAAATTTACTCTAGGTTTTCTTTACACACGTCCAATGGACCTGCCTAACGTACCGGTATTATATTAAGCATGAGTTGAATATAAAATGAGATAACTCACCTATATGGAATCCGTTTGACACTGGGATTTTGCGTTGTACTCATGACGACGAGTATAATAGTGTAGTGTGATTTGTTGATAGATTTGGTAATGTATAAATTTATTACATTAACACGGACAGAATTTAATTATGTTATTTTAAATAATAATGTCATCAAATTAATTGTACCTTAGTGATGATATCCATTTGGTCAAATGAGACACATTAAGTTCAATTGAATTGAATTGATTATTATGGACACTTATTGAGTAGAATAAATCCCCATTCTGTACTTGCAAAGTAAAATGTTATCTTATGGAATTAATTAATATACGGTTTAATTAATATGGATTAAATGATGAATTAACTATTGATTACTTATTGTTGAGTGCCAGAAGCTTGGTTGCCTAACCGTATTGTATATGACATGGACATATGAACCCTTTTGAGATATGGAAACAATTGGTAGCTTGTTTAAGTACTATTGTGGTCGCTAAGCCTCAATCTGAACAACAGTTAAATTTTACTAATTGTCGTAACACTACAACAAAAACACGATTTCACAACTGCCAAAAACAGTTGTAATAGGTCTATTACAACGGGCAATCGCCCGTCGTCATATCCAGAGTTGTAATAGAGCCATATTGTTTTACAACCCTCTTCGGCAGTTGTAAAATAATTTTTTAAAACTGCCTAAAACAGTTGTAAAAGACTGTTTACAACTGCCTAAAACAGTTGTAAAAGACTTTTTCACAACTGCTTTTGACAGTTGTAAAAGGCATTTCTACAACTATCATTAGCAGTTGTGATAAAAAGAATTCAAAATTAAAAAAAATTAATTTCTAAACACATTTTGCAACTAAAGCAAGCAATGGATAAGCATAAATAATAGAATGAAAAAATAGTACACTATAATTCAAATAATATATTATTATCATTATTATTTACAAAACTAATATATCAAACAAACCAAATAACCGAATAAAAGCAAACCAAAATAATACTTTAATTTTTTTAACCTCTCATACATAATGATTTTTTTAACACCAATGACTAGGTTACATTTATCTTTATGTGTCAACATATTTTGATACAAAAAAGTAGGTATAATTTAATTTTAAAATGTAATGCCCAAACAAGTGTGTGCACTGATTACCAGAATAACGCATATCAGCATTGTTGGAGGTTGTTCGCTCTATTCGGGTCCAGGTCTCTCAGGTCAAGTAACTCCAACAGATCCCACATGTAAAAGCCTGGCAACAAAATGCAAAAATGAGAATTCAATTATTAATAAATTGTTTGTTGTACATCATTTAGATCCAATTACTAATAAATTGGTCATATCATGCAATTGTAATTGTAGGATCGTTTTCATCTTAGAGGGGGGGGGGGTGAATAGGGTGATACTAATAATAATAAAAATTAATGCGGAAATAAAAGCAATCACAGATAATAAAACAGAAAGATAATGCAGAAGAGATCACACACAAATTTACCCTGCTTCGGCAAAACCCTGCCTACATGCTGCCCATAAGGTTTCTACTAGAAATTAAGTAGTCAGACGCTTACACACGTAAACTTGCAACATCCGCTAATGATTAACCTAACTCTACGCTCAAAACCCTACCACAACTCAGCCATTGGGTTGTGAATTCTCAAACTACACCACCGTAGTTCGTAACCTAGTCACACGACTAGAAAGTTACACGGTTTAAAAGAAAAAGTTAAAAATAAAATAAAAACTAGACAAAACCCTATTTATATATTTAATCCCAAATATAAAATAAATAAAAGCCGACCCCATTTGTAAATAAAAGAAGAGTCTTCCTTTTATCTCAATTCATTTGCTCTGGCCGTTTTTACTTCGTTCCTCTTCGAAATTTTGGGCTTCGTGATTGAAGCCGACGCTTGATTTTCGATCGATTGAAGTGATTAAATTGCTTTGCTTTGCTTCGTCAATCGTCTCCTAGCTTTGATTGGCTTTCAGATGCTTCAATAAGTCGAGTTGGATGTTGATTGATTGGTATGTGATTTTTCCCTTTTTAGTTCTCGACTTTGATTCGAGTTATGAATTTGTTCGTGATTTATTCTAAGTATGCTCACTAATTTTAGTCTCGAACTCGAATCAATGATTTGCCAGTGATGATAATTGGGTAAATTATAGGGTTTGAACACCCTATATTTTCTTTCGTATAATTGTGTTGAATTCTTCAAATATTTTTGCTTGGCCGTTCGATTTTGCTTGAATACTTGTGATTTATTTTGACTGGTTCAATTCAAATATTTTTCTGATATACTTTGCTTGGTCACCACGACTTGCGTTTGGTTTTCAAATCTGTGATGCTTGTTCATCACGTTCTTTCCATTTTCAAATATTTTTGACTTCGGTTGAATTTGTTCATCTCAGCCTTGACTTGGTTTGAAACTACTACTCATCATGTTGCCTTTTGTATTCTCTGGTTCTTGTGCATTTGTAACCTGTTAGCTGAGTTATCCTGTTGCCTACATACTTGTGCTATTATGTGTATGTATATAATTGCATATATGCATACATATAAGTTGCTCTGGTCTCTGTTTGAATGTATGACCAACGGCTTGTTGAGTTCATCTTATTTGGCCATGCCTATCTCTGTGTTCATGCAGTTTTCATGGTCTGTTGTCTTCATACTTATATGTATGTATATATGTGTTTTGCTAAAACTTTGTACTTGGTTGTGGTTGGTCTGGTTGTACTGGTCTTCATGTTGCACTGCATGTTGCTCCTGGTCACTGTTGCAATTGAGTCTGAAACCATTGAAGTCTTTTCAATCACTGTTTTCTTGGTTTGTTTCTGAACCTGTTGTCTGAATGTAGTGACCATTGCATATGTAGAAATGGTCTGGTTCATATTGCTCATTCATTTCTTCATTTCTGGGTTCACTTTGGTGGTGGTTGAAGTCTGCATTTGTCTTGTACTTGATTTTGGTCTTGTACCATATATACTCTGGTTAGTGAACATGTTGAACTGCTTGTGCTACTGCCTTTAGTTCGACCTGAGTTATGTAGTTTGATTGCCACTTTCTTGTTTGGAGTTTGAATGGTCTCCATGCATCTGGTTGTCATCTTTGACATTGAAGTCTTGACACACTTGTCTTATGCCCCTGGTTGTGATGGTCTTGATGAATCTGCACTTGTTTGCTTTGTATTGTTGTGGCTTTGTGTTTTGTTTCACTTGCTCTTTTCTGGTTCACCTGAACTGCATGTTCTTGTGCCATATGAGCTCTGGTTTGGTCTGAAGTCTTTGTGTATATATCTTGTTGTACTGGTTCATGTTTGGGCTGTTTGCTTGGTTGGCTTTTGATGTAGTGAGTGTTTGTGTTTATTGAAGTCTTGTTGTAACTGAACTTGAGTACTTGCATTCAGCCTTGTACTTGAAGTTCTGTTGCATGTTACATTTTTTTGATCTTCACATGTATGCTACCACTGCTCTGACCATATCATTTGAACATGCTTATGTCTTGTATTTGACTGGAACCACTTGTGTACACCATGTACTTGATCATTCTATTTTTGTTTTTGTATTGCACCTGAGTTGAATCCAGCATTTGCTTGGGTTTGACCTTGTGCTCACATGTCCCTGTAGTTTTGACACGCAAGTGTATATCGGTGTGCACGGCCTTGTGACATGTACAGTGATACACTGTGCATGCTACAAGCTGTTCGTGTATGATGAAAAAATAAATGATGACGAACAACCCAAATAACTGAGGAAAACAATATTTTCAAAACACATACTTTAATTTGCACTCCAAATATTTTCTTTTTCAATTTTACCGCGTCAATGTTTGTTTTGCAGATAGCTCAAATGCTGGATTCAAGCTGTAACAAAGTTGAAGATAAACATGCGAGTGATGAGTGAATATGTAGTGAGGTCAAAATTGTAAATTGAAATTTGTGATGTAATTGAAATTGTAATGTAATTGAAAATATATATATGTAGTGAGAGCTCAAATTTGTACTATTTGAATTTGTAATAAAATATTTGTTTGAATTTGAATTCTATGTTATTTATTTTATTCATCAAATATTTATTTAATTATGTGAAAAATAAAATAGTACAATAACAAATACATTTAAACGAATATATATGTTTACTATCATCAAACAAAAATCATAGGCTATTGTATTCTACAATCTCCCCCTTTTGATGATAACAAACATATATTAAGATTTTGACTCTATTAAATGTATTTGACCTTGATGAATTCCATTTGCTCCCCCTATTTGAATGCTCCCCCTACACCAAAGCTCCCTCTTCATATATGCATGAAAATAGATAAAAAATATGCAAATGAACCTAGATGGGAATATGCAAAAAAAATATGACTTGACTTATTTGCCAAAATCTTAACTTCTCTCTCCCCCTTTTGTTATCAGCAAACAAGTAATAGTGTTAGAAAAAATAGAGATAAAGTGATAGACATTAATACAATATTAATACCTAATAGAGTATACATATTAAATTTCAATAAAAAATCAAACAAAAATCATAAATACTCTGTTAGGCGCATATTCCACTTTAAAGTGATAGGGGTGATGTCGGCATATAAAACCATATAGTTGTGTCTATTTGTGGTATATTTATAACAGGAATTTGAATACTTACTAACCATGCATAACCGTTAGGACTTTTAAACGAGATTAGTAGTATTTTAAATTTTATAAAAAAAATGAATTTCAAGCATCTTCTAACCACGCATAACCGTGAGGACTTTTAAATGGGATTAGAATCAACTCGTCTTTTAATAATCAATTTTGATATGTATTCCATACATGCATAACCATGAGGACTTTTAAATGAGCATGAAAGCACATAATCAAAGATTCCAAGTAATTCACCCATGCATAGCCGCGAGGACTTTTAAATAAGAGTGAATACTTTGGATGATTTTATTGCTAATTAAATTTTTAAAAAAATGAATAATTTCTCGTTTAAAATACCATATTTTGACATACTATATTGGATTTTAATGAGTGATGGTCGTTAGAAATATGATAGAAATAGAGATGGTCATGGAATTTTTACCAATCAAAGTTATTACAAATTTTGTTTAAATTTTTAAAGAAATTTACTATATATACTGTCTCAAGCCATAATATATGATTAATATCAACACTCATCACATTTTTCAGCAGCTACTTTTCTTTTCGATAATCAGCAGGGAGTCAGATTAGTTAATGTAGTCATTTAAGATCAAATCCAAAATAATTATAAAATCAAATTTTCTAAAATGCCTAATCCGAAACGAAGTCAACAAAAAAAAAATTCTGGAAGGGGTTTTATGAAAAAATGTCTGCCAATTGAAAATCAGTTAAAATGAAAATTATGCAGATATTTTATTTGGAAATGTGATGCAACTTATGAATGTCCCTACATAAAACACATTCCACTAGTAATTTTTCTATCAACTAGACTACCAGCAGAATCTACATCTGAATACCCCTTTAAATCACAGTTATCAAAAATTGGATATCATAGAACAGACCGTGAAGTTGCAACAGATACCTTATAATCATTTTACAGCTTTTAAAATGTGATTCCTTAAGGATTTGATTGAAAATGTGCACATTAACAACTAGTGAACATAGTCTCAGATCTAGAAGCAGTAAGATAAACAAATATATCCATGTGTATCTAGAGTAATCATCAACCAATACAAAACAACATCTCTTACCACCTAAACTTGCAATATCGTTAGTCCAAACAAATTTATATGAACTAGTTCAAAGACACTAGAGGTACTCAAAGTGTCATGAAAAGGTGATTGGTCAATATTTTTGCATAAATCAAAATCAAAATTCATTTCTTTATCACATAACTGGCTGATTTAAATCGGATTATAGTGCAGATTTTCAACATATAATATATCGTTCAAAATATACCATTACCTATTTTACCTTTATCGATAATTTTGCATTTGTTGCCCATTGTGATTCTGCCACCTTTGTACTAGGCTAAGGAACTTTGATTTGTCGCCCGTCATGTGCCTGGAACAGCCAGAATCCAGGTATCACTCTTGTTGTTCCTTAGCCTGCCACCACACCTACACAAGGAAAGATTTTTTGTGACCTATTTGTTTTTATAGGTCCATGATTGTTAGTCACAAATGATTTTGAAAAATATGTTTGTGTAGACCCAAGACAATCTATATTTGTTCCTTTCGGCACCCAGATTTGTTTGACCATAAGGGATTTTATATTCGTGCCTTTTGGAACCTAAATTGGTATGGTTTTCACATGTTTGGGTCTACACCAGCAATTATTGTGATTGTGTCCAATTTTTCCACAAATCGTGCACTTGGAATTGACTTGATTAATTTTGCTTCTAACACATTTAGATTGAGTATATCCAAGTCCTTGTCTAATAGGATTAACAGTTTGTTTCCCTAATAACATTGATTTTTCTCCTTTGGAGAATTTCCCTAAAGTTGCAGACAATTGTTGGACTTGTGTTTTGAGTGATTCATTTCCATTCAATAACAAGATGCACTTTTTAATAGAATTTTCTCTCCTAGTGTTTTCACTTTCTTTCAAAATCAGAATTTCATTTTCAAGTGATTTAATTTTAATTTCTGATTTTTTAATTTCTTCTTCGAATAATGGACACTTATCACACTTATGACTCTTATTTCGATAGTTTTTAACCAATCGATCAAGCTGCTTATTTAGTTCTATCAAACTATCTCTTTGTGATTCAATTTTAGCGTACTTCCCTCTAAGCCTTTCAAAATAGCCATTTACCTCATGAAAATATATAAGTAATTCCGAATGAGTAAGTTTTGATACTTTGCTTGGCTCGTCATCATCACTGTCAGTTGTTTCTCCTTGAAGACACAAATTTTCTTTTTCACTCTCACTGGCAGTGCTTTTATCAGCTTGATCAGTTTCATCCCAAGTAGCTGCAAAACTTCTCCTTTTCGGTTTCTTTCCTTGGCTGAGTCGATTCTGAGGACAATTTGGCTTGATATGACTAGGTTTATTGCAGCTGTGACAAATGATCTCCTGCTCTTCTGAGTTGTCTAGTACTTTGACTATTCTGCTTTTCAATTGTTGATTTAGAGTTGGATTTCCGTATTTTCGGTTCCATTTTTTGAATCTCTTTATTATCAGTGCCAATTCAGCAGCTCCATTATCATCATCATCATCACTATCCGATGTACCTTTCAGAGCTATTGATTTCTTTCGCGTATCACCTCCTTCGCGTTCTTCCTTGAATTTAATTTCTAGCTCATAAGTGGTAAGATTTTCGATGAGTTCTTCAACTTTAATTTGTTTCAGATCTTTTGATTCTTGAATGGCAGTGACTTTTGCTTCAAAATTTCATGGAAGGACACTGAGGATTTTGCGGACTATTTCCAATTCTGTGTATGGTTTTCCGAGATTAGAAAGTTGTCCATACATATCTTTGACATTTTCATCCTTGGCCATTGTAAAGTTCTCATATTCGCTGCTAAGCATGGCAAGGTGAGATTCTTTGACTTGGAAGGTTCCTTCGTGAGTCACTTCAAGTGTGTGCCAAATTTCCTACGCAGTTAGACAATGTGAGACATGATTAAATTCAATTTGATCTAATGAACAAATAATAGAATTTATAGCTTTAGCATTAGCATTCTACAGTTTATTTTCAAGATCTGTCCATTGATCCATCGGTTTTTCAATTTCTTAATTATCTACCACTATAGTTGGTGCCCTATGTCCCGTCTCAACAATATTCCTTGCATCTATGTTTTTCAGAAAAATTTTCATTCTATTTTTCCAGTAAGCATATTCACCATTGAACATGGGTGGTCTAATTATGGACGAACCCTCAGCAAAAACATTATTAAAAGAAGCCATTTAAAAAATCAAAATTTTAAAATAAAAATTGGTTTTTGAAAAATCAAAATTTTAAAACAAAAAATTGGTTTTTGTTCCTAGCTCTGATACCATTTGTAGGATCGTTTTCATCCTAGAGGTGGGGGAGTGAATAGGGTGATACTAATAATAATAAAAACTAATACCGAAATAAAAGCAATCATAGGTAATAAAACAGAAAGATAATGTAGAAGAGATCACACACAAATTTACCCAGCTTTGGCAAAACCCTGCTTACGTGCTGCCCCCAAGGTTTCTACTAGAAATTAAGTAGTCAGACGCTTACACATGTAAACTTGCGACACCCGCTAATGACTAACCTAACTCTACGCTCAAAACCCTGCCACAACTCAGCCACTGAGTTGCGAATTCTCGAACTACACCACCGTAGTTCGTAACCTAGTCGCACGACTAGAAAGTTACACGGTTTAAAAAGAAAAAGTTACAAATAAAGTAAAAACTAGACAAAACCCTATTTATATATTTAAGCCCAAATACAAAATAAATAAAAGTCGGCCCAATTTGTAAATAAAACAAAAGTCTTCCTTTTATCTTCAATTCGTTTGCACTGGCCATTCTTTTCTTCGTTCCTCTTCGAAATTTAGGGCTTCGTGATTGAAGCCGCTGCTTGATTTTCGATAAATTGAAGTGATTAAATTGCTTTGCTTTGCTCTGTCAATCGTCTCCTAGCTTTGATTGGCTTTCGGCTGCTTCAATAAGTCGAATTGGATGTTGATTGATTGGTATGTGATTTTTCCCTTTTTAGTTCTTGACTTTAATTCGAGTTATGAATTTGTTTGTGATTTATTCTAAGTATGCTCACTGATTTTAGTCTCGAACTCGAATCAACGATTTGCTAGTGATGATAATTGGGTAATTTATAGGGATCGAACACCCTATATTTCGTTCGACTAATTGTGTTGAATTCTTCAAATATTTTTGCTTGGCTGTTCGATTTTGCTTGAATACTTGTGATTTATGTTGACTGGTTCAATTTGAATATTTTTCTGGTATACTTTGCTTGGTCACCACGGCTTGCGTTTGGTTTTCGAATATGTGATGCTTGTTCTTCACGCTTTTTCCATTTTCAAATATTTTTGACTTTTGTTGAATTTGTTCATCTCGGCCTTGACTTGGTTTGAAACTGCGACTCATCATGTTGCCTTTTGTATTCTCTGGTTCTTGTGCATTTGTAACATGTTAGCAGAGTTATCCTGTTGCCTACATACTTGTGCTATTATGTGTATGTATATAATTGCATATATGCATACATATAAGTTGCTCTGGTCTCTGTTTGAATGTATGACCCACGGCTTGTTGAGTTCATCTTATTTGGCCATGCCTATCTCTGTGTTCATGCAGTTTTCATGGTCTGTTGTCTTCATACTTATATGTATGTATATATGTGTTTTGCTAAAACTTTGTACTTGGTTGTGGTTGGTCTGGTTGTACTGGTCTTCATGTTGCACTGCATGTTGCTCCTGGTCACTGTTGCAATTGAGTCTGAAACCATTGAAGTCTTTTCAATCACTGTTTTCTTGGTTTGTTTTTGAACCTGTTGTCTGAATGTAGTGACCATTGCATATGTAGAAATGGTCTGGTTCATATTGCTCATTCATTTCTTCATTTCTGGGTTCACTTTGGTGGTGGTTGAAGTCTGCATTTGTCTTGTACTTGATTCTGGTCTGGTACGATATATACTCTGGTTAGGGAATATGTTGAACTGCTTGTGCTACTGCCTTTAGTTCGACCTGAGTTACGTAGTTTGATTGCCACTTTCTTGTTTGTAGTTTGAATGGTCTCCATGCATCTGGTTGTCATCTTTGACATTGAAGTCTTGACACACTTGTCTTGTGCCTCTGGTTGTGATGGTCTTGATGAATCTGCACTTGTTTGCTTTATATTGTTGTGGCTTTGTGTTTTGTTTCACTTGCTCTTATCTGGTTCACCTGAACTACATGTTCTTGTGCCATATGATCTCTGGTTTGGTCTGAAGCCTTTGTGTATATATCTTGTTGTACTGGTTCATGTTTGGGCTGTTTGCTTGGTTGGCTTTTGATCTAGTGAGTGTTTGTGTTTATTGAAGTCTTGTTGTAACTGAACTTGAGTACTTGCATTCAGCCTTGTACTTGAACGTCTGTTGCATGTTACATTTTTTTGATCTTCACATGTATGCTACCACTGCTCTGACCATATCATTTGAACATGCTTATGTCTTGTATTTGACTGGAACCACTTATGTACACCATGTACTTGATCATTCTATTTTTGTTTTTGTATTGCACCTGAGTTGAATCCAGCATTTGCTTGGGTTTGACCTTGTGCTCACCTGTCCCTGTAGTTTTAACACGCAAGTGTATATCGGTGTGCACGGCCTTGTAACATGTACAGTGATACACTGTGCATGTTACAAGTTGTTCATGTATGATGAAAAAATAAATGATGACGAACAACCCAAATAACTGAGGCAAATAATATTTTCAACACACACTTTAATTTTCACTCCAAAATATTTTCTTTTTCAATTTTACTACGTCCATGTTTATTTTTCAGATAGCTCAGATGCTGGATTCAAGCTGTAACAAAGTTGAAGATAAAAATACGAGTGATGAGTGAATATGTAGTGAGGTCAAAATTGTAAATTGAAATTTGTGATGTAATTGAAATTGTAATGTAATTGAAAATGTATATATGTAGTGAGAGCTCAAATTTGTACCATTTGAATTTGTAATAAAATATTTGTTTGAATAAAATATTTGTTTGAATTTGAATTCTGTGTTATTTATTTTATTCATGAAATATTTATTTAATTATGTGAAAAATAAAATAGTACAATAACAAATACATTTAAACGAATATATATATATATATATATGTTTATTATCATCAAACAAAAATCATAGGCTATTGTATTCTACAGTAATCACTGCCTCATGATACAGGAACGTATAGTTTCATTCTTGAGATTTATTTGCACAAAAATGGTTCTCTTATTAATAATATATAACAAAAGTGGATTCATGGCTAGAATGTAAAAGCCTTACTCAAAGTTCCACTCCAAATGGGCATGCCCATTAGACCGATTAGTCTTTGAGCATGTTCTCCTATGCTGGCGGTAGTGTTAATGCAGATATCCATTTATATAGTTCACAATTTGTGCTGGTAGTAGACTTTTAACAAGGACAGTTTCAATCATATCAAACACTTGCATGGCATAAATCTTCATCAATATGTAAAGTTAGTTAGGGAAAAGAAGACGCAACTTGAAAGCAGAAGATATTTCTTTTGATCATGAACTTAAACCATTTGAATTACCTGATAACTTCTAATAACATGAATAACAACCATCATATTAGTTGCAGCAATAAGCCACTTGGGGTTATCCAAAGTAACAAGAATGTTGTCATCAACTGAATTTCCAAAGGCCTAGTAACCGACTAAAGCAACTGGAAAATAACAAAGGGCAACCACAATATAGGCAACAACAACACCTCTCCACATGGGCTTTTTAGAAGGATTTTCAGAGGTAGATGGTATAGTTTCTTGAATTTCCAACACCACGTTGTAGCCAGCTTAAGCAAATGCCACATCTCCTAGTGCACTTAGGAAGCTGAACGTCTTTCCTGAAGTCATTGACTCTAAACTACTATAGTCTACATTGTTTAATTGTCCCTTACTTGCTGAGGTAACCCAGGCAATTGTTGAGTAACTGGTGATATATAGTTCATTTGTTAGCTCAAATCATTATATATATAAGCATGCATGTCATTGTCTATCAGTTTGCCTCATACAATTTTAGTGTGGCAACACTTTTAGAATGAAAAAAAAATTGATTGAGTACCTGAGAGACATAACAGCGGTGGCCAATGAAACACCAGAAATGGAATTGATGTTTGATGTGCATAAAATAATCAAATGCCGGCACAAAATGTGAACTATATAAATGATGAGCTAACTTTCATTTTATTATAACACACAGACACACACACACACACACAGATATATATATATATATATATATATGTTAATACACAAACACAAATGCATCAAGTAATGAATGCACAACACAATGATATACACACCCCATATGCACACATATAAATATTGACAGCTGATCACGCACAATATTCACAATAAACACACATCACTATACCCTTAACACCACACACTCTACTCATCCCACTACACCACAAACACGGTAAAATATATTTATAAAAATGCACAAATGCACTTACCTGCTGACACTTATAAACACACATGAGAACACCACAACACCCCATAGCATCAACTCATGTTTGTACACGTACCCACACTCACAGCAAATTAAACGAGCGCATTCCATTGCTCACTATATGCAAACTTACACCTATGAACCTGTACGGTTGTACTCACCTATACATAGACTAATGCACATACATATTTACATATATCTCACACACGCACTACTGCAAAGAAACACACAGCAAACTTCCATTATATATATGTTTGAACACCCAAACATCAATTACATATCAAGTTTTTCTCAATATCAAGATATGGTTTACTGACTGCAACCGAAATCATATGAGCTTCAAGCAAAGAGCAATAAAGGTTCGATTTTAAAGCTATTTTATTGCTTAACGACTTATAACTGGCGATTTTAACAGAAGAAAAAGGCAGAAATGATTGGCGATTTTAACGACTTATTGCTTAATGATTTTTATTGCTTAGTTTAGGACTTTGAAAATGTCAAAAGCCCTTTATAAATTAAGTACCTTTTGGTCCTTTTCAATGAGCTAACCAAAGATCCATGCACTGGAGCTGCCTATTGCATGTTGTCGTCTGATTGGTCGAAGTCTGAGAGTCTTCGCGGCCGCGGACCACCTAATTAGACCTGCGCCTGGTTCGAGTCACCGCGACACTGCCTAGTCGTCATCGTAGTCGAGTCGCCACCATTGTCGAAGTCTGGAGTTACATCAATCATGTGATGTGCCTGGGCAAGCCACTGCTCTCGCCTTTCCTAAGTCGTGAATCTAAATCATGTCTCCTTCGTTGGGATGCAACATGGGGAAAACTTAGGGATTTCGTGAAACCCTAGACCGAATTGGGAAACGAATGTGGGATTTGAAGAATAGGGAAGCGGTGAGGAAAAATTTAACTGAAGAAATTACGCGGGCATAGTGAAATATATTGGGAAGCATGCCAAAAAATTTAGCTCCACTTTTTTTAAAAAACTTTAAAGTTTGTTACTTTTTTTACTAATGAATGCAATTAGAGTTCAAATGCTATATTTCGGTGCTTTTTGATACCATACATAACATTATTTTTGGTAGTGATCGGTTAATTACCACTCCCGACAATTAAATCAATTATGTTATTACAGTTTATGTCGGTTAAGCCACTTAAATATTCGCTCCGACTTTGAAGTTCATTTACTATAAGAAATAGAGAGAAAGTTTAATGCTAAAATTTTGCAAAAAAGGGAAGTAACAAGTTTTCTGAATTTTTGAATATTTCATAAGTTTTCAATTTATTTAAAATTTTTATTTTTGAATTATGAAAATTTCAAAATTTTATAAATATTTTAAAATTTATATTAGAAAATTTCAAAATTTTAAAGTTTTTGAAATATTAAATATTAAATATTAAATATAATTATAACCTATAACTATTAAATATTAAATATTACTTCTTAATTATTAAAGATTACTTGTTAATCATTAATTATTAAAAATTAATTATTAAATAGTAAATATTATTCTTAATTATTAATTATTATTTCTTAATTATTAAAAACAACTATTAATTATTAATTATAAATAATCCATATTAATAATTAAATTTTAATTTTTTTTTAATTATTACCTATTTAATATTAATGATTAATTATATTTTTATTAATCATTACTTCTTAGTTACTAAATATTAAATATTACTTCTTAATTATTACTTCTTACTTATTATTATTAATTATTACTTATTAATTACTAATTATTAATATTAATTATTAATTATTAAAAATTAAATCTTGTTTATTAATTATTAATTATTTAATTATAATGATTGATTACTATTTATTAATTATTATATTCATTATTAATTATTTAATAATAATTATTAATATAAATTATTAATATTAATCATTTCATATTTCAAATTAATGATTAATTGTTATTATTTAATAGTAATTATTATTTATAACTAATTTTTATTAATTATTTAATCATTAACTACTAAGTATTACTATTTAATTATAATTATTAATTAATTTTTACAACGGGAAAACGTAAAGGGTTGTAATAGGCATCTATCACAACTGAAAAAAAGGAAGAGTTGTTAAAAATATGCATCTATTACAACTGATAAAAAGAAAAGTTGTAATAGGCATCTATTACAACTAGCAAAAAATAAAAGTTCTTAAATACATGCATCTGTTATAACTGGCAAAAATAAAGTTGCAACAGACATCTATTGCAACTGGCAAAATAAAAAAGTTGTTAAAAATAAGTTTGTAACAGCTTTATGAAAAAAAGAGTTGTAAAAAACCTTTATTACAACTGACATTTTGTGACAGTTGTAAAAATACTGTTACAATAGGGTATTTTTGTTGTAGTGTAATTGAAGTTATTATAAATTAATTATATTTTAATTAATAATGTTTTTGAAGTTAATTATATTTTATTAAAAAATGTTTTAAAAGTTAATTAATTATTTTTTCTAAAGATCTTAAAGTTAATTAATTATAATATTAATGTTGTTTTAAGTTAATTAATTGTTGTATTAAAAATGTTTTAGTTGATTAATTATTTTAATAAAAGTTTAGGTCTGATTAATTACATTAATCAAAGTGGATTAAGTTAATTACTTAATTAATGAGTTTTAAGTTGATTATTTTAATTAATGAGGTCAATGTTAATTAATTCATGAATTTTAAATTAATCAATTATTTTAATTATCGGGGTTTAAGTTAATTAATTATTTAATTATTGACATTAAATGTTAATTAATTATTTACTAATGATGTCTTAGTTGACTAATTTTTAGTTAATGGTGTTTAAAGATAATTAAGCATTATAATTAATGATGTTTAAAGTTAACTAATGATTTAATTAATCGCATTAAAGTTGATAAAGTGATTTATTTAAAAACGTTTATAAATAATATTTATAAATAGAGGAAATGGATTTTTAAAGGGTATCAAATTATTGAAAACAAGTTTACAAAGTTATGGTCCATATAGCATAGTCGTTATGCATCCAGTTTGAAAAGTCTATGATTTTTGTATAGTATAAAAGTTGCTACCTTAGAGATTTGGGAATTCCTTTGAAATATGATTTAGAAAAGTTATATAATCAGTTTAAGAATTTGGTTTGGAATTACTTATCTATTTTAATAATTATTTAGTAATTATTTTAAAGAAAGGTTTTGAATAAGAGAAAGGACTTTCATAAATAAATTTGAGATTTTTTGAATGAGTTTTATAAATAATTTTAGAGATCTACAAGTTTTGTTTTATAGATAAAAGAATATATCTATAAAAAATTATGAAAAGAAGTTTTTATAAATATGAAAGGAACTTATGAAATGGATATTTATAAATAGAAAAGAGTTTTATAAAAGAATTTTTGAAGAATGATTTAAAAAAAGGACTTGTAAAAATGGAATGGGTTTATAAAAAGAAATTTTTATAAAAAGTAATGAGATTTGATTTTGATAAATAATCCTTCCTAATTATGGTGGTATGGAAAATATTCTTTCCATACTTAGCCCCCAAAGGATAAGTTTTTTGGGTTTATAGTAAACAACGTTTTAAATGACAGTGCTTTGACCCTATTTATTATGGTTTGGAAAATATGATATCTCCCTTTAGTTTTGTGAATATACTTATCCCGTTGAGATAAGTATATAGATATATTTTCTAAGTATCGAAAATAAAGTGTTTTGTGGATATACTTATACCGTTCAGATAAGTATATGGAAATGATCTCCAATTATTTACAAAGTATTTTAGTTAATGAAAAGATTATTTAAAGAGGCTTAATTGTTGCTTATGTGCTTAATCAGGTTTAATTTCTTATGAAATTAAATTCCCGATTTCATTGTTTGTTTATTTGGTAGTTAAATAACCGACTATCAAATCTTGGCCAGTTTTTAATTATGAAAATATCTAGGAGAAACAAAAAAGTTATATGGCACAATTATCTTCGATAATGTTGTACTGTACGTATAAATCCCGATTTGTTTTCCTAGGAAAAATGATAGGGAGATCCGTGCACTTTAACGGTTAGGTGGTGATCTTCGCTCTTATGTATTATCTGTTTATTTCCAAAAGAACCAGCGTTGAGTTTACTAGAAATTATCGATCGTCGGTTTAGAGAGGCCGGGATCGGATAAGCATTAGTTATCCGTGGACCACTTCGAACCGTCTTAATCGTTCTAAATGGAAGCATCCTGAAGATGATGGAATCAAGGACAGTGCTCTTTGAAGTGCAAGGGCTACTTGCTTCTAATCTTGAGGGTGATTCCATAAAGGGATGTGGTAGAAGTAGTGCCTTCGATTTTTTCTTATCCCAAACAACTTGTATGGATGAATCCTTACATTGCATAGTGCTTGGAAGGCAGTGTTAGCATTCCAAGTGGGAAGTGCTAAGAGAGGAAAAGGTTAACTGTGACCTCACAAGCCTCATAACCCATTAATGAATAAAACAAGGGATATGCATCAGAGCTATGTGGTTCGCTACCATTAAGAGCAGTCATTCCTTGATCTAGAATCGATATTTATAGTTTTGGTATGCGTGCAGAAGTTGGGCCATGGTTGGTGCATATTGTTTTGGGGCCTTTTGTCCCGGGGAATAATGTAATCCGTTTGCCATATTAAAGGGGGCAGCAGCTCTAATTTGCTGGTGGTCCATGTGAGGCCCTTGGTACATTTTTCTGGAGGTGTATTGTGGCATGCGGTACCTTAATAGCATTGTCATTGATGAAAATCTAAACTCCAATACGTGCATTTATGGATTTAATTGTGCCCAACTATGTTGAAATGTGAGATGCAAATATTTTAGCTATTTTATATATTTATTTTCTCCTTTGACATTATTATAATATTAATGGATTTTCAAATAAATGTTTTGGTTGTTGTAAGGTAAAAACCAGTCCATGTTTATGTGTGATGTGATCTTACGAGATACCTTTATTTCAAAAAGTTTTATAACATTACGTAAACCAATTAATTATGTTTCTCACGCTGGTTTTACCAGACTGACCAACCTTTTGTTTTCCTATAATGGTCGGGTCAGCCTGAGCATATTTTCTAGATTTAGTTGGACACTTTGGAGCTTTCATGAGACGAGATGGATGCCTCTAAGACGTACTTCCGTATTTTCTTTTGTCTTTCCCTATTTGTTCTTGTCTATATTTATCGGCAAATTATAAGGACGAACTATTATAACTATCCAAGCCGAGTCTTAGAATTATTTAACTCTGATTATAGTTTGTATATTAAAGTTCAATGTTTTTCTTTTGTAAAGATCATTTATGTGCTATATATCACTCGTCATGTTGTGAGATTTTGTTCTGTCTTTTCTTTCTTTTTCCCCAACGATTTGTCTTTCTAACACTTGGATGTTCAGTATGTGAATACTGTAGATGTATTAGTGTTGACTTCTGAGGATAGAAAAGGCAGGTTGTTACATTTATGATCCATTTTAGTGAAAATAGATTAATCAAATTATCGATAAATCACTAAATACTCATACAATTAAAATAAAACAAATAACAATATATCCCAAAACGATGTAAAACTAAATTCTCTAGGAATTTTTTAGTGGAGGCTAACATGATTATAACTGAATTATAATTAAAGAGATTGTGGCAATAATAAATTCAATCAGAACTATTTTTATAAACAAATATTAATATTATCTCACAATTGAATATGTCATGATACACTTGGATCAAATATTCATTATTGTGATCTTTACCATATTTTTCAATAAGAGACGACATTTCAGTTATAACTAAAACTATAACACAATGCTTAACTGTTCAATGTAACGGTAGAAAGCAATGTTGATTTGAAGCTTTTTCTACAGACCCGCTCCTTTAACCATATTTACCATTGAATTACACAATATGTCGGAAGCATGTTTCACCTAGATATCTCTTGGCATCAACCTAAATCAAACTTCTATTTATTAAAGTTTTTTTTCTCAAGTTTATATGTTTTATTGCTTTGGTTAATATAAATTATAAGTCACTTGGATACATTTAACTTCTCATAACTTTCTACAACAGAATTTCTTATAGAGATCAATTAGTAAATTACTACATCAGCGACCACTGACTATGTACAATACTGCATGTAATTCTGATTTGATATGTTTTGGATTATGTACCGTATCTATGAACCTTGCAAAAAGTAAATGTAGCATATAATATATAGTCCACTACCAACCTTATAAAGAATTAAGCTACAAAGTCGCTACATTATTGCAAGTACTTAATTGTAAACATGTTATGAGATTGAGATCATGTTTTGTTAACGATATCCCATTTTCTGTCAGTCAAATCTGTACATCCTTGATAATTAAGTAAGTTATAATCATTGACAATGAAAAATCAGCATTACTTGCAAGCAGGTACATGTCAAAATATGGTTTTATGTTACAGCTGTCAAACCTCCAACAGTGCCTTCAAATTTCAGTAGATTCCACCAAAAGAAGATTAAATTTATCAGAATATGCATATAAGTAATAGTTAAAAGCAAATGACTACCCAAAAAAGTAAATTCAAAACTACTCATATACCTATGATTCAATCCACTATATGTGTATTTTGTGTCCAAGTAGTAGTTGGACATATGCTTTGATTCCCACCTATTCGCTTCTTGTAAAATTAAAAAGTTATAAAATTAGAGAATGAAAATAAATTGAATCGGAAAAAAAATAAACGGAGATGTAACTCTATAAAAAAGACGGTGTGATGCAAAGGAGCAAGTAGTAAATATGTACAATTTTTCAGCCCGATGCTTGAAGCACAATTCATCAAACAAAAACGGTGCATTATCAAAATTAAGGAAAGAAAAATCTTTACAGAATCATTGCGAACCTATATAGAAGAAAAGTCAGTGGTATCTAAAAATTCTTTTTTGATCTATCTATTTGACATCAAAACTAAATATACCAACATAATAGTATCAAAGTCATAATTCATCAGGAAATTGAAGGAAATCATAATAACAGGAATAACGATGTCCAACTTACAGAAGAGTGGCATTTCTACCTAAAATGCATCTTTTAATATGTCTATTTCAATTTTCGCTCACAAAGGAGTAAAAATTCGTTTAATCTCAAATCAAACAAATAAATTACACATCTCACTATAAGATATGAATTTAATTGTGTAGAAACAACAAAATAAATTCCAACAATCAAGTGAAAACGGAATAGAAAACTAACTAACCAAACCGTAATGGATCTCAAATCGCACATCTTTCCTCTCAAGTCGCTTCCATTGCCACTGGCAAATCTTAGACTTAAGATTGGAAGTACAAAGAAAAAATAGATAACTGAAAAGATATTAAATGAAATGGTCAGAAACAGGAAAGGTGGAGTGATTTTTGTTCATGCAAACGTGAGTTAGGATTTGTCAAAAATATCCTTTGGTCGTCAAAAAACATAGAAGGGTAACTGTGTAATTTCAAAAGCTTCAAATGGATGTATTCCTATTATATATAGGCGAGTAATTTGGCACGTGCGATGCACGTGCGCAGGAAGGACTGGTAATAGAAAACACTTTGTATGATTTTTTGGATCTTACAAAATGACTTTGATGTGTACATAATGTTGCATTTTTTATGCATGTACATGCACATCCCAACCGTTTATGAAAACGTGAATGAGACTATGTTATTTTAAAAAATAGTTAAACATGTAAAGAAAGTAATCAACTATTACTCAAGTGGGTATAGTTAAATTGGCCCTCAAATCAACTGTATTTTTTAACATTTAACAATAAAATACAATCATCATCCGATGACTCTTGAACTGCATAATTTGAAACTTAGATACTCACTTATGTGCTTATGTAGTTATTTATTGATTTATTTTTTATAAGTGCTATAATTCTTGAAAGGTAGGGTATGGGATGATGCAAGAGGATTGGCAGTCAAATTGAACTTAATTTAAAATTCTTTCTCTTTCTTTCATTCTACTTCATATCCAAAATAGCCTGTAGGTTTTAAATCTTATGGTTTTTAACTTCTAAAATTTTAAAGGTGTAGTTAATTATTTTTTAAGATAAAAGGAAAAAAATTTGAAAGAATTTAGTTTTATTTATTCTAACGAAATTCAAATATAAATAGAAATTTCATAAGCTAAATTACAAATAAAATGTAATGGACTCAAGAAGTTTTAGATGCACCCAACGACGTGCAACTTAACGTTGCCAAGAATATACTAAGAATCTATTCCTACTAAATTGAAGACATAAGAATTAAATATAATGTATTTCATTTTCTCGTTATTTTCCAAATTTGATATATTCGAATATCACAACACTGAAAAAAGAAACAATAAAACCAACGCATGTTAATTATCACTAACTTCATTAGTGCCACTCAGCAATAGAACAAAAAATATATGCAGTCACGTGAGTATAGTACTACAATACTCCATCAAATGGAACTGTAGATTAAAATATTTAAAAAAAACATAAATAAAACTGTCCATTAAAATATATCATTTTAATAGCTAAAGTACATGACATACTTCATCTTCTACCCATTTATCTGGGTCTTCTTTGGCACCATCCTCTTCACTTGGTTCACCTTTTGCAAGCTAGTTTTCATATGCTGCAAATAACCTATTATCCTACTCAACCAATTGATCCACTCAACCAAAACATGCCTAAAGCTGAAATATTTGTTGTTTGAATCAATTTTCAAGAATCTGAGCCTTCACTTCTTCTATTTTGCTTCTTTTTTGTCTTATCATAGCCCCATTTTCATCATTGTGATCTTCCATTTTTCTCAAGGAGAAATCAACCTGAGAATGATATTAGAACTTCAAAAAAGTATGACAAATAGCATTATGATATAAGTACCTCAAATGCCTAATTAAGGACTAAAAGATGATATTGAATTTTCTAAAATAGATATGTTCCTTATGGTATTTGAGTTGGTTAAGTACTCTTTACATGCAGTTGAAGAATAGTCCATGGATTCTAGTAAAGAATCCTGACAGGTATTTCACACATTTGATAATGAAAAGGTAATTTTTGTTTCCATATATGGAATCTTTGAGTGCATCCACCCTAATTTAATGAGTAAATTGTCTTCTGCAAAACAAAGAAAATTATTCAATTCATCCACCTAAGTTTACTTTCTTTTCTTTTTACGTATTTCAAACTTCTTCCTTTTAAAATAATTTCTTAACTTTTTTCGTTCTTTTTGTAGAAAATAACGCATCGTGATATCAAACAATCCAAAACTTATGCATCAAGAAAATAAATTACACTGTATGAAGCAAGGAAAATAATAAGAAAACCTTGTTGTACAGTCAATAATTAGAAATTACAATGTAAAGATGGATCAGAAACTTGATCGTAGAAATTGATTTTATATTTGTGGTACAATAGATTCTGCCTTTTTGAATCTTTAGGTAGAACCGTATTGATTTATTAATTCTTATTAGTGGCGTTCATAAAAGCAAATTTTTGTAATCCAAATCTAGTTTAGAGAAGAAAGTAACCAATGACTAATGTACCATTGGCAGGCAGTAGGAATACATTATATAAGCTCGATGTGGTAGATAAGAAAGTAATTGGAGATAATTGGCTGAAAATGTTATACGATCAGTATACCAAAACAGAGACCAAACGGATGAAGAAGGAAATTTCGTCTGAGGCTTGTCGTAACAATTTCCTTAAGACTTTATTCAAAGTCTTCCAAGATACAACAGACGTGATCTGCTCGAGATTGTGATGTGTATGATCTTCTGTGTGATATGCAGAAGCGCATGGATTGTAGAGATTAAGAAATGAAGAGGAAGAAGAGAATATTCGGAGTGAGTTACTGATCAGGTTTCCTTCTCCTTTTATAGGCTAATTCCCAACGGTTATGTCTGTTGGGAACAGCCGCATCTCTTCGTCCGCAACGGCCAAAAAATTGTTGCGGTTTGCGACAGTCGCGTCTCTTCATTTGCAGCGGCCAAAAAACTGTTGCGGTTTGCAACAGTCGCGTCTCTTCATTTGCAACGGCAAAAAACGATCGCGGTTTGCAACAGTCGCGTCTCTTCATTTGCAACGCCTATTTCTGTTTGAAAAGCCGCGTTCGGTCAGACAACGGGCATTTCCAATCCACTAGTCACTTCTATTTGAATTTAAACAGCAGAAAACTGTTTACTTCTTTGCAGCAAAAATATAACACGGCCCTCTCTTGTTGGACCAGCACCGACCCGGTGCAGTACGGACGGGCGGCGTGCGCGTGTGTTAGTTCATGGCCATATAGGTCCTCCCCCTCGCACAAAATTACCTAATCCTAAGGGCCAATATGAGTTTGAGGAAAGTAGTATATAAGTATGAACATTAACTTATTTTTGGCGATGTGGGACAGTATCTCATTCACTATAAAGGGCCTCTAACAGAAAATGCAATAAAAAATGATTTATATCAAAGTTCATTAATGTTAGAAATAAAAGTGAAACTTCATGTAGTCTGCATTTGGATGGTTTTAGAATCTAGTATCCTATAATCTTATGGTAAGATCCTTACATGCAACACATCGTCAACTATTAATATTTCAGAAGCCTAGAGCAGAAGTTAATCAGTAACAGACCACAAAACCGTGTGTCTCAATTAGGATATAAAAATGAGACTACAACCAATATATAATTTGCCAACGAAAACAAAAGTTGGGAGTAAATGAAATGTGAAGTAGAAGTAGATTACCAAAAGTGGTGCTGATTGACCATAATGAAATTGGAGTAGCTACAATAAGTCATGGTAAAGAGCAAAACACCCCGAGAAACATACACTAAGTATTAAGTCGAATAAACTGCAAGAAAGATCATCTGTTAATGCAAAAATCCAATTGTTACTAACTTATTCCACAAACAACGTCAAATAGTTCGAAACCCATTGGACAGCTTGGTTGGAAGTCAATGGTGGAAAAGGATCTGATCTGCCATTGATGGAGCAGGCCGAGCTGGTTAGCTAGCACAATTGGTGGTCAGAAACATGTAGGGACAAAGGATGCGATGCCAAAGTTCAGAAGATGGTTAGCTGGTAGATGATAGGAAGGAGGTAAGCATAATGATTTGATTGAAACATTCAATGCATCAATTGAAAATGTTTTTTCATATATTACACCGACAATAGAACTTGTTTATTGCAGTATGTAAAGGATGATTGAAGTTACTTTTGTATATTCACAGACCAATACAGGCTTACGGTATAGTAAATATGTGAGTAAAAGTCGAACAAAAAAGATGGGATTACACTGTATTGTGAATAATGTCCATTTGACCTTTGTTTATCCGTACAGTATATATGTACATAAAATTGTACTAAGTAGAGAAGTGTTAGTGTGGTAGTAAATAAAGCATGAACTATGATATAAATAAGCTCTTTTTTCCCTTCCCACTATAAATAAGCAGCAAACATGCACAAAATAATATCGTAGTTAACTTAGAGTACGAAAATATAGTTACTATGAATAAAGAAACACTAATTCATCATCATAACATAATTAGAGTAAAGAACAAAAATAAATTACCAAATTTGCTCACTTTAGTTGCTAACATATCCAAATACAGTGGATGTCTCAGTTGTCATTTGGGGCAAATGCTACTGATTCTATGCATCCAAAGTTTGAAAACGTGCCTATTAATTCCACACTTTGTGCAGAATATTGCTCTATTGTCGTAGTTTTTCTTGTATGATTAATTAAAATAATAGAACTAAATTTAAGGTTAAACAGGTAAAGATACAAAAAAACAAGAAATGCACAACCTGATGTTTTGAAGGAGCGAAAAGCAACTTTCTTCATATTCCTCCTTTATGTGCATCCAATTCATTCGATACCTAAATTATGTGCTATAACCATCGATCGTCTCAGCCAAAATCCAATTGCGATCAACTGCACACCAACCAAGCAATCTGCTGTTAGAGAATAAAACCAATGCTTCTTCTTGGAACCTGTTAAGCCAGGAGCAACGACCGTGAGATGAAGGAAATACAAATGACCGAGCGGATCTGGAGGATGTGGAACATATTTTTGCCGATAATTTTATAGATCTGGGCCATGGAAAACATTCTCTTACATATTTTTATCCCCTTTTGGTTGGTTCCCGACTAATGCTTAGAGGTTGTGTAAATGGGTAAGAGAATTTGGTGGAAAGTTCAAAGAGTTGAGGATGACAGTTATGAATGCATTGAGTAAGTGGATGCAGTAGATAATGAAACCTTCGAACATGTCAACGTTGGAAGTATAATCAGGGCCGGCCTGGGGGGAAGCCCACCAAGCCCATGGGCTGGGGCAACCCCCCAGGCTTAGGGCAAAAAAAAAAAAAAACAGTGCAGTAAAAAAAATCAAAAATAGATGCAGCCCTGCTCGGATGCTCCACTTTGCTGCTGAAAAAAACAAAAACATTATAGGGCACCACTACCAGTAAGCGGCGCACGCAATTGAAAAAGAAAAAAAAAAGGTAAATCGCGATTGAGAAACAACAGGAGAAGACAGTTGTCGGCGACAACTCCAGGCTTCAGCAATCTGAATCTCCAATTCGCTTGGAATTGTTGGTGATACCACTGCCACCAATTACAGGAAATATATGGTAGTCATTTCTTCTCTTTCTTTTCTATGTATTCGTTTCTTTTATTTTTTTAGATCTAGTCTAGGTTTTGATATGTACTTTGTTCTTAGATAAAAGGACGTGATTTTTTCTCCTTTACGAAAATGGAATTTAATGTTTGGAGGTGTGGCACTGTGGCTGTTAGTCTGTGACTGTCAACATTTCTTCTTCTTCATATGTTGTCTTTTTTGTAAATTAGGTTTAAACTTAGTTGTTTTGGAAATTGGAATACATTTAGTTTTGTGTCTTAGAATTTTTGTAGTATAAGAAATAAGCAAGAAATCAAGTTTTTTTTTGGAGTTGTCGAATGACCCTTGTGTAATCAAGTTTTTTATTGGTCTAATTTGATTGGTCGGTGACTAGATTGGTCGATTTGTTTGGTAGTCGTTTGATTTGTTGCTGACTTTTTCAAACTAAATATATATTTTTAGATTAAAAGGAGTAACATAATTTAATTTAATTATGTTATTAGATAGTGGATAGTATGACAAAAGAAGAAGACGATAAGAAACGGGTGAGAAATAGAAAGCAAAACTCCGGTGCTTATAATAGAAGACTGAAACAACGTCAAGATGCAATATCTACATCATTAGTCGGTTCAATTTCTAAACTATTCAATGCAAAAGCACAACATTCAATTGTTTCAAGTCAAGTCGGAGAAACAAGTGAAGCTATTGATGAAAACGTTGACGATGTTATAGAAACATATAAAGATCATGAAATTCATATCAATGAAGATGTTTATGTGAATGAAATTGTTGATGAAGAAACAAACAATGATAATCGTGAAGAACATGTGAATGAAGAAAGCATGCTTGATTTGAACAAAAATGGTGAGGAACATGAAAGGAAGTGGCTTATATATTCTAATACATTGAATAAAGTATTTTGTTTTTGTTGCAAGTTATTTAAAAATAAATTAATGGCAAGCAAATTGTCGGAAGATGGAATTGATGATTGGCATAACCTTCCACACAAACTTAGAGAGCATGAAACTAATCCGGAACATTGTGAAAATGTTGTGAAGTGGGTTGATTTGCAAAAGGGACTAAACTTGAAAGCAACGGTTGATAAAAAAATGGAAGCTCAAATTGAGAAGGAGAAAGTTCGTTGGAAGATGATATTAATTCGGATAATCGAAGTTGTGAAAACACTTTGTAGGAATAGTTTGCCATTTCGTGGAAGCAATGAGAAGATATATGAAAAAAATAATGGACTTTTCTGCCAATTTATTGAGTTTCTTGCAAAATTTGATCCGATTATGCAAGATCATCTTCGTCGTGTGGTAGATAAAGAAATTCAACATCATTATCTTAGTCATAAGATTCAAAATGAGATAATACTTCTATTATCGAATGAGATCAAAGTCAAAATAATAACCAAGATCTTAAAAGAAAAATATTTTTCGGTTATTCTTGATTGCACACCGGATTTAAGTCATGAAGAACAAATGTCGATTATTATAAGATGTGTGGATATTGAAGATATTAATGAAGTGAAGGTAGAAGAGTTTTTTCTTGGATTTATAGTAGTTGATGATACATCGGGGTTTGGCCTTTTCAAACAACTTGAAAATGTTTTGCATGAGCTTAAACTTAACATTGATGATATAAGAGGTCAAGGTTATGACAATGGATCCAATATGAAAGGTAAGCATCAAGGTGTACAAAAAAGGCTTCTTGATATAAATCCTCGGGCATTTTATATGCCATGTGGTTGTCATAGTTTAAATCTTGCTTTATGTGATATGGCTAAATCTTGTGTTAAAGCGAGAAGCTTTTTTGCATTCGTACAAAAGATTTATACATTATTTTCGGGATCTACTCATCGGTGGGATGTTCTTAAAAAATATGTGAAAGGTTTAACACCAAAATCATTATCCGCTACTCGATGGGAAAGTCATGTTGAAAGTGTAAGAGCTATTCGATTTCAACCATCAATGTTAAGAGATGCTTTAGTTGAAATTGCAAACAATTCTAAAGAGGATATTGTGATGGCGGAAGCTAGAGGCTTATGTGTTAATGTTTTGGAGAATTTTGAATTTTTAGTAAGTCTTTGTATTTGGTACAAGTTGTTAAATAAAGTGAATCAAGTAAGCAAAGCACTTCAACATGAGGATATGAATTTAGAGGATGCAATCACAAGATTAAAACAACTTATTGATTTTTTTCAAAGCTTTAGAGAACATGGGTTTGAAGAAATGATGAATGAAGCAAATGAACTTGCTATCGATATTGGTATTGAACCAAAATTTGAGGTGAAAAGAGTTATTCGTAGAAAAAAACTATTAGATGAGGATAATGAAATTAGTAATGAAGAAAGTCGTTCGCCGGAAGAAAATTTTAGAGTCTCGTATTTCATTCATATCATAGACCAAGCTCTTACATCATTCAAAGATCGATTTGAACAAATTGAACTTTATGACAATATCTTTGGATTTTTGTTGAAAGCAAAGTTTATGAATCTTGGTAAAGAAGAGTTAATGGAACATTGTATTCGTTTAGAAAGTTACTTGAAATACAATGAACAATATGATATATATGGAAAAGATTTATTTCAAGATTTAAAAGCTTTGCAAACTATGTTACCTAAAGAAATAGTTAAATCGATCGAAATTCTTCACTTCATAAGTTCTTATGTAGAAGAAGGCGGTTTTCAATGTGCATGGGTTGCTTATCGGATTTTGTTAACTATCCCTGCAACGGTTGCTTCCGCGGAGAGAAGTTTTTCTAAATTGAAATTGATTAAAAACTATCTTCGAACTAGCATGTCACAAGAACGACTGAATGGGCTAGCAATGATTTCAATAGAAAGTGAATTTTTAGAGAAGCTTAATTATGACAATTTGATCGAAGATTTTGCAACAAAAAATGCAAGAAGAAGCATTTTTCTTTGAACTTTTTAAAGAAAGTTGGTCGTTATTTTGTATGAAAAGTTGATGTTTAGTTTGTTTATTTTTTGAATTGAATATTGTAACCTTCCTCATGCAGTGTATTTTGAATAGAAAGTGAACATTTTGTATGTTATAATCTAAGTATGTTATCTTATACTTAATATTCAAAAAAAATATTGAAATTTTATGTAGCAGTGGGCAACAAAATTCGACTGTGGCTTGGGCAATAAATTCTTTGGGCCGGCACTGAGTATAATGAGTCATTGTTGTTTTCAACAGGGGAATGGGAAGTAAATCGGTGTAAGCAGAAAAGAAAGGGGAGGAAAATTAGACATGAACGTGGAATGATGTTGTTGGTGAAACGTGGGATAAGCTGGTAGGAACACGTGTTAGAAATATGAAAGTACCCTTTAACTCTCTATTTAATGTTGCAAAATGCATAAACTAATTTGTTGATGTAAAATCTCTTTGAGTTATTGAAAAACACGTTAAGAGGATTCAAGTTTCAAAAATAAAAACAGCCAAAACTTGCAGTTCAGACCATTGTATTGATGCTGATGAGTGTGCTACAAACCAAATGTTGAAACCATGCACATTGAATGAAGCGCATGCATAATTGAAGGGAGCTGGTGGTATATGCATAATGAAATGGCAATACTAATGAGCCAAGAGCTTGTATTTGAATACAGATGCATAGGAGTTCTTAGAAGTCATGGACAACCACAGGCTGCAAAAATGGCAGCAGCTCTTGCTATAGAGATGTGAATCATTATAGCATTTGTGAAAAATGAAGTATTAAATAATGATGCCTACTTGGATCACCTAGGTACATAAGAGGCATCACACATGATTCATTTTAGTAAAACTAAGCAATGTTATATATGCAGTTCCCTTGGTGTATCCCTGCACTGAAAATATAACACTGGGTCTCCAACTCAGTAATGTATTTTCAATTTTATTTTTATCGAACTGTTCAACTTCAAATACTGTATGTAGTCACATTTAGTAAATACAAATCAAAATGGGGTTTTAATTTTAGGATATGGCAACAAGGAGGGTTAGCGAGGTTTAAATAATGTGTATAGCATACTAACCTATGACTCCAACACATTTATATATCATGAAAAAAAAATTCGAGTTGGTTTAATCAAAAGGTGCTACTGAACTTGGATTGTAGTGAATGATTTAAATACAGGCAACAAAACTAATCATTGTTTACTAAAATATACATTACTACTCATCTTAGATATAAATACTTTGTCAAACTGCTATAAAATATTAATTTTTTCATGCTAAGAGCAAAATAGTTTACCTTCTTTTCCATCTTACAAATTGACATAATCAGCTTTCATCCTCTGAGCTTTTAACACATATAAAGCCATAACCAAAAGTTGGTAGTAAACATAAAATGCAAATCAACCTATCATTCAAAATACATATAAGTAAATGAATCAGGCGACACAGTAGAATTTAAACCAAAAAATAATGTACAAACCACATGAATTAAAGAAAAGCTAATGATAAGGTATTTCATTTAACAAATATTTAAAATATATAAGATAAGAAGAGGAAACGTATCGTTTGCAATATAATACCACCTGATTATGCCATGAAGTCGCGACCATGTAACCTTAATGTGGACTAAAACTAAGGTCAGAGGCTATAATGAAATGTTTTGGTAGTTAGTAGTAACAATACACAACCCAAAAATAAAAATCCTAGGCTAAGTAGAGAAAACTAATTATGAAAGCAAAATGTTGAAGAAATTTAGTGAACCAAAAAAAGACCTATAGTTTCAATATAACCATCACGGGGACTTGTCGAGTTGAATATGCTTAATCTTGTCTACAATTGGCTTTCCACATCCATCAAGAACACGCATTTATTAAAATAATAAGTTGAACTAAGATCGCAACGGTAAAGAATAAACAAAAGACAGTAAGTTAGTATTAATCTGACTTAATCTTCTTTTTGAATGGAAAAAACAGTACATGCAAAACAATATTAGTTAAATATTCCTATTTACAGACAAAACAACAGCATATGGAGTAGAAATGGATAACCTTACAGTAAGAAGTAACGTATTTCAGCTTGTTTGAACAAAACTAAAATGATGCCATTTTATAAAAAACTGAGCAAAATAATTCATACATATTAGAATGCACTAAACCGAACATGATAAACAGTGAAGGAACAAAATATATTTGTAGCATCCTGTAACAACCCGCATATTTTACGATTGTATATTTATATATTTTATTTAAATATAGCATCGTTAGTCGGTTTATAGTCCGAAAAGCTACTTTTTGAAAACAGTTGAATTGGGACTCGAGACCACTTTCATTGAGTCCAAAATGGCATTTGCGACTTTTTTAAGTATAAGCATCGATATGTTTAGAGTTTATTGAATTTTGCTATTTTTCACTTAGGGCTTTGGGGTTGGGTTTTAGCCCAATAACCTAACATAACACCCTAGCTCAGTCCACCTCTCCTCTTCACTTCATTCTTATTTTCCTAACACTCAAGCTTTAGATAAAAATGGGGGAAGAGAAAAAGAATTAGAAATCCTAAGCCCTAATTCTCTTAGGAATTATCAACTTCAAGCTAGAAATTAAGAAGAAGCTTTGGTAAGCATCCTCTTCATCTTCTCCAACTCATTCTCTCTTCAATTTCAGAAATTTCCTAAACCTAACTTAGGAAATATTCTTCTTTTGAGCTTAGATTCAAGCTTCTTGGGTTGAAGTGAAGAGTGTTGATCTTTCCTTTGTGATTAAGCTTCTCATTCTTTGTTTTTGGGTTTAAAGGTGAGTTCTTTAACTCACATCTACGTCTATAACTTTCTTTGTTGTTAGGTATGAATTCCTAATACTTGTGCATATTCATTTGCTTTTGATTTGAATTGATTTGGTGAATTTTCCAAATTTTGGTGTTTTGGTCCAATTTTATGAAAATCCTACTATGGATGTTTGGACATTGATATTTGGGGTGTATCGAAGAGCCTATAAGGCTGGGTTGTCGCTTGGCATAAATCCTTAGTCGTCGTTGCTCGATCGATCGCATTTCGTTTGGATTTATGCCCTTTTTGGGCTAGGCTAATTTTTGCCTACCAGGAAATTTCAGACGTCTGGATTCAAATTCAGACGTCTGGTTGAAAAATCCAGACGTCTGGAATTGGTCCCTGGAAAACGCAAAAAGGCAAAGACAAAATTCAGATGTCTGGAAATCCATCCAGACGTCTGGTTAGTGGTTCAGACGTCTGGGTGGTAATTTCAGATGTCTGAAATGTGTAGTTTTGCCTATTTTGGCCCAGAACTTAGGGCCAGACGTCTGGATCAACCCCCCAGACGTCTGGAACTGTTCACTTTGCCTATTTTCGGCTGTTTTGAGTGTATTTCCAATGTTTATCCATTTTTGTTGATCCGGATAGTTGTTATCACTTATTATCGACTTTGATGACTTCTTTCTTTGGATTTTTGGGAATATCCATTTTGATGGATTCAGTATCGATTTTTATGGTTTTGATTCACGTCTTCGAATGTGAATCTTTGGTGATTGATTGTTCTTACAATCATTTTTGTGATTTGTCACTTTCAAATACAAAGGTTTCTATACTAGTAGTAACTATTCAAACTCTTTCACAAAGATGATTTCAACTCTATTTTTAATACAAAGCTCGTTTATAAAACCATTTTCGAACCTATTAGTATATAAACCTTTACCTCATTCGTATGAGAAATCTAATTAAACGGCTTAGTAAAACAAGTGGTATGAAACGCTTGTGTTTACTTCGTCGGTTAATTCTTGGACTTGTTCGATTGAACTCTTGTGACAATTTTCGAGTGGAAATCTACAATCTGTTCGTAAATATTTGAGTTAAGCTAGTGGTTATGGGACATGAAGCTAAACTCTTATATTTACTAGCTTAGTGTAATCGACACTTCTTGATGATCGATGATGATCATTTTGTGATTTAGACTAGCATTGTGCGATGTCTCTTTGTCCACATGGGGGACTATACCCCATTCTGTTGAGCTTCATCTCATTTTTATGGGCTAGCGACCTATGGTCTTTGGACCGTTCGTGGAGCAATCGGCTCATTAAGTCGGTGCATGGGGTGTATCTTTTTAGGTGCATCAATGTTCGACTAGGCATGGGGTGTATCTTTTTAGGTGCATCGATGTTAGTTTATACATGGGGAGTGTCATTCCAGGTGCGTCGATGTTCGACTAGGCATGGGGTGTATCATTTTAGGTGCATCGATGTTAGTTTATACATGGGGCATATCTTTTCAGGTGCGTCGATGTTCGACTGTGCATGGGGCGTATCTTTCTAGGTGCGTTGATGTTCGGTTTATGGTTAGCGACCATGGAATAGCGTTCCGTTTGTGATACACGTGTTGGTGAGTTTTCATGCTCCCGTTTGTGATAGGCCTTCCCCCTTTTGAGATTTCTGGTTGTGATTTCTAGAATTTTTGTTTCTCCAATTTTTGTGGATTGGCATTGATATGTTTTGTCAATATTTGTGTTTTGGTGAATTATTTAAAGAATGTGATTCTTTTTGGGTATTTGAGATTCGTGAGATATTGTATGATTTTGTTGTTATTTGATGTATACTTGACACAGAATATGACATTTATGTTATCATACGTTTTTGGTCATATCTCTTATCCTATCTCATCTCATATGATATTTATAGCTAGACTGATCCGTTTATTATTTTCTTCTTAATAATACTCGGGTCTGACCGAGGTATTTCAGGTGCTCCTGCTTGACTTCTTATCAGGAATTATCATCTGATTCTTTTGGCTAACTACTTTAGATTAGTAGTTTTTGTTATTATACATTTGAGATATGGACTCCTTGATGTATAATTATTCTTTTGCCTAGCACTTGTATCTATTCCCTTGTGATGTAGTGGATCTTGTTTGACCACTATTTTGATGTACACTTCTTTGTGTTATATTCATATCTGTTTCCGCTTTTAGAATATGAACATCTGTGACTGATTTATGATTATGCTTGTTTCTATATTTGTTTCCGAGGTCCACTTAGCCATTGTGTGGTAGCTTTGAGTTTGTATCGGTATGTTGGATTTCCTCTTGAAATGAAATGCATGTTATTCTATCTGACATATCGGTGCTCGCACAAAGCAATTACACGGATGGTCTCTCCTCAACAGCCTTATTCTTCACGCTAGTCGATGACATTACTCTGTAGTGTCCTTGGCTAGCATGAGTATAGAGGTAGGGCGTCACTGCTTGGTATCAGAGCCAAACTTCAGAACAATGTAGAATAATCTAGCATGGATCATTGTCCTAAGTCTTTCTTAGGAATCGTTCCATATGATTTAATTCGAGTCTTCGTACCGTTTTATCCTATTTTCTTTTGTGATGCCTTGTTTTATCAATCAAGTTTGTTTGATATTCATTCCGAGAATAACCTTTTTTCTCTTCTTTCTTCCTTTCTTAGAGAAGAGGCCGTCCCAGCGCCGGTCAATCTAGTGCTACTCCTCGGGATGGAGTATTTATGTCAGCTCAACAACTTTTAGATCTTGTGAACAATGCCCAAGCTGCCGGACCCGTTCCAGCGCCTACTCACCCTAAATCCGGGTTTGCACGCTTGTGCAGAGATTATACCGCTTTGGGTGGAAGGCCATTCAAGGGATCTGAAAACGTTATAGAAATCCAAGCTTGGCTTAGATCATGCGATCGCATCTTTTCTCGCATGAATCTTATTGATCTTCATCGAGTCCAAGTGGCTTCTAGCATGCTCCAAGAAAGAGCATTAGATTGGTATGAGCTCTTGATTTCTGAAATTATCGAAGCGGATCTTACTTGGAAGTAATTCCGGGAAAGATTCGAATTGAAGTTTGTGCCGGAGGCTGAAAAAGTAACTTTAGCCCGACGCTTTATTGACCTTGTTCAAGGTGAATCTTCTGTGACGGATTACGTCGCATCTTTTGAATCTCTTTCTAAATATGGGGTTGAGTATATTAATACCCTATTGAAGAAAAATCAGAGATTTGTTTATGTGTTGAATAAGAACCTTAAAAATCCTTTGCTTCTGAAACTAGAAGTTTCTTTTGATCAGCTTATTGATATCGCTCTTCGACTCGAAGAGGCCGATAATGAAAGTAATGTTGAAGTTGTGGGTGCCAAACAGAACTTCAACAATAACATGAAGAGGCCTATTAAGTTCAAAGGCCCCAATCTCGACAAGAAAGGGAAGCAAGAAACTTCTGTAGCAAAGACTCCTACCACTAGTCGTGGACGATGCTACAATTGTGATTCTATGGACCACTATGCAAATGAGTGTCCGCAACCCCTCTATTGTCGCTATTGCAAAAGTTTTAGTCATCATATATCTACGTGTCCCATACTTCAAGCAAGAAGGAGGGAAAGCTAAAAGTTGTGCAAGCCTCTACTAGCACTTCTCTTGGTCAAGGTATTTTCTATCCTTGATGATATTTGTTTTGTGATTATCTTATTTGAGTTCTTTTTGATTTGGTTTCATCTCATTATTTTATATCAAAAGAACTTGATGATTCTTTCTCTTTTTAATTTTTATGGGCTTGATGACTTCACTGAGAATTGTGAATCCGGTTGGTGGATCCGCAACACTCAGATTACTTTGTGAAAATGTCGAGATTATTTTATGTGATTATTCTTTTCGAGCCGATTTGCAAGTTATGCGTTACTTAGGCTTCGAAATTGATTTTTTGGAAAGGGTTGGCTTTATTATTATGAAGCCCACATCCTATGTCCCGAGCGGACTTTATATCTTCGACATTTTCAATCTGTTAAGCAGATTTCTATTGTTTTTAAAGATTTTAATTTCCAAATTTGGTGGCAACATTTTATTCTTTAAACCCACTTGATGAGAAAAGTGTTATTTCTCTCATTCAAGTAATTTGTGAATTTTCCGGTATTTTTGTGCTTGTCTTAGGATTACCACCTAAGCAATCTATTTAGTGGTGCTAAGGTCTTTTCAGCTCGAACTTGCCACCGGTTTTCATCAGCTACGAGTTGCGGAGGGAAGCATTCCACTTACCACATTCCGCACTCGTTATGATTCTTGTAAATGGTTCGTTATGTCATTCGGTTTGACGAACCTTCTACCTTATTTCATCCATCTTATGAATCGAGAATTCTACGAATATCTCGATGAGGTTATCCTTGTATTTATTGGTTATGGATGAAAACAAGAATTTAAAATTTGCAAATCTTTTTAATAAGATATTTATAAGTATGATTGGATTTTGTTCTTAAAACGAACAAAGAATGTTCGTAAATTTTAAAGAGACATGTTTATCATATAGAAGATGATGTTGTGTTATTTTGCCCATTGAGTGCTTTAAGAATTCTGGTCGATACGCTTGATCAACGTTATCAATAGGAATCTCCTAAACACTATGATGAGACAGTCAAACACAGTAAATTGACTTGTAATAAGTAAATTTTTCTAAAAAGATGATTACATAAAGTTAATGGAATTTTTGAATGTCTTAGCTTTTCGGGAAAGAGGATAAGAACTCTTTTCCGATGTTTTTATTCTTGCGATTCTCGATGGGAATCAAGACTTTATTGTTTTTACCAATACTAGTCGTATTGGTTTGGGTGTCATTCTCTTGCTAAGGGAATGTGTTTTATCATATGCTTCTTGACAATTAAAGCTTGTCGAGACTAGATATGCCATTTATGATCTAGTGCTCGCGGCTATTGTTTTTGCTCTTAGAAATTGGTGTCATTATCTTTTGGGAGAGAAATTGTCCTCTACCCCGATCATAAGTTTTTGAAGTGTTTATTTTCTCGAAAGGAACTTAATTTGCGTCAACAACGTTGGCTCGAGTTCCTTGCATCTTATGATCTTGATATTCTTTATACTCCCGGAAAGGGGAAATCTTGTTGCCGATGTCCTTAGTTGAAAGCAACAAGTAGTTGTTTCGTTGATGATATCCGAATGGAATGATCTCGAGACTTTATCCACTTATGATATTCGAGATCATGAATCCAATTCATGTTCATCTCTTGTTTTGTGTAGCCTTGAGGTTCATCCTTTTCTTTTGGACCGTACCTCTTCTGGCTAAAATCTATGTCAAATTAAATTGCATGGAGTTCCTACTTCTATTGTTAGCAATCGTGATCCATTAATTTACTAGTGGATTTTGGTAAGGTCTTCAAAAGCTTTGGGAAAAAGCTTAATTATAGCACCGCTTATCGTCCTCGATCCGATGGACAAATAGAGCGTGTGAAATCAAATTCTTGAAGATCTTCTTCGTGCATGTGTTCTTGATTTTGGTGGAAGTTGGGAAGATCATATTTCTCTTGTTGAGTTTTCTTCCAATAATAGCTTCCAATCTTGTATTGGTATGGCACCTTTCAAGGCACTCTACGGAAGGCTATGCCGATTTCCTTCGTGTTGGCTTGAAGCCGGTGAGAAGCTGGTTTTAGGTCCAGATTTTATTGATATTCATTTGTGTTTCACCTATGATGGGTGTTGTGCGTTTCAGTCGACCGGGAAGGTAGCACCTCGATATGTTGGTACATTTCCCATTACCGAGCGCATTGGTTCTGTGGCTTATCGCCTTTTATTACCGGCTCAGTTTTCTGCTATTCATGACGTATTCCACATCTCTCAACTACGGAAATACCTTAAGGATTCCGATTCTATTCTTGAGCCCGGTGTATTTGAAGAAGTTGAAGTTTCACCAGATTTGACTTATTAGCAACATTCTATTCATATCATTACTTCAGAGGTTAAACGCCATCGAAATAAAGATGTTCTCCTTGTGAAAGTTCAATGGTCTTCAAATCCTAAGGATTTCTCTTGGGAATCTTGAGAATTCATCGAGCAAACACATCCGGACTTACTCTTTCATGCTCTTTATGGTGAACTTCTTATTTCAAATTTTCTTTTGTGTTGATATGCTTTTATGGTTGTTACTTTTTATTTTCCTCCTAATTATTGCAAGGACGCAATTTCTTTAAGGAGGGAAGTCTGTAACAACCCACATATTTTACGATTGTATATTTAAATATTTTATTTAAATATAGCATCGTTAGTCGGCTTATAGTCTGAAAAGCTACTTTTTGCAAACAGCCGAATTGGGACTCGAGACCACTTCCATTGAGTCCAAAATGGCATTTGCGACTTTTTTAAGTATGAGCATCGATATGTTTGGAGTTGAGTGAATTTTGCTATTTTTCACTTAGGGCTTTGGGTTTGGGTTTTAGCCCAATAACCTAACATAACACCCTAGCTCAGTCCACCTCTCCTCTTCACTTCATTCTTATTTTCCTAACACTCAAGCTTTAGATAAAAATGGGGGAAGAGAAAAAGAATTAGAAATCCTAAGCCCTAATTCTCTTAGGAATTATCAACTTCAAGCTAGAAATTAAGGAGAAGCTTTGGTAAGCATCCTCTTCATCTTCTCCAACTCATTCTCTCTTCAATTTCAGAAATTTCCTAAACCTAACTTAGGAAATGTTCTTCTTTTGAGCTTAGATTCAAGCTTCTTGGGTTAAAGTGAAGAGTGTTGATCTTTCCTTTGTGATTAAGCTTCTCATTCTTTGTTTTTGGGTTTAAAGGTGAGTTCTTTAACTCACATCTACGTCTATAACTTTCTTTGTTGTTAGGTATGAATTCCTAACACTTGTGCATATTCATTTGCTTTTGATTTGAATTGATTTGGTGAATTTTCCAAATTTTGGTGTTTTGGTCCAATTTTATGAAAATCCTACTATGGATGTTTGGACATTGATATTTGGGGTTTATCGAAGAGCCTATAAGGCTGGGTTGTCGCTTGGCATAAATCCTTAGTCGTCGTTGCTCGATCGATCACATTTCGTTTGGATTTATGCCCTTTTTGGGCTAGGCTAATTTTTGCCTACCAGGAAATTTCAGACGTCTGGATTCAAATTCAGACGTCTGGTTGAAAAATCCAGACGTCTGGAATTGGTCCCTAGAAAACGCAAAAAGGCAAAGACAAAATTCAGATGTCTAGAAATCCATCCAGACGTCTGGTTAGTGGTTCAGACGTCTGGTTGGTAATTTCAGACATTTGAAATGTGCAGTTTTGCCTATTTGGGCCAGAACTTAGGGCCAGACGTCTGGATCAACCCCCCAGACGTCTAGAACTGTTCACTTTGCCTGTTTTCGGCTGTTTTGAGTGGATTTCCAATATTTATCGATTTTTGTTGATCCAGATAGTTGTTATCACTTATTATTGACTTTGATGACTTCTTTCTTTGGATTTTTGGGAATATCCATTTTGATGGATTCGGTATCGATTTTTATGGTTTTGATTCACGTCTTCGAATGTGAATCTTTGGTGATTGATTGTTTTTACAATCATTTTTGTGATTTGTCAGTTTCAAATACAAAGGTTTCTATACTAGTAGTAACTATTCAAACTCTTTCACAAAGATGATTTCAACTCTATTTTTAATACAAAGCTCGTTTATAAAACCGTTTTCGAACCTATTAGTATATACAAACCTTTACCTCATTCGAATGTGAAATCTAATTAAACGGCTTAGTAAAACAAGTGGTATGAAACGCTTGCGTTTACTTCGTCGGTTAATTCTTGGACTTGTTCGATTGAACTCTTATGACAATTTTCGAGTGGAAATCTACAATCTGTTCATAAATATTTGAGTTAAGGTAGTGGTTATGGGATATGAAACTAAACTCTTATATTTACTAGCTTAGTGTAATCGATGATGATCATTTTGAGATTTAGACTAGCATTGTGCGATGTCTCTTTGTCCACGTGGGGGATTATACCCCGTTCTATTGAGCTTCGTCTCATTTTTATGGGCTAACGACCCATGGTCTTTGGACCGTTCGTGGAGCAATCAGCTCATTAAGTCGGTGCATGGGGTGTATCTTTTTAGGTGCATCAATGTTCGACTAGGCATGGGGTGTATCTTTTTAGGTGCATCGATGTTAGTTTATACATGGGGCGTGTCTTTCCAGGTGCGTCGATGTTCGACTAAGCATGGGGTGTATTTTTTTAGGTGCATCGATGTTAGTTTATACATGGGGCGTATCTTTTCAGGTGCGTCGATGTTCGACTGTGCATGAGGCGTATCTTTCTAGGTGCATCGATGTTCGGTTTATGGTTAGCGACCATGGAATAGCGTTCCGTTTGTGATACACATGTTGGTGAGTTTTCATGCTCCCGTTTGTGATAGGCCTTCCCCCTTTTGAGATTTCTGGATTTCTGGTTGTGATTTCTAGAATTTGTGTTTCACCAATTTTTGTGGATTGGCATTGATATGTTTTGTCAATATTTGTGTTTTGGTGAATTATTTAAAGAATGTGATTCTTTTTGGGTATTTGAGATTTGTGAGATATTGTACGATTTTGTTGTTATTTGATGTATACTTGACACAGAATATGACATTTATGTTATCATACGTTTTTGGTCATATCTCTTATCCTATCTCATCTCATATGATATTTATAGCTAGACTGTTCCGTTTATTATTTTCTTCTTAAAATAATACTCGGGTCAGACCGAGGTATTTTAGGTGCTCCTGCTTGACTTCTTATCAGGGATTATCATCTAATTCTTTTGGCTAACTACTTTAGATTAGTAGTTTTTGTTATTATACATTTGAGATATGGACTCCTTGATGTATAATTATTCTTTTGCCTAGCAATTGTTTCTATTCTCTTGTGATGTAGTGGATCTTGTTTGACCACTATTTTGTTGTACACTTCTTTGTGAATATTCATATCTGTTTCCGCCTTTGAGATATGAACATCTGTGACTGATTTATGATTATTCTTGTTTCTATATTTGTTTCCGAGGTCCACTTAGCCACTGTGTGGTAGCTTTGAGTTTGTATCGGTATGTCAGATTTCCTCTTGAAATGAAATGCATGTTATTCTATTTGACATATCGGTGCTCGCACAAAGCAATTACACGGATGGTCGGTCCTCAACAGCCTTATTCTTCGCGCTAGTCGACGGCATTACTCCGTAGTGTCCTTGGCTAGCGTGAGTATAGAGGTGGGGCGTCACACATCCCATTTGAAAACTAATAATAACATTCATTACTAAGAAAATCACAAACATACACAGTTACACACTAAGGTGAGTTTGTAGTATACTATATAACCTATTGTATAAAACAATAAATAGGTAAGCATAAAAAAGAGAATACCATTTGAAAAGCAAGCACCATCAGGTGTAACAAAAAGACATATGGTAATTCGGTTTCGACAAATACTGCAAACCTCCAAACTCTCTTATCTGAAACAAATCATATATAGTAGTCATTATACATATTTCTTTTCAAAAAAAGGCAAAATGAAATATAAAATATAAACAAATCACCAAAGTGAATACACTATTACATCGCATATGTCCTGCAAAATATAAATAAATCACCAAATTTTCTCAAGACGTACTACTAATAATGAAAATGTCAAATAATAACAGTAAAATTAATAACAATAAAAACTATGATTCTTCTCAATTTTAGGATACTGATAACGCATGATACTTAGTTTAAGGGGAAGCAAGGTTCATTAAACAAAACTGAAAAAATATGAATGAAATCGTGAATGATAAGGGTAAAAGTATTTTTTGAAAAAAAAGTACCTCATAAGCCAAATCCACAAACTAATGTGAAAAATCGACGTTTTCTATATGTCCATCTAGTCCATTGAATGGTAAGGGTTATTGATGATATAGGGTATCAATCAATTGGTGATGGCAGCAAGGCGACTTTTGTGAAACTAAAATGGGATAGGTTGAAACTAGGAGGAAGATGGAGAAACAGTTTTGGGGGACGTGGATTTGAGGGAGAGATGGAGAAATTGTGTAGGAAAGTGGAATGAGAAACTGTAGTAGGCAAGGGGAATGACATAAGTGTCCCTGTGTTAGCACATATGTTGAATTTCAATAATGGGCAATTTAGGTATCCTAGCGATTGAAATTAGGATCACAGGTGCACTGGAACATGTACCAAAAATGAAACGGGAATAGTGGGGGAAACACAAATGACATTAAGGTCCTTATATTAGAATTCATGTGTTGAATTTGAAAGTGGATATTTTAGGCATTACTAAAAAGGCTTCACTTTGACCGTTTGACCAAAGCATTTGCTTTATATATAAGATATATATATATATATATATATATAGGTATGTATGTATGTATCAATTTAGAAAATAGGTCGTGCATTTGTATGTGTGTGTATGTGTGTATAGGTACCTAGGAGAAGCACCACTAAGTGCTAATAAGCACATTAGTGATAGTATTGCACAAAAACCCATGAATAATAATCGCTATATAACTGAACAAAATGAAGAAAAATAGCCTTTCTTCAGTGGCATACATGCAAGGAGAATAAAAATGCTAATGTGAAAGCTCTCATGATGACGAACAAAAAACTTAAATGTATATATACAAGCCGATGAAAGTCGTTAGCAAATGACCGACAATTGTAAGTGCTAGAAATTGGGCTGGAGGCCGAGGAAACATCCAATAGGCAACCACTAAAAGTTGGAAATCTAATTGAATTCCCTCCCAAATAGAAGAAAACACATCAGTGACTAGGATCATAAAAAAATAGAATGATAAAATGATGAGTAAGTGTAAGGCATGTGGAATTCACAACAGAGGTAAGTATGTGCATCATAGTCTGTGTCTAATATATAAGTCTTGGATGAAGGAGGCTTGAAATCTATTTCTATGGCCTTTGCATGGTTTAACTTGGAAGTTAAATTTAATGTCATCATGAACCAGGATAATAATGTATGTGCCTGTGTAAAAATTTGAACTATTCAAACTTTAGGTATTTATTTCAAAATTGAATTTAAGATATTTTGTAATATATCTTCATTTGAAATTCAAACTTAAGATAGTTAGACAATATCAAAATTTAATTTTAAGTTCAAAATTTAAATACATGTTTTTATTTGAAATTTACATGTATGTTTTACTTACTCAGCTAAATTTGAATGGATATATATATATATGTTTAATTTAATATATAATTAATTTCAAATACACACATAGTATGTATAAATCCCAATATCTGTATGTATATATATACATACACACGTGTTATTATATTAATATGTCATCTTATCTCTATATGAATATATTATATATATGTTCATAATGAAAATTAAATATATTTGTTTAATTAATAAGATTAATTAAAGAAATATAAATGTTTAAAATAAAATATGATTTTATTTAATTAATAAATTTGATCTAGTGGTAATTAATAGACTTTATAGGTCCATTAAGATCCAACTAGGATTTTTTTCTAAAATTTACTCGTTTCACCCACTGCCAAACATGCCAGTCCATCACGAGTAACAAGCAAAAATATGCTATGCAAATCAAAATTAGTTTCATTATTTTTCATAGTATCCCTTTCATAAACCATTCAACAAGTCAGGTGTTAATTCAGGCCATTGGACACATATATCATTTCTGAATCTCAACACACAAATACTCAAACCAAACCATCTATATAAATATCGCTACCCAACATGAAAATAACAACAAAATCAATAGTAAAAGGTCATCACAAATACATATCTGATGTTAATATAACATAACAATAACATTAACAGGGAAAAAAATGTTGATCTTATAAATATTTGTCATGCTAATACTGGCAAGGATAATATTTGATTGGCAAATATTTTTCTTCATATTCTTTTTATACCATTCTTCGCAATGCTAAATATTTACCGGCATAACATCATTCAAAATTAATGCACAACATAATATTGATGTACTAATTACCATAGCAACAAATATAACATCATTCAATTCAACAAATGTTACACCCATCCTTTAACAATAAAAATAACTAAAAATAAATCCAGTTAACTTGAACTCATTCTTCATCAACAAATGGATCCAAAAACTAAATAAGAATTCCTGATCTGATAGAATTCTTTAACTGAAAACAAAAGAAAAATTAAGTTACATAAAAAAAAACAACCAACCTAAAATTAATCTAAACACTCCTATCAAGATGCTACAACAAAAAGCATAACAAAAGAAAGCTGAAATCGACAGAAAACAGAGGAGAAACTGAAGTTGAAAGTCGATGACCAAACTTAAAATCGCACGAAATTTGAAATTTGATGAAATCAATGAAGTTGAAATCGATGAAGTTATAATCGCGCGAGATTTGAAAATAGAAAAATGCAGACGTCAAAAGAAAATAGAAATAAGAAAGTAAAGTAGTTTAAAGGATAGGATAGAATTGTAGAATTAAAAATGGAATTGAACAAAGATGGAGGTTAGAAATAGAATAAAAAAGAGAGCAGTATAGATTATGCAATTATGAAAAGGACAAATTTTCATTGCCTTTGGAAAAAAATTATTTAAAGTTTAGGTCCTATTCGAAACTTATTATGAAAATAAATATATATTTTTTCTGAAAATACACATGTACAATTTTTTTAAATCATACCCGTGTTTTTTGAAAATGCACAAGTACAAATCAAAAAGTTGTTCTTGCGTATTTTCAGAATACGCAAGTGAAAATGACCGAATAACGAAAAAGTGCATATTTTTATAACCAGTATGTTTGGCACGTCCGACGGACGTTTGCAAAGAAAACTAAGAGTAAATTTATTTATTTTGAAATAATGGTCATATACATAGATACTACTTGACTCGAATAACTTCCACTTATTATGAAATAGAATGAATAAATACACACAAAACCCGTGGCTATATTTTTGACCATCGGTTTGGGTTATGTGAATATTGAATGAGAATAATATATTATGTAGATTGCACTCATAAACTTGAAATAGAAGCACGAACAAAAACTATTTGACATATTTCAAATTCTATGGATATTTGTAGAATTACATTAAACTATTATGATATGAATTCTCAAACTTATTCTTAACTTGCTTTGAGAGAACCTAAAATATTTTAATATTCAACATCGTCATTATAAGAGAAGTAAAATTGGATTTGCTGATAAGCTTTCATGGAGCAGTAGTTGTATCAAAACTGAGCCGATTCTTTCGGGTGGATATCTAATTATCACTTTTGTTACTGGTAGATTTACCCTAGAGTACAAAATATGGTAAGTAAATTAAAAAATGTAAAAAGGTATATAAATGTAATTGTAAATTACCTTGGCCATGATCAATATTTAGTATACAAAAAGAGACTTTACCTAAATACAAAAAAAATAGTTTGAGAACATGCGAGAATATAGAATGTTAGAAGAAAAATATAGAGAGTAAAATTGGGTAGAGGAAATATAGCACCATTACCTTTTCCTTTGAATGGAAATTTTTTGTTTACGAAAGTGACACAGTGGGTAGTATTTATAGGTCGATTCAATATTTAGCTAATTATAGCGTGGAAGCAGCTCACTATAAACATGGCCATGGGTAATAAATTAGGCTGAATTAATGGATCATGTGTTGCAATGATATTTGGATATAGATCTATGTACGAAATTGAAAAAGTCTAGAGTTCAAGGAGTCACATATATAGAACTATGTAGAGTCACGTGGCGAACGTTATGCGGGACTTCAGGATTGTGAAACAAAACCCATGCACTCCTCTACTTGCAATGCTGATATATCGTGAGTGTTATTTTACCATTGTACGCTATAATATGATCCAATTTTTGGTTGATTTGGGGTTAAATTTTGCTGATGCAGTTGGTAATTTGCTTATAACTTGGTTTGTATTATTCAAAATATTAAAAGGTTATAATGGTAACTTCAAAAGCTTCAAATTGAAGTACCCTATAGATAATTCATAAAAAATAGGACAAATTTTCAAAAGAGACTGATTTTCAAAACCATTTGCACAAATAGACCAGGTTGAAAACTATTTGCAGATATAGATCACTTTTGCCACCTCAGCGATGAGGTGTATTTTTTTTAAAAAAAAATAACACGGGGCGCATTTGCGAAATGCGCCCCTTGTAATTTACTGTGGCGCACCTGCCAAGTGCGCCAGTGTAAATTACTCTAAACAAAAAGAGACCTGAAAGCAATACCCATCTCATTATTTTCAGTCAAAATAAAACATTCTTTTCCAACATCCAATTCTGAACCAATCTGTCACTCAACTCAAAAATTTATCAACATCTACTTAAAATCACAAAATATACAAGGATTACTAGTCGGATTACTTCTATCAGCTATTTGGCATCAATTTGAAGGTAAAATTATATTTTAAACTCAAACCCTAGCTCAATTTGGGGTATTTTCATATTCTACTTTTCACATGTCCATCCTCTCATTTTTATGCTTTATTATGTCATTAGTATTTGTGTAGTAATTGATTGTTCTAAAATTCTTGTGTAGTATGTCGGATTTCATCCCAATTATTTGCTACTTTGATGGAAAATTGACTATAAAAGAAAACAATACACCGGTATATGTTGGTGGTAAACAAAAAAGTTCAAAGGTTAAAAATTATTGCTCCTATCATGAACTAAAAGAAACGGTGTATAGGGTGACAAAAATTAATTCACAAGAGTATGATGTAAAATTAGTAAGCCAGTGGGTTACTGATTCTGGATCTTCTGCTATCGACGTAAATGATGATGAAAATGTCGATGCTATGTTTTCCGTTAATATGAAAGTGATTGAAGTATTTGTAATAAAAGAGGAGTTGAGACATTTTGAAGATGCAATTACCACTAATTTAAACCAACATTCTACTCAAATTCTTGGTACTATTCCGAGTTATCCTTATCAGAGCAATCCAAGTCCAGTATTTCCTACCTGTGTGAATACAAAGTAAGTAATTTTGTTAAAGTTTTACATTCGAGTAGTTGAAATTTATAACGTTTTGATCTCATACTCTTTTTTTCACAGTTCTACGGTACATCCGGGTGGTTCAAGCTCTAGATTGGCAAATGATCAATTTTTACACTCTGATCCTTCAAATGCTAGGGAGGGTAATAATGATGATGAAGGTCGTAGTTAACCGCATATAGATAGTATGCAAATTACTTCAATGGATAATGATATATCATGGATGGATAATATGGAAGTTAATAATGAAGCGCTAGAGTTTGAAATTAATCATGAGAACGGAAATGAAAATAATGAAGCATCTTTAGTGGAAGAAGAAGATGATGATAACGATGAACATATGGAATTTAAGATGCCTTTGACGGATGATTTATGTACTGCGAAAATTATGGCAGCATCGTTGATTGAAAATGTAACTCCTGTTAGAGATGTTTTTACCTCAGAATGTGTTGATTCTGGTTTTCAAGTGGGAATGCAATTTCAAACAAAGGAAATACTTATTCAGCAGTTAAGTGAGTGGTCCATCAAGAATTCTGTTTCTTTTAAACCCATAAAATCACGCAAAACAGAATACACTGCGATTTGTAGTGTTGATAAAAATTGTCATTGGAGAATGCATGCAATTATCCCTAAAAAATCATTGATGGGGTGGTGGGAAATTTATGATGGCAATCATACTTGTGCTAATCCGATTATTAATTCAAATCATAAACAAGCTACAAGCAGGTTTATTGCTAATAAAATACTTCCTTTTGTGAAATCGGATTTGAACACCACTCCTTCTGCGATTCAAGTGCTAATGTCTGAAACTTTTTTTATCAAAATCAGCTACTTCAAGGCATATAGAGCATTACGTAAATCACTTGAGAGAGTTTTTGGAGATTGGGAAACATCGTATGCTGAGTTACCACAATATTTAGCTACCATTAAAAAACATAATCCGGGAACAGTTTTCAAAGTTTATGTTGAAAGAATCACCAATGACAAAGTTCTTTTTAAGAGTGCATTTTGGGCATTCGGTGCATCTATTGATGGTTTTGCGCATTGTCGACCGTTGCTTTGCATTGATGGCACTCATCTATACGACAAATATCAAGGTACGTTGCTAGTCGTGACTGGAGTAGATGCAAATGATGGTATATTTCCATTAGCATATGCAATCGTAGACTCTGAATCAAAAGATAGTTGGGATTGGTTTCTTAGATGCATGTACTACTATATACATAGTGTTCGGAATAGGTGTTTAACCTTTATATCCGACCGAATGAAAGGTATTCCGAGAGCATTAGATAATTGGCCACAAGAACACCATCATCGCTTTTGTGCTAGACATCTCAAAGCTAACTTTCAAGTTGCTGGATTTAGCCAAAAAAATTTGGTAGACTTGTTTTATTCATGTGCTAGTGCTACAGATGATTTTCAGTACAAAGAGTTAAGGGGACACTTGAAAACTATTGCTCCAGATGCACATGCTTGGATTGAAAAGAGTTTACGAGGTGCGGAGGAAAATTGGGCTTTATGCAAGGATAATGGTGGAAGATTTATGATGATGACAACAAATATGTCCGAAAGTTTTAATGGAGTTCTAAGAGGTGCTCATGCTTTTCCAGTTAAGTCATTAGTTGCAAGAACGTTTTATCGTTTAAATGACTATTTCATGAAACGTCGTTCCGATGCCGAGGGATTTGAAACGCAAATGAGTCCAAAAGTCGAAACTCTTTTAAACAAAAGAGCAAAACAAGCAAGATATTGTGGAATTGTTAGATTCAATCAAACTGAATGGCAAGTGAATGATCAATTTGGAAAAGCATTTACAGTGACATTACAAGAAAATACATGTAGTTGCAGTTGCAACATACCTTTATTGCAAAAGTTGCCATGTTTGCATGTGATGGCCGCTTGTGCTCGAACCATTGGAGGAGCGAATAGATCATATTACGATTTTTGTTCAATGTGGTTTTTGGTAGAAAATTATAAAGCAAGTTACGCTCCGAGTTTTCATCCAATTCCAGATAGTAGATATTGGGATGCATATCACGGTCCGACCATATTACCACCGCCTACAAAAAGAAAGACGGGACGTCCACGGTCCACAAGAATCAAAGGCATGATGGATAAAATGGGAGGAAGTAAAAAAAATACTTGTAGCAAATGTGGTCAAAAGGGACATAAAAGATCAACTTATCCATCAAAATAATTTGCATATTTCGTAGTGTTTGATTTGAACGTTTTGTAGTGACTGATTTGTATGTTGTTTGTTTTGTAGTGACTGATTTGTATGTTGTTTGTTTTGGATGTTAATCTTCGTTTGTATGTTAAAAGATCAATATTTGTTTGGATGTTAATCTTCAGTTTGTATGTTGTCTGTATGTTGTTTGTTGACTTCAATTTGTTCAAGTTCAATTTGTATATGCAGCAGCAGCTCTCTGTTTTGAACAGAATTGAGTGGGCGCATTTGGCAGTTGCGCCCACGAAAATTTGCGAAGGCGCACTTACCAAGTGCGCCCCGTGTTGGTAATATACACAGCCAGCCAGCCTTTCTTCCTCATTTCCTCCCATTCCACCCTTTCACTCAAAATCCCTAAAACCCCAAATCTTCTAACTTCTCAAATCCAACATCAATTCAATCATTTCTTCGTCTAATCTGCTGAAAAATGAAAGGATCATCATCATATTCTCAAGTTAGAGGTATAAACTTCAATTCAAAAGTATACACCTTTGTTTATCAATTTGGAATTTTATTTATCAATTTAGTTTTGCACCTTCAAAATGAACATCGAAGTAATTACACTCATTTATATGGAATTTTATTTATCAATTTATATGGAATCCGTACATACAGGATGTGCTAGTCGATCTTCCGCAAATATGTCTAAGTGGGATGCATAGTTGGCTTTGTAAGACACCTATCATATGCATGCGAAATGTAGAAATGTATAATCCTGATCGAGTGATGAGACAGTTTGGTCTTCATCAACACATACCTGATCCATGCGAACCAAAGCCAGATTTGGAGTTTGCTATCGTCCAGTGGAACGATAGACATAACCATATCGTACACCAACAGTTTCCTACCATTCCTATTTCGAGATACATGACTTGGTACTGGTCGATTACTCGAAGATTCATTGTTGCAGATCGGACTTCTTACGAACGAGCATACACCACTTGTGCACCGCTTGAGCGAGACGTGGTAAATCTTCACATTACCGTGATATTTTAAGTTCGTTCACTTAAATTATGTTTCTAATTTTGAATAAATAACTGCAACTTGTAGGTCGATGTACTAGAGACGGTAGAAAGAGGATTGGACGATATCAGACATGGTAGAGTACCCGAACGAGAAGTCCAACCACGGTGTCTTGATTTAAAGAAACTTATTGACACACTACTTTTTATAAATCGATTAACACGGCCAAGCTCTTCCGAACAAGCTATGCGGACTAGAGAGCGAAGAACTAAAAGAAGGCAAGATACACACCAATCGCAACCCGCTGGACCTTCTCAACCCCCACCTACTCAAGACGATCCGACTCAACCATGAGTACTCCTATTTTTAGTTTACTATTAGTTCGCTTTTGTAATCTAACTATAACTTCTACTTTAATTAGAATGTAATCGAATTTTAATTATGTTATGCTAGAATTTATTTAATGGTAGTTTTATTTGTTGGCTTCCATATTGATAAACGTTTGCTATCATTTAATATTGTGCATTTGAATTTCGATTTTGTGTATTTGAATTTGAACTGCTTAATATAGTTTGCTGTCCAGGTTTGGACAGAAAGATTTGCACTGGCGCATTTCGCAGATGCGCCAGTGCAAATTTGTAGGGGCGCATTTCTGAAATGCGCCCCGTTATATTTTAAAAAAAAACAAGGCCAGCTCATTGCTGAGCTGGCCAAAACTAGCCTATATCTGCAAATAGTTTTGAAACCGGCCTATTGATGCAAATGGTTTTGAAAATCGGTCTCTTTTGAAAATTTGTCCTAAAAAATAACATAATTCCCCACCCCTCTTACTTCGGCCTAGCCAACTACGAGAAATCCGACCCGCTTCTTCCCTATAACTCCATCTTCCCCGAACACACGCTGCTCCACTCAATGCACTCACCTCGTGTGTCACTGACACCCTCAAAGCGACCGCCAATCGTTTACCTATGACCACCATCGAGTTTCCCTTCGTGCCCTCATCCCGCCCCCACACTTAAATCTACTCTTCACTAACCGAAACAAAAAACGATCGGCTGCTCCTCTATTCGACCCCGGGATGTCGCGTTCTTTCAAGGATGGCCGAGCCTCCCCATATTCAGCCACTAGGTGCCTCTCGCCACGAGAAACACTCCTGTAACCTCCAATCGGCCAATCGCCACCCCTAACTCCAACCATAGCCGACCCTAGCTACTAAACCATCGACCATGGTTGTGGCACCTCCCCCAAACACCATCGCACCTTATAATACTCATACTCGATCGAACATCTTGATTTAACAAACTCAAAGCAGCTTTTTCATGAATTGTAGCTGAGCGTTGAAATTGAATTTGAATTTCAAAGTTTCTGCTACTTTGGCCTTTTACTGGAAAAGAAGAAAAAGCATACAGAGAAGGGAAGATGACTACGGCGAGATAAAAATAAATGTGAGCTTTTCGGTGTTGATTTTATTTTTACAACCAATTCTTTGCCTTCCATCACAAGTTAAGCTATATTTACAAGTTAACAAATTTTACAAGCAACCTATCAACTCAACATCGAAGTCATTAAAAATTTGAATTTTTGATTTGATTTCGTAAGTTTTTTAAAACTAAATATTTGTGTTATTCCGCTACACACTACATCGTTCACGTACGAAACGCGAATGATAAAATAAAAATACGATCATGCTCCAAAATATGACACAATCACAAAACCAAAATAAAATACACTGGTTGCTGAAAAATCATCATACGACAATTAAAATATTCTCCAAATTTAATAATTATGGAAAAATCCTATAAAATCATTTTAGAATAAGTTATTAAAAATCAAGTCATTTTACTAAAATTGAATTTCTTATTATTTAAAATCATTAATCGAATATTTAAAGTTAATTAAATATTTCAAAAATAAAAGCGATAAAATTTCAGGTCGTTATATTCTTACCCCCTTAAAAGAATTTCGTCCCCGAAATTTCATCATTAACAAACCCAGAAAAACTAGGCCTACAAAATACTTAACAATTTCCATAAGCTCGTACGATGTATGCAGATCATGCATACAAAATATCTGATTCGATCCCTTACTATAATACATAACTTCTCTTCCGAACTAGAATCGCACACTCGAATTCTATTGTGTGGACTCTAATCAGGCTCCTCGATTAGAAACATTCGTTCTCCTTTCATATTTATATACCATGATAGGAAACTTTTAGTTCCATACCAGGGACCCTCACCCAGTGTTCGCCGTCAAGACTCGAATTATAAATCCTTATTCGGATCGATGTGAGTTATCTCAAAGTATTATACTCAAGTATCGGATAGAGAATAGTTATGCAAAAAAATCAATTACGTACTCATTCTTATTGGTTCTTGCTTATACTAATTTTTAATTACTTCTACATCATTTATGAAAATATTTCATAAAGCTTAACTTGAGTTTATTACTATTTTTTAGCTCGATTTTATATTCATATAACACTCTTTTAAATCCTAGAGTATATATACAATATCATACTTGATTTACTTAACCAATGTTCAAGAAATTTGAAACTTGTTTTAACTTACTATCTCTTTCAATTTATAAGTTATAAAACTTATTCCCTTACATTTTTATAGAACAGTTAGATTCAATTTCTATATCAATCCAAAAGTTTCGACTGTTTAAACTCATCAAAAATTCCATTTCAATTTTAACAATTGAAATCTACCATACAAATTATCATGCCAAGATACACAATCAACCTACCTTAGTGCATAGGTTACATGAGTCCATATAATACTTTCCAAAAACCGAAGAACTAAACACGTCAATTTTATTCCAAATCAATTTTGAAACAATACACACACACTCACTCACACACACACATACACATAACCTTAAGACATCAAATCATATCTCGATATTTAACTAAAAAATTGTTTTACCAAACAATTTTAAACAAAATTACTATAGCGAATTACTATGGTAGCAATCCATCATTGAGAAACTCAAAAATGAACACCGATGATGTTGCAGTCATCCCCAGAGTTATTTTTCAACGACCGAAGTGAGTTCAGTGCTTCCTATCTCTATCAAATCTTTTTAAAACATTCACATTCGTAAATACTGCCAAACAATGCTATTACTATCTTCTCAAACTTTGGAAAATAATTTTTTCGAAAGCAACGGGATTTAAACTCTCAAATTCTCATTATTTATAAACTCCACTTATAAATTATACTTATAAAATTTCACCTTCTTATATAAAAACATTTCTCAATTTTATATCCTTGTTTATTGTAATAAATAACACTTATTAAGATTAAATTTTAACCCAACATTAACTCTGAATGCCTTATAGTCAAATTGTGAAGCTAAATTCATAAGGTGTTCGTTTTAATGATCCTTAAAATTACCACCTACCTAAACCATGCAGAAAAGACAAAACTGCTCAAAACTAACCGAGCACAACCGTTAAAACAATAAATGATGATTATTAAATATTATCTTCCCCTAACAGACAAATACACCAAAAACAGCTATATATTTTTAAAATTACCCTTCTATATATGAAATATAATCCTATGACGACCCACCTCTTCAATCCTCAGAAATCGACAATAATACATCCTCGGTATTCACATGTCACAAATCCAAGTGATAGAGAGGCAGATTATCATGGGGTAAAAGAAAATAAAGATAAAAGACAAACAAAATAAAATCTCACATCGTATTCAACATTTAATTATACATATGAGTAGTACATGCAATTACTCCAAATTGCATGTACTACTCATATGTAGAATTAAATGTTGAATATCAGAGTTCTAGTAAGTACTCATCCAGCCAGCATAGTTATAACTACATATCCTTACAAGTGCTGGTAGATACATCATACATAATATAGTGGAATTTATAGATAACTTTCTATAAAGGATCTAAAATGCTCCATGCTCTATCTTGAAATGCTCCAAGCTATTTAACTACTTAGCTGGTCAACAAATAAGGCACCCAAAGTTTAAGGAAAAAGGAAAATAAGCTCCGGATCAGTCATGAGACTGGTGTGAGAAACTCAAAATATGGATATTTGAAAACAAAGGGTATCTCATAAGACCAAGCAACACATAAACACAGAACAAGTTTTCACTTTATGATAACCAAAATATTTACTGTGCAAAATTTAGTAATATTATTTTTAATGACATTCTTTTGAAAACATTTTTCAAGTGAACTTATATAATCTTAGTCGAAATTGTTACATTGATTAAATTCCAGCATAATAGATTTTACAATCAAGTCCGAAGGCACTTCTTAGAGAATGGATTTCCATACGATGGCAAGGTAAGGAACTACCTTCCATATAGTACATCCCTAAAGGAATGCACCGAGGATCAACACCTTTGAAACCTCTGCACCTAGCAAGACAAGGCTACCTACCTACATACCCATCTAGTGGCTGATAGAACCAAATATGACATCACCTTAATCGTAACCCAACTATCCGGGATCCCATAGCATACACAACATACTCGATATATATAGAGAGTAATCTAGAAAGGTAATGACCACCTCCTAATGTTTACGAACCACATAGCCTTACGGCATGCCCCGTTTAAGCCATTTCTGGGTGATGAGGCCCGAGGTAACGATTACCTTTCCCATAGCACATTCCACTTTGAATGTCACATTGCCAATTCCATCATACACTATTGATTTCCAAAAATGTACAACCTCTTAGCTCGTACATCTTAGAGAAGGGTGTTAAGTATAGGAGAGTTACCTCTTACACCACCAAACAAATGTACGTTTGTAAAAAACAATGTACGTGCATTTTAGAAATGCAATATTAGACATTCGTCCATACAAGTTGTCTAGGAACAGGACAAACCGATGGAACTCTCCTACTATATCCTATCGAGAACCACCCCTAGGATTAGTAGCGAGCAACCCTTGCATCGAAGATTAAATGAAGATACCACTGCCATATATATATATGATATGAGAAATTTCCTCGAGGGTCAGTGACAAGCAGCCCTACATTCCATCTTATCTTCATTCCATGTCTTCACCTTCAAATGCGTAAATTGGTTCAAAGTAGTTTCCAGGTATGAATCACCCAAATCCGATCCCCGTTACTTCGAACCAATCATCGATAAAAAGATGTCAAGTAAATAAGTGATTATCATTTGTTTAGTTACTCCCTCTTTATAAAAAAAATCTTCTAGAGATATATATCTTTAAAACATTTCTTTTCGGTATATAAAGAATCGTTAAACCTCTTTTTAACTTTGGAAATACTAAATCAAAATTATCTCTCATAAATTACATTACAAAACCTTATTGAGTTAAAAAGGTCGATACAAAATATACTAATTCTACTCAACCTCAAATTCTGTATTCAACCTTTACTATCCGTTGAATAACGGCGAAATCACTTTTTAAATTCACACAGGTAGTACGGATTCCCTCCTCGGAATTTAATACCGAGTATAAGAAGATTATTTCTATACAATCCAAGTCGTATTAAATTTGGAAATATTAAATCTTTTATACTAGCCTCGTTTCCAACATTTTGACCTTATCTATCGCTCACCCAGGAAAAAGCCAGTGAGCCAGGGCACTGGTTGATCCTAAACATCTCATTAGTTTAAGCACCTCACATCCAGATCTTATGAATAGAAAAATCAAGTCTACTCATCGGCTTTTAGAGCCAAGATTAAATTACTTAATTATAACGGCTTTTTTTAAAATCATTTATTTAAACCGTTTAAAATAAATTATAAAACCTCCACATTATCTTTAAAATACTTAATTATTTATAAATTTATAAAATATTTAGAAAAGAATAGTTAAGTTTAAAACCATATTTCAAAAGCTATTAAAAAGTGCTGCAAAAAGTGCTGCAAATAGTGTTGCGAATTGTGCTTTTAAGGCTTGTTTGATTAAAACAACTTTTCTATCATTTAGAAATCCATTTTTTAACTCAAATATCTTTTAAAACATTTTAATATATTTATAAAATTTATTTCATATTTTTAAATAATTAAGAATATCAATTTTAAAGAATTTATCGCTTTGGTTTCCGAACTGCCAAAGCGTGACTATTTTGAAAACTTGATTTGCTCATGTTTCAAAATCTACTAAATGAAATCTCGATCGTTCTCTTTTGTTTGAAAACTATGATTATAAGAGTTCGGAAAGTTCTTATTCCAAAGAATTCCGACTCCGATTCCATTCTATAAATGGGTTTAACTTCCTTTGGCGTGAAATCGCAAACTACCATTACGCGACGTACCTATTTTTGACTCAACTTTCATAACTTGTCCAAACTCCACCAAATTAGGTTTTAGTGTTTATAAAACATCTATAAACCATTTTAAAGGGGTTTAACAATCTCAAATAACACATTTCATTTATTAAAGGAAAGTAATTTCTTTTGTGATATTCAACATGTATTTGAATTGTTTACACATCTAAACAAACTTATTATCATATCCAAACATGGTTCACAATCATCATAATCAAGTAGTAACCAAACATATATATCATTATCTGGCATTTTGACCAGGCTATATCTAAACTGATTGGACAAATTAGACTCGACTGTCATCAAGACCAATAAGCCCAGAGCGATGATTATGGGATCCAAAAATCAAGTACATATGATAATATGAAGTCATGATTGAACGAAATTAAGAGATATGCTATACAGAATGTTCTAAGTTTGGAATATAATATAGAAATGGGATTGGGTATGATCCCTCTCTGCCAAAGGGATCAGATTACTTCAGCTAATCAAGTGCAACTCAATGGAAAACAGTCAATATCTCAAAATCCCGAAGTCCAATATATATGAAACTTTGGTAACAAGATATAGGGACCCTAGGGAGTCCACCCCATGGATCACACCCTATAAGGAGCAATAAAGAGAGATCATCCCTCTTCCCTCCATAGGGATCGGCCAGAATCAGGCTACAACACACTTGGTAGTAATGATCGATTGATAACTCAACATCTACAAGTCCAATTGATATGAAATTTGGAGGCTAAGCATAATACAACATGGAGAAGCTCCCATATGGATCACACTTCCAAAATCACCAATCATAGGGATCGGCCTCGACCCCTTATTCTTGGGATTTGAGCCATGCGATCCCTCTTGTGGGACTTTTGGTTTTGGAGATCCTTCTGTCGAATTTTCAGAGAGATATTTCCCATTTTCCTCTATAAATACAGACTTGATTGTTCATTTTGGGGACTTTTACGCTGCTTGTTGCTTTGTACTCTTTTATCACTAAGGATTTTCATCTAATCCCTCTTGTACTTAGTTTACAAAGTGATTAAGAAAGCTATCTTTTCAATGTGGACATAGACAAACAACACCGAACAACTATAAACTATTATGTCTCTATTATTTGCTTATTTCTTATTGCTTTATTGTGATACTCTCTCTATTTACATTTAATATTCTTCATTTATTTCTCTACACAAACTATATTGGGTGTTTGTGACCAATTTTGGCGCAAATATTTCAGTGCTTTCATTGAGAGACATGATTTTCAGCTCAATTTGGATCCCTTTGCTGCGTTAGATCGCATAAATCCAAGAAAGAGATCCAAAACTATCTTAAAATAGTTTGTCCATTCAATTCATATTTGCAAAAGTCTAAAGAAAACTATCAACAATGGTTAGGAAAACCAGATCTACCTCTCAAAAAGCAAAAGGAAACGAGGACGCTAGCAACCAGCAAGGAGGCCAGAGCAATCTACTAGTAGATGTTAATGCTACCAATCCAATTGATGTCCAGAATCCAGCTGATTCCATCACAGGTGCTGAGTTCCAGAATCTGACGAGAGAGCTCATGGATAGCCATCGACAGTTGAACTAGCAGATTTAAGACAATATCGATCTAATGAATCAACTCAAAGATTTACAATGTAGGAAAACTAGGAGGGATCCAACTCTCGATTCTGAATCAAAGAACTCTACTTCATCAGATGATTATCACAGACGCAGATGTCGCAGAACTGAGGTATATTATGTAGAAGCATCTTAACGTCAATAAACAAAGTTATTTAGGATACCAGGGCCGATTGGAACCGATCCCTCTAGAGGGATCGGGGGCCAATCCCTCCTCATGAGGAGGAACTTTGACTCTTCTCGGTGGAGTACAAGATGAAGCCACCGCAGTTGATTTGGATGTTGGAGTTCAGATGGATGCAGACAGTTACCTCCCCGAAGTGATGATTAAGTGAACGCCCATGATATGCATCGAGAGGATATTGAGCAAAGAAGGCATGGAATGGCCCGGACATCGATCGAACCATTCATGTGAAGTGAAGCACGACTGCCACTTGGCTCCAACTATCCAAACACCAGACCTGATGGCAATGATCAAGCAACTAGTAAGGGAGAGCCAAGGCTTGACCAATGATGATTAAAGGATCTTGAGGAGCCACTCCCCGTTCATTGACAATATCCTACACGTGGAGTATCTAAGGAGGTTCAACATGTCGTTCATGCCTGCCTACGAGGGAAAAACCGACCCCAGTCAATACATCATGAGATATGAATGGAAGATGGATTTTGTATAAGCCGATGATGCCACAAAATGCAGATGTTTTCCTATTACTCTCTCTGGCATAGCAACAGTGTGGTTTACGAGATTACCCCTATGGTCAATCTCTAGATTTGACGATTTGGCAACAAAATTTGTGGAGTAGTTCTGTATGCATGCAACTCGCCCCAAAGATGTAATGTCCTTATCAAGCGTGATCCAGTCTCTAGGAGATTCACTAAAAGAATATTTGGAGAGATTTCATACAGCCATCACAGAAGTCAGTAATTCGAATGACCGTTCAATATTGATGGCGGTAAATAGATGGACTGATCCAAAATTTGACTTTAGCGATTGATTAACTAGCAAACCACCCGCAACGTTGGAACGTTTTTATGTAAAATCAGCTTAGTATTTGTGGAAAGAGGAAGCTAGATGCTCTAGGAAGAAGAATGTTGTAGGACCAAGTGGAGAGGGAGTGCAGAGTAGCATTACGGTGAAACAATCCGGTGAGAGTTCCAAAAAGGTTCAAGTAAATTTCCAAAATAAACCGAATCAGGAAAAGAAAAGCGGTGATAGGAACCCTGAATGAATGAGAGATTCTGGAAAAGTAAAGTCAAGGATTCCAATATATGATACCTACATACCACTCAATACATCTATGGAGAACGTCTACTTGTCTACATGCAATACCATGCAGTATAGGAAGCCACCTCCAAAAGAATCAACGGAGAAACAAAAACAGACTCGAAAATACTACCGGTACCATGAATACTATGGTCACAACATGAATGAATGTAGGCATCTTCAGGATGTTATCGAGAAACTAATTCGGGAAAGAAAGCTATGATAGTTTGTTAAAGCCCCATAGGATGGTGGGCAAGGGACATCCGACCCCAACCGAGGATAAGCACCGCACAGGGCTGAGGAGCCTGGGTGGACCGATCGAAGATTAGTGATCAATACAATAACCAGAGGGCCGCATCCAGCCGACAAAAGTTGGTACGAGATGGAGTGCTATACTAGCGCAATCAAGCATGTGGATTTCAAGTGTTGTTATAATATAGAAGATGGGGCTCTGGCTAAATAGCAGCGTACAATGGCAGACGACATTGTATTTAGAAACATAGATGTAGGTAGGGTGGAGGCACCGACTATTGACCCAATGGTCATTTCAGCCATGGTCGGCCCCGCCTTAGTGAGAAAAGTTTTGACTAACAGTGGTAGCCTAAAGAATATTATCTCCAGAAAAGTGTACGACCAGATGAGAATGGAAGCCAAAGTATGAAACTGTGTAAAGCCTGCATTTATACTTTAACGGTGTTGCAATGGAAGCCATAAGCTATGTCGAGCTATCAGTGGAGATAGGAGAAGGCGACTGTAGGAGAGTACGGATGCTGCCATTTTTTTGTGTTGGATGTGGACTCTCAATATAGTGTTTTTCTAGACCGACAGGGCCTTGCTAAATTCTGGGCAGCCATTGCCTTTTGGTGTCTTACCTTAAAATTCCCAACCGATAATAGCATGGATGGAGATTAGCGACCGGACGAACCTGTTATGTGGCTGAGTTAAGGGATGCTTAATGGAAAGAGAAAGGTAAGGGTATGGACAAGTCCCTACACATCCAAAAAGATTGACAACCAATGCATGGGCCTTAGTTTGGGCATCACAGTCAGTTCTATAAAGACATCGATCCTAGGAATGATGAGGAGGAGCCCAAAGAGACCAAGGTTGCACCGATTGAGCTGACGATCAAAATCATGGTCAGCCTAGATAACCCGTCACGAGTCCTCAAGATCGGATCACAGCTTATCCCCCCGATAATGAAAGAACTTGCTTGTTTTGCTCCAAGAAAATATTGATGTGTTTGCTTGGACTCATTTTGATATGTGTAGGATTTCGCCTGCCATTGCAAGCCATGCATTAAATATCGACCCAACGCATGTCCCGGTGAAACATAAAAGGCATGACATTGATACTGAGAGATCTGATGCCCTTAAAGAGGAGGTGGATAGGCTCAAAAGCAATAGGTTTATTCATGACACCCTCTATCCTAAATGGGTATTTAATCATGTACTTGTGAGAAAGGCAAATGGAAAGTGGCAAACATGCATTGACTATTCGGACTTAAACAAGACATGCCCGGAAGACAGTTTTCCCCTTCTAAGGATTGACCAGCTGGTGGACTCAACCACGGGGCATGAGTTTCTATCTTTCATGAATGTGTACTCCAGATATAATCAAATCCCGATGCACATCCCCGACCAGGAGCATACCAGCTTTATTACCGATGTAGGATTGTATTGTATGTGGTAATGCCATTTGGATTGAAGAATGTTGGAGCAACTTATCAACGCCTGGTCAACCGAATGTTTAAAGATCAGATTGGAAAGATGATGAAGACATACGTGGATGATATGCTCTTGAAGTCATGACAATCGAGCGACCACATTAGAGACTTAGCAGAGATGTTCAATATCCTTATATATTATAAAATGAAGATCAATCTTCTAAAATGTTCCTTTGTCATTGCATCAGGAAAATTCCTGGGTTTCATTGTCAATGCTCGTAGAATCAAAGCTAATCCTGAGAAGATTCAAGAAATTCACAACATCTAAGTGCCAAAGACTATCAAACAGGTACAGAGCCTAACTGGGAAGGTTGCTGCCTTAAGCCGGTTTATTTCCAGAGCCAATGATAAATGCATTCCTTTCTTCGACTTAGTTAGAAGAGGAAAAAGGAACTTTAAATGGATGCAGGACTGTGAAGATGCATTTCAAGTTTTGATGAACCACTTAGAAAGGCCTCGCATCTTGTCAAAGCCAGTGGATCATGAAGACTTGTATATCTACTTGGCCGTATCGATACATGCTATAAGTGTTGCACTGCTTTGTGAAGAGAATCGAATCTAGAGACCGGTCTATTATGTCAGCAAGTGATTAACAAAAGCTAAAAGGAACTATCCGAAGATAAAGAAATTGGCATACTTCTTATTGATCGCTTCATGAAAGCTCCTCCCCTATTTTCAAGCTTATCCCATCAACATTTAAACTGATCAGCCGTTACGATAGGTCTTACAGCAACTATAGACGTCTGGAAGGTTAATCAAGTGGAACATCGAGCTGAGCCAATTTGACAGTACCTATCTCCCTCGGAGAGCCATCCAGGGACAGGCACTGGCGAACTTTATAGCTGGGTTCATTGCACGAGATGATCTCCTAGAGAGCAGTGAAGCCCCTACCATCTGATGGAAAATGTATATGGATAAAGCCTCCAACAATCGCTGTTCTAGAGCCGGAGTCGTACTAGTAACTTCGGAGGATCCATCAATTTGCTACGCTTTGAAGCTTGACTTCCTTGCAACAAATAATGAAGCCGAATATGAAGCTCTGATTGCTGGACTAAAACTTGCCAGAGGAATTGGAATAAAATCTCTTGAAATCTTTTGCGATTCCTATGGTGGTATTATAGGTCAGGGGAGATTACCAGGCTAAAGGACAGCGACTCGCTTCGTACCTTATCCGAGTCCAGGAGCTATTGACTAACTTTAAGTATTATGACATCATGCACATTCCCCAGGATCAAAACAAAGAGGCCGACTCATTATCAAAGTTTGCTAGCACTGGGAATGCACAACAAATGGGCTTGGTTTCAGTCAAAGTACTAGACGCTTCAAGCATAAACCAGATGGAAATTGAGTGGATATTAAAGATGGATCTTGATAAGAAGTCGTGGATGACTACGATTAAAGATTATTTGATACTTGGAGTCCTTCCCGAATAGAGGAATGAAAGATCTCCGCAAAGCTTCACGATATATCATTTAGGAAGGAGTCACATATAGAAAGGGTTTTTCCATTCCCTTGCTCTGGTTTATCGCTCGTGATGAAATAAAATGAGTTCTAAGGAATTTCATGGAGGGAAATATGGGGATCACACTAGGGGCAAACCTTAGCAAAGAAAATACTCCGTTATGGGTATGACTGGCCAACTCTCAACCGAGATGCTGCAGATTACGCCAAGTGATGCGACAAGTGCCAAAAGTATGCAAAAGTCCAAGAGCTCCACCGTGGAAATTACACAAATGGTCAGTCCATGGCCGTTTTCCACATGGAATATAGATATTATCGGTTCCTTACCGATCCCTTGGTGCGAAATACGCCATCGTAGCAATTGATTACTTTACCAAATGGGCTGAAGCAGAACCATTGTCCACGATCATAAAAAAGAAATTAATCAACTTCATTGTTCAGAATATCATCTGTCGTTTTGACCTTCCATGAACCATTGTAACAGATAATGAAACTCAAGTTGACAGCGCTGAATTTGAAGACTTCTGTCATCGGCATCGTATTGAAAAGAGATTTGTGGCAGTTGCTCACCCTTAAGTAAATGGACTAGTTGAAGCTATGAACAAAATCATAAAGTTCATTCTGAAGAAACATTTGGAAAAGGCTAGAGGCAAGTGGGTAGATGAACTCCCAACATAATTATGGGCTTACAGAACCACCCATAAGTCCCCGACTGGCTATACTCCATTCGCTCTTGCTTACGGCTCCAAAGCCATCATTCATGTTGAACTTGAAGTTCCTTCTCATCGAGTGACCTACTATAACCCCAAAACGAATAGAGATATCCTCTTAGAAACTCTAGAACTTTGCATATGAGAAGCGCGAAGAAGCTGATTTGAGAGTAGCTACACATAAACACCGAGTCGCCCGATACTACAACACTAAAATTCAACCTTTGAAATCGGTGATCTCATCTTGAAATAGGTTTTTCCTATCCCATACATGAATCCTACTTGGGAAGGAATGTGTATTATGGAACAAAGGCTTGGAGAAGGAATTTTCAAGCTAGCGACAGTTGATGGCGTCACACTCCTAAGGGTGTGGAATAGCAAGCATTTACGATGCTGTTTCACTTAGTTTATTCTTTTTCATTCAATTGTATTCAATTTTCGAATTTGCTTTAGCATTTGATTTTCCAGGTATGTAATAAGACAAATTATGTCATTTCTTTCGATTTGGCAAATAAAGTTTGAAATTTCTTTCACATCAGTGTTGCTATAGCATTACATATTAGTTACGATACCAGACTAACTAATATTGACATGTCCGAGCAGATTCCCAGAGTTTGAAGTCGGCCGATTGCACAAGTTCATAATTGAACTAAACAAAATGAACGTGGTCCGACCGTTCATTCGATGATTCTTGCTCACAACCCGATGGACGTGTACCTAACCAGAAATAGATGTGACTTGACCATCCGATAATCGAATTAATCCCACCAAGCGATGGAACATACATGAATCAAAAGCGACCGTGACATGACCGATCGCTCCCTAAGTCCAACCCTAGACTTGGAGGGCAAAACAATCAATTAAGGAAAGTATGGTCCAACTATTTTCCAAAATAACTCTAAGTTCCCGGAGTGCGGATATGAGTATAAACAAATAAATGAGTGCGGTTCGACCACTCACTATTCCATAAACTCCGACCTAAAATTGACAAGAGGAGTACAAATTCGCTAACGATGGAGTTTGACCATCCACTAACTCCTTTAACCCAAGAATGGGGGTGGAAGTATAATCACTTAAACCGTTGAATTCGACAGCATATCACTAGAGCTCGAGCCCAGTCTTTTGTATAACTTGAGGCCACGACCACATGGAGGCCTTGAGTAAAAATTAATGAATGATTATCTGAATCAACGAGCAACGAATTACAAGTACATTGAATGGAAAAGTAATAGCTCGACTATATAAACAAGTTCATGTAAGAGTTCGACAAAAGATAAAGAACTTTTATTTACACATTAAACTTGGAAATCGTAGTACAAGTTTATCTGTAAGTGGTTGTACTCGCACATACACAGCCAAGAAAAAGAAAAATAGCTACATAAGCTATATACAAATTTAGCCGATGTGATGGCTATTGCTTCTTCTCCCTTTTGAGTTTCTTGAGAGTGGACCCACTCGAGCCTCTGCCTGTTCCTCTCTTTGATCCTTTACCACTGCCCCTACCATCTTTGGCAAGAGAGCTTTTAGATGTTGGAAGGAGTCCATTGGGAACCGACCCACCAGGTGGAATGACTTGGAGAGGGACAAGGTTTGGATCATCGACGTCCACATTAATGGGTTTCGTTTTAGATTTCTTCTTCAATAACTCCTCCGTCTTAATGGGCTTCTTCAAGCTGAGCTCATTATTGCGTTCGGAGGCACCTGTGATCACAACATCATTAGATTCATCTTGCAGCGGCTGATCGTCGGCCTTTTCATTAGCATGAGCTCCAATAACTTGAGCATCGAGCCCTGGAATGCCAATAGCCGCTGGAATATCAATAAGCATAGGTTGTTTGCTCCATAACGACACCACTTCCCGAAGTTTGACTGGAAGCCGAAAGACCTGCAGATTCGTAGGAAAAAGCAAATAAGCCCAAAACTATTAGGCATGAAGAACGAAACCTCTCAAGTAATGGAGAATAGATCAGGATACCTACGTCCGGGTGACTTTCAATTGTTGCCAGAGTGTTCCCTTCTTGAATAGGAGTCAACACCTTTGATTTATAGCCAGGTCTATCTGGATCATAGCTCGGATCTTGTTCTGGGCCAAGTGAAACTGATGCTCCAACAGGCTGAAGTGAAGAGCAACCTTTGTGGTCGGACTCCGAAGCTTCAGCGATGTCTTTCCCTTTGCCTAAGGATGCCAAAATTTCAAAGTACCAGAGCCTTGCATCTGCAAGATCTAAAGGTTCATTCCCATAAAGGATCTCTTGTACCAGTTTCTCCTCATCCAAATCAGCTTCGCCATGGGCTTTATTCCTCATTTCAACAATATATTCCCAAGCCTCAGGAAGCAATTTGAGGTAGCCCTCTCCAAGAAAACTTAAGTCACGATGGATTAGGACATCGGCATTGTATTCAACAATCAAAGGATCGAACATGTCATTAATCTCATTCCAGCCAGCCTCTTTAGCATCCTCTAACTAGGCCTCAATTTTCCCTCTAACTTCATTATGACTAGCTTCGCTTCCCTCACCTCTTCCTTGAGGGCTTTGATTTGAGAAAGTTGCTCGTTAATTTTAATTTTCAGCTCCGAGCCTCGATGGCCTCTTCACAATACCTTTTAGACTCCTCTTGAGCCTCAAGTTTTTCTTCCTTCTCTTTCTTAAGAAGCTCTTCGAGTTCCTTAATGCGGTGGGCTAGAGTGCCTTTATTCTTTTGCAGTTGTCCTTCTCCAAAGCAAGCACACCGCCGCGGTTAAGGGCGCGTCTAGCTCCTTTTTGTGAGCCATTTCCAGACAATTAACTTTTTCAAATGTTTCTTTAGTGATCTTATCTGCCGCGGCTAACTTCGTGGTCAACTCCATAATCTTATCATCTTAGTGTTTGATTATTACTTTATCATATATCACCTCCAGCTTAAGGCGATCGATTTCATGTTACCTTTCAGTAGAGACCTCGAAGATTTTCTCAGCAAAGTGCTAAAATGCTTCATGCTGCACAAAAACATCATCGACGCATTCAAGCGAACTGGCTTTAGTACTTTTTGGAATTGTATGGATAGAAAGAAGAAACTTTAGCCCATCAAAGCAGATTTTTTGGAAATTTGACCTTAAGTTCGGCCAATTGTTTGATGTAGAGGCCTCAGGAGCTGTAATAGTCAAACCTGGATCAGAAGTAACAATTGGACGTTTGCTGACCAACGATCGCGAGGCTATCAAGAACTAGATGAACCCAAATGATGCATTGGTAGCACAACAGTTTGGGGAACATGAGAAGAGGTCTAATCGCCGCTATGTACAAGGGGATTGGGCTTAACATCCTGGTGAGATGATTGAGATTTAGACTTGTGCTTAGAGGATGAAGACTCCTTTGAACGATGACTTCTTTCCCGGCTGTCACCCTTTTCTCTACAGTAACCTGAGTATGGGCCATGACTGGATCCATACTGCATTAAGCAGCCCCTCAAGTAATCAAAGGCACGATAATGGGACATAGCACCTGCAAACCAAACAAGAGCATATAAGTAAACATCAAATAAAAGATAGAAAAATATTGTGCAGTGAAGTGCACGTGATTGTGAGTGTCCTAGTGTCCCCTTAATGGACCAGTTACTATGGACTTGCTCATATAAGTGATTTTCCCTTTGCAGTGGGAGGAATGTCATCACCAGTCTTGGTGGGAGAACTAAGCCCCCTCCCCCCCATAGTAATGTTCGGAAAGTCAAAAGTCTCGATGTCGTCTAGAATAGGTAGATTTGAGAATCCTTCCATCGATCTTTCTAAAGGCTGAGAGGAAGATTCTTCTTCAACAGAGGTGATGGTGAACTTGAGCTTCTTAGCAGTCTTTCTCCCGTGGAATTTGTACACGAGCTTTTTCCCTTTTCTTGTTGGCACATGAGATTGCGTGCCTTGTGATGATTCGACCATAGGCGTGTTGCCCGAACCTACATCATCATTGCCAAGCTCATTGGAGTCATCGCCTCTAATTTTGCCTTCTTCAGCATCGTCCTAAGCCTCCTCTACTGGGGGCATGATAGGGCTATCGGTGCCCCTTCCTGTTCCACAACATTCCTTCATAGTGCAATGCTTCTTCGAAGTATGATGCTCCGACCCTCATGCTACGACCCTCTTCCAACAACCCGAAAAGAGATAACCACTTATCAGTTACTAGTGATCTAATGTCCCTGTCTTCGATTAGGGTAGCGCGAATTGCAGGAACCACCCTTGAATAATTATCTTCTTCAGGTCGTAAATGGACATCTATAAATTTTCAAAGTATTTGTTAGTTTAGGATATGACTTGGACTTGAGAATTTGAAAACAAAGTGAAGGCACCACTTACGTCCTTTCAACCATCGCCTCGTAAAGCCGGGCGGACAATGAACATAGAACCATCCATGCTCAAAGACACTGAGCTTGTCCCAAGCGCTAGTAAGAACTTGACAGTTAGGTGCGGCCTCAAGGAAAGTATAAGAAAGACATCCCGTCCATCACTTAAAATTATAGATGAACCTGATGTCTTCAGGAGATGGCAGGTGGAACAGAACGTCCATAAATAATAAAAAGGTGCCGTGAAAGAAAGTGTAGCTGTTCGGATGCAGCTAAGCAAGAGCTAATCCCAGATAATTTAGCATCTCTCGGATAAATGAATTAAAAGGTGGCACACATCCGACCCATCACATAAATTTATTAGAAGCCATATACCTCTCCAAGGGCAAGTAGGCCTTGTCATTCCCATAAGGGACTAGAACATCTCCAAACAGAATCTCATATTTAAAGCATGCCTACGGAGAGTGGCATCACCAATTCTGGAGGCTTGGGAATTCATTGGGTTATCCAAAAATACAGCACCCTCTAAAGTGTCAAGGGCAGGATTTATCTCTTCCACCGGAAGCATGGGAACATCTGAGAAAAGGTCAACCAGTGGACTGGAGCTCTTCGGCTGCTCAGTTTGGTGTTCAGGAGAAAGTCTACCAAATATAGTCGCATAACTCGACTCCCCACTTGGATTGCTGTGCTGTAAATGTTATCCAGAAGACATTGTGGCTAAACGTCCTAAACATCTGGAGCCCATATCACCTAAACTCGGTAGATAATCAAGATTAGAGAATTTTACTTGTCCTCCTGTGCTAGTGTAAGTGTGGTGTAGTGCCGTGCAGTACAGAGATAAATAATTCAAAATTAAAAGAAAAAAGTAGTGATGAGACTTTGGACATCGACCAAAGTGACTGTCATTATCGACCATCGACATATCAAAGTGTGAAGCTCATTATTAAAGTCCATATGTTAAGTTTTAATTCATATTCAAGTCCCAGAAACTTAATCGTTCAATTTCAAATTCAAATTTGGATTTGTAAGTCCCGTTGTCCGTCATAGTCATATGTTCAAGTTCATTAAGATGGGATTAGTTCTGATTGTTCATACAATTTTATATGGATTAGTTTCCTTAAGTGTTCAAGCTAGATTCAAAGGCCAAAAATTGGCAAAGTCCCCATAGTCGAGCACTTTATCTCAACATAGCCGATCCCTCTCACAAAGCTAACACAATCGATCCTTTAGCCAAATACTCCATCCCATTTATGAAAATAACCGATCCCTCTCCACATCGGTACATGACCGATCCCTTTCATAGTCCATTGCATCAATTCATATACATACCCTTTCTAGTTCTCCACTTCAGCCTTTTACGCTGATCCATCCAAACTTGAGTAATACTGATCCCTCCACTTAACAAATTTCAATGCCTCATTTCCATGAATCTCCTCATTCCTTACTTTCTCCTCTCCTACCATCTCATCGAACCCTATATCGCCACCATCCATCTCGTATCCTCCCAATTCAACCCATGCACGAAACAAGTAACATGACCGAACCCATCATCTCGTCATGAATCAAAGTTAAATGCCAATTGAAAACCTACCTAAATGTATAAAATACGACTATTGCTCGAGGGGAGATGTTGGATTTTGACTCGAATAAGAGGTCGAGTGGTGGTCTAGAGTAAGAGAGGATGGCGGGTTTAAGGATGGAGGTGGCGGTTGATCTGAAGGGAAGGGTTTGGAGTTCAAATTGGAAGGAGAGGGTTCGGAGATGAGCTTGGAGGAAACGAAAGTAAATTAGAAATGAAGTAAAGTGAAGAGATGGAGGGGTGGAGTATTGGTTTATATGTGAAGGCTCAAAGGGATCGGCCTCCTTTAGCTTCTCCATGAAGCTGAAAATATTAAGTCCCCAACGGTTGAAGGGGATCAGGTATGATTCCTATATATATAAGAGAAAGAGAATAAAAGGAAAAGAAGGAATCAGTCTCCTTTAAATAATATTAGAAAATGGGGTAAAGAAGGGATCGGTCAGTTGATTGAAAAGAGGGATCAGTGAAAAATAAAAATAAATAAATAAAATGTAGAAAGGGATCGGGCATGACCCCTAAATAAAAAGAGAATTCCGATCCCTATGTATATGCAAACATGTATATAAATAAGAAAGATGGGAGAGAAAGGGATCGGCTAAACGAATTCTGATCCCTATTTTGTAAAATATGTATAATAAATAGATACATATAAATGCAATGAAATTGCATCTAATTCAACAAAAAATAGCGACAACTCATGAATGTGCAAACACATTCGAATGCCAAAGACAAGAACGTGTACCTGAGCATGCAAGTGTATATTCTAAAAATTCAATTTTTGAAATCGATAGAAATTGAATTCTCACTTGAAGCTTTCAAGGTCGAGACCGGATCAGACAACCAAAGCTTAGTAGCCCTATAGAACCGGGCATATATAGCAAATGACGAAATATAATTCTGAATTATACTATTGAAAATCGACCAAGCATCATGACGACCAAAGAGAGATATGACACTTTGGGAAAATAATTCGACAGAAGGATAGCGACTATTCAGAAATTGGACGGATTTCATTCCGGCGACTCCAACTTGCTTCGATTTAAAGCACGTCATGTTCAACACAAAATATATTTTGGGGGAAAGTGTTATCCTGCATTTTGGCCCGACTATATCTGAACTGATTGGACAAGTTAGACTCGAATGTCATCAATGCCAGTAAGCCCAGTGCGATGACTGTGAGGTCCAAATGATAATATGAAGTCGCGATCAAATAGAATTGAGAGATATGCTATACAGAACATTCTAAGTATGGAATATAATATAATCTAAAAAAGGGATCGGGTATGATCCCTCTCTGCCAAATGGATTGGATTACTTCAGCTAAACAATTGCAACTCGATGGAAAACAATCGATATCTCAAAATCTAAAAGTCCAATACATATGAAACTTTGAGAACAAGATGTGGGGACCCTAGAGATCGCACCCAAAAGGAGTAAGCAAGAGGGATCAGCCATCTTCCCTCTATAGGGATCGGCCAGAATCATGCAACAACACACTTGAAAGTAACGATCGGTTAATAACTCAACATCTACAAGTTCAATTGACATGAAACTTTGAGGCTAAGCATAATATAGTATGGAGAAGCTCCCATAGGTATCGCCAACCCAAAATGACCAATCACAGGGATTGAACCTAACCCCTATTTCTTGGGATTTGGGCTACATAATCCTTTCTATGGGCCCCTATGATTTTGGAGATCCTTCTATCGAATTTTCAAGGAGATACTTCGCCGTCTTCCTGTATAAATACAGATTTGATTGTTCATTTTGGATACTTTTACGGTTCTTGTTGCTTTGTACTCTTTTTTAACTAAGGATTTTCATTTAATCCTCTTGTACTCAGTTTACAAAGTAATTAATAAAGCTATCTCTTCAAAGTGGACGTAGGCAAACAACGTCGAACCACTATAAGCTGCTGTGTCTCTGTTATTTGCTTATTTATTATTGCTTTATTGCTATGTTGTCTCTTTTACATTTAATATTCTTTATTTATTTCTCTACAAAAACTATAGTGGGTGTTTGTGACCAATTCTGGTGCAAACATATATCATCCAAAATATCATAATATAAATAGAGTTTCTCACCTTAGATTCAATCGAACTAACTTTAAAACGGCTATAGCTCCGCTATTTGAAAATTTTAGCTTGATAAGCTTGCATTAAAGCTCCTAGATGGGCTCGGCCTTGGCCTTTGGTGCTCATAGCCTTGCCTTGAAGAAAGGAAAGGTTGGGCCTTTGGGTGGTGGGTGGTATGGCCGTGGGTTTAGAAGGGGAGAAGGAGGAGTTTGGCTTTGGTTTTGAGGTATTTGATAATACACATGTACTATATAAATTTTCATTTGTTTTTGCATTAAAATCTGCCACTAATTTGTTTAGGCACGAGGCTATTAAAGTGGAGTATAAAGAAGGGGAGAAGCTTAGGAATTTATGAGCAAATGAAGTGAAGATGGATGGTGGTATTTATAGGCAAAGAAGTGAATAAAAATAACATGATATTTATTTGCACACTCGTCACTATTGCCTCATCCCTTTGCCTCCCTCCTTCATCACAATGCACAGCCGAACATCCCTCCCTTATGTGGCTACTCTATATGCATGTATTTTGGGTGTAAAGGTTAACTTTGGATTGCTAAAGGATGAAGTTTTAGGAAAATACCTTAGATATTTTGTAATATATATAAGTGTATAAGTATATTTGTATGTATATGTGGGTTCATGTGACATGTATGTGCATGTATATGTATGTGCACATGTATATGTGCATATGTATGTGACAATGATTCACAACGTTGCACAACTTTTCTATGTTGAATCGTTATGCATTTCGATTTTAATTGCCGCAAATATTTTCACTTCTTAGTCAATATACATATCCTTGTAAAGTTTGAAATTAATATTCCTACCATTATATAATAATTAAAAGGTATTATTTAATAATTAAAATAATTAATAAATCATTTAAACTCAATTTAAATTCAAAAATCATTTATTCCAAAATAGTGATATCGTTAATGATGTCATAAGGAAATTTTATCTTCAAAAATAAAATAAATAATTTTATTACACATTCTCACTCATATATATAAATGAGTGTACGTATCCAGCTCCATGCATGACTTTGGATGGTCAAATAGCTGTTTATCAATGAAACGAATTTTGGTCATTTTATCGATATTTTTCCAAAGCAAATATTTTTCTAAGTATTCATTCAAAATAAGATTACCAATATTATTTATTATTCAAAATACCATTATTAATGTTAAAAATATTATATTTGAATATTTTAAAAAATTTCCGAAGTGATGGATTTGCAGGTCATCACATACTTCTTTATTAAAAGAATTTCGTCCTCGAAATTTAGGATAAGAAGAAAATGACCCAAAAAGGAATATATATTTGACAAGGGGAAATATATGCAAGATATGATAAGTGACTACACCACAGGCGTTGAGTAGTACCACATGTAAACTATACATCAATCCTAAACTCTAGATGAGCTTTCGTTATTATATCTTCTATTTTTTAGGTGCAGTCTTCGCATCACCACTCTATTAAAATTTAACCAACCTTACATCTCAATCGCTTCTCATCGTGATCCACGCTTCAAACTGATCATCTGATAACTGCCAAATTTGGTTCTACTTCCAAATCTCCCTGGGAAAATGTTTCTATAATTGCTCCAGATCATGCACATATTTTCATAGATGGGATACATGAAAGACATGCAAACCAGACAACCTTTCGAGCAATTCTACACGATAAGCTAATGGGCCAATCCGCTTAAGAATGGGAAAAGGTCTAATAAATCGAGATGCTAACTTCCCTGCCCATCCAAATCTTATCACTCCTTTTATTAGAGAGACTTTCAAGAATACAAAATCTCCAACCGAGAATTACAAATTCCTACGCCTTTGATCAGCCTAACTTGTTTGCCTGCTCCGAGCTTCTTTCATCTTCTTTTTGATCATGTCTATCATTTCTGAAGCTTCTCAAATCATATCGGGACCAAGTACTAACCGATCTCCGGTTTTGATCGATCCACATGGATGATCATATAAAGCTTCATACAGTGCCATGCCAATATTTGCCTGATAGTTGTTGTTGTAGGAGAATTCTAACAGATGAAGAAAATTTTCCCATGAACCTCCAAAATCTAAGATACATGCTCTCCTAAGATCTTCCAATACTCTATTTACCCTTTCAGTTTGCCCATCAGTCTAGAGATGATATGTTGTGCTTATACTCGGCTTCATTCCCGATGCCGTTTATAATGCCACCTAGAACTTACCCGTAAAGATTAGGTCTTGATCACTGACTATGCTGTTTGACACCATGCAATCGAGCAATTTCCCTCATGTACACTTCTGCAAGATTTGCAGTTGTTCTCGTTGGCTTTATTGAGATAAAGTGTGTGCTTTTATTCAATTGATTTATGATAACCCAAATGCCTTCATTCTCTTTTCTTGTTCAAGGTAAGCCATCAATGAAATCCGTCAATATTTGGTCCCATTTCCAAGTCAGAATTTCAAGGGGTTGAAGTAATCCAGCAGTCTTTTGCTGATCGCTTTTAATTTGTTGGCAATCTGCACATCTAGTAACATGGATAGAGATGTCCCTCATCATTCTTTCCCACCAAAATCTTCATTTCACGTCTTTATACATTTTGTTAATCCCAGGGTGAATATTAAGCTTGAATTGATGGCACTTAGTCCACACTTCTTGTCTTAAGTTGTTAATATTGGGAACACAAATTCTTCCATTTAACCATAATATCACATGGTTATCTACTTCAAAGCTTGAATTCTGCCCTCTGCTTATATCCTTAATAGTCTTTCTTAGACGCCAATCTTCCCCTTTTTTGCTGGCAATTCTCCCTAGAAGAGTCGGAGTCACTACTAGATAAGCTATAATGGCATGCTTTTTGCTTAACGATCCGCCACTACGTTGGCTTTCTTGGGTGTATATAGAAAATCTGGATCATATGACGCAAGAAATTCCAGCCAATGCTGCTATCTCATATTTATGTCCTTCTGCGTAAAAAGATACTTCAAAGATTTGTGATCTGTGAAGAGATCAAACTTTTCACCTATATAAAGAAGGAATATTATTTACCAAGGTCAAACAAAGTTTATCAAAATAAACTGTGAGAAATTCTTACCCAGTAAATAATGTCTCCAAATCTTTAGTGCGAACACAATGGCTAATAGTTCTAAGTCATGTCTTGCATAATTTCGCTCATGTGTCTTTAACTTCCTACTAGCATATGCAATAATTTTCCCATGTTGCATCAGAATTGCACCTACTCCTTCTCCACAAGCATCCATATAAATGGTTAAACCGCCACTTTCATCAATAATAGTCATGACTAGAGCGGTAGTTAACCTTTTCTTAAGCTCCTGGAATGCTTCCTCACATTTCGATGTCCATTCAAATTTAACATCCTTCATAGTCAACTTCGTTAAGTGATATGAAATCGTGGAGAAGTCCTGAATAAATCTATGGTAGTATCCTACCAATTATAAGAGGCTGGAATGTCCTTCGGAGTTTGTGGTTGCTTCCAATCTGGAATGGCTGTAATTTTTCTAGGATTAGTTGAGATTCCTTCCTTTGACACAACATGTCCAAGGAACCTTATCTTTTCTTCCCAGAAGTGGAAATTTGAGAACTTAGCCTTGAACGCATTCGTTCTCAATATTTCTAGTACAATCTCTAAATTCCTTTCGTGTTCTTCTTCGGTCTTTTAATATATAAGAATATCATCAATAAAACCAACACAAATTTATGGAGCACATCCCTGAATACTCTATTCATAAGGTCCACAAAATAAGCGGGCACATTGGTTAGCCCAAAAAACATACAACCACTCATAGAAGTCATTGGGTCCTCTGAATGCAGTTAAAGGAATGCAATCTTCTGCTACCCTTAATTGATGGAATCATGTAGCCAGGTCCATTTTGGAGAATATTCGAGCACCATGAATTCAATCAAACAAGTCATCAATATGGGATAAAGGATACTTGTTCTTAATCATATGCTACTTAGGTCTCGATAGTCTACACAAAGTCTTGGGAAGCTATCTGACTTCGCAACGAAAACTACTACTGAGCTCCAACTTGAGCAACTTGGTCTAATTAGTCCTTTCTTTAACAACTCATCAGTTTGATTCCTCAATGTTTACTTCCTTGGGGGCCATTCTTCGATAAGAGTGAAAAATAGACCTCCCACCGGAAATCAAGTCGATTTGAATCTCAATTTCTCTATGTGGGAGTAAACTTTTATCTTCCTCAAAACATCCAAAAGTTCCTTAAGAATTGGTGTTTCTTCTAGACGTTTTTGAAATGAATTTAGTGCATACATAAAACTATCCATTATTGGACTAGGTTCTTCACACATTATCTTAAAAGGTTCACTTCTTTTATTTTCCAAATGCACTGTCCTTTCAACACAATCAAGAACAGCCTTATATTCAGACAACCAATCCGTATTGAGTATAATCTCAAGTCCAATAAAATCGAGGATGATTAGGTTACATGAAATTTTTTGGGATAGGTAGGCAACTTGTACTTTTTCACAAACTATACCTAGATTATTTTTACCACCTATGAAGTTAGAGACACAGATAGGGGTATATAATATTTTTGTAGTAAGTTTCAATTTATCAACCAATTCTTTAGAAATAAAGCTATGGGAAGCCCTAGTATCAAATACTACTCTAACTAGATTTTCATTAATGCAGATAATACCTTCAAGAACTCTCTTGCCCTTTGCATTAGTCGAAGTTGAGGGTTTATCTTTAATGGAAAAAACTATGACCTGTTCTCCTTTTTTTATCAGTGGGCAATCTTTTTTTGATGCCCTGGTTTGTGACAATTGTAGTAGGTCTTGTCCAGAGCCTTAGGATTCTTATAGGTGGTGGAAAAAGGACCCTTCTGTTGGCAATTATAACAAGTAATATCTTTCAAATTGTTTTTTTGCAGTCTTTCTTCTGGCTTGCCTTGCCATGGCTTCTTCCCAACATGGTTGAGCTTCCTCTTCTTCCAGTTATTGTTGCTGCTTTGAGTTGTGGGCGTATTCTTTTTTATCTAAAGTTTCATATCGAAAACCCATGTCAACTAAATCTACAAAGGTTCCCTTTACATGCCCAGTCATCCTATCCTGATATTGCCCCTTTATCCCAGCGATAAAAAATTTCATTTTTCTTTAAAGGAGTGTCTATCAAAGTTGGCCCAAAATAGGATAATTCACTAAACTTGTTGGAATATTCTTCTATCAACATCTCTCCTTGCTTTAAATCCATATAACTCCGATAAAGGCGGGATTTTCCTACAGTTGGCATATATTGTTCTTCCAAGATTTCCTTGAACCGTTCCCATGAGAAATTATCTTCTGAATCATTCAGAATTATGGACCCCACCATACTAGAGTCCCTTCTTATAACTACCAAGAAGCTAAGAACCTTTTCTTCTCATCCTCGATATTCAATCCCTTAAAAATTCTTTCACAAGAGCGGATCCAAGTTTGAACTTCAATAGTGGACTTCATTCCTTTAAATGGTTTATTACCCAAACTGGTGTAATTCTTGCATAGGGTGGCGAAGTTAATTTGAGGTTACATAGGGATTACCACATCCTCAATTAATGTAGCATTTGATCGACCATTGGTGACCGTGGTGTTGCTACCTCCCCTTCCCCTTCATCCTCTTATGTTACTCTATTCCTACTATTTGCATATATAGTTAGGAAATATCTTTAGAATTATAGATGAGATTGTCTTAGGGAATGGGCATAAAACTCAAATATACTTATTCGGATAAAAATTTCAAATATGCGCTCTCTCTGACTAAACTTATTCTAGGGCATTAATAACTCTATCTCTAATGAGTTGAACCCATCAAGGCTTAGGTATTCACTCAATCATAAGCTCTAATACCAAATGTGATGACCCACCTCGTCGACCTTCAGAAATCAACACTAATACATCCTCAGTATTCACGTGTCGCAAATCCAAGTGCAGGAGAGGCAGATTATCATGGAGTAAAAGAAAATAAAGATAGAAGACAAAAAATAGGATCTCACATCATATTCAACATTTAATTATACATATGAGTACTACATGCAATTGCTCCAAATTGCTCCATCAAAGTTCTAGTAAGTACTAATCTAACCAGGATAGTTATACCTGTGTATCCTCACAAGTGCTAGTAAATGCATCATACATAATACAACGGAATCTATAGATAACTTTTTACAAAGGACCCAAAATGCTCCATGCTTTATGCTCCATCTCAAATTGCTCCAAGCTACCTAACTACTTGGTGGCCCGAAAAAAGTAGGGACCCGGAGTTTAAAGGAAAAGGAAAATAAACTCTGGGTTGGTCATGAGAATGGTGCGTGAAACTCAAAATATAGATATTTGAAAACAAAAGTATCTCATAAAACCACGCCATACATAAACACAGAATATGTTTTTTTACCTTATGATAACCAAAATATTTACTATGCAAAATTTGGTAATATTATTTTTAATGACATTCTTTTGAAAACACTTTTCAAGTAAACTTATATAGTCTTAGTCGAAATTGTTACATTGATTAAATCCAGCATCATAGGTTCTACAATCAAATCCGAAGGAACTAATTGGAGAATGGATTTCCATACGATAGCAAGGTAAAGAACTACCTTCCGTATAGTACATCTCTAGAGGGATGTACCGAGGATCAACACCTTTGAATCCTCTGCACCTGGTGAGACCGGCCTACCCGCAGACCCATATGAGGGTGGATAGAACCGAATATGACATCACCCCGATCATAACTGACCTATTTGGAATCCCATAGCATACGCAACATAGTCAACATATCTAGAGTAATCTAAAGTGGTGGTGATCATACCCTAATGGTTGCGAACCCCATAGCCTTACGGCATGCCCTATTTAAGCCATTTTCGAGTGATGAGGCCCTAGGTAACAATTACTTTTCACATATCACATTCCACTTTGAATGCCACATTGCCAATTCCATCATGCACTTTTGATTTTCACAAATGTAAAACCTTTGACTCGTACGTCTCAGAGAAGGGTGTTATATATAGGAGAGTTACCTCCTACCCCACCAAATAGATGTACGTTTGTAAAATCAATGTATGCGCATTTTAGAAATGCAATGTCAGACATTTGGCCATACAAGTTGTCCATGAATAGGACAAATCGAAGGAACTCTCCTACTACATCCTGTTAGGAATCACCCTTAGGATTAGTAGCGAGCAGCCCTTGCATTGAAGATCAAATGAGAATGCTACTGCCACATATATATGATATGGGAAATTTCCCCGAGGGTCATTTACAAGCAGCCCTACATTTTATCTTATTAACATTCCATGTCTTCACTTACAAATGCGTAAATTGGTTTGAAGTGGTTTCCAGATAGAAATCACCCAAATCTGATCATGGTTCCTTCAAACCAATCATCGATAAAAGATGTTATGTAAATAGGTGATTATCATTTTATTAATTACTTTCTCTTTATCAAAAAATATCTTCTATATATATATATATATCTTTAAAACATTTATTTCTGGTATATACGGAATCATTAAACCTCTCTTTAACTTTGGAAATACCAAATCAAAGTCATCTCTCATAAATCATATTGCAAAACCTTATTGAGTAAAAAGGGTCGATAGAAATTATACTAATTCTACTCAACATCAAATTCTGTATTCAACCTTTACTATTCGTTGAATAACGGTGAAATCATCTTTTAATTTCACACAAATAGTATGGATTCCCTCCTCGGAATTTAATACCAAGTATAAGAAGATAATTTCTATACAGTCCAAGTTGTATTAAATTTGGAAATTAACTCTTTTATACTTGCCTCGTTTTCGACATTTTGGCCTTATCCATCCCTCGCCCAGGAAAGAGGCCAGATGAGCCAGGGCACTGGTTGCACTTGAACATCTCCTTAGTTCAAGCACCTCACATCCGGATCTTACGAATAGAAAAATCCAATCCACTCATCGGCTTTTAGAGCCAAGAATAAATCACTTAATTATAACAGCTTTTCTTTAAATCATTTATTTGAACCATTTAAAATAAATTATAAAACCTCGACATTATCTTTAAAATATTTCATTATTTATTTGAAAACATTTATGAAATATTTAGGAAAGAATAATTAAGTTTAAAACCATATTTCAAAAGTTATTAAAAACTGTTGAAAAAAGTGCTACGAATAGTGTTCGTATAGTTCTTTTAAGTCTTGTTGATCAAAACAACGTTTCTATCATTTAGAAATCCATTTTTATAACACAAATATCTTTTAAATTTTTTTAATATGTTTATAGAATTTATTTCATATTTTAAAATAATTAAAAGTATCAATTTAAAAAAATTATCGTTTTGGTTTCCGAATAGCCAAAGCACGACTATTTTGAAAACTTGATTTGCTCATATTTCAAAATCTACTAAATGAAATCTCGATCTTTTTGTTTGTTTAAAAACTATGATTATAAGAGTTTGGAAATTCTTATTCTAAAGAATTTCAACTCCTATTCTAGTCTATAAACGGGTTTAACTTTCTGTGTCGTGAAATCGTGAATTACCATTACACGATGCACCTATTTTTATTCAACTTTCATAACTTGTTCAAACTCCACCAAAGTTAGGTTTTAGAGTTTATGAAACATTTATAAACTATTTTAAACCATTTTAAAGAGGTTTAACAATCTCATGTATACTGTTTATTTATTAAAGGAAAGTGGTTTTCTTTGTGATATTCGACGTGTATTAACAAGAATTGTTTACACATCCAAACAAACATACTATCATATCCAAACATGGTTCATAATCATCACAACCAAGTCTAGCCAGACATATATATCATCCAAAATGTCATAATATAAATAGGATTTCTCACCTTAGATTCAATGGAACTAACTTTAAAACAATATAGCTCCACTAATCGGAAAATTTAGCTTGCTAAGCTTGCACTAAAGCTCCTAGATGGACTCGGCCTTAGCCTTTCGTGCTTGGCTCCTCATGGCCTTGCTTGGAAGAGAGGAAAGGCTTGGCCTTTTGGTGGTGGATGGTATGGCCGTGGGTTTAGAGGAGGAGAAGGAGGAGTTTTGCTTTGCTTCTGAGGTGTTTGATAATATATATGTACTATATAAATTTTAATTTCATTTTGCAATAAGATTTTCCATTATTTTATTTAGGCAAGAGGTCATTAAAGCGGAGTACAAAGAAGTGTAGAAGCTTAGGAATTTAAGAGCAAATGAATTGAAGATGGATGGTGGTATTTATAGACAAAGAATTAAATAAAAATATCATGATATTTATGCACGCACACATCACCATTGCCTCATCCCTTTGCCTCCCTCCTACATCACCATGCATGGCCGAACATCCCTCATGTGGCTACTCCATGTACATGTACTTTGGGTGTAAGAGGTTGACTTTGGATTGCTTAAGGATGAAGTTTTAGGAAAATGCCTTAGATATTTTGTAATATGTATGTATATATGTATGTATGTATGTATAAGTATATTTGTATGTATATATGTGTTCATGTGACATGTATTTGCTTTTATATCTATGTGCACATATATATGTGCATATGTATGTCATAATGACTCACAATATTGCACAACTTTTCTACGTTGAATCATTATGAATTTCGATTTTGATTTCCGAACATATTTTCACTTTTAGTTAATATACATATCCTTGTAAACAAAGTTTGAAAATAATATTCCTATCATTATAGAATAATTAGAAGGTCTTATTTAATAACTAAAATAATTGTTAAATCATTTAAATTCAAAAATCATTTATTCCAAAATAGTGAAATCATTAATGATGTCATAAGGACATTTTATTTTCAAAAATAAAATAAATAATTTTTTATATATTCTTGCTCATATATATAAATGTGTGTATGTATCCAGCTCCGTGCACGACTTCAGATCCCCAAAGAGTTGTTTATCGATAAAAATTTTTAGTCATTTTATCCATATTTTTCCAAAGTAAATATTTTTGTAAATATTTATTCAAAATAAGATTACCAATATTATTTATTGTTCAAAAAACCATTATTAATTAAAAATCTTATATTTGAATATTTTTAAAAAAATTCAAAGTGGTGGATTTGCGTGTCGTTACAAATCCTAAGTAAAATTATTTCATTTACCAATTTCAAAACAATACTGTGTGAGTTGTCTTGTTTAAGTGTTTAGAAATCCCTATCGACAGCATTGATCGTGCACATCGACCAAAATTGATAAGCCACTCAACAGACCAATCAACATAATATAAAACAATTTATAGTACTAACGAATACACTCTCGTATACATACACACGCACACATACATTTAACTCATTCTAGGGTGTCACTTACTCTATCTTTAATGAGTTTACCCCACCAAAGCCAAGGTTTTCGCTTAACCTTCAGCTCTGATACCACATGTAACAACCTGCATTTTCGATCCTCATAAGTTGACGCTAATACATCCACGGTATTCACATGCTGAACATCTAAGTGTCGGAAAGACAGATCTTTTGGGGAAAAAGGAAGAAAAGACAACAAAACCTCACAATGTGACAAGTAATATACAACTTACGAATGATCCTTACAGAAGAAAAACTGAACTTTAATATATATGTACCATCGTCAGAGTTAAACAAATCTAAGCCTCAGCATAGACAGTTATAATAGCCTATCCTTATAATTTGATGATAAATACAGACAAGAACAAACAATAGAAGATAAAAGAAAATATGGAAGTACGTCTGTCTTGCAGGCATCTAGCTCGTCTCCTGAAAGCTTCAAAATATCCAGCTAAATCAAGAAAATATGCTCGTGCTGACCTGAACATTATAAGAAAACAATGCCTGGGTCAATCTGGTAAAATCAGTGTGAGAAACACAATCAAATGGATTATTTAATGTTATAAAACCTTTTAAAATAAAGTTATTGCGTAAGACTAAGCCGCACAAAAACACAGATGGGTTTTTACTTTATGATAACCAAAAAATTTATTAAAAAATCCATTGATATTATAATAATGTCTAAGGAGAAAATAAATATATAAAATAGTTGAAATGCTTGCATCTCACATTTCAACAAAGTTGGGCACAACTAAGTCCATAAAGAAACATACTGAAGATCATATTTCCATCAATGGCAAAGCTATTGGGGTACTGCCTTTCATAGCACACCTCTACAAAAATGCACCGAGGGCCTTGCATGGACCCCCTGCAAATCAGAGTCGGTTTCCCCTTTAACATGACATACCAGATTACACCATTCCCCGGGACCAAGGCTCTAAAACAATGTGCACCAACCATGGCCCCACTTCCGCGTGCATACCAAAACTATAAATATCGATTCTAGATCGAGGAATGACTGCTCCTAATGGTAACGAACCACATAGCCTTGAAGCATATCCCTTGTTTTAGTCAGTACTGGGTTTTGAGGCTTGTGAGGTCATGATTACCTTTTTTCATTCTTAGCAATTCCCACTTGGTGCTAACACTGCCTTCCAAGCATCATGCAATGTCAGCATTCGTCCACACAAGTTGTTCAAGATAAAAACAAACCAAAGGCACTACTTCTACCACATCCCTTTCTAAAATCACACTCAGGATTAGTAACAAGTAGTCCTTTCACTTCAATGAGCTCCATCTTCGATTTCATCTCTTTAGGATGCTCCCATTTGATCGCTTAAGCTGGTTCAAAGTGGTTTATGGTAACTCATGCTTATCCGATCACAGTCTCTCTGAACCAACAATTGATAATTTACAGTAAACTCAACTCTGGTTCTTTTGGAAATAAACAGACAATACAAAGGAGAGAGGATCACTCTCTAACCGTTAAAGTGAACTGATCTCCTTATCATTTGTCCTAGGAGAACAAATCGAGATTTATACATACAGTATAACATCATCGACCCGACAAACAATGAAATCAGGAATTTAATTTCATAAGAAACTAAATCCGATTAAGCACATAAGCGACTACTAAGGCTCTTTAATTAATATTTTCATTAAGTAAAACACTTCGTAAATAATTAGATATCATTTCCATATACTTGTCTCAATGGTATAAGTATATTCACAAAACACTATTATTTTATACTTAGAAAATATATCCATTTACTTATCTCAACTGGATAAGTATATTCACAAAACTAAAGGGAATATTGTATTTTGCAAACCATAATAAATGGGGTCAAAACACTATCATTTAAATGTTGTTTACTATAAACCCAAAACACTTATCCTTTGGTGTTAAGTATGGAAAGAATATTTTCCATACCACTATAATTAGGAAGGATTATTTATCAAAATCAAATCTCATTACTTTTTATAAAATTCCCTTTTTATGAACCCGTTCCATTTTTACATGTCCTTTTTATAAATCATTCTTCAAAAATTTCTTTATAAAACTCTTTTCTATCTATAAATCTCCCTTTTATAAGTTCCTTTCATATTTATAAAAACTTCTTTTCATAAAATAACATTTATAGATATATTCTTTCATCTATAAAACACAACTTATAAATCTCTAAAATTATTTATAAAACTCCTTTAATAAATCTCAAATTTATTTATAAAACTCCTTTCTCTTATTCAAAACCTTTCTTTAAAATAATCACCAAATAATTATTAAAATAGATAAATAATTCCAAACCCTTCTTAAACTGATTATATAACCTTTCTAAATCTTATTTAAAAGGAGTTCCCAAATCTCTAAGTTAGACAACTTTTATACTGTACAAATTTCATAGAGTTTTCAAAACCGCATCCATGGCGACTATCGCTATATGGACAATAACGTCTTTTTTTTAATAATTTAATACCCTTTAAAACTCCATTTCCTTTGTTTATACATATTATTTATAAAAACTTAAATAAATCACTTTATCAACTTAAACCCAATCAATTAAATCATTAATCAACTTTAAACATCATTAATTATAATAATTAATTATCTTTAAACACCATTAACTTAAAATTAGTCAACTAAGACATTATTAGTAAATAATTAATTGATTAACTTTTAATGTCATTAGTTAAATAATTAATTAACTTAAACCTCGATAATTAAAATAATTGATTAACTTAAACTTTATGAGTTAATCAACTTTAACCTCGTTAATTAAAATAATCAACTTAAACCTTATTAATTAAGTAATTAACTTAATCCACTTTGATTAATGTAATTAATCAACCTTAAAATTTTACTGAAATAATTAATCAATTAATTTTTTTTAATACATTAATTAATTAACTTAAAACAACAACAATAATATATTTAATTAACTTTAAATCTTTAGCAAAAAATAATTAATTAACTTTTAAAACATTTTTAATAATATAATTTACTTTAAAACGTTATTAATTAAAAATATAATTAATTTTAAGCAATTTCAATTAAGATAATCAGTAAACTTTAAACGTTGTTCAGATTGAGGCTTATCGACCACAGTAATACTTAAACAAGTTATCAATTGTTTCCATATCTCAAAAGGGTTCATATGTCTATTTCATATACAATACGACCAGGCTACCAAGCTTCTAGCACTCAACAATTAATAATCAATAGTTAATTCATCATTTAATCCATATTAATTAGACCCTATATTAATTAATTCCACAAGATAACATTTTACTTGGCAAGCATAGAACAAAGATTTATTCTACTTAATAGGTGTCCATAATAATCAATTCAATTCAATTGATTCAATGATGTTTCATTTGGCCAAATGGATATCACCAATTAAGGTATAATTAATTTAACGACATTATTATTTGATGTAACATAATTAAATTACGTCTGTATTATTATGTCATATATTTATACATTACCAGATCTATCAACAAATTACAGTATACCATTATAATTGTCGACACGAGTACAACGGCATGTCAAACAGATTCCTTATGGGTGAGTTATCTCATTTTATATTCAACTCATGTTTAATATAATATAATTCACGAAACAAATAACATAATTCCTCACCCTGCTACTTCGGCCTAGCCCAACCACATGAAACCCGACCCGCTTCTTCCCTATAACTCCATCTTCCCCAAATGCACGCTGCTCCACTCTATGCACGAAATGCACGCACCTAGCATATCACTGACACCCTCAAACTGACTGCATGTTGCCTACCTACGACCACCACCGAGTTTCCCTTCATGCCCTCACCCCACTGTCACACCCAGATCCACTATCATCAACCGAAATGAAAAACAACCGCCTGCTCCTCCTTTCGACTCCGGGACGTCGCTTTCTTCCGGATGGCCGAGCCTCCCCATATTCGGCCACCAGGTGCCTTTCAACACGAGAAACACTTATGTACCCTCCAATCGGCCAATCGCCGCCCTTAACTCCAACCATAGCTGACCCTAGCTACTAACCCATATGGCCATGGCTGTGGCACCTTCCCCAAACTCCATCACACCTTACAATACTCATACCCGATTGAAGATCTTGATTTAACAAAATCAAAGTAATTTTTTCATGAATTTTAGTTAACTATTGAAATTGAATTTCAAAGTTTCTGCCATTTTTGCCTTCTACCGAAAAAGAAGAAGAAAACATATAGAGAAGTGAAGATGGAAATGGAGAGTAAAAAGAAAAGCAAGCTTTTTTGTGTTGATTTTATTTTTATAACCAATTCTTTGCCTTACGTCACAAGTTAAACTATATTTACAAGTTAACAAATATTACAAGCAACCTATCAACTCAACATCGAGTCATTGAAAATTTAAATATTTTATTTGATTTTATAAGTTTTTTGAAAATAAATATTTGCGGTATTCTTCTAAACAATACGCCGTTCGCGTACGAACCGCGAACGACAAAATAAAAATACGATCATGCTAAAAAATGTGACACAATCACAAAACAAAAATAAAATACACTAGTTATTATATTCTGTGAAATTCGAAAAACACCAGTTTGCTGAAAAATCATCAAATGACAATTTAAATATTCTCCAACTTAAAAATTATGGAAAAATCCTATAGATTCGTTCTAAAATAAGTTATTAAGAATCAAGTACTTTTATTAAATCTTGAATTTCCTATTATTTAAAATCATTAATCGAATATTTAAAACTAATTAAATATTTCAAAAATAAAAGTTATAAAATTTTGGGTCATTGAAATAAAGTTGGTTTGTTTTAATAAATTTAGGGCTAATCTTTAGCTAGTAAAATGATGCGATAATGAAAACATTAATGATCACATCATCAACTTTATGTCATATGTACTTAGCTTGTATGCATTCGCTGGTCCGCGATATACTATTAAGCTTTGAACTATAGATGTCGAGATTGCATTAAAGAGTGAAGACCAAAGAAATTGTGTCCATCGACTTACTAGGACATGGCTTCGAATTTTTTGCCATGTCGATCCAATTCAGTACATCACTTTAATCAATACCTTCATCATGCATCATGGTTCTCTTATCAATACATAGCCATAAGTCGGTTTTCTTTTATCATCTTCTACATAATAGCAAGACCATAAATATTTACTACATACAATTGCAAGACCATAAATAACCACAATCTCTTCAATTGTAACTTAGGTATAATCATGTTTGCCTCTACTAAAAAAATTCCTATAAAATAATTAGAATCCAAACCCTTCATAGTTTATCTCATGAAAGTTAAATCTCTTAGAAGTGCACATACACAAATGTTAGGTCAATATATGTTTCAAGTCTTCTTTAATAATACAAATTTAGTTTATACTATTTTGAGATATATTGTGATTTTTTTTATTTTTTATTATATTATCCTTTAGTGATACAATAATATTATATATATATATATATCTTTATATACGGTTGTTTATTGTTAACCAATAATTTTATCTATTTTTCCCTATCAAAAAATATAAAAAAATAGTGAGAAGGCTAGGAGGAGCCGATCATATAGTGAGCATCTTCACTATTTGAGGCAAGCCAGATATGCCGGGAAGAAGGTTAAATAGATCGATGAAGGTCGTACTTACTCAACCTCATTACTAAGTGAGCCTATTTTGGATCGAAATATTGATTGGATTTTAGCAAGATTAAACAAAGGAGAGATGGAAAATATTCCATCCCTAATGAAAAAACTAATAGGGTTGCATACAAAATGGTATATAATGTCTTAACATTCCATCTATTTTTCTCGTTGTGCTATTTAATGTCATAGTTTCATCCGAAGTAATGCATGTCCTAAGTTTGTATATGTACTTGAACTCCAGTACAAGATAAGTTATAGTTTTCTGTACAAGCTGAGTTCATTTGAAAGGGTTTGGTGCATTGTATACCTAAGTAAGTGTAGTTTCCTAAATATATTAGAAATGTTTAACTACGCTATGATTGTATTGTGATAATGACCAATTTTAACTAAAGAAGAAGAAGAGGAAGATTGTAGTATTCGTTTCAAACCAAATGGAAAATTTACATAGCCTAATTATTGTCATGTTGTGCACGAAATGTTGTTATGAGTGATAAGAGTCAAAACAATAATAATAAATATAATTATTAGTATAAATGCACTGAATTTCATTTTTTGACCGAAAGATCGGAGAGAAAAGGTCATTGTAGGGACATGGATCCCAAAAAAGTATAATGATGTCTTAAATCATGGACCTGAAAAAAGAGAGTATTCAGGCCGAGTTAGAGGAATTGGTGGGGTGGTCAATATCAAGGATGTATTTGGGGAGGCGGGGAAAAGGAATGGTCCAAGTGGTGTTCTCTCAGCAGATGAGATACATCTTATCACCTAGGAAATAGAGACTAAAGTGAGCCAAAGAGTGAGGCAAGTGACCTTAGCTTAGGTGGAGTCTATAGTGGATACAATGATTGAGCGGAAGATTGCAAATTTTTTGAATAGGATAGGTGTGCATGGCCCCATGATATGGTGGTCAATAAGGCAACATCAAGCGGTTGTCGCAGTAGTTGCCGATCAGTAGACCCGAGAATATAATCAAATCCATTGCAAGTAAACAATACAGAAGCAAACAAGAACCAAGAACCTGATGCGTTTGCAGAAATACAAGTAAACTAAGCTTAAGAAATAGATCATTTTACGGAGTTACAGGTAAACAAATTTCAAAATAACTTCTCATTTTTGTTAGATGCATATGGTTTTATGTATTTGACTACTATATGATACACATTTTGGTCTCGTACTTACCAATCTTGAACCCAACTCGATGTAGTATAATGGTGAATTTAGACTCCAAAGTTATCACAGTGGGCCTTGCATGGTACATCCCGCTTCAAGGCCCGAAGACCAATGTCATAATCAACAAATTAAGGCTGATCACGTAAAGTTTGGCATTGATAAAATGGAGTCTAGTCATAAAGGAACCCCATTTCTGATGCTATATAAACACCATTTCATGATAGAAGAAGCAGTTGGTAGTTTTGTTCAACGGTCTAAATGTCTGCTGCTTTTAAGAGATGGTGATAAGGTACAAATGAATGCTTGGGTAATTATTGATTTTTATGCAAAACCAATACACAACAACTAATTAATATACATACCATATCTTTGAGTTACATGTATAATTAATAGCTAGAGAAATTATGCTTATGGTAATTAAGAATAGAGAGGGGCATAAACATATCTACTGGAAAACTAATTCTAATTGCATCCTTGTTGAATAATTTTCTTCTTATATTCACTTTCTCCATTATCCTTTTTCTTCGATACATTTATATAAATAATTATTTATATTTTGGCATAAAAATATTATATATTTTTATTAGTATCTCCACTTTAATCGGTTTTTTATCATCATTTACTTCAACCATGACAGTATATTTTGAACTTCTCTTCTCTATGATATACTTTGAAATTGAAATAAGCATGTTCTTTAAGTATGTTTAGGCTAAATTGGCTAAGTATAGTATGGATGTACTCTTTTACTACATAAAACTATTTTTGTCTTCTCCTATATAAGAATGAATGAATTTTCATGATTGACATAATGACAGACATGATGCTTTGCTATTTGTTAGTAAAAAAAAAGTGTTCCCTGTATAGAGAGTTACTGAAATATATATTAGTTCTTTAGGAGAATAATAATATGCAATAATGTTATCATACTTTCAATGAGTTGCAAAAAAGGTTATTTACTGAACATCAACCAACATGAAATTTAGAACTACAATACATTTTGGAAAGTTGTTAATTTTATAGTTTCCAGAGTAAATTAATCATGGTTTTCCATATATAATGTATATGAGTTTTTACTATAATTTTGAACTAGGAATCCATATCTCAATCTAACAAGGTGACAAAAAAAGAAAGAATGAACAGGTCATGAACAAAAAGAAGAAAGAAAATGTCATGGCTATCATGACAAATGGATCTATAAGTTAAACGTCTAAGACAATTGTGGGTAAAGAGAACTTGAGAACTTTAACACATGATTGCAGATATTTCCATGACCCCATAATTAAGTTACCATTCGATGATAATGTCATCGGTACTATTCAAGTGAATAAGTATTTATTTTCATATGACGATGACTTGGAAATCCATATCACAGCGGATGACATTATCTAAGTCCTTAGTATGACGTGGTTAAATGCATCATGCTTGCAAATTTACATAATGTGAGCCTATTACACTTTCAATTTACTATTATTGTATTATGTATATTTTCAATCAGATATGGTACATTTATTTATAAACTACTAAAATTCAATTATATAGGTCGTTGAATCAATTGTGTGATGACCTCAAAGTGGAGACCATCGGGTTTGTGTGTCCTCGTAAGATTTCCTAAATATGGAAATATCCAGATGGGACAAATACATATATTTGGAACACATAACATAAGTTGATATCAAAGAGCTTACTCTTAGCCCTACACTATCAAGGTTAAGAACATTAAAATTTCAGCAACTTGTCATATACTGACGATATTTTTCATCAACCTTGAAGTTATGGAAATGCATTATGAAGAGAATAGGTTACTTGCTAATCACTAGGCTTGATGACGGAAAAATAAAGAGAAAAGACCCTGTAGAAGCAAATGACACAAAATATGAAGTGATCAGCCAAGCTTCCTACATCCACTATGAAGATCTCTTAATATATGTCTCTCTTATAATTATAGGGAATTACAAGAGAACAATCAGAGAAAATGATACATCTAAGACTAACGGAACTACTAATCTCAGGAAGCTACTAATGTCAGGGAGCTTGAGTAGCAGATTACAGGTTAGCAACCTGGGGTCCCCTCCACCATTGGCCCAACCAACCACTTAGAAGTTGACATACATGGGTTTTTTAGCAGTTGAACCGATGCTTGGACAGCTAAGATTGCGCCGCAAAACTAACATGAAGCGCGCTTGGCCATTGATCTGATCGAATGGATTTGATGAAAGACCGCTAGTAAAAGAAAGGAATGTGTGGCTGATATGAAGGCCAACGGAACTATACCAGGAGCATGTTCTACTATGCTTTTCCTTAAATAGGCTTGTACCTGCAGTATGCTTGTAAGAAATGGAACATGTTTCTTCTTAGAGGTAAATCGCCTTGTTGTACCTCTTGTCACTTTGCTCCCATATCCCTAGGTGTCAGGATCGGCTGAGATGATATGCTAAGACCACATGGGCAATGGGGGCCTAGCAAAAACTAAGGGTCTGATCTAGAAGAGACGAGATGGAGTACAAGTCGCAGTTGGTGGTATTGAAGCGGGATTGATGAAGAGCCACCCTTGAGGCAGTCTCAAACTAGGCTGATCGGAAGATAGCTGAGGGAGAGATGCTCGAGCAAGCAGGCTGGCCTATTGTTAGGTTGTGAGAGGTCCAGAGAGAGACTTGGTTGGCCAATGGGAGGTGGGCTGAGCTGGGCATGCGCCCAACATTAACGAGTGAGCTGGTTGCTGGGGTTGCTGCATTGGGAGGATTTGCAAGAAGAAGGTTTGATGTACAACTAAGCAGAGGAGCCGATGCGAGACTAGGTTGGATTCAGGTTATCATCACACATAAGAAAACTAGTAAATCTTCCCCTAGTCGTGGCTGGGTTATGAGCTGATTTGGACCCAATCGGCTTGGACCAGAATGGATCAGTTTGAGCTACCTTGATTAGCTTGCCTTCTTTCTTACGAAAAAATTAAGTAACACATTCCCCTTAAGATTGTGCCCGCGAGCGTGGGCTTGTAATATCTTAAAGACTCCATCGATTGACGGTTCTGCTACACAGTTAATGCACCGCCGATATGGCATTGCACCATTGGCTGAAGCTGTTGTGCTTCTCAAGATGTGGTAGTGATGTGTCATTTTTCCCACGGGCATGGTGTGACACAACACTTATCACTCTTGAACAGTGTTACACCCATGTTAAAAATGGGCTAAGTAAGGTGTGAAGCTAGGAGAACTGTTCTCGTAGTGAATGTTAAGGTAAAAGAGAAGGAATAGAAATGATCCAATTGATACTGCATAAGCAGTAAGGAATTGCAGCAAGTCGCGTGAGATTGCACTCGACTATTTAATCGAAGCTTATTACTGCCACCAAGACTGACTATAAAGTATGATAGTCAGCCTGTAGTCACGACACTTGACCCAACTAAAAGAACCGTAGTAAAAAACAAGAAGTCACAATGGATAAAAATACTACACCCATAAGATAGGCCATGGAGATATCAGATCCGCGTTTCTTCCTTAATTCCAATATTGTATTATGATACTGAACCTAAAATTTGACATATTCATAGGGAGTAGGAAACAACCCACAGCTATAATACACAAGACCAAAGCAAGGCGTAGATACAACGCAACGACGTTAGAAGTTGCTTTGGATATGTTAAAGTACAACACATCCCGATCGAAAAGCTGCACACAAACCAAAATGCATGGACAATCAAATTGCACTATCAAAATCTACGAAACTTATACTTTGTTAACACCTTCAAGGGAGGATCTCCACCGCACATGCTGAGGGCTACCTAAGCAGTACCACACGAAGTCAAAAAGCATTCCAAAGGGCTGCACACATGGCCACTCAAACAATGCTCCAACGGAGATCCACTCTTATAGGTGGATATCAAAGATATGGATCTCCCTTGTCAATAGCTTGTGCATATTAGGATCAAGGGCAACTCAAATTACGGTCAACTTAGATCGCATTCTTATGTGTATCGAGCTAACTCCCTAAGTTAAGGCAAGGCATCACCCCAAAACCAAAGCATAACTCTCAATATCCCCCTAAGGAAATATACAAACCTTTCGCTTCTTCGAATGAAAAGTATACAACCTCCTCCAATTTCATATATTTCAATTCAATTTTGGGAGTTCCCACCTTAGTCTCAAACTTCCTACCAAATACATAAGTCAACCGCCTAAATCATGGTTTCCCCAGCAATCCGGGCATATCAAACTAATGATACAGATGGATGACAAGTGGAAGGATCCAAGGGCGGAAATTTAAGCAGCAGATAAAGGGTGATTGCGGTAATCCGCATACATCTTTTACACTATAAATCGAAGAATTTGAACGGTGTTGTAAGGAGGTTTTTCGGGTTTTCCTTCTCTGTAAAAAGCTAGAAAGTTGTATTATTCTGATAACTCCTATAAGAAATGTGTACCAGGAAGAAATATTTAAGAAAGGATTTGGCCTATGGACGTAGGATTCACAAGAATCCGAACCACATAAAAAATTTCTGTGTCTTTTTACTTTCATTCACTGTTATCAGTTTATATAACATTGGATTGTAACTCATAAACTAATACGAATTGGATTTGACATTTTAACAAACAGTTGGATTACAACTACTTGATTATGTAAGCATTCAGCAACATGCTACTTACCTAAAGGCAAGCTTAATACAACTTAAGTTTATTGATTCAAATTTGCAGAAGTACGTTAACAATTATTTTCGTAATCGATTGAGGTGTCGTGGGATGCAAAATCTCACTAACATTTTGGTGCTAGAAGAGAGCCAGAACCTCTAATCCCAATTTCCGATTCCCGGCGAGTCTACCGACGCTTCGCAACAAATCATGAATCCCACCGATCCATTCATTCCCTTTACTGGAAAACAGTAACTCATAGCTTCCGAAGCCTCCATCGAGACCACCATAGATCACATCCTAACCATGGTCTAGACTCCTCTATCCAGTCAAACCAATGGATGATGAGGATAAAGAAACATTGACTCAAGGTATTGCTCTTCGACCAACAACACCTCCACCTTCTACAGTCCACCACCACACTCACTAAACACGCTGATTATGTAGCAGTTGAGTGATAATGACACACTTTGAAATGAGAATGGTGAGGCTGGCCTATGAGTCAAAACCAAGCCATCCATTGTCAATACTACTTGATAGATGTACTCAATATGTGAAATTGCATGGAATCAACCTGAAGACCTACTACTAACTGTTCCTCCTTTATCAATCAATGACCGCGGACTGGAAAAGAGTGCATAAGTGTTTGTTGATTTAGACAGTGATTCTGATGATGACACAAAGCCTAGGGCTAGAATCTGAGAATCCCCATTATAGTGCCTAAGAAATCTGGGAATAACTCTCCTTTTGCGGTCATATTGGTAAGGACGTTTGCACATTTTGCTCGAAAACTAGGAGATTTAATTTCCATGCCCTTCAATGTTGGTCGTCATTCGGGTCAAACATCGAGCTAAAGTGATTAAGATGCATACCGATTTGGAAGATTTGCTACAATCCTCACTTGGAATCAAACCCAGCTAATAATGCCTGGGTTATTGATGCTTCTCTCCCTAGCTAGAAGAAATTCCTATATCAGAGAGGTCGCCAAGATTAGAGGCATGATGGATTCAAAACCTATTGGAAGAACTGAAGTTGAAGCATCAACTATAACTACAAAAATGTAGATGATTGGTACTGCACTGGAGATACCAGACCACATTTTGAGCATTACTTATGCAATAAACATTGTAATTATTATGAAAAATAGTAATATAATAAACAAGTTGTATGGATATTAGACGGCCCAAACTAGTATAAAAAACCCTCTATGTTAATCTCTTTGACGTAGCAATTGGACATAGCGATATCAGAAAGCCTGAACCAGTATAAAAAACCTTTCTATATTAATTCTGTTAGCATAGTCACGCTTGACGTAGGGATATTGGATGGTCCGCACCAGCTACCAAAAAGAAGCTGCACAATACATAGCTCGGCTTTCTCATCCAAAATGGTTGTAGGGATATTGGATGGCCTGAACCAGTATAACAACCCCTTTGTGTTAGTTCTGCTAACATAGCACATTAGAAGTATGGATACTAGACAGTTGAAACCGGTACAAAAAATCATGTGCATAATTTGAAAAGGTTGTAAACACACGACCTGAAATATCAGTCTGTCCCTAAATAGGGGGCAGACTATACCAAGCACACGAACGTAAACCTGTCGTTGAATGAGAAGGCAGATCATGCAGTAGAATATGCATGTCAAAAACTCATTTCAACATTCATAAATTGCATGTGAAGTTAATTCAAAAAATGGCAAGGAAAAACGATGCATGGAATGTACCGCAGTTTACAAATCATGTGCAGTTCCAGAAATTAAAACCTGCCAAGTAAACATGAAAAACTAAAGACTTACTGAAGTTCCCTTAGTTCTATTTTTACATACCAAAAACTTTATGTGTGATTCAATGCACATACTTTACAAGTAAAAATATATAACAACAATCACAACACGAGTTACATTAAAATTCGCAATGCTATGCCTCATAACAAAACAATAACAACACTAAGAGTCAGAATCAACTCAGAGGATGAGCTAGCTAAAATAATTCTACGGCGATATGATTTACCGAAATGTGATGCCGAGCGTGGAGAATAACCACCCGTCAGTTGGAGAATGGGAGGTGAATCATCCAAGTCAGTAATAACAACTAATGAACGAATGGGGGCAGTATGGGTGTAAGCAGTACTGTCGTAAATAATACGTGGGTCATAATTGATGCCATCCCAAGTATCATTATAATCTTAAGGATCATACCGTAATTGGCGTGATTATATAAAAAAGATAGGCCAAGTCCAGGTACAAAACATTTGAAAACATAAATTGCATGCCTCCTATCGACTTTCGCCGTTGCCTTCTTTACCTTCTCATCATGAAGTTGCTCTAATAAGGAAGCCCTATCCATCCCACCTTGAGAGGTGGCACTGAAGTCCAAGTGAGCTTCGCATTCTAAGTTGAATACCTTATCCTTAAGGGCATTCACATGCTCTATGGCCACCTTTTTAGAATTTTCAATCTCGCCTAAAAGGCGTTCTCTTGTTTTCTCAGTATTCCTAGAAAAGATACCGAAGAGCTCCTCCATAGTAGAAATGAAGGGAGAAACGCAAGTGCTCGGTGTACCCAATTCTTTCTTATAATGATCCTTTAGCTCATTAAATTTGGCTTCTGTTGACACCAAAAATGGGCACCAACACCCAATAGAATTCAGTAGAGATTAAATATAGAATGAAATTAAAATAGAGAAAATATCATAAATGAACATACAAATTTGTATAGTGGTTCGGCAATCTTGGCCTACAGTCACTTCATATTTTTATCAATCTTGCACTTGATTATGATTACAAGAATGTTTGGATCAGCTAGGATCCATTAGTACAAGAATGAAGATTAAAAATGAAAGAGCATTTTCAGTAGAAAGAAGGATCCTTTTTCTAACAACATGCCTGCTATATTTATAGGGGAAGACGTGCACGGATCGGACTGAAATTTCAGCAGAAGGTTCAGGAGACCAAGACGAGGCCACCCAAAAATTTTCAGGCCCATCAAGACCCACAATAGGGATCGGCCACGATCCCTATTAGTGTGTTCAAATGGACTGTGATCCCTATGAGGGGTGTCCCATGATGTTAGATACTTGCTTCCTAAATTTTGTGCAATTTCGACGTACGCTTTGTAAGATATCGCATTTTCCAAGAAGTAGTATTGCTTGAATTCTAATTTTTGCCGATTCCTCCAAAGAGAGTTATGTCAATTCCTCCAACTTCCTCCAATTAGAATGAGAACCCTAGAGGGTGTTCCAAATGTTGTAGTAAGCTTATACTCTAAGTTTTATGTTGATAGCATGTGTAGATATTTTGATTTATTGACCGATCATCGTTGCAAAATTGAGTTGTGGAATTGATACGATACAACCATAATGCTGAATACGGATCGTACCTAATCCATCTTCAGGAACTAGTCAGCTTTCACGGTTCTGCTTCATGTTATCATTTATGTTTGATTTTTGGACCCCACAATCATCACTCTAGGCTACTAACCTTGATGACAGTCGAGCCTAACTTGTCCAGTCAGTTCGGATATAGCCGGATCAAAATACCGAATAACATTTTCCCTCCAAAGTACGTCTTGTTGCATACATAACATGCTTTGAATTGAAGAAAGTTAGAGTCATCGAAAAGAAATCCATCTAGTTTCCTGAATAGTCGTTATCCTTCAGTTGAATTATCTTTCCAAAGTGTTATATCCCTCTTTGATTGTCATGACGCTTGGTCTATTTCCAATAGTATAAATTCAGGATTGTATTCCATTAGTTGCTATATGTGCCCGGTTCTACAGGGCTAGTAATCTTTTGCTATCTGATCTAGTCTTTTCTTTAACTACTCTAGGTGAAAATTCAATTTTCTATCGATTTCAAGAAATTGAATTTTTTGAATATACACGTGCACTTTCAGGTACACATTCTTATTATTGGCTCCCGGATGCGTTTATACGCTCACGAGTCTTCACCAATTCCTTTTAATTTAATTGCAATTAGATTGCAATTCCTTGTTTATATATTATTTTATAATGAAATAGGGGTTGTAATAAGCCATTCAATGAGAGGGGACTTCAAGTTCTACAGGGATGACAGCCTTAGAGCCATAAGCAAGAGCGAATGGAGTATGGCTAGTCGCGGACTTGTGAGTGGTTCTGTAAGCCCATAATGCTATTGGGAGTTCGTCCACCCACTTGCCTCTAACCTTTTCCCAACATTTATTTGGAATGGACTTTATGATTTTGTCCACAGCTTTAACCTGTCCATTTGCTTAAGGGCGAGCAACTGCCGCAAATCTCTTTTCAATACGATGCCGACGGTAGAAGTCTTTAAATTTAGCGCTATCGAATTGGGTTCCATTATCAGTTATAATGGTTCATGGAAGACCAAAACGAAATATGATGTTTCGGACAATGAAGTTGATTATTTTCTTTATCGTGATCATGGTTAAGAGTTCTGCTTTAGCCCATTTGGTGAAGTAATCAACTGCTACGATGGCATATTTCGCACCACCTTTAGAATCGGCAAGAAGCTGATGATGTCGATAACCCAAGTAGCAAACGGCTATGGACTGGCCATTTGAGTAATTTTCGTCGGCAGGGCTCTCAGAATTTTTGCAAACATCTAGCACTCATCACATTATCTAGTGTGACCAGCTGCATCTCGATTGATAGTTGGCCAGTATTACTTGTAGCAGAGTATTTTCTTTATTAGGGTTTGCCCCTGGTGTGTTCGCCGCATTTTTCTTTATGGACTACTCTCAAGATCCATTTGATTTCAACATGGGAAATACACCGAAGCACGGGAATGAAGAAACCTTTTCTCTACATGACTCCTTCTTGGATGATGCAGCATGAAGTTTTGGGGAGGATCTATCGTTTTTCATTCCTCCATAAAGGAATGATCCCCCAATGTTGATAGTCTTTGATTGGAGTCATCCATGACTCCATTTATGACTCCGTCTCCAAGATATAGTTGATCTCCAACTATCAATGCTTGGAATGTTAAGTACTTCAACCAGGACAAAGTCTATTTGTTGTGCATCCCCAGAACTAGCCAGAATGGCCAGTGACTCGGCTTTTTCATTTTGTTCTTTAAGGATGTGTGTAATTAATGGTGTGATACTCGAAGTCGGCTAGTAGCTCTTGGACCCGGCCGAGATAAGGAGCAAGACGCTGCCCCCTAGCAAGATAATCTTCTCCAACTTAGCATACAACTAACCAGGAATCACAAAAGGTATGATGTTTCCACTCGCAGTTATCTAGCAAGTTTGAGCCTGGCGATCAAGGCTTCATACATAGCCTCATTATTTATTGCTGGGAAGTCGAGTTTTAGGGCGTAGCAGGTTGATCATTCCTCAGGAGTCATTAACACAACTTCAATGACAGAACATCAATCATTGGAAGCTCTATTTTCTATCGGTTGGTCGGTTCTCCATCGCTCTTAGGATAGTCGTCTGATGCATGAATTCAGATATGAAGTCTATTAATGTATATCATCGAATAGCATTCCGAGGGAGATAGGTGATATCGAATTGGCTTAGCTCGATCTTCCATTTGGGCAACCTTCCAGATGTCTAAAGTTGATGTAGGACCTGTCGTAATGGCTGGTCGGTGTAGACGTTGATGGGGTGAGCCTGGAAGTAATGGCGAAGCTTTCATAATGCAATCAACAAGCAGTACGTGAGATTTTCCAGTTTTTGCTAGTTTCTATCAGCACCTTTCAATTGCTTGCTAACATAATATACATGCCTCTGGATTTGATTCTCTTCACATAACAGTGTGGCGCCTATGGCGTGTACCGATACCACTAAATAGATGTATAAGTCTTCATGATCCAGTGGTTTTATAGGATGGGAGGTCTCTCTAAGTGATCTACCAGAACTTGAAACATATCTATGCAATCCATTGTCCATTCAAAGTTCCTCTTCGCTCTTCTGATTAGTCAAAGAAAAGGAATACACTTGTCGGTGGCTTTGGAGATGAAGTGGCTCAGGGCGGTAACCTTCTCGTTTAAGCTTTTTGCCTGCTTAATCATCTTTGGCACTTGGATGTTTCAAATTGCTTGAATCTTCTCAGGATCGGCTTCGATTTCGCGAGAATAGACGATGAAACCCTAAAATTTTCCTGACGCAACACCGAAAGAGCATTTCAAGGGATTTAGTTTCATTCAATATTTTCGTAGAACACTTAACGTCGCCGCTAAGTCATCAATGTGGTCGTTTGATCATCTTGACTTCACAAGCATATCATCCACATATACTTCCGTCGATCGCCCGATCTGGTCTTTGAACATCCTGTTGATCAGTCTCTGTTAAGTAGCTTCAGCATTATTTTGTTCAAATGACATCACAACATAACAATATAGCCCTTGATCAGTACTAAGCTGGTGTGCTTCTGGTTGGGGACGTGCATCAGGATCTAGTTGTATTTGGATTACACATCCATAAATGAAAGCAGTTCATATCCAGTTGTTGAGTCTACCAGCTGGTCGAGCCTTAGAAGTGGAAAGCTGTCTTTCAGGCAAGCCTTGTTCAGGCCTGAGTAGTCGATGCATGACTACTACTTTCCATTAGCTTCTCTCACAAGAACTGGATTGGATACCCATTTGAGGTAGAGGGCGTCACTAATAAACCTATTGTTTTTGAGTTTATCCACCTCCTCTTTAACTATAGCAAATCCCGCTGGATCCATGTCGCGTTGCTTTTGTTTCACTGGGACATGCCTCAGGTTGATATTCAATGCATGGCTCACGATAGTCGGTAAGATCACACGCATGTCAAAATGGGTCCAAGTGAACACATCTAGATTCATTTGGAGAAAGCCAGCTAATTCATTCATTGTTGTTCACTGAGATGTGATCCGATCTTCTGTACCTATGACGGGTCGCCATGGATGACTGTAATGTCGATTGTCAGCTCAGTGGGTGCAGCCTTGGATTCCTTAAGTTCAAATGTAACTATTTCACGTAATAATCAACGTGAAATCTGTTTGGGATGGTCAATGATGATGACTATTCCGATCGATCCCTGAGTCTTTTCATGAGTTATTGAGTCTGATAGTCAAGGACTCTAAATGCTTTGAGTGATTATTTACAAATGGACAAAGATTAGGCTTAGAAGCACGTTGAATCAAATGTCGAGTGGTATTTAGCCTTGTGTTGTGCGCAACTGCATAGCTGGCTCTTACTTTGAGTTTGAATCTACTTTTATACTCAAGTAACGCGCTTTCTATTCAACGTACTCATGATCCATTACTCGTCGTTGGGGTTAGAGTGATGATCAGTTGCCCATGAGCTTGGGCATTGATTCGATGTTTCTGTCTCTAGGGATCCTTTCAGTCGTAGCCTCGAGTCGTTGTAAACACTAGGTATAATTGAGCTATCGCAGTCAGTCTTTGGATGATCACACTTCCACCCCCGGTCTCGGGTTGATAAATGTACTGCATAGACGGTAGAGTCTCGTCCTAGTCGTGTTTATACTCTCACCTAAGCTCTAAAGACTTAGAGTTGATCGATCAATGGTCAATTCACATTCATTTTGTTTCTTGCTTGCGCCCCCAAGTCCGGGGCATAAATCGATAAGTAAGAAGGCAAGTCATGTCCAATCAGTGATTGATGCTCTCACTACTGAACAAGGGCAAGGATTAGTATGTGGATGGTCGAGCCATATCCATTTCGTACTGCTCTTCTAGTCGGATCATGGTACAAGTCAAACGAACGAATGGTCGATTCACATTCATTCTGAGCTAGACGGTCAGTCGCATCCATTCTGATTCATATTCTCCCATCAAATATAGGGATAGAGATGGCTCAGGTGCAGTTAGGCCATGCTCATCCGGTTCCGTACTCCTAACGAATCAAAGGAGGGTGCTAGAGAATGAATGATCAAGTCACACTCATTCATGGTTTATTCTCCTATCCATGCTATGGCGACTGGAGCTATTCGATGGACATTCGGGTCACATACATTTGTGGTTAGTGTGGATCGATCTGATGGTATGATATAGTCGGTTACCCGTAACTTTGGATGTCGTTCCGATTGGTTTTGTATTGAGGCCTCCTTGCGATTGTTGCCTTAAGTTGTAAAAATCACCCAGCCGGAGCTATAGTAAATATCGTACTCAGCTTGTAGTAGTTTGTACTCTCGTTCCCTTTCTTGGGTTAGTAGAATTAGTTCGTAGATGATCGAATTCCATCCGTAGTGAGTTTATACTCCTCCTGTCGAGTTTAGGTTGGAGTTTATGGACTATTGAGTGGTCGAACTGCACTTGTCTATTTGTTTATACTCATATTCGCACTCTAGGGATAAGAGTTTGTTGGTGAGTGGTCGTACGACACCCAATTTGTGTTTATACTCCAATCCGCACAAGGGGACCAAAGTTATTTGTTGGACGGTCGAACCACGTCCATGTCTTGGTTTGGATTTTTGGCTTGTCAATGTCTGGGCATGGCTTGGATAGTTCACCGTACCACAGGCGCAAACAAGGTTGTGGATGGACGTATCACATCCTCTTTGGATTGGATGGTCGAACCACGTCCAATTTAGGCTTTGGCTCTTAAACTACCCCCTGCATCTAGGGAAGGAGTCAATGCGTGGACGGTCGTACCACGTCCACTTCCATTTGGATCCTATTTCTGTCGATTCTTAGGAGTAAGATGAGTGTTCTGAAGTACTTCGAGCTCGAGCAGGAGAGGAGATGTTTAGATCGCATCCACTTTGAGTCGCGTGTTTGCCCCAAGTTAAGGGCAATAGTTGAGGAGTAGATGGTCGAACCACGTCCACTTTTATGGTATTTATACTCCAAACCATGCTAAGGGACTAGAGTTGATCAATAAACAGTTGAACCGCATCCATCCTTTTGTGTTTATAATCCGGTCCACACTCCGAGGACCAGAGTTTTATAATGGATGGTCAGTCACACCTGTTTGATGTTTATGCTCCAGTCTACGCTTAGGGAACTAAAGTTGGCCGATGGGTGGTCAGTCACACCCATCTAGTGTTTATACTCCAGTCCGCGCTCTAGGGCCTAGAGTTAGTCGATGGACGGTCGTACCACATCCAAGTTTTATGTGTTTACACTATGCACTCTGAGGACCAGAGTTAGTCAATGGGTGGCCAGTCACACCCATTTTTGATTTATACTCCAGTTTTCAAGTCGAGATAAGAGTTGTCGAATAAACGGTCGAACCACGTTCATCCATGGAATGGAATTCTGCCCCCAGCATGAAGGGCAAAACTTGACAAATGGATAGTCGATTCACGTCCACTTGGTGTTTGTAGCTCCTCCAATCAAGTCGAGGAAGGGAGTAAGTGATGGATGGCTAGATCACATCCATGCTTGTGTTAGACGGTCAGGTCGCATCCAATTTTTATAGTACTCCTCCCAACAAGTCGATCAAGAGAGTTTTCGAGTGGATGATCAAGTCACATCCACCTCAAGCTGCAGTTGTGTCCACATATCGAGGGTGGTGGTTGATGAGTAGGCAGTCAGTCATGCCTAATTTAAGTCGAGCTTTCAGCCTATTTCCTGCTTTCCGGGTAGGAGTTAATGTATGGACGGTCAAACCGCGTCCACTTTAGTTGGACCTCGGTCTTTTACTGAGCTTCAGGAGAGGCATAAGTATTTTGGCGAACTTCAAGTATGAGCTGGGAGTGGATGGCCGGTTTGCATTCACTCCAAGTGTTTATCCAATCTTCAAGTCAAGCGTGGAGGTTGACGAGTTGATGGTCAATCATGTCCACTTTGTATTAGATTCCGAACTTGTCCGGCTCTGAATAAGCATAGATGTTCTGTCAGAATTGAAGCACGGAGTAGGAAGTGGATGGTCGAGTCACTCCCACTTTCTATTTTAAGTCCTTGCCCCAAGTCAGGGGCAGATGGTAGCTGATGAGTGGTTGAATCACGCTCGTCTTGATGATCCTCCAAAGGTCCAATCATGGTCCGTGGAGGTTGGTCGACACCCAGATCTAATTACTTGGTCACCTACATTGTTTGGAAGTAGTTTAGTTCAAGTTGGTCGTAGTTCACAACATAATTGAAAATGACATAAATCTTATTGATAAGTGAAGCAGGGTTGAATGCTCGTTATTCCACTTTCCCCCAGCCCTCCGTAGCTGGAAGTTAACTGTAGGTGGTCCAATTGGTAATCGTGGTCATTATTGGTAAAGGTCGGATGTTCCCTACATACCATTCTACATGGCTTGCACATATTGTTGAAGCTTTCCTTTCCGGATCTGATTTCCAATCACATCTCTAAGGCGTTTGCGATCGCTGGTGTTATGATCACGTGTATCTAGAAATATACAACATTTCCCAGATTTCTTCTGGGTTTTGGAGGACTCTCTCGAGGCTAGTTTCCAATACTTCTTCGAGTCGTGAGTCTCCAAGTAGATGTTTTTGATTGAATCATTCAAAAGAGTATATGAGTAGGATTTTAAGACTCCGGGTCGTCTCCTAGAATCTGAGTCCTCATGTAAGGCCTCTATGCTGCCCTTGCTTTGACTTCCTTCAGCCAACAGGCCTGCAGCATTCTTTCTTTTAGTCTACTCAACCTCCTCCTTGCTTAGGTTCTGGTTCATTTTGTAACAGAAATGATTCAAGGTCATATGAGGCTCTCAAGGTAACCAATCGCCAAGTGTGTCTCGGGGTCGATTCCCCTTATCAATGCCATCAGTATGATATTCTTGCTAGGATTGTTCACTTTAGTGACAACAGTGTTAAATCTCTGCCAAAATTCTTTCAACAGCTCGCCTGGCGCTTGGGATAAGTTGGATAACAACATCGCATCCTTGGGGCGAGTCGCATTCATTTTGAATTGCTCGGTGAACTCCTTAGCTAGTTGGTTAAAAGAGGAGTGGACCTAGGTAGTGATCGTGTAAATCACACGATCGATCGCTACTCCCTTGAGGAATATGGGAAATAATCAGCATTTAATTGTATTCATCGCTTTGGCGGAATTCATATGCCCTTCATATTTCATGAGATGTTCTTGGAGGTTCGTGTTTCCAGAATACACAGGCATGGTTGGCATATTGAATCTCTCGGAATATTCTGCATATTGAATGGCTTCAGTGAATGGGCTTCGACTGGGGGAAATGCTCCAACCGTCGATAATTCGGTCCGTTTTCAAGTTATGGCTATTTGTAATGCTTGTGAATGTTATTTGCTTGATTGTCCAACGTGTGACAGATTGGTGATAATTTACTTGGAGTCCAACTCTAGAAAATTTGCTATTTGCTTGGAGTCAACCCCTGGTTCGCTTGGAGTCGCTGAATTTGAAGTGCTGGGTTGGTGACGAACGATGTTTAGAGTTATACTGGTGTTTGCTTGAAGAAAATCTTGGTTTTACCCGAGTTTGACCTTAGGCCGGAACTTCCTGGATTTGCTTCAAGTTGAATGGGTGACTACTTTAGGTTCGACTTTGATGATAGATAGCTATACTTTGAGATGGCATAATAAGCAGCGTAAGGCGGTCTTTACACAAGCCATCGTACCATAGCTGGCAAGTTAGGCGTTTGGAAGCTGGTCAGCTGAGAGCAGTCGTAATCTACCCTAGAAGCCTAATCCAGTAATCGATCCCAGTTCATGTCATACCATCTTGGTTCTTCAGCCTTTAGGTGTACTGTTTGAGTAGTAGTTCCTCATCCATTCGTTGGTTGCAATTCAGCAGCTATCGCTTGATCCCTTATGCCTCGGTCAATCACAGGATGTAAGGGAAGCGAATAGAATGCGCTATCTTTAAGTTGAGTTCCGAATCAAAAATGCAGGGGCACTATGCTATGGTAAGAAGGAGGGATTGGTCCCGATCCCTTTTTGCACCCAAGAAGGAGGATTCAGTTACGTTCCCTTTTTGAATGTGAAAGGGATCGGCTAGAGGGATCGGTTGAACAAGGGTTTTACTATGGACGAATGCAGCATAGGTAACAATATTGAATGTTATATGAGAGGGATCGATCATACGGAATATAGTGGGATTGGTAGTGAATGTAGGGATCGGCTATAAGTGATCGACGGAAGGGGTCGGTCATAAAGATGGTTGTTGGCATGCGATCGGTTACAGTGCTAAGGAGGGGTCGGTGGTATAGGGATCAGTATATGGACCTTGCAGAGGGATCGGTATATACACCTTACAGAGGGATCGATATATATACTTTTTAGTGCCATCGATATATATGCTGGAGGGATCAGTATACGTATATGTTAGAGGGATCGGTGTAGTTATTTCGGAGGGATTAGTATTGATGTCTTTTGAGGGATCGATATCGAGCATGTATATGTATTTAGGGGTTGGTCATGAAGGGACTGGTGCTAGACCCAAGAAGGAGGGATCGTTCATGATGGCCTTGATGGAGTGATCGACCATTCTGGCCTTGAGAGAAGGATCGACCATTTTGGCCTGCAGAGAAGGATTGGACATTTTGGCCTTGAGAGAGGGATCGACCATTTTGGCCTTTAGGGGCTAACTCGAGTGCAAACTTTAGTATCTGATCCTATGAACTTGCACACATAAGTGAATTCGATCCCTTCCAAATAGACATGAACACATGAACAACTCCAAACAAGAGCACTAGCATCATCATTTCTTTCAGCTTCGTGGGAAGTTGATTTAATTCTTCTAACATGGCTATCAGCTTCCTTTAGATTTCATTCAAATCTAAGCAAAATAAGAAGTTTACCGATAGAACGCTGGATCTATCTCACGGATATAGGAATCCACAAGTAGATGATGAGATGTAATCAAGCTGAGAATTCGATTCTCAGTGGAAGCACCAAAATGTTGACGCTAAAAATGGTCATCAACACCTAATAGAATCTAGTAGAGATTAAATGAAGAATGAAATTAAAACAGAGCAAATATCATAAATGAATACATAAATTTTTGTAGTTGTTCGGCAGTCATAGCCTATGTCCACTTCATATTATTATTGATCTTGCACTTGATTATGATTACAAGAATGCTTGGATCAGCTAGGATCCATTAGTACAAGAACGAAGAATAAAATGGAAGATCCTCTTCAGCAGAAAGAAGGACCCTTTTTCCGATGCCATGCCTACTGTACTTATAGGGGAAGACGTGCATGAATTAGACTAAAATTTCAGTGAAAGGTTCGGGAGACCAAGACGAGGGCACCAAACAATTTCAAGACCCATCGGGGCCCACAATAGGGATCAATACCGATTCCTATTAGTGTCCAAATGGGTTGTGATCCCTATAAGGGGTGTCCCATGATGTTAGCTACTTCTCAAATTTCATGCAATTCTGACGTACGATTTGTGAGATATCGCATTTTTCATGAAGTAGTGTTACTTAAATTCTAATTTCTGCTAATCTCTCCAAGGGGAGTTATGCCAATCCCCTCAAACTTCCTCTAATTGGAATGAGATCCCTAAGGGGTGTTCCACATGTTGTAGTAAGCTTGCACTCCAAGTTTCATGTTGATAGCATGTGTATATTTTGAGTTATTGACGGATCATCGCTGCAAAATTGAGTTGTGGAATCGATACAATATGATCCATAGTGTTGAATATGGATCGTACCTGATCCATCTTTGGGGAGTAGTGAGCTTTCATGCTTCTTCTTCATATTATCATCTATGCTTGATATTTGGACCCCACACTCATCGCTCCGGGCTACTAGCATTGATGACAGTCGAGTCTAACTTGTCCAGTCAGTTCGGATATAGCCGGGTCAAAATGTCGGATAACATCTTCATAATAATTTCTCAAATAATTCTTCCACTTAAAAGTTTCATCTGGGTTGATGCCAGGAAGGGGCACGGGAGCAACACCTAGTCTAGAAGAGGTACCTGCAGCCAAGGTGGCAGAGGAAGTATCTTCTATGCTAATTCGCATAGAAATCTCCCCATCCAATTCTTCAACCTTCTATTATAAGGCCTTGGTTTCATCCTAGAGTACAATCCCGCATGCATTTTCGACATCTTTTAATAAACCTTTTAATTCTGTAAATCTAGCCTGGATAGAATCCAGCTTCATAAGAATGGTAACCTCCAAAGCCTAATTGAAAGAAGCCGGCTGAAAGCCAAACAAGTCTGTACAAATCAAAGAAAAGTACAAGTAGGCGAAGTAAATACATGATACCATAAACTTCGCAAAGAAATGTTTAATTCACCTCACATAGTCACAGCTCCAAAGATAGTATCAAACGTCATGAATTTACAAAATCATTTTTTATCCTAAGTCAAACAATTAAACACAATAACAAGACATCTAAGAAACACTGGGTAAAGGCAGGGCTGAACTAACGGAAAAATTCCTTTAGGGATCGAAGGTTGTTCAGCGGACACCTCAAAGCCCACTATGTTGCGTAAACAAAACCCCGATCCAATTCAGGATAGAAGAACTCTAAGACATCCTTGACGCGCTATAGGAAAAGCTCCTCCTCTTACTTTTAATTTTCTCTCAGTTAAGTTTTTCCTAGTAGGAAGAAATCTTGCCTTAAGCATCACACAGGGAATCCTCAAGGTCATGAATCTTCAATGCAGCCTTTTCACTTTTTTCTCTCTAAAGTATCAATTAGCTAACCCTTAGTCTTCTTAGTTCATCTCAAGAAACCATCAAAAAATCTATCGGCGTCAGTTCTCCATCCCTCATCTCGTGAATAGGAAGGCCCCCTCGACTCCACTACCATCGTTCGATCAGTCGTCGAAGAAGACCTCAGACCCCCGGGAAGAGCAGGAACTATGTCCAAACGAGGTACCGCAACCACCTCCTCACCTTTAGCGGTTTCTCTCTCTCTCTCTCTATCTTTGATTAGGCAAGCAATTTCTATAGACATATCTTTAATGATTTTCTTCTATTTTGCAATCTCATCCTCATAAATAATATCTCTAGCTTTTTGCCATCTTTCATAGACTCCTACTTTCCTTCCAACTTTGACCCAACATCGTCGGCTCATGCGTGCAATTTAGTGTTATATTCATGTTGGCATGTGAGTGCATATGTAGCTTCTTTATGTTCCTTATGAACACGTCCTAAATCTCATTCAAGACTTTCATTCTCGACTTTGTGGAAGCTACCCTCTGCCTTAATGGAAGTAGAAGGATCCTTCACCTCAACCCCAAGTTCGGACGCATCTATGATATCCAGACCCTAGATGATGGGAAAGGGAGGAATATTAGGTCCATGGGCTTTACTACGTTCAAACAAAGGTTTAGGGAAGCCAACCTAATTAGTAATAAGAAACTGTTGACTCAAAGACAACCGAGATACACCGAATGAAGATATGATATTAATACCATTATCCACTACATTCATTCAAACAAACCCAAGAACTAGAGAAACATGCAAAAAAGTATGAAGTGTTCAATCCTTATTTAAGTTCTTAAGCCTAAGCCTAAACCACTCTAAGTGGGGGATATCAGGTGGAAAAGAGTCACTTTTTAAGCTGTATCGCCATCGGTGCAACATAAATTCACTGAGAGCTTCCTTTTCATGAATTAGTTGGCCAATTGTGAAAAGTAATCCCTGGGTCTCATCCCTAAGTTTAGTAAAAGACTCATCTTATTCTTTTTCACGCTTGTGAATAGTCATAGCACTAAGAGCAAGGCGATCTAAAGTCTGAGTTTTAAGCCTGGCTTTGCTCTCCCTCAAAAGTTTTGTATACATGACTTCTTCAAAAACCTAAAATAAACAAACTAATGAAGAAGACATGATCATTCACGAAACAACAACTAAATGAAATAATAATAAAAATAGAAGACAATTTTTCATTACATACCAAAAAAGGGTCTTAGAATTCGCATACAAAAAATTAAACATTTGTATGAGAGTTTAAAGTAACCTCAATTTCAACTGTCCCTCGACACCCTTAGATGTCAGGTTTTCATGATCCTCCCCCACCTCCTCATCCTCAGTTGTATATAAAAAAAAGACCAAGAGAAGCACCTTGCTCTGCAACCTCTTTATCCCACTTGTCTTGGCGGTATTTACAGATCGAGTCAAACATAAACAGGTCCCTAAAAAAGCTAAGGTCGATCTCTTTCTTAAACTGAAGCTTGGCCAAGACATATAGATTGTAGACTACGTTAGAAGTGTTTATCCTAAGCTCTTATTTTGAATTGGCCAACTATTTTCCCACTTTAGTCAGCTCCTCCCCTTTCTCCTTCAACTCATGTTCTTTTGAGGTCAAGGCATCCTTCGTGGACATGGACTCCCTCTCAGCCCTCTCTTATTATACCCTAAAGTCTTCCTCGACCTCGGGCTTCGCAGAAGCAAGGTTGGCTTTCTCAGTGTTAGATGAGGCAAGGTACGCTTCAAGTTTAGCCTCTTGATTAAGAGTGCCGGCCTATTTCCCTTCCCGCTCTTATGCCTCTATCATTAAGGCAGCATGCTAAAAAACATATAAAGAAAATACGATTAGGTAAATTTGACTGGAATAAGTTAAGAGAGAGAGAGAGAGAATTGCTTACATAAGACCAGTATCTCTCCAGGTCGGAAATTAGACTAGAAGGGAAGAGTTTAGGAAGTGCAACAGGAACGAGAGAGGATGGAGAAGATGAGGCAAGGTGAGACAGCGAACCCAGCACAATCTTCCCTACTCTCTTTGCTAGATCAAATTCAGCTTCCTCATGCTGAGGCAAGTAGCAAGTATCAAAGGTTAGACTACTCTACAAAGGAGGGACATGCATCACCGTTTAGGTGGAAGGGGAAGGAACCTCTGCAAGAGGGAAAGGAGGAGAAGCAGCCAATTTTTTGGGGTTTGGATCAGAACCATGGATTGCATCGTATTTTCTTACCTGAAGTGACCTTATGTGCTTGTGAAACACAGTTGCAATAGAGGCATCCATTGCACCTAGATAGAAAAGAAATATTAAGGTAAAAATGGATCGAATAAAAAATTAAAATCTATTATGAATAAATTATACCCCCAGGTTCAGCCGAAGTTGAGGAGGGCTTAAAAATATCTTGAGAAAATACGTGATATGGCACATGAAATTATAATTTCTTCAACTTTTCTTTGTTAAAAAACTTTTTTATTTTCCTCTCCTTTTCATCCAATCCCAGAATGTGATCCCTACGCAATTCATACAACTTGATGCCTTCCTCAAAAAACACAAATTGAGTAGAACATTGGCGAAAATAAGAAGGAAAATCATCGAAGTTGGAATTAAAGAAATACGACTCAACCCATTTCTAGGTCTTTCATAGGACGACCATCAGAAGCTCATTCTTGGCTTGAGCACAAAAAAACCCAGCATCATCCCCTTAAGAACTTTTATTAATGTTAAATATAAACTAGAGCTCGTTATAAGAAAGGGTATAGCCGTTCTCGGCATAAAGAATAAAAGTGGAAATCACTAAAGAATACGAAAAAGGAGCAAGCTGGACGGGTACAAGATCGATATAAGAAAGACATTGATGTAGATTTGGATTTAAAGGAAGATAAAGACTGCAACGTATGTGTTCAGGTGTAATGGAACTAAATCCAAACGGGGGAGTTTTGGTACAATCATTGGATTCAGGAATTCTAGCTTCATAACCTAAAAACCCAAATCTATTCAAGATACCATTTGCTTCTTCCCACCGAGAAATTTTCGAAGACGGAAACAATGAGGAAGATGAAGAAGAATCCATTTCAAAATCCTAAGATTCGAAAAAAGAAATGCTAAACTAAAGAGATCTAATAGAAACAAGAATAAGAAAAGATTCTTACTTCAAATCTAGAGGAAAATCCAAATTCAAAGACAAAATCGATCTAGCGAATATTGGTTTTTTCATTTTTTTTCCTTCTTTTCCTTTCTTGAATAAAAGAATAAAAATGAACATAGAAAAGACAAAGGAAATACATACACACGTTAATTTGAATGATGGTCATATTATCAAAATGATGAAGGAATTTGCGAGACATCGATCGATTAAGTTGCCAAAATAATAAATATAAAGACTGATATAGATTTGCTTAGAGAAATGAAGGTTTGATTTAACAATGATTCGGAAAGTGGCCTAATACGAGATTGACACATGAACAAGAGCATTAAATGCAAAAGTGATCGATAAGACATTTTCCACTAACGAAAATAAAGGAAGGATTAGACGAAGGTAATGGGATGTGCATACCGAGTGTGAATGATGACAAGTCTGCCCCTACCTACGATTGGCATAGACTTGGAGGGCAAGTATTATACCTATATTTTTTAAACTATGTTAAAAATGTGCTAAGCAAGGTACGAGGCTAGGGGAACTGCTCTTGCAGTGAATGTTAAGGTAAAATGGATTAGAAACAATCCAATTAATACTGCACAAGAACTCAGGAATTGCAGCAAGCTGCACGAGACGGCACTCAGCTATTTAATCAAAGCTTATTACTACAGCCAGAACTAACTACAATGTATGACAGCCAGCCTACAGTCGTGACACTTGACCCAACTAAAAGAACTGTAGTGAAAAAACAAGAAGTCACAATGGATAAAAAAATGCGCTCATAAGACAGGCTAAGTAGATATCAGATATGTGCCCATTCCTTGATTTCAGTGTTATATTATGATACTGAACCTAAAATTTGACATGGTCACAAGGAGCGGGAAACAATCCACAATTATAATACACATGACCAAAGTAAGGCATAGATACTGTGTAGTGATGTTAGAAGTTGCTTTGGATATGTCAAAGTACAACATGTCCCGATCAAAAAGCTGCGCACAAACAAAAATACATGGACAATCGGATTGCGCTCTCAAAATCCCTAAAACTTATACTTTATTAACACCTTCAAGAGTGGATCTGCACCGCACATGCTAAGGGACACCTAAGCTACACTGCATAGAGTTAAAAAGAATTCCAAAGGGATGCACATAGGGACACTCAAACAATGCTCCAACCTAGAACCATACTTACAAGTAGAAAGCAAAATATAAATTCCACTTGTTAATAACTCGTGCATATCGACATCAGGGGAAACTCTGATGACGGTCAGCATAGATCGCATTCATATGTGTATCGAGCTAACTCCCTAAGTTAAGGCAAGGTAGTACCCTAGAACTGAAGAATAACTCTCAATAACCCCTTAAGGAAATATACAAGCCCTTCGCTTCTTCAGATCAAAAGTATACGACCTACTCCAATTTCAGATATTCCTGCTTGAGTTTCAGGAGTTCCCGCCTGAATCTCAAACTTCCCGCCAAAGACCATAATTCAGCCGCCCAAATCATGGCTTTCCTCTGAAGACACGTCAGTAATCCGGGTCCATCAAACCAACGATACAGAAGGATGATAAGTGGTAGGATCCAAATGTAGAAATTGAACAAGTAGATAAAGGTTGATTATGGTAATCCACATACATCTTCTATACTATAAGTAGAAGAGACTGGACGGTGTTGTGGTGGGATTTTTTGGGAGTCCTTTTCTTTTCTGTGTAAATCTAGAAAGTTGTATTATTATGATAACTCCTATGAGAAATGTGTACCAGGAAGAAATATATAAGAAAAGATTAGATCCGTGGATGTAGGATTCACAAGAATCTGAACCATGTAAAAATTACTGTGTCTTTTTTACTTTCATGCAGTGTTATCTATTTATATTGCATTGGATTGTAACTTATTAAACTAATTCCAATTGGATTTGATATTCTAACAAACGGTTGGAGTGCAACTACTTGATTATATAAGCATTTAGCAACATGGTCACTACCCAAAGGCAAGCTTAATACAACTTACGTTTGTTAATTTAAATTTGCAGAAGTATGTTAACAGTTACATTCATAATTGATTGAGATGTTGTGGGATGAAAAAATCTCACCAACAAACAGTGAAGATCCCTTCTCCTTTTTAATCATAACGGCTGCGATTGAAAGGAGAAGTGTATAAATACCCCTTTTCTTCCCCTTTGAACCCATAGGGCCATTAACATGTAATTTCATTAGCAAACTCGAAATTCACACGATTTTCTTTTGATAAAAACAGATTGCTTCGCCTTCCTCTTCATCTCCTATTTCCCTAGGGCACTTGAATTTTTATCAAATTTGGTTGGGATTAAAAGGAAAGAGACAGCTCTTTGGGGTAGAATTGTGTTTGTCAAATGCAGTTCAGACCACTTGCTTGGTTTTCTACTTCTTGAGTTGCATTTGGTTTTGACTTGTGGTTCTACTTTCTATCCATCTCTCTTATGGCAATTGCTCACAAACTAAAAATCTAGGTGAAGCTAAGGGTATTCTGTGCTTTGATGCTCTGACATCCCCGACCTCGAGTCGATTTGGGCACTTTAATGCCCTATTGGAAAGGGTGGTAGCTGTCGCCTCTACTACTTCTGTCATGGTCGAAGCCTTGATTTTCACCTTAGCTAGGTTTTCTAGAAGCTTATTAGATCTCTCATAAGATTCGATGTGTAAGGCTTTGAAGGTGGTGCACCCTCGGTTTTCTTCAAAAATTTCTTGATCGCTTGAAGTGCTGAGAAAGTACCACCGGTGTAGCCAGGCATGATCTGGGCAGTGGTAAGAGCATGGGTTGACTAGCTCAGAAGGGATATTTTGACATGCTTCTTCTTCCCTTTCTTGTTTTCTTCTTTTCAACTAATTAACAATCGAAAATCTTTATAAGTCTAGCGAGGTGGGCATTGTGGCCCTTTATTCTTTTGAATTAAATAAAAACAAATCTTTTATTGAAAATTTATTCCCTATGAATCTAGTTTTCTTTGATTGTTTGTCTACGACCGGTAGGGTAGCGGATCTTAGATAGTTAGAAAAGTCCCTTGCAATGGGTTGACCAAACTATTTTGACTGATAGGTCGGACCATCAATGGACTTGGAAGCGAGCGTCGATTCAACAACCCTGTTGTTTATAAGGCGCTAAGGCTGGCAAATGGTAGTTGAGCTTCACTGTGCAGCCTTGTTGATGGACGATCCCATTATGGATCTTAGCATTGAGTGGCTTGAGTTCCTCCTAAGTGATATGTGGTCAGGCGGAGTTCCTACATTATTTTCAAAAAATGTTCGATGACATGTTAAGTAATATACTGTCATGTGATCGACCAAACTTGAGCATTGATAAAAGCCAAGTGCCGGCCATGTATCAAGTGATAGGTGGCATTGGCGAAAGTGAGAGCGCATGTTGGCCTATGAGTTCTCCTGGGTGACAACAGGACATGTGTAGAGTGACAGACGGGCCTGGCTTGAACTAGAGCACATGGGGGCTCGAGGTTTCTTCTAGGTGACACGTCGTCTATCGTTTGGTGATCGTAGGTCCCAGCTCAAAATGGGATGCATGGCTGGCTTGAACATTCATGCACAAGTGTATGTTGTAATGGCGAGATGAGCGGCATGCGCCGTCGCTCATAAAAATTTAGCACGTAGAAATGATAAAGAGTGAACTTATCTGTGCATAGCTCCACTATTGGACGGTCTCGGTGTGAACCTAAGCACTGAGAGACTTGAAGGTTCTTCAGGGTGACATGCTATAATAAGGAGCTAGAAAGATGACCCAACTTAAACCAAAGTATTGAAGGGATTGAAGGTTCTATAAGGTAACATGACATGATACAATAAGGAGTTGGAATGTAGGCCCGGTTCGAACCTAAGCACTGAGGGGCATGAAGGTCTCCAGGTTGACACACTGCAATAAGAAACTAGTAGGCAAGGCCAGCTCAAACCTAAGCGATGAAGGGCTTGAAGTTTCTCAAGGAGACACGCTGCAATAAGGAGCTAGTAGGTGGGCCTGACTAAAACCTATGCGTCGAGGGGCTCAAAGGTTCTTCAGGGCAAAACGCTGCAATAAGGAGCTGGCAGGTGGGAATGGCTAGAACCTAAGCGCTAAGGGACTTGAAGGTTCTTTAGGGTGATAGGCTATAATATGAGCTAGGCTAGAATTATTTCTATGCAATCACACTATGGATGTCGAACTTCAACTTCACTCGAGGTAATAGTGCCGATCTAGATAACAGTGTCACATCTAGTACAGAGGATGAACAACATCACAAGCGAGGGGTATGCACCGTTGCGGCCACATATCGGGTCGTCGATGCACCACGACACAAAGGGGAGAGACATCTCATCCAAACTCACGAGGTAGTAGGTAGTCCCTGTGCAAGGAATTGAATGCACGGTGACTCAATCTCGTTGGATAGTCTGGTATTCCCCAACTAGGAAATCGATTTTAGTAATCCACCCTTGTGGATAGCCAACCAGATGAGAAGGGAGGGATGGCTCGTGCATGATAGAGTTGGAGGTATGCCCTAGAGGAAATTATGTAATTGTTACATAAATCTAACTCGAAATATAAGGTGGTTTGTTTATATCATATACTTAATATAATGTGTTATATATTAATTAATTAATTTAATTAAAAGTATATTTATTGGAAAATCCAGAAATGGTGTGTTTTGTGATAATAGTTACAATGAGTTGTAACCACGAGTGATTTATCATAATAAAATAAACATACCGTTTTAAATATTCCTAGTCAAGATGTATTGAGACTGGATATTGATCCATCCTTGAGACTAGAGTACATAACCTCTCCAAATATTGACCAGTGTATTACTCATAGCTGTTTGGGGGCACCATGGGGTTACGTACTGATAATTACTGGATAACTATAGAATAACTCACTCAATAGTTTTCTTTTGGTTAATATAACTAAGGTCAATATCGATGTGATAAAGTTACATAGTTCTCTTGACTTGAGGAATACTATTGATCTTCAATGTGAAAGCCCCACTTTGATTATAGATATGGCATCCATCTAATGACTATAGTTGGGTCGAGAGGAAGCATTGGAAGTGAAATACTATTCAAGGGAGGATTCATCTCCTCAGTTGTATGAGGTTAGTATCATAGCCAACTGAAGTTAACTCAAAGCAAAAGTCTCTGGCCAGAACAATATGGTTAATAATAATTTTTATTACCAAATGTTTGGACTATAAAGTCGAATACAGACGATATTGGAATTTTAACCATTACCAAATTCCACAAGTCCTAATGTGATATGGTTTTGACAAAAGGAATTGGTGTAAATAATTATCACTATTGGGTAATGCTTAATTAAGTAAAATTAGATTTTACCAAAGCTATGCAAGAGATAAATTTGGCCACAATGTTCACACCACCTCCTAACTAACATGTGAACATTATTATTTGAATTATTCAATATTAATAGCTGATCGAATTTACACTTAAGTGTGACACAACCGTGATATTGAATACTTCGACTACCGCCTTATTTAATTAATTATAATTGTTAAAAATTAATTAATATTTATGAAATATTAATTGTAAAATTTGATGTTGGATGTTGGATGTTGGATGCTAGATACCAAGCAAGGAAAGATGCTAAACGTTGACGATATTTTTCATCAACCTCGAAGTTAGGGTAATGCATTATGAAGACCAAAGGTTACTTTCTAATCACTAGGCTTAATAATGGAAAAATGAAGAGAAAAGAGCCTTTGGAGGCAAATGACACAAGATATAAAGTGGTTCGACCAAGCTACCTACATTCACTGTGAAGATCTCTTACTATATGAATCTCTTACACTTACGAGGAATTACAAAAGAATAATCAGAAGATGATTACCGCCTAAGACTATTGAATCTGATAATCTCAGGGAGTTGCTTATTTCAGGGAGCATGAGTAGAAGATTATAGGTTAACAACCTGGGGTCCCCTCCACTGGGGTCCAACCAACCTAGGGTCCCCTCTAACGATATTGAACTGGATGTGTAGACTTGATGACAGACAACCAACTAAAGATAGGAATGCACGACTGAGATGAAAGCCAATATAACTGTACAAGGAGCAAGTTCTACCACTTTTTTCCTTAAATGGGCTTGTGCTTGTAGTATGCTTGTAGGAAATGTGACATGCTTCTTGTCAAAAATAGGTGCACGTATTTGTACCTCTTGTCGCTTTGCTCCCACATGCCTAGGTGGAAGGACGAACAACGCTGGTCTGTTGAGGCCACAATGGCGATGGGAACCTGGCGAAAGCAGAGGGTTCGAGCCAGGTGAGATGAGAAAGTTTACAGGTCATAGTTGGTGGTATCGAAGCAGGCTCGATTATATACCACCCTCGAGACAATCTTAAATTATGCTGATCAGAAGAGATGATTGAGCAAGCGGGTTGACATGTTGGTGGGTTGTGAGTGAGCCAAAGAGAGAGTTGGTCGACCAATGGGAGGTGGGTTGGGCCAGGCTTGCACCCAACATTGATAGTGAGCCGGTTGCTGTGGTTGCCACGTTGGGAGGCTTTTTCAATAGAAGGGTTGACATGCAATTGAGCAGAAGAGCCGATGCGAGCCTAGGCTGGATTTGGCTATCATCACACATAGGAAAATTGGACGATCTGCCCCCAGCCGCGGCTGGCTTATGAGCTGACTTAGACCCAGTTGGCCTTGATTGGATTGGGCCACATTGAGATACCTTGACTAATTTTCCTTTTTACTTATGAAAAAATTGAGTAACATCATGAAAAGTAATAAATATTCATTTATCCTTGATACAGTAAAAGCTGAACAATTTTAACATAATTTTTGTTTAGAAATTTGCTACTGATTGTAACTTCCTATCTTATTATGTAAGAAACGTTGGTTGTAGATTTTTTTCTATTTAGAAAAGAATGTGGTATGTATTTTTGATCCCCATGAATGCAAGCGTAAATTAGAAATTAAGTCACAAGTGAACATGTAAGTCATATTTATTATTTAATTAGTACTGCTTATTAGATATAAATTAAGAATCATGGTTTACTGAAATGGCTAATATTTAAATGTTTTACTTATTTATGCACATATTTAGGGCCTTTAAAACTTATAAGATATTCGACGGCAAGTATGGGGAACTACCTAAGTTGGAAGACTATTAAGGTTGATTTTCTAATGAAAAAAAACTAGTATATTAGTTTGGGATATTTCATTTCGCTTACAATTAAATTGTCTTGCAATATTATTATAGTACCCTCAACAATCTGGATCCATAGAGTGTATGTATTCAGTGATGAGATATATGTAAAATTCCACAATTAGAGCATCAATTTACAAAAGGTATCACTTTAATTTTCTTCTTCTTCACGTGTTATTTCAATAAATTATAATTCATAGTTCGAAACAATCTCTTAATTGCAGGACTTTGTACGAGAAGGTTCTTATAGCAATTAAGAGATAGACAAGGTTCTTGCTAATTATATCATGCATAATTGGACATAGTATGGAATAATATATATTAATTTGGTTTGTGTTATTTTCTCTTCATTCTTAATTTTCATTTCTCTTGCTAGAATTGATCTGTTTGTTTGGTTAATTAATCGTTTGCTCTGATATTTTGCACATTGAGCAACATGAGTTTGGTATGAAGCCATGTAGCATTCCTAAGAAACTCAAACACCCTTGGTTGCAAGACATGGTAGTATGGCAGTATTAATAGAGGAGGAGACTACTTTTATTATAATTGGTGATGGTGATTGGGATAGTGCTGGGGATATAGTTAACACTAGAGACGACTGTTAGTGATGGTGGTTGTTTCCACCAGCAGTAATAATAGCATCACCAACATTGCCTCATCCACCATCAACATATTTAAAATCACTACCAAGCGTTCCTCCAATCTCATCCACCATCAATACTACATCGCATGTTTCTTTAGTATAAAGCCAAGTAGCATTCCTAAGAAACTTAAACACCCACCTTGGTTGCACAGCATGGCATATGGTAGTATTAATAGTGGAGATGAGTGGTATGCATAGTTATGCTGTTATAACTAGTGGTGGTTGGTTGGGAAGTGCTGGTGAGGATACCGCGAACACTGAGTCATTGACTGTTGGGCATGGTAGTTGGCACCTCCAGTGGTAAAAATACCGCCACATGCACTACTCTAACTACCATTACCAATTATAACAGCACAACCATGAATGTCTCCAATAGTTTTTGCTCGCAATACTACCACACTGCCATGCCATGCAACCGAGGTAGGTGTTTGAGTTTATTAGGAATGGAAGCTTGAGGAGTGAGTGGGATATAATTTTCTAATGGTGATCCTACGCAGAAGATGACTTGCATCGCTAAAGGACAGAATGATGGACAATTCTGTCTCTCTTCTTCAAGCCAATGTAAGTGGTTTTCTTGTTTTATGATCCATTCATCTTCGCTAGAACCAGTGCGGTTTAATAAATAGTTAATATTTAATTAATTGTGTCGCCATAGCTCGTTTGATCATAACATAAAGAATGAGAGCTTGGCACCGTTTATGTAACTAAATGTTATCTGGCTTTGTGACCAAGCCATATATGGACGAATCAGATTGGTCAAACAAAAAAATAACCAAGCATAGATCCAAAGCGGTAACTGCCACACTCAGATATCAGACAAAATCCAGAGATGAAGCCATCAACATGTCAAAGCCTCCCAAAATAGCCAACATGCCAAGCAAATCCAAGTGCCAGATCCAAGCCCTTAAAACCAAGTGAAGTCATGGATCGATACTGATCCATCTTTCATTCAATCCCACTTCAAATTCTGTACCATAGAAGGCCTTGGTGACTATTAGCCAATGTGCACCATATAAGACGGTCTGTCCATTATTCTTAACCAAAATGATCGATGGTAAATCATGTGTCTTTACACAACCTTTGAACCAAGGAATTTACTCAAGTTCAACCCCATATTGATTCAATGTAACGTTGAAGCCAAGAATACAAGTCAACTAAGCAATTTCCAAGGATCAAAGAAGATCTTATGGCCTATCTTATGGATCTGTACCGATCCATAGGGCATGGATTAGTACCGATCCCTGAACATTGATGAGATAGCCATGATCTTTTAAGAGAAACTCCTTCTAGACATGGAGAACATAGGTACAAATGTGGTGGAGAGAATTCACCGGTGGTTCATAAGTCGGATCCATCGGTGGTTCTGATGGCGGCAGTTTCAGGAGTTGCTAGTTTAAGATTGCTTTGGAAAGGGATCCACCGACAAATCATGTAGAGTTTTACCATAAGGCTGAGAAATACTTATGTCAGGAGGACGCTGAAGATGAAAAGGCAGAGGACAATGTTGTGGATGATGGAGGACTGTCCGGAGCAGGAGTCGGAAAAGATAAAGGAAAGAGAAAGGTGGATGATGACTTCGGAGGACCGAAGCGGCAGAGAAAGGAACCAAAATTCTTTTATTATACAGAATTGAACAAAACACAAGAGGGATTTACCTGAATACCCAGGGGCAAATTCCTTTTTGGAAACTGATGAAGCGAGAATCCACAGATCGAGAAAACAAATCAGGAAAGTACTAGCTATTCCATGAGTTGGATGGGCATGAAACAAATGATTGTAGGCACCTTCATGATCTGATTGAGGAGCTGATTAGTAATACTCAATTGCAGTAGTACGGGAGGAACCAAGTTGTAGTGATGTAGCAGGAGCAGCCATCTTTGTAGTAAATGGAAGCGGCTTTTGATCTAGGTCAAGGATAGTTATCTCATAATTGAGACTTCAGGAAGTCAGGTTTGATTCCCACCCTTTGCCTTTGTTTTCAATAAATGATGCGAAGTTACAGTCAATCCACTTACTCATCTATGGGACCTCGATCAATCTCCAGGCATGCTCTAAGTTGGATGTTAGGCTGTAGTGCTTAGTGGAATGGATATTATGATGTTTGTTGGATGTTTGAATTTGAATTCTATGAATGAATTATTGATTTTAAAAATCACTCGAACGTGATAACCGTTATTGAATTTGAAACACCAATCCATTGGTTACCCCATAATATTGATTTATGAACTAATTAAATACAATTTTCCCAACTGGAGAGATGGGACGATGAACCGTAATGTGCAAGTCCCCTTATTAGAGAGTAAGTGGATTGGGCTTACATGGGATAGTGAGTCCCGTTACGGAGAGTGAATAGCTAGACTCGCTCGGTCGTTGGGTTCCCTTGCCATAGACCAAGCAGATTGGATTCAACATGAGAAAACGATACAGGGATCGAGGATTGAACTAACGATCCAAAAAGATCGAGAATTAAACTGAAAATCCAGATAGATTTGAAGCTAACCTGGATATTGATAATGAAATCTGGAGAGATCCAAGATTAGACTTTGGATTTATATGCCACATGGCTTGAAACAACTTGATAGTGATTATCAGGTCGAGCCACTGCTTTGGTTCGGTTGAGCGTTCTTATAATGGGATTCTGTGCGATGCTAGACGGCTTATAAAAAATATTCCAACTGGTAGCATGAGCTTCCATTATCATTAACCTTTGATTACCTAACATACGATTTGTATGCCGTAACTTAAATCCTGGATGTACACAGGATAGCATTGATTTTGATACATGATTGTTAACTCCTAGATGGACACATGATGATTCTGATTTATGACATAACATACGACATAATAATTTTGGAAGAACACAAAATGATGATCTTCTGTGACTAACATTCAAGTAAGGACTCAAGTCCCTGGCTATAACAATCTAGAATGATCTTTGATTTAGAGGTGAATCCGATGGAACCGAACAATTCACCGTGATTTGATCAATTGATACCAGAGAATTCAAATACTAGCGAATAATCAGCTTCGATATGTAACGACCCCGAATTTTATATAAATTTAAATTAATAATTAAATGAATTTTTGAATTAAAATTTGTAGAATTAAATGATAAAGTGATGCGAGTTTCCCCGAACTCAAATAAATCCTATGTTAAATCATTTAAAATTTAAAATATTTTAAATATATGTATATATGTGAATATATATATATATATATATATTTGGATATATATGAGTTAATTTGAAATTATAAATTAAATATAAGATAATAAATATATTAACTAAAAAACTAACATGGTAGAATAAAAATAGAAATTGTTTATGGTATAAAGTAGAGTTTTAAATTCAATAAAGAAAAGAAATTCAAATAATTAAACAAAGCATAAAACAAGAAGATGATAAAATTTAATCAACCTGGAAAAGCAAACAAGACTAAAGAAGAAAATAAAATATAACATAACTAGATATAAATATGTAAGCAAAGTATAGAAAAGAAAAAAAAACAAGTATAAGTAATAGCTTACAAATGAAGCAAACAAATGAAAGCTGCCAGGCAAAGTGTAGAAAAGAAAAAAAACAAGTATGTAGACATAACAAAACAAACACATAGGTAACATGAACACGACATATGAAGTAAACCAGATAAGTATGTATACTTAAACAAACAAAGAAACAAAAAATACATTCAAGTATATCTGATATAAGTATGAAGGCAAGCAAAGGAAATCAAATTAAATATCTATATAAGTACAAAGACAAAACAAAGTAAAAAGGAAATACAACATACCTCAGCCGAAGTCAAGTAAACAAATGAAACACTTGCAAAAGAAGGAACCAAATAAATATATGTGTTTGTACAAAGGCAATTAAATGCAAATATCATATCAGCCACCACCACAATGTAAAACAAGCCACCAAGAGAACAAAAATCTCTGCTTATGTTGGTACAACACAATTAATGCACGCATGAATATTATCATATCAGCTCCAAACCAAAGAAAAAAATCTCTGGTATTTGTACAAAATATATACTCTATGGCACAAGCAAAATATAATCACCTGTACAACTCTTTTCACTTATATCAACTTCCTCATCACATTTTCGTCCATCAAGCTAAGTAAAAACTGAGTAAATATCATTTTCATTCTAAACAAACAACAAATAAAAATCAATGCAAACCAGGAAAAAAAAAGGGAGACTTCAGCAAGCAGTTTCTCAGGCTGATCCAAGAAAAGCAAACTCTGTTTATCTCTGTTCTTTCTTCAACAACACTGTGAGTAACTTTTTATTTAAAAGCCTAAATATAATAAACCTGTTGCTTGTTTATATCTATGTATTTGTATGGTTGTATGTACATATATATGGATGCATGTTTGTGTATATGTGTGAATGTATATATATGTGTGTGAATGGATGTTTTCTGTGATACCCCTGTTCTTAGTTTCCAAAGCTAAGGTTTTAAATCAAATCCAATTATCTCCTGAACAAATCATTGTTAGGGCTGAAGTTTCAAACAAGTTATGTTTGTTATATCATAGATTGTAGATTAAAATTTGTTTAAGAAGGAAAAATAATTTGTATGTCTCTGGAAAATATAAAACAACAGTCCAAACATAAATATGATAAAATTCGAACATAATAATTTACTGATCTAAGTTTATAATCTGAAAACTTATTCAAAATTATGATTTTTAAAACTAAATTCACGATTTTTAGTATTAGTTTGAAGGAGCAGTTCTTGATGAACTGAAAATGGTATATTGGGTGTTTTCTGATGATCCAAGTGATCGGGATGGTCGGGTTTCCCTGTGGTGATGCACGAATGAACAAGGAGTATGGGAATAATGGTGGATGGGGGTGCAGTGCCTTGTGGAAGCGGCGGCGAGTAGATTTTCTCCGGTGACCTAGTTTTGGAGGGTCGAGTATTTCTGGTTCATTCACCCTATTGGATGCATCGAGTTCGATGCGGTTTGGAGGGATGATGGATGGGTCGTAGGGGAAGCTGCGGCCGGAGTTTGGTGGCGAACGGTGGTAGGAGCGTCGAGCAGTTGGTGATGACAGGTTGGGTCGTGGTGAGTTCATTGTGTTGCCAGGTTTGGGGTCGAGCTTCTCGAATTTGATTTTGAGACATTTGGGTAGTTCAGGTGATCAGGAATGGAGGCGAGGTTGAACGTCGACGTGTTCGACGACGTGGGGTCGGCTGGAACTGACCGTCGGCGAAGTTCACGTACACGTGCACGTTGATGTCTGTTGTGCATCTGGTGATGTTGAGTATTGAGGAAGAAGAAGAAGCTGGTCTCGGGGAAGAACTCGAGCCAGAGTAGAGTTGCTCGGGAATAAGCTCGAGAGCGTGGAGAGGTATGCGAGTGTAACAGTTTTTATATACTTAAATTTTTCTAAAAAAAAATAAATAATGAAGGAAAGAAGCAGGGGGAAGACTCGGGGAAAATGGGAAAGAGCTCGGGTCTGAACTCGAAGTAAAGGGAGTGTTGGCTCGGGTTAAAATATTTGTGCAAGTTTAAATCAAACTGTTCCTGTTTTGAAACTCTAAATTAAATATTAAAATTATGAATTCAGTTTTAAACTGAGTTTATAAATCAAAGTTTAAAAATACTAAATTCAAGTTTAGTTGAAAACTTAGTTGTGAATGAATAAGTTTGTAAATTTTAATTGTTTTAATAACTAAAAGTGTTTGAGTTTAAGCGTTTTTAAAAAGAGTCTGAAATTTAAAAGGGAACTTGAAATTGTAAAGGAAGCATTTAAAAACAAAGTTTAAATTAAGGTTTAAATTATTAATTAAAGATAATTAATTTAATGGTGAATTAAATAATTAAAGGTTAATTATTTAAAAATTAAAGGTGGATGAATTATAATTAAAGGTTAATTAATTTATTATAAATGGTTAATTAATAAATGATTAAAGGTCAATTAATCAAAATGATTTGTAATTAACCAAGATTTGTAGTTTATTCATAAGTAATTAATCTGGTATAAATTAATTAAAATCAGATATAAATTTACCTTACTTATGAATGTTTGGATTCTATTGATGTGAATTGTTTGATATCCCTGATATATGATGCTTTGTGATATACCCTGATTTATGTTGTGATCTGTGATTTACTCATCTGTGATATATATCTGTGATCTGTGAATGAAGATGAGCGTTATAGTTATATCGCTTATCAACTATATCCTGTATTTTGATCTGTGATGATTCATTGTGTTGCACTATTGTGTGAAACCCCTAGACTACACTTTTACACACACAAATATGGATTTCACGTGGAAATCGGTTAAGTCACAGATAATTTAAATTTGATATTTTTGAAATTGAAATTTTAATTTCAATTGATTTTGAAATTAGAAATTCGGGTTTAAAGTGAAAAGCTTTTGAAATAGAATTCAAAGATAAAAGTTATTTTGAATAACTTAATCGAGTTTTGAAAATTTAAATAATTTGATTTAAATTTGAATTCAAGTTTGAAATTGAATCCTATGATTTGAAACTAGGGATTAAAGATGATATAAATATGTTTATATAAAGTTAAACCATTTAAAAGTATAATTTTGAGAATTTGGATTTAACCCAAAGACTTTAACTCGTATGAATGAATCAGATTTTCTGAAATGAAACTATTTGTTTTCAAATGATAAAAGCTTTCACATATATAAGAAATGAAATTCCAATTTAAAGGAATTTCAAGTACGAATTGAAAAATGGTTTTTCCAAGTTATGAATGAATTGTTTTTGAAAACTATGATTTGAATCTGTTATCTTTAACAGATTTAAAATAATGATTGGTTTAAATCATTTGAAATGGAATTATTTTGAAAGCTATAAGTTAAATCTTTGATTTAAAGATTTAACGAGTTAAATTGAAATGGAAATTAATTTGGAAAATCTGTGAATGAATCTTTTGTTTAAAAGATTAAAGTGTGGAAACTGTTTAAACCGTAAAGATTGAATCTTTTTGTTTAAAAGATTTAAAATGGTAATTTGTTTTAACCATTTGAAAAGAGAAGTTTTGGGTAATAAGTTGTGACTTAATTGAAATCTCATATCCATATGTTTTTAAATATTACACTCACTATTCGGTTTAGCCGGGAGAGGAACTTTGGGTCGTATAACCCATTCCGAATATGTGATACGTCGTATATGGATAGCATTTGAAGACCGGTGTTGAAGACCGGATATTTTTGAAAATGGAAGGATTACCGTCGAGTTACTCTGCATCGGCTGATCCCCGATATAGAGGTTTTATCACCCTTAGTGACGGGAAGTCCGGACGTGATTGGAAATTATCCGGATTTGCAAGGGCTTCGTGAGAAGTGCCTTCGGTTCTGTTCGATCCCGGAACAGACTTGTATGGATTGTGTGTCTGACATTACACTTTGAGATATAAAGCTGATTTCTTTCAAATACATCTCTGTTGGTGGTGGAGAATTTATTCTCTTAGCTTAACACCCTTCTCTGAGACGTACGAGCTCAGAGGTTATGTAGTTGAAATTTATCAACGATATATCCCAATTTGGTAATGTGGCATGCTGAGTGTTGCTGTGCGATGATCAGTGTTTGATCATTTGTGATATGATCATTTGTTTGATCATTTATCTTTGTGATCATAGGTTGATCATCTGTTGACCCAAAGCATGGCTTTTTGAAAAAGTGTAGCTTTGTGGACGAGACTTCGTCAGGACCTCACAACCCGGAAATGGTCGAAACAGGATCGTTGCGGCAAGGTTATGAGGGTCGCGCCCTTTAGGGTATGTCATTTCCTTCTGGAAAGGGGTGGTATTATGGTATGGAGCCCTAATACTTACTCATGTGGATACACTTATTTATTATGTGTGATGTTGGATATCGAGCGCTCGGATAAAGGTCCCAAAGGACCGGGAGGTGGCATATTCGTGAGTTACCTGTTACAGGGGTAACCCGGCCTTGTTTGGCAGAGAGCAGTTTGTCTCTCGGGACGTCCCGCCAGAGGCGATCCCATGCGGCGGAAGGAAGTTCCTTAGCCTGACCATTTGTTGGAAAATCCAAACAAAACAATACGAGCCCTGTACGGTTTTAGTTGTATTACCTGCTATGGAATGTGGCGGTAACCTGCTATTGAACATAGTAGCTATAGTAGGCATACGATACTGGTCGTATGCTGGCTAAGATTAATATTATACTTTCGAAAATGTTTTCTACACTATGCACTAAAAATAATAATCCAATGATTTGCGTAGTAAGCATGTTTGACTATCATAAGAAGAAATCTCCTCCAATTCTGCGTTTGCATTGTGTGTGTGGCGGGAGGTCTTATGGTAGTTTCATTTTCCAAAAGCATTGCGGATTTCAATGTTTAAAATCTTTTGTTGATTGTTTAAAGATAAACTGTTTTTGTTGCTCACACCAGTCCCATGACTGATCCGGAGTTTATTGTTCCTTTCCTAAACTCTGGGTGCTCATAATTTTCCACACGAGCAGTCTAGAGTTGGGTTTCTTTTCAGATATTCAGGTTTAGTAGATTATCTGGAGCTAGTTCATTCATCGGAGTTGCTTATCTTGGAGTTGTGGATTCATTCTTGTCTGAAGATCATTTTGGAGTTATCATTTCTATTGATATTGTTCCGCTGCTGTTGTTATCTTTTCTTTTCCGCTGCTATTTCTTGTATCATATCTCTGATGTATATTGATATTCATTGTATCACTCTGTTGTATCAGATATTGTATATCAATGTATTATTCTTTTCTTCCGCCGTGTTATTTACTTAATTGTGTTATAGCTCCGGCGAATCGGATTTGAACGGTCGAATCTGCGGCATTCTAGTACAATGTGAAGTACGGATGTTGATTTTCGAGCGGGCAAAACCCGAGCCGTCACACGATATTTGTTCCTAAGCAATGCATGCATTCCCTATAAGGAATGCTTTGGGGGGAAACTATTGTCAGGATTTGTGACCAAGCCATATTCAGACAAATCCGATCGATCAAACGGAAAATTACTAAGCAGGAATCTAGAGCGATAACCGCCACACTTATATATAAAAAAAATCAAGAGATGAAGCCGCTAACATGTCAAAGCCTCCCAAAATAGCCAACAAGCCAAGCAAATCCAAGTGCAAGATCCAAACCATTAAAACCAAGTGAAGTCATGTACCGATCCATGACTATGGATCGGTATCGCTCCCTAACTTTTTGTTCAATCCCACCTCAAACTCCATGCCATAAAAGGCCTTAGTAATTATTAGCCAATGTGCACCATATAAGATGGTTCGTCCACTATTCCTAAGCAAAACGATCGATGGATAAATCAAGTGTCTTTACCCAACCTACGAACTACAGAATTCATTCGAGTTCAACCCCATATCGATGCAATCTAATGTCGAAGCCAAGAATATAGGTCAACTAAGAAATTTACAAGGATCAAAGAAGGCCTTACGGCTTACCTTATAGAGTCGTACTGATCCATAGTGCATGGATCGGTATCGATCTCTAGATATTGATGAGATGGCCACGATCTTTTGAGAGAAACTCCTCCTGGATATGAGGAATGTGGGTACGAACGTGGTGGAGAGAATTCCGTCGACTCACAGCTATAGGTAGAGGAGGAGGGGAATTGTTTAAAGAACTTTTGGCTCATTTAACAAATTTTTGTGCTTTCTCTATATTCTCATGAGTCATCACCGATCCATAGTTACGGATCCATAAGATCATCATCATAAAAACTTTGTAGAATCATAAACAAAGTTCAAGTTAATGTAACCCAGTGATTAGCCAAACTACTATAATTGTTATGTGTGATTTTCTTTTGTCTTTTATTTGATTTCAATTTTATTCGCTTCTAGAATATTTTAGGTGCTTGTGCCAGCTGTTGGCGTAAACACTAAATTACTTTATTTTCATTTAGGGTTGAGGAGTAGGTCTCGGTTCCTTGGGTCTAAATGGTACTACTAATTTTAGCATCCAGGGTCCTTGTAGTTCATTAGCCAAAAAAACTAGAATGAATGTTAATATTTTCCCATCAAATCTCATGTTTTAGATTCAAATAAATCTCAAATGCTATTTTATTATGAATGTTCATCTTCATGACTGAAATATTATGCTAATAAAAAGATAAAACTGTTATTGTTGTCTCAATTTCAAAGTCTTAATTGATTTGGGATATCGAGGACTTGAGATTCTAATCAACCAATTTAACAAGTTTATGAAGCACGGTTTTTGAATCGAGCTATTACATTGTAGTTTTTCACTTTGATTTGCAATTTCTTCTAATGCTATTGTGTGCGTTTTCAAAATTTCAGTTTGAAGGTGCTTACAACTTGTTATCACATGCAAAAGAAATAAACATTCTAAAAAAGGTAAGCATGTACAATGCTACTATGACTGGATATTTTAGGGAGGCAAATATTGAAAATAACATGCAAAAGAATGACAAAATTGATTGGGTTGTGCCCATGTTTGTGCTGTGGTTGATATTTCATTTGTTCATTTCTAGGTTACGAGAGGCAGTACATTTTCCAGCATGTTTCTATTTTCATTTCTTTTACGAATAGCAATGTCGTAGAGTTAATTATCTTTGAAAACTAGAGGAGATGTTATATTTTTTTGCCATAAAGATCAAACGGTTGTTTTACTTTAATTAGTATTTTTTCAATTATACTACCCTGCAACTATTCGGTATACATCATATCAATTTATTTCAATCTAGTTTATCAAGAAATCATTTTCTAGAATTCAAATTTTGCTGGTGATGGAAAAAGCTGATACCATTTGTAACAATCCAATCAAAAAGAGTGTAACACCCCGAAAAATTTAATTGGGAATCTAAATAAAAGAATTAAATTTAAATATAACAAGAGTAAAAATGTAATTTTGACAAACGTCCAAATCTGGCTTTGAAACTTGCACCATTGCGTTCATAATGATTTTCTAGACAATTCTCATGTATAATGTTTCAATATCGAAGCTAGTACGAAAAAGTTGTTAACGTTTGAAAATTCAGAATCAGAAATAATTAAACAATTATCTAAGGAAAGAAATAACTAAATAAAGAAAGCTTCACTAGTTAGCATTATTAGCCTGACAAGTCGACCCTTAGTGGTAGACCATTCAAAGCCAAGTAGTCGACTGATCGACGTTGTCGAACTAGGGTTTTGAATGGCCGGACGTTCCATATTTTATAATACTGGATCCAATGGCTGAGATTAGTTTCTACCCCCATACATAGAACCCTAGTAATTATCAAAACCCTAATTCATTAGCAGTACATCAAAACTCTGTCTCTTTGAAATCTGAACCTTCATTCTCCTCCGGTCAAAATTTCTTCAAAACCAAACTAAAATTAAATTAGAGGGACCGAAGAAGAAGAAATCAAATCAAATTAAAGGGAGTTCTAAACCAAGCGTATTACAGAGGGGATAGCTTTTTAGAGGTGAGTGGGTTCATGATTAATAAGATGATTTACATGTAACTGACTTTATTTATATCTTATTTGATCTGGAATTGTGTTAGTTAAATAAAAAATATTGTTTATAGAGTAATTGTTATAGATTCAAATTTGAAAAAGAATTTAACCTACTTGAATATGATTATTGTCTAATCTAGATCTGGATAAAGTAAACCTATTGTATAAAAATTGGTTTAGGTTGAAAACCCTATTTGTTGAATTGAATATAGACTAATATATGCTAATTCTTAACCCGATTTAGTTCATTTTGATAAAAAAACTTACTTATGAAATCATAAAGGATTGTAATTGAAAATTTTGAAGATTTTAGATTGACAAAATAGGGGTTCACTATAATTAACAGTTACTATAATATACAATTTGAAATTAATGTTTATTGTAATTGAGAATGATGATGATGAATAAATAACGATAATTAAAATGCATGGTAAACACCACAACCAATCGATAGGTTCACTGGAGCTAGTCGATAGCAAGCGGTCGACTGCTTCAGTGACCATCGGTCGACCAGCTATCGAATTCTTGGTGCGACCTGAATCTCAGCCTAAGGCCCAATTTATAAGCAAAATTTTATATTATATATATATGTGTGTGTGTGTGTGTGTGGATGTTAGTAATAGTAAGGGAATTAGCTCTCTAGGTTTGTGATGCTAGGACGTCATGGGACTGGATAATTGTGTATGCGGACGAACGAGGCCTAAATACTATTTATTCAGTTAGGTTAATATTTGACTAGGGCGATTATATCGCAAATTGCACTCACAGAAGGTTCTATGGTGTACCTACAATATTGACGATGATGCTTGGAGAAGTGTGTAGTTTGACACCAATGGGAGTTCCTTGGCATGCATAGAGGCATGGACATGATACTACATTGTGGATGGATCCCGACGTAGTGCGATAAGAGGCGATATATTACCATTAGAAGGTGGATATGGATGCAGCTATCTTGAGACATCTTTGGCGCAACTTGGCATTGTGGGTCCCCTTCAATGCATAAATATGATACATTTAGTCATAATTTAGAAAATGTAGTTCTAAGGTTGATGTTGTAGGTAACCCTATGTTGGGATAATTCCACTAACTATTAGCCGATCCATATTGTTTTTTTAGGTTCGATTACTTGTTCGACCCTAAGTGTAAGCCTTCACAAGATGTCAATGTATGTGTGTTTAAAACTATACCCCTTAGATAAATGAAATTTGTAATTTATAAACACAAGTAGGACACCTTAGATCATATAGAGTATTAATGAAGTCAACTGCACATGATCACCATATATTAATGATGCAACTCATTCGCCAGACTTTTCGTCTGACCCACTCCTTTCTTTTTTCCTACACTACGGGAGGACATGACAGCAGCTGATAGGCCCATAGATTAGTATGTGGAGAGGCGAGCAAGGCATTTGGAGTTGCAATTTGTTTTCCATTACTCTTTATGTAATTATTTATCATATTTAGTACTTATCAGACTATACGTATTCCTTTATACTATGGATTATGACTACGTACTATTTTAAGACTGTGTTTGCTAAGATATCACTTATTCTTGCCAATACTATCTATGGAAAAGTTGTTGTCACGGATAGAGAGGATGAGAAACCCTGTTGGTTCTGGCTCAGGTGATGCAGCTGAGATTCCGGGTGTGAACGTCCCGATTTGGTTCAGCTGATATCTACAGGCAAGAGGACAAGCCAAGCTTAACCCTAATAGGGGACCCATAGAGCGGGTGCCAGGTGTAGTTCCTGCCCATCCACCTGCCATCGATTTTGCCAAGCTATGTAAGGAATTCACAAGTCTAGAAGGGAAGCTGTATATGGGGACCAAGTCGTATGTGGACCCAAAGGCATGGATCCACACTCGTGAGAGGATATTTGGATTGATGCGTCTTGGAGATGATATTAGGAGACAACTTGCTATTTGGCATTAACAAGGAGAAGCCCTGAATTGGTTGGATGTAGTAGTGGCGGAGACTGACAAGGGAGAGATGACTTAGGGAGAGTTTAAGAGATGTTTTGAGATGAAGTTTCTTTCCATTTTGAACAGAGTGTAAAATTGGAGAAGTTTATACATTTAAAGCAAGGAGAGATATTGGTGAACGAGTATGTGAACTTGTTCAATGAGTTGGCTAGGTTTAGGATGGAGTTGATAAATACCCCTCACAAGAAAGCTCTAAAGTTCATGAAGGGGTCGAATCAACCTTTTCAGGATATGGCAATTAGTCATATTCCATGGGTGCGACTTATGAGAGTTTGGTGGAGATTGCCTTGCTAAATACCATCTCCAAGGAAGAAGTGAAGAGCGAGCCCAAGAAATCAGGAAGGAAAGCACTATAGTAGAATCTATGCAAGGGTGAATAGGCCCAAAGGGAAGATTAAAAATAAGGAGATGCAGTGTAAGAGATATGGTAAAAAGTGGCATTTTACTAGGGAGTGAAAGATGGACATCTTGAAAATCAAGTGTTACGCCTGTAATCAATTTGGGCACATAAGGCAGAAGTGTCCAGCACCACAGAAGACCTCTATCCAAGTAGTTTCAGCTTATGCACTGAACGTCGTTCCTATCTCGAGTGCACCTCTAGTAGTGGATAAGGAAAAGTGGTCATGATTGAAGGTGTGTTAACTCTATCCAATTTATCTGTTTGTACCTTGTTTGACACCAGGGCATTACATTTTTTTATTTCGAGTAGACTTGTAGGTGAGTTACACTTAGACATTAGCATAGTTACAGACTCAGTAGTTGTATCAAACCTTGTTGGAGAATTAGCTTATTTATATGTAGAGGTTTGAAATTGTTAATTTTTGGGGTCAAGATCGATTGTGATGCTTTTGTCTTTGGATATTCTAGATTTCAGTTAATTTTAGGCATGGACTAGATGACGATGTATGGGGCGATCTTAGGTTGCAATAGGAAGGTTGTTAGGTCAGGTACTTGTAGTAGAGGCAGTCTAGAGGATTATTGCGATCTCAGAGATTCAGTTATGTTGAATTACCTATATTCATTAGACTTATCACATAATGAGTTAGTTTCAGTGCCTGAAGTTGGATTCCAAGGTTATCGGTCTCCGATCCCAGTGAGAGATCGAGTTTTGAATTTACCTTCAGGAGAATGCCAGACATGTTGCCTTTCCTTGAGGAACATGGCTCCTAAAGAGAGAAGCGAGCTAAATAAGCAAGTGAATGAGCTAGTCGAGAAGGACTTCATTATGGGGAGCACTTTAAAGTGGGGAGCACCAGTTTTCTTTGCCGCTAAGGTGGATATTCTTCGAGACTTTGTGTCGATTACCATGAGCTGAATACACTACAAGGAAAAAGGCATTTTCCGACGGCAGAAAACCGTCGGCGGCCGTCAGAAGCCGTCGGAAAATGCCGTAGGAAATAAGGTGTCGGGGTGCAGTGTTTTCGACGGCTTCCGACACATCTCATCATTCATATTTCCGACGTCTTCCGACGGCTTCCGACACTTGTCGGAAACTGTCGAAAGCTGTTGGAAAAATATAACCTGTAAGCCGTCGGAAATCTGTTGTAATTTTTTTATTTCTGCTGCAATATAGCCTTCCATCCACATTTCTCATACAAACACTATTCTGCAGAATCCAATATATAATATTCCAACCAAATATCAAAAACCAAACTATACACAATTCACCAAACAAAAAAAATACATTAAATTAAGTCAAAACACATAATCATCACCCAACATCCCAACATCCACATAATTATACAACAAAACAGCTATGTGTATCATAACATAGTACATAAATCAACAACTACCTCCACCATCTACCAAATCATACAAAACAGAAAAAAAACATACTGACCAAAGCAATCAATCAATCTCCTCCAGAACCAGACACGGTAGAGGAAGGGAAGCGGCCACCATACTGTTGCATGTACTTGGCGATACGCTGGTCTAGCAACTGTGTGGTCTCTATGGCCTGCCGACGGTTCTGCTCCTCCAACTGCGCCACTCTAGGCCGCAAATCTTCGATCTCTGCTAGATTGATCTGAGCTCTAGTCTGCCTACCCCATCTCAGACTGCTGGCCTGTAATAAATATTTAATTTAGCTGTGTGATCTCTGTAAGTGTATGTGCAGGTATGTGAATGATTAGCAGCGTGATAATGTTATTTAATTTAGTTTATGCATGTTTATGTAAGTGTATGTGTAGGTATGTGAATGATTAACAGTGTGATAATGTTATTTAATTTAGTTTATGCGTGTATAATGTATACATTTGAAAATATGTTCTTTTGGCCGTTTTTAAATTGTGATTCAACCATTTATTAACAAAAATAATAGTACGTTACATTACAAGATATCACTGCTTTTGATCTCTTTAACAGTAAATGTGACAAATTTATGCATGTGTACAACATATATCAGGCAAACTAAATTAAATAACATGTCTTTTTCGTTATTTTTTTTTGAAATGACATTCAAGTAACGAATTAATATATTTTGGTAATGCATAATGCTTTCATAACGAAGTGACTCAAAACCAATGTACTGAATTTTAAAACTTATATGATACCCAATATATTATTTACTTACCACTTGATTGCCAAATCCATATCGTCTGCCATGCTCCGATGGATCCATAACTGACTCAAAAATAGCATCCTCCGCATCCGTCGTCAGCTGATCTCGACCCGTATCAGAAAGGAGTTTCTGGCGTTGCTCCATAAACTTTTCCTACATTAACAAATTAATATCATCATATCTTATTTCATTATATTTTAACAAGTAGAACAATTACTAATACTGCATAAAATGAAATATGCTTACATGGCTCTTGCTGGATTTATCGTCCTACCATGTATACGAAACTGTCCCGTCCGGATTTACATGCTCGACATCATGCGTACAAGTAAACACGTCCATATAGCCCACGGGACCATGCACCTCAGCTTCCTGAAATTTATTTTTACATACAATTATTGTACATTTAAAATTATATAGCACAAACTATTTACAATTTGCATTCAGTAAATTTACCAACTCCTACCGATACTGCTGAAATGACTTCGACCCTCCGCGATGAGTGACAGGATTTTTATTTCTATTTGCAGAGTTTCTTTCCGACTCCGCCTGTACATTCAAAATTTGATACATTATTTATTGATCATGTATTTTTTGATATTTACTACTAGTCAAATAACTTAAAAAAATTAGTATACTTGCCTTCGCCTCGTCAGTTTCCCAATATCCCAACCATGCTTGCCATACGCTCTCCCCCATCCAACGTGGTTTCTTACCTGATTTCTTGATTTCGGATATCAAGTCCCTATAGTTTTTACGCATCTTCTTCATCCAATATTCTCGTTCCAACTGCATATCGTCTGTCTGAATGTCCATCTCAACCTGTGTTTCACGATAATAAGCAAAAAGAATATTAAACTGTAAACGATAAACAGTAAAAATATGACAAAACGAATTAAAAATGGAAAACAGAAAAATATACTTACTAGGACATCCTGCCAAATACACTCTACTATGTGGGGAGGGATGTTATCCCACTTCGGCCAACACGCACTCATCCTACTCCGGTAAGAAGCTCTAGAAACATCTAACACAACCTTCGAGGGCAGTAGGTCGAATCCCATGTTTTTAAATATGATACAGATAAGTACGTACGTATGTCAAAAAAAAAAGATGATGAATAAAATTTAATTCTTACCCCTCTGCTCTAGGTACTAAAGAAACTGTAGGACGCTGTGATGCTTCCGATGGACCACTGCCATTGCCTCTTGAAGATCGGGAAGAGCTCCTACCTCTAGATGACATTATGATAAACCTGTGACGTATATACACATTATTTCAAAAGAGAATAATAACATGATAATGAAATATATTTCATACGTAAATGACATCAACGGTATAAATTGCTAAATTAATGACTGAAATAGAAATAGAAATGGAAGTGTGTTATACCCGATTCATAATGGGTCTCATGTTCCGACGATAAGCAGATTACATTGCATTTTTAATAGAAATTGCTAAATAAATGACAAATGGAAATGACATAAACATGTAAACAATGGTAAATGTACAGATTTGGTTTCATAGTTACATCAATTTCATAATACATCAAGAATTCAACATAGTTACATCAATTGCAAAAAATCAGATTCGGATTTTTATCAATCATCGTCATCTTCTGATTCAGATTCGGTCTCGTTTTCTACGATATTTTCCTCTGAACTGTCAAATGCTTCTACCAAAACATTTGATGCATCGATCAAAGGACCGAAATCTGTATGATCGTTTGTAATTATTATTTCGTTATTTTCCTCAAGATCTGCCTGATAAGATTGTTCGTCTAGAATATTCTTCCCATCGAATGTAAATCTGGCCTTTGTTTTAAAAACTACAGACCAATCTGCTTTATCCCTTTTTAGAGACGGATAAGGAGCATAATAAACTTGCAATGCTTGTTTGGCTAGTACAAAAGGATCGTACTTGTGATAGTGCGATGTATGCTTTATTTCGATAAGATTATAATCCTTGTGCACATTAATTCCAAAACCTGGAACATTGTTAAACCAATTGCATCTAAATAGAAACACCTCCTCCACGGGTTGTGAGAAATATGTCAGTTGCAAAATTTGTGTTAGAACGCCATAAAAATCATTTATGTAATTTTCTGGATCATCACTACCTTTAACAAATACACCAGTATTATTCGTTAATTTTTCTGTACCATATTCTTTGGTGTTAAATTTATATCCATTGACGAAATATATTGGATATGTCTTGACCACTCTTTTTGGTCCCATCGCAAGATGTTTCAACCCTTCGTCAACAACACAATTTCTCGGCTCATAAACGTAATTTGAAAATCGACCGGAAAATTCCTTCGTGAGATCTCCGTTCGGATGTTCACGTTCATAAACACTGTATATATAAACAAATTATTACATTAGGTTATACATGCGCATGAATTATAGAAAAGAATAAAACACAAATTATTATTTCAGATTACCTAACAAACAGTGCAACCTCGGCATAACTTAGAAGAATATAAGTGTGTGCTACATGAAGATCTCTATCATCTAGCCATATTTCTACAAATTTTCCAGAAGGCCGACCATGTTGTCTAAAAATAGATAACATTGCTTAAGAGGACTCTTGTTCGTCGCCTTCGTCATTACGAGGAACACTTTCAAATGATATATTCACATGGTCACTGAAATAGTGAGAGAAAAAGAATGAAGCTTCTTCTTCGATGTAAGATTTACATATCGAACCTTCAACTCGTGCTTTTTGCCTCACATTTTTCTTCAGATGATTTAGATATCTATGCAAAATTAATTTACATTAACTTCATCTTTCAAATGCAATTAAATTACGCGATAACATATTACAACCCTCTCAAATGGATACATCCATCCATATTGGACAGGACCTCGAAGTCGTGCTTCAGATGGGAGATGAACAGGTAAATGTTCCATTACATTAAAAAAACCTGGCGGAAATATTTTCCATCATTATGTGATAGTCGTGGCTTTTCATTCCGCTCAATCTATCGTTTTTAAAGTCAACACATCTACGAAGATTTGATGATATCCCATCAGGAAATATTAACCCTTCCACCCATTTTAACACAACTTTAACTTGATTATTATCTAATTTGTAACATGCTTTGGGTTTTTTACTGTCATTTAGTTTCATATGAAGCTCAGGACGTTTGCATAATTCTTCTATATCGCATCTTGATTTCAAATCATCCTTCGTCTTCCCTTTCACATTCAAAATTGTGTTAAAAACATTATCAAATACAATTTTCTCATTGTGCATTGTGAGAAATGCGAATTACGGATCTTAAGGCTAGAATTAACACTAGAGGGGGGGTGAATTTTGTTTTAAGGAATTACTAATTCTTGTTGAGTTTATATTAATTTGAACACAAATGTATGCAATATTCAGACACAGATATGATCACAGAATCAAACACAGATGCAGATATAAAGTAAAAGCAATAAAGGAAAGAACACACCGGATTTTATACTGGTTCGGAGTTACCATACATCCAGTCCCGCAACAAAAGTATGGATTTCCTTTCAAAATCAATTCTTACAATTACACCCTCGATTTCAAGGCCACGAGGTACACCGCTCTAGATTCACAATTCTCTGGGTAGAGATACTTGATTTTACGGGCAACAAGTTCACCCGATTGATTTTCCAGGCTACAATCACACCTTTTCTCGCTCGATTGAATACAAAGAAGTCTATAACTCTGAATAGCACTGGGATCTTGTTGAGATAGTGATAGAGAATCAAACTAGAGATGATCTAGTTAGATTCAATGGTGATTTCGGCAGAGTAATGGTAAAAATGTATATAAATAAATGTGGAAGAAGAAGAGGAGTGAAATCAGAGAAAATATAATTGTAAATTCGTTTAAAACAGCCCCTATTTATAGTAGAACAACATCCATGTCCATTCGTGAAAGGATATGACGAATAGACTCTTCCTTTGAAATTAAAACTTTTGAAATAAACTATCACCTTGTCGACAAGGGGTCCTTGGGGTTGTCGACAAGCCTAAGTTATTTTTGGTAATTTGTTTTTCTTTGAAAATAACTTATGTCTTGTATTAAAACTATTTTAAACTTTATAAATATACTTAACTATAGTTAAAATACATAAATAAGTATAGAGAATAATATTTTGGTATATATAAAATTTTACTATAATTTTATATTTAAATCTAAGTATAAATATTAAAAGTTAAATATGTTATAATTAAAAGATAGTTTAAAACCAAGGATAATTTGATATTGAAAATAAAGATTATTTTGAGGCTAAAAGTATTTTAAAACCAGGATAGATGTTTTTGATTTAAAAAGGAAGATTTTGAAATCATTTTGAAAACAAGATATAATTTTGTAAAACATTTGAATAAAAGTTAGTGGATACAAAACAATGTTCCACTAGATTTTTCGTAGGTTCCATCCCTTTAACGGGCTCGAAGTGGATTCCATTCCACGAATAAAATGGATTTTAAGATGTCAGTGCTTTTCTAGGAGTTTTAACAAAATTCCTAACTAAATTACTTATCTTGAAATCTTGAACTCTTGATAATCTTGATACTCATGAGTCTTGAATCTTGATATCTTCGATCTTGAGTTAATCAGTTCTTGAATCTCTATACTGTACAGTCTTCATTCTTTGGTACCTGTATATATATCCTGCATATACATATATATCTAAACAATAATGTTAGTATTTATATTTTATAATCTTATTCTAAGGTTGTTGTCATCAAAACCAACTTCTCAGGGACTAACAATCTCCCCCCTTATGATGATGACAACCTTTGTTTGTAAAATATTACTTCTATCCTAATAACTCCCCCTTAATCTATGCTTAACTATCCTATTTTATACTTCTCCCCCTTTGTCATCAACAAAAACAAAGTTTAAATCTATACAACCCCCCCCTTAATCTAATACTATATTACATGTGATTATAATGATAGTGTTATCATAAATAATCAACGCTTAATTCTGAAACTAAAACTTAGCCCTTAATAACTAACTCTCCTAACTAAGAATCCATATATGATAATATTTATAATAATGATAATGTGAGAATTTAAATATGAGAACACAAATCATTTATTAATTATATAATGTTATATTTACATTTGCGTAGAAAACGTAAGTAAGATCATATACAAATAACGATAAGAAAGAGAGAAAAGAAACTAATGTGTATCCTTGACAATGGGAGATCTATGAACCGAGCAATTTGGGTAGTGGAAACAGAAATTTCCACGTTGTTCGACTAAATTTCCATCCTTGTCAAAGCACACTTCGCCAATGCAAACAACTTTGTCGTCATCTTCAGCGTGCTCTTCTTCCATGAGGGCTTCTTCTTCTTCCTCCTCACTGTCCTCTTGCACTTGAACACTTGAGTATTCTTCATCGACCAAGATGGAATTGGCGTGATTGTCCATTAGAAACTTTTGCAAGTTTCTAAGGATTTTGCCTTGCCGTTCTTGTTCTTTGGCCATTCTGATTTGCACCACTTGAATTTCAGTCATAAGTTACAGTGCATCCTTCAAGGAAACCTCCATCAGTCGGATGTGTCAACGTACCTTCTTCCTCCGTTCTCACACTATGCCATCTCATATTAGATGCAGTTACAGAAGATGCATATAATCTTTGAAGCCTTGGAGTGATGGGTAAGTAATGCATACGCTTGTATGGAACTTCCTTCCCCTTCTTTTTTCTTGGTTTGTATCTCTCCTGATTACAAATTTTACAATTTCTAAGGTTTGCGTCTTCTTTCCAAAACAACATGCAGCCTTTTAAACATGTATCTATTTTCTGATAAGGTAAACCAAAAGCCGACATAAGTATTTTAACTTCATAGTGATTTTCACACATTAGATTATCGCGTGGCATGTCTTTTTGCAGCTTGTACAACAGCCGTAAACCCAGCTTCAGTGATGTTGTATTTTGACTTCATCGCAATGTATTCTGCGATTACTGACAGCTGAGTGCCGCTTTTACAACCATCCCAAATAGGTTTCTTAGCAGCATCTAGTAAATCATAATTTTTTTTGCTTCAATATTTGGTTCTTCAACATTTCCGTCGTCGTCGTCAACTTCAACCATAGGAAACATTGATCGTGCTGCATCTTCGACCATATTTTCTATACAGGTCGTCGTAACTACTTCGTTAACGACACTTGCAGACTCTATAGAAGTATTTGCTACAACTTCTCCATGCCGATCCCAAACATAATACTCGGGTACGAAACCGTTTTAGCACAAATGAACTTTCACAATATCTGGTAACAAATACTTCAAATGTCTACACCTACTACACGGACAACGAATTTATGGATCGTTTCCGTTATTAATTAAAGAAAATTCAACAAATACGTTTATACCATTATAAAAATCTTCTTTTATTGAGCCTCTCAGTCCTTTTCTTTGGTACATCCATCTCCTCCGATCAAAAAAATAATTAATCATTTTTCCTATTTGAGAAAATGAGTCACAAGTTCAAAATTTAATATTTATTTTCAAGAATACAAATTCGAAAAAGATTATTTTCATGGTCGTATAATATTTGAATTTAAAGAACTATTTCACAAATTAAAAAATATTTTCAAATATGACACATTTTATTTTTTAACGTATCGATACAAAATTTTGTACAAAAAGATATTTTTTTCCATGGTCAGGCATCCTATTTCCCATTACAAACACAGTAAGCATTTACATTTCGTATATTACTTCGTCTCAAACGATTCAACAAAATTTAGGCAGCATTTCCCTTTTGTTCCCTGCATTGTACACAAATGCGTGTACGCAGAAAATAAAAAAGAAAAGTTAGGCCGAAATTTTATGAACCGTTTGAGATGAAGTAGTATACAAAATGTATTATATGTTTACTATGTTTGAGACGAAGTAGTATACAGCTTACTATTTTCATAACTTGTCCAATACAGGGACAAATCCAACAAACATTGTACCAGATGAATATAAATGGTCGTTTTTTTGAAAAAAAACGACTATTTATATAACGATCATGTACAACACTCGTCAGACGGTACCAAAAACTCTCTAAGGGACATTATTTAATTAAATGTGCGCATTTTACGAAAAAATACAGTTTTACTAACTGTTCACATTTACAAAAATATATTTTAATTTAACACATTTATTCGACGTATTACATCAACTTAAGGCTAGTTTAACATTTTTGTCATTTTTCAATACACACAATTATAATTTAGACTCATGCATTTTTTTGTTGCATAAGTCAATATGTGCACAATATAATACTCCTAGCTCGTGCATTCATTTTATCTTATTCCAACTAACACAATACAATGATAGTAGTGCTACACACATATATAATCGTAGAATCAAGGCATACACAACGATTCACATATACACGAACAACCATAAATTATACATGTTTTTCACAATTTCACGATAAAAGATGAAATAGGTATACCATGGAATGCTAGAAACTATTATAACACTATCGAAACAACTTCAATCACCAATTAGCCCTAATTTATCAACTTATGCAAATCTAGAAATAGGGTAAAAATTGAATTTTTCGCGAAAATAAGAGATTATACCTGAGCTAGAAAGCAAGAGAGGTTGAATTCGTAGCCGGGGAGGATGCAAAAATACGAAATTAGTGATTGGAGGCTTGGGGAGTGAACTTGGGAATTTGTAATTAGGTTTTGGGTATTATGAAATGAGGAAGAAGAGGCTCGGTTGGAGCCTGTATTTCGCGATTTTTCGACGGCTTTCGATGGCTGCCGACGGCCCGTCGGAAGCTGTCGGAAAATGGCCGTCGAAAGCCGTCGCCCCTCCCTGTCGCTATTTAACCCTTTTCTAGTAGTGATAAGCTGACAAAAAAGAATCGTTACCCATTGCCTCGTATAGACGATCTTATTGATCAGTTGGTTGGAGAAAAGGTGTTCTCTCAACTTGGCTTGGCTATCAGATTCCATCAGCTGCATTAGCCGAAGACATTATTCAGAAGACTGTTTTCGTACACTCGACAGACTTTATGAGTGGTTTGTCATGCCCTTTGGACTGACCAATGCACCCCCTACTTTGTTGATCTAATGAGCCGAGTTTTTATAGGGTTGCTTAATAAGTTTGTGGTGGTATCTTTGGAAAACATTTTAGTTTATTCAAGGAGAAAGGAGGAGCACATGATGCATCTAGACGAAGTGCTCAATACACTCTATGGACATAAGTTGAAGGCGAAGTTTTACAATTGACATGTTTGGCATAAGGATGTATGCTTTTTGGGACCATGAGCATGGGCTGGCGGTCCAGTACAAGAAAAATTACTTTCAAACAGCAAAGGAGAACAGTTTTTAAATGTTTATTGTTGTTATCGAGCCTTTTATAAATAGGAAAAACCCAAAGACAACACAAGGAAATGATGAGATCTTTATTGAGTAAATTTTCAAAGGTCGTTTCCTTTAAAAATTTCATTGCCGCGTAAAGTTAATTTCCCTCTTCTATGAAAATAAGCAACCCTAAATCACCTATGTTTCCAAATCTTAATTGCCTTTATTCTACAAATCCTTTAAAACGACTCCTTTTCAAATCCTAATTGCCTCCGCTCTACAAACTTTTAAAATGGCTCCTTACTATCATGACCGTTACTCACAAAGAAGATCACCAAGGCTGCTTTGCTATGGTTGCATCAGAGAGATATCATTCATTGAGTTGGCCAATCGCATCACTTGGAGCTTAGTCGCGTACACTTGCTGTTTCCTGGAGATTTGACCAGGCAACTAGTGCTCGGCATCAGGTAGCACTCGGCATCAGAGAGTGTTCGGCATCTGGGAGTGATCGGCGAAGTACTCGGCATCCAGTGGAACTCGGCATCAGAGAGTGTTCGGCATCTAGGAGTACTCGGTGAAGTACTCGGCATCCAGTGTACCCGGCATCCATGATACTCGGCATCAGATAGTACTCGGCGTAGTACTCAGTGTCAGGTAGTGCTCGGCATCAGCTGGAGCTCGGCGTCAATTAGTATTCGGCGCCCAGTAGAACTCGGCGACAGAAGTGCTCGGCATCCAGAAGACGTTCAGTGTGCATAACTAGTCAACGTGACAGTATCGTTCGGCCTGCATGCATTGTTCGATCAAGAGCTTCGGACAGAGATACGTTCGGCTTCAACTGCAACCATCCTGCACTTCCCACACATCAAACGTACCATTCGGCATGGAAGGGACCGTTCGGCATGGAAAGGATCGTTCGGCATTATGGCGTTTGGCATGCTTGGTTCGGCAAGCAGCAACCACTGTACTCGGGCTAGAGTGTTCGGCCACCAAGCCCACTTGGAAAGTCCAGCCCATATTTGCTTATAAATAGAGGGGCAGGGTCACAGTGAAATGGGATCTTTTTGGAGAACACTGGGGAGACTCTGCCATTTTTGAGACTCATCTTCTCTACTTAACAACTTCATTCAAGCAGTTGATCTACGAATTGTATTTGTAATCAATCATTAAGAAGATCAATAAAGTTTAATCTCAAAGTGGACGTAGGCAATTACGCTGAACCACTATAAATTTGGTGTTCTTACTTTCTGCATTTAAATTAGCATTGTCTTCTCTGTTTAATTTACCTTCATCACTTATTTCTCTACACAATCTTCTTCTACGAGGTTAGTGACCAATTTTGGTGCTAACACTTTGGTGCTTTCACTGAGAATTGAATTCTCAGACCTTAAGGATCTGCTTTGAAGCTATTGGATTGAGCAAATCCCCCAAAGAAGATCCGAGTCATTGACAGGACATCCGTTGATTCTACTCAGAGTTCATACCAATAACTCTACAATGGCGAGACCACGTACCAGGTCAGCTTCTCATAATGCGGATGCCCATGAGACTGCTAGCGTGCAACAAGAAGGACCTAGCAATCAGCCAGCAATTCCGGGTGTAGGAATTGCCGCCCAGGACCAAACTCCAGTTGTCACCAGAATAGAGTTCAACGACTTGATGGGAGAACTCAGGGAAAGCAGGAGACAACTAGGAGAGCAGATGCAAGCTAACGCCAACCTGATGGCACAACTCACTCAACAGCAGCAACAAAATGCTGGAGGCAATCCCGCTCCCTATTCCTCATCCGACAGCTCAACTTCTTCTGATGAACCTCCCAGGCGCAGACGCCGTAAGACTGAAGCTGCACGGATGGGTGATGCTGCCCAAACAGCTGGAAACCGCGACCAAGTCGGAGCTGGGAACTTAGGAACTGGAGTACAGGTGGAAGCTGGAGGCCCAGACCATCAAAACGCTAATGATGTCGAACCTCAAGACGCACGATTGGCAGATCGCCAGGAGAGGAGGCATCAACATGGACAGTCACGTAGAACGGACTCTAATCTCCCACCTTCCATACAGACACCAGACCTGACAGCCATGGTCAGGCAATTGATGAAAGAAAATCAGGGCTTGACGAATGATGATTGGGGAGTATCAAGGAGTCACACTCCGTTCACAGATGTTGTGTTACAGGCAGCGTACCCTAGAAAGTTTAGTATGCCAACTATCCCTACGTACGAGGGAAAGACTGACCCTAGATAGCATGTCATGAGGTACGAATGGATAATGGATTCAGCTAGAGCAAATGATGCCACCAAGTGTAGATGCTTTCCAATTACTCTATCTGCGATCTCTACTATGTGGTTTACCCGACTTCCTCCGCGGTCTGTATCCAATTTCGAGGAGTTGGCAAAGAAGTTTATTAAGCAGTTCAGGATACACACTACTCGTCCGAAGGACGTAATGTCTCTGTCAAGTGTAATCCAAAGTCCCGGGGAGTCATTGAAGGAATATTTACAAAGGTTCCATGTCGCGGCAACTGAAGTCAGTAATCCCAATGATCATGCAATTCTAATGGCTGTGATGAGAGGTGTGGATCCGGAGTCTGAATTTGGAGACTGGTTGGCAGGAAAACCTCCGACCACCCTAGAGCGTTTCTACTCAAAGGCACACCAATTCATAAGGAGGGAAGAAGCCAGGTGGGTAAGACGAGATAAGGCACCAGGACCTGTCCAAGAGTCTATGAAAAGCAACGTTGCTATGAAGCAGTCCGGAGACAGCTCGAGAAAGGTCCAAGTCAATGTCCAGAACAAGCCTGGGCAGTCTAAGGAGTCCGGAGGAAGAAATCAAGGGAAGAAGAGAGAAGCGGGGAAGTGGAAATCGAGAATTCCAAGCTACAGCGAGTATACTCCGCTGAACGCGCTGCTTGAGAACATTTACCTATCTACCTGCAATACTTTTCAATACAGAAAGCCACGTCCAAAAGAATCAACCGAGGAACAGAAGCGGACCGGGAAATATTGTCGCTTCCGTGAGACTTATGGGCACAATACAGAAGAGTGCAGACACCTGCATGACACTATCGAGAAGTTGATCATGCAAAAGAAGTTGCAAGAATTTGTGAAGGATCCACAGGAAGGAGGACAGGGAACGTCCAACACGGGTCGTGCACCAGCTCCGCATCATCCCGAGGAGCCTGCCCGAACCGTAGGTAGACTAGTCATAAATACAATTATCGGCGGACCTCACCCCACGGATAAGATTTGGTAAGAGATGGAGCGATATGCAAGTTCCCTGAAGCATGCAGATTTCGAGTGCTGTTCGAACGTGGAGGATGGGACTCCTACCAAGCAGCAGCACGTAATGACAGATGACATAGTGTTCAGAAACATGGATGCTGATCAAGTGGAGGCTCCAACCATCGACCCGATGGTCATATCTGCGATGATTGGACCGGCATATGTGAAGAGAATTCTGATTGATTGCGGAAGCTCTGTCAACATCATCTTCAAAAAGGCTTATGACCAAATGAAAATGGAAACAAAGGACTTGAAACCGTCCAAGGCTCGTATCCACGGATTTAACGGCGCTGCGACCGATGCAGTGGGGTATGTCGAGTTACCAGTTGAACTGGGACAAGGCGAGCGTCGGAGGGTGCGGATTCTACCCTTCATAGTTTTGGATGTGGATTCTCCATATAATGTCTCCTTGGGCCGGCCGGCCCTGGCTGAGTTTAGGGCAGCATTGGCCCCGTGGTGTTTAACTTTGAAGTTCCCAACTGACAAAGGAGTAGGTATTGTTCATGGCGACCAAGCAGCTGGTCGTTCCTGTTATGTGGCTGAGCTCCGAGAGGCCCACCGAAGGGAGAAAGGAAAGGTTGCGGACAATCCCGTCCGCATCCATAATACGGATAATTGACAAGTAGTGCCCGAGCCCTGGCTCGGGCATAACTCTCGGATCTTCAGAGACATAGATCCGAGAGACGACGAGGAGAAACCCAGGGAAGAAAAGGCGGCGCCGGCTGAACTGACGGTTGACATTTCAATCAGCCAAAGCGACCCTTCACGATTACTGAAGATCGGATCACAACTTGGCCCCGCAATGACTGAAGACCTTAGTGACTTCCTTCGGGCGAATCTTGATGTTTTCGCCTGGACGCATTCTGATATGTGTGGGATCTCTCCCGCCATCACGAGTCATATGTTGAACATAGACCTGAAATACGTCCCAGTTAAACAAAAGAGGAGAGGAATGGACCCGGAGAGGTCTGCTGCTCTCAGAGAGGAGGTGGACAAACTCAAAGCCAATGGATTCATCCGCGACGCCCTCTATCCTGAGTGGGTATCGAACCCCGTACTGGTGAAAAAGGCAAATGGGAAATGGAGAACTTGCGTAGACTATTCTGATTTGAACAAAGCGTGCCCCAAGGACAGTTTCCCATTACCAAGGATCGATTAGTTGGTCGACTCCACCGCAGGACATGAGCTGTTATCATTCATGGATGCGTACTCGGGGTACAACCAAATCCCTATGCATATCCCGGACCAAGAACACACCAGCTTCGTTACAAATATCGGGCTATATTGCTATGTAGTAATGCCCTTCGGGCTGAAGAACGCAGGAGCGACTTATCAACGTTTGGTGAATCGAATGTTCAAGGACCAGCTTGGTAGGATGATGGAAGTCTATGTGGACGACATGCTCGTGAAGTCACGACAGTCAAACGACCACATTCGAGACTTGGCTGAAATGTTCGACATACTCAGGTATTACGGGATGAAGATCAACCCTCTGAAGTGTTCCTTCGGCGTTGCGTCGGGGAAGTTTTTGGGATTCATCGTCAATGCTAGGGGAATTGAAGCTAACCCCGAAAAGATCCAGGCTATTCGAGATGTGCAAGTACCCAGGACTATAAAACAGGTACAGAGCTTGAATGGAAAAGTAGCTGCGCTAAGTCGATTCATATCAAGGGCAACTAACAAGTGCATCCCATTCTTTGATATAATAAAGAAAGGAAAGAGGAATTTTGAATGGACACCTGGTTGTGAGGAAGCATTCCGGGGTCTGGTGAGGCATCTGGAGAGTCCACCAATGCTGTCAAAACCAGTAAACCACGAGACGCTGTACGTATACTTGGCTGTATCCCCGCATGCGATAAGTGCGGCTTTAGTTCGCTAGGAGGACCGAGTCCAGTGGCCGGTGTATTATGTTAGCAAGCGTTTAACGGGGGCAGAGAGAAATTACCCTAACATCGAGAAATTAGCTTATTGCTTGGTGATTGCGTCACGTAAGCTGCGCCCATACTTCCAAGCACACTCAATCGGTGTTTACACCGATCAACCCCTGCGGCAGGTACTCCAACGACCAGAAACTTCTGGAAGGTTGCTAAAATGGAACATCGAGTTAAGCCAATTCGATATCGCCTACTTACCACGGAGAGCCGTACAAGGGCAAGCATTAGCAGACTTTATCGCTGAGTTTACCATACCCGTCGAACCGGGTAGTCACGACGTCATTCCCCCCGTTCGATGGAAATTATACACCGATGGGGCATCAAACGACCGTTGCTCCGGCGCGGGCGTAGTTCTTATAACTCCGGAAAACCGATCAATCTGTTATGCTTTGAAGCTCGATTTCCCAGCCACAAATAACGAAGCGGAATATGAAGCACTCATCGCTGGCTTGAAGCTCATCGGGGAACTCGGGATCAGATCAGTTGAAATCTTTTGTGACTCACAGTTGGTGGTCTACCAAGTGCGGGGAGACTACCAAGCAAAGGGACGAAAGCTTGCTCCGTACCTTGTTCAGGTCCAAGAACTACTATCAAATCTTGAGCGTTATGACATTTCACATGTCCCGCACGAACAGAACAAAGAAGCCGACTTATTGGCTAAGTTTGCGAGTACCGGCGATGCACAACAAATGGGATTGTATCCCATTGAAGTCTTGCATGCCTCGAGCATAGACGAGATGAAAGTCGATCGCGTGTTGGAAACATAAATCGAGAAGGAATCGTGGATAACCCCATTCAAACTGTACCTGACAATTGGGGCCTTACCAGAAAAAAGAAGCGAAAGACGGCAGGTCCTTCGAAAGGCCGCGCGATACGTAATGCAGGATGGGACAATGTATCGAAAAGGATTCTCAGTCCCATTATTATGATGCATCGCTCATAATGAGACAAAGCGGATCTTAAGAGAGGTTCACGAAGGGGAATGTGGCGACCATACTGGGGGGCAAACGCTAGCAAAGAAGATCCTCCGCTATGGATATTACTGGCCAACCGTAAACCGGGACGCCGCAGACTATGCAAGAAAGTGTGACAAGTGTCAAAGATATGCGAAAATCCCGAGGACTCCATCAACGGAACTCACACAAATGGTTAGTCCCTGACCATTTGCAATCTGGGGAATCGACATAATCGGCTCTTTGCCTATATCTAAAGGTGGTGCGAAGTACGCGATAGTTGCAGTCGACTATTTCACAAAATGGGCTGAGGCAGAGCCTTTGGCCACAATCACCTCTAAGAAGGTCATTAACTTCGTTGTACGAAACATTATATGCCGCTTTGGCCTTCCCTGAACTATCATTACAGACAACGGGACGCAATTTGAAAGCAGAGAGTTCAGAGAGTTCTGTTTAAAGTATGGCATCGAGAAGAAGTTCGCCGCCGTTGCACACCCAAAGGCTAACGGACAAGTCGAGGCCGTTAACAAAATAATCAAGTCCATACTAAAGAAGCGTCTGGAGAAGGTTGGAGGCAAGTGGGTAAATGAGCTCCCAACAGCACTATGGGCTTATAGAACTACCCACAAGTCCGCGACCGGCCACACTCCATTCGCCTTGGCATACGGCTCGGAAGCCGTTATACCCGTAGAACTTGAAGTTCCATCACACCGAGTGACGTACTATGATCTGAAGACGAACCAGGACCTCTTGTTGGAATCACTGGACTGCATCGATGAAAAGCATGAAGAGGCCGAATTAAGGGCGGCGGCACATAGGCACCGAGTCAAGCGTTACTACGACGGCTGAGTCCGCCCAAGAACTTTTGATGTAGGTGATCTCGTTCTGAAACGAGTTTTCCCGGTTCCATCGCGCATGAATCCCAGCTGGGAAGGTCCATACGTCATTGAACGGAAGCTTGGAGAAGGAACATTCAAGCTAGCGACCGTTGATGGCGCGACACTCCCCCGAGCATGGAACAGTGAGCATTTGCGGCATTATTATATTTAGCATGTTTTCCTTTCTTGTTTTAGGTACTGTTATTTCCTATGTGTTTTCGTTCAGTTTTGGCTTAGCTTCTTTTTAACTATGTAATCAAGCAGTCTAGTTGTTTTTCATTAATAAAGGCTTGAAGCCGTATTTTCCACAAATCACTAATGTTTCTATATCTCATGATCGGATGACGAATTACATTATCCTATACGATATACAGACTTGTGTAAACGATTCCAAATCTCCGAATCCCCAGAGCACGGATCGGAGTACTCTAAATCCCCAGAGCGCGGACTAGAGTTTAAACGACTCCAAATCTCTGAATCCCCAGAGCGCGGAGCGGAGTACTCTAAGTCCCCGGAGCGCGGACTAGAGTATAAACGATTTCAAATCTCCGAATCCCCAGAGCGCGGAGCGGAGTACTCTAAGTCCCCGGAGCGCGGACTAGAGTATAAACGATTTCAAATCTCCGAATCCCCAGAGCGCGGAGCGGAGTACTCTAAGTCCCCGGAGCGCGGACTAGAGTATAAACGATTTCAAATCTCCGAATCCCCAGAGCGCGGATCAGAGTACTATAAATCCCCAGAGCGCGGACTAGAGTATAAACGATTTCAAATCTCCGAATCCCCAGAGTGCGGAGCGGAGTATTCTAAGTCCCCGGAGCGCGGACTAGAGTATAAACAAATACGAACCTCCGAATCCCCTGAACGCGGATCAACTTACTCTGAATCCTCGGAGAGCAGATTTAGAAAAAAGTCCAAGTACTCGAGAGATGTGGAACGAGAAATATGCCACGTCTGGAGATGTTTGAACGACACGAAAATGGACTACGAGATAATGCAACCCGTAACAAGTGGAGTCATGACTACAGTTAGTCAACAAACCCAAGAAAAGCAATAGAATCATTCAAACGAAAAAGAAACTAAACTTCATTCAGTAGTTCAAAATGGGGTTACACAGTTACTCCTACAAAACTCAGAGTTCAAAACCTATCTATACAAACTGCAAGCCAAAAAAAAGCAACGACAAGACTTAAGCAAGAAGCTCGTCGAACAAGTGTATCGATTACTTCTTCGTTTTCTTCTTCTTATCTTCCTTTGTTTTTTCCGACGACTCCTCTCCCTCACGCTTTTTCTTGGATTTCTTGCTTGCCAAAGAAGCGGAGTCGGGAGTAGGGGATGGAACATCCAGTGGTTTAAACCTGCCCGGGAGAATGATTTTCAAAGGTCTGTTCCGAGGGTCGGTGAGTTCCAGTATTTCGGGTTCAACTTTGACCTCGACCTTTTTCTTCTCCTCTGCGGCGAGGCGGTCCTTCATGCTCACCTTTGAGGTATGCTCAGAGGCGCCAGTGATTTCGATTTCGTCACTCCCTTCGGCAGGAGATGAAGTGTCAAGCTTATCATCATCTAGCGCCCCAATCACTTGAGCATCGGGACCAGGAATTACTCCCGCATGAACAGCGTCGCTTGTTTTCTCTGCCTCCTCCTTGGCGTCATCGCTCCTCGGAGTTGGCTCGGCATCAGAGCGGCCTGCATGAAAACATAAAGAATGAACGTTAGAACGAATAAATGCTGGAAGATAACAAAATCTTTTGACTTCTAGAAAAGAAGAGTTTCCTACCGGGTTCTGGTTGGCTATCGGTTGCGTGTGGGGTTTCACCCTCCAGAATAGGAGATAGCACGTGAACGCCAAGCCCAGGTTCTTCAGGATCATAGCCGGCATGCTGCTCGAACGGGTCAAGTGTCGGCCGACCGGTCGGTTGAGCAGCGGGAGGAGCAGCAATATGAGGAGCCGTAGTCTCAGCCCCAGACGGGCCAGCTTCATCACTTTTCTCTTTTGGAAGGGGAGAGCCTTTGTTATAGAGCGCCAAAGCTACGGACAGATCCGTTGGCTCATTCCCCCTAAGAAACTCCTTCACCAAGGCATCCTCATCGACCTCCTCAGAGCCCGACTCGATTTTCCGGATCTTTACTAAGGTTTTCTAGGCCTCAGCTAGGGATTCGAGATAGCCATCGCCCAAGAATGTCAAGTCACGATGCATAAGGACGCGGGCTCCATACTCAGCAATCAACGGGTCAAACATGCATTTGACCTCTTCCCTGCCAGCTTCTGCGGCCGCCTCGAGGCGAGAGTCAATCTGCTCCGCAGCTTTTCTTTTGCCCTCCTCACGGGCTTCGTCCTTCATTTTCTCAACCCCAGCAAGTTCATTATCGAGTTTCGTTTTCAGGAGACGAGTGGCGACGATTTCATCACAATATCGTTGTGATTCTTCTTGAGCAGCTACCTTGTCCTCCTTTTCCTTGGAGAGTAATTCTTTCAGCTCTCTGACTTGAGTGGCGAGCGCGTCCCTTTTTTTGAACGGAATCTTTTTCTAGGGCGAGGGCACCGCTGTGCTGGACTGCTTCATCAAGCTCTTTCTTGTGAGCCATCTCTAAACGGGTAACTGCTTCAGCAGTATCTTTTGCGCTTTGCTCGGCGGCTTCCAGCTTCGACTTGTACGAAGCGAGCTCTTCGTCTTGGTGCTTGATGATGTTTTTGTCGCAGCCAGCCTCCAATTTCAGGCGATCAATCTCATATTGACGCTCAACGGACACCTCCAAGATCTTTTCAACCAAGTGTACAAACGCGTCATGTTGAACATAGACGTCGTTATTGCAGGCAATGGCACTCTGCTTCACGTGACCGGGAATATGGTGAATAGCCGGGAGAAACTTCAAACCGTCGAAGCAAATTTTCGGAAACTTGGCCTTAAGATCGACCATCTTTTCCGCGACAGTTGGATCAACCGCGGGAGTAGGGGGAGGAGGCTTTGGAAGTTCCGCTCTTTTTCGTTGCTCCCGAACTTGCCTTATACTCGATGAACCGGAGTGTTGTTCTCGAGGAGCATCAGATTGGTGGCCCTTCTGTGAAGACTTCTCCTTATCCGGCTCAGTTGGAGGGAGAGGATCGCGGGACTGTGAAGATTGAGAATATGCCTTCTTACGGTGAGACGACTCGCGGGGACGATTGTCTCTATCTTCATAATCATCTCTGTCCCTGCGTCTGCTTGAACCTGAGTCCCGTCCAGAATGATGAAATATGGAAGAGCCATGAAGGCGATCGAATCCATGAGAGCGTCCCATGTCACCTGAAAAAAATGGAGATAACAACGAGTTAAGAAAAATCCGGGAAATAAGAAAGAACTTGAAGTGTATGATGGAATGCGTAAGTGCGTGTGTGTCCTAGTGTTCCCCCTACAGACCAGTTCTTTTATCTTTACTAATCGGAGTATTCTCTCCCTGGACTGGGAGTTGAACTCCCGCGTTGCCTTTAGCGGGCGAAGAAAACTTGAGGGCTTCAGGATCGTCAAACCTGTAATTAAGTATATCATCGGGAATAGACAGGTTCGACAGGCCCCTCAGGGAACTTTCCAGGTGCTGTGAGGAAGCCTCTTTCTCGGGCGGGATAGGCAAAACTTTTGAAGTACCACCAACTTCCTCTTTCCGGGTTTTGTGTTTTAACCTTTTCTTTCCCTTCGAAGGGGAGGATGACGTGTCAATGTCGTGAACTTCGACAGCCGGATCCCAAGCAGGACCCACATTCTCGTCTTGGGTCTCAGGAGCGTCATCCTCTTTGTGCTCGCCTTCTTCGTGCGCATCGGGAGTTCGGCGTGATGACGACCCAGCCAGTTTTTTCCCTTTACCGGATGCCGGCTTGGGAATAGAGACGCCCTCCGGAAGGCTAATCCGGCGACCAGGGGCAAGCAAGCCAAACTTCGACAATGACTCGTTTGAAATGATGGTCTGAATGTCTCGCTCCTCGGCAGGAAGAGCTCTAATGGCTTCAACGGCCTCAGAATATCCTCGGCCCTTCGGATGCGGGTTGATATCTAAAGAGATGAAACGATGAGTTAGAAAAAGCATGACTCCGATTAATCGCGAAAGATGATTCAGTGGAGAGACTTACTGCCTTCAACCCATCTCCTCGCAAAACCAGGAGGGCAACGCACGTAGAACCATTCCTGTTTATACAGGGCGAATTTACTACATGCCCCTGTCAAGATTTGGCATTTGTGGTAGGGCTCAAGGAACATGAAGGAAGGGCTGTCTTTCCGCCTCTTGACCATATAGATGTATCTGATGTCGCCAGGAGTTGGAGGTCTGGAGAAGACGGCCATAAAGAGTAGGTAGGTCCCATGAAGGAACGCATGACCATTTGGGTGCAGCTGCGACGGGGCAATGTCTATATACTATAACACATCCCGAAGAAATAGGTTAAACGGAGGCACGCTGCCCATCCAACACATGAACTTGTTGCAAGTGGTGTATCCGACTGGGGGCAGGTGAGGGCGATCATGTCGCGAAGGGACTAGCACATCAGCGAAAGGAATCCTGTGGATGGAGCATATCCGTTGGAGTGTGGCTTCATTGATCTTCGAAGCCTGTGAATCAATCGGATTGTCTAGTAGAATCGTTGCCTCCAGGTCATCGGGTGCTAAGTTATGAGCCGGAGAAGTCGGCGGATTAGAAGTATTAGCGGCTTCTTGCCTTGATGACGGCCCAGGCCTGTAGGATATAGTGGTGGAGCTAGACTTTCTTGACATCCTCAAAAAATAACGAACCTGGCTAAGTGCTTGAGAAAACTATACATAAAAAAAACGTTGAACGTTAGAATTAGCAATACGAGTTTTCCCCCCACGTGGTGTGTGAACTAGTGCAAGCAGTTGTGTACAAGCAATAAAAAGATTTCAAAGATATAAAAATGAGCTTCGAATCGTCGCCTTCGAAGACCGTCTCAAAAAGCCCGCCTTGAGGTGGTTTAAGTTTACTGAAGCTAGGGAGTTAATGATCCAGGTCAGTTTCGCATGATGGTGTGCTTAGATCTTTGTCCTTGTATTGATTAGGCAAGGCAATTGTTCGTTCGACATTTACAGTGTTCGGCCTAAGTATGGTTCAACATTTATCATTGGTCGGCATTTATAATTGTCCGGCATGTGCATTACTCGGCCTTGATATTGTTCGGCCTAGGTATAGTATTCGGCATGAATGTTTGTTCGGCAGGCCAGTTATTCGAAACATATACTGTTCGGCATTTAAATGGTGTTCGGCAATTGTATTATTCGGTCTAAGTTCTGTTCGGCATGTGTGTGTCTGTTCGGCATGTTAGTTGTTCGGCACATAACTGTTCGACATTTGGGTAGTGTTCGGCCTTAGTTTGTTCGGCTAAAGTAGCGCTCCACTGTCGATTACAGTTCCACCCTACTCCTTCTCCATCTGCGCCGAACAACAAGAACAGATCGCTCGGCGAAGATTACGCCGTTCGGCACCCCATATTTCTTTTTCTTCCAGTCTTGTTCGGCACGAAGGAACTAGGCCTAACTACCATGCACCATTCGACAACTCCAAATATGCGAGCCATTTCTTTCCGCGTGACCCTCTCGGCTGCACATAAACCAAAATCTCATGTTGAGGTAATTTGATCATGGAAGGGATAATACCTAGTTCGAAGATCGAAGCTGAGGAAAGATCGATTAGGCTTTAGATCTGATAGGCTGGTAAGAATTGCAAGTCTCTAGGGAGTGACAGAAATGAAGGTGTAAAAGGAAAATAGTGGAAGGATGCCTGGTTTTATAGGGAGAAGATAGAAGTTGAAAAGGCTATATCCGGTAGAACCGGTCAAAGTCGTAGCGTTCGGCTCCAAAGCGAAGTGTCGCTCGGCACATGAGGATTGTTCGGCTTCGAACGCATCGTTCAGCGTCCAAACCACGCTCGTCTCACAACTCCGTCACTAATATTCTCGAGAAGGCGTCTCCAAGGTAAACTAAACTAGATTCAAAGCGCATAACGTTCAGTCACATAATACACTTTGGGGGGCAAGTGTTTCCTGGAGATTTGACCAGGCAACTAGTGCTCGGCATCAGGTAGCACTCGGCATCAGAGAGTGTTCGACATCTGGGAGTGACCGGCGAAGTACTCGGCATCCAGTGGAACTCGGCATCAGAGAGTGTTCGGCATCTAGGAGTACTCGGCGAAGTACTCGGCATCCAGTGTACCCGGCATCCATGATACTCGGCATCAGATAGTACTCGGCGTAGTACTCGGCGTCAGGTAGTGCTCGGCATCAGCTGGAGCTCGGCGTCAATTAGTATTCGGCACCCAGTAGAACTCGGCGACAGAAGTGCTCGGCATCCGGAAGACGTTCAGTGTGCATAACTACTCAACGTGACAGTATCGTTCGGCCTGCATGCATTGTTCGATCAAGAGCTTCGGACAGAGATACGTTCGGCTTCAACTGCAACCATCCTGCACTTCCCACACATCAAACGTACCATTCGGCATGAAAGGGACCATTCGGCATGGAAAGGATCGTTCGGCATTATGGCGTTCGGCATGCCTGGTTCGGCAAGCAGCAACCACTGTACTCGGGCTAGAGTGTTCGGCCACAAAGCCCACTTGGGAAGTCCAGCCCATATTTGCCTATAAATAGAGGGGCAGGGTCACAGTGAAAGGGGATCTTTTTGGAGAACACTGGGGAGACTCTGCCATTTTTGAGACTCATCTTCTCTACTTAACAACTTCATTCAAGCAGTTGATCTACGAATTGTATTTGTAATCAATCATTAAGAAGATCAATAAAGTTTAATCTCAAAGTGGACGTAGGCAATTACGCTGAACCACTATAAATTTGGTGTTCTTACTTTCTGCATTTAAATTAGCATTGTCTTCTCTGTTTAATTTACCTTCATCACTTATTTCTCTACACAATCTTCTTCTACGAGGTTAGTGACCAATTTTGGTGCTAACACTTGCCATCCTATACTCTTCATTGCTACCATCGGTAAGCACAGAACTGCAAAATCAAGCTTGAAATTAAATTCGTTCAAATTTGATTGAATTTTGAATTCAAACTTTGATTTTCTCCATTCATTTAGTTGTTAAATTTAATAGTTTATTTCACTTTCTAGTGAACTGAATAGCTGATATATGTGGAAAAACTAAAATTCATATCAAAATTTTAGCTATCCCTGGTTTTCCTATGCTGCTTTTGATATATTTATTGTGGGGATAAACTAGTTTAAAGGGTTTTAGAGTAAGCTGTTTTGAGTGCATGTTGTAGGTATTTTTATGTCTCACTTGCCTCGTAGTCACCTCCTTGTGTAGGAGAATGGAGATGTTCTTAGTGCTCGGGGATGATAATAGAAGCAACAAATCTAGAATCTAGTACAACACAGAAAATGTTTTCATGGTACAATTTCTAGTAAAATTTCTTGTTCATATATAATGAAACTAAGCTCCCGCCAATTGGAAACACAATGCAAGTTAAGAGGTGGAATCTCCTTAAATATCAATAGTTAACAACAAAGTTGTGTTTCATGTGATCTTTTAAAACATGTAATGAATGATGAACTGAGTTCTCCATGTCCATGTACAAGTTCAAAAAAAGGCACACCATGTAATGAATCAATTAAACTTTAACTACGTAGAGGCCGCTAGTGATGGTTGAGGTATTGCAATAGCACATGACCCTTGACCTGCGAGATCCCCTAATTTTAAAAGAAAAAAAAAGTGCATGCGCATACTCACGCATCAAAATATATAGCATAATTTACGTTCATTCATTAAATGGTTGTTCCATCTAACATTTACTTAGCATGGAAGATTTCTTTGTGTGTGTTTTACTTTATGAGCTACTAAATTTTCAAATTTAAATATACATCAACTTGGTTTCTGTGTGTGTAGATTTAAAGTAATGAACATGCTATGTGTGTGTTTATGTACCGTGAGTGTAATTGTTTATTTTCAGTCAATACATTTGTAGAACATGTTTTTTTGTAGTGTATGTAAACTGTATATATAAACAGAGCCGACTGATGGGCTAGGCCCAGTAGGCAAAATCCTAAGGGAACCCCCCGTAGCAGGCAAACCGTGCGTTAGAAAAGAAAATATAAAAAAAGAATTGCTAGAAATCATAAATATAATTCTTCATCACTTGTAAGATCCATGGTGTCACTACAACTGCTGAATCCCCTGGCCATGACCATCAACCACGTCAGTGCACCATCACCTATCAACCGTTCCAATTTCACCACCCATTAGTTTTCTTCTTCTGGTAACCATGCAGTTATGTCCTCCTTTCATTCTTTTGCCATTAATTTGTTTTCTCAACATGTTGTTTGACAGATTAAATAATTTAGTAGGCTGATTTGATACATCTATCTAGTGCTTCAGATTTTGATTGTCTATGGCATATTTTTCTAACGTTGAAACTAATGCAAACAAGCTGTTTGTTTTAACACCTCTGTGGTATTTATCAGTTATTTTAACTCAAGTTATGTCTTTATTAAACATGTATAGCCAGCTCTGACCTTTCTATATATTAGCTAAGGTTTTGTTTACTTGTTAAGAACTTGACAGTTTTTTGAAATAGTTGATATCTTTTCCATATTCAGTTACCAATTATTGATTATGTAATTTATTACATACTGAATGAAAGTTTTTTGTTTATGAACATGAAAGGAATATGGTTATATATATAACATATTTTATGCTAATATGTGCATCTCCATGGTGTTAGTACAAAATGTTTATTTTGATTCAGTGACTCCTCTTTGTGTCGATAAAACAACAATATCTTTATGATGAGGTATTTATCTTTACCGTTATTATTGCAATATTTATGCTACATCCCAGGATTCTTTAATAAAACTTTATCTTGGTTTATGGCTTGTTTGTGATGTAAAAACACATGTTCATCTTTAGTTAGAGGAGTGGCTATTATGGCAAACTAATATGCAGTGCATCATAATTTTATATGTTTTTATATAAGAAGTATTTTGAGTATATTTTATTATGTATGTCAACTCAAGAAAGAAAAAAAAATCTGTAATAGTTTTTTTTGGTTTCTTTTTGTTATTGGTAAAAAACCAATCAAATTATTTTTCGTCTGGGGCAACCCAAAGGTCGGAGCCGACCCTATATATAAATTGTATATAAATAAATATTATATAATAATAAATATAATATATAATATAAAATATTATATATAAATCGTTAGCACTATACAACTAGCCTTCCCATGACAGTATAACATAAATATATTCTCCTAAGTAATAATTTTTTCAAGTGGAATAGCCAATGCGAATTTTCTTCCATCCAAACAATTACATACAGACCTACCACTCAAACAAATACAATCTCCAAAATATATATTGGAAGATGGCTTAGTTGTAGTACTTTTGTTAAAATTTTATGATGTATTACATGATCGCTTTCTATGCTAGTTGATATAGTTTCACAAGTGTATATGTAATTATCTGATAGAAGCATGCTCCATTTATGTATAGCTATCAATCCATACTAAAGCAGCTTTTCAAAGTGCTTGAAACTGGGGAAGACCCAAATTCCCAACTTGCAGTTGTGACAACGTGAGTCATGCAAGCTTTTAATCTAGAAGGGAAATTTGAACACCATAGGGATCAGCTCTTACTCATCTATTTCTTATGAACAACATCCATTATAATATTATATGGTTAGATCTATGCAAAGGTACGCTAATAAACTTTTTCAGTATTACTACATTAAATCATACCTAACGATGCACGATTGCCTATTCTTTGTTTAGATCTGTATAAGATTATGTAAAACTATGGTTTTGATCTTGATGATCTTTTGAGATGAAATGGTTTTGTATTGCAAGAGAGAAATTGATGTGTATTGTATTATTTTCTCTTTGATACACGGTGCACTGTATTTATACAGGCAAAAATACAAAAGAACATTACATTTAGGTCGAACAAATAAAGGCCTGTGAACATGCTCAATAACCCAAATAGCTTTGTGGTAAAAGAATGTTATCTGATGTATTCTCGAAGTCATTTTCTAACTCCCCCCTCAAAGCGATTAGGGTTAGGGTTTCAGATCTGAGCCGCCTCTCAAAATTTCTTTGATTTTAGCTGCAAAGTCTTCAAATTTCCTTATGTTTCTGAGATCTGAGAGAAAGAGCAAGGCTTTTATGGATTCAAGCTCCTATATTGGTGGGTCTTTGAGTGTCAACGCCTCGGTTTGTCGGTGGTTGTTGCTCGAGACTTCATCAGGTTTGCTGGTATTTTCTTCAACCTTTAATTCTTTTCCGAGTCGAACAAAACCTCTCGATGAATATGGTTTTGTTAAGATGTCAGCAATCTGGTAAGTTGCAGGTATGTGGTTCACTTGTAACTTTTCTTTTAAAATCTGCTCTCTTACGAAGTACAAGTCGATTTATGTGTGCTTTGTTCTTGCATGAAGTATCGGGTTTGTTGACAGATACACAGTGTTTAGATTGTCACACCATATAGTTGATTTGCTGTTTGTACTTATTTTTAATTCATGCATCAGAGATTGAATCCACATAATTTTGGCAGTTGCACTGGCAATACTTCGATATTCTGCTTCTATGCTTGACCTAGATATTGTACTCTGTTTCTTTGAACACCATGAAACTGGATTGTCACCAATATATATACAGTATCCTATTGTTGATTTCCTGTCATCTGGATCAGAGGCTCAGTCAGCATCTACATAACCAGTTATGTTTAAATGCTTGCTTTTCTTCAGTTGAATGCCATAATTTGCTGTTCCTTTTAGATATCTTAGTATCCTCTTGAATGCTTTCCAGTGTTGCTCTTCAGCCCCCTACATGAATTTACAAACTTTATTAACACTAAATGAAACATCAGGTCTAGTTATGGTGACATATTGTAATGCACCAACTAGACTTTTATACTGCTTATCATTAAATATGGCTTTTCCCCTATTTTTGGATAAATGTTGACTGGTTACCATTGGTGTTGGTTGTGAATTTGCACTAATCATTTTGGATATGTTCAGTAATTCCCTGATGTAATTTGTCTGACACAGCATGATCTTTGTATTAGATTTTCTTTTCACTTCAATGCCTAGAAAGTAGTTTATGTAGCCAAGATCCTTGATAGAAAATTGTTTGTCTAGAACTTGAATGATTTTATTGATTTCTGCTTCACCGTTCCCTGTTAGAATCAAATCATCAACATATATTAGTATGTAAATGATAATTTCACCACTGAATTTTATGAATAATGAGTTGTCTGACTTGTTGACTGAAACCCCATATCACATAGAGTGGTTTTTAATTTATCAAACCACACTCTAAGTGCTTGTTTGAGCCCATATATAGCTTTATTCAGCTTGCACACATGATTTCTGTCTTGTTGGAAGCCTGGTGGTTGCTCCATATACACCTCTTCCTTGAGTTCACCATTAAGAAAAGCATTGTTCACATCTAGTTGCCTGATATTCCAACCTTTGTATAGGGCTATAGTAAGTATAATCCTGATTGTAGTTGGTTTGACAACTGGAGAGAATGTTTCACTGAAGTCAAAGCCATGTTCTTGTGTATATCCCTTTGCACCAACCTTGCCTTATACCTTGCTATTGTGCCATCTGGATTTTTCTTTAATTTGTATGTCTACTTGCATCCAACAATATTTTTATTCTTTGGTGGCAGGAGAAGACTCCATGTCTTGTTTTTGATGAGGGCATTGTATTCATCATTCATTGCAGCTTTCCAGTTTTTGTCCTTGATTGCTTGGTCAAATGTTTCTGGCTCACTTGATATTGTTGCTATATACATCTTTGGTTTGAATATACCACTCTTTGACCTTGTGATCATGTGATGTTCATTTCTGACTTGAGTTGCATTGAGTGGTGAATTATTGTCTTGATCTAAATTGTTTCTGACTCATGGTTTTGAGTATCTGAATCATGCTGACTTGTTCCTTCTGCTTTATTTGTTGTATCTGCAGGTGGACTGAATGACTCTGCCTGACCTGGTTCTGGGAACATTGTGAGTTGTGGAGCAGAGTTCATTGTATTCCTTTCACCTTCTTTATGGATACATTCAACAGGATCCAAAGGTATAGGAGTTATTGAAACTCTTGGATTATAAATTTTCTTTGTAGTCTTTATACTTAAATTAGAATAAGGAAAAATATGCTCATTGAACACAACATGTCTGCTTATAAATATTTTCCCATTGCTGTCAATACACTTGTAACCTTTCTGATTTAAAGCATATCCAATAAAAGTGCATGGTGTTGATCTAAAATTTAGTTTGTGTGTGCCGTATGGTCTTGTGTAGGGGAAACACAGACATCCAAAGGTTTTTAGAGATTGATAATCTGGTTTTATTTTGAATAATTTTTCCCATGGGCTTTCTCCTTTTATTACTTTAGTTGGTAAACTATTGATCAGATAAACTGCAGTACTAAAAGAGTCTGGCCAGAATTTTAAAGGTAACTTTGCTTGAGCTAGCAGAGTTAGACCAGATTCCACTATATTTCTGTGTTTCCTTTCGACTAAGCCATTCTATTCATAAGTGTAGGGACATGTAACTCTGTGAACTATTCCCTTTCTACTAAAATAATTGTTGAGAGTTTTAAATTCTATACCACCATCAGTCTGTATCATTTTGACCTAATGATTGGTTTGTTTTTCAACTTGTGTAATAAAGTGTATCACTACATGGTGTGTTTCAGATTTTGTTTTCAAAAAGTATATCCAAGTATGTCTAGAGAAAGCATCAACAAATGATATATAATACCTATACCCATAATCTGAATTGATAGGAGCTGGACCCCAGAGGTCAGCAGCTATTAACTCCAGTGGCTTGTCATATTTGCTTGCTGAGTCAGCAAATGCTAATTTACGACTTTTACCTAATTGACAATAAGTACATATATAGGGCAAAATGACATTATCAAAAGAAATTTTGTTTTCTTCTAAAACTTTCTTCACAACATTTACATTGGGATGACCAAGTTTAAAATGTCATACATCAAAGTTGCTCAACTTCTTCTCTGTTTGAGAGAGTTCAGAGTAATTAAATTTTTCAAAGATTTTATTTGTACTGGAATTTCTAGAGTCAACAAGATTAAATCTGTACAAGCCTTTTACTGCTTCACCCTGCAATAAAATTTCTTTTGTTAGTATGTTTTTGACTAAGCAATAGTTAGGATAGAATTCAAAGTAGACATGGTTGTCACTTGCAAACTGAGATACACTAAGAAGATTTTTCTTTATCTGTGGTACCATCTGTAAATTATTGAGATATAGTTTTCTTTCACCTTTGATGCAAGCAACTCCAGTGTGTGTAATTTTGATTGGCTCACCATTTCCCATGTGTATGGATTTATTACCTTTATACTCTTTGTTTCCAAGATTTAGATTATCCAGACTATTTGTGATATGGTTGGTTGCTCCAGAATTTGGGTACCAACTCTCATCAAAGATCTGTTCAAGTCTGCTTGTCTAACTTTGACTATTTTCTTTGTTACTACATGACTTATTACTTGTTTCTTATTGTGCTTGGGCCAAGTTGACACTGAAGTTGTTGTTGTTTCTCTGATTTGTTGAATTCTGATTTGGAGTATAGTTGAGACTGAGTCTGAAATAACACTTTGGTGCAGTATGCCCAACTTTTTCACATATCTGGCATCTTGGTCTATTGTTGTTGCTCTACCTTCTTCTGCCTCTAACTGGAGGATTTGGTTTGTTGTTGAATTGATTCTTGTTTTTGTAGTTTGATGCATAGTTTACTGACATATCTGAAGTTATGGGTTTCTTGAACTCTAACCTTCCCTCATGGGCAAGAAGTATGGAATGCACATCCTCAATGGATGGAGTAATTCATTGAGATGATATAACAGCCACAACAGCTTCATATTCTTCACTTAGGCCACTTAGTGTGATTAGTACCTGTTCAGTTACTGGTACTCTGTGACCAGCTGCTTCAAGCAGATCATAAGTTGTTTTGATTTTTGTAAGATATTCTCCCATAGTTTGATTTTCTTTCCTGATACTATGCAACTGTCTTTTATGATGCATCACTTTTGCTGCTGATTGAGAATTAAAGATTCTTTCAACTGTTGACCATATTCCATTTGCAGTTTTGCTCCCAATAACTTGTGGCAATAGTTTGACACTTATTGATGATAAAAGCCATGAACAAATTAGACTATCCTCTCTTTGATATTTTGCAAATTATGGATTGCTAACAGTCATGTTTTCTTCATTAGTGATGAATCTTAGTGGGGCAGCATGGGTGCCAAGGAGGAAGCCTTCTAAACCATAGCCTCTTATGGCTGTTTCCACCTGCACCTTCAAGAGAAGATAATTATCTTCTTCTAAGTGGGCTGTGACTAATTGGCTTTGAGGACTTATGATGGTTTTGATCAGACTTTTAGTGGTTGTTTGATTTGAGTTACTGGTTTCAGATGATTCAGAACTGGTAGCCATGATGATGAATCAAGAAACAGTGGGATGGAACATAATTATGGACAAGAAAATGCAGGAACATATACTATGCTTCAAGAAAAAACTCAAGAACAGAAAGAAATGATCTCAGAGATAAGGTAAGTGCAGTCACTAACGCAAATGATTGCTTTTCTTGATGATGGGTTTTTCAGGCATGGCACTACCTATTTGATTGATTTTCTTGTGTTGGACTTTGCTGGTTTTCTTGAATCTGAATTTGATTTTGCTTTTCTAAAAGAAAGCCTGTTGCAGTCTAAGTTGTTTCTGAAGACTTATGGCAAGGCACTTGTTTTCTTTCTGTGAAAGCTTACTCAAATTCCAATCTCAGATGATGAAATTTTCCTGATGAGATTTTGATGCTTTTGAATTATCTGATGATAAACTTTGATGAATTTAAGACTTTCCTTAATGTCGTTTGGCTGAGGCTCCGATACCATATAAGATTTTATGAAACTGTGGTTTTGATATTGATGATCTTTTGAGATTAAATGGTTTTGTATTGCAAGACAGAATTTGATGTGTATTGTATTATTTTCTCTTTGATACACGGTGCACTGTATTTATACAGGCAAAAATACAAAAGAACGTTACATTTGGGCCGAACAAATAAAGGCCTATGAACATGCTCAATAACCCGAATAGCTTTGTGATAAAAGAATGCTATCTGACGTATTCTCGAAGTCATTTTCTGACTATCTAAAGTAAAGATCTTTTAATTGGGAGATGATTGGGTCCAGAGACATTGACGAATCATGCAACAAATGCAAATCAATTCAAGAGGGTTATTTGGGCAAAGATTTTAGCTCAACTCTTCTATTTATTTATTTTTAATTTTTTTATGCTCGACTCTTGTTTGAATTTTTTTAAGCACTCAAACCAATTGCTTTTCTTCCATAGATACTGTAGATCCTTTCTGCTCAAGGTATGACATCTTCAATTGGAGGTAGCAGTGGTATAGGCACATAGAGTGGAAACAGCAGCGGTGTTTCTAGAGCTGCGGTAAAAGAGAGGTCATTGATATAAATATTGTAGTTTTCCATTGCTCATCCAGTATAATTTTAGGTTAGTTAATCCAAGTATTGCCCTATAGATAAAAGATATTCAACATGCATTGAGGAGCTTCATCAAAAGAAATTCCCATGGGTAGTACCTGACTCGGAGCTACACGAGTCTTTGAGGCTTGCTGTTGCTGAAGTTTTATTGCCAACATATAGATCTTTGATTAAACGTTTTGGATTAGTGGTTTTTAAACCTACAAAACTTTTATCTTTGGAAATATCATTCATCTCACATATGCTATTTTCTATTTCTTCTCCATTAAACTTACCGTAGAAAGTTCGTTTTGCCATCATTTCGTAAAAAGGAGCAAATTTATTGGGTGTATAAATAAGAAAGCGATACATGTCAGTGTTTATTTCTAATGTTTTTTCACATCTTCATGTAATTTCAAATTAAAGTGAAAACAAATTTCATTAAATAAGACCATGTTCAAAGTTTTTCATTGTTTATTAAAGTTTTTCATTGTTTATAAACAAGATGTAATTTCTTATAAATAAGAGTTTAAGGTAATTGTAATGTAATTTTTTTTATGTTATAATTTATTTACTTTGATTATCATTATGTTGAATGTTGCAGGTTAGATTTAAACTGGATGAGGAATGTCAAAAAACTACCATTTTTCAGCAAATGTGATGCATTGGGGGGTGTTTAAAAAACAAATTCGTTAAAAAGATATTACAAGCAAAAACCAAGAAGGGACAACTTCAAGTAAAACCAGATAACGTTAGAAGTATGAAGAAATGGAAGAAGTTTATTAAGTCGAAAATTTGTAAAGAGTTTAAGGTAATTGTAATGTAATTTTATTGGGTTTATATATAAGACAAATGCAACAACAAATACAAATGCAAATGCAATAAATCATAGGTAGTTAGATATGCAAACATCCTAATTACAACATTAGTGACCTGTTATATTAGTAATGTTCTTAACTTGACAATAATTACTCACAATAGTTATAATCTAATCAGCAAATGCATTTTATTTGCTAGTAAAATGAATTCTTGCGATAAAAAAGAAATATGCTTATATCCTTGTTTATAAGTAACTAAAATACATGGAGATAACAATTAAGACATAGATTGAAATTTATATGAGATAATCTCAAATATTATTATTACTTTGATATTATTCATACTCTATTGTCTATTGCTATGTCGAATTTAGTCTACCGAATCAGCACAGAGTTGATATTTATTTGAATCTCATTTCAAGAAATCATTGTTATTGCTTATAATTAGTGAATAAAAAATTACTGAGTTAGTACCTAAATATTAATCTCATTTCAAGTCATTGTTATTGCTATGTCGAACGTAGTCTACTGAGTTAGCACCTTAATTTGAAACGAACAAAAAATGAATTAATGGTTTGAGTTTCAACTATCGAATGCAGTCTACTAAGTTAGCACCTTAATTTCCATTTTAGTAACAACTTGTATTACATAAATGCTCCTTGTGATGCTTGTTGTTGGAGGTAAAGAACTATAGGTATTTGCGTTTTAGATTGTCTTTTTGATGAAGAAATAGAAGATGGCATGCAACTAAGTATACTCAAAATATGTCATTTAATCAATGATCCCTTTTATTTTCGTTTTTTCTTCTTTTAAATAATGAAATTTACCTCAAGAAAATATACTATACTCAAAACCAATTTTCTTTTCAAGGTCTAGTATTTCTGTTTAAATTTTGATTTTTAAAAAATCTGTTTAAATGAAGATATTAACTAATATATTATTTTTCATCCATCACATCGGTAAGTGCTCGAAAGTACACATTTTGAAACAAAATCAAACTAAATGAAATAGATAATTGTAAGTTTAAAAACCACTAATTTAATCAATCTTGGATTTTAAACCATTTTCCAGTTTTGCGTTTGGGAAAAACTATTTTATCTACACTGTAAAACATTTGACAACACCATTTTCCAAAACTACTTAGAGAAGTGGTTTTAAATGGATATGAAAAGGCTGGAAATCATAACAAAATTAATTTAAGTTATAAAATATTAAATAATTTTTAAGGAAGCTTATCCTGACATGAATTTATTTGGCATTATTTTTTGAGTTTAAAATTCAGGCGGTACTTAGAATTCAGTATAACATTTATGTAATTCTCTAATGTTTTTCCAGTATGATTGATTTGGCAGGGCAAAGAAAATTATGGAGAAGAGAGCATATCGCAAATGGTAAAAATATATCATATTAAGGTTGCAACATCATACAAAATTTGATATCTAAATCTATAATTATATAGTTTAGTTTTGATTAATTACATAGTAAGCATAATCAAATAGGTGGCAATTGTAGTTTACTGCATTGGTATGGGAATGATGATGAGGTTGTTGCCAAAGGAAAATTTGTGTCAAGTGATCTGAAAGAGCTTTTTAAAAGAGTCTCTTTAGGTCCGAATGCCAAGAAAATTTTGATAGTCCATCCTAGAAAATTTGATGCTTTTTTGTGGAGGCCTTCACCTAGTTTGGTATATATAGGAGATGTCAAGGATGAGATGGTAGCATGGCCAGCTGATAGAGTTATTCTCCGCATAAGAGAGAACTCCAAAAAAGAAAATGAGGTAAATTTATGATGTAAAATATAAAAGCTTTGCTAATATAACTAACTAAGTGCTTCAAGAGTGACAAATATAACCAAACTCCATGCAATGACTTTAATCTTTAAAAAAATCAATATGGCAACAAAGAGTTGATTGTCATATGTTCATAAAGTTAAGTTGATCTTTTCAAGACCCTTCCTTATATGCATTTGTATATTTTTATATATTCTACTTTTATCAAATAACTATTTTTTTGATAGAGCAAAACCATTAGCACATAAACCAAATGCAAGCTGTATAATTAGGGTGGAAGCAAAGAATTAATTGCCAAAGGATGTGTATACTCAAGTGATTCAAATCAGATTATTAATGGTATTCCTCTTGGATCAAAAGCCAGCCGCGATAGTTTGGGTAGACAATCCGAAAAAACAAGATGCCTTTTTATAGTGGCCCACAGTAGGTATGACATGTATTGGAGAACTCGTCGGTAAGAAAATAGCATGGCCATAATATAATTGGTTTTTGAAAATACTACAACACCTACTCCTACGAGTAATATTCCAACATCTCTTACGGTAATATGTTTATATTGATAATATCTCTCTTTAAGAATTGTTGATAATGTATCAGCATATTTTTTGTTATATGATAGAGTGTAAATTTCGCGGCGAGTACCAAATACAAGTTGTTTGATGTGGAGGGCATGGGAAAAATAGCAATCGAAGGGACTGTGTCTTCAACTGATCTAATGCTTTGGTTCATTCTATTCCACTGGGACCAAATGCAATAAGAGTTTGGGTGGATATTGTAAAAGTCTCAAATGCACTTTTATGGATACCTGCATCATTCATGGAATGCTTATCAAATGTTATTTGTTTGACGGTAGCATGTCCTGCTGAGTTCCATTTGAGAAACCAAACAGCCAAAGCCGTCAGATGCTGTTAAGTGATTATTAAATAACATATGAAGCTAAAATGTAAATTTGTTCTGTAATATTTTAGTAGTTGCAAGTTAGATATGTTATTTTAAATTTGTATTTGATCGGTAACTTTTAAATTACATCATTATAGGTAAGTGAAGATTTTTGATGCAAAAAACGCACAAGTTGATACATTATTCAGGTTTTTGAAGCTCATTTTGGCGTAATAAGCACATTAAAAGTTTTTGGTTACACATTCCGTTGTTAATATATAGTGCAAATTTGTTTTCTAGATATTGTGCCTTTGTTAGTGTTGTATGAAATTAGTTTATAAATATTATTTTTGTTTATGAATTTATGTAAACCTTGTTCATGGATATTGTGTTCAACTTAAGTTATGGAAATGATTAATAGTTATATTTTTATATGATAGTTTTTAGTTTGATTTGTATATGTTATGTATATTATCTGATTGAAATGTAATAAAATGCACTTTAGATTAATGATACATGTGCATAAATATTGCAATGGTACAACGTGATATGAGTGCGGTAAAAATAGTAGGAACAAACGACTTTAAATCGTGCTGTCAGTTCTATGAAAAGATATTGCACATTACTATGACATCATAACAAAATGTTGTGAATAATTAATGAAAATGTGTATAACCTACTGGCAAAAAACACTGTTAACAGTTTTTAAAGCAGATAAGCATTGTGAAAACTCAATAACAGTGTTTATAGGTTGCTATTGAAAAGGTCATACACAAATGCATACACTTTAGACAACATTTTAAACGCTGTAATAAGTTAATAATAGCACTTATAAATGTAGATGAAAATTTAAAATAATACCATAAACAATTTTACAGCAACACACTAACGCTGTCTAAATTTTAAAACAGCAACAAAAGAAAATGCTGTAGAAAATTATTAGCAGAAGGAAAAGAACGATGTATGATTGAGTTTTTAACAGTGTTTATTTTTTGACGTTGGAAATTTCGTATCTACAACCGCATGTCGTTATACAGTCTTTCTAACAACGTTGTTATAACCTATTATAGTATTTTCCAAATCCTGTTAAAAGATGATTTTGGTGTAGTGGTCGATCTAGTAAAGCTGCTGCAGTACATGATTGGCATATGCCAAAGAATGTCATGGAAGTGAGGAGTTTTCATGGTTTGGCGGGATACTATAGAAAGTTCATTATGGACTTAGCTAAAATCTCTACTCCTCTGATCTGCCTCACCAAGAAGAATTTGGTTTTCTTGTGAGACTCGAAGTGTGAGGACATTTTTATCAAGCTAAAGGAGTCGTTCGCTAGTGCATATGTTATAGTACTAGTTGATGGTACTAAGGCATTCTCGGTATATACCGACACTTGCGGTATGGGGTTGGGCATGGTGTTGATGCAGGAGAGGAGAGGGTGAGTTATGTTAGTCAATAGTTGAAAGTCAGCGAGAGAAACTATCCTACCCAATTGAGTTGGCAGCTATTGTCTTTGCACTCAAGTTATGGACACACTACTTATTCAGAGAGCAGTTTGAGCTGTACATGGATCATATGTCTCTGAAGCATTTATTCTCCTAGAAGGGTCTGAATTTAAGGCAACGGAGGTGGATGAAGTTTTTGGCATCGTATGACTTCAATATCTCCTATACTTAAGGCAAGGACAATGTCATAGCTGATACCTTGAGTAGGAAGCATGTTGTGTTGAGTCCTATGTTCTTAGTGGAAGCACTTGGTTCTACGTTCAATTTTCGACCATCATCGGACATCATTTCATTCGAAGCTTTGGATGTGCAGCCTACACTTATGGATCGTATTGGGTTAAATCAGAAGCACAATAAGGAGCTATTGGATATTTTCGAGAGATTTAGTAAAGAAGAGCAACCGAGTCATTTGAGGCACTATGCTATTGACTCAAAGGGGTGGTTATGGAGAGATGGTAGATTATGTGTTCCTCTTATTATGTGTGATGACCTGCCATTTCGACCCTCGAAAATCAACACTAATACATCCATGGTATTTAGCTGCCACGAATTCAAGTGCTGGAGTGGCGGATGATCAGGGGTAAAAGAAAATAAAGATAGCAGATAGAAACATAGATTCTCACATCACATTTAACAGCTTAAAAATTATACATATAGATGGTGTAAGATTGCGGAAAAGGGATCTTAAGACTAAATTAACACTAGAGGGGGTGAATAGTGTTTTCTAATTTATATGAATCTTTTTGAAATCTTTTAAAATTATACTTAGAATAATGAGATTAACAATCATAGAAACAATCACAGAATCAAAACACAGATAAATAGTAAATGCAGTAAGAGTAAAAGGAAAGAACACACCAGGATTTTATATTGGTTCAGAGTTACCCTACATCCAGTCTCGTATAATTCCTTGTACGGATTTCTTTTCAACTAGTAAATGCAAATACAATATCCATTTCAAGGCTACGAGATACACCCTCCAAAATCCTGGCCTCTAGGTAGAGCCGCTTGATTTCTAAGCCACAAGCACACCTACTAGATTTACGGGCTATTAAGCACACCCAGTTGATTTCACGGGCTACAATCACACCCACAAGTATGTCAGTTTAATTTAATAGATATTTACAAACTCAAAACTTCAATCCTGATTACAAATGATCCTATAATCTTTGAATAACACTTAGATCTTGATTGGAGTGAGAGAGAGAGAGAGAGAGATGACAGAAATCAGAGGGCAAATGATAGAGAATCAAACTAATCACAATGGAGTTTGATTTTGGTTGAAATTCGACAAAGTATGGTTATAACTTGTTTTAGAAAATGAGGGAGAAGAAGGAGGGGAGAGGAACAATGAAAAGTGATTGAAAAATTCATTGGGAAGATAGATATTTATAGAGGAATACCGATCGTGTCCATTCGTGAAGAGATAGACGAATAGACACTTCTTTTGAAATTTGATTTTTGAAACTCATGGCAAGTATATCGACATATAGGGTTAGAGTATGTCGACATACTCTTTGTAATTTTGAAAAACATTTTAAAATATTATTTTGAAAATGTATTGCTTTGTGAAATAATTTCATACTTTGTAAATATGTTTAAATATAATATATATGTATATATATATACATTATAATCATAATAAAACTTAAGTAAAACTATATGTTAAGAACTTTGAAAGATAAACTAATATAAATCAAAATTTAGTAAAATCAATAACTTGGTAAAATATTAAAGGGATTTTTCCCGTTACTGGATCTGGGGTTGAAGACCTTAAATTCCCAAGAAGGAAATCCAAAAGGAACTCGAGTTTTTGGCGCGATTGCTCGGGAATTGAGACAGTTGAATTTTACTAAAATAGTTTCATTAGCTCCCGAGGTATTATAAAGACTCTTCTAAATGCGGTATTTCCGATTATTTGAGGGTGTTTTGGCTCGCAATAGACGGTCCTGATCGAGCAAGACGTAGTCCTATCTAAGGTTCAACTGACAATGAGTGAATAAGTAATATAAAGGCAAGCGAATTCCGGTAACTCGTAGACCAAAGTGCTTGGGCCTACTCTTCTCACTCGTGCCTCGTTACCTAAGCCTTTCCTCGTTTGAACCTCGCCATTAATGTTAAGGCGGAAGAGATTTGATAAATACTGATAACTCTCGGATGTACAAATTTATATTTTTTAGGAACTTGTAGGAATGTGTTCCTATTTATTAATAGGTTTTTGGAACGAATTGATCTTGTAGGATTCCCAAGAAATTCTTCGATTTCTTTCGAATAGCACCTAACCTATGCCGATTTTGGCGGACCGTGCTCCACCCCGGTGAACTCATGAATATCTCAATATCGGATCTTACTTTTTGATTTACAGAAGGGTGGGTTGGTTATATACTGCGCCTACGGAGATGGAACGGCGGAATAAAGAACATTTTGGGCGCAGGTTCAAATTTTCGACGGGTTAAATTGAAAAAATATTTCTAGAAAAAAATTCTGCTTAGAGGGTGTTATTTGCAGTTATTTGAATTTAGTACAAAAAAATTTCTCCCTGTAGCTTTCCCAAAATTACAGTAGCGCTAAAAATAGTTCTTTCTATTCAATATCTTTATGGGGAAAAGAAGTACCCCAAGCAATAAAAAAAAATTTACTGTTTTCAACAATGAATACTAAGGTTTCTTTTTTTTCAAAAAATACATATCAAATTGAATTTTTTTTCAAAATAGAGTACGATACTTTAGTACTTACTTTAGAAATAAATATACTTACACCTATCCTCACGAGTCGGACAATACTATGTTATTTCCCATGCTTATATTGGTATTATTTAGTAGCTTCGAGTCCAGAGTTCGGGGGTTCGCCACCATTGTCAATATGAATAAATTGTTGAGAAAAAATGAGATCAATTAAATAAAAATGAAATAAAATAAGGATTTGCGTTGGATTGGCACAACAAACAATAAATATGGTAAATATAAAACAATCGGATTTATATAAAAAAGAAAAAGACTGACCCTAATAAGATAGCAATTACTACCCATTTGGGCACTTTCCATTTTGAATCTAAAAAAAAATACTAAGAAAAATTCCCCCTTTGCTTTGAGCGAAATGTGGCAATAGGAAGGAAAATCCATGGACCAACCCCATCGTCTCCACCCAATGAAAGAAAGTTTTCTATTTTGACCATTTTTGTTCAAAAAGATACCAAAGTGGATGATTGACTCATTCCATACTAGAAATAATTGCGGAAAATTCTAAAATGATAACTATAAGAAATTGAAAACTATTTGAAAGTTGTTTTGAAAAGAATATTTAAAAACTTATTTAAAAATAGAGAGAGAGAGAGATGAGAGAGCGATCTAGTGCTATCAGAATTTTAACAAATATTCTTGACTCCATAACTTATCTGGAATAACTTAGAATCTTGAACTCTTGAATACTCATGAGTCTTCATTCTTGAGTCTCTATATCAACATCTTTAACTCTTCAATCTTTACTTGATACCATACAATCTTCTTATATCAACACCTCTTTAACATCCTGTAATATATACCATATATATCTTGATAAAACATTAGTATTTATGTTTATATGATTTCTTAAAGTTGTTATCATCAAAACCAAATCCTTAGATACTAACAATCTCCCCCTTTTGATGATGACAACTATGTATATAAAATATAATATAACTCTCCCTTAATCTATGCTTGATATACAATACTCCTCCTTAATCTATGGCTACTATTTTATGTATTTCTCCCTCTTTGTCATCAATCAAAAATAACTAACTATAATTCTAACTTTAACTTTTAATATTAATTCCAACTCCCCCTAATTAAAACATTATATGGTATAACACATATAGAAGTAATAAGTAATATAATCATGAAAAGAAAATGACAGAAATGATATATAAGAAACATTATTCAATATTTTAATCAAATCAAGCATACATAATATCACACACGAAGCAATAGTTAAAATTCAACCAAATTCAAAACCAATCAAATCAAACCAAAAAAACCAAACAATATTAATTCAAGTATTATATACAATCAAACCAATTAAAACTAGATATTTCTTGGGACTTCAACACATCCATCAGTGCCAAAGATTGGATCCGCTTTAATATCCTCTAAATCTTCATCATCTTTGTTGATGGTGCATTCTGGATTAGCGGTTGGTTCCTCTTTGTTCAGAGCTAAAATCATCCATTGAATTGCATCAAAATGCCTTTCTTGCTCTTCATCGTCTGCATTTGACTTAATTTTAAGTGTCTCTGGTTCTGTAGGATAAAAGAAAGAATATTTTTGAAGGATTCAAGTGTTTGTTCGAAGTTTTCGGTTAATTTTTGAATAGAAGAAGCCATTATTTATGATTTGGAGTTTAGGTAAGTAAAGGAAGAAGAAAGAGAATGAGTAGTAATGATTTTCTGGTTTAAATGTGTATTGATAAGGGTAGAAATTCATCTATTCATTTTTCAAAATTAATTTTTTTTGAAAATGAGCCGTTGTATGTCAACATACATACTCATGGTATGTCGACATATATGCAGAAAGTTTTAAAGTTGTTTTATTTTGGTATTTTGATATATTTAGCTTATACTATTATACTAGTTATGCTTTCCAGAGATGGTAATAAGTGTATAGCAGTAAGGAAACAAGGATTTCACTACTACTTTGACAAGGATTACATAGTTCATAAAGAAAAGAAAGATACATAAAACCACATCAAACTCAAACTTAAACAATCAAGTACAATCATACTTATGTTGAGTCAAGATTTTTATATAGTTTTGAATTCTGACAAAGGGATAAACCGTGATCGTCAAAAAGAAGTCATTCATTGAGACACAACGAGCTTCATAAGTTAGAGGTTGATTTTTTTTGGTATGTTAGTAGTATTAGTTATGTTAAAATCTATCCTCAAAATAATCATGCATCTCAAAAGAGTCAATGTATAAGCGTTTTGAATGACATTGCACATTCACTGTGCAAATTAATAGGGACCGGTCGACCGGTCCAAAACCAGGCGGTCGACCGTTCCTGTGTAAATTGCACAATGAACGTGCACACATGCACATAACGTCTATATATTTGAAATTTTGTCTACTGGTCATTTTTGACCTGTCGACCGTTTTTAAACAGAAAGCAACCTTTCCCAAAAGACACTTCTTTCTTCAATGGTTGCTTCTCTTTCCTTTCATCAATGATCACATCTGTTAATGGCTACTCTTCACAAAGAGTTACAACCATTTATTCTCTATATAAACATATCTAAATCATTGATTGATATACAACAATTCTTTGCTTTAAAATTCTGATCTTAATTTCTAAATACTCTTGCATTCTAAAAGCTCTCTACTTCAAATTGCTTATTGAATCATTGAAATTATTTCATATCTTTTGATTCAAATAAGTAATATACTTCCTTCAATCTTCACAAACATCATTCACATATTTTGAGGATAAGATTATAGGAAGGGTGTATTACAAGTGACAAATCCGTGTTATCAAGAGCACAAGTTGTCAACGACAATTGTATTTATTTTTGTTGAAGTCCTCGGTGTTGTAAGAGGCACGAAATCCCGTTCGGCTGTTCGGGTGTTATAAACCTGTTCCTCCGGGTGAAGCGAGGTAGTTGGTAGTGAAATCCAGATAGAAGTCTGGGACTGGACGTAGGACGAGAGGTCCGAACCAGTATAAAAATCCCTGGTGTGATTTTACTGTTTACTGCATTTACTATTCTATATCTGTGAATTGCTATATAGTTAGTTTATTGAATATTTACTTATATAGCAATTGTAAATAACATTCCGCATATATTAGTCCATATTACACGATCCGTAATCAGTGTGCACAAGCGTACACACACTTTCATTTGGTATCAGAGCACGGTCATCATATAACCGTAACACCGTTATTTGATATATTCTTGTAATATGGCAAATAACGCAAGCACTAGCACTAGCACTTACATGGAAGGTCAATCAACACAAAGACCTCCATTCTTTAATGGTCTCAACTATAGCTATTGGGCTACACGTATGTCATTTTTCATGCAATCAAATAGTTATGATGCTTGGAATGCTACTCAAAAAGAAATAGTAAATCCAACAACTGAATATTCAGAATGGACAACGGCTGAGAAAACAGCAGCAGCCGTAAATGCAAAGGCAATAAATATGTTGTTTTGTGCATTAGACCAAAATGAATATAACCGTGTTAGTATCTGCACTACTGCATATCAAATTTGGCAAACGCTGAAAACCACTCATGAAGGTACTAACAAGGTTAAACAAGCCAAAATAGCCATGCTAAAGAGTCAGTTTCAAAATTTCAAAATGAAACCGAATGAGACAATCAATGATATGTATTCAAGGTTTCAAACTATTCATCATGCACTTATCGGATTAGGGCAAAAATATTCAGATTTTGATGTTGTTTCAACAGTCCTACATTCTCTGACTAGTGAATGGGAAGGAAAAGTATTAGCAATTGAAGAAGCTAATGACCTTTCCATCATGAAGCCAGATGAATTGATAGGAAATTTAATGTCCTATGAAGCAAATTTGCAGGCTAGAAAAGAACAGAAAGAAGAAAAGAAAAATGTAGCATTTCATGCTGAGAAAGATGAAAATGAATCAGATTCTGAAGATGAAGATTTGGCATTCATTGCAAAAGGATTCAAAAAATTCCTAAAATATCGAAAAGCCAGTCGTTACAACAAAAGGAAATCTGGATCAAACAAACCATCTTCATCAACTATAGAATGTTTCAACTGTCACAAAAAGGGGCACATGCAGAAAGATTGTCCAGAACAAAAGAAGAAGTCAGAAAATGATAAATTCAAACATAAGAAGGACAAGTCAAAGAAAAGAGCCTTCTCAGTAACATGGGATGATTCAGACTCATCCTCATCTGAAAGTGAAATTGATCAGGAGAATGAACAAGCTAATGTTTGTTTTATGGCAACAGAAGATGAGGTACAAATTCCTACATTTGATGAATTACTTGATATAAATTCTGAATTAATAGTCAAATATAAAGACATAAAACGTCAATTAAAAGTAGCCAAAGCAGATTTGAGTAGAGCAGAGTTTGAACGAGATATGTTAAAAGACGAGAAGAAAATATTAGAAGAAGAACTTGAAAAACTTCAAGAATCATCATCTAATGTTGACTCTCAATTATCTCTTTTGAGTCAAGAAATTGAAACTCAAAAAGAGAAAAATGATGCTCTCACTATTGAAAATCATGAGCTTAAGGCAAAAGTCAAAAATCTGGACCTAGAAAAGGCGAGCTTACAAACTAAGTTAGATGACATAACTCAAAATGTTTCTAACTTTAACAAAGGTCGAGAAAATTTGACAAAAATCATTGAAAGTTCACAATCTGTTTCAAATAAACAAGGTTTGGGATATAGGAAACAAGAAACCAAGAAACATCTTGGTAATGAAAGGAAAAAGAAAGTACAAAATACTGGAGCTATGAAAAATCTTAGTTTATTATATTCCAAACCAAAATCAGTTGTGAAATTTCAGAAGAAAGTTGTCAAGACTATCAAAATATGGGTTCCTAAAACAAATAACAATTTGATTAGGAATAAATATATTCAGAATTTCATGAATACTGTACATCTTAATACTAATTATATGTATAAAGGGGATACCGGACCCGTATGGGTTTGGACTCCTAAGACCTAACTCTTAGGACCCCATAAAAAGTGGGTACCATGGACTTAATTTTATTTTTTGCAGGTCCCACTTAAGAAAAGAGGAAAGTGGATATTGGACAGTGGTTGCTCGAAGCACATGACTGGAGACAAGAGCCTATTAACAAATATTACATACTCAGATGGTGGCTCCGTCACTTTTGGGGATAATTCAAAAGGCTATATCATCGGCAAAGGCGATGTGAGCAATTGCGGTACATCTAACTTACCTCTTATTACAAATGTCATTCTAGTTAGAAATTTAAAACACAATTTACTTAGTATCAGTCAATTATGTGACAAGGGTTTTACAATTTCTTTTTCAAATAATAAGTGTAATATTCTAGATAAAGATCATAATTTAATTTTCGAAGGTTATAGAGACAGAAATATATATATTCTGAATATGAATATTAATCATAACTCATATATGTGTCTTATAGCTAATGATAATGATCCATGGCTATGGCACAAACGCTTCTGTCATATAAACTTCAGAACTATTGACAAGCTAGCCAAAAACAATCTAGTTAGAGGATTACCCAAAATGAGTTTTAAGGTTAACAATATCTGTGATGCATGTCAATTAGGAAAATTAACCAAATCATCTTTTAAATCCAAGAAAGTCATATCAACATTACAACCACTTGAGTTACTACATATGGATTTATTCGGACCAACACAAGTTCAGTCGATAAACCATAATCGATATGTATTTGTAATAGTTGATGACTATTCTCGGTATACATGGTCTATTTTCCTGAAAAACAAGAGTGACACTTTTGAACATTTCAAATCTTTCGTCAAAAGAATTCAAAAATCGAAAGGGCTAAAAGTTAAAAACATAAGGAGTGATCATGGTGGTGAATTCGAAAATAACGAATTTGAACATTTTTGTACAAAGAAAGGTATTAACCACAATTTTTCGTTTCCTAGAACTCCACAACAAAACGGAGTTGTAGAACGAAAAAATCGAACATTACAAGAATGTGCAAGAACGCTATTAAATGGATCTACCTTACCAAAACATTTCTGGGCAGAAGCCGTCGCCACTGCGTGTTATGTTTTGAATCGTGTATCCATTCGACCACTCACCAAGAATACATCTTATGAATTATTTAACGAAAGGAAGCCAAATATATCTTACTTCAAAGTATTTGGTTCAAAATGTTTCATTTTAAATACGAAAGACCAACTCGGGAAGTTTGATCCGAAAGCTGATGAAGGTATATTTGTCGGTTATTCGGAAAGAAGCAAGGCATATCGTATTTTTAATAAACAAACCAAAACTATTGAGGAATCTCTTCATGTTTCCTTCGATGAAATCTTTCAGCCCTCTCAACCAAAATCTGATGATGACGAAACTATACTTTCTGACACTCCTATCATCACAAATTATGACTCTGACTCTGAAAATATTGTTGAAAATACTTCTCAACAACAACCAGCTTGTGAAATACGTTCCCCTCCAAGATTATTGAGACACCATCCGGTTCAAAATGTAATTGGGGAGGTCAACTCACAAGTAAGAACTAGGAGTCAATTACATCAAATGGGACATGTTGCGTTTCTATCAAATATCGAACCTAAGAATCCTAAAGAAGCAGCTACCGACGAATATTGGATCATTGCCATGCAAGAAGAACTAAATCAGTTCGTGCGCAATGACGCCTGGGAACTTGTTCCAAGACCAACTGATCAGTCAGTGATTGGTACTAAATGGGTCTATAAAAATAAGGCTGATGAACAAGGGAATATCACCAGAAATAAAGCAAGGTTAGTAGCACAGGGATATAATCAGGAAGAAGGTATCGATTATGAAGAAACTTTTGCACCAGTTGCTCGACTAGAAGCTATTAGAATCCTTTTATCTTTTGCTTGTCACCATAATTTCAAACTTTATCAGATGGATGTCAAAAGTGCATTTCTTAATGGATTTATCAAAGAGAATGTATATGTCGAACAACCTCCTTTGTTTGTACATGAAAAATATCCTGACCATGTGTTCAAACTAAAGAAAGCTCTTTATGGTTTAAAACAAGCGCCTCGTGCTTGGTATGAACGATTACGTAGCTATCTTATTGACTCAGGATTTCAAATAGGCAGAGTCGATCAAACTTTGTTTATCAAACATTCTCAAAAGGATATTCTAGTTATTCAGATATATGTAGACGACATCATCTTTGGTTCAACAAATGATAAACTCTGTAAGGAATTTGCAAGTATTATGACCAAAGAATTCGAAATGTCTCATATGGGAGAACTGCCATACTTTCTTGGACTTCAAATCAAACAACTTCCGAATGGTATTTTTATTAATCAAGAAAAATACTGCGGAAATCTTATCAAGCGCTTCGGATTAGAAAATACATCTGGTAAACCAACTCCTATGAGTACAACTACACATCTTGAAAAAGATGATAATGGTAAGAGTGTTGACCAGAAATTATATCGAAGCATGATTGGTTCTCTTCTTTATCTTTCAGCTAGTCGTCCAGATATAATGATGAGTGTTTGTCTATGTGCTCGTTTTCAAGCAAATCCAAAGGAATCGCATTTACGAGCAGTGAAGCGTATAATTCGTTATCTTAATAATACAAAAGATTTCGGTCTTTTTTATCCAAAAGAATGTCCATTCGAATTAGTTTCATATAGTGATGCTGATTTTGGAGGTTCTCGAACGGATAGAAAGAGTACAAGTGGTACGTGCCATTTTATTGGAAAATCACTTGTCTCTTGGTTTAGTAAGAAACAGAATTGTGTTTCACTATCAACATGTGAAGCCGAATATATATCAGCGGCTCTCGCTTGTACTCAAGTATTATATATGCAACAAACACTTCAAGATTTTGATATTCATTTATCAAATTCTATTATATACTGTGATAACACGAGTGCTATAAATCTTTCTAAAAATCCAGTAAATCATTCTAGAACCAAGCACATTGATATCCGTCATCATTTCCTTAGAGATAATATTGAAAAAGGAAATATATGTCTTGAATATGTCCAAACTGATAATCAATTAGCGGATATTTTTACTAAGCCCTTGCTCGAATCTAGTTTTATTAAATTACGAAGAGAGCTTGGTTTAATTTCTTTAAAAGACCTTGTCTAATAATTACTGATGTTAAACTTTTAAGTTCTTTCGTTTGATTATTCTTTTTAAATATAGCTATTTTAAGCTATTTTTAAATTTGAGCCTCTAATTATTTACACCATCAAATTCCTCTTTTCACTCTTGATCATAGGCTTATATATAAGAACTGTCTATATAAGCTGTCAAAAACATTCGTTTTATTCATCTTCCTTTATCTTATCATAAATACAAAATTTTCTATGGCACATATTTGTGATGAGTGTGCTAAAAAAAACTCACATTTCCATTACAAGTTCTGAATCAGAAGAATATCTTTCTCCTGAAACACCAAAATATAAACCAAAGTGCCATCATCAATGCTCTCGTACACCTGGAAGTACGCCTAAATCAAAAAAGGCAAAGAAAGTGCTATTCTATTCTCCTCAAACCAAAGAGAAGATCGATGAAATTCATCACTATCAAAAACATCAAATAGATCTTCAACGTCAGCTTCATTATGGACAACAACAGCTTCATCATGAACAACAGCAGACTTCGGCACGATTATCTATTTTAGAAAGAATGGCATTCTTCTTCTGTGGATCAAACAAACGAGATGTTCATGAGCCGATGCCAAATGCACCTTCATCTTCTAGAACCCCAAACTCATGGGACAGAAACTATGCTCAGAATGAAGGGGCAACTGAAAAATGGTCATCTTGGAAAGCTCGCATTGATGATATTAACGAAGATTCAACCGATCTTCCTTCTACCACTCTTCATTAATTTTTTTTTATTTTTTTTATATATATTGTATTGTTGTTTATTTTCTTTTGTAATCACTCTTTTAAAAACATTTAAATATTATAATAAGAGTGATATAAAATTTATAGGTCAAAATATATTAAAAACAGGCTGAACTGTGATACAGAACAGCACCGGTCGACAAGGAAAAATGGACCGGTCGACCGTTTTGCTCTCTGGATAAAAACGGTCGACCGCCCCATTTTCACCGGTCGACCGGTTACGTATATCCTGTTTTTAAATATACCTTCCGTTCACTTTTTTCCCTATCTCTCTTTTTACTTCATAACCAGCCTTCTTCCCCCAAATCAAAGAAACCCTACATTCTCTTATTAAATTTCTTTCTTCAAACTTATCCCTAATGGCTCCTCAACAAAAGAAATTTAAGCAAGCTTCTACCTCAGAGACACAACCCATTGATCTCTCTATCAAGAAATGGCTTGTGGATCCAATTTCACTCAAAAGGTGGAATGAAATGAAAGATTTTACTATCCATCCGGGTTCGTTTGTTAAATTCTCAGATTTCTCTAGTTATCATATTTTAGATTTAGCAAAGGATGCCGACATTGAAAACCTAATTGACTATGATCAAAACAATGTGGAAATTAACCATGTCATGATCAAGTTATTCTATGCTAATCTAAATTTAGAGAAAAACAAACCCGCAAATCCCAATTATTGTCTTTGGTCTGTTGTATGTGGCAAAGAAGTGTTTATCTCATGTGATAGGATGGCAAATGTTCTTGGTTCTAGGTTTATTGGTGAAAAATTCTCAAATGACTTTTGCAATATTCATGTCCGTAATCAAATTAGTCATCAATTTACTGAAGATGACAAGGATAGCACTAAGTCTATTGGTTTACGGCCGTCTGCAAGAATTCTTCATCATACTCTTATGCACTCCCTTTTCCCAAGAATTGGAAATTTTGATGCCGTCTATAAAGAAAATTTCAAGGCATTATACGCAATTTATGGGGGTATTCGTATAAACTGGATTGGTATGATCTTTGATGAAATCTTGAAAGTAAATGATAGCTCTAGACCACACTTGTTTTATAACGAGTATATTATGCGACTCTTGCTCGATTGTGGCATTGAACCACCAAAGTCTTCTATTTCCAAACCAAAAGCCATCAACAAAGCTTCGATTACAAGAATGAAGCTTCCAGCTCCATACTTCAATATTATGCCTTTTGAACAATGGAAAGACCAAGGACATAGAGAGGCTTCCTCCCGTTCATCCCGATCTAAACCTGGAGAAGTTAAACTTTTAAGATCATCTTCCTCAACAAAAGAATCACTTAACACTATTGCTCAAAATCAATTTCTTCTCGAAGCCCGACTTAAGCGCATGGACACAAAAATGGATAAACGCTTTAACAAACTTAAGTCATTCTTCAGTTCTATATGGGAAGCAATATCATGTGGAGCATCATCCTCATCCATGCCAACTCAAGACCCTGGCAAGCGCCCAACTCCTCCTACTTTTGCTTGGACATCCTCGGAGGAGGGTACAAGCTCGGGAACGAGTCATGGACGTGGATAAGGAAAAACTCAGCTTGTTGAAGAAGAAGAAGAAGAGGAGGGTGAGACAGAGTCAGATTGAATCCTTTTAGTCTATCTCTTTATCTACTATTATGTGTAAATTATGACTTTAGTTCTTGCTTTAAGACATTATCTGGCACTTGTACTAAATAGTGTCGCATTTTAATTCGTACTAGACTCTTTGGCATTATCATATTATGTGACTCTTAACTCTTGATCTATGGTAGTAGTCTTATTTTGCTTATACTCTGGATTATATAATTTATATCCTCTATTTTAATAAACTCCTTTTTGTCGATGACAATGGGGGAGAAAATTATGCTAACAGTATATATGCAGGAAAATATAGAGTTACAGGCACAATCTCAGGGGGAGATCTTATACAGGGGGAGATTCATAACTATGTTGTCATCAATCAAAAAGGGGGAGAATGTTGAGTCAAGATTTTTATATAGTTTTGATTTCTGACAAAGGGATAAACCGTGATCGTCAAAAAGAAGTCATTCATTGAGACACAACGAGCTTCATAAGTTAGAGGTTGATTTTTTTGGTATGTTAGTAGTATTAGTTATGTTAAAATCTATCCTCAAAATAATCATGCATCTCAAAAGAGTCAATGTATAAGCGTTTTGAATGACATTGCACATTCACTGTGCAAATTAACAGGGACCGGTCGACCGGTCCAAAACCAGGCGGTCGACCGTTCCTGTGTAAATTGCACAATGAACGTGCACACATGCACATAACGTCTATATATTTGAAATTTTGTCTACTGGTCATTTTTGACCTGTCGACCGTTTTTAAACAGAAAGCAACCTTTCCCAAAAGACACTTCTTTCTTCAATGGTTGCTTCTCTTTCCTTTCATCAATGATCACATCTGTTAATGGCTACTCTTCACAAAGAGTTACAACCATTTATTCTCTATATAAACATATCTAAATCATTGATTGATATACAACAATTCTTTGCTTTAAAATTCTGATCTTAATTTCTAAATACTCTTGCATTCTAAAAGCTCTCTACTTCAAATTGCTTATTGAATCATTGAAATTATTTCATATCTTTTGATTCAAATAAGTAATATACTTCCTTCAATCTTCACAAACATCATTCACATATTTTGAGGATAAGATTATAGGAAGGGTGTATTACAAGTGACAAATCCGTGTTATCAAGAGCACAAGTTGTCAACGACAATTGTATTTATTTTTGTTGAAGTCCTCGGTGTTGTAAGAGGCACGAAATCCCGTTCGGCTGTTCGGGTGTTATAAACCTGTTCCTCCGGGTGAAGCGAGGTAGTTGGTAGTGAAATCCAGATAGAAGTCTGGGACTGGACGTAGGACGAGAGGTCCGAACCAGTATAAAAATCTCTGGTGTGATTTTACTGTTTACTGCATTTACTATTCTATATCTGTGAATTGCTATATAGTTAGTTTATTGAATATTTACTTATATAGCAATTGTAAATAACATTCCGCATATATTAGTCCATATTACATGATCCGTAATCAGTGTGCACAAGCGTACACACACTTTCAACTTAAACATAAATAAAACAAACTAGAAAGATGTGGATGAACATGATGATAAAGAGATTATAAGCTTGCGTTTTACCTTTCCAAAGAACTTATCCATTTTGTTGGAAATGGTGTTTAACTTCTTACTCATGGAACGTTTGAGAATCCTTTGATTTTCAACAATCTTCTTTTGATTGTTGAGAATGTCTTGATTAGTTGGATGAGGTGGAAAGTCAATGCTTTCTAAAGAGGTCCTCGTTTTCTTCTTTGATATCCATTACTTCCCCTTCTTCTTCTTCTTCCTCCTCTTCTTGTATTTCTTCCTCCTCTTCATGTGCTAACCTCTTCTTTCTCCGCAAGTGTTTCATATAGCTCGATAAATAGTGGAATTTTCATAAGAGCTATATTTGCTTGATTAAACACTTTAAGAGTGACAAAATCATCTCCTTTAAAATCAACGCCAAAGTAGTTAAAGGTTCGAGTAAGGTAAATACCATGAAATATTATGTTTTCTTGGGTGGAAATATTTTTTGGATAAAATTCATCCAAAATAGATTGAGCCCAATTTATGTCATATTGACCATAAATGGCAAAGAGTGATTTACAAAATTTAAAGGTAGGACTATTGAAATTTCCCGAATGAGGAGTGATAGTATGTTACAAAAGAAGAACAAGAATTCTAGATTTTAGATGAAAATTTTGATTTTTAAACTCAAAATTATCATCTCCTTCAAAAATATTATGAAAAACTTCATGATTATGATCATCTATTTTGAAATCAGAATGGTCCATTTCGGTGGATTTGCGTCCAAGAATTGTATCCAAAAGTTCACAATTCAAAACGATTAAATTTCCTTTAACACTACTCCATACTTTAACTTCTCCGCCTTCATAAAATTTCCCTTTCAAATTTGCATAAAACATTTTGACCAATTATGGATAGCAAACAAAATCGTTTTGAGAAGCATCAATTAAACTGAGAATTCCATTTTAAGAACAAAGAGTATCGATTTCATAAATAGAAAAATCATTAAAAATTGCAAACTTTCCCGTTGAAACTTTACCATAATTCATATAGCTAATATATACTTTCATAGCTTCTTGATCTTGAAAGAGAAAGTTTTTGATGGTTTTGGAAAGTCTTATGGATGTTGGAGTGCTTAAGGATGCCATTGATGAATGATTTAAGGAGATAGGAGAGTTAATAAAAGTTTGAATTTTGAAATGAAAGGTGAATTGAATGGTTAGAGATAAAGGTAATAAGTAGAGAATCAAATGACATGTTCTCTAGTCAAGAAACACCTTTTCAGAACATTAGGGTAGGTGAAAAGGTAGAGGGAAAATTCACATTTTGAATTTGAAATTGAAATTCAAATTCAAATTCTGGACATGTATGTCGACATATACTATAGGGGTATGCCGACACATCTATTGAAAATTTCAAAATTGAATTGTTTTTAACTATATCCTACTTTATTTATATACAAATATCTATAACTATATTATTATTATTTACATAAAAAATATATAAAAATAGTTAAAAATAATTTTAAATACATTTTCTATTATTATTATTATATTATTTTAATATACAAAAATATAATAATATAAAAATATAAAAATCACTTATTATTTAACTAATATTATCATTAATCTATAGGATATTCATAAAATCAAACAGTCAAAAATTCAAACGAAATCTGAATTATATCTAAATTCACTATTGCTGATCCTATATCTAAATGCACTATATCTGAATTCACTATTGTTGTGAAGCACATGTCGGCTATTTCCGTATTTGATTCATTTTAGCTTGATGATGTGTCTGATTCATCTAGTGTTGCAATATAAGCTCTTCTCCGTTTTCTAGATGAATTAGTGTTTGGTGTGGTTTTCAGTTTCTCAGGATGCGGGCAGTCTCGTTTTAAGTGACTAGGTTCATCATGTTATAACATCTGATGCCATTTCTACTTTCACTTCTGTTTCCAGGATTTTTGTTGTCATTTCTTTTAAAATTATCCATCTTCCTATATTTCAGGAATTTTTTGAAATTCCTTGTCATGGAAACAATCTCTTCATCATTATCACAATTTGAATCCAGATTATCCGTCATTGCATTGAATGCTATGGATTTCTTCTCTATTTCTTTGCTTTCTCTCCTTCCCTGCATTTGTGCCTCAAATGACATTAAATTGCCAATTAACTCTTCAATATTTAGTGTGCCAGTATCATTAGCCTCTTCAATTGCAAGAGTTTTTTGGTCCCATTCAAGAGTAAGTGAATTGAAGATTTTTCTAACTTGATCCTCTTCGAAGAAATTTTTAACCAATATAATAAGTGAGTGTATAATATCTTGAAATCTAATATACATATCAGATATGGACTTGTTTGGACTCATTTTAAATAGTTGAAACTGGTTTTTTAACATGAAAATCTTAGTTTATTTGACTTTACTTGTGCCTTTATGTGTTACTTGCAAAGTTCTCCAAATTTCAAATGCAGGCTTGCATATAGATACTCTATTAAATTCATATCTATCTAGTGAACAAAACAATATATTTATGGCTTTAGAGTTACTTTATGCAACTGCCTTTTGTTCAGTAGTCCATTATGCTAAATTTGTCTCGGGTTCAGCGTACTCAGTTTGTGTGATATTCCAAGTATATATTCTAATTGATTGGAAATAAATTTTCATTCCACATGACCAGTATGTGTAGTTACTACTATTAAAAAGTGGTGGTCTAGCAGTACATTGTCCTTTGACAAATGAATCACTAACAAGTATATTAACAGTGTTACTAACAGCAGTATTACCAGTGATGGTAGCCATTTAAACTTTTCAAAAATCAGATTATGAAAACTTTGAAAACCAACGCTCTAATACTTTTCTAATAGAGAATTTACTTAGAGTAATAATAGGGAATCTCCCTCTATGGCTCTCTTAGATAGATTTTTCGTTAGTAATGAAATAGAGGATAAATTTCCTATCTGTAGAGTGTTTGGTTTGCCTTACACGATTTCAGACCATTGCCCTATTATTCTCACGTGCGATCGTCATAGAGTTATTAGTAGATCTTTCAAATTTGAAAAATGTGGTTACTTGAACCAAGCTTATCTAATTTAATTATTAATAAATGGTCGTCTATGAGTTTTTATAATATTAATTATAGCGATAATTCAGCAAAAAATTTTGTTTCAAAACTTAGAAATCTTAGGATTGGACTTAAGAATTGGAACAAAAATATTTTTGGTAATATCAAAATTAAAAAAGATAATATTCTTAATGAGATGCTCAAATTAAACAAGATAGAAGAAACTAGACAACTAAATCCAGGTGAGCGGAATGTTCTCACTAACTTACAAGAAGAACTTAACTCTATTCTTGTTATCCCGCCTTTTGGCAAGGCCGAGATATCGAGGGATTGACTGAAAACAAAGGATCACTCGTCCCGGATATCGAGTACGCACAGGTTCACTACGGATATCGGTGAATTTTGTCGGATTCCGGATCGAGCTAAAATTGATATGACACGACAAACGAAGCCATGAAATCCAGCATCCCAAATTTCAAGTCGATCCGAGTTCATATGCTCGAGTTATGATCGATGCAAGTTGGAGGAAATAACCTCAATTTCGTATCCATCAGTAGGCCACAGTTCGAATCGATCAGGTTCGTATCCATCGTCAAGCCCTAGTTTGTATCGATCGATTTCGTATCCATCAACAGATAGTGCACTTCGTATCGGTCGGCCAATGTCTACTTCGCATCCATCGACGAACCTTTGTTCGAATCCGTCAGGAGAGCCTTGTTCGAATCCATCGACTCACACTATTCGTATCCATCAGAGAATCGTTGTTCGTATCCATCAGAGAATCACTGTTCGTATCCATCAAGTTGGAGCGCTTTTATCGATACGAACTAGGCCACATGATCGATACAAACAAGCCAACACAATCGATGCAAACAGAGCACACTACAGATCGATACGAAGAGCGCGCTATTGATCAATTCGAACAAGACAACTACATCGATACGAACGAGGCGAGAATCCTGGGACGACTCGATCAACTCGGCATAAAAAGTGGATCGATCCGAAGAGTGCGTGCCATGTCATCACTGGGGCACGTGCAACCATCGATTCGAAGAGATCGAGTCGAAACGATCAATTCGAACAAAAAAGCCTACCGAAGAGCGTCAATTCGTATCGATCATATCTCGCGATCCACCAGTCCAAATGCTATGAAATTTTCACAGGAGCTTACGTATAAGATAAAGGATGTTCACACCAAGTTTCGGCTCCATTGGACGAAATCTTGATCGATACAAAATTCGTTCGTATCGATCAACGGATCGAGCCGAAACTTCACAGGCTCGGTCGCGTGGGCCTACTCACATGCCAGAAGAAGTCTCCCGAGATCTAAGCAAAATATCATCCTCCTACGCCTATAAATAGAGCCCCAGGGCCTACAGAGAAAGGATCTTTTGGACGCTCCAATGCCGAGACTCTGCCGAATTCAATTCTACACTCCATTACTGCTATTGTACTCGAATTTCATAACGTTAATTCGCTGTAATCCGCTGCAATCAATTGTAATCATCAAAGAAACATCAATAAAGCGATCAATTTCATAGTGGAATTAGGCAATACGCCGAACCACTCTAAATTGCTGTGTTTCTGTGCATTTCTATTATTTACATATCTATTTTTTGTAGTTTTTGTTAGATGATCCTCTTTTTCCATTTAATTTCTTTATTTTATCTCTTCAAAAACTTCCGAAGAGTGCTGTGCTCATTTTTGGTACAAACACTTTGGTGCTTTCATTGAGAAAAAACCCAGTTTTTCTCCTTCTCTTTGGATCTGCTATCGATATCGGATTTCATAAATCCAAGAAGAAGATCCAGATTTCAAGTCTTGAAGCCCTTCCATTCTATTCAGATTTGCATCAGATCTAGGAACGGACTTCATCAATTCATCATGGTAAGCACACGAACTGCTTCTACAGCTGCTGATCAGGAAGGACGGGATAGACAGAATCCCGTACAATTGCCTCCATCCAACCAAGATGCCGCCGGACTTTCAGATCCATCAGGCCCGATCACCAGACAAGAATTCCAGATGTTGCTTCAAGAGTTGACCCAGAGTCGGCAACAGCTTACTGAACAACTACGCGCCAACACAGAGTTGACCAACCAGCTGAATCGCTAAAGGCGCAGAAGATCCAAAAGAGATCAAGGTTCTTATTCTTCCATGGAGAGTTCAGCCTCATCCGATGATCATCACCGATCTACACGCCCACGGTTGGACGTAAGCTACACCCAGGCCACAGGACATCAACCTGCCTTAAATCTTGGACAACTCAGGACTGGACCATCCACCAGTAATCAGACCGGACCCTCATCCCGAGGGGGTGCTGCTCCTTACCATGTCACAGGCAACCTTGATACCACCACCACTACCGAACAAGGAGTTGATGCTAGAAATCAAACTGACCCGCATCGTCACCGACGAGAACACACTCCAGAACCTTATATCCCTGAAAACTTTGAACCAAGGAGGCGAGGCATGGACCGTCGACCGCGTCCGGTCCATACTCGCACTGTGGAACCCGACCACACCTAGGCACAACATGCTCCAAATATCCAGATGCCGGATATACCGACGATGATTCATCAGATGATCCGTGAAAGTCAGGGTCTCATTAATGACGACTGGGGGATTTCCCGGAGTCATACCCCTTTCACTGATGACATATTATATGCTGAACCACCTCGGCGATTCAGGATGCCAACTTTGCCAGTCTATGAAGGAAGTTCTGATCCTAATAAACATATCCTGAAGTACGAATGGTTGATGGATGCTACGAGGGCTGATGATGCAGTTAAATGCCGTAGTTTCCCCATTTCCCTGGGGGGGCATTGCAACTATGTGGTTTACTCGTTTGCCACCACGATCCATTTCTAATTTCGACTAGATGGCCACCAAGTTTGTTGAACAATTCCGTATGCACGTAGCGAGACCTAAAGATGTTAATACTCTGTCTAGTGTCACTCAAGCTCCCGGAGAGACACTCAGACATTACTTGGAGCGATTTCATGCTGTGTGTGCAGAAATAAGCAATCCCAATGACAATTCTATCCTAATGGCATTGACTAAGGGGATTGATCCTGATTCCGAGTTCGGAAATTGGTTAGCTGGGTAGCCGCCTACATCATTGGACCGTTTCTGTTCCAAGGCAGCCCAATTCTTGAGAAGAGAGGATGTGAAACAGTCTAGGAAGCAGGATGACGCAGGACCCAGCATGGAAGGAATTCAAAGTAATATTGCAGTTAAACAATCTGGAGAGAGTTTCGGAAAAGTTCAGTTGAATATACAAAACAAACAGAACCAGCAGAGGGACAGTGGAAATCAAGGCAAAAAACGAGATCAAAATCGTGGCCCACGGCGTAGAGCTCCCATGTTCGACAATTATACTCCATTGAATACGTCGCTGAAAAATGTGTATTTGCAGACCTGTAATGCCATACAATAGAAGAAACCTACCCTGAAGCCGTCAACGGAAAGACAAGTCCAAACAGGGAAGTTTTGCAGATTCCATGAAAGCTATGGTCATAATACAAATGAGTGTTGTCATTTACAAGATCTCATTGAAAAGCTGATACGTGAACGAAAGTTGGATCAGTATGTGCGGGCACCGCAGTCAGGAGGTGCGGGCCCATCAAATCAGAATCGTGCATCAAACCAGGAAAGGCAGGATGAACTCGCTCGTACTGGCGGGTGGTTGGTTATTAATACAATAAGTGGTGGTCCCCATCCAGCAGAACGAAGCTGGAGGGAAATGGAGTCGTATGCCAACTCTATTAGGCATGCGGACTTCGAGTGTTATAGTAGTTTTGATAAAGGGGCTCCGGCCAAACAACAGAAGACGATGACAGATGACATCGTATTCAGAAACAGAGATGCTGATAAAGTCGAAGCCCCCACTATCGATCCACTGGTCATCTCAGCTCAAGTAGGTCCTGCTTGGATGAAGAGGATCTTAGTTGACAGTGGAAGCTCTATGAATATTTTGTTTAAACGAGCTTATGACCAAATGAAAATGGAAGCTAAAGATTTAAAGCCTTGCCAATCTCGAATCCATGGTTTCAATGGGAGCGCTACTATACCCACTGAAGTAATAGAGCTACCAGTGGAGTTGGGAGTTGGAGAACGCCGGAGAGTCCGGATATTACAGTTCGTTGTGTTGGACATAGACTCCCCTTATAATGCTTTCTTGGGCCGACAGGCCCTCGCTAAATTCAGGGAAGCCATTGCCCTGTGGTGTTTGACTTTGAAGTTTCCCACTGATCGTGGAGTGGGAATCATTCAAGGAGATCAGGCTGCTGGGAGAGCCGGTTACGTTGCCGATCTGCGGGAGGCGCAGCGAAAGGAGAAAGGAAAAGGCGTAGAGGAATCTCTCTACGTCCGTTTTGCTGATAATTGACAATTAATGCCTAGGCCTAGGCCCAGGCACCCTAGCCAATTCCAAAAGGATCTTGACCCAAGAGAAACTGAAGATGAAGGAGAATCTAAAGAAAGTCAAGCATCCCCGGCCGAACTGACGATCGATGCCCAATTGACAACGATGATGATTCAAAGATGATAAAGATTGGATTTTAGCTAAGCCTGCAGACTCAAGAGGAATTGGTTGAATTTCTACGGGCGAATCTTGGCATATTCGCCTAGACGCATTCTGATATGTGTGGGATCTCGCCGGACATCGTGAGCCACACTTTGAATATTGACCCGTGGCATGTCCCGGTCAAACAGAAAAGGCATGGTATGGATCCAAAGAGATCTGCCGCCCTTAAAGAAGAGGTAGAAAAGCTTAAAACGAATGGGTTCATTCGAGATGCGCTATATCCCGAATGGGTGTCGAATCCCATGCTTGTCCGAAAATCAAACGGAAAATGGAGAACATGTGTCGATTACTCCAATTTGAACAACCTTGTCCTAAAGACAGTTTCCCGCTTCCCAGAATTGATCAGCTCGTAGACTCAACAGCTGGACATGAACTCTTATCCTTTATAGATGCGTACTCTGGTTATAATCAGATACCAATGCATTTACATGATTAAGAACATACCAGCTTCGTAACCAATCTGGGACTTTATTGTTACAAAGTTATGCCATTCGGACTCAAGAATGCCGGGGCTACTTATCAACGATTGGTCAATCAGATGTTTGCCAATCAAATCGGGAAAACCATGGAAGTGTATGTAGACGACATGCTTGTGAAGTCACGATTTTCCACTGACCATATTAAAGACCTGGAAACAATGTTCAACATACTTCGAGAATACAGAATGAAGCTCAATCCATTGAAATGTCATTTTGGAGTTGCATCCGGAAAATTCCTTGGGTTTATCGTCAATGCTCGAGGAATCGAAGCTAATCCTGAAAAGATCTGGGCAATCAGAAATCTTGAAACTCCGAAAACTATAAAGCAAGGCCAGAGTCTCAATGGGAAAGTAGCGGCACTGAGCAGGTTCATTTCAAAGTCTACTGACAAATGCATTCCCTTCTTCGATCTGATCCGAAAAGGAAAACGAAACTTTGAATGGACCACGGAGTGTGAGGGCACATTCCGAGCATTAATTCAGCATCTGTCCACACTGCCTATTCTGTCAAAACCTATTGATCATGAGAAGTTGTATGTTTACTTGGCAGTATCAGAAAATGCAAACAGTGCTGCCTTAATTCAAGAAGAAGACAGGATACATAAGCTAGTATATTACATCAACAAACGATTGACCGGAGCTGAAAGGAATTATCCGAAACTAGAAAAGCTGGCTTATTGTCTTGTTATTGCATCAAGGAAGCTACGTCCATATTTCTAGGCCCATCCTATTATTGTTTACACCGACCCGCCATTACGACAGGTCCTTACGCGGCCTAAGACGTCTGGTAGGTTACTCAAGTGGAACATCGAACTGAGCCAGTTTGATATTGCTTATACTCCAAGGCGAGCCATTCAAGGACAAGTCCTAGCCGATTTCATAGCTGAATTTACCATTCCAGAGGACTTTCCCGAAACCAGTGAATCTCCCGAATACGTCTGGAAGCTGTACACTGATGGTGCATCAAACGACCGGTGTTCGGGTGCTGGGGTTGTACTTGAAACCCCCGAAGGTCGATCTATATGTTATGCTTTAAAGTTCGATTTTCATGCAACCAATAATGAAGCTGAATATGAAGCCCTCTTAGCTGGATTGAAACTTGCCAGAGATTTGAGAATTATCGCTGTGGAAATTTATTGTGATTCACAATTAGTTGTATGTCAAGTTCAGGGAGAATATCAAGCGAGAGATCGAAGGTTGGTTGCTTACTTAGCTCGGGTCCAGGAAATACTGAGTCGGTTTGATTACTATGCCATTTATTGTATACCACGAGAACACAATCAAAAAGCCGATTCATTGGCGAAGTTAGCCAGCACTGGTGAAGCGCAGCAGATGGGACTTGTTCCCATAGATACGTTATCTTTCCCAAGTATTGACTGGGCGGAAGCAGATTGGATATGTGAAGTCGCTCCCGATAAGGAGTCGTGGATGACTCCATTCAGAAATTACCTTGAGCATGGAATCTTGCCAGAACGCAGGAGTGAAAAAAGAAAAGTCCTTCGGAAGGCTTCATGATTCACCATCCAGAATGGAGTCATGTACAGAAGAGGGTACTCTGTTCCTTTACTCTGGTGTGTCGCTCACAATGAAATTAAACGAGTATTACACGATGTACACGAGGGAGAATGTGGCGATCACACCGGGGGGCAAGCACTTGCCAAGAAGATACTTCGATACGGATATTATTGGCCGACTGTGAATCGTGATGCGTCAGATTATGCAAAGAAATGTGATAAGTGTCAAAAGCATACTCGAATTCCTAGAGCCCCACCTACCGAGATAACTCAAATGGTCAGCCCATGGTCGTTTGCAGTATGGGGCATCGACATCATTGGTACTTTACCTCTGGCAAAAGGTGGTGCGAAGTACGCCATCGTCGCAGTTGAACACTTTACAAAGTGGGCTTAAGCTGAACCTCTTGCTACCATAACGAAAAGTGATCAACTTTGTAGTCTGCAACATCATCTGTCGATTCGGTCTCCCACACACCATTATCACTGATAACGGAACCCAATTCGACAGTGTTGAATTTAAAGATTTCTGCAAACGGTTTCGCATTCAAAAGAAATTCTCTGCAGTTACACATCCTCAAGCAGATGGACAGGTTGAAGTAGTCAATAAGGTTATAAAGTCCATTCTGAAAAAATGACTGGAAAAGGTCGGGGGCAAATGGGTCGATGAACTCCCTATGGCTTTATGGGCTTACCGAATAACCCAGAAGTCCGCGACCGGTCACACTCCATTCTCTCTCTCTTATGGTTCAGAAGCGGTTATTCCAGTCGAGCTAGAAGTACTTGTTAGTCCCTGAGGAGTTGGTTTTGATGACAACAACCTTACTTAGAATTAGATTATAAAATATATAATACTAACATTATTGTGTAGATATATATAGATATGTTTGCAGGTACTAAAGAATGAAGAACTGTACAATATAAAGATTCAAGATCAAAGATTGAAGATATCAAGATTCAAGACTCATGAGTATCAAGAATTTCAAAAGTTCAAGTTTCCAAGATAAGTTATATAGTTAGGAATATTGGTAAAACTCATAAAAAGGCACTGACATCTTAAAATCTATTTTATTCGTGGAATGGAATCCACTTCGTGCTCGTTAAAGGGATGGAACCCTAAGTAGGATGGAACCTACGAAAAATCTAGTGGAACATCTTTTTATATCCACTTACTTTTATTTCAAAATGATTTTCAAAATATATAGCTTGTTTTTCAAAATGATTTTAAATATTCCTGTTTAAAAACCAAAATCATCTGTCCTGGTTTTTCAATATATTTTAGCCTAAAAAATATCCTTAGTTTTAAATATCCTTAATTTTAAATATCTTTGATTTTAAATTATTATCCTAAGTTTTTAAACTACAATTTTGATATTAATATATTTAGCTGTTTTATATATTTATACTTAAGATTTAAATATAAAAGTATAGAAAATTATTATATATATTTTAATATTGTCCTCTATAGTTATTTATGTATTATAACTATATATAAGTATATTTTAAAGTTTAAATATAAATATAATATAATATAGAAATTATTTTCAAAGAAAAACAAATCACCAAAAAATACAAGGGCATGTCGACATGGTCACATGTACCCCTGTCGACATGGTGACAGTTAAATTGTTTTTTAAAAGAAGTGTCTATTCGCCACATCCCTTCACCAATGGACATGGCTATTGATCTACTATAAATAAAGGGTGTTTTCAACGAATTTTAATAACTTTTTTTCTCTGATTTAACTTCTCTTCTTCTTCTCCACTTTCTTATTTACAAATTACACCATTACTCTGCCGAAATCAATATCGAATCTAACTAGATAATTTCTGGTTTTGATTCTCTCCACTATCTCTACAAGATCCAAGTGCTAATCTGAGTTATAGACTTTTTGTAATCAATCAAGCGAGAAAAGGTGTGATTGTAGCCTTGGAAATCAATTGGGTGAACTTGTTGCCCCGGAAATCAAGTATCTCTACCCAGAGGATTATGAATCTGGAGTGGTGTACCTCGTGGCCTTGAAATCGAGGGTTGTATTTGTAAGAATTGTTTTTGAAAGAAAATCCGTACGGGACTGGATGTAGGGTAACTCCGAACCAGTATAAAATCCGATGTGTTCTTTCCTTTACTGCTTTTACTTTATATTTGCATCTGTGTTTGATTCTGTGTTCATATCTGTGTCTGATTAGTGTATACATTGTTAACAAATTAAGATAAATTCAAAAAGATTAACAAATTTCTTAAAACACTATTCACCCCCCTCTAGTGTTAAATCTAGCCTTAAGATCCTTAATCCGCATTCTAACAATTGGTATCAGAGCCAGGTTTTCAAAAGTTTCATTATCTGAATTTTGAAAAATTTCAAAATGGCTACTAACACTAGTACTGCTATTACCACCAACACTAGTTCATTTGTAGAAGGTCAGTCTACTACCAGACCACCACTTTTTAATGGTAGTAACTATGCATATTGGGCATGTAGGATGAAAATATATTTACAGTCTATAGGACTAGACACTTGGAATGTCACACAGACAGAATATTCTGAACCCACAACTGCTTTTGCTCAGTGGACTGCTGATCAAAAGACTGTTGCATAGAATAATTCTAAAGCTATGAATATCTTGTTTTGTTCACTTGATAGGAATGAATTTAATAGAGTGTCAGTTTGTAAGTCTGCATATGAAATCTGGAAAACTTTGCAAGTTACTCATGAAGGAACAAGCAAAGTTAAACAGACAAAAATCTCCATGCTCACAAATCAGTTTCAATTATTCAAAATGAATCCTAATGAGTCTATTCCAGATATGTATAGTAGATTCCAGGATATTGTCCACTCTCTAATATCATTGGGAAAAGTATTCTCCGAAGAAGATCAAGTCAGAAAAATCCTAAACTCTCTTACTCCAGAATGGGATCAAAAGACACTCGCAATCGAAGAAGCAAATGACATCAGCATCTTAAAGATTGAAGAATTGATCGGAAACCTAATGTCGTTTGAAGTTCAAATGCTTGGGAGAAGAGAAAGCAAGGCATCAGAAAAGAAATCAATTGCATTCAATGCACTAACAGAAGGATCAGATTCAGACAGCGATAATGATGAAGAGATTGCTTTTATGACCAAGAATTTTCGGAAATTCCTGAAGTAAAGAAAATTGAATAGTTCCAAGAGAAACAACTTTAAGAATTCCGGTAATCAGACTACAGTACCAAACTTTATCAAATGCTTCAATTGTGACCAACCAGGTCATATCAAAAGAGACTGTCCGCATCCAGACAAGCAAAACCCTCCTACAAACAATGATTCTGCAAAGAAACGGAAACGTGCATTCACTGCTACTCTAGATGACTCTGACTCATCCTCCAGCGACGATGAACAGAAGAAAGATAATTCAAATCTGTGTTTCACAGCAATTCTCGATTTAGTCGATACCAAAGACACAGACTCTGAAAAAGGTACACGTTTACAATACATTAGCTGAAATTGCATGCTTGAATTGATTGATTGATTGGTTGTTTTTGAATTGATGTGTCGTTTGAATTTTAAATTTTTTATTATTTTATTATATTTTGTATTATTATTTTATTATTATTTTTATTTTTAATAATATTATAATATTTTATGAGTCTTAGTAATATTCCAGATATTATATAGACATTAAAATAATAGATATCTATATATATATAAATATTACATTATATAAAAGTATCTAGTCATCAAAATTTACGGATACCTGTCGACATGGGTCCATCCCTACCTGTCGACATGGTATAGAAAATTTGAAATTCAAATTTTGAATTCAAATGCTTGTATTTTCCTCCACTCTTTCACACCATTCGAGACTCTGAAAGGACACTTTTTGACCAGAGAAACTGTCCATTTAATTTCTATTTATTTACTATCATTTATCTCATTTTTTCACTTAACTTTTCAAATTCAAACTCTTTCTTCATAACTCAATCTCTCTTCTCTCTACATCAATGGCCTCCTCAAGTACTCCATCAACTATGAGACTCTCCAAAACCTTAAAAGAACACATCTTTTATGATCCGGAAGCAATCAAAGCCTATATTGGATATGCTAATTATGGAAAAGTTCATCCCGGAAAGTTTGCAATTTTCCGCGATTTCGCTTCTTATGAAATCGATTCTCTTTGTGTTAGCAACAACATTTTAAGTATTGTTGACGATTCTCAAAATGATTTTGTATGCTACCCAAATCTTGTGAAAATGTTTTATGCAAATCTTAATCGTGGCTTTTATCAAGGAAACGATGATGAAATTTGGAGTAGTGTAAAAGGCACTCAAATTGTTTTAAATTATGATGTTTTGGGAGCGATTCTAAATTGTAAGTGTACGGGTATGGATCTTTCAAATTTCAATTTTAATGAAAGTGATCGTGAGACTTTCCACCATATTTTTGAAAGTGACGAAAACTTTGATTTTATAAACCGCAATTTTCGTCCAAAAGCAAAAATTGTGAGCCTTCTTTTGCAACACACTTTGACCTCGAGATCGGGAAGTTTTAATAATCCTACTTCAAAAGTTTGTAAAGCTCTTTTCGCTCTTTTTGGAAACTATGATATTAATTGGGCTCAAGTTATTTTGGATGAATTTCGGCCTAAAAACTTGGAAATGGGAGAAAAGATTTTATATCATGGAATTTACCTTACTAGAATTTTCAACTATTTTGGAGTGAATTTTAAAGAAGAGGAATTCATTTCTAGAAAAGTTTTCAATCATTCCAATATCTCACTTATGAAAATTCCATACATCTTTCAACCTTATGAATCCCTTGTGGAAAAGGAAGAGCGTTTAGCTCACGAAGAAATGGAAGAAGGAGGGAAGAAGAAGAAGAAGGGGATGAAATGGATATTCAAGAAGAAGAAGAGGAAGGTGAAACATCTCTTGAAAGTATTGATTACACCTCCAAACCAACCAACAAGATGATTTTCCAAAACCAAAAGATAATTGTGGAAAATCAACGGACACTTAAGAGATCCGTTAGTAAAAAGTTGGATAAAATGTCTTCTAAGATGAACAAGTTCTTCTCAAAAGTCGGCAAGAAGTTTAACCTTTCATCATCCTCATCATCCTCTAATTAGATCTATCTTTTCATACCTTGTCGTAGTTGTTTAAGTTTGTTTTACGTTTGAATGTTATTGTATTTCATGTTGTTTAATCCATGTATCATTCCAGTTTGAATTAATGTTGAAGTTCTTTCTGTTATCTAGCTTATTTCATCTCTAGAATAACTATTAATATGATATATATAAATATATATATATATATATATACATTTATTCAAAATCAAAAACAAGTCATCAAAACACAGATGACCCTGTCGACAACCCCCAAAGGCACCCTGTCGACATGCTTAAAATCTGAAGTGTCTTTTCATTTTAATTTTTGAATTTTAAATAACTAACTTGTATCTATTCATTTCAAACGAAATTTACACCTATAAATACCTGTTCTCTTCCAGAAATCTTTACTCAAAATCATTACTTATCTATTATATCTATATTTCTTCTCTTTTTCCACACAAATGGCCGATCCTATTCACAATTTATCTGAAAATCTTGAAGAAACTCTTAAATCCTTCAAGAATATTCTCTCTATCATTATCCATAATCAGCGTCACTTAGAATTGAGTCAAATGCAGATGATCAAGGAGCAAGAAAGGCATTTCGAAGCAATTCGATGGATGATTTCCTCCCTGCACAAGGATGATAATGAAGCACATCCTCCCGTTTCTCTCTCTGTTGATAATGAGAATTGGGATGCCATCAAACAAGACCCTATCTTTGGAGAAGAAGGATGGGTTGATGTTCCTCGTAATATTTGATTAACTTTGTTTAATTTTTATTTGTTTGCTTGCTTAATTAGGATTTGGTTTGATTTGCTTGAATTTGACTTAGTATGGATTGATATTATGTATGTAAAATATAAAATACATATGATTAGTGTTAATAATATATGATCTTTTAAGTTATCATGATTATCAGTTTAACTATCTATTTTTATATTAAAAACTCCATTATGAATAAATAAATTGTGTTCTCTTATTCGTATATTCTCTTATCTTTTGAATAAATAGTTTAGTAGTTAGGAAAAGTAGTTATTAAGAGTTTAGTTTAAAGTTAAGTATTGATTATGTATGATAACACTATCATTATAATCACAAGTAATGTAGTCTTAGTTTTAGGGGGAGTTATATAGAGTTATATAGTATTATAATTATGGAGTTATATGGTTTTTTGTTGATGGCAAAGGGGGAGAAGTATAAAATAGGATAGTTAGGCATAGATTAAGGGGGAGTTATTAGAAGTATTAGGATAGAAGTGATATTTTATAAATAAAGGTTGTCATCATCAAAAGGGGGAGATTGTTAGTCCTTGAGGAGTTGGTTTTGATGACAACAACCTTACTTAGAATTAGATTATAAAATATATAATACTAACATTATTGTGTAGATATATATAGATATGTTTGCAGGTACTAAAGAATGAAGAACTGTATAGTATAAAGATTCAAGATCAAAGATTGAAGATATCAAGATTCAAGACTCATGAGTATCAAGAATTTCAAAAGTTCAAGTTTCCAAGATAAGTTATATAGTTAGGAATATTGTTAAAACTCATAGAAAGGCACTGACATCTTAAAATCTATTTTATTCGTGGAATGGAATCCACTTCGTGCTCGTTAAAGGGATGGAACCCTAAGTAGGATGGAACCTACGAAAAATCTAGTGAAACATCTTTTTGTATCCACTTACTTTTATTTCAAAATGATTTTCAAAATATATAGCTTGTTTTTCAAAATGATTTTAAATATTCCTGTTTAAAAACCAAAATCATCTGTCCTGGTTTTTCAATATATTTTAGCCTAAAAAATATCCTTAGTTTTAAATATCCTTAATTTTAAATATCTTTGATTTTAAATTATTATCCTAAGTTTTTAAACTACAATTTTGATATTAATATATTTAGCTGTTTTATATATTTATACTTAAGATTTAAATATAAAAGTGTAGAAAATTATTATATATATTTTAATATTGTTCTCTATAGTTATTTATGTATTATAACTATATATAAGTATATTTTAAAGTTTAAATATAAATATAATATAATATAGAAATTATTTTCAAAGAAAAACAAATCACCAAAAAATACAAGGGCATGTCGACATGGTCACATGTACCCCTGTCGACATGGTGACAGTTAAATTGTTTTTTAAAAGAAGTGTCTATTCGCCACATCCCTTCACCAATGGACATGGCTATTGATCTACTATAAATAAAGGGTGTTTTCAATGAATTTTAATAACTTTTTTTCTCTGATTTAACTTCTCTTCTTCTTCTCCACTTTCTTATTTACAAATTACACCATTACTCTGCCGAAATCAATATCGAATCTAACTAGATAATTTCTGGTTTTGATTCTCTCCACTATCTCTACAAGATCCAAGTGCTAATCTGAGTTATAGACTTTTTGTAATCAATCAAGCGAGAAAAGGTGTGATTATAGCCTTGGAAATCAATTGGGTGAACTTGTTGCCCCGGAAATCAAGTATCTCTACCCAGAGGATTGTGAATCTGGAGCGGTGTACCTCGTGGCCTTGAAATCGAGGGTTGTATTTGTAAGAATTGTTTTTGAAAGGAAATCCGTACGGGACTAGATGTAGGGTAACTCCGAACCAGTATAAAATCCGGTGTGTTCTTTCCTTTACTGCTTTTACTTTATATTTGCATCTGTGTTTGATTCTTTGTTCATATCTGTGTCTGATTAGTGTACACATTATTAACAAATTAAGATAAATTCAAAAAGATTAACAAATTTCTTAAAACACTATTCACCCCCCCTCTAGTGTTAAATCTAGCCTTAAGATCCTTAATCCGCATTCTAACAATTACTTTCTCATCGTGTGACATACTATGATCCGAAGACAAATGCTATATTACTTGCTGAATCTCTCGATTTACTAGATGAGAAGCGTGAAGAGGCTGATTTGAGGGCAGCCGCGTATCGAAGTCGAGTCGCCCGATTGTACAATGCCAAGGTCCACCCGCGAACCTTTGAACTAGGCGATCTTGTCCTGAAAAGAATCTATTCGGTTCCTTCACATATGAAGCCAACATGGGAAGGACCGTATGTTATTGAACGAAGGCTCGAAGATGGCACATTCAAATTATCGACCGTCGACGGTCTTACTCTGCCAAGAGCCTGGAACAGCGAGAGTCTTCGTCGCTACTACACATAACATGCTATGTTTATTCATTTAGTTTATTTTCCATTTGCAATTTGTTTCTGCATTTCGAAATTAGAATTTGTAATAAGCCAACTGACTTTGCCATATTTTCTTATTTCAGCAGTAAAATGCAATCTCTTCGAGCCAGAGCTGTGATTTACTTGAAATACTTCATATGATCATCACCATGCATGGAGAGCTAAGTTCCACCATACGGTGGGATTTATTCAAATACGGAGTAACTGTGATGTAACCAGTCTCTCGCTAAGTGAAACCCGAGCTCGGGGGCAAGCCATCACACCAAAGTCAAAAAAGGATTGATACGCGACAATCCTTTACTTAACTCCAGATTCCCAGAGTGCGAACTGGAGCATCAATTTACAAATACGAGGAGGGTGGATCCGTCCACCTAACGACCTCGTCCGTGTCTGAACCAAGTTTGAGGAGGATGGACCCGTCCATCTAACAACCTCGCTTGTTAACTCAGGGTAGATGTGATCGGACCATCCACAATCCTGATACACCTTTCGCTCCTAGAGTGCGAGCGAAATCCAAAAACATGCAACAGATGTAACTGACCGTCTGTTTATCAACTCCAAATTCCCAGAGCACGAGTTGGAGTATATACATCAACTCCGAATTCCCAAAGTGCGAAGCGGAGTATAAACATCAACTCCGGATTCCCAGAGTGCGAAACGGAGTATAAACATCAATCAACTCCGAATTCCCAGAGTGCGGAACGGAGTATAAACATCAACTCCAAATTCCCAGAGTGCGAAACGGAGTATAAACATCAATCAACTCCGAATTCCCAGAGTGCGGAACGGAGTATAAACATCAACTCCAAATTCCCAGAGCGTGAATTGGGGTATAAACACCAACTCCGAACTCCCAGAGTGCGAGTCGGAGTCTAAATATCGACTCCGAGTCCCCAGAGTGCGGACATATAATTAAAACTTAAACCGGCGTAACCAACCGCCAGTAAACAAATGAAAATCCCCGGAGTGCAGATATGATCATCGATGATCAAGCAAGTGTGGTTGAACCACTCAATCTCCGCTTGTCTCAAGCATTCATTCAGCGGCACTAAACTCAGCATGTTATAAGTGAGACGCAATCGCTGGCTGATGTTCTACAACTCATCCCCAAGACTGGGGGGCAGAACTTAAGTGTCGACCATTGACTGAAGCAGTGCGATGTCAAAATTCAACTCACTTCCCAGTCATGAACCGTGTCCACAGTTTCCAGACCTGGCGCATAAAAACAAAATTGACTCGGAAGCTGAAACTTCACAAGTGCATTTCAAATATTGAAACTCTTAAGCAAATACACAATGACAGAGAAGAAGCCAAAAAAGGAGAGTTTCATTTCTACTATTTGTGAAAGAAATTCATCTACAAGTTTGTTCCAAAAAATTTCTACTAGCAGGGGACGAACCTACATCTATACACGGCCTACAAAAGGAAAACCAAAAAATAAATCCCTATCTGCTCAGAGCAAACTAAAGAGGCCCATCTATTTCTTCTTCTCTCCCGGCTTCTTCCTCGGTATAAACCCACTGGAGCCGCCATGAACTTTCCTCTTTGAGCCTTTACTTTTCGATGGTCGGTCTCCAAGCGGGGGCATGATCTCGACGTCCTCCTCCGAGCTCGAATGAATAGGGATACTTCTTGCGGGCGGAGTCAAAGGAACGGGATCAACTGTAGGAGGCGGAATGAACACACTGGTATCAGTGACTGTACCACCAGGTGATACCATTCTAAGCGGAGCTGGACCAGGTGCCGCCATTGCACCTCCAAAACTACTACCATGAGCCGCTGCTGCCATCTCAGCGTCGATTTCAGCCAATATTTCCTCTTGATTAATCGCTCGGGCCTCGCTGGGAGCATCAGTAGTTGGCATTGAGGAGCCTGAGGCTGGGGCGCTTCCGCCCATAACAAATGGCAGGTCCTCGAAAGGATTGCTACGACGACCCAGAAGTTCCTCCATCATTTGCTCATCAAAAACAAGCGTGCTTCCCTGCATTTCATCAAGTGGTGCAGTTGTAGTTACAGTGGTCGCTTCAGTGACAATAGCCTTCTGCATGTGATGTGATTCTTGAGTAACAGGAGGCACGACCGGTGCAGCATCAATCACTGGACAGAAATAAGAGAACTGTTAGTACTTAATTCGAGTGACGATTCCGACTTAAGACAGACATATAGGATGTTCAGAGTACCTTCCTTAGTTTGGCTTATAGACAGCTAAACAGCTTCAGCAACTTGCTCTATAGCCGGAGACATTTGCGGCTGATCCGGATTGTAGGCAGGAACAGCTTAGGGATCGACCGCAGGTAAGGGTTCAGGCTGGGTTGACACCGGAACTTCAAGACTTTCATCATGATGTTCAATCGCTGAGATTTCTCCTACTTCCAAGTGCTGGGTGCCAAGTCTCTCCTTCTCATAAGAAATCATCGACTCATGGAGAATCTTCTGTTCATCTTCATTCAGCGGACGATTCTCGAGCTCAAACTCGTCGATTGACTCACCCAAATGCACCGCCTTCTCCTCCTCAACCAATCGGCCCCAGGCGTTGTATAGATGTGCCGGGTAATCATCGAGCCAGGCTAGACCTCTATGCCTCAACACGTTAGCGTTGTAAACAACAAGAAGATCTTCAATATCGGCTTCTAGCCTGGACCAGGCCGATTTCACCTCCTTCTCAACCTTGGTCTCCGCCTCGCGGACCTTAGCCACGGCCGCATCCCGTTCACCCCGGAGCAAGACAGCCTGTTGGCACGCCTCCTGGGCTGCGTTGTTCGCATCATCCCTTTCCTTGGCAATGTCAGAAAATTTGGCTTTAAGCTTATTGAGTTCCTTAACCGACGCATCCCGTTCGGCGGTGACCGTAGTATTTCGGTGGCCCATCTCCTCCACCAATGCAACGTGTGTTTTCCTCAACCTCTCCATCGCCACATTCGCTTCATCAACTTTTTTGGTGGCCTCAATTTCAGATTTTCGAGAAGACTCGGCCTCGGTATTGAGCACCTGGATGATTCGGCCCTTTTGAGCAAGTTCGGACTCCATCTTCTCAATCGCTTTGGCTCGCTCAAAGGCCACCTTGGAAGCTTTTTCTGCATCCTTCATCCACTCTCTATACTGGGCGTAGATGTCATGAATGTAATCATGCATCGTGTTTTCCGCCCCCACTGGGATTCTTTTTAAATGAGGTGGAAAGACGTAGCCGTCGAAGCATATGTTCGGGAACTCATTCCTCAGCTGTGCGATTTTAATAGCCCCTTCCCCCGTGGGCTCAATTGTGACCTGCTCTGCAATTATGGGGGCCATGGTTTCGACTCTCTGGAGATGAGTTCCGGGCCTAGAAATGTGAGAAGATGGTCTGTGTCATGGAGGCTCTGGTGGATGTGAAGTCTGAATAGGAGGTGGAGATGGAATTCTAAGAGGTGGAGAACGGGACCTAGATCGGTATCTATAGTCTCTATCCCTATCTCGCTCATACCTCTCTTGATTGGAGTACCCGCGATCGCGGTCTCTATCTGAATCCCTCCTGCGGGACTCATAGTAATAAGAAGACTTTCGGGCCGAGCAAAGGCTCCCTAACATTGATCCTCTCCCGAACATCATACCTGAAAGTGAGAAACGAAAGAAAAGTTAGTGATATCTTGAGTTGGACAATTTACGATTAGGAAATCGTGCAGTGCCGTGAAGTGTATGTATGTGCAACCCCACAACCAACCGGTAATGTCGGCCGCACTTATAGCAAGCGACTCGCTCAGATCAAGAGCATTGTCAAGCTCCTCCAACCCGGTGTCATGTTGAAGCGACACATAATCCGGGATCAGAATATTAGCAAGCCCTTTGAAAGGATTCTCTACTTGCGGGGGAGGAGCCTCCGAAATTCTAATTCCAGGAATAGGCAAAGACACAACCATAGGTTTCAATCTCATGGATTTAGAACGCTTATGAGCAACTGCCTTGCCTTTTCTCCTTCCTCCTGAATCCTGAAAACTGCAAGAAGGCCCAGCTGTAAGTTCATTATCAGTGGGTGTTCTCTCCGGATCAAACCCTTCAGCCATCACGACACCGGGCGCTTTGCGTTTCACCCACTTCTTCGAGACTGTCCTAAGTGTCCCTTCCAGCCTTATGCTTTGATTCCGTTCAATCAGCCCGACGATTCTTAGATTTCTATCGGTTAGGACCGAATCAATGTCCCTTATCTCGCTCGGAACTTCTTGAAGGACCCTTGCTATCTCTCTGAAGTACCCGCCTTCAGGTCGTGAAATTACGGCTGTAAAAAGAAAAGAAGGTGTTAGTTTATGTCAACTAGTATTGTTTGGATAATTCTTGGAAAATACAGTAACACTTATGTCTGACCAGCCACCGTCTGGCAAATCCTAGGGGGCACCAGACATAGAACCATTCTTTTTTAAAGTAATTCAGCCTTCCCCAGGATCCGGTTACTACTTGGCAGTTCCTGACTGACTCTAGGAAAGTGAAAGACGGGCTATCTCCCCTACTTTTGAAGTTAAAAAGGTATCAAATCTCAGTCGGCCTGGGCGGTCGGAAGAGATGATCCATGAACACAATAAATAAGCTATTCAGTAAAGCACATCCATTAGGGTGTAATTGAGACGGGGCAATTCCGAGGTAAGACAACACTTCCTTAATATATTGGTTGAATGGAGGGAGTGTTCCCACTGTACATGCATGTCTATTGAATGCGGTGAACCCTTCTGGTGGAGCATGCAGTCTATCGCTTGGTCACGGCAATAAAACATCGTCCAATGACAAACCATGCCTTAGGCATATTCGTCCCAACATGTCTTCAGAGACGTTGGACGGTACAGAATCTTGAGGATTGCAGATGAACGTAGCGTCAGGCAGCTCATCCGAAGCTGGGTCTATAACTTCGGCCGCGATGGCCGGAATCTCTAGGACAGAAGAAGATGAATCCTGAACTTCCTGCTGTTGTGAGCTTGAAGGTTCCATAATTAACTAACTTATGAAAAATCATCATTAGACGACAATAACACTCGTGCTTTCCCCAGTGTAAAGTGTATGAATGTGTTGTGCGAGTGCAGTGCTGCAATACTTAAGAGATTATACAAGGTTAGAGAAAACGTCTGAACGACAAGACTTCGAAATTCAACTGAAGTGACCGTCATTGCTGACCGTCACAACCGTGCTATCCAGATGTTGGCGATCGATCCAAGTTAATTTTTTTATCATTTTGTTAAGTTATAGTACCATCGACGAGCTTCGGAAGGCGGTCAAGTGTGCGGTTCAATAGATAATTCCAGATATGCAAGAGTGAAGCTCGTCGGAGTCAAGTGTTTAAATATGCATGGAGTTTTATGTTCATCGAAGTTCAAGCTTGGATCGTTCCTCGCGAAGGCCGCAACTGCGTATCGATCAAGGGAGCCTTCATTTCGCATCGATCTGGAAACCTTCATTTCGTATCGATCAGGGAACATCAATTCGCATCGATCAGGGAACCTTCACTTTGCATCGACCAGTGGAACCTCAATTCGTATCGATCGAGGAAACCTTCATTTCATATCAATCGGATCGAAGCCGAATATTTCGTATCGATCATCACCAGGCACTTCGCATCGTTCACTAGTTAAGGCTTCGTATCCATCGATACAAAATCCTATCACTTAGATCGATGCGAAGCCACTCCTCACCACCCATCGCCTTCAGATCGACACGAATCTCTGTGCTTCCAGATCGATACCACGTTCTTCCCTACACAGTTTAGAGGCCATGTCCTTCTCCCTCAACCTTCACACTACCCAACTCCGGCATCGACGCTAACACCGAAATCGGCTATGGCCATGGATGATTTAGTATTGGAATTTGAAGCCTTATCTTTGTGAGGCGGTTTTGATTAATCATTTACCTAGTTTAAAGGTTTGGTTTAAGAGGTTAAGGGGTTGTCTGGATCGAGAGCAAAGGCAAATCTGTTTTTTCTTCGACTCGAAGCAATACAAAGACGAAGCAGAAATGTGAAAAGTAAAAAACTTTTCTAAGTAAAGAGCCCCGTATTTATATAGGTGCGAAGTTGAGGGTAAGAAACGATTCGCCTCTCGGTAAACTCGACCGGTTACAATGTGTCCACCACTGAATCGATTCGAACGAGCTATTCAAATCCATAAACTCGAGCCTTTATTGAGACACAAGGTCCATTGATACGAAACTGTTGTTCGTATCCATTGATATAGACTCCAACCACGTTTCATCAATGCGAACCCCACTATTCGAATCCTTCAATCCGCTGCCTCCAAAGGCTTGTATCCATCGATTCGAATTTACTATCCGTATCCAATGGCACGAGTTCATCGATACGAAGTGAAGTCCGTTGCATTGGAGTCCATTGGAGCTCATAACTATCGATACGAAATGTTTATTTCGTATCATGAATACGAAGTACACAATGAAGGCTTTTTCTGAAAGCGTTGAACTCCATCGATACAAAATGATTATTTCGTATCCATCAGCACTCAACCTGCAATAGCACAAGACCATCGATACGAAATTACAACTTAGTGCTCACGGTAATGGATTCCACTGAAGCTCGTATCCATCGATACGAATGCATATTTCCTGTCTATCTTTATGAGTCACATCGATACGAAAAATGCATTTCAACCTTTTACATCGATTCAGGAGAGGATCGATACGAAGGAACATTCAAAAACAACCATCGAGCGTTGTTACAATTCGAATTTCACATTGGTTCAGGAGAGGATCGATACGGGATTCGATACGAGATGAACTGACAACGACTCGTGAACGTGCAACGTCAGCGAGAGTCAGATTAACATATGTGCATATATGTCGGACTAACATTCAATTTTCAACATCCACAGGAATTGGATACTTCTCTGATAACGATCATGATAATCAAACAACAATCAGTTACAACAATACAAGGTACAACAGTTGACAATCAACGGTTCACATTGCCGAGGAAACCAGTCAAAGATTACAACTTTCAGCGAAAAGACGATAACTGTTCGGAATGAAGATTGCAGCTTTTCAAAGCACGTCATGTTTCCACAAGACGTACTTTGGGGGGCAAATGTTATCCCGCCTTTTGGCAAGGCCGAGATATCGAGGGATTGGCTGAAAACAAAGGATCACTCATCTCGGATATCGAGTATGCACAGGTTCACTACGGATATCGGTGAATTTTGTCGGATTTCGGATCGAGCTAAAATTGATATGACACGACAAACGAAACCATGAAAGCCAGCATCCCAAATTTTAAGTTGATCCGAGTTCATATGCTCGAGTTATGAACGATGTAAGTTGGAGGAAATAGCCTCAATTTCGTATCCATCAGTAGGCCACAGTTCGAATTGGTCAGGTTCGTATCCATCGTCGAGCCCTAGTTCGTATCGATCGATTTCGTATCCATCAACATATAGTGCACTTCGTATCGGTCGGCCAATGTCTACTTCGCATCAATCGACGAACCTTTGTTCGAATCCGTCAGGAGAACCTTGTTTGAATCCATCGACTCACACTGTTCGTATCCATCAGAGAATCGTTGTTCGCATCCATCAAAGAATCACTATTCGTATCCATCAAGTTGGAGCGCTTTTATCGATACGAACTAGGCCACACGATCGATATGAACAAGCCAACACAATCGTTGCGAATAGAGCACACTACAGATCGATACGAAGAGCGCGCTATTGATCGATTCGAACAAGACAACTACATCGATACGAACGAGGCGAGAATCATGGGATGACTCGATCAACTCGGCATAAAAAGTGGATCGATCCGAAGAGTGCGCGCCACGTTATCACTGGGGCACGAGCAACCATCGATTCTAAGAGATCGAGTCGAAACGATCGATTCAAACAAAAAAGCCTACCGAAGAGCGTCAATTCGTATCGATCATATCTCACGATCCACCAGTCCAAATGCTATGAAATTTTCACAGGAGCTTACGTATAAGATAAAGGATGTTCACACCAAGTTTCGACTCCATTGGACGAAATCTTGATCGATATGAAATTCGTTCGTATCGATCAATGGATCGAGCCGAAACTTCACGGGCTCGGTCGCGTGGGCCTACTCACGTACCAAAAGAAGTCTCCCGAGATTTGAGCGAAATATCAACCTCCTACGCCTATAAATAGAGCCCCATTGCCTACAGAGAAAGGACCTTTTGGATGCTCCAATGCCGAGACTCTGCCAGATTCAATTCTACACTCCATTACTGCTGTTGTACTCGAATTTCATAACGTTAATTCGCTGTAATCCGCTGCAATCAATTGTAATCATCAAAGAAACATCAATGAAGTGATCAATTTCATAGTGGACGTAGGCAATACGCCGAACCACTCTAAATTCCTGTGTTTCTGTGCATTTCTATTATTTACATATCTATTTTTTTGGAGTTTTTGTTAGATAATCTTCTTTTTCCATTTAATTTCTTCATTTTATCTCTTCAAAAACTTCCGAAGAGTGTTGTGCCCATTTTTGGTACAAACAATTCTTGAAAAGGAGGAAGTTATGTGGAAGCAAAGATCCAGAATTCGGTGGATTAATGAAGGTGATAACAATACTAAAATTTTTCATAATATGGCCAATGGTAGAAAACGTAGTAATACAATTAATTCCATTCTAGTTAATAATGTAGAATTTGTAGACCAAAGAGATCTCAATAAGGCTTTCACAGATTATTATAAAGATATCTTTGGTAATAAAAATAAACATAGAATTAATGTAAGATGGAATGATCTTTATCCGGCTGTCTCCAATGTTAATCTTTTTGAGTTAGATGTTCCTTTTTCTGAAGAGGAAATCCGTAAAGCCATTTTTGACTTACCGGGTGATAAATCCCTGGGGCCGGATGGATTTCCAATTTTCTTCTATAAAACTTTTTGGGAAATTTTAAAATTAGACTTAATTAGTATGTTTAATGATTTTTATAATGGAAATCTACAATTAGGTAGATTTAATTTTGCAAATGTTATCTTACTACATAAAAAAGTAGGTGCTAATAATTTAAAAGGTTTTAGACCCATTTCATTGATTAATTGTTCTGTTAAAATTATTTCAAAAGTTTTAGCTAATAGACTTAGTATAAGAATGAATGACCTAATTGACTATTCACAATCTGCTTTTATTAAAGGAAGAAATTGCATAGATGGTGTGGCAGTTGTTCAAGAATACATTAATCATTGTTGTAAGAATAATATTACTAGTGCTATCTTAAAATTAGATTTTGCTAAAGCTTTTGATTCGGTTGATTGGGATTTTCTTGTAGATATTTTTCATGCTAGAGGTTTTAGTAATAGATGGATTAACTGGATCATGAATTTGCTTAATACTGGTAACTCTAGTATTATGGTAAATGGTATTTTAGGTAATAAAATTCAATCTAAGAGAGGTTTAAGGCAAGGGGACCCTTTATCGCCTCTTCTGTTTAACTTAGCTGCTGATGTTTTTGCTAAGATCATTAAAAAAGTAGTTGATAATGGTTCTGGGTAATATTGGTAATGATATATCGCGTTATGGTTTATGAGTCCTTTAATTTGCAGACGATACCTTGCTTTTTTCTCTTATCTTCCTAGACACATATTTACTCTTAAGTTTATTCTATATAGTTTTGAGCTTTTATTGGATCTAAAAATAAATTTTGACAAAAGTTCTGTTTTAGTTTTAAATGACTTTGAAAATGTTGAAAATTTAGTTGCTAATACATTAAATTGTAAAACTATGAATTTTCCGTTTGACTATCTTGGTTTTGTTATTAGACCTACTAAACTTAAACATGATGATTGGATAATAATCATAGATAAAATCAGAAATAGGATTTCTAATTGGAACGGGAGATTTTTATCTAGAGCCAGTAGACTAGTTTTAATTAATTCTATTTTATCAGCTCTCCCAATTTATTAGATGTCTTTACATCTTTTTCCTAATTGGGTGATAGATAAAATAGATAAAATTAGAAGAGATTTTCTATGGAGTGGTGATAATCCAAACAGTTGCATTAAATGTCTAGTGAATTGGGAAACTTTCTGTAAATCCAAGAAGGATGGTGGTTTAGGTGTCATTAATTTGTGTAATATGAATTTGTCTCTTCTAGGCAAATGGTTATGGAAGTTCAGAGATACCAATGATAATGCCACCTGGAAGGAAATTATTTCTAAATATTACTATAATGGTAGTAATAATCTTTATCAAATTAGTCATTCGGTTTCTCGTAAGCAATCTTATTTTTGGAAATCCATTTTAAAATGTAATGAGATTTTTAACTTAGGAATTAATATTATTGTTCATGCTGGTAATAATACATCCTTTTGGCATGATAGTTGGATTTCCGCTATTCCTCTTAGGAATGAGTTTAAAGAGTTGTATGATATTTGTAACTTTAAATATGCATTTATTTCTAAAAATTTTAATTCTGAAAATGACCCTCCTTGGATTTTTAGTTTTAATAGAACTCTAGTAGGTTCAACCCTTAGACAGCTTAATTTGCTTTTTGCTAGATTAAATCTTTATAATATTTAAAATGAGAATGATCATTTTAGTTGGGAGTGGGATAAGAGTAAGAAATATTCTACTAATTCTTTTTATAGATTTATTAACTTTTCAGGTGTAACTAATAATTTTTTTAATTTTATTTGGAAATCTAACGCTCCTCCAAAATCTAAAATCCGCATGTGGCTAATTATGCATGGTAAATTAAATACTATAGAATTTTTAAAAATAAAAAATATCCATATTGATAACAAATGTTATTTTTGTAATATGCATTCCGAGGATAATAATCATATTTATTATGATTGTATGAAAACCTATTTTGTTCTTATGAATATCCTTAATATTTTTGATTTTAATATTAGTACTAGAATTACTGATTGTGTTTTCTATTGGAACACTTTTAGATTTAAGTTTGATAAGGATAATAGAAACTTGCTTGATACTCTATTCACTATTTCTTTTTGGTACATTTGGTTTGAAAGAAATCAAAGAATTTTTAATAATAACATTAATCATTTCAATAAATTGATATTTATAATTTCTTCTTTTTGCTTTAATTGGGTTTCTAATCCTAAATATAAATTAGCTAAAAATAATCTTTTTAAGGAATATCTTAACAAGGTTAGTAATAACATTAATATATTCAAACAAAACAATCATAATTTTGACATTAATAATATTAGTATTGATACCCTTTCTAATATAAATAATGATCCCTTAGTGTACCATAATTTGCTCCCTTTTGTAAGTTCATAAAGATATTTCTAGTTTTGATTTTATTTTTTATTTAGTTATTATTTTTCTAGTTTATAGTTCGTTAATTTTATTCAGTATGGATCATATTACCCTTACTATTTAGAATTGTTAGATTTTATACAAGATTATCGTTGCTTTATTTTATCACATTTGATATTACATTCGCATATATGTATATAAATTCTATTAATATACATATATGTGATTCATAATAATATTGTTCCTAGTTTTGTTACAAGTTTGGATTAGATAGGTTGTTAGTGTCTCTTTTCAGGTTTGTAGGGCAGCTAGCGTCTTTTTACAGGTGCTTAGGATAGCCATTCCTAGGATTGCTGATTGCACCAGGTGCTTCTTTCAGCTATACGGAGTCTTCAGAGTGGAATGCTAAGTGCTATTTTCTAGATGATTTTCTTCGCTAGATTAGTCTACTGCTTTCGAGGCAGTTACATAGAGTCTCCTTATAGATGGTGCTGGCTTCCAGTATATTTGGCTTTCGATACTATTTCAGTTTTTCTAGGTACTTCCATCACCTTAATATCAGGCGGTGGCCATGCCGGAGCTCGGTGTTGGGGTGTAATGGGCGGTGGCTTTGCCGGAGCTCATTATAGGGGTACCTATTTTTACTTTGTTGCTAGTATATAGATTTGCCACCTGCCAGGCATGTTGGTAGCACCTTATTATGCGTTATATATATATATATATTATGTGTGCTCTCCTCTTTTGGTAGAGGATCACACATTTTTCTCAAAAAAATGCTTTAATACCAAATGTAAGATTGTGGAATAGGGATCTTAAGGCTAAATTAACACTAGAGCGGGGGTGAATAGTGTTTTCTAATTTATATGAATCTTTTTAAAATCATTTAAAAATATATTTAGAATAATGAGATTAACAATCATAGAAATAATCGCAGAATCAAAACACAGATAAACAGTAAATGTAGAAAGGGTAAAAGGAAAGAACACACCAGGATTTTATACTAGTTTGGAGTTACCCTACATCCAGTCCCATACAATTCCTTGTACGGATTTCTTTTCAATTAGTAAATGCAAATACAATCTCGATTTCAAGGCTACGAGACACACCCTCCAGAATCCCGGCCTCTGTGTAGAGCCACTTGATTTTCAAGCTACAAGCACACCCACTACATTTATGAGCTACTAAGCACACCCAATTGATTTCATGGGCTACAATCAGACCCACAAGTATGTCGGTTTAATTTAATAGAGATTTTCAAACTCAGAACTTCAATCTTGATTACAAATGATCCTATAATCGTTGAATAGCACTTAGATCTTGATTGGAGTGAGAGAGATGATATAAATCAGAGAGCAAATGATAGAGAATCAAACTAATCACAATGGAGTTTGATTCTAGTTGGAATTCGGCAAAGTATTTTATAATTTGTTTTATAAAATGAGAGAGAAGAAGGAGGAGAGAAGAACAATGAAAAGTGATTGACAAATTCCTTGGGAAGACAAGTATTTATAGAGGAATAATGGTCATGTCCATTCGTGAAGAGATATTACGAATAGACACTTCTTTTGAAATTTGATTTTTGAAACTCACGACTAGTATTTAAACATATATGGTTGGAGTGTTGACATACTCTTTGTAGTTTTGAAAAACATTTTAAAATATTATTTTGAAAATGTATTGCATTGTAAAATAATTTTATACTTTGTAAATATGTATTAATATATATATTATAATCATAATAAAACTTAAGTAAAACTATATGATAAGAATTTTGAAAAATAAACTAATATAACAAAAACAATAACTTGGTAAAATATTTAAAACTAAAATGATAAGTATAAAAAATTGAAAACTATTTGAAAGTTGTTTTGAAAAGATTTAAAAACTTATTTAAAAGTAGAGAGCGAGAGAGAGAGAGAGAGATCAAGTGCTATCAGAATTTTAACAAATATTCTAGAACCCTTGAATACTCATGAGTCTTCATTCTTGAGTCTTTATATCAACATATTTAACTCTTTAATCTTTACTTGATACTGTACAGTCTTCTTATATCAACACCTATTTAATATCCTGCACTATATACTATATATATCTTGATAAAACATTAGTATTTATATTTTATATAATTTCTTAAAGTTGTTGTCATCAAAACCAAATCCTTAGGTACTAACAGATGATACATACAATCACTCTCAAAATGATGTATCAGAGTTATGGCGAGTAGTAACCCAGTTAGGGACAGTTATAACTGCCTATCCCTATACAAGTGCTGGTATAAACTTATACATAATACAACGAAAATAGAAATGGATAACCACCTACAGAGGATTCTTCTACTCCAAGCTCCTCCAAATTGCTCCAAGCTAAATCCGACTACTTGGCTGCCCGGAAAAATAGAGCACCCAGAGTTTAAGGGAAAAGAAAATAAACTCCAGGTCAATCATGGGACTGGCGTGAGAAAACTCAGAAGAATATATACTTTTAAAATCAAATGGTATCTCATAAGATCACGCTGCACATAAGCATGGACGGGTTTTAACCTTATGATAACTAAAACATGTGTTACGTAAAATCAGGGATATTATTTTTAATGACATTCTTTGAAAGCCCTTTCAAATAACATATTAATCATAGCCAAAATAGTTACATTCATTAAATTCCAGCATACTAGGTTCTACAATCAAAACCATAAAGTCACGTATTGGAGAATGGATTGCCAACAATGATAAGGTAAGGGACTACCTTCCAATAGTACATCTCTAGAGGAATGTATTGAGGCACAGCCCCACTGCCTCTAATAACACAAAACTGGCCTACCTCTATCGTCGATAGTACCAAATATCCCATCACCTCAGCCAATCCCGACCTATTCGTGGGATCCCAAAGCATACACAACAAACCTGAAATATAGAGGGTAATTTAGAAAGGTGATAATCAAATCCTAATGGATGCGACCCACTTAGCCCTATTGCATCTACCTTGTTTTTGCCATCACCAATGTGTGAGGTTTGAGGTAATGTTTTAACTTTCACATGACAAATCCCACTTTGAATGCCACATTGTCGTTTTCGATGACACATTAATTGGTTTTCACAAAAATACAACCCTCGAGTTTATATGCCATAGGGAAGGGTGTTAAGTATAAGAGGGTTTACCTCCCACACCACCTAACAGATGTACGTCTGTAAAAACCAATGTATGTGGTCTTAGAAATGCAATGTCAGATATTCGTCCATACAAATTGTCCAGGAATAGGAAAAACCGAAGGTACACCTACTACATTATATTTGGGAATCACCTATAGGATTAGTAGCGAGCAATCCTTGCATTGAAGATTTCAAAATCATTGTCTTCAACATGTCTTCATTTTCGAATGCATATACTGGTTCGAAGTGGTTTTCGAATAGGAATCACCCAAATCTTATCCCGGTCTCTTCGAACCAATTATCGATAGAAAAGATGTTACGTATGTGGGTGATTGGTGATCATCATTCAATCAATTAATATCTTTATATCGAATGAAATATCCTTAGAGATATGTTTTAAACCATTTCTTCTTGGTATATAAAGATTCATTAAACTTCTTTTTAACTTTGGAAATACCAAATCATTTCCTTTAAATTACTTAGGAAAAATATTTCCATCTTCTATAATGTCAATCTAAAGGGAGATTACTTATTTCCAAAACATATCTTTTGATGGGTTAAAAACAATGTTATTTAAGACATCATTTACTGTATACCCAATCAAATTAGTGCTAAGTAAAAAGGATTCATAGATTTTAGATTATTTATGCTCAATACTAATTTCTGTATTCAATGTGTACTACTCGTTGAATAATCGGTGAAATCATCTTTTAAATTCACATGGACAGTATGGGTTCCCTTCTCGAAATTTAATACAAAGTTTAACTAGAACGTTCTCTTTACCATCAAAATCTTATTTGTAATGTTGTTTAACTTTGTGGAAAATTCTAAATATATTTTCTTTTATCCTAAAAAATACGATCCGAGTAAGTCAAATTAACTATCCCCTCTGTCAGGCTAGTCCGAATAGCTAGGGAAGCAGGCAACTGGTTTTTCAAACTCCAACCTAGAGACTACCTCTCTGTCACCCATAAGACCGTCAAGTTATTTGATCGACTCTAAACCTTTAAAATACTTGTATGGTTATTTGAAAAATGTTTCCAAAAGATTTGGGAAGAAAAAACCCAAGTTTAAAACATTTATTCAAAAGTTGTCAAATTTCGTTGTTAAATTGTCGATGAATAGTGATTTTAAAGCTTTAAAGATCAAAACACCAATTTCATGATATATATGTCCATTTTTTTACTCAAATACCTTTTAAAACATTTTAACATATTTATAGAATTTATTTTATATTTGTAAAGATAATAAATATCAATTTTTAAAATGTCAAAAACAATATTTTACGAACTGCCAAAACGCAACGATTTTGAAAACTTGTTTTGGACATATCTCAAACTTTACTAAATGAAATCTTGATTTTTCTCTTTCATTTGAAAATATATAGTTATAAGGGTCCGAAAAATTCTTATTTCAATAATTTCCACTTATATTTCATCATGCACATTGATTTAACTTTTTATGGCGTGAAATCGCGAACTGCCGCACGCGATGGGCTCATTTTCACTCAATTTTTCAAACTTCACCAAACTTTGTTGAAATGAGTTTGAATGTTTATAAAACATTTATAAACCAGTTTAAACCATCTTTATCCCTTTATAAGGAGGTTAACAAGGCTATATATATATACCATAATAATTTATAAAAGGGAAGTGATTCCTTTGTGTAAATTTGACGTGTATTTTACCATGAATCATTTTCATATCAAGCAAGCATATAGTCAACATCCAAAATGATGATCAAGCAAATGAAACAAGAATGGCTAAACATATCATATCTTTATATAGTTTAATAAAATAAACTAGCGGAGTAATTCTCATATATAAGCTTTCCCGATCTAACTTTTAGTGCTACGAAATCGACTATAGCTCTGCTATTTCCATACCGAAGCTTATTTATCCTACCCTATGACACTTGGGTGTGCTCAGCCTTGTACTTGAGAGGTTGGAGAGGTGGTGGTGGTGGCTCTTGATGAGCTCGGCCAAGCAAGGAGAAATAAGAGGTGATCGTTAACTTGAACTTGAATTTAAAGTGGTATCTCTCTCTCTCTCTCTCTCTATATATATATATATATCTTATAATTATTTTGGCAGAACTTCGACTCGATTTTAGAACATTTTTAAGAGGAGATGGAGGCCATTGTTTTTCCTTAAAAGAAGAAGAGAAGCTTAGAAATTTTGAGAGTGAATGAGTGAATGAATTGTGAAGGTGTGCCTTGCTATTTAAAGGCAAAGATGTGTAAAATATCACAAACATCGTCATAACACATCACCTCACCCATATGCCACCCCACACCGCTCCACATGCCGAACTACCCCCCTCCTCATATGCCATCCCATGTGCTTGTCCTTATATGAGTGATGGTGAGTTTGCTTTTTCAAGTTGTACTTGTTTATACATAAGGAGTTTATATGTATATATGTTCAGATATTTTTTTGGTTTTTATTTGACTAATTATGGTACACATTGTATATGTGCATGTATATGCATGTGTGTATGTTTAAACAAGATTGCTTTAAAACCATTTCCATTTGTCAAAACGTTATAAATCCAGAATCCGAATTCCAGTCATATTTTCAGTTTTTAATCAAACTATTTATTTATGTAACAAAACTTGTAAATTTCATATCATTAAACAATAATCAAAATGAATTATTTATCTTATATAATAATTATTTGAATATTTAAAATTAGTTAAATATCCTAAGTTAAAGTGATAAAATTATGGGTTATTATATTCTTTCCCCCTTAAAGAATTTCATCCTGAAATTAACGCAAGAAGAAGATATCTTAAAAGAATAGATATTATATACGATGAAATAGGATAGTGGTCATACCATAGGTGGTGAGTTCACTACATTGATATAATACACAAACTACTCATCAATCCTAAATTCTGAATAAGCTTTCCTCATTCTATCCTCAGTTTCCCTGGGGTAGTCTTCAGCATCACTACTCCACTGGACTTTAACTAATCTCACAACCTTTCTCAACCGCTTCTCATCACGATCAATGATTTGAATTGGTCGTTTGAAAACTGCTAAGTTTGGCTCTACTTCTGAACTTCCTGAGCAGCTGCCTCTATAATTAGTTCTGGGTTATGCACGTATTTTCGTAAATGGGACACATGAAAGACATTGTGCATACCTGATAGCGTTTTTGATAATTCCACTTGATAGGCTAGTGGACCAATCCATTCAAGAATGGAAAAAGGTTTAATATATCGAGGTTCTAACTTCCCAGCCTTTCCAAATCTTACCACTCCCCTTAACAGAGAGATTTTCAAAAATACAAAATCTCCAACTGAAAATTCTAAATTCCTATGCCTCTGATCGGCGTAAATTTTCTGTCTGCTTTGAGCTTCCTTCAACTTCTTCCTGATCATACCTACCTTCTCCGAGGCTTCTCGAATCATATTAGGACCAAGTACTAACCGATCTTCGGTTTCGATCCAACATGCTAGTAATCTACATAGACGACCATATAAGGCTTTATACGGTGCCATGGCAATACTTGTCTGGTAGCTGTTATTATAAGAGAATTCCACAAGATGAAGATGATCCTCCCACGAACCTTTAAAGTCTAAAATGCAAGCTCTCAAAAGATCTTCTAATACTCTGTTTACTCTCTCGGTCTGCCCATTAGTCTAGGGATGATATGCAGTGCTTAAACTCGACTTATTTCCCAAAACTGTCTATAATGCTTTCCAGAACTGACTGGTAAAATTAGATCATGATCACTTACTATGCTACTCAGAACTCCATGCAAACGAACAATCTCCTTTATGTATATATCTAAAGGCTTAAGGCAGTCCTTGTCGGCTTTACCGGAATAAACTGTGCGCTTTTGGTCAATCGATCTATGATAACCAAAAGCCTTCATTTCCTTTCCTTGTTCGAGGCAAGACATCAATGAAATCCATTAATATATGGTCCCATTTCCATGTTGGAATTTTTAGAGGTTGAAATAGTCCTGCAGTCTTTTATTGGTCACGTTTGATCTACTGGAAATTGGCACATCTTCTAACATGAATCGAAATGTCCCTCTTCATTCTCTTCCACCAAAACTTTCGCTTTATGTCTTTGTATATCTTGTGAACTCCAGGGTGAATAGTAAGCTTGGATTGATTGCATTCGGTTAACACTTCATGTTTTAAGCTGTCAACATTGGGAACACAAATTCTCCCATTTAACACTAATACCCCATGGTTATCTATTTTTAAGCTTGAATACCGCTCTTTTCTTATATTCTCAATTATCTTCTTTAAATGCCTATCTTCTCTTTGCTTGCTGGCAATTCTTTCCAAAAGAGTCAGAGTCACTACCAGATAAGCTATAACTTCATACCTTCTGCTTAGCGCATATGCTATGTTGGCTTTCCCGGGTGTATATAAAATGTCAAGGTCGTATGATGTGAGGAATTCTAAACAACGTTGTTGCCTCATATCTAAATCCTTCTGAATGAAAAAATATTTTAAAGATTTGTGATCCGTGAAGAGATCAAACTTTTCGCCTAATAAATAATGCCTCCATAACTTTAATGCGAACACAACAGCTAATAGTTCTAAGTTGTGCATTGCATAATTTCACTCATGAGGCTTTAGCTGCCTGCTTGCATAAGTGATAACCCTTCCATGTTGCATTAACACTACACCTACTCCTTCTCCACAAGCATATGTGTATGCATTCAAACCGCCGCTTCTATCAGCAATAGCTAGGACTGGAGCACTGGTCAACTTTTTCTTTATCTCATTAAACGCTTCCTCACATTTTGGTGTCCACTAAAATTTAACATTCTTCTTGGTTAACTTTGTTAGATGGGAGGAAATTTTGGAGAAGTTCTGAATGAACCTCTGGTAATATCCCGCCAATCCAAAGAAGCCGTAGACATCTGTTGGAGTTCATGGTTGCTTCCAGTCTTGAACAGCTATAACCTTTACTAGATAAACCGAAATTCCATCCCCTAATGCTACATGTCTGAGGAACCTTACCTCCTTCTCCCAAAAATGGAACTTTGAGAATTTGTCTTTAACTACATGTCTCCTTAATATCCCAAATACAATCTCCAGATGTCTTTCGTGTCCCTTTCGCATGAGCGGTAATCCTATCCTGATACAGCTCCTTCATCCCAGTAATAAACATCTCATTTTTCTTTAGGGGAGTATCTATCAGTCTAGGCCCAAATCAAGATAATTCATTAAACTTGCTCAAATACTCTCCATGGACATTTCTCCTTGCTTCAGATCCTAAAACTTCTATAGAGGCGGGACTTTCCAGCAGCTGTCATTATTATTCTTCAAAAACTTCTTTAAACCTTTCCTAAGAGAAATTATCTTCCGATTCATTAAGAGTAATGGACTCCCACCAAGCTAGAGCCCCTTCCTTCAATTGCCAAGAGGCTAAGAACTTTTTTCGATCATCGTCGATGTTTAATCCTTTAAAGATTTTCTTACATGATCGGAGCCAAGCTTGAACATCAATAATAGATTTTGTGCCCTTAAATGGCTTTCCTCCCAAGCTGGTATAATCTTTGCATAGTGCGGCAAAGTTAACCTAGGATTGCATAGGAACTACTACTTCTTCAATTACGCAACATTTGGAGTTTGACCAATGGTGGTCGTTGTGCTATTATTTTCCCCTCTACGTCCTCTTTGGTTACTAATTTCCTACTTTTTGAATATAGTAAGGTATCATTTTAGAATACGTAGATGAGATTATCTTAGTGGATGGGTATAAAATAACTCAAATATATTTATTCGGATAAAAATTTCAAATACGCACTCTCATTGACTAAATTCATTCTAGGGCATTACTAACCCTACCTCTTACGAGTCGACCCCATTAAGGGCTTAGGTGTTCGCTCAACCTAAGCTCTGATACCAAGTGTGACGACCCACCTTTTTGACCCTCGAAAATCAACATCAATACATTCATGGTATTCACGCACCTCAAATTCAAGTGCTGGAGAGGCAGATGATCAGGGGTAACAGAAAATAAAAATAGAAGATAGAAACACAGGTTCTCACATCGCATTTAACAACTTAATTTTTTTACATATAGATAGTACATACAATCACTCTCAAAATGATGTATCAGAGTTATGACAAGTACTAACCCAACTAGGAACTATTATAACTACCTATCCCTACACAGGTACTGGTATAAACTTATACATAATACGGCAAAAATAGAAAATGGGTAATTATCTATAGAGGAATCTTCTGCTCCATGCTCCAAGCTCTTCCAAAATGCTCTAAGCTAAATCTGACTACTTGGCTGCCTAGAAAAATAGGACTCCCAGAGTTTAACGGAAAAGAAAATAAACTCCGGGGTCAGTCATGCGACTGGTGTGAGAAAACTCAAAAGAATGGGTAGTTTTGAAATCAAAGGGTATCTCAAAAGACCACGCCGCACATAAACACGGACGGTTTTTTACCTTATGATAACCAAAATTTGCTATGTAAAATTAGGGATATCAGTTTTAATGACATTCTTTGAAAACCCTTTCAAATAACATATACAAAGCCGAAATTGTTACATTAATTAAATTCTAGCATACTAGGTTCTACAATCAAAACCTTAAAGCACATACTGGAGAATGGATTTTCAAAAATGACAAAGTAAAGGATTACCTCTCAACAGTACATCTCTAGTGGAATACACCAATGCACAGCCCTGCTGCTCTTTACCAACATAGAACCGGCCTATCTCTACCGTAGGTAGTACTAAATATCCCATCACCTTAGTCGTTCCCAACCTATCCATGTGGTCCCAAAGCATACACCACAAACCCAAAATATATAGGGCAATCTAAAAAGGTGATGATCACATCCTAATGGGTGCGACCCACTTAGCCCTGTCGCATCTACCCTGTTTTTTCCATTACCGATGTGTGAGGCTAGTGGTAACGTTTTACCTTTCACATAATAAATCCCACTTTGAATGTCATATTTCCATTTTCGATGACACACTGATTGGTTTCCACAAAAGTACAACCCTCAAGTTCATATGCCTCCAGGAAGGGTTTTAAGTATAAGAGGGGTTACCTCCCACACCACATAACAGATAAACGTTTGTAAAAACCAATGTACATGGTCTTAGAAATGCAGTGACATTCGTCCATATAAGTTGTCCAGGAACATGACAAATCGAAGGTGCTCCTACTACATCCTATTTGGGAATCACCCCTAGGATTAGTAGCGAGCAATCCTTGCATTGAAGATTTCAAAATCATTGTCCTTAACATGTCTTCATTTTTGAACGTGTATATTGGTTCGAAGTGGTTTTTGGATAGGAATCACCCAAATCCGATCCCGATCCCTCCGAACCAATTATCGATAGAAAAGATGTTAAGTATGCGGGTGTTTGGTGATCATCATTCAATCAATTAATATCTTTATATCTAATGAAATATCTTTCGAGATATATTTTAAACCATTTCTTGTTGGTATATACAGATTTATTAAACCTCTTTTTAAATTTGGAAATATTAATTCATTTCTTTTAAATTACAAATATTTCCTTCATCTATAATTTCAATCTAAATGGAGATTACTTATTTCCAAAACATATCTTTTGATGGGTTAAAAATAATGTTATTTAAGACATCGTTTACTGTATACCCAATCAAATCAGTACTGAGTAAAAAGGATTCATAGATTTTAGATTAATTATGCCCAATACTAATTTCCATATTCAACATGTATGAATAACAGTGAAATTACCTTTTAAATTCACAGAATAGTATGAGTTCTCTCCTCGAAATTTAATATAGAGTTTAACTACACCGTTCTCTTTACCATCACAATCTTATTTGAAATGTTGTTTAACCTTATGGAAAACTCCAAATCTGTTTTCTTTTATCCTAAGAAAATATGATCCGAGTAAGTCAAATTAACTATCCCCTCCATCGGGCCAGTTCGGAAAGCTAGTGGGAGCAGGCAACTGGTTTTCCAAACTCCAGCCTCGAGATTACTTCTCTGTCACCCATAATGCGGTCAAGTTATTTGATCAGATCTAAACCTTTAAAATACTTGTATGGTTATTTGAAAAATATTTCCAAAAGATTCGGAAAAAAACCTAAGTTTAAAATATTTATTAATAAGTTGTCAAATTCTGTTGTTAAATTGCCGATGAAAGTGATTTTAAAGCTTTATAGATCAAAACACCAAGTCCATTTTTATTACTCAAATCCCTTTTTATACATTTTAACATATTTATGAAATTTATTTCATATTTTTAAAGATAAAAAATATCCATTTTTAAAGAGTCGAAAACAATATCATAAGAATTGCCAAAACATGACGATTTTGAAAAATTATTTTGGACATATCTCAAACTTTACTAAATGAAATCTTGATTTTTCTCTTTCATTTGAAAACTATAGTTATAGTCCGGAAAATTCTTATTTAAAAAAATTATGATTTATATTTCATCATGCACATTGATTTAATTTTTAATGACGCGAAATCACGAACTGCCACTACGCAATGGGCTCATTTTTACTCAAATTTTCAAACTTCACCTAAGTTTGTTGAAATGAGTTTTAATGTTTATAAAACATTTATAAACTATTTTAAACCATTTTTAGAGAGGTTAACAATGCTATATATATATACCATTATAATTTATAAAAGAAAAGCGTTACCTTTGTGTAAATTCGACGTGTATTTTACCGCGAATCATTTCCATATTAAAGGAAGAATATAATAAACAACCAAAACATGATGATCAAGCATATGAAACAAGCATGGAAAAACATATCATATCGTTATATAGTTTAATAAAATAAACTAGCGGAGTAATTCTCATATATATGCTTTTCCGATCTAACTTTTAGTGCTATAAAATTGACTATAGCTCCGCTATTTCCGTACCAAAGCTTATGTATCCTGCCCTACAACCCTTGGGTGTGCTTGGCCTTGTAATTGAGAGGGTGGAGAGGCGGTAGTGGCTCTTGATGAGCTTGGCGAAGCAAGGAGAAATAAGAGGTGATCATTAACTTGATCTTGAATTTAAAGTGGTATATCTCTCTCTCTATACCTTGGGATTATTTTGGCAAAAATTCGACTTGATTTTGGAACATTTTTAAGAGGAGATGGAGGCCATTGTTGTGCCTTAAAAGAAGAAGAGAAGCTTAGGAATTTTGAGAGTGAATGAGTGAATGAATTTTGAAGGCGTGCCTTGCTATTTATAGGCAAAGATGTGTAAAATATTACAAACATCATCATAACACATCACCTCGCCTATGTGCCACCCCACACCCCTCCACACCTCCACACGGCCAAACCTCCCCCTTCCCCATGCGCCACCCTATGTGCTTGTCCTTATATGAGTGTTGGTGAGTTTGCCTTTTTAAGTTGTATTTGTTTATACATAAGGAGTTTATATGTATATATGTTTAGATATTTCTTTTTGATTTGACTAATTGTGATATACATTTATGTGTTTATTTGCATGTATATGCATGTATGTATATGTTCAAACAAGATTGCTACAACTTAAAACTATTTCCATTTGTCAAAACGTTGTAAATCCATAATCCGAATTCCAGTCACATTTCCAGTTTTTAATCAAACTATTTATTTATGTAATCAAAACTTGAAAATAAATTTCTTATCATTAAATAATTATTTATTTTATAAAAAAATTATTTGAAATATTTAAATATAATCAAATATCCTAATTAAAGTGTTAAAATTACAGGTCATCACATTATGGATTTGATCAACATTGTACTAGCCGGTTCTCATTGTTCTAGGAAGATCATTCATCCCGATGGAGACAAAATGTACCATGACATGAAGAGAGTCTTTTATTTGCCTGGTATGAAGAGGCATGTGGTTAGATGTTTGACTTGCCAGAGGGTAAATGCGGAGCAGAAGAAGCCGGGAAGATTATTATAGCCATTAGACATTCCGCAGTGGAAGAATATTTCTATTGACTTCATCCATGGACTACCTAAGAGTAGGAGGGGGGAATGAGAGTATTTGGGTCGTGGTTGACCAGCTGACCAAATGTGCTCATTTTGTCCCGGTTAGGAATGGCAAAACTATACATAAGGGAGATAGTTAGTTTACATGGAGTTCCTTCTAGCACCGTGAGCGACCGAGATACACTTTTGACCGGTGAGTTTTGGAGGAGTCTTCGGGAGGCGTTAGACACTGAGTTTAGTTTGAGTATCGCTTATTACCTGTAGATGGATGGATAGACGGAGAGGTGAACCAGGTGTGGAAGGGCTTACTTAAGATCCATATCTTGGATTTCGGGGGCACTTGGGAGGATCACTTGCTGCTGGTGGAGTTTACTTATAATAACAGTTATCATGCGAGTATTGGGATGACACAATTTGTGGCATTGTATGGGAGGCCTTATAGACCACCGTCTTGTTAGTGGGATACTACAAACATGATTATTCTTGGACTGGATATGGTGAGGGAGAAATCTTGATCCATAGAAGGCTGAAAATCGCGCGGGATAGGAAGAAGTCTTACGCTAATAAGACACAGACATAGTTGGAGTTTGCAGTGGACGGCGTGGTTTTTGTGAAGGTCTCACCACTTAGGCATGTCATGAGATTTAGTAGTTTGGGAAAGTTAGCACTGAGGTTTGTAGAGTATTTTCCGGTCATTGGTAGAGTAGGGAAGTTAGCTTATAGAGTGAAGCTTCCTAAGAAGTTCACGGGAGTACACTCTGTGTATCACAGTTCCGAAAGTGTCTACAAGTATAATTTTATCTGCATATTCTTAGTCTTTATAATGTTTAAAAACCCGATAGCTTGTACTTGTTGGCACCAACGTGAGTCTGAATGTCACCCTAGGATTTGGATCGGTGTGTCTGGAGATGCAGGTTGTCACATAGAAATAGAAGCCACCTTTAATACTTATTGTATAATCATTGATTTATCCCACTTTAGGATGTGAGACTTGACTATATATGATTTAATGGTTCGGGTGACTTGACTGTAGATAATACAAATGATTCAAAGATGGAAAATGTACCAGTATAAGGAAAATGTTAGACGATGATATACAACAAAATTCAGAGACATATGCCTACTAAATCTTCAATGCTGATCGTGAGGAGCATATTTTAAAGGTTTTCCTAGTTCAAGATTCAAAATGTCTCCATACTTATCATGGTTCTGGTGTTTTTAGATTAATCAAATTCTTGTATTTATCTTTTAACTACGTTAAAACGTCAAAGAAAAGTGCAATGCTTGCAATGAGAAATAATTCTAACTCACATCTATGTCTAATACATAAAGGACTGCATGTTACAAATTTGATGTTTGTATTGAAGTTTAGGGATTGAATTTGCTTGAAGTCATAAAATTGTTTAAATCGTGCTTGAATTAAATTGTGCATGTTCATGTTTAGTTATCCCTAGCTAATATTGTTGCTTGGACTTTATATAACACCATGTCAGGCCTTAGGAAGTTGCCAAAAATTGGCAATTGGCCGACCAATGGCGAACTGGAGCTGAAAAGCTCTAGTTTCTAACCGACCAGTCGACCGTTCGAATAGTTGGATGAAACTGAAGCTATTCAGCTCCAGGTCGAATGATATTCCCAAAATTGATGTTGTATGCTTGTATTCATATTACGTACAAAATGCAATGGAAAATTCATTCCTTTCAAGTTTTCTAGCTATACTAAACATATCATTTCATATTAGCAAAACTTTTGAACTCCTACTTGCCATAATGTATCAGAAGTTACAACTCTTCGAACGTATGATATTAAAATTGCGCAATATTGCATCAAATTAGAAAATTCATAATTTCGGAACAATCTATAATAATTCTGCCACATATTGTTTTCTAAGGGAACTTAATACCAGAATGCAGTCAGGAGTTTGTTACAAAATGATGATACTGTGCCAATCTTTATTGAATGCAGTGGATGCGACTTGCCATTAGATATGTCATTAATGATGTCATTAATGTAAGTTTTCTGCAGTAGCAACATATATATCTTACTATGAATATATATTATGCCCTCCAGCATATTAGAATAACATCATATTACAAATGTATTGAAATGGATATATTTACTAAGAGTTTGTACTGTCTACATTTACTTTTCAATCCTTTGGTATTGATTTCAATGGTTATGTGCAACAAAGCGGTGATATATTATATATTGGTTTTCATTGACCATTTGTAATTTTTATATATTTCAAGTTTATAATCATAAAATTAGAAAAATATAATTAATGGATTAGCAATAACTATTAAAACTCGAATTTTGAAGGGATTAGCAAAAAAGTTAAAAGCAAAGAGCTAAATTAAAATAAATTACCAAAGATGTTGGTAGTGTTGGAGGTACTGATCTTAATAAAATTTTTCTTCAAATTATTACCTGTATAACTAAACATTCAGATGGAAAAGATAATAACCTTTTACATTGTCACTAGGTATGGCCGGCGGCGCAGTAAAAGTGCATGCGTAGGCATAAGCGTAGGCATGGTCAGGTCCGTTGTGGTTGGAGTTAGGGAATGCACAGGTTGTTGCAGACTACTCATTTGTTTTCTTTCACCATACCATTGTTTTCTTATTTTGATTTGTATGTTATGCACATAAATTACATAGGCAATGGAACATGGACGCTTTATAATGACGTTGTTTGCAAATTATTTAATGTAATTAATGTTTCTATCAGCTAATATTCAAGATATATCTGCCAATATTGCTAGCATAAGCCATGTATTAATATATATTGCTTTTCTTAGCGGGATGATAATATTTTTTAGAAAAAGAAGGAATTTGTTTCAGTTGTCATGTGACGACTAAAGCAAAACAACTCAATTGCTTCGGTTGTCACATGAAAACTAAAGCAAAAGATCATGGAGCATCAGCGAACTTATTCCTTTTTGCTTCAAGGTCATTATGACGACTAAAACAGAATAAACTCAATTGCTTCTGTTGTCATGTGACGATTGAAGCAAAAAGTAAACCTTTTGCTTCGGTTGTTTAAACTACTGAAGCAAAATAGAATCTTTTTACTTCGGTCGAACAACTGAAATAACAAATTTTACTATGTTGCTTCGTCTTTATATGCATCAGTCAAGGAACCGAAGCAGCAGGGATAAAATGATCGAAGCAATAAGTCAATTATGTAGTAGTGATATATATATATATATATATATATATTATAAAATTAGCAAACATCAATTTTAAATAATTAAAAATTAGTATTAATATTTAAAATTAATATATATATATATATATAATGTAATATAAGTCATGGTCGAAAAAATAGTTCTTTTATCATATTTTAAACAAGTATCTAAACATCAAAATATTTAACATACATAGATCCACATGATTTAATCACATATAATATAGAAAACAACCAATAGGCATATAAAATCGTTGTATATACTATCCACTGCATGATAAGTATGATATAAAAGATAAATAAGATTTTATGCCTTAAGGATGCAGCCTTTGAACACACATTGATTGATGTAATCTCCTGGATTCACCTTAAATCGATCTCCGAAAGTTGCAATGGCCTTATGTACTAACTTTGTAATTTATTTGATGTATTAGGGCTTTAAATAAATTCGGCTATGGGATTGAGGAAGAGCTCACGGCCAAGGGGATGAGAGGAATCAAAAGAGAAAGCATGAGGGGCAGATTTGTTTAAATAGAAAAAGGGAGGAGACATAGAGAGGAGACAATTTCTACTCCCTAGGTCGGCCATGATATTGGGCTTAGTAGGCCAATACAATATTTAACATATTTAGTAAATAACGTCATTTGAATCGCATTTGCATACCAATATCATATATCGATACGTACGTATATAACTTTTACACACACACCCAATAAATTACTAATGACACTCAGAAAATTAGTAACAGTACCCAACACATCAAATATGTAAATATCAATATTTCATAAATATTAATTAATTTATAACAAATATAAATCAATTAAATCGTGTGATATTTCAGAGAAATCACCAATAGAGTTCTGCAACTCCTGGGTACAAATTCAATTCGCGATTAATATCGAATTATTCGAATATTAATGTTCACTCGTCATCTTAGCTAGTGGAGTGATAGTTTGGTTGAATTTATCGATTATCTTTTAGTAATGATTACTTACACCAATTCTCTTCGTCAACATTATATCACATTGGGATTTATGGAATTTGGTTTTGATCAAAATTTCAATATTATCCACATTTAACTCGGTTAGTCCACCAACGAAGTCCTCGATTCAACAGTAACATTTATTGTTAACCATACTACTCTGCATATAGATATTAAATTTGAATTGACTACGATTGACCATGATATTAACATCATACAATTGAGGAGACGAATTCTCTATTGAGTATTGTTCCACTTTCATTGCTTCAACTCAAAGCCAATTATAGTTGCTCGATGCTCATCATGCTATAATATAACTATAATCAAAATTGAGTATCCATGCTGAATTCAACGGTTAAGTGGAGAAAACTGTGTAATATCATCACCCTAGGATTGCCTGTTTGACCTAGCTATAATCAATCAACTGAAAACTCTCGGATGAGTCATTCTATATTTATCTAATAACTATTAGTACGTAACCCTTTGATGCCCCTAGCAGTCATGAGTAAAACATTGTTCGACATTTGAAAAGCGTTACATGCTCCGATCTCAAAGAATATATCGATATACTTTCTCGAAACATTTTGACCAGGAATATTTAAAATTACATTTTATTTCATATTATGATAACATTTTCATGATTACAACTCCTTGTAATTATTATCACATAGCATATCATTTAAGGATTTTCTAATTAATATATTTTAAGTTAATTATTTAATTAACTATATCGAAATATAATAAAGTATATAATAAAAATTAAATACAATACCTTTATTACGAACAACATTAACTAGAATTAGATATATGTAAAAAAAATATAATTGCCCCTAAGGCATATCCCTAACACTCACAGAAAGTATGTGCCAAAGCGATGCTATAAAAGAGAAGTGTCATTGAACCTTCCTCTTACTATATATAGTGTGTTGCTAAGAGCATCTTATTTTACTTTTCCTAATACCATTGCTAAAAAATACCATAAATTTTTACAATATACTCTTCCCAATACCCGACATTTCAAAGGAATACCAATGTATTATTTTGGGCACATTTTTGCATGGCGAACAACCATCGGTGGTTGTTCATCATGCAAAACGACTTTACACAGTGGTTAATTGCCGTAAGAAGTAACTTTGGTATTAGGAAGAACATAAATTTTATTACGTTTATTTTTTTCAATTGGATTAAAAAGAGAAAACTGAATGCCCTTAGCAACACAATACACACACAATAAACATAATAATAATTTTACCAAATTATAGCAGTCCTGTTTTATTATTAATGATCACCAAATATGATTTAGTATAAATAAATTATTCATGCAAACTCAAAATAAAAATAAGATCCAATGCATATTAATATTAAAAAAATTATTTTAAATTCCCCCTTTTTATCCAGCTATTATTGCATAAATATAATACGAAGAATGCATGATTTTATAAATCAAAATAAGTTCCAACATACGTAGAAAATATTAACAAAATTCATAAATTAATACAAAGAACAGTGTTAATAACTCTATGAATCGGTTTTTTCACAAAACACGAGTTCCAAATAGAGTTAGCTGATTAATACATGAATTCATTATTCAATTCATTTTCAAGATACATTACACTAACACATGATTCTAAAACAGAACTCATGAAATGTAAATGGAGAGTGGATGATTTCTTTAACAGAGATTTGTAGATATTGGAAGACAATATACCTTTTTGAAACCAAGTATTAGCAATGTAGAATCCCTGTACACAAATAATATATTAATTTAGGTAAGTTGTGCAATGCCAGCAAAATAGAATCGCTGGAAATTTTTTATTTAAGGCATGGAAATGGAAAACTATTGATTAGAACATGAACATATATTTATTTTGATGTCTACTACAGCAAAGTATGTTAATGGGTATCAGCCCTATGATACAGACATGTACTCCATTATACATAGTTTGACTTTGAACAGACCAAGATAACTGTTCTTTCTAGCTTCCTTAGTTTTTATTGCAGTTTAAGTTCTATGATTTCACTGTCACTTTTGCAAACAGTAAGAAAAACACATACAAAAAAAAGTAAAAAAATCAGAACATAACGATTATCAGTGCATGAAAGAATGAATCAGTTTGAGAATTCAAATCTAAGTTGGAAAGAACCTTTATCCAAATCTAATTTGCAATGAAAAGGTGCATGTGAATGAATCAGTATACAAACGTTACTTACCAACTTCAAATAACTATACCCCTTTAGCATCTATCTCGCCTTATTCTGTGATGATGATGCTGCTAATAATATAGAAGTCCCTGTATGTAGTAAAGATATATGGTCTCATGCATACATATAGCTAGGCATGTCAATGGGCCAGGTTCGGTCCGGATATTATAAAACCCGGGCCCGAGTCCGATTATAATAATTAAAACCTGAGCTCGGCCCGAACCCGCAGGGTATTTCAACCCAATATCCTAGTCCGGTCCATCGGGCTTTTTAGGCCTGCTTGGTAATAACCGTATACCTAACTCGGAATATTTATGTTAAATCCATATTTTAAAACTGCAACTTTGGTATAATTTGTATACAAACAATGTTAACATATAAAATGAACGGTGATGTAGTCAAATTAACAGCAAAAGTATGCAAAAATATGTACATGTAAACAAACAAAATGATAAATAAATAACATACACATTCATGTTTTGATACGACGCAAAACTAATAGTCGGATCGGGACCTAACCGGGCCGGGTTTTGATAAAACCGTACCCGACCAGGGTCGGACCGTGTCGGGCTTGGGTAGTAAAATGTGAAACCCTTACCCGCATTAATAGGGCGGGTTCGGGTCGGTCTCGGGCCGAAACCCGTACCATCGACATGCCTACATGTAGCAAAGATGATGATGGATCTACAATAAATAAATAGCATATTTCTCTTTAAGAGTTGCAGCATTGAGAAATCCCAAAACATATTGCGGGTATAATGATTTTGCACTCTCGGTGCAGACATTCACTGTATTTTGTCATAATGTGCTTCTAACTTGGTTTGAATTAACTCGTGAAGCCACCTTGGTAAAGTTATCTATAATTTTTAGCAACAGTTAAGACCAGTAATTCGTATGCAAGGTTACTTCAGTTCTAACTATAAAGTTACAAGATGTATATATGACAGAAATAATAGCAGTATTATTTATACCTAGTATGTAATATATAATATTTAATGGCTCTGTACCACTCACTGTTTTTTAGGAAAAAAAATTGTGCCACAATAAATGTTATTAAGTTAATGTTATAATAAATAAAAGAACATAAAATGGTTTGTAGTAAACATATTTCAAAACAGTATACAACATAACATCTAAAAGAGGACTTGTGTTTCAAAAACAATGACAGCCGGTAGTAAAAAGTTTCACAAACTACATTACATGATGAAAACAGCAAAAGAGTATCTAAACAATAAAGGAAAGTCTGAAGCAGTGTTGCAATAGTAACTGTTATCCCGCCTTTTGGCAAGACCGTGACACCAAGAACATAACTGGAAATCAATGACAGTCTGTCCCAAAGACCGGTTGTACACACGTTCGCTATGGATACTAGTGAATTCTGTCCGAGTCCGAATCAAGCTACAATGGATATGGTACAACAAGAAAAGCCATGAAAGCCAACGTTCCAAATTTCAAGTCAATCGGAGTTTGCATGCTCAAGATATGATCGTTGCAAATCAAGGAAAACAGCTACAGTTCGTATCCATCAATGTGAATAGTGGTTCACATCCATCACCAACCTACTTCTATCCATCACAGGTACATTGCTCCGTTTCCATCAAACCTCAAGCAAAACATGGCCAGTTCGTATCCATGTAGAGAAGCGATGTGTTCGCATCCATTCCATCACTAGCCTCAATTCGTATCCATCCCCCTAGAAAACCTTGTTCGCATCCATGCGACATCGTATCCATCAACCCATCAAGTAACTCTGCCTCGTATCTATCAAGCAACAACTCCATTTCGTGTCCATCATATCCGCTTCATTTCGTATCCATCAGCAGACCACGTTTCGTATCGAACATATCCTCCCATATTTCGTATCGATGCCCATACCAACTTAATTCGTATCGATCAGTTAATCTATCGGTACGAAGCATACTATTAAAGAAGTCGATACGAAGGACAGGCAAGGTGATCGATACGAAAAAGCATCAGGGTTGTCGATACGAAACAAGTAAGTTCATATCGATACGAATTAGTCATCAATCAATCGATACGATATGGCTTTAGGATTGATACGAAATAAGGGATAAAAAGCGATACGAATGGAGATACACTGGATGGATACGAATAGAGCGCATTCAAGAAGAAGACTTGATCACTCGGCATGAAAAGTGGATCGATCCTTAGATATAGTGCCACATCATCTGGTCAGCACGTGCAAACAGGGATACGAACAGAGCGATACAAACAAGTATCGAGACGAACTCGTTTGCACATTGGAGATTCAAAACTTACATCAATCATAACTCGAGATCTACGAGTCCAAATGCCACTAAATTTTCACAGGAGCTTGCCTACAACCTTAGGAATGTACCTGATAAATTTCATCCCGAAAGGACCAATTCTTGATCGATACGAACCCAATTTGTATCGCTCCCAGATCGAGTCGAAATCACCTGAACTCGCTCCCGTAGGCCCGCCCACGTGAGAGAAGAAGTCTTCCGAGATCTGGGCGAGATATTTGCTGCCTACGCCTATAAATAGTGACCCTGAACCTACAGAAAATTAACTTTTTGCTTATCTACGCTGATACTCTGCTAGAATCACCATTAAATTCCAGTTGTACTACTGTAATCTTTTGTAATCAGCGAGTAAAGTTCAATAAACATCTGTCATTTCATAGTGGACGTAAGCAATTCGCCGAACCACCCTAAATCTGTGTGTTTCTATGCATTTTCTTATATGTTTATTGGTTTGTTTGTTAGATCTGCTTCATTTTACATTTATTTTCTTCATTTTATCTCTTCAAACACATCCGAAGAGTGTTGTGCCCAATTTTGGTACAAACACTTTGGTGCTTTCACTGAGAAAACCCATCTTTTCTCCTGCTCATGGGATCTACTGCCGATATTGGATTGCAAGAATCTAAGGAGGAGATCCAGATTTCAAGCCTAGAAGTTCTTCCAACCTATTCAGATTTATACCAAGTCTAGGAGAGAACTTCGCTATCCACCATGGTCAACACTAGGACTACCTCAACAGCTGCAGATCTGGAAGGACGTGATAGGCAAAACCCCGTGCAACTTCCTCATACAGACCAAAATGCTGTTGGGCCTTCGAATCTGCAAAGCCCTATCACCAAGGAAGAATTCCAACTACTGATGCAAGAGCTGACTCAAAGCCGCTAGCAGCTTACCCAGCAGCTCTGTGCCAACGTGGAGTTAACCAATCAGTCGAATCATGAAAGACGAAGGAGATCCAGAAGGGACCAGGCTTCCTACTCATCCACTGAGAGTTTGGCTTATTCTGATTACAATCGCAGATCCACACACCCATTGCTGGATGAAGCTATACACAGGCTACCGAACATCAGCGCACTTTGACTATTGGACAATCGAGAGTTGGTCCGTCAACCAGCCACCAGACCGGACCCTCTTCCCGAGGAGGGACGATTCCCGATCACACTACTAACAACCGCGCTACTGCCACTACTACTGAGTTGGGAGTCGACGCTCGGACTAAACAGATCTGAATCTTCGTCAACGTGATTGTACTCCTGAACCTTATGTTCCCGAAGACCCAGAGCCAAGGAGGCGAGGTATGGACCGTCGACCGCGTCCGGCCCATCCTCGCATTGTGGAACCCAACCACACCTTGGCCAGCATGCCCAGAATGTCCAGATGTCAGACATCCCGACAATGATCTTTCAGATGATCCGTGAAAGTCAGGGCCTCACCAATGACGACTGGGGAATCTCCCGGGGTCATACCCCTTTCACCGACGACATCCTCTACGCTGAACCGCCTCGACGATTCAGAATGCCAACTCTACCTGTTTACGAAGGGAGCTATGAACCTAACCAACACATTTTACAGTATGAATGGATAATGAATGTCGCGCGTGCTGATGATGTGGTCAAATGTTGAAGTTTCCCAATCTCCCTATGGGGCATCGCGACTATGTGGTTTACTCGCTTACTACCCTGATCTATCTCATGTTTCGACCAGTTGGCAACGAAGTTTGTTGAACAGTTTCGCATGCATGTCACTAGGCCCAAAGATGTCAATACCTTGTCCAATGTCACTCAAGCTCCCGGAGAGACACTCAGACGCTATCTAAAGAGGTTTCATGCTACATGCGCTAAGATTAGTAATCCTAACGACAACTCAATTCTGATGGCACTAACTAAGGGGATCGATCTCGATTCCGAATTTGGCAACTGGTTGGCCGGAAAACCCCCTGCATCATTGGACCGTTTCTATTCCAAGGCAGATCAGTTCTTGAGAAGAGAGGATGTAAAACAGTCTAGGAAAAAGGATGACACAGGGCCTAGTGTGGAAGGAATTCAAAGCAATGTCGCTGTAAAACAAACCGGGGAGAGTTTCGGAAAAGTGCATTTAAACATACATAATAAACAGAATCAACAGAAAGGTAATGGAAATCAGGGCAGGAAACGGGATCAGAATCACGGACCGCGACGTAGAGCTCCAATGTTTGACACATACACTCCTTTAAATACGTCTTTGGAAAATGTGTACTTGTAGACCTGCAATACCATCCAATATAAAAAACCTGCTCCGAAGCAATCATCAGAGAATAAGATTCAAACTGGAAAGTATTGTAGATTTCACGATAGTTATGGCCACAACACGAACGAGTGTCGTCATTTACAGGATATTATCGAGAAGCTGATCCGGGAAAGAAAGTTGGAGTAGTTTGTTTGGGCGCCGCAGTCTAAAGGTGCGGGCCCATCAAATCAAAACCAAGTACCAAATAAGGCTAGACCGGAGGAACCCGCCCGTACCAACGGGAGGTTGGTGATTAATAATGTTTGTGGTGGTCCTCATCCAGCAGATCGGAGCTGGAGGGAAATGGAGTCATATGCCAGCTCTATAAGGCATGCGAGCTTCGAATCTTGTAGTATTTGGAAGATGGGTCTCCGGCCAAACAATGGAAGACGATGACGGACGACATCGTATTTCGAGACAGGGATGCTGACAGAGTCGAAGCCCCAACCATTGATCCACTGGTCATTTCAGCTCAAATAGGTCCCGCTTGGATAAAGAGGATCTTAGTGGACAGTGGGAGTTTAGTGAACATACTCTTTAGGCGGGCTTATGATCAAATGAAAATGGAAGCGAAAGATTTGAAGCCTTGTCAGTCTCGTATTCATGGCTTTAATGGAAGTGCGACTATACCTACTAGGATGGTGGAGCTACCAGTGGAGTTGGGAATTGGAGAATGCCGGAGAGTCCGGATATTGCAATTTATTGTATTGGATATTAATTCACCATACAATGCTTTCTTGGGCCGACCGGCCCTAGCTGAGTTCAGGGCTGTTATCACCCCATGGTGTCTAACTTTGAAATTCCCTACCGACAACGGAGTTGGAGTCGTTCAGGGAGACCAGGCTGCTGGACGAGCCTGTTATGTTGCTGAGCTGTGAGAAGTGCAGTGGAAAGAAAAGGGAAAGGGCGTAGAGGAATCTCTCTGCGTCCGCTTTGCGGAAAATTGACAATTAACGCCTGGGCCAAGGCCTGGGCACCACAACCAATTCCCAAAAGATCTTGACCCGAGAGATACTGAAAGCGAGGACGAGGTTAAGGACAGTCAGGCTTCTTTGGCAGAGCTGACGATCGATGTTCCAATCGGTAATGATGATGATTCTGGAATGCTAAAGATTGGATCTCAGCTAAGCCAACAGATGAAAGAAGAATTGGTTGAATTTCTTCGGGCAAACCTCGTTGTGTTTACCTGGACGCACTCCGACATGTATGGAATCTCGTTGGACATTACGAGCCACACATTGAATATTGACCCGCGACATGTCTCGGTCAAGCAAAAAAGGCATGGTATGAATCCAGAGAGATCTGCCGCCCTTAAGGAAGAGGTGGATAAACTTAGATCGAACGGGTTTATCCGAGATGCGTTGTATCCAGAATGGGTGTCCAACCCTGTACATGTCAGGAAAACTAATGGGAAGTGGAGAACTTGTGTTGACTAATTAGACTTGAATAAAGCTTGCCCTAAAGGCAGTTTTCCACTTCCCTGGATTGATCAGCTCGTAGACTCAACAGCCGAACATGAACTTTTATCCTTCATGGACGCATATTATGTCTACAATCAGATACCGATGCATCTGCCTAATCAGGAGCATACCAGCTTTGTCAGCGATTTGGGACTCTATTGTTATAAAGTGATGTCGTTCGGACTTAAGAACGCCGGAGCAACTTATCAGAGACTCGTCAACCGAATGTTCGCTAACCAGATCGAAAAGACCATAGAGGTATATGTGGACGACATGCTTGTGAAATCACAATTCTCCACCAATCATATCAAAGACCTGGAAACAATGTTCAACATCCTCCGAGAGTACAAAATGAAGCTCAACCCGTTGAAATGTCACTTTGGGGTCGCGTCTTGGAAATTCCTTGGATTCATCATCAATGCCCAGGGAATCGAAGCCAATCCCGAAAAAATCTGGGCAATTAGAAATCTCGAGACTCCAAGGACTATAAAGCAAGTTCAGAGCCTCAACGGGAAGGTAGCAGAACTGAGCAAGTTCATTGCAAAATCCACCAACAAATGCATTCCCTTTTTCGATCTGATCAGAAAAGGAAAACGGAACTTTGAATGGACTGTAGAATGTGAGGACGCATTCCGAGCACTAGTTCAGCATCTGTCCACACCCCCATTCTATTAAAGCCTATCGATCATGAGAAACTGTACATTTACTTGGCGGTGTTAGAAAACACAATCAGTGCTGCTTTAGTTCGGGAGGAGGACCAGATACAACGGCCAATCTATTACATCAGCAAACGACTGACCGGAGCAGAAATAAATTACCCGAAGTTGGAGAAGTTAGCTTACTGTCTTGTCATTGCCTCGAGAAAGCTTCGTCCATATTTTCAGGCTCATCCTATCACTGTTTACACCGACCAGCCATTACGACAGGTCCTTACGTGGCCTGAGACGTCTGGTAGGTTACACAAATGGAATATCGAGCTTAGTTAGTTCGACATCACTTACACACCAAGGCGAGCTATTCAAGGACAAGTCCTAGCAGACTTCATCGCTGAATTCACTATCTTGGAGGACTTGCCCGAAACCAGTGAATCTCCCAAATATATCTGGAAGCTACATATTGATGGCGCATCGAATGACCGCTGCTCAGGCGCTGGGGTTGTACTTGAAACTCCTGAAGGCCGATCAATATGCTATGCTTTAAAGTTCGATTTCCGTGTGACTAACAACGTGGCCGAATACAAAGCCCTGCTCGCCGGATTAAAGCTTACCAGAGATTTAAGAGTTATTGCTGTAGAGATTTACTGCTATTCACAATTGGTCGTGTGCCAAGTTTGGGGGGAGTACCAAGCTAAAGACCGGAGACTGGCCGCTTATCGCGCTCGGGTCCAGGAAATATTGAATCAGTTCGATTATTATGACATCTATTGCATACCCCGAGAACACAATCAGAAGGCCGATTCCTTGGCAAAGTTAGCCAGTACCAGCGAAGCGCAGCAGATGGGACTCATTCCCATTGAGACATTATCTTCCCCAAGTATTGATCAAATGGAGACCGACTGGGTATTTGAGGTCACTCTCGATAAGGAGTCATGGATTACTCCATTCAGAAACTATCTCGAGCATGGAACCCTACCAGAGCGCAGGAGTGAAGAAAGACAAGTCCTTCGTAAGGCTTCGCGGTTCACTATTCAGAATGGAGTCATGTATAGAAGAGGGTACTCTGTTTCTTTACTCCGGTGTATTGCCCACGATGAAATCAATCGAGTATTACATGATGTACATGAAGGAGAATGTGGCGATCACACCGGGTGGCAAGCTCTTGCCAAAAAAGTGCTCCGGTATGGATACTATTGGCTGACTGTAAATCGCGACGCATCGGATTATGCCAGGAAGTGTGACAGATGTCAAAAACATGCTTGGATTCCAAGAGCTCCGCTTACTGAAATAACTCAGATGGTCAGTCCATGGCCGTTCGCAATATGGGGCATCGACATCATTAGGTCTCTACCTTTAGCCAAAGGTGGCGTGAAGTACGCCATCGTTGCAGTTGATTACTTTACCAAATGGGCGAAAGCCAAGCCCCTTGCTACTATCACAACGAAGAAAGTGATCAACTTTGTTGTACGCAATATTATCTGCCGATTTGGTCTCCCACATACCATCATCACTGACAACGGAGCCCAATTCGATAGTGTCGAATTCAAGCATTTCTGTCAACGGTTCCATATCCAGAAGAAATTCTCTGCAGTTGCGCACCCTCAAGCGAATGGACAGGTTGAAGCTGTTAATAAAATTATAAATTCCATTATGAAGAAGCGATTGGAAAAAGACGGGGGCAAGTGGGTTGATGAACTTCCTATGGCCCTATGGGCTTATCGAACAACCCACAAGTCCGTGACCGGCCACACTTCGTTTTTGCTTTTCTACGGTTCAGAAGCTGTTATTCTAGTCGAATTGGAAGTGCCTTCTCATCATGTGACATATTATGATCCGAAGACAAATGTTATATTACTTGTCGAATCTCTGGACTTATTGGATGAGAAGCGAGAAGAAGCTGATTTGAGGGCAGCCGCATACCGAAGTCGAGTCGCCCGATTGTACAATACCAAGGTCTGACCCTGAACCTTTGAACTCGGCGATCTCATTCTCAAGTGAATTTATCCGGTTCCTTCACATATGAAACCAACATGGGAAGGGCCGTATGTTATTGAATGAAGACTTAGAGATGGCACATTTAAATTATCGACCGTTGATGGTCTCACTTTGCCGAGAGCCTGGAACAGCGAGAGTCTTCATCGCTACTACACATAATAGGCTTTATTTATTCATACAGTCTGCTTTTCTTTTGCAATTTGTTTATGCATTATGAAATTTGAATTTGTAATAAGGCAACTGACTTTGCCGTACTTTCTTATTTCAACAATAAAATGCAATCTCTTCGAGCCAGAGCAGTGATTTTTGAAATGCGTCATGCGACCATCACAATGCACGGAGAGCTAAGTTCCATCCTACAGTGAGACTTATTTAAATAGAGAGTGACTGTGATATGACCGGTCACTCACTAAGTGAAACCCGAGCTCGAGGCAAGCCATCACACTGAAGCCAAAAAAGGATTGATACACGACAATCCTTTAACTAACTCCGGCTCCTAGAGTGCGAGCTGGAGTATAAACTTACAAATGTGGGCTCGAAGAGGGTGGATCCGTCCGCCTAACGACTTCGCCCGCACTTAAACCAAGTTCGGGGAGGATGGATATGTCCATCTAACGACCTCGTTTGTTAACTCAGGTGGATGAGATCCGACCATCCACGATCCTGATACTTCTATCGTTCCCGGAGTGAGAACGAAATCCTAAAACTCATAACAGATGTGATCGACCGTCTGTTAACCGACTCCAGATTCCCAAAGTGTGAACTGGAGTATAAACATCAAAATGGGTGTAACCAGCCACCTATCGGCTAACTCCAAATTCCCAGAGTGTGAGCTGGAGTATAAACACAAACCGGGTGTGAAATGACCACCTATATAATAACTTAAGTCCTCAGAGTGCGGACGAAATTCTAAATATTAAACGGGTGTGACTGACCGCCCATAAAATAACTCAAGTCCTCAAAGCGCGGACATATCTCTAAACCTTAAGCGGGCGAGACCGACCGCCGACGCACAAGCACAATCCCCAAAGTGTGGATGCAATCACTAATAGATGAGCGAGTGTGATTCGACCACCCGAACTCGTCTTATTTCAGCCTCGTTTCAACAAAGTTAAGCTCGATGTATTAAAGGCGAAAAGCGACTGCCGACCGATCTTTTCAATTTATCCCCGAGTCCGGGGGCAGAACTTAAGTACCGGCTACTGATCGAGATAGTGTGTTATTGAAACTCGGCTTAATGTTCCATTATGACTCGAAGTCGTAACTTCGGGACTTAACAACTAAACTCGGGTCCGATTCAAAGACTAAAAATTCACAAGTACATTGAATGAAAGTTCGAGCGTCGAAATACTTAAGCAAATAAACACAAAGTTATGCTGGAAACAAAATGGAATTTTATTTTAACTATTCTTTGGAAAAGAAGGATAAGTACAAAAATCTTTCCAAGAATTCCTACTAGTAGGGGACGAATCCGCATCTATACACGGCCTACAAGAAGCAAAACAAAATTCCTGTCTATCTACAAAAAAAAGGGAGCGGGAAGATATGTCTATTCCCTTAGTTTCTTCTTCTTCTTCCTCCCCGGCGTTGTCCCATTGGAGCTACCACTTCGATGCCTCTTCGGGCCTTTGCCTTTTGGTGGTTGGTCTCCAACCGGGGGAATTATGATGATCTCTTCCTTCGAACTCATGGAAATCGGAATACTTTCTGGAGGCGGAGTCGAAGGGACATGATCGACATTAGAAGACGAGGGAGGCACATCGGTGTCGACAATCATGCCTCTCGGAGAAATCATTCGCAGAGGGGCTGGACCAAGGCCCGCCATCCCACCTCCAACACCGCTGGCTCGCGCGGTCGCTTCCATCTCAGCATTGATCTCAGCTATTATCTCTTCTTCGTGGATTTTTTGAGCGTCTGTGGGGATGCTGGCAGTTGGATCCGAGGAGCTGATTACGGATGCGCCTCCGCCCATGACAAATGGAAGGTCGACAAAAGGGTCGCTTTGATGACCGAGAAGTTCCTCCATCGTATGCTCATTGAAAGTAAAAGTACTCCCCTGTGCTCAATCGGTTAGTGCAGCGGCCATTGTTGTGGTCGCCTCTGTTATAAGGGCCTCCTGCTCATGATGCGACTCTTGAGTTATAGGGGGCACGACCTGTGCGGCTTCTATCGCAGAATAAAGATAAGAGAAGAGATATTAATAACTGCTTTGAACAAAGTTCCTTACTTCGAGTAAATGCAAGAAATGCTTAGAATACCTTCCTCAAATTGGCTCGCGATTGGCAGAGAAGCTTCAGAGACATGCTCGCCAGCTGGAGACAACTGCGGTTGATCAGGATTGTAAGCATGCACAGATAAAGGATCAACCGCAGGAGCAGATTCGGGCTGGGTTGGCATAAGAATTTTGGAACTCGCATCATGATGCTCAACGCCAGAACCCTTTCCAGCCTCCGGATGCTGAGTCTCGAGCTTCTCCTTCTCAAATGTGATAGTGATGTCGTGGAGAACTCTTCTTTCATCCTCATTCAGCACCCGATTCTCCAATTCAAATTCATCGATAGATTCAGTGTGGTGCTCTGCTTTTTTATCTTCCACCAAGCGGTACCAAGCATTGTATAGGTGTGATGGATAGTTTTCAAACCAACTTAGATTTCGATGCTTCAGAACATTAACATTGTACGTAATAAGAAGATCTTCGATGTCACCCTCTAGCCTGGCCTCTGCCGCTTTCACTTCATTCTCAACCCTGGCTTCGGTTTCCTAAACCTTAAGCGTTGCCGCATCCCTCTCATCCCTAAGCACCACAGACTGCTCACATGCTTCCTGGGTGGCTTTATTTGCGTCATTTTTTCATTGACGACTTCGGCAAGTTTGGCTTTAAGCTCCTCAAGCTCTTTAAGCGCCCCATCTCTTTCAGCCATAACTATGGTGGTCCGGTGTCCCATCTCCTCAACCAGGGCTAAGTGTGTTCTCCTCATTTCTTCCAACCTCCGAGTTGCCTCATCAGCTCTTTTATTGGCTTCTGTTTCTGAATTTCTTGCGGACTTGTTTTCATCATTAAGCAACTGAATTATGCGTTCCTTCTAAGTGAGATCAGTTCCTAATTTCTCGATTGTCTTTGCCCGCCCAAAGGCCACAGCTGATACTTTTTCCACGGTCTTCATCCTTTCCCGGTACTGGCCATGAACATCATGAATGTAGTCCTGCATTGTTTGTTCTGCCTCGACAGGAATTCGCTTTAAGTGCGGGGGAAAGATGAAGCCGTCAAAATAGATATTTGGAAAATCTTTTTTCAGCTTAGCGATTCTAATTGCTCCTTCCTCGGTGGGCTCCATGATAGCTTGTTCAGTAACGATGGGAGTTTCGGTTTCAGTCCTCTGACGCTGTTGGTCAGGCTTTGGTGCTTGGGAAGGTGGTATTTGACGTGAAGATTCATAGGTTTGTTTGCCAGAGCCAGAAGGCTGTGTTGGAACTCTAGGTGGTGGAGAGCGTGACCGGGAATGGTGCCTGTATTCTTTCTCCCTTTCATAGCGCTCCCTCTCTTGACTAGAGTAGCCACGATCGCGGTCTCTATCGGCATCATGTCTGCGAGACTCATAATACGAACTAGAGGAATGGCGTGTAGAATGGAGGCTGCCAAGCATAGATCCTCGCTTTGACATCGTGCTTGTAAAATGAAAAGAAAAACAGAGTTGGTATTTCCCATAAATGAATGGCTCGTGATTAAAAACTGTGTGGTGCCGTGAAATGTGTGTATGCATGTGCAAACCCCCCTCCCCCCGACCAACCGGTTATATCGACCATACTCGAAGGAATCGACTCGCCTAGATCTAAGGCGCTCTGAAGCCCTTCCAATCCGGTATCTTGTTGGAGAAACACATAGTCCGGAATTGGAATGTTTGCAAGTTCTTCGAAAGGATTCTCCACATGTGGGGGAGGAGCCTCCGACATTATAACACCGGTGGCTGGCAGAGACACGACCACGGATATCCATCTTGAAGACTTGTGAAGCTTATGAGCAGCCGCTTTGCCTTTCCTCTTTCCCTCTGAATGTCGAGGACTATCTGAGGGCCCGGCTACGGGTTCCTCTTCAGTGGGCGTGTCCTCTTCACCACACTGCTCGACGATTACAATCCCGAGCACCTTACGCCTAGCCCATCTTGTCGGAGCTGCCCTAAGAGATCCTTTAGGCCTTATGCTCTGGACTCTATCAATTAGCCTGATGGCCCTCAAATTTTCATCCGTAAGTACCGAGTCGATCTCTCTAATCTTGCCCGACACCTCTTGAAGAATCCGTATTATTTCCTTAAAGTGAGCGCCTTTAGGTCGTGGAATTGAAGCTGTAAAAGAAAGAAAAATGTTAGACTCAACATTGATTGCAACTATCCCATTAGTCGCCAGAGAAAGTGTGGCGCTTACGTCTTACTAGCCATCGTTTAGCAAATCCTGGCAGGCAACGAACATAGAACCAATCGGTTTTTAAGTAGCTAAGTTTGGCCCAAGTTCCAATCACGATTTGATAGTTTCTCACTCCCTCTAAGAATGTGAAAGAAGGATTATCTCCCCGACTCTTGACATTGAACAAGAATCTGACTTCCTCTGGAGTCGGGGGTTGGAAAAGGTGCTCCATGAAGATGATGAATAAGCTATTCAGAAGAGCATACCCGTTCGGATGCAACTGTGATGGGGCAATACCTAAATTAGATAACACCTCCCGGATATAATGATTGAATGGTGGGAGCGTCCCGGCTGTGCAGGAAAATTGGTTAAAAGCAGTGTACCCTTCCGGGGGAGCGTGTGGCCTATCGTTCGGCCCTGGTAACAGAACATTGTTCAACGATAGCCCGTGCCACAAGCAAATTCTCCCCAACATATCTTCGGTGACATTGGATGGAACAGAATCTTATGGGTTTCCGATGAAGGTTGCTCCTGGTAACTCGTCCAGAGCTGGACTTATGATTTCGGCCGCGATGGACGGCATCTCTATTACCAAAGAAGGTGGACTTTGAGCCTCCTGTTGCTATGAACTCCCAAGTTCCATAACTAATCGACTCATCAAAAACCATTGTTAAATAACAATAATCCCAGGTGTTCCCCAGTGTGAAGTGCGTGAATGTGTGTAGTGAAGTGATGTATATTACTTAAGAGATTATATAAGGTGTAAAAGAGAATGTTTGAATGACAAGACTTCAAAATCCAACCGGAGTGGCTGTCATCGTTGACCGTCACTACCGTGCCATCCAGACTTCAGAAACCAACCCAAGTTAAAGATCGTTAAATTTAGTCCAGTTACAGTTCCATCGACGAGCTTCAAAAGTCAGTAAAATACGCGGTGAAACGGCTAAGTCCAGTTATGCAGGGTAGAAGCTCGTTGGAGTCAAATGTTCGAGTATGTAGAAATTTCATATCCATCAAGGTTCAAAACTTGGATCGATCACCAAAAACTTAATTCATATCGATCAAGGGAAGATAAGCTTCGTGTCGATCGAAGGCTATCACTTTCGTATCGATCGCCCACAATGAGTTCGTATCGATGGCGTAGCTTTCTTTCATATCGATTGCCCATAGAGAGTTCGTATCGGTCGCGTAATTCTCTTTCGTATCGATTGCATTGTCCACACTTCGTATCGATAACCTTAGATCGATACGAAGTTCTGTGACTCCAATCGATACGAATATCCTCTTTCCACCTGTTAATTCTAGATCGACACAAACTCCACACTCCTAATCGATACGAACAGTTCTTTTCTTTCCATCTCCCATCGATACGAGGTCAGAGCCGAGTGCCCATCCACTCTTCATCTTCCCCGATCAAAATAGATGCTATTTCCACCTCACTCCGACCATCTATGGCATCCCTTTCTCCAGTATCAACCACGAGAACAAGTGAAAAGATAATAGAATTAAAATCTCATCATTTTTATGTTGATTTTGTTCATTGATTTACCTAGTTTAAGCAGTTGGGTAGATTGAATGGCTCGAGGGAAAAGAGCAGTTTTAATTATCTCTACTCGAAGCGATACGAAGGCGAGGCTAGATGGAAACAAGAAAGTGAAAAATGGCTAAGTACCAAGCATATTAATACTAAAGAAACGATCATTCGTCTCCCAGTTAAAACGATCGGTTAGAATGGTCTCCAATGTCATCGATACGAGAAGCTCTGTTCGTATCCATCCATGCATACCAGTCTCGAGCACAACTGCTCGTATCTGTTTCCATCGACCAGGATGCTGCCGTTCGTATCCATCAATAACCTATCGATACGAACGATACACAGGAACTTGTTCGAGTCATTTGGACACATAAGAGATTTACCGATATGAAATGACAACTTTGTATCCATTGCTTTGAAGCCCACAGGATTCGTATCTATCGATACGAAGAGATTTTTTTTAAAAATGAATTGATTCATATCGATAGCAATCGATACGAAGTACATATCCCAACTTCTCAAATCGATCCAGGAGAGGATTGATACGAAGGGATACTATAAAACGACTTATGAAGCATTGTTACAACTCAACTTTCATGTTGGTCTAGGAGAGGATCGATATGAAACTCAATTCAAAAAAAAACTTGGCAACGAGTCGTAAACGTGCGAATGTTAACGAGAGTCAAGTTAACATACGTTCATGTATGATGTACTAACATTCAATTTTCGAAATCGATAGGAATTGAATGCTCACCTAATGACAATTACAACACCGAATTACAAATTGCTAGCACTTGACACTCAGTTACAACAATACACTACATAAACATCGGCAGTCAACAATTCAGCATTTATATTATTGGCATATCAATCGAAGGTGACATCTTTTGACAAAAAGACAACAACTATTCAATGAATCAGATAGAACTCTTCAGAATGAAGGTTGCAGCTTTTCAAAGCACGTCATGTCCACAAAAGATGTAATTTGGGGGGAAAATGTTATCCCGCCTTTTGGCAAGGCCGTGACACCAAGAACTTATCTGGAAACCAAGGACAGTCTGTCCCGAAGACTAGTTGTACACACGTTCGCTATGGATACTAGTGAATTCTGTCTAAGTCCGGATCAAGCTATAATCAATATGGTACAACAAACAAAGCCATGAAAGCCAACATTCCAAATTTCAAGTCAATCGGAGTTCGCATGCTCAAGATATGATCGTTGCAAATCAAGGAAAACAGCTACAATTCGTATCCATCAATGTGAATAGTGGTTCGCATCCATCACCAACCTACTTCATATCCATCACAGGTACATTGCTTCGTGTCCATCAAACCTCAAGCAAAACGTGGCTAGTTAATATCCATGAAGGGAAGCGATGTGTTCGTATCCATTCCATCACTAGCCTCAATTCGTATCCATCCCCCTAGAAATCCTTGTTCGCATCCATGCGACATCGTATCCATCAAGCAACAACTCCATTTCGTGTCCATCATATCTGCTTCATTTCGTATCCTTCAGCAGACCACGTTTCGTATTGAACATATCCTCCCATATTTCGTATCGATGTCCATACCAACTTAATTCGTATCGATCAGTTAATTTGTCGATACGAAGCATACTATTAAAGAAGTCAATACGAAGGACAACCAAAGCGATCGATGCGAAAAAGCATCAGGGTTGTCGATACGAAACAAGTAAGTTCATATCGATACGAATTAGTCATCAATCAATCGATACGATATGGATTTAGGATTGATCCGAAATGAGGGATAAAAAGTGATACGAATGGAGATACACTGGATGGAAACGAACAGGGCGCATTTAAGAAGAAGACTCGATCACTCGGCATGAAAAGTGGATTGATCCTAAGATATAGTGCCACGTCATCTGGTCAGCACATGCAAACTGGGATACGAACAGAGCGATACGAACAAGTATCAAGACGAACTCGTTTGCACATTGGAGATCCAAAACTTGTATCAATCATAACTCGAGATCTACGAGTCCAAATGCCACCAAATTTTCACAGGAGCTTGCCTACAACCTTAAGAATGTACCTGATAAATTTCAGCCCGAAAGGACCAATTCTTGATCGATATGAATCCAATTCGTATCGCTCCCAGATTGATTCGAAATCACCTTAACTCGCTCCTGTTGGCCCGCCCACATGAGAGAAGAAGTCTTCCGAGATCTGGGCGAGATATTTGCTGCCTACGCCTATAAATAGTGACCCTGGACCTACAGAAAATGGACATTTTTCTTCTCTACGCTGATACTCTGCCAGAATCACCATTAAATTCTAGTTGAACTGCTGTAATCTTTTGTAATCAACGAGTAAAGTTCAATAAACATCTGCCATTTCATAGTGGACGTAGGCAATTCGCCGAACCACTCTAAATCTGTGTGTTTCTATGCATTTTCTTATATGTTTATTGGTGTGTTTGTTAGATCTGCTTCATTTTACATTTATTTTCTTTATTTTATCTCTTCAAACACATCCGAAGAGTGTTGTGCCCAATTTTGGTACAAACAGTAACAATATCCATGTCCAAAACAAATCAACATTTGATAGCACAAAGGATCACCAAAACATAACCTTTTGCAATTTATGATATCTTATGCAATTTTATGACGTAATAAAATTCCAACCATCATTTAATAACTGCTATAAATAATGATCCAAAAATGCTCTCGTATAAATACATATACCAGAATTCAAGCGCGAGCTTCTAGCAAAGCATGTTTCATCTACCTACCAAAGCATGTTTTCATCTCAACTTTTGCTGGTCCAGAATTACTATAATAATCAAGATGTAGCATAAAAGTTTGTAACATATACCAGACATGAAGGAATAAAGTGAATTTAAAATGAATGAATAAGGTGAACGCTTGTAATATATCATATATCATAATACCAATAGTAGCTAAAACAGCATAAAAATAAAAAACCTTTACAAATTGCGTTCGACGTCCACTCCAAATTGCATTGAACGCCCACTAATGTTTTCTGCTCTCAACCAATCACCAAGATACAGTAATGCTTCAACCATTATTGGAGCTAATGAAGCCCTAAATGGATTATCAACTCTTCAACCAAGACTAAATTAATGCACCTTCGCTAGCAACGGTTGAATTAGGAAATGCTGAAATATCTTTAGCGATTTTTGAAAGTATTGGATAATTTGCTTGGTTACCGTTCCACCAATCTAAGAAATGAAGATCTCTACTCATAAGGTTTTCAAATAGATAGTTTAGTTATCGATCAATCTCATTAGTTATCTCAAACGACTTTCTTCTCTTCTTGCTTGTTGAAGTATTCCTAGCTTTTTACTTCTAAAATTGTCATCAAATTATCCATCAATCTCTTCAATTCTTACAAACATTAGATCCAAACACATTTGGTACATTCGTACTCATCATATATTTATCATATAGCTCATTTAAAGCAAGTTTTATGACACTAAGAAATTAATTTACTTTACCATCACCAATATCAAGAAAGCTTATCTTCAAAGATTTAAATTTATATCTTAAATCCAAAATATGAGCTATAAAAATGACTCATTTTATTACTTCGATGATACTCCAATATTTGTCGGTTTAGACTTTAATCATTTTTGCTACCATTGCTAATTATTAGAACAATACATATTGTTACTAACTTTCTTAATTGTCCCTTGAATCAATATAACCTCATCAAAAATTAATGTACATCTACTTTGATTAAAAGAATATGGAACAAAATACCTATCCAACTAGTTCCACGTTTTTTAAAATATATATGGGAGATTCTAAAAACAAAAAAGATGATACAGTAAGCTAGTTGTCCCATACTTAGAATCGGTTATGCACTCCATTTTGCAGTACTTGTGTATTGCAATCGCTTTCATTTCTCTATTGTTTTCCTACTAAAAAAAATCTTTGTGACGTGATCTCATACTATTAGCTTAGCCGATCTTGAAGGATTTTTATAATGAATTTCAGTTCGACTTTGCATGATAGACGTTGTTTGTTCCACTTCACTCGTTGCACTTGATTCATTAAATTCTATAGAAAACTGCATCACAAATTGGTAAAAGTTGTACTGCACATATTAATTTGCATAATATTGGTAATGGTTAGTTTGAAAGGATCATGTTTAGAATTTTTCTTATGGGCTTTGGGCCTTTGGCACAGTCAAACAAATTGGAGCAATATAAATGGAAGGAAATGAAATTTCACAAAACTTGCATAAATATCTGATTTTTTACATCAACTGTCGGACCGAAACTAATTTTTTCTGGATTTCAACAAAAAAAGAAAATTTAGGAAATATTTGAAAGGAAAAATTAATAAAATGGAAAAGCGAAGAAAAAAACTCTACCCTGGTTGTGAGTAAACTCAAGTCCTGAGTCTTGGTTATTTGGTCTACTCATTCGTTAAATTTAATCTCTCTGTGAATTATATTCAATAACGTACACATAAGGTAGTGACTTTTGTGAATTAAAGTTCAAAGATTTTGTAAATAACTTACAACAAATTGTTAGTTATACTCCTTGATCTACCTTTCACCTACGAAACCATCCGACTTCTAAACATAATGCATTCGGATGTACACCTGCATGTATATAGATGTTCAACCTAATAATTTATCATGTATTTTTTATGAAACGCATAGTATTTTTAGATAATTCAAACAATTACCATATCATTCATCCACTGCACCATTGGTTTAGAATTGCACCTATGTAGTGTAGGATTCTTGTTAAGAGCGACTAATTTCTTTTCGACAAGATCCTTTACTCCTTGCCTTTCCCAATATGTTAAAAATTGTTGTCTTGTCTCATCAATTATATAAGCATTTCTTTTGATATACCTCTTCATTACTGAAACAATCTATCTACATTTCAAATAGTACTAATGTTCCCAAAATCTCCTAATGTCAACAAATGAAGTGGTGAGAGGCTAAACGTATAAAGCCTGTGCATGCAATTGTGAATAGACTCAATGTATTTAAAATAAATTAACTATGGATATATTAAATATTGTAAATGATTAATTTTCAAAATTATTCTACCTCAACTCGTTTAACCAATGATCCTTAATAGGACTAGGAACCTTGTTTAAACAATTCCAAAATGATATGAACCTTTAGTATATCATCTTGGTACGAGGAATCAAGTCACTATCCTCATAATCTCACTCCTTGGTGCATATATTATGTTATTCTTTCATTGCATTATTAAGATAAACCATAATATGAAAAATTGTAAATTATGAGTATCATATTCATCATCTATCATCTGTAGAGGTGGGTTATCGATTGATGGAGTATGGCGTTTCAATCAATACTACAACGACTACCACTATGACCATTACCACCACAAGAACTCGTATATGTTACAAGATACAAGACTATTTTTAAAAGATAAAATAACATTTTAGAATGAAAAATGTGAACTTCATTTATGATAAAATTTGAGCATATATAAAAATACATCGACCGTGAACTTCATTTTAGTTCAAGTCATATAATTTAATTTTGATTCTGAAAGTTAATATAGCTTAACTTTAATTTAAACTTGATCTTAATCTAAATTCAATTTTAAAAGTTACATGATTTAATTTTAAATTTTATTATAATTTAATTCAAAATTAAATTAAATTCAAAAGTTATATCTTCAGTATGGGTATACTGAAGAATGCTCCTCCAATTTTTGTGATGATGTAACAATTAAATCCTAAAGTAGACATATCTACGGTATATGTTGAAGAAATTAGCACAAACTGACAAATAAATTTTGGACAAATTGAAGTAAAATTTAAATGATGATGAACAATATCGCTCAACCATAGACCTCCTGTTATTGGATTTAATCCTCCATGAAAACTCAAAAAATCCACATATTTTAATCAATTCAAGGTGAAAAAGCGGGTTGCTTCCTCGGCAAAACAGGGAAAAAGTTGAGACAAAAGATCCCGATTCAAGATAAAGTCATGAGAAAGTGGGATCCCTTTAGGATCAACTCCAGCGTTGAAGAGAGAAGTGATAAAATTCATTCATAAGCATTAAATTCTTAAAAAAATATTATGTATTACACTATATTCTGGAAGAAATTTAAACTTGACAAAATAAACTTTCAAATTTAGAATGTATCATTAAACATTAAAGAGTGTTGGTTCCCTTCTAATAAACATTAAACAACCTTAATGTATTACTAAGAAAACATACAATGGATTCGTTCTAGTTCAATGAACCTTGAACCATCAATTATTTTTGTACAATCGAATGCAGCAAGTAGTATATATTTTTCTTCATACTATCACTATAAGACAGAGCGTAATTTTCGACAGCTGAAAACCATCGGCGTTTGTCAAAAATGGCAGTCGGAAATAAAGCCACCACCCAATAGTGCTTCTGACAGCTTCGTCGATGGCTTTGCGACGGCTGCCATTGGTTATTTTCACCAGATTTTCGACGACCATCGTGTACACGTGGAAGCCGTGGTTCAATTGGACATATATAGAAAGCTGTCGAAAACCGTTATAAGCCGTTGGTAATATTTTGCCAATAAACCGTCGGTAGTTGTCATTAGCCATTGGATATTATTAGCCGATAAGCCGTTGGAAGTCATCGCAAATCTAGGCTGTTTTTTTTTTGTTTCTGTCTCTATTCGTCATCCATACAACACATGCATATCAATATATATATATATATATATATCGCACCTCTATTTCACACATATAAATCATATATATAAGCCCAAATCACATATAAAACATTGATACTAAAAAAACAATACTATTTACAACAATTCAAACTCAAACAATCCACCATACAACAAAACATTCTACCAACATATACAAAATCAACCTTCAACGTCGCAAAATGTATCAATCATATCAAAACAAACCAACACATCATCCAACATCTCGTCAATATGTATCAAACATACTGGAATACATCGTCATCACCATCTTCAAGTGCATGTATGTACAATATCCAAATCCAAACATAAAAATAATACCTATCAAGCCTCGTCATCGCCTCCAGAACTACCCGACGAAAAAAACATGTTATGCTACTACATATATGTAGCCAAGCCCTCATCCAACTGCATCATCTCCATAGCACAATGGCGGTCTCGCTCCTCTAGCTCTACAATCCTGGCTCTCGGCTCCTAAATCTCTTATTTGTCCTGAGCTTCTTGGTACGCACTCTGCTTGCTCCTAGCTTGCATCACATGATCTAATAAGAGATTTGTGTCTGATAGCTAGCAAAAAATGTGGACTTAGCAGCCGCTATAACAGTGTGATATATAAGATCAGCAACTGCTATAACAGTGTGAAATGGAATAGCGGTGGGATTCAAAGACATTATTACTTTACTTGCTTTGATTAAATTGAGAATGGTTGGGTTGTCTTCTCAATCTAGTGTTTATACATACATACATACATACATACATACATACATACATATACATACATATACATACATACATACATACATATATATCGAAGAGAAACCGAACTAATAAGAAATTGCATCCTGATAATCTAAGTTATTGGTATAAACTAAATAATTTCTTTAAAAACTAAATTTTATTAACTTAGTTACTTAGTTATTTTTATAAACTAAGTTATTTCTTCAAAACTTAATTAATTTTTATTAACTTAGTTATCGTTATAAACTTATTTAACTTTTATAAAACTTATTTAACTTTAGTGAAACTTAGTTAATTGTTATAAACTTATTTAATTTTTATAAAACTTACTTAACTTTAGTAAAAATTAGTTAATTTTTATAAATTAGGTTAACTTTGATAAGTTCAGTTAATTTTTATAAATTTATGTATTTTTTATAAAACTTGGAGAACTTAATTAAATTTTTCTATAACTCAGTTAATTTTTATAAATTTGTTTAAGTTTTATAAAATTTAGTTAATTTTTAGGAAATTATTTAATTTTTGTGAATCTTGGTTAACTTAGTTAATTTAGTTAAATTTTATAAAAAATAGTTAATTTTTAGAAACTTTTAGTCAACTTAAGTTAAATTTGTATAAAACTTAATTATTTTTTTATAAACTTAGTAATATTTTATAAAATTAGTTAACTTAGTTAAAAATTTGTCAAACTAGTTGGTTTTTATAAATATGTTTAATTTTAGTAAAATTTACTTAATATAGTTATTTTTTGTAAAAGTTAGTTAATTTTAAAAAAATTAAGTTTTATAAAATTTAGTTAATTTTTAGGAAATTATTTAATTTTTATAAAACTTGATTAACTTAGTTAATTTTTCTAAACTTAGTTAATTTAGTTAAGTTTTATAAAAAAATAGTTAAATTGTATAAACTTTTAGTCAACTTAAGTTAAATTTGTATAAAACTTAATTATTTTTTTATAAACTTAGTTAATCTTTTATAAAATTAGTTAACTTAGTTAAAAATTTGTCAAACTAGTTGGTTTTTATAAATATGTTTAATTTTAGTCAAATTTACTTAATACAGTTATTTTTTGTAAAAGTTAGTTAATTTTTATAATTTTTTTAAGTTTTATAAAATTTAGTTAATTTTTAGGAAATTATTTATTTTTTATAAAACTTGACTAACTTAGTTAATTTTTTTAAACTTAGTTAATTTAGTTAAATTTTATAAAAAAATAGTTAGTTTTTATAAACTTTTAGTCAACTTAAGTTAAATTTGTAAAAACTTAATTATTTTTTTATAAACTTAGTTATTCTTTTAAAAAATTAGTTAACTTAGTTAAAAATTTGTAAAACTAGTTAGTTTTTTTTAAATATATTTAATTTTAATCAAACTTGCTTAACATAGTTATTTTCTGTAAAAGTTAGTTACGTTTTGTAAACTTAGTTAATTTTTCAACTTAGTTAAATTTCAACTTAATTTTTGAAAAACTAGTCACTTTTTATAAAAGTTGGTCTCTTTTGTTCTATATATATTTTGCGTTACAATATGGATATTCATGATGCTTGGTAATTACATGAAATGGCATCATTTTCTCTTCTATTTAAGATTTTATATAATGGTTGAATACTTGTAAGAAGCAGTAGTTGTATATTGATATTTCCAACGGGGTAAATTATGTATGTTCTTTTGTCTGTGTAAATCTAAACATATTGTTCATTACCTCTTGGTTGTCAAATCCATAACGCCTGTTCCGCGTTGACGGATCCATGACAGCTTCAAAAATCGCGTCCTCCTCGTCAGTAGTTAATTGATCGTGTCCCATTCCCTTAAGCAGTTGTGCTCATTGTTGCATTAATTTTTCTTGCAATGCAAAATAAAAATACAATTGAAATTTACATTATATTATTTTAATTCTTTACGACTAATTAATTAAAATGATTATTATTAACTTATAAGTTAAATTATGCATACATGTGCTTTGGTTGATTTCTCGTCATGCCACGTGTATGAGAGTGTGTCATCTTCATTTTGATGCTCGATGGCATGAGTATGGGCAAATACGTCCATGTAGAGGATGTGACCCATATGCTCTCTTTCTTGAAATAATTATTATGTATTGTTATTGTATTTACAAATTTATACAATGTAATAACTGTTTATAATCGAAATTAATAAATTTTACCAGCACTTGACTGTAACGTTGGAATGACTTAGAACCACCGCGATGTGTGACTGGATTCTTATTTCTATTCGCAGAGTTTCTATCTGACTCTGCTTATAATTTTAAATTAAACAAGTTAAAGTGATATTATATATATATATATATATATATATATATGTTTTATATAATGTGTGATAGACTGTACATGAAACTTCAATTTAAATAATTAATAAGAGATAGTAAACTTACTTTCGCTTCATTGCTATCCCACCAAACAACCCAAGCATCCCACACGCTTGCGCTCATCTAGTTAGTCTTCTTCCCCTCTTTTTTTGCGGCCAATATCATGTCACGGTAGTTCTTCCTCATCTTCTTCATTCACTAGTTTTTGCAAAGGAGAGTATCAACTTCTTGCAAATCTACCGTTCCCTACATGTTGAAAACATATAAGTGATACATTTATACTTAGTTAGAAAACTGTACAGTGATGATATATGTATATATATATAATGATATACAAATTTACACATACTAAGAAGTCCTGCCAGATACGCTCTATGATGTGGGGTAGGATTTTATCCCACCTAGGCCAGCATGCGGTCATCCTACTTTTGTAAGCAAGCTTGGAAATATCAAGAACAAGCTATGATGGCATCAACTCAAATACCGTGTTAAATATGATACAGACCTTTAATAAATTATGACTAATATATCATACACAAAATATTTATGATGGTGAAATAAATTTAATACTTACCCTTTTGCTTTGGGTTGTAACGTCACTATGGGACGCTGCGCCTGCTCTGATGGACTGCTGCCATCACCTCCCATGGCGGTCCTTCTTTGAGAAGAAGAGGGGGAACCTGAATGGGAAGAACTTCGACATCGAAAAAATGACATAATACTTGACACAGACATATTATTTCATTATAGCAGAACATATCATTTAATTATGAGAAAACATATCATTTTTTAGGGGAAAATGTAACATTAATAGTCACATAAATGACCTATCAAAATGTACATTATTAATTTGTCCTCATCATTCTCTGATTCAGACTCGGTCTCGTACTCTATATTGTTTTTCTCTGCAGTCTCAAATGCTTCTACTAAAACATTTGATTCATCGTTTGTAGACCCAAAATCAATATGATCATTGGTTATTATTATTTTGCTATTTTCCTCAACATCTACCTGATAAGCTTGTTCGTTTGAAATATTCTTTATATTAAACAAAAATCTTGACTTTATTTTAAAACTGCCGACCAATCTGCTTTATCTCTTTTTAGAGATGGATATGGAGTATAATAAACTTGTAGTGCTTGTTTGGCTAGTACAATAGGATCGTACTTGTGATAATGCAAGGTATGTTTTATTTCAATAAGATTATGATCTTTGTGCCATTGATTCTAGAACTTGAAACATTGCTAAACCAATTGCATCTAAAAATAAAAAAAATTCTCTACGGGTCGTGTGAAATATGTTAATTGTAAAACCTGGGTCAACACGGCTTAAAAATCATTTATATGATTATTTGGATCATCACCGCCTTTAACAAATACACCGGTACTGTTAGCTAATTTTTCAGCCATATTCTTTAGTGTTGAATTTATAACCATTGATGAAAAATATTGGATATGTCTTGACATTTCTTTTTGGCCCCAACGCAAGTTGTTTCAATTCTTTGTTAACCACACAATTTCTTGGGTCATAAACGTAGTTCAAAAACCAACCAGCAAATTCTTTACTGAGATAGCCGTGTGGATGTCATGATTCGTAAACACTACAGATATAGATAGTATATTACATTATAATCTACACGTATATTACTGAATTAAATATATCGAGTATTATTAATTAATATTACCTAATAAATGATGCAACTTTAACACAATTAAGAAGAATATATGTGTATGCTACATGGTGATCTCTACCGTCTAACCAATTCTACACATTTTCCAACAAGTCGGCCATGTTTTCTAAAAACAGTGTTAACTGGGTTTTTAACTCAACAGAATCTAAAAGGAGTTAAAACATTCAAATTAAGTCAGAATGACTCGAAAATTGACCCAAAGGCCTGAAAGTACAAGACAAAGAAACATAAGAAGTTTGGTCCAGAATTACGCTAACTCTTCGGATCGATACCGATCCGATCCAATTAGATCAGTACCAATCCGAAATGTTGGCTCGCAGTTCCTTCTATCCACTTGCATTCAACTCTTATGCCTCTACTAAGCTCACCAAAAGCGGGTAGGTATTTGAATGAATCTTCACTTCTTGAACTAGGTTGCTTGAAATGTTACCACTTGATAGGTGACCGGAGCAACTTAAAATGGACCTACAGAACTCATATGAACTCGATTGACTTGAAATTTGAAGGGGACACTTAAAAGACATAAATGAAGGCTCATACAAAAATGAATTCATTTGGCCAAGCTAGTTTGGATCGGTACTGATCCAAAGTTTGGATCAAATCATGCCCAGCTAAAGTGGGCCCCACCTGAGGTCGCTATATAGGTCTCACACACCCTCTAAAAGCTACCTACAAAGTTTCGTCTGATTTCAATAAGTTATCGAGCGAGTTATGGATGGATCTCCTTCGAATTGAGCTAGTTTGACGAATCAGATCCGACCTACCTAGGATGGGCCTGGCCCCATGAGATCCGATTTAGAGGCTCTCCTACTCATCTACATTACATATATGAAGTTTCGTGTCATTAGGTGAAGTATTAAGTGAGTTATGGATGGATCTTCTACGAAGGGATGGATCGGATGATCTATAAAGATGGATGATCAAACCAACTCTAGATGACTTGATATTCGGACAAGGCATTCAATTATCGGATATGAAGACAACCAAATTGAGAAGACTCAAAAATTGCACAACTTTTCGGATCAGTATCGATCTAAAAAGTTAACTCCAAACACCCCCAAACTTCCTGAGCAACTTCTGTATGATGACTACAGGCTTTTGGTAAAGTGGCTCTGGCTCTAGTGCTCTCTAATCCCTATAAATACCATCCTATCTGCAATAGTAAAAGGGATTGGATCTCTGCTGAAGCTCTACCATTATTTCTACACCCTTCTTTTCCAACACAACATCCATTAAGGGACAATTGAGATCCTCTTTTTGTCTCTAACAATGGGGGCTTGATCTAATCTAGGAAAGGAGAATTATATTGTAATCTAAACTCCTTTATAATAGTAGTTGATTAATAAAAGAAGCTATAAAGTGGATGTAGGGTTCGTTAATAGTCGAACCACTGTAAAAACTTCTTATCTCTTTACTATTTCTTCTCTTTTATATTTATTTTCTATGTTTTTTGCTCTGAGAAGCAAAGCTATTGCTTTCACACTCAAATCAGGGTGTTGATCTATTTTTTGGGTTAACAAATAGATAACATTGCTTGAGAAGAATCTTGTTCAATGCTTACATCATTGCATGGAATACTTTCAAATGATAAGTTCACATGGTCACTGAAATAATGAGAGGAAATAACGAAGCTTCTTCTTCGATATATGATTTGCATATCGAACCTTCAACTTGTGCTTTTTGTCTAACTTTTTTCTTTAGATGATTTAAATACCTATTAAAAAATAATTTCAAATTAAAATTTACTTATATATTTAATTAAACTAATTAACATACTACAGTTTGGCTAAAGTTTTAAAATACATCAAACATCCTTGCCAAAAAAAGTATGTAAATTAGATCCCTAGAATTAAGCCAGTGAATAATTGTATAGATTTATGCAATTATTCAGTGAATAATTGGAGATATTTATGCAATTATATCCAAAAATTGCGGAAATTTCCGCAATTATTCATCAAAAAATTATGGACATTTCCGCAATTTTTTCAAAAAACTATGGAAATTTTCACAATTATTCACCAAAAAAGTTGCAGAAATTTCCACCATTATTCACCGAATAATTGCATAAATTTCCACCATTATTCACTGAATAATTGCAGACATTTATGCAAATTTTGGATATAATTGCATAAATGTCTGCGATTATTCAGTAACTTAATTCTAGGGACCTAATTACAGTCTTTTTTTAGGGAGGAATTTTCATGTATTAAGTTTGATTTTAAGGACCTGAGCGTAATATTCACCAATACTAATACCTTTCAAATGGATAAATCCATCCATATTGCACAGGACCTCGAAGACGTGCTTTAGATGGAAGATAAACAGATAAATGCTCCACTGCATTAAAGAAACTTAGAGGAAGTATTTTCTCTAGTGTGTAGAGCAGTATAAGGATTTCTACTTCAAGTTTACATAGACGATCAATTTTAACGTAATCGAACAAAGCTCTTATGATACAAACTAAGTTATGTTATAACCGTCTAAAATTTTATGGATAACGGTTCTTTAAAAGCGACCGGTAACAAATTTTCCATCATTACATAACAATCATGGCTTTTCATCCCACTCTGTTTACAGTTTTTATAGTCGACACATCCATGAAGATTAGAAGAAATTCCATCATAAAATTATTATCCTTCTACCCATTTTGACAGAACTTTAAATTGGCTATTGTCTAACCCATATCATGCTTATGGTTTTTTAGTGTCATTTGGCTGGATATGAATCTCAAGGCGCTTACATATTTCTTGTATATCACGTCATGGTTTCAAATCATCCTTAGTCTTCCCCTTAACATTCAAAATTGTATTAAATACATTATCAAACATGTTTTTCTCATTGGGCATCGCATCAATATTATGATGAAACAGAAGATTTTTCCAATCACAACAAAAGGCATTGCCGTTAGCGACGGCTCGAATGCGATGTCGGTCGTGCCAGCCATCGCTAAAAGGCAATGCAAAAATAGTCGACACCAATAGGTTTTGCGATGGCGTCGTCGCTAGTTTAGCGATGACTAGTGTCGAGAAGTTGGACATGTAGCAAATCCAGAGTGGTCGTAGGCCATCGTTTGCCGTCACAAGCCCGGACAAGTGTGTTGCCACTAGCCAATGCAAGCCATTACAATACTGAGTATTTTTTCCTGTAGCTTCTAGTTGAGTCATTCAACCGTGCAAATATCACCATATCTATATCCATCTCATCTACAGCACATATGAATCCAATTTCAAAACTACAATTATCGCATATCACACATAATAAAGTATATAATGCAAAAATCAATATCTACATCAACATTCCATCAAGCAACGTCCATATTCTATCAAACAATATAACCATACTTAAAATACTCGTGTCCATCAAACAAAATACACAAATCCTTCAGACAACATAATCATACCGACAAATCTCATGTCCATCAAACAAAACATCCTCAAAACCATCAAGAAACACAATCGTCAAACAAGTATCGAATCCATAAACACATGTCAAATAAATACAAAACAAAACGAACAAAATCTATCAAACACCAAAGTGATACCTACTCATCGTCATCTCCCGACCCATCCACCCCAAGCATTCTCCCATGCTCTGCTAAATATGTCGCAATCCACTCATCTAGCAGTTGTGCTAATCCACTGCTTTTCCACCAATCATTGAACTCTGCCATCTTCTGTTTCAACTGAGCTATCTCCTCCTCTGTCTGGGATCTCCTATAAACCGTCTGGGTAGGCTGTAAAATAGTTAATAGCGAATTGTAATTTATGCTCAATATTAAATAAAATTTATATATTATTTAATGAAGCAGTTTATCTTCTGATTTCCGTAACCGTAATACCTATTTTGCGAAGAAGGGTTAATCAAAGCATCTGATATACAGTTTGACTCCTTTAAGGTCAATTCACGGTTAGTGGACTACGCTACTCGAGCTTGCTCCGCTTCATATCTTTCATACGATGAAGAACAAAAGTTTACTACAATAAATACACAATTTAAAACTTATGAAATGTGAAGTAAAAATAATAATTAAGCATATTTTACCATTACAGATTGAGATTTATTGTCCGTCCAAACATATGAAACTTTTCGATCCTTATCGTCTGCTCAACGGCATCGTGTGTATGAAGACCTCTTCCATTGTATGCTCACAATTATACTTCTTATACTGAAATTATATATATGAATAAAAAATGTTACCAATATGATTAAAAAATAAATAATCTATTTATAATCGCAATTTATAAATTTACCAATTCTTTCCGATGTTGCTACAAGGATTTAGAGCCACCGCGGTGGACATCATGATTTTTATTTCTGTTTACCTGGTTCCGTGATGATATTTCCTGTAAATCTAAATATACTATTAACTAAATTAATGCAACTACTATACAAAATTTAAACAAATTATAATACCAATATAAAATTAAATAACTTACTTTAAATTCAGGAGTATCCTAGAGTTAGAGAAATTCAGCCCAAACATCAACGCTCATCCAAGCGGGTTTTTTTATTCGCATTCTTTGCCTTTAAAAGAATGTCCCTACAATTTTTTTGCATCTTTTGGTTCTAGTGATTTGTAAAAACATCCATATCTTTCGGATCAACACGTACCGCAGCCTGCATATTGAAATTAATTTGAATTATATACATTATATTAACTTTCAAATGAATTATAAATTTATACTTACCATCAAGTCGGCTCATATAGCGTTCATAACATGGTCTAGGATGTCGGCCCACTAAGCCCAACATCTTGACATCCGACTATTGAATGCCTTATTGAAGACTTGAAGAATGTAGTCCGAAGGCTCCACCTCGAAACCCCTGTAAAATTTTGATGCAGTCATTTAATAAATTGTAAATAATATACATGCAATAAATTTGATACTTACCCTACACTCCTCGGAACGACCTCCACTACTGGAAGTAAATTTGGTGTGTGCCGCTGGCACCCACGCTAGGAGAAGGAGAAGGCCGAGATCTGCTAGAATGTCTCCTATAAGGCATATATATGTGCCACAAACATATCATTTTATATAATGAAAAAACATATCAATTTATTATTAGAAACCATGTTTGATCAATTATCACATAAAACTTCCATTAAAACATCATAAATAAAACAAGATCTCCTTAATACATATATAGAATTGACAAAACCGAATAATACATAGCTCACAACATTGTCATCATTATTAATAACAGCGGAAACTTAGAATATACATTTTACAACAAGCGATACAGATATTCAGAATTATCAATTTTCGTCGTTTTCTAATTCAAAGTCGGCCTCATACTCTATATCGTTTTCTTCTGTACTCTCAAATGCTTCTATTAAAACATTTGACTCATCATTCAATGGCCCTAAATAAATATCATCGGTTATTATTATTTCATTATTTGGCTCAAAATTCGCTTGATACGCTGCTTCATCTAGAATACTATTTTCATCAAACGTAAATCTTGTCTTTGTTTAAAAACAGCTGACCAATCCGCTTTATCTCTTTTTAAGGATGGGTAATGTGCAAAATAAACTTGTAATGTTTGCTTTAGCTAATACGAAAGGATCATACTTATAGTAATGTGAGGTATGCTTTATTTCAATAAGCTTATAATCTTTGTGCACGTTGATTCCAGAACCAGGAATATTTCTGAACCAATTGCATTTGAATAAAAAAACATTTTCTGCAGGTTGTATATAATATGTCAATACTAAAACCTGTGTTAAGACGCCATAAAAATCTTTTATATGGTCATCTGGATCATCACTACCTTTGAAAAATACACCATTTTTTATATGTTAATATTTCAGCACGATAACCATTTGTTGAATTTAAATTCATTGATGAAGAATATTGGATAAGTCTTGACATTTCTTTTTGGTTCGAGCAGAAGATGTTGTAATCCTTCATCAACATAAGATTTTTTGGATCATAAACATAGTTCGAAAACCATTTAACAAATCTTTACTGAGATCGCCAGATGGATGTTGTGATTCGTAAATACTGCAAATATATATAATATGTTCCATTATAATTAATACGTAAGTATAATTGAAATAAATATGAATTTATTATTACCGAGCAAATGGTGCAACTTCCGCACAATTAAGAAGAACATATGTGTGTGCTACATGTTGATCTCTATCGTCTAACCATATTTCTACACATTTTCCAATAGGTCGGTCATGTTGTCTAAAAATAGATAACATTGTTTAAGAAAAATCTTGTTCAACGGCTTCATCATTACGAGGAACACCTATAAATGATAAGTTCATATGATCACTAAAGTAATGAGAGAAAAAGAATAAAGCTTCTTCTTTAAGATATGATTTGCAAATCGAATATTCAACTCGTGCTTTTTGTCAAACATTTTTCTTCAGATGATTCAAGTACCTATTACAACACTAATTCAATTTAAATTTACTTATGTAAATCTGAATTTTAAACTAAAATAAATATTATAGATATTTAATATTACCTCTCAAATGGATACATCCATTCATATTGCACAGGACCTCGAAGAAGTGCTTCAGATGGAAGATGAACAAGTAAATGCTCCATTACATTAAAGAAACCTGGCGGAACTATTTCCTCCAGTTTGCAGAGCAGTATATGGATTTCTACTTTAAGTTTACGTATACAGTCGACTTTTAACGTCGTCGACAAAGCATTTTATAAAACAAAATTAATTCTACTATAACACTCCACACTTTTATGGGAGCAGTTCTTTCAAAACCACGGGTAATAAATATTCCATCGTGATATGGCAATCGTGATTTTTCATCCCACTCAATTTATTTATTTTTAAGTCAACACATCTACGGAGATTAGAAGAAATCTCATCGGGACATCTTAGTCCTTCCACCCATTTTAGTACCAATTTTATTTGCTTGCTGTCAATCTCATAACATGCTTTTAATTTTTTGCTGTCATTGGGCTTCATATGAAGTTCAGGACGTTTACAAAAGTGTGTTATATCAAGTCTTGAATTCAGATCGTCCTTAATTTTTTCCTTAACATTCAAAATTGTATTAAACACGTTATCAAACACGTTTTTTCCATTGTACATCACGTCAATATTATGTCGAAGTAAGAGATCTTTCCAATATGGCAACTCCCAAAATATACCTTTTTGCACCAATTATGAATGTCCAATTTATCTGGAATTTCAATCTGTACTCCAGTTTCATGTATCTTTGGATATTTCTTTATAATTTCATGTTTTCTTCGCTTAACCAAATCTTTGGTGGTAGCATTCTCTCTTCTCTGTTAGCTTTAAAGTTTTTTTTGTCTCCTCTAAAAGTATGATTGAGATGGAGAAAACATCGATGATAATCAAACCATGAAATTTTCTTCCCATGCCGTAAAGAAAATGCCCATGTTTCTTCCATGCAATAAGGACAAGTTATATGACAGACCATACTCCAACCTAAAAGCATTGCATATACGGGAAAATCGCTAATAGTGCATAACAAAGAAGCGAACATATAATTTTTTTTAAATTTCGTATGTTTCAACTCCTTAATGCCACAGTGTTTTCAACTCTTCAATCAATGGTTGTAAATAGACATCGATTCCTCGTGTCGGATCATCAGTGCCACAGACGACAATATTGAGAAACATGTATGGAGTTTTCATACACATCTATGGAGGTAAATTATAAGGAGTGATAATTATAGCCCAAGATGAATATTTACTACCAAACTGAGAGAATGGTGAAATCCATCCGTACATAAACCAAGTCTAACATTACGGCTCTTTACAGCAAATGCAGGATACGTCTTATCGAAATGTTTCCATGCTTCTCCATCAGATGGATGTATCAAAATTCTCTCTTCCTGTGTTCTCACACTATGCCATCACATATGACATGCCGTAGCTGAAGAGGCATATAACCTTTTAAGTCTAGAAGTGATGGGCAAATAATGCATTCGCTTGTATGGAACTTCCTTTCCTCTTTTTTTTCTTGGTTTTTTTTCTCATTACATATTTTGCAGTTTCTTAGATTAATGTGATTTTTCCAATACAACATGCAACCTTTTATATATGTATCCATCTTTTGGTATGGCCGACCGAAAGCCGATACAAGTGTTTTCACTTTATAATGACTATCGCACATAAGATTATTGGACAGCATATGTCATTTTACAGCTTGTACAACTACTGTAAAATCCAGCTTCTGTAAAGTTGAATTTTGATTTAACAGTGTTGTATTCAGAGGATACTGATAACTCGGTTCCACTTTTACAACCATCCTACAACGGCCTCTTAGCAACATCCAATAAATCATAAATTCTTTTCGTTTCCACCTTCGGTTATTCTTCGATATTTACGTTTTCATCGTCAACTTGACTGGTAGGGAACATTGGTCGTGTTGTATCTTCCACCATATCTTCTTTTAGATTCGTCGTAACATAATCATTCTCTGATACTGCAAGATTAGGTGTAGGTGTAACAATTTCTTCATGACGATCCCACAAATAATAATTTGGCACAAAACTAAATTTATATAAATGCATTTTAAGTGTATATGTTTCCAATCGTTTAAATGTTGGCACTTACTAAAAGAGCAACGAAGTTCTTCGTTATTACGATTATTAGATGTAGCGAATCTGATAAACTCGTGTATACCATTGTAGAAATGTTCATTCACCAAACCTTTCATACCTGTTCTGATTTCATATATACAAGTACGGTCGAGAAAATAATCGAACATTGTTTCTAATTTAAAAATATATGTTAGTATTTTTGACAACACCTATATTCTGTCTAAAACAAAATTAAAGCCTTTTGGGGCTGAAAATTACATACACCACACTTCTGTCTAATTTCGATAGTACTTCACTTTACTTCTCTTCTACGCATAACTTTGCATCCAAGGGGTATATTATTGCTGCTATATTTTCTAAAATAAGTTAAAGCCTTTTGGGACTAAAGGCTTTAATTTGTTGCCGTCGTATTTGTTAAAATAATACTTAACGCTTATTTCAAACTAAATTTATTATTTCACTTCACTTCATTTCTCAATTTTACAATTCATTCAACTATTAAATATTTTATTAACTAAATTTGAAATTTTAAAACGTATTATACACTTATTTTTGTGTAAACTAAAAAACATTGTTCTAAACTATAATAAGCATTCGTGTAAACTTTAAAACACTATATTCATTTCTTAGATTTTTAAAAAAATCGATTTTAGTATAATATTTGTTTCAAAAAAATTATTACATCAAACTAAAATTTATTATTTCACTTCACTTTGTTTCTTAATTTTATAATTCATTCAATTATTTAAATATTTTAATAACTAAATTTGAAATTTTTAAAACATATTATACATTTATTTTCGCATAAACTAAAAAAACATTGTTCTAAACTATAACAAACATTCGCGTAAACTTTAAAACATTATATTCATTTCTTAGTTTTAAAAAAAACCGATTTTAGTATAATATTTGTTTCAAGAAAATTATTATTTCAAACTAAAATTTATTATTTCACTTCACTTCATTTCTTAATTTTATAATTCATTCAACTATATAAATATTTTATTAACTAAATTTGAGATTTTAAAACATTTTTTACAATTCATTTAACTATTTAAAATTTGAACCGATTTTGTAAACTAAAATTTGAAGTTTGTACTAATTTTAATCAATAATTGTACACTAATTTTTGCACTTTTAATCAATAATTATACATTAATTTTAAAACATACTTTATAATCCATTTAACTATCTAGTAGCATATTAATCAATAATTATACATTAATTTTTGCGTAAATTTTAACAAACATTGTTTTAAACTATACTAAACATTCGCATAAACTTATCAATAAGTATATTAATCAACAATTATAAAGTAATCTCCGGATTTTAAATCAACCTTAATTTTTAATTACAAATTATATAATCAAACCACTAATTAATATTCCCAAATTAACTAATACACTATTATCATCAACTAATACACAATAATCATCAATTTCAAACCCTTGACCAATCAATTTTCAAAATTAGGGTTTAAATAATACCTCGATTAAGCTGATATTGGAGAGGAAGGCGGTGGGCATCGACTGGTGGTGGCGGGCGACGGCGGTAGCAGCTGCGAAAAGAGGGCACGACTGAGAAATGGCGGCGGTAGCAAAGCATGAGGCGACGGGGAAGGGAGTTAGCTTGGTGGGACAGGCGGCGGCTGTAAATGGGAGGTGACGGCGGCGGCAGTAAGGGGAAGGAGGGAGGCGGCGACAGCAAGGGTGCGAATGATATTGCTGCGAAAGAATGAAAAGTTTTAAGGTTTGTGGGTTTTTAATCTATGTACATAGATCTGCATCGACTAGCAACTGCTAGAATCGACCGCTTATTCTAGCCATCGCCAGCCGACGCAAAAGGCTGTCGCTATAGGTAGCCTTTCTTGCAGTGAATAAGGCAACTTTAAAAATATACTTTGTTTGCACCAATTATGAATCGTCGATTTACCAAGAATTTCAATTTGTACTCTGGTTTCTTGTATCTTTGGATAATCCTTTACAAGTTCATATATTTCTTCGCTTGACCAAATCATTGATGGTTGCATAGTTTCTTGTCTATTAGCTATAAAGTTTTTTCTATCTCTTCTAAAAGGAAGATTAATATGGAGAAATACCAATGACAATCAAACCACAAAATTTTCTTCCTACGCGTTAAAGAAAATGCTTGTGTTTCTTCCATGCAATAAGGACAAGCTAGACAACCGACCGTACTCCAACCTAAAAGCATTGCATACGCAAGAAAATCGCTAATAGTCCATAACAAAGAAGTCAACATACGCAATTTTTTTCTTAAATGTCGTATGCTTTGACTCCTTCATGCCAGGATGTTTTCAACTCTTTAATCAATGGTTGTAAATAAACATCGATTCCTTGTGTCAGATCATCAGAGCCAGAGATGAAAATAGTACGAAACATAATGAAGTTTTCCTACACATCCACGGAGGTAAATTGTAAGGTGTAACGATAATAGGCCAAATATTTAAAACCAAATTGAGAGAATGATGAAAATCCATCCATACATAAAACTAAGTCTAACATTGCGGTTTTCCGCTGCAAAAGCCGGATGTGTCTTATTAAAATGCTTTAATGCTTCTCCATCAACTGAGTGTGTTAATGTAATTTCTTCTTGTGTTCTCACACTGTGTCATCTCATATGAGGCACGGTTACAGAAGATGCATATAACATTTAAAGCCTAGCAGTGATAGGCAAGTAATCCATACACTTGTATGGAACTTTATTTCTCTTCTTTTTTCTTGGTTTTTATCTTTCCTCGTTACATATTCTATACTTTCTAAAATTGGTGTCCTCTTTCCAAAACAATATGCAACCATTTAAACATGTGTCTATTTTTTGATATGGCAAACCAAAAGCACAAATAATTTTTTTCACTTCATAATGATTTTCGCATATTAAATTATCAGGTGACATATGCCATTTTGCAGCTTGTACAACAACTGTAAATCCGGCTTCCATGAAGTTGTATTTTGATTTCATCGCAATGTACTATGCAGTTACTGATAATTGGATGCCGCTTTTACATCTATCACAAAAGGGTTTCTTAGCAGCATCCAATAAATCATATATATTTTTTCTCCAATATTTTGTTCTTCTTCGACATTTACATCGTCCCCGTCAACTTCAACTTTTGAAATATTGATCGTGCTACATCTTCAACCATATCTTCTATGAGATTTGTCATGACAATGTCATTACCCACCTCCTCCTCTTACTTACAGGATTAGGTGCTACAAGTTCTCCATGACGACCTCATATATAACAATCAGGCACCAAACCGTATTGGCACAAATGAACTTTAATCATGAACAATAAATACATTGTTACTTAAAGCAAATTCAACAAATACATGTACACCATTAAAAAAAATGTTCCTTTATTGAACCTCTCAACCCTATTCATGGTTGATACATCCAGCTCTAATCAACAAAAAAGGTGCTCATTTTTTCTATTTAAGAAAATCTGATAGAAAATTAAAAAGATATTGATCATTTTATAGATTGACACTTTATTTTTTGATTCATTTATACATTTTAATGTTTTATTAATTATATAATATATTATTCTTTTTTTTTTCAATTCATTAAATTTCATTGTTCCTTTAACCATAATTCATTTATTAATTATCATCTATACATTTACGGATTGGCACAAATTATGAATATAATATTAAATTTTTAGTTTATTGTTTTCTACGTTAATGGTAGATCATCCTACTTCCCATTACACACAATAGTGATTGCATTTCGTAAATCATTTTATTTTAAATGATTCAACAAAATTTCGACATCATTTCCCCATTGTTTCCTGTATCGTATACAAATCCGTGTACATAGGAAATAAAAAGGAATTGCTATCAAAATTTTGTGAACTGTATAAAATGAAATGACTTATAAAATGTAATTAGTTTATATGTTCGTAACTTGTCCAATGCAAGGACAAATCCAATAAATATTATTTCATATGAATATTTATGTCTGTTTTGTGATAAAAACGAAAACTCATATAACAATCATATACAATACTTGTCAGACGAGGCTAAAAACTCTCTAAGAGATTTAAATAAAGTAAAGCACATTATGCACCAATTTGTTTATATATTACCATTACATAATATTTTTTTATTTATATAACATATTAGCATTTGTATAATAATTTGTTTATATTTTACTGTTTTATTAATTATATTATATATTGTATAATTTTTACTTTTTTATAAAATCTTTATGTTTTTAAATTTAATAAATTATAAATATAATTGTATATTTTAAAAAATAAACTACAACATACACTAGTTTACCACATGCTATACAATCTGACAAACTAGGCTTTATATATAATTAAAGGTCTAAATTAATAAACGATTATGTAAATAAATTATTATTTTCGACATTTTAAAAAACATGCACATAAATTAAATTATGCACATCAACACTAATTAACCTAAGCTAACCCTAATGCGCATATACACTATTTAACTTATATATACATACACTAAATTATACATTAATTTTTGAATTTAAACAATAGTAACTGTAATTAGCATTCAATGGGGAATAATAAACAATCAGTGGGTAATATAAATAACTAATAAATCAACCCTACTTTAGAAAATGAAAATTAATTAGGGTTAAGGAAAAAAACCGATTAGAGATAATTAATGGTCTAGAGTTGTGGAGAGTGGAGAGTGATACACTTGTTGATGGACTATGATTTTCGACGGTTGAAAACCGTCGACGGCTGTCGAAAACCGATGCAAAAAACCATTTCAATTTGTCCCGTCGCTGCATAGTTTTTCCGACAGCTTCCAACAGCCTCCGTCGTAAACTTTTCGACGGCTGCCAACAGAAAACCCGACGACTCTCGATGGCCGTCGAAGACACATGGCCGATCAAGAGGAAGCAAAAAAACCACCAGTAGCCTTCGAAAAATGTTGACCTGTAAGCCGTCGCCAACCGTCGAAATACCTGAAGCATCTTTCCAGATTTCTACTACATGCTAGCCTCACATACGCAATTCAGAAACATAATATAGTCACACACACTAGCACATATCGAATTCAGATATTCAATATAATCTCAAATCATACAAATATACTTAAATCACATAAAGAAAACCACACATAACTCACATAACATCAAACCAACAAACACTTTGTTAACATAATATACATACATGTCATCATACAATATATACACCATGAAACACCAACAAATCTCATACCATCAACAACTCAAATGTCATCATCAACAACTAACCACCATCAACTCACAAATGTTAAACTAACCATCACCAAATGTACCATCAAATAATATACAAAACATCTCAAAGTATCCAACTACACCATCTCAATGTATCATCAAACAATACTAAACAATGTCACATAACAAAAAAACATACATATTACTCCTGTCAATCACCTGCAGAACCTCTGGAACCAGTTGAAGATGGAAAGTAGCCACCATACCATCGCATGTACTCAGTAATACGCTGGTCCAGCAGCTGTGACAACTCAATTGCCTACCGATGGTTCTGCTCCTCCAACTGCGCCATCCTAGCTCTCAATTCCTCGATCTTTGCTAGATCGATCCGAGCTTTGCTTTGGCTGGCTCTACTCCAACTAACCTGCAATACTTATTTAATTTAGTAAAAGTTCAATTACTATAATCTTACTATCGAACCTATAACATAATATATTAATTGTTATATCTATAAACTTATTATCGAAACTAAAGAGATGTGAATTTCTTTAGAACTGAAAGATTACTAAATTGTTATATCTAAATATATTATTCATTACCGCTTGATGGCCAAAACCGTAACTCCCGTTCCATGAAGGTAGGTTCATGACTGACTCAAAAATGACATCTTCCTCGTCCGTAGTCGGCTGCTCTCGACCTGTTTCCTCCAGAAGTTTCTGCATTTGTTCCATATACCGTGCCTACATGAACAAATAAAAATACATTAAAAATTAATAGCATAATATCTTAATTCATTATACTTTAATAATTAAAACAATTACTAATAGTATATAAACTAAAATATGCTTATATGGCTCTCCCGCAATTTATCGTTATGCCATGTTTATGAAACAGTTCCATTTGGATTTACATGCTCAACAACATGAGTACGAATAAATTCATCCATGTACGATATGGGACCCTATGCCTCCACTTTCTGAAATTGATTATTATGTACTATTAATGTATATTCAAAATTATACAACATAACAACTATTTACAATTCACAGTTCATAAATTTACCAACTCCTGGCGATATTGTTGAAACGACTTGGACCCTCCTCGATGAGTGACATGATTCATATTCCTATTTACAGAGTTTCTCTACGACTCTGTCTGTACATTTAAATAAGCAATACTTTATTTACTTACCAAATATTTTTTGATATTTATATATCAATCAAATAATTAATAAAAGATTAGTACACTTACCTTCGCTTCGTCACTCTTCCAATGCGCCAACCAACCCTCCCATACACTTGCTTCCATCCAGTACGGCTTCTCCCCTTTACGCTTCATAGCCGACATAGAATCTCGATAATTCTTCCTCATCTTCTACATCCAGTAGTGTCGTACCAGCTGCATGTCGTCTGCATGGACGTCGATTGCGGCCTGCATTTCATGATAAACAAACGACAAATAATTAAACAATATAAGATAAAAAATAAAAAACGACAAACAAATTGAGAATGGAAAATAGAAGATTATATTTACAATGAAATCCCGCCATATACACTCCATGATGTCGGAAGGGATATTATCCCACTTAGGCTAGCAAGCCGTCATCCTATTCTTATATGAATCTCTAGAAATTGATAGAACTACAGATGACAGCGTAATTCGAACCCCCTGTGTTAAATATAATATAGATTATTATATCATACACAAAATATTTATGATGCTGAAAATCCGCTTTAGGCACCAGATACACATTTGGACGATGTGGCAGTTATGATGGGCCATTGCCATCGCCTCCAATGCATGGGATGAGCTCCTCCTTTTGGACAACATGATACCTGTCACAGACACATCATTTTATAAGAGAATAATAGCATAATAATGACATATATTATATAATAATGACATAAAGTACATAAATTGCAAAATATACCCGATTCAAATTGAGTTTCATATTCTGACGATAAGCAGAATATAGCATTTTTAACATAAATTGCTAAATAAATAACATAAATGGTATCAATGACGTGAATAATATAAATTACATAAATGACATAAATTACATAAATGACGATAAGCAGATTCAGTTTCATAATGACATAAATTACATAACTTGCAAAATAAATGTCATCAATTACATAAACTGCATAATACATCAGAATTCAACATAATATTTTTATTAATCCTCATCGTCTTCTGATTCAGATTCAGTCTCATATTCTACATTATTTTTCTCTGTACTCTCAAATGCTTCTAACAAAACGTTTGATCCATCGTTCAGAGGTGCAAAATCAGTATGGTCGTCTGTTATTATTATTTCGTTGCTTTGCTCAAGATCTGCCTGATAAGCTTATTTGTCTGGGATATTCTTTCCATCGAACATAAATCTTGTCGTTGTTTTAAAAACTGCTGACCAATCTGCTTTACTCTTTTTAGAGAATAAGAAGCGTAATAAACTTGCAGTGCTTGTTTGGCTAGTACAAAAGGATCATACTTGTGATAATGCGATGTGTGCTTTATTTCAATAAGATTATAATCCTTGTGCACATTAATTCCAGAACCTGGAACATTGCTAAACCAATTGCATATAAACAGAAAAACATCCTCCGCGGTTCGTGAGAAATATGTCAGCTGCAAAATTTGGGTTAAAACGTCATTAATATCATTTATGTGATTTTCTGGATCATCACTATCTTTAACAAATACATCAGTATTATTAGTTAATTTTTTAGCACTATATTCTTTGGTGTTGAATTTATATCCATTGACGAAATATATATTGGATATGGCTTGACATTTCTTTTTGGTTCCAATGCAAGATGTTTCAATCCTTTATCGACCACACAATTTGCGGTTTATAAACGTACTTTAAAAACCAACTAGAAAATTCTTTAATGAGATCTCCGCGTGGCTGTTCTCTTTCATAAATACTGCATATATAAATAAAATATTGCATTAAATACTACACGCGCATGCATTAATGAAATGAATAAATCAAGAATTATTATTTCATATTACTTAACAAATGGTGCAACTTCGGCACAATTAAAAAGAATATAAGTGTGTGCTACATGAAGATCTCTATCGTCTAACCATACGTCTACACATTTTCCAAAGGTCGACCATGTTGTCTAAAAATAGATAACATTGTTTGAAAGGACTCTTGTTTATCGCCTTCATCATTACGTGGAATGTTTTCAAATGATATTTTCATATGGTCACTGAAATAGTTTGAAAAAGAACGAAGCTTCTTCTTCAATGCATGATTTACAGATCGAACCTTCAACTCCTGCTTTTTGCCTCACTTTTTTCTTCAGATGATTTAAATATCTATGAAAAATTAATTTACATTAACTTTAACTTCTGAATGTAATTAAATTAATAGGTAAAATTAAATTAATAGGTAAAAATTAAATCAATAGGTAACATATTTTATACCTCTCGATGAATACATCCATCCATATTGCATAGGACCTCGAAGTCGTGCTTTAGATGGGAAATGAACAAGTAAATGCTCCATTATATTAAAAAAACCTGGTGGAAATATTTTCTCTAATCTGCAGAGTAATATAGGAATATCTTCTTCAGTTTACGTAAACGTTGAACTTTTAACGTAGTCGAACAAAGCCCTTTGTAAAACAGACTAAGTTCCGTTATTACCTTTCAAACTTTTAAGGGCAATGGCTCTTTGAGTACAATGGGTAATAAATTTTCCATCATTATGTGACAGTTATGGCTCTTCATTCCACTCAATCTACCATTTTTAAAGTCAATACATCTACGAAGATTTAATGAAATCCCATTAGGAAATCTTAATCCTTCCACTCATATCTAACTCATAACATACTTTGGATTTTTTATTGTCGTTTGGTTTCATATGAAGCTTAGGACATTTGCATAATTCTTGTATATCGCGTTTTGATTTCAAATCATCCTTAGTCTTTTTCTTGACATTCAAAATTATATTAAAAACATTATCAATTACAATTTTCTCGTTGTGCATCTCATCAATATTATGACATAGTAGAAGACCTTTCCAATAAGGCAACTCCCAAAATATACTTTGTTTGCAACAATTATGAATAATCGATTTACCTGCAATTTCAGTTTGTACTCCAGTTTCATGTATCTTTGGATAGTCCCTTACAAGTTCATATATGTCTTGCTTGACCATATCATTGGTGGTTGTCTGGTTTCTACTATATTAGCTAAAAAGTTTTTCCTACCTCCTCTGAAGGGATGATTGACATGGAGAAAACATCAATGACAGTCAAACCATGAAATTTTCTTACCATTCGGTAAAGAAAATGCTCGTGTTTTTGCTATGCAATAAGGACAAGCTAAACGACCGGATGTACTACATCCTGAAAGCATTGCATAAGCATGAAAATCATTTATACTCCACAACAAAGAAGCAAACATACCATATTTTTTCTTTGAAACGTCATATGTTTCTACTCCTTCTTTCCATAGTATTTTTAACTCCTCAATCGACGGTTGTAAATAAACATCGATTCCTTGTGTCGGATCATCGGGGCTAGGAACGACAACAGTAAGAAACATATACGAAGTTTTCACACACATCCACGAGGTAAATTATAAGGTGTGATGATAATGGGTCAAGATGAATATTTAGCACCAAATTGAGAAAATGGTGAAAAACAATCCGTACATAATCCAAGTCTAACATTACGACTCTCCGCTGCAAAAGTAGGATAAGTTTTGTCAAAATGCTTCCATGCTTCTCCATCGGCTGGATGTGTCAACGTACATTCTTCCACTGTTCTCACACTATGTCATCTTATATGAGGTGCAGTTACATAAGATGCGTATAATCTTTGAAGCTTAGGAGTAACGGATAAGTAATGCGTACGTTTGTATGGAACTTCATTTCCCTTCTTTTTTCTTAGTTTGTATCTTCCTCGTCACATATTCTACACTTCCTAAGAATGATGTCCTCTTTCCAAAACAACATGCAGCCATTTAGACATGTATCTATTTTTTGATATGGTAAACCAAAAGCTGACATAAGTTTTTTAACTTCATAGTGATTTCACACATTAAATTATCAAACGGCACATGTCGTTTTGCAGCTTGTACAACAGCTGTAAATCCGGCTTCGGTGATGTTGTCTTTTGACTTCATCGCAATGTATTATACGGTTACTGATAGCAGAGTGCCCCTTTTACAACCATCCTAAAGAGATTTCTTAGCAGCATCCAATAAATCGTAAATATTTTTTGCTTCAATATTTGGTTTTTCAACATTTACATCGTCGTCATCAACTTCAACCGTATGGAACATTGATCGTGCTGCATCTTCAACCACATTTTCTATACAATTTGTCATAACAATTTCATTACCAGCCACATTAATTCAGACTATACAGGATTATGTGCTACAACTTCTCTATGACGATCCCAAACATAATACTCCGTTACGAAACCGTTTTTACACAAATGAACTTTCACATCATTGGTAATAAATACTTCAAATGTTTACAACTGCTACATGAACAACGAATTTCTACATCGTTTCCGTTATTACTTAAAGCGAATTCAACAAATACGTTTATATCATTATAAAATCTTCCTTTATTGAGCCTCTCAGTCCCCTTCTTTGATACATCCATCTCCTTCGATCAACAAAATAATCGATCATTTTTCTTATTAAAAAAATATGTTATAAATTTAAAAATAAATATTGGCCACTTTACGAATTGACATTTTATTTTTCAATTTATTGATACATAATCTTATACGCGTCAATTTAACCCAACTTAAGAATGCAATATTGAAACATTGGTTTATGGTTGTCTATTTTGATGGTCAGTCATCCTACTTCCCATTACAAACACAGTAAATAATTACATTTCGTAAATTATTTCATTTTAAACGATTCAACAAAATTTCGACAGCACTTCTCCTTTATTTTATGTATTGTACAAAAATGCGTGTACACAGGAAACATAAAAGAAAAGTAACGACAGAATTTTGTAAACCGTTTAAACGAAATAATGTACGAAATGTAATTATTTACTGTGTTTATAACTTGTCCGATACAGGGACAAATCTAGTAAGTATTGTACCAGATGAATATAAATGTCTCACTACAAAAAACACAATGGATTCCAACGACGGCCAGCCGTTGGCGGCCCTTGGAAAGCCGTTGGTAGACGTTGGAAAAGCCGTTGGTATACATTTCAACGGCGACCAACGTCCACCAACGGAGCCAACGCGCTTATACCAACGTCTTCCAACGTTCAATTTGTCCACGTGGTAGAAGATGTTGACCAAATTGGACGTTGGAGAGACGTTGGAAGACGTTGGAAATTCCGATGGAAGACGTTGAAAGACGTTGGAATAAATGTGCCAATAAGCCGTTGGTGGATGTTGGAAATCTGGGTGTTTTTTTTTAAACAGAACCAACAATGCATGCTTCCAGCCACCTCCAACATCGTATATCTCATAAAAGCTCAATTTCGAGCACATATACAACAACATATCTCACATATAATCAATCATAATAGTAAATCCAAGTAATAAGCATATATACTAATCAATATACACAATACAAATCAATTAAAACAACAAGAACCATCCAACATCCAACAAAACGTCCAATCCAACATCAACATCCAACAAAACATCAACATCCAACCATAACCAAATTACTACGTCAACATCTCAAAAATCACATCCAAACCAACATCCAAAACATCAGAATGTATCAAATCCTCACACTCTCCAAATATACATGTCCATAGCAAAACAAATCAAATCATACCTGAAATCACTCTCCTCCAGAACCACCAGAAGACGGAAACCGGCCGTATTGCTCCATAAACTCCGTAAGACGCCTATTCAGCTCCTCCGTCTTGGCTTCGGTGCGGATATTGCGTTCCTCGAGCGCGACGACATGGGCTCTGAGCTGTGCAATCTCCTCCTTATCTTGAGCCCTCTGATCCTCAATCTGAGCCGTCTTAACCTGTAAATAAAATTTAAATTATCAGTGTTTAATAACTGTAATTCCTGTTTACTATAATCCATCACAATGTGCAACAGTTGGTTCAGAATAATTATTTTAAAATTTAAGTTAAAGTTATTACCGATTGATTCCCAAAACCATAGCGTCTGCCATGTGCCACTGGATCCATGACAGACTCAAAAATAGCGTCCTCCTCATCGGCGGTCAACTCGTCGCACCCAGAGCCCTCGAGAATGGAAGTCTGTGCTTGCTGAAACTTTTGCTGTTACGCAAAATAAGTTGAATTTAGATAACATTATTTTAATTAACTTATATAAGTGTTAAGTCATTATGTTACTTACATATGCGGACTGCGCTTTGGCATCGTGATCCCAGGAGTATGAAACGGTGCCTGCTTCGTCGACCTGACTCAACACATGAGTATGCGTGAAAACATCCCAGTAACTCATAGAAGCACCACCACGCTGTCTCTCTTGAAATATGTCCATATACATATATTATATATATATATGTTTACGTTATCTACAACATAGAACTAAAAATCTTTAAATTATTATCGTAATTAATAAATATACCAAGTCCTCTCGGTGATGCTGAAATGACTTGGAACCACCACGATGTGTGACAGGGTTCTTGCTCCTATTGGCTGAGTTCCTCTCCGACTGCCTCTGTAAATTTAATTTAAAAACAAAAATTGTTTAACATTTCTAGTTAGTATTTGCGTAGAAGAATTTAAATTAAACATATGATAAATTTACCTGAAACTCCTCATTTCCCCACCATGTCACAAAATCATCCCACACAGCTGCGCTCATCCACTGAGGCTTCTTTCCCGCCGTTTTTAAGTTGTTTACTGTTTCCCGGTAGTTCTTTGCGACTTTGTTGCATCAGTGGCGATATACGACTGAAATATCAGCGTCCTGAAGATCCACTTCCGCCTGCACGTTTGACAAAATAAGAGTTATACAGCTTTTATATATAATGTAAACATGAATTGATATAACATGTTCCTAATATACTAAAGTGACATACCAAAAAATCCTGCCAAATAGTCTCTTTAACATTATCTGGAATCAATGTCCACTTAGGCCAACATTCGGTCATACGACTCATGTACGCCCGTCGAGATATAGATAGAACTACTTGAGTCGGCTCCAAAGAGAAACCACTGTGTTTAAACAGAGATTTTTTTTAATATTTCATGATTACTATATATTTTCAGAATAGATTGTACGAAAATGAAATTTAATTTTGAAATTTAATACTTACCTTTGATCTGCTTTTGGCTTTAGCCACACCATAGGACGCCGTAGCTCCTGTGATGGACCACCGCCATCACCACCGTCCGGACGAGCATGCCCTCTCTGTGAGGAAGAGGGAGACCCAGAATGTCCACCGGAACGTCTACGTGACGACATACCTATATAATACATGTTACAAACAAACATTATAACAGAAAATAAAATGACTATATGTAAAACATACAGTATGGCGTAACGTAAAAACGAGATGTGATACATATCATATATAGCATACCATTTCATTTTTAATGAAAACAGGATAATGTTTAATTAAAAAAATATAAATTTACCTTCTCAAAATGTAGATAGTTGATCAGTCCTCGTCATTTTTGGATTCAGACTCTGTTTCGCACTCTATATTTTGTTCCTCTGTACTCTCAAATGCTTCAATTAATGCATTTGATTCACCATTTAGAGGTCCAAAATCTGTTTGATCGTCAGTTATTATTATTCCTCTATTTTCCTCGATATCTGCTTGGTAAGCTTGTTCTTCGGGAATATTCCGTCCATCAAATGTAAACCTTGCCTTTGTTTTAAAAACAGCCGACCAATCTATTTTATCTCTTCTTAGAGATGGGTAAGAAGCATAATAAACTTGAAGAGCTTGTTTGGCAAGTACAAAAGGATTGTATTTATAATAACGCGAAGTATGTTTTATTTCTATAAGATTATATTTTGGGTGCACGTTGATTCCAGAACCTGGAATGTTGCTGAACCAGTTGCATTTAAACAAAAATACTTCTTCCGCGGGTTGTGTGAAATACGTCAATTGAAAAACCTGGGTTAGCACGCCATAAAAATCATGTATATGATCATTTGGATCATCACTACCTTTAACAAATACACCAGTATTGTTAGTTAATTTTTCGGCACCGTATTCTTTGGTATTAAATTTATATCCATTGACAAAGAATATTGGATAGGTCTTCACTATCCTTTTTGGTTCCATAGCTAAATGTTTCAATCCTTCGTCTACAACACAATTTGTTGTATCAAAAACATACTTAGAAAACCAAGAAGCAAATTCTTTGCTGATATCGCCGTTAGGATGTTGTGATTCGTAAATACTGCAATATAATAACAAATGTTGCATTATGATTAAGATACACGTGTGTGCATATATTTGTGTATACACACGTGTTGATGATATATATATATATATATAAGTAAATTACCTAACAAACGGTGCAACTTCAGTACAGTTGAGAAGAACATATGTGTGTGCAACATGATAATCTCTATCATCCAACCATACTTCCACACAAGCACCAGCAGGCCGACCTTGTTTTTTAAAAATTGATAAGGTCGTTTGACAATCATCTTGATCAATGCCTTCATACTTACGCGTAGCACTTTCAAATGATATGTTCACATGGTCACTAAAATAATGAGAGAAAAAAAACGAAGCTTCTTCTTCGATGTATGATTTGCAAATCGAACCTTCAACTCGAGCTTTCTGTCTCACTTTTTTTTAGATGATTTAAATACCTTTCAAATGGATACATCCATCCATATTGCACAGGCCCTCGAAGACGTGCTTCTAATGGAAGATGAATAGGTAAATGTTCCATAACATTGAAAAAACCTGGAGGAAATACTTTTTCCATTTTGCAGAGCAATATCGGGATTTCTTCCTCAAGTTTACGTAGACGATCAACTTTTAATGTAGTAGAACAAATCTCTTTATAAAAAAGAGTAAATTCTGTTACAACAGTCCAAACTTTTACGGGCAACAGTTCTTTAAAAGCGACGGGTAATAAATTTTCCATCATAACATGACAATCATGACTTTTCATCCCGCTAAGTTTATTGTTCTTATAGTCGACACATCTACAAATATTGGAAGATATACCATCCGGGAATCTTAGTCCTTCCACCCATTTTAAAAGTACTTTAACTTGATTATTGTCTAGCTCATAGCAAGCTTTTGGCTTTTTTGTGTCATTTGGCTTTATATGAAGCTCAGGACGATTACATATTACTTCGATATCACGTCTTGATTTCAAATCATCTTTCGTCTTCCCCTTGACATTCAAAATTGTATTAAAAACTTTATCAAACACATTTTTCTCATTATGCATCATGTCAATATTATGACGAATCAGGAGATTTTTCCAATAAGGCAACTCCCAAAATATGCTTTGTTTGCACCAGTTATGAATCTATGATTTACCTTGAATTTCAATTTGTTCTCCGGTTTCATGTATCTTTGGATAATCCTTTACAAGTTCATAAATATCTTCGCTTAACCAAACCGTAGGTGGTCTCAAAGTTTCATGTCTATTAGCTGTAAAGTTTTTCTTATCTCTTCTAAAAGGATGATTAATATGAAGAAAACATCGATGACAGTCAAACCATGAAATTTTCTTTCCATGAGGTAAAGAAAATGCTCGTGTATCTTCCATGCAGTATGGACAAGCTAGACGACCAGCCGTACTCCAACCTGAAAGCATTACATAAGCAGGAAAATCGCTGTTGTCCACATCAAAGAAGCATACATGCGAAAGTTTTTTTTTTTTGGAAATATCGTATGTTTCAACTCCTTCGTACCACAGTGTTTTTAATTTTTCAATCAAAGGTTGTAAATAAACATCGATTCCTTATGTCGGATCATTAGGACCAGGGACGACAACTGTGAGAAACATATATGGAGTTTTCATACACATCCATGGAGGTAAATTATAAGGTGTGACAATTATAGGCCATGACGAATATTTAGAACCAAACTGAGAAAATGGTGAAAATCCATCCGTACATAAACCAAGTCGAACATTACGACTCTCGGATGCAAAATCAGGATATTTGTGGTCAAAATGCTTCCATGCTTCCCCATCAGCTGGGTGTGTTAACGTACCTTCTTCCCGTGTTCTAACACTATGCCATCTCATATGTTGCGCGGTTACAGAAGATGCATATAACCTTTGAAGTCTAGGAGTAATTGGTAAATAATGCATACGTTTATACGGGACTTCCTTTCCTTTTTCTTTCTTGATTTGCACCTTTCTTGATTACATATTTTACAATTTCTAAGGTTGATATCTTCTTTCCAAAACAGCATGCAACCGTTTAGACATGTATCTATTTTATGATACGGTAAACCAAAAGCTGACATCATTTTTTTTACTTCATAATGATTTTCGCACATTAAATTATTGGGAGGCATATGCCGTTTCGCAGCTTGTACAACAGTTGTAAATCCAGCTTCTGTGAAGTTGTATTTAGATTTCATCGCAATGTATTCAGCAGTTACTGATAATTGGGTTCCGCTTGTGCAGCCTTCCCAAATGGGTTTCTTTGCGGCATCTAATAAATCATATATTTTTTTGCCCCAATATTTGGTTCTTCTTCAGCATTACCATCGTCATCAATTAATTGAGGAACAGGAAACATTGACCGTGCAGCATCTTCAACCATATGTTCTACGAGATTCGTCGTATCAATTTCAGTACACACTGCCTCCTCAGCTTGTACATGAGTAGATGCTAACGGTTCTCCATGACGATCCCAAACCAAATAGTTCGACACGAAACCGTATTGACGCAAATGAACTCTAACCATTTCTGGTATCAAATGCTTTAACATTTTGCATTTAGTACATGGACAACGGATTTCTTCGTCGTTTCTGTTATTACTCAAAGCGAAATCAATAAATACGCAAACACCGTTATTAAACTGTTCACTTATTGAGCCTCCATTTTCGATCCTTCTTTTTTTGTACATCCAGCTTCGATCAGTAAAATAATTATCCATTTACCTACGCATATAATTAAAAAGTACGATATAAATTTAAAAAATTGACATTTTATTAAAACAATATTATTGGTGAATTGACACTTTGTCGATGGGTCATCCTACCTCTCATTACAAATACAATAACGTAATTAAATCACGTAAATCATTTCAATTTAAACGATTCAACAAAATTTCGGCAGCACTTCGCTTTAGTTCCCTGAATAGTACACATTTGCGTGTACACAGGGAACATAAAGGAAGCGCTGTCGAAATTCTATGAACCATTTAAAATGAAATGTTTTACGAGATTTAATTACGTTATTGTGTTCGTAACTTGTCCAATACAGGGACAAATCCAGCAAATATTGTATACGGTGAATATAGATGTCTGTTCTGTTAAAAAACGAATATCCACATAACGATCATATACAATACTTATCAGACGGGGCCGAAAGACACTCTAAGGGTTTCATGAATATAAAATATCATTTTTTAAATTTTCTAAAATACATAAACTAATTGTATGCTCACTAACAACTAACGTTTCCAAACAAACCTAAAACTAATTGTATGCACATTATTCTATTGTTAACACAAACTTAAATATATATAATCTTGCAATACATAAGTTAATAACATAAATTATGCCTCAATAAACTAGATTATACATACAATAAGGCAATACAAACATTTAATACACTAATTTAACAAATTTAATTAAATATAGGAATTAGGGTTTATACATTTTCTTGAGAGATTAGGGAGTTAGAGAGGACGAGAGGGAGGCTTGGAGTCGTCGGAGGGGCCGTTGATTGTCGAAGCAGCTTGGGGGGGCGGAATTGGAGGAAAATTGAGAATTTTGGGGGAAAAATTGGGTTCAGTTGAATGGGGGAAGAAGAAGCAGGTTTTCTGTTTTGCTCGCGGTTTTGCAACGTCCTTCAACGGCCGCCAACGGCTGCTTCCAACGTCTACCAACGTCCTGCAGTTTTTAACTAATAAATTATACGAGAAAACACTGGACGTTGGAAGACGTTGGAAGCCGTTGGTCAAGGACGTTGGAGGCCGTTGGAAGGCTCCGTTGGAATACACTGTTTTCCTTGTAGTGTATATTCTATGATAAAAACGAATATTTATATAACGATCATGTGCAACATTTGTTGGACGGGGCCATCAACTCTCTAAGGGACGTAATAAAAAAGTAGTTTATACAAAAATTGGAAGTATTATAGTTTGACTTCTTATTTATTATATAATATATTATTGTTTGTAAGCGGTTGAAAATTTACTAATTTTATATATTTCGAAAAATTATTAATTTACCACATTCCGCGTGTTTTATCGAACAAGGTTAATTCAGCGTATTATAGTAGATATGTAGATTATTTTTTTACGACGTTTTCAATAGAAAAAAAATTATTTAATTATTAGTATGCGTGTGTGTGTATATATAATGATTAACACACACACACACATATGAACACATAACACCCCATTAACACAAGACAATGCTATAAATAACACATATATAATGGTTTACACATATACACAAATTCACGTATTATACATATACTTTTCAAAATTTAAAGCTAACAAATGAAATAGTATTCCATGGGATACTTTAAACTATCATTAGGCTATTAGAATAGAATCACTAATTAGCCCCAATTTATCAAATTAGGCAAATCCAGATTTAGGTTAAAAATTAGGTTTTTCGCAAAAATTAGAGATTATACCTGAGATTGGAAGCAATAGAGATTGGTTAAGGAGCCGTGTAAGATCCGGAAGCTCGAATTTGAGATTTGGAAGTTTCAAAATGGGTTTTAAGGATTTTAGAATTTTTTTTCGTTCGGCTGGAATGAGGAAGAAAGGTCTCGGCCGAGACTTGTATAACGCGAATTTCCGACGGCCCATTGAAAACCGTCGCACTTGGGCTGTCGAAAGACGTCGTCAAGGGTCGTCGGTATTTCAAGCTCTTCTTATAGTGATGGTCGGGGAGTGGTGCTGATTCGCTGGCGACGGAGAGGGGATGAGGAGCTAGGGTTTTGTGTGATTTGGGAGAGGTAAACGAAACGAAGCAGCTCTCGGCCTGGTGGCTAAATATACACGACATTCCGACGACCGTCTAATTAGCGACGGCTTCCGACGACTGCTTAAATTTTTTGTTACATTTTCACACTTTTTAAAATAAATTTAATATATATTAATTTGCTTGAAAATTTAAATTTGTATAAAAAATTGAATAGTATATTAGTTATCGATGAATATGAAATAAAGATTAAAGATTATATCCTCTCTTGCTTGCCTTTTCAAATTAATTTAAAAATTTTAAACTATAGTTATACATTCATAAAACTATTACGTATTATAACTTCCATCGAAATTTTATAATTGATAGACTGAAATTTGCAGAAAATAATTGTCTATGTTCGATTTTCAATAAAGTTAATTATCAAATATGATTATACATCAAAAAATATTATCGACAGCACTAATTTAATTAATCGAAAATTATCATCAATTTGAATAATTAAATAGAAATATATCTACAAAATTCGTAAGATTTGAATTATTATATATTTAATAAAATTTCTAACTTATATAACTAATATGGAATAATAAAGTAATAATTTAAATAAATAAATTAATGATCCGTCGACAGCCGTCAGAAGCATAATGACAGAGCCGTCGGCGATTGTTGGAAGCTTCCGCCGCAAATTTCACTATTCCTTGTAGTGTATTTAAATTTACTATGACTAATCTATGAAATATTTTATAAAAAATGATAAACTTTTTATATTAATTCGGAAAATAGGGAAGGAAAAAAGAGGAAAACAAAAAGGAAAAAGTAACTTGTAGAAGATACAAGTACTATAAGACAAAAATTTCATCCGTAAGTTGAATAAAGATTTTTCTTCTACACCTTAAACCAATTGGAATTATGGATGATACATAAAACAAAACTTTTCTTAACCATTGGTCGGATTACCTTTCTTTTAGTAGCTTAATCCTTTTTTCATTTTCACCATTAAATGTTCCTTATTATGGTTTAATGCATTCTCATTTCGCCTATTTGTGTATACAACTTCTAGTTGATCAATATCAGATCAAAATTCTCAATAATTTAATAAAATACTTCGGTTTACATTTAGAAATCGCCGTTCTTCTCAATGTACCGAGCTTAGAATAAAATTCAATACATACGCTAGGATGCTTTGCAGTTCATACCAATTAATTAGTTACAGTTGTCAATCTTACTATTAATTTCCGTTTTCCATATTTATCAAGTTTAACCATTCACCCACACGAATGTTTTAACTACAACCATGACAGTCGATGGTTCTAAACAGAAAAATGATGTGGTCCAAGGCAAAAAATATATATTAAATTAATATGTTATACATTAATAACATTTTTTCTAATTTCCTTTCAACTCTGGGTTCATATTCATACAAATGTTACAGCTATTGTTTACTAACTTATACCACCATTTATTGCATTATTATGAAATAATGGTGACATGCAAATTTAAATTTCCTAACCTTGTCATAATTTTTATTTTCAAAATTTTCCCAACTCCCCTTTGGCCCTAGGACGAATTTCATTATATCTTTTCTTATCGTTTGATAACAACGGGAACATCTCTTCCACACATCTAATAGGAAATGTCTGAACAACCGACGATTAAGCTTTCCTCTTGACAAAGCGGCTATTGGTCATTGTTCTTGCTGGTTTCACTTTGGAGCTTATAGCAGGTGCCTAAATCACTAGCACCTTCAAAGAGGACTAGCTCAGCTACACCACTGCTCATCCGTGGCTTAAGACACATAAATTTCATTATTTTTCTTATAGTCATTTGTGCATCTTGACCCGTCATGCTAGCGATTTTGTAACATACTCAAAATTAATTGGATGTTAACTTCACAGACGGTGATCATCCAAAGTGCAAAAGATAGGAATTTTCAAGGTGAACGACTCTTACTATGCAAAGGGAACTATTATGGAGGGAAAAATGGTCATTTTAAGTTTGTTAGCAATTTTGAATAATAAAAATTAGTTGATCATATAAATTAATTAAATTTCAATTTTTAAGAGTGTAAAGAAAATGAGAGAAAATTGCACAACAATAGCAATAGACAAAGGATGATTAAGATAGAAGATGACTGAAAGATATTTGATATAGACGATGGTGTTGTTTACAATAATTTATGATTTAGTTCGAACCTTTATTACTAGTATGTGGGTGTATTCTCTACATAATTATATTCAATGATTTAATAATCTTCCAACCCTATTAAATTTGGAGTTCTTAGTACTTGCCTATGTAGCCTATATATTCAACCAACTTTTATGACAGCTCACATACTGTAATCTCAAAGCATCAAATACATAAAACATTTGTTAATAATTTTTTTTTTAATTTAGACCAGTTTTTAAAACAAATAACAAATTTAGCCCACTTTCAAAACTTATTATGAATATAGGCATGTTTTCGTTATGTTGACGCTGGGTTAGCGTTTTTCTATTGGCGTAATTTGCAAATGCGCAATATTATTTTTTCCATTTTACATTGGCTCCATTTCAAATGGAACCAACGGAGATTGCCGTTCTCCATTTGAAATTGCATCAAAAAAAACTTTAAAAAATACTATTGACGCATCTATTACTTTATATTAAAGCAGGAACTTCCACATGCTGAGATGGATTACTCCACATTCGTCATTTCAAAATGCCAAAACGTTGTTCACTTTCGCGTTTTTTTCTCCCAACTCTCACGTGGTTATCCATTTCCCCTTTCTTTTCTTCCCATACCTCATCGTCTCCAACTGCTCCACCACGTTTTCTGCAGACTTCCTTCTTCGCATTTTAAAATACGGCCTTCTTCGCATTCTCTATTTTTTTTATTTGCACTAGCTTCTACACAACTATTCCCCCTATTTTTGTCCACTACTCCCAAATCTCAGTTTCCCTTACTTTCTTCAATCCCCTTTTCCAACTTCTAATTCATCCAGATTCTCAACTCAGCCTTAAAATTCTTCCTCCTCTACCACAACTCACCGTTCCAGATTTCAACGGCTTCGACACAAGTTGCACCAATATGCTTTCCCTCATCGGTTTTACCCCAATATTGGGTTTTTCTGACGAATTCAGTTAATTTAACGATAACCCCTTCTCCAAACCATTACCATTTCCAAACTACCAACCCTAACTTATACTCTTTTCAAAATTTTCAATTCATTTAACTATTTCTGTCAGTTTTTAACCAATTTTCACTTCAAACTGTAAATCTACAGTATTTTTCATCATCCGTCTTTTATCGACATCAGATTCACGTATCTGTACAGCTAACGTTCAATTTCAACTACCGAATTCCCTTGGTGGACAGTCGACTACATCACAACGTTGGGGACAACTACCCGTTCAGGCCATCTCTGTTCTGGTAATTCACAATTGTTTGCAAGTACAGTTTCAAGTATAAATTTAATTCGTTATGCATGCTTGTAAATTTGAATGCGAAACCATTACAACCTAATTTGTTTTAACTGAAGTTTTTATATGATAACTGAGATATGGTCGATTCGTTCCATATCAACTGTATTTCAATTGTAAAAATATTAAGGCGGTTGATGGGTTCCACATGGTGTCCAACCCTAGGTCTCACCTATTTGCTATTACGCCATACAAAATTTAAAATTACACAGTCTGAATCATTTGCCATCTTACGATTGTTGTTTGTATGCTAATAATGTTCCAGTTGATTTCCATGCACAAGATTATGTTTCAAATCTTCGAGTTGATGCTTTTCATTTTGATTTAGTAACTACCGAGGATTTGATATTGTAATAAATGTCTTTCCTTGATGTCTAACAAACTTGCTGAAGCAATTTTGTGGCATATCTATGATTTCAGTTTACACTATAAGGTTGGAAATAATAACTTAATCTGTACTGTGTTGAATAACTTACCAATAGAAGTTGAACACAACAGTTGTGTTGAAGAACACTACAAGGCTGATTTTGCATGACTAATTTTTCTCAACTGAACATAAAAGTGTCCACCTTAAGCTAATTATTTTACTATCAGTGTGAAAACAATTCCATGTTTACTTATCCTCTATCATTGAGTTTCCGTTTATAGTTAGTTGCATTAATTAATGTTAAATGGTAAAATGGAATCAATGCTTTTACTAATATATATTTAGGATATAACCGTGCTGATATTTTATGGCAATTGCATTAGGTTGCAAATTAAAAAGCGATTTGCCAAATTTTTTGCTATGGTGTTGACCCATTGTTCTGTTACATGTTAAGAAATTCAAATTTTTTGGCTGACATTAAATTCTAAAATTGATATCGAATTTACATATTTCTCTAAGATATGCCATATCAAAACACTTTAATTTCATATAACTAATTCGATAGTAACTTAGGCATCGTTGATGATTATTTTGTTACACCTGCATTTACTCTTATAATGGTTTACTAAGTTATTTTCCATATAGAAGCCCAAAATAGTGTGGGTTTCAACATGTTTACTCCAACTCAGAGTTTCAACATGTTTCACCATGTTTGCTGTAGCAAACACATTTTTACCCCAACATTCTAAACTATGCTCTCTCCATTTAATACAACCTGCAATACTTTCTCTATTTCTTCTCACTTTGCTTACTCAGATAAATACAAATTTATAACTTTTAGGAAATGCAATAGTGACATATGAAAGCCCAAAACCAACAGTTGGGATACACCGTTTTGTGTTTGTGATATTTAAATAGAATGATCGAAAGAACAAAGATGCACCAGGGTGGCGGAATTTTTACACTAGAAACTTTGCAGAGGTTTACTATCTGGGCTCACTTGCTGCAGCTTTTTATTTTAACCGCCAAAGAGAGAATGGATGTGGTAGTAGAAGGTACAAACCTTGACATAAGGATAAAATAACATATGTCTATTGATCAAGTTTGCATTTTTCTTTTCTATATTCTTACTTGTATGCATGCTGTTATATATCTTTGCTGGCTAGATATATTCTGTTTGTATTACATTGTGTTTGCAATGACCACACTGTGTCAGTTTTATTCTTGCATATCAAAATTTTAGATCTCTATAAATCAATAAAATGTTCATTTCAGTTGCTTGGACAAATATCATACATGTCTAAAGCTACAGATTACTTATTTATATGAGATACAAAGCACGTACTAAGCATAAATAAATATGTAGTATACTAGCCCTGACTATTCATATGTAAAATGTTCCTTGACAAGCAAAGAGTGCCTGAAATCTTACCACAAAAACCCTAATCAAATTAGCTGAAAACATATCCTAGAACCATATCTTACATTAAGAACATGTCTACTTATTTCACCATAAATAATATAGTACATAAACTCAGTTCCGGTACATATGTGTGCTCTTGTCATCTCAATATATATGTCCACAAAGCGTCATTTTACATGATATCTCTGTACTTCTACATTACATATCTTGGTATCTACGCAACGATTTTCTACCAAGAAGAGTAAATAGCCCTTAGGTATCAATATGAAACAATGCAATGTCAATAACTATTAGCAAACTAATCTGATGAAGGATATATTTCCCACCATATGTGTACCTACACGTGTTAATTACATCTGTTTTTTACACCATAGCAAACTAATATGAATCATTTTCTGTGTATACGTCTGTTTTTTCATTACATAATTCCTTTAACAGATATGCACCGCCTATTCTTAATACTTTAAAGATGGCATTCTCTGTTGGGTTGCATCTATCACATAGGTTGGCAATAAGAAGTGCATGATGAGAACATAGTTAATTTTTTTAAACTTAGTTAACTTGGTTAAACATTTATAAAACTTAGCAAATTCCTAGAAACTAAGTTAAATTCTATAAAACATAGTTAATTTTCATTAACTTATTCAATTTTTATAGAATTGGTTAACTTTGTCGACCTTTATAAATACTTGTATTATTGCATTGATGATAATTGCCTTTAATTAGGCATGCATTCAAATTTGCCTCAAGAAAATAGTAAAGGAAAGACTACATATAAATACTTGCATGCTGCGAACTGCTGAACTAAATTGAACTACTGAGGCTAAAAGCTAAAATGACTTGCTCCTCTAAATTAACAGAATCAGAAATGTCCTTTTCCAATATACTATCGTTTCCTCGATTTGATGTATAACCAGATGAATCGGTGATGCATCATGAGAAAGTGAAAGGCTCTCTAACTAGGATTTTCCTAGAAGTTTCTTCTGATTCCAGCACTGCTCAAAGTATTAGCTGATAAGTTCATATGATTAAGCAGAGGTTGTAAATGAATTCATCCTCCTATAATGCTTATAACTTTAAGACATTACAGGTCTTAAAGTTGGTGAAGCATGTATGCACAAAAGAGCAATGTCGAGTATCTGTAATGTTTCCTCTTTATTGTAATCTGTTCTCAGTTCTAGATCTACCAACTCTAAGAGATTTCTCTTCTCCTGAAGCACAAAAGACGACAGTTTTATACATAAAGCTTGTGTAAAAAATTTAGCGGAGGTCAAAGGAAAAACAAGAAAATTCAAATTCTCAACATGGAAGTGCTAATTCAACAAGTTGTTCTACAAATTACTGAAACTGTATTGTTTACGTTCATGTCTTTCCCACGACAACACATACCTCTAATATCTCCATACTAAATTCAACACTGTCCGTGTGCGTAGCACGGGCCACTCACTAGTTTTCAAATAGAGCCAAGAGGAGGGAATTTTTTTTTCCAACAATTTCTATTGGCTCCATTTGATTTGGAACCAACGTAAAACTGAAGAAAAAAAATTCAATGGCGCATTTTCAAAATACGCCGATAAAAAAGCGATGACTAGGCACCATCGTTGCAAAAATAGGTCTATTTATATATAATGAGGATGCTCTCATTTAAAACTTTTGAAATGTCTAAAATACTCTTCTAACATTCTTCGACAAGAAAATGATATTTATGTCATTTTTTATGCCGCACGTGCTTGAGGCCTTTATTATTGTCACTCTTCTTTCCCACGTTTCATTTACAGATTCATTTCGGCCAATTCACTCCACTTTCTTCTATCCCACACATAATAACCGAAAATGGGGAAAGATGAAGAAGAAGAATCCAAATCAAACTACAACTCAAATTCAGGCTTTTCATATTTATCCTTTTTAATTGAGTTTTGTTACTTTCAAATAGTTTGTATCAAGTTTTCCACTTCTGCCCCATGTTTCCAGTAAATGCGCATGCCCTTTTTTATTTTGAGCACACAATCTAAACTCAAGTCTCAGAGCTCAATCTACTGGCATTGATTCCATGTTTGGAAATTTCTATCGATAATTTCAACCTATGTTAATTCTACAGGAGTTGATTACCAGTATTTAGGATATGGATCAAAATCCTTGCAAGGAAGACATGAAGGAGCGTTAGTCCAAAATAGGCATTTGACATGCTTTGCTACTGTGAACTTTTTAAAGTTTTTTTCACTATGGTTTCATTTATTTGTTGATGTTGTTTAGTTTTGGTGCATATTGCTACCTTTATTTGTTTTTTATTGTGATTGGCATCATTCTACTAGCCTCAAGATACATGATTTCAATCTTTAGATCCGCACTCCTATTGCTTGATGAAATGACTAAGTAAGCAAAATGGTTTTTGGTTGAAAGTAACCTCAGTTGAATGATTTGGATTCTATTTTTGTTCTATTTGCATATCACACATGATTGCTTATCCTATATATTCTTTTGGTTACTTTATTTAAATATGCATGGGAGATTAATTTGTAACAAGCACCTTTGATGAAAGAAAAAGAAGTGTATATAATTGCAATTTTTTGGTTAAAGAAAACATGCGATTAAATTTAGATTTAATTTTCGAAAAAATAACGAATTTTTTTATTGAAAATAAAATTAGGAGTGTAATTTAAAATATGTTTTTGAGGAGTGTTTTCTGCTTATTAAACTTGAAAATAAGAGGCGAATCCTTATTTTCACTATTGTATGAAATATTATATAATGCATAATTGGTGTCTACTTTATTTGTCATACTCGATACGTCTTCGAACGATTTTTAACAATGTAAATTTAAGTTGTCCAGCCACCGAAAAATGTACTATATCATGCTTCTGTTTCTTCTACTCATGGTTTGGTTCCAGTGCCAGGATCAAAAAATGAATCATGCAGCCAATGATTGTATGGATTAGCCTCAAGAACTATTAGATATTACGAGCGAGGAGGATTTTTTGCAAGGTGGTTAGTGTTATGTACCTTTTTTACGAAAAGAAAAATCACTATTGATACTGTCATCTATAATTACTTTGGTAATAATCTCTACTCAAGATTAAGACTCAAATTCATTTAGGTTTCTGATTTATGATGGTTATTTAGAAAGTTTGCTTGATTTGTGAGAACAATTGGGGCTTAAATTCTAATCCTATTACTTTGACCAATTATATATTCAAACGTCTTTGATATAATACAAGTTATATAACTCATTGCATTTTTAGTTAACGATTATGTAAAGGCATAAAAACAATTGACGTCATTCATATTCTTATTTTGTTTCCGTCAAAATATATGAGGAATACATATGCAAATTTGTCAGGTACCTTTTTTTTAGTTTTGCTACGCAGGTTCATGTGAATCAGAGGTAAAGTGTGGTATTAGCTAGGAAAATTCAAATGAATGCTGGTGGGTTAATGGATTTCTGCGTTCAATGGATAAATATTTAGATGCAAAATAGTTTAACTGCTAGGGTTGTTTCTACAATTCTTTTGTGGTGATGCATATCAAGTTGTAACTATTTTAAATGTTGAATTTGTAACTTACCTTGTTTAATTTTTGAATGTTTTTTCAATAGTTTGCTGCAACTTTTAGTGTTAGTCCACCATGTGAATTATTGCAACTTTTATGAGTTTATTATGTTCCAGTATGTTGAGTACATATTTTTCATATATTTTTGGTTTGAGATGCTTTGTTTCATTTAATTCATGCAAGCTTCTTTAGCGATAGTAATTCAGTGTGATTAAATTGGAAGGATAACTATGTTTTTCTTCAATGTCTTCTTCATGGTTAAAAGGAATGTGTTTAATTATAAATGTACCCATCAACAGGGAACATTAAACTATTTTGTAATATCTTGAACGAAAGTTGTAAAGCGGGGTAATTTGAAAAGATGTAGACAGAGAGCTGTGTCATTTGTGCATGAACTGAAGAGTGTGTGTTGTTTTGTTGCTGGACTTGCACATTCAATAGAAAACGTGATCATACACTCACCATTGTATCAACATAACCTTAAGAAATGACTCTCTTTAGTTAATTTTCTATTTTATCCATTGTACACTAATTTCTTCCTTATATGCATCATAAAGGAGTCTTTCTCTTATTTTGTCCCATTGTAGCTTTCATGCACGTGCATTAAGTTATACTTTTGTAATCACAATGGTTTATGTCAACTATTTTTACCAATCATGAATTCATTATGTATTTCCTTTACGCAAAGACATAGATTGAAGCTCTTAAGAGAAGTACTAAAGAGTTTATACACAAGCATGAAAAAAAGAGATCTTATGTTTTGAGACTAATTAGCATTTAAATATGGCTGATAGTGGATTGCTATTATAAAGTGTGTACATATATCTCATTTATTCATTTTTCCTCAACTATTTTGGTTCTAAGTGTTGTCTGTCAATATATACATTCATTACTTGAAAATGAAATTAGTTTTTTCATATTTTTATTTGAAAATGTCAAATGAATGTGCCAACGTATTGGTATTAGTTAACGATTAGATTGGAAGCATTACTACAAGAACAACAGTGTTTTTTGACGGATATCGACCGTCGGCCGTCGGAAGACCGTCGAAAACCATAGAAAAGTCCGTCGGAATGTGAATCTCGTTTCGTAACGTCTTCCGACGGCACCGACGGCATATTTCCGATGGCGACCAACGGCAATCTAGGACGGTTTCCGATGGCGTTGTTGGACATGTGGCAAATAAGAATGACCAAATTGCTGTCTGAAGCCGTTGGAAACTGTCGAAATTTGCCGTAGATAGCCGTTGGAATGTGATGACCTATATGCCGTCGGTAGTCGTTTGAAGCCGTTGAAAATCTGGGTTTTTTTTTCTATTTTTAAGTTTCCTGCCTTCCAGCCACTACACATTCATCAATACACATAACATCTCCATTTCGAGCATATATAAACCACTAATCATATAAATAACCAAACATAATATTCAATCCAAAAAATCCATATTCAAATCCAATATAAGATAATATACAAATCCATCAAAATGTATCAAACACATCCTCACCCACTCGAAGCGTATATATACAGACAAAAAAACATAACAGAACATACCTAGCATCACTCATCATTCCCTGCAGAACCACCCGACGAAGGAAACCTTCCATGTTGCTCCATATACTCCGCCAAGCGCTGGTTCAGCTGCTCCATCTGCACAGCACGACGGCGATCATGCTCCTGCAGCTCGGCAATGTGGGCTCGTAGTTCTGCAATTTCTTCTTTGTCTTGAGCCATCTTATACGCCTTCTGAGATGTCCTAGCCTGCGAATAAAAATAAATTGTTATAATGCCTCCAACATCATAAATGTAATTTACATAACTTTTATTGAAAAATATGCAATATTTGAATTTAGTTTATTTTTTGAAAATTACCGCTTGGTTCCCAAATCCATAGCATCTGCTGCGGGATGGTGGATCCATGACAGACTTAAAAATAGCGTCCTCCTCATCAACAGTCAACCCATCCCGTCCCGTCTCAGCCAGCAGATGTGCCCGTGTTTCCTGGAACTTTTGATGTAATGCAAAATACAATTGAGTATAAATAACAGTACTTAAAATAACACTAATCATTTTTAAGTAGACTAATCTCTATACTAAATAACAAAAAGTTGGAATGGTCACTGGTATAAATAACACTACTTAAAATATCTATAAATGTGTACTTAATTAACTGATAACTATTAACTTAATTATAATATACTTACAAAGGCAGCAGTCGCTTTATCATCATGCTCCCATGAGTATACGACTGAGCCTGAATCATCGGTCTGCTTCAGGGCATGAGTATGAGCAAAAACATCCCAATACAACACAGGACCCTCGCGCGCTCTTTTCTGAAATATGAATATATGTATGTATATATATATATATATTATATTGTTTTATTAACTATCTATTAACAACTTATAACTTAAAATATAAAATGTGAATATAAAAATTTACCAAATCCTCGCGATGATGCTGGAATGACTTGGAACCACCACGATGTATGACGGGATTCTTGTTTCTGTTTGCGGAGTTACTATCTGACTCCCTCTGCAAATTTAAATTGGAAATAACATTTTACAGTTCTAAATTATGTATTAAATGCACGCAATAATTTAAAGTAATTAATATGTGGTAAACTTACCTGAAACTCTTCATTTCTCCACCATGCGACCCAGGCCTCCCACACGCTAGCACTCATCCAGTTCGGTTTTTTTCCTCACTCTTCTCATAGCAGACATTGTATCCCTATAATTTTTGGCAATTTTGTTGTTCCAATGGCGCTGCACCAAGGAAAGATCAGTCCCTTGTAGGTCCACCGAACCCTACACGTTGAGAAAACAAAGTTATACATTTTTATAAATAGTCTACAATATATAAAGTGGTCTAGGATCAAATAGAAAATGCAAAATATAAATTTACACTTATCATGAAGTTCTTCCAAATGCTCTCTCTGACATTATCCGGTATCTTGCTCCACTTGGGCCAGTAGGCAGTCATCCTGCTCATATATGCCTGTCTAGATATAGAGAGCACTATGGCTGATGGCTCGAGCTCGAAGCCACTATGTTAAAAAGAAACAAACATTTAATAAAGCAAGACTAATATATAATAGATCATATAGAAAATATTGTTAACACTGATATATATTTAATACTTACGATTCATTAGCTTTGGCTTGCAACCAGACCGCAGGAAGAGTTGCCTCCTGTGATGGGCCAGTGCCAATACCAGTCGGAGGCACACTAGTCCCTCTCTGAAAAGAAGAGGGAGATCCTATATGGGAAGAACTACGTCTACGGAAAAAAGACATATATAGTACCTGTTACAGACATATCATATATGGGAAATATATCATTTAATTATGTAAAACATACATTATGCAGAACATAAAAGGATTATGTGAAACGGATTACGACTAAACATATCATTGGCAGAACATATCATTTTTAATGTGAAAATGTAACATAAATAAACACAAAATTTACCTTCTCCCGAAATGTAGATCATTAATCAGTTCTCATCGTTTTCTGATTCAGATTCCATTTCGTACTCTATGTTTTGTTCCTCTGTAGTCTCAAATGCTTCTATTAATGCATTTGATTCATCGTTTAGAGGTCCAAAATCGATTTGATCGTCGGTTGTTATTATTCCAATATTTTTCTTGATATCTGCTTGATAAGCTTGTTCGTCAGGAATATTCTGTCCATTAAATGTAAATTTTGCCTTTGTTTTAAAAACAGCCGACCAATCTGCTTTATCTCTTCGTAGAGATGAGTACGGAGCGTAATAAACTTGAAGAGCTTGTTTGGCAAGTATAAAAGGATCGTACTTATAATAACGTGAGGTATGCTTTATTTCTATAAGATTATACTTTGAGTGCACATTGATTCCAGAACCTGGAATGTTGCTGAACCAGTTGCATTTAAACAAAAAAACTTCTTCTGCAGGTCTTGTGAAATATGTCAATTGCAAAACTTGGGTTAACACACCATAAAAATCATTTACATGATCATTTGGATCACCACTACCTTTAACAAATACACCGATATTGTTAGTTAATTTTTTAGCACTGTATTCTTTGGTGTTAAATTTATATCCATTAACGAAGAATATTGGATAGGTCTTGACTTTCCTTTTTGGTCTCATAGCCAACTATTTCAATCCTTCGTCGACCACACAATTTGTCGTGCCGTAAACGTAATTTGGAAACCAAGTAGCGAAATCTTTGCCTCTATCGTCATTTGCATGTTGTGATTCGTAAACACTGCAATTATAGAATAAATATTGCATTATAGTTAACACACACGTGTGTGTGTATATGTATATACACATATGTAGATGATATACTACATTAGGAAGAATATATGCATATTACCTAACAAATGGTGCAACTTCAACACCATTGAGAAGAATATATGTGCGTGCTACATGATAATTTCTATCGTCCAACCATAATTCCATACATTTATCAACAGGTCGGCCATGTTTTTAAAAAATAAATAAAGTCGCTTGACAATCATCTTGATCAATGCCTTCATCTTGATCAATGCCTTCATCACGCGTAGCACTTTCAAACGATAAGTTCACATGCTCACTAAAATAATGAGAGGAAAAAACGAAGCTTCTTCTTCGATATATGATTTGCAAATCGAACCTTCAACTCGTGCTTTCTGTCTCACTTTTTTCTTTAGATGATTTAAGTACCTTTTAAGAATTATTCCAAATTAAAATTTATTTATACATGTAATTAAACTAATATTTAACGTACTAAACATTAATACCTATCAAATGTACAAATCCAGCTATATTGCACAGGCCCTCGAAGGCGTGCTTCAGATGGAAGTTGAACAGGTAAATGCTCCATTACATTAAATAAACCTGGAGAAAATATTTTCTCTATTTTGCAGAGAAGTATAGGCATTTCTTCCTCAAGTTTACGTAGACGATCAATTTTTAATGTAGTAGAACTAAGTTTCTTATAAAACAAACTAAGTTCTGTTACAACTGTCCAAACTTTTACGGACAACAGTTCTTTAAAAGCAACAGGTAACAAATTTTCCATCATAATATGACAATCATGGCTTTTCATCCCACTCCGTTGTTCTTATAGTCGACACATCTATGAATATTGGAAGAAATACCGTTAGGAAATCTTAATCCTTCCACCCATTTTAAAAGTATTTTAACTTGGTTATTGTCTAGCTCATAGTATGATTTTGGTTTTTTTTGTCATTTGGCTTGATATGAAGCTCAGGGCGATTACATATTGCTTCGATATCATGTCTTGATTTCAAATCATCCTTCGTCTTCCCCTTAAAATTCAAAATTGTATTAAAAACGTTGTTAAACACGTTTTTCTCATTGTGCATCACGTCAATATTATGACGAAGTAGTAGATTTTTCCAATAAGGCAACTCCCAAAATATACTTTGTTTGCACCAATTATGAATCGTTGATTTACTTTGAATTTCAATTTGTTCTCCGGTTTCATGTATCTTTGGAAAATCCTTTCAATTTCATATATATTTTCGCTTGACCAAACCGTTGGTGGTTGCAAGGGCTCATGTCTATTAGCTGTAAAAAAAATTTGTCTCTTCTGAAAGGATGATTAATATGGAAAAAACACCGATGACAATCAAACCACGAAATTTTCCTTCCATGAGGTAAAGAAAATGCTCGTGTTTCCTTCATGCAATAAGGACAAGCTAGGCGACCGACCGTACTCCAACCTGAAAGCATTGCAAACGCAGGAAAATCGCTAATAGTCCACAACAAAGAAGCAAACATACAAGAATTCTTTTTTTGAGATGTTGTATGTTTCAACTTCTTTGTACCACAGTGTTTTCAACTCTTCAATCAACGGCTGTAAATAAACATCGATTCCTTTTGTCGGATCATCAGGGCCGGGGATGGCAATTATGAGAAATATATATGGAGTTTTCATACACATCCATGAAGGTAAGTTATAAGGTGTAACGATTATAGGCCAAGATGAATATTTAGAACCAAATTGAGAAAATGATGAAAATCCATCCATACATAAACCAAGTCTAACATTACAGCTCTCCGCTGCAAAATCGGGATATTTCTGATCAAAATGCTTACATGCTTCCCCATCAGCTAGGTGTGTTAACGTACCTTCTTCCTGTGTTCCAACACTGTGTCATCTCATATGATGTGCGGTTACACACTACAAGAAAAAAGGCATTTTCCGACGGCAGAAAATCGTCGGCGGCCGTCGGAGGCCGTTGGAAGCCATCGGAAAATGTCGTAGAAAAATAAGGCGTCGGCGTGCAGTGTTTCTGATGGCTTCCGACACATCTCGCCGTTCGTATTTCCGACGGCTTTCGATGAATTCCGACACTTGTCGGAAGCCGTTGGAAAAATTGATCTGAAAGCGGTCGGAAGCCGTTGGAAAAATATAACCTGAAAGCCGTCGGAAACCTGCTGCATTTTTTTATATTTCTGCTGCAATATAGCCTTCCATCCACATTTCCCATACAAACACTATTCTGCAGAATCCAATATATAATATTCCAACCAAATATCAAAAACCAAACTATACACAATTCACCAAACAAAAAAAATACATAAAATTAAGTCAAAACACATAATCATCACCCAACATCCACATAATTATACAAAAAAACAGCTAAGTGTATCATAACATAGTACATAAATCAACAACTACCTCCACCATCTACCAAATCATACAAAACAGGAAAAAACACATACCGACCAAAGCAATCAATCAATCTCCTCTAGAACCAGAGCCAGCAGAGGAAGGAAAGCGGCCATCATACTACTGCATGTACTCGGCGATACGCTGGTCTAGCAACTGTGTGGTCTCTATGGCCTGCCGATGATTCTGCTCCTCCAGCTGCGCCACTCTAGCCCGCAAATCTTCGATCTCTGCTAGATCAATCTGAGCTCTAGTATGCATGCCCCGTCTCTGACTGCTGGCCTGTAATAAATATTTAATTTAGCTATGTGATCTCTGTAAGTGTATATGCAGGTATGTGAATGATTAGCAGTGTGATAATGTTATTTAATTTAGTTTATGCATGTTTATGTAAGTGTATGTGCATGTAAGTGAATGATTAGCAGTGTGATAATGTTATTTAATTTAGTTTATCATGTATAATGTATACATTTGAAAATATGTTCTTTTGGCCGTTTTTAAATTGTGATTCAACCATTTATTAACAAAAATAATAGTACGTTACATTACAAGATATCACTGCTTTTGATCTCTTTAACAGTAAATGTGACAAATTTATGCATGTGTACAACATATATCAGGCAAACTAAATTAAATAACATGTCTTTTTCGTTATTTTTTTTTGAAATGACATTCAAGTAACGAATTAATATATTTTGGTAATGCATAATGCTTTCATAACGAAGTGACTCAAAACCAATGTACTGAATTTTAAAACTTATATGATACCCAATATATTATTTACTTACCACTTGATTGCCAAATCCGTATCGTCTGCCATGCTCCGATGGATCCATAACTGACTCAAAAATAGCATCCTCCTCATCCATCGTCAGCTGATCTCGACCCGTATCAGCAAGGAGTTTCTGGCGCTGCTCCATAAACTTTTCCTGCATTAACAAATTAATATCATCATATCTTATTTCATTATATTTTAACAAGTAGAACAATTACTAATACTGCATAAAATGAAATATGCTTACATAGCTCTTGCTGGATTTATCGTCGTGCCATTTATACGAAACTGTCCCGTCCGGATTTACATGCGCGACAGCATGCGTACGAGTAAACACGTCCATATAGCTCACGGGACCATGCGCCTCAGCTTCCTGAAATTGATTTTTACATACAATTATTGTACATTTAAAATTATATAGCACAAACTATTTACAATTTGCATTCAGTAAATTTACCAACTCCTGTCGATACTGCTGAAATGACTTCGACCCTCCGCGATGAGTGACGAGATTTTTATTTCTGTTTGCAGAGTTACTTTCCGACTCTGCATGTACATTCAAAATTTGATACATTATTTATCGATCATGTGTTTTTTGATATTTACTACCAGTCAAATAATTTAAAAAAATTAGTATACTTGCCTTCGCCTCGTCAGTTTCCCAGTATCCCAACCATGCTTGCCATACGCTCTCCCCCATCCAACGTGGTTTCTTACCTGATTTCTTGATTTCGGATATCAAGTCCCTATAGTTTTTACGCATCTTCTTCATTCTATATTCTCGTGCCAACTGCATATCGTCTGTCTGAATATCTATCTCAGCCTGTGTTTCACGATAAAAGGCAAAAAGAATATTAAACTGTAAATGATAAACAGTAAAAAAAACGAAAAAAACGAATTAAAAATGGAAAACAGAAAAATATACTTACTAGGACATCATGCCAAATACACTCTACTATGTGGGGAGGGATGTTATCCCACTTCGGCCAACACGCACTCGTCCTACTCCGGTAAGAAGCTCTAGAAACATCCAACACAACCTTCGAGGGAAGTAGGTCGAACCCCCTGTTTTTAAATATGATACAGATAAGTACGTACGTATATCAAAAAAAAATAAGATGCTGAATAAAATTTAATTCTTACCCCTCTGCTCTATGTACTAAAGAAACTACAGGACACTGTGATGCTTGCGATGGACCACTGCCATCGCCTCCTAAAGATCGGGAAGTGCTCCTACCTCTAGATGACATTACGATAAACCTGTGACATATATACACATCATTAGATTATCGGGCGGCATAAACATGTATCTATTTTCTGATAAGGTAAACCAAAAGCCGACATAAGTTTTTTAACTTCATAGTGATTTTCACACATTAGATTATCGGACGGCATATGTCTTTTTGCAGCTTGTACAACAGCCGTAAACCCAACTTCAGTGATGTTGTATTTTGACTTCATCGCAATGTATTCTGCGATTACTGACAGCTGAGTGCTGCTTTTACAACCATCCCAAATAGGTTTCTTAGCAGCATCTAGTAAATCATAAAAAAAAATTGCTTCAGTATTTGGTTCTTCAACATTTCCATCATCGTCGTCAACTTCAACCACAGGAAACATTGATCATGCTACATCTTCGACCATATTTTCTATACGGGTCGTCGTAACTACTTCGTTAATGACACTTTCAGACTCTACAGAAGTATTTGCTACAACTTCTCCATGCCGATCCCAAACATAATACTCGGATACGAAACCGTTTTGGCACAAATGAACTTTCACAATATCTGGTAACAAATGCTTCAAATGTCTACACCTACTACACGGATAATAAATTTCTGGATCGTTTCCGTTATTACTTAAAGCGAATTCAACAAATACGTTTATACCATTATAAAAATCTTCTTTTATTGAGCCTCTCAGTCCTTTTCTTTGGTACATCCATCTCCTCCGATCAACAAAATAATCAATCATTTTTCCTATTTGAGAAAATGAGTCACAAGTTCAAATTTTAATATTTATTTTCAAGAATCAAAATTCAAAAAAGATTGTTTTCATGGTCGTATAATATTTGAATTTAAAGAACTATTTCACAAATTAAAAAATATTTTTAAATATGACACATTTTATTTTTTAACGTATCGATACAAAATTTTGTACAAAATATTTTTTTTCCATGGTCAGACATCCTACTTCCCATTACAAACACAGTAAGCATTTACATTTCGTATATTACTTCGTCTCAAACGATTCAACAAAATTTCGGCAGCATTTCCCTTTTGTTCCCTGCATTGTACACAAATGCATGTACGCAGGAAACAAAAAAGAAAAGTTAGGCCGAAATTTTATGAACCGTTTGAGACGAAATAGTATACAAAATGTAAATGCTTACTGGGTTCATAACTTGTCCAATACAGGAACAAATCCAACAAACATTGTACCAGATGAATATAAATGGTCATTTTTTGAAAAAAACGACTATTTATATAACGATCATGTACAACACTCGTCAAACGGGGCAAAAAATTCTCTAAGGGACATTAGTTAATTAAATGTCCCGCGTATTTTATTAATACATTTCAAAAAATTATTAATATACCACATTTGTTCTGCGTATTTTATCGAATAAGGCTGCTTTAATATTATTATGATTTTCCAATACAATCAAATTCTTTTAGACTCGTGCATTCATTATTATTATACAAGTCAAGATGTTATATAACTCATGTCTTATTACAATTAAAACAATAAAATGGTATAAACAACACATATACAATGGTTTACATATACACACAATCACAAATTATACATACTTTTTAAAACTTCACGATAACATATGAAATAGGTATACCATGGGATGCTATAAACCGTTATTACGCTATTGGAAACAATTGCAATTGCAATTACTAATTAATCCTAATTTATCAACTTATGCAAATCTAGATTTAGGGTAAAAATTAGATTTTTAGCGAAAATAAGATATTATATCTGAGATTGAGAGCAATAGAGTTTGATTAGGCAGCCGTGGAGGATCCGGAAGCTCGAAATTAGAGATTGGAAGCTTGGAGAGGGAAATTGGGGGGTTTTTTGCTAAAAATTTTCGTGTTGAGAATGAGGAAGAAGAAGGCTCGGCTGAGCCCTGTAATTCGCGAATTTCCGACGGCTTCCGACGGTCGCCGACGGCCCGTCGAACGCCGTCGGAAAAGAGCCGTCGGAAGCCGTCGCTCCTTGCTGTCGGAATAAAAAACTTTTCTAGTAGTGACAGAAGATGCATATAACCTTTGAGGCCTAGGAGTAATAGGTAAATAATGCATACGTTTATACGAGACTTCCTTTTCCTTCTTCTTTCTTGGTTTGTACCATTCCTGATTACATATTTTACAATTCCTAAGATTGATATCTTCTTTCCAAAACAACATGCAACCATTTAAACATGTATCTATTTTTTGATACGGTAAACCAAAAGCCGACATAAGTTTTTTCACTTCATAAGGATTTTCGCACATTAAATTATCGGAAGGCATATGCTGCTTCGCAGCTTGTACAACAGTTGTAAATCCAACTTCTGTGAGGTTGTATTTAGATTTCATCGCAATGTATTCTGCAGTTACTGATAATTGGGTGTCGCTTGTACAGCCTTCCCAAAGGAGTTTCTTCGTGGAATCCAATAGATCATAAAAAAAATTTGCTCCAATATCTGGTTCTTCTTCAACATTAACATCGTCATCAACAAATCGAGCAGTATGGAACATTGAACGTGCTGCATCTTCAACCATATGTTCTACGAGATTCGTCGTAACAATTTCATTACTCACTACCTCCTCTGACCGTACAGGATTAGGTGCTACAAGTTCTCCATGACTATCTCATACCAAATAATTCTGCACGAAATCGTACTGACGCAAATGAACTCTAACCATTTCTGCTATCAAATGCTTCAACATTTTGCACCTACTACATGGACAACAGATTTTTTCGTCGTTTCCATTATTACTTAAAGTGAAATCAATAAATACGTGTACATCATTATTAAAATGTTCACTTATTGAGCCTCTAATTTCCCTTCGTTGTTGATACATCCAACTTCGATCAATAAAATAATTGATCATCTCTCCTACTAATTAAAAAATACGATATAAATTAAAACCACATTGACAATTTATTTTTCAATACAGTTTTACAATTTAATGTTTTATTAATTGATCATTGACACTTTGTTGCTAGGTCATCCTACTTCCCATTACAAACACAGTAACGTAATTAAATCTCGTAAATCATTTCATTTTAAATGATTCAACAAAATATCGGCAGCACTTCCCATTTGTTTCCTGAGTCGTACACAATTGCGTGTACACAGAGAACATAAAGGAAGCGCTGTCGAAATTTTGTGAACCGTTTAAAATGAAATGATTTACGAGATGTAATTACGTTATTGTGTTTGTAACTTGTCCAATACATGGACAAATCCAACAAATATTGTATATGATGAATATAGATGTCCGTTCTGTGATAAAAATGAATATCCACATAACGATTATATACAATACTTATCAGGCGGGACCAAAAAACACTCTAAGGGTTTTATGAATAAAGTATATTATATATTTTATTTTAAAAAAAAAATTGGCTTTCGACGTTCGAATTAAATTGATTAACATTTAACTTAAGTTAAACTACCGTATACGATAGTTTATCACATACGCACATGTTTAAAACTTTAATTAACTAACCGTACGTTATATAAAATTAATTATCATTTTCGACGTTTTAGAAAATGCATAAACTAAATTATGCTCGTCCACACTAAATAACCCAAGAAAGACATAAAAGCACTAAATTATTCAACTCATGCACACTAATTTCTTATCGCACAAACTAAACAAGTTAGTATTCAACACTTATAAGATAATAACAGTAATTAACATTCAATAAACTATATTCACAATCAATGAGACAACATAAACAATTAAACTAACAAATTAACCCTAAATTAACAAATTCATGAAATTACACTACAAAAGAAGCACTGCTTAGTGACGGCTAATAGCTGTTGGCGGCCGTTGCTAACCGTCGCTAGTCGTCGCTAAAAGCCGTTGCAAAATATCTCGTTGCAACTAAAGAAAGCGACGGCCTTAGCGACGGCTCCATTGTTCTTTTTGCAACGGCTTGTAACGGCTAAGTTTCCATGTGGAAGCAACCATTGGGGTTGTTTGTTTCCTGGGTTGTTGATGCAAAACGTTGCAATATGCCGTTGTTAGCCGTTGCTAGCCGTCGCTATATTTGACCAAAGGGCCATTGCTAGCCGTTGCTAGCCGTTGCAAAACTGGAACAAATTTGCTGCCACATTGCAGCACCTTCAACCCTCAATCCCAATCAATCCAAATAATATAATTCCATCATTCCACACATATAATACCATTCCATCATACCATATAATCAATATCAACACAACCAAATCATCAAATATTGCATATTCCAACATATATTCACAAAATCATATAAGAAAATCAACATAACCAAATATGAAAATCCACCAAACCAAACCACATCAATCACAACAACCAAAATACCAAATCCACCAAAACACTAAGTATCAATCACAACATCCAAAGTACCAAATGTCAAACCCATCATAATATGTACATACATACACACACACACACACACACACACATATATATATATATATATAAAGCGTACCCATCAAAACAAACCAACTAAGCATCATCATCATCATCAGCAGCACCTCCTTCCCCGGGCGTTGACCCATGCTCCTGATAGAAGGCAGCAATACACTCATCTATCTGCGTCGCCAATTGACTCTTCCGCCAATCATTGAGCTCATCCAATTGTGTTTGCATCTGAGCAATCTCTTCCTCATCTATGGATCTCCTATGTGCCCTTTGGAAATTAAGAGCCTGTGAAATAATTCAAGTGAATAAGAAGTTCATGGCATACAATAACAATAAGAAAACTCAAGTTATTGGTAATAAACTCAAGTGAATAAGAAGTTCATGGCATACAGGTTTCTACTGTGTAAACGTTGAGTACATACCATATTGCGGAAACTGTAACGCCTGTTTCGACTTGCCGGTTCAATGATTAAATCCCATATCCGATTAGACTCATCAACCGTAAGCGACTCCCGTCCACTCGCTTGTATCGCTCGTGCATGCTCTGCTTTATATCTCTCCTACAATTACGAACAGATATTTGACACAATTGCTATACAATTTACTTATTTACTGTGAAATAAACGAATATGAAATATTTTCATTACAGAAATAAACATATTTACCATTACAGAAGCAGCCTTGTCGTCCGACCAATCATATGAAACATTCCCATCCTCATCTCTATGCTCCACTGCATGTGTGACTCTGAAAACCTCAGCCGCTGTAGGCTCCCTTTCATACTTTGCCCACTAAATATATACAAGAATAGATTATATTGATAATTTGCATGAGTATATACAAGAATAGATTATATACAAGAATAGAATATATGGTAAAGAGACACTAGTAAATATATACATCAATAACATAAATATTGGTTAATTTATTTACCAATTCCCTCCTATGTTGTTGGAAGGATTTCGAGCCACCACGATGTAAAGCGGGGTTTTTGTTCCTATTAGCCTTGTTTCTTGCCGATAATTCCTATTAATTTATACACACTATTAAGTAAAATAATTCAACACATTTAAATGTAAAAATATAGTGACAATATAACTTACTTTGAATGCTTCAGATTCCCAATATCATTGGAATCCAGCCCAAATATCATCCCCTATCCAACTTGGCTTTTTCCCTGAACTCTTAGCCCTTGACAGAGTCTCTCTGTAATTTTTCCTCATCTTTTTATTCCAATGATTTATAAAAACATCCATATCCTGCGGATCCACATGTACAGCTGCCTGCATATTGAATTATCATACGTGTTATGTAAAAGAGATTATATAATTAAAAAACAATCAGCAGAACAGAATACGTAAAACTGATATCATAAGGCATGATGGCATATTGTTTTTGGTTTCATATAAGGCATAATTATATATTACAAAGTTGTACTTACCATAAGATCAGCCCATATTGCGTTTTTTATATGTGTTGGGAAGTTATCCCACTAAGGCCAACACCCGGACATCCTACTCTTGTATGCTTCCTTCGATACTTGTAAAATGAACTCGGACGTCTCCACCTCGAACCCTCTGTAGAAATGTTGATGTATATATTCAATATATTTCATATAATATAATTCAAATAAGTTTGATACATACCCTGCACTTTTTGGAACTATCTCCGCAACTCGACGAAGATCCGGTACAGAGCTACTCGGACCTGCTCTAAGTGAAGGTGACTGAGATGTACTACGTCAATTACGTCGCCTATCAGACATATCTGGCACAAACATAAATATAATATCATACACTGCTTAGAAAAGAGTACTGATAACATAAGCATCACATAATCATCAATCAATATCACATAATCATTAATCATCGCATAATCATCACATAATTATTAATCAAGTGATAATCATCACATAAGCATACTCTGCACATAATCATCGAAAAAAGCGTACATGAAAAGAATAATGCATAACTCAGAATGATAAAGATCATATATAGTCATCATTATTATTACATAGCTCAGAATATTACAGAACATAGTCATTATTGTTAATACATAGCTCAGAATTATACAACAAGCGATGTCATCTATGATCAGTCTTTGTTATATTTTGATTCAGACTCGGTCTCGTACTCTATATCATTTTCTTCGGTACTTACAAATGCATCTATTAAAACATTCGATTCATCAGTCAACGACCCTACATCAATGCCATCGGTTATCACTATTTCAGTATTTGGCTCGAGATCCGCTTGATACGCTGCTTCATCTGGAATATTATTTCCATCAAATGTATATCTTGCCTTCGTTTTAAAAACAGCCCACGAGTCTGCTTTATCTTTTTTTAAGGACGGATATGGAGCAAAATAAACTTGTAAAGCTTGCTTAGCTAATACAAAAGGATTATACTTATGGTAATGCGACGTATGCCTTATTTCAATTAGCTTATAATCTTTGTGCACGTTAATTCCAAAGCCAGGAACATTGCTAAACCAGTTGCATTTGAATAAAACAACTTTCTCTACAGGTTGTATATAATATGTCAACTCTAAAACTTGTGTTAAGACGCCGTAAAAATCTTTTATATGCTCCTCTGGATCATCACTTCCTTTGACAAATACACCACTGTTATATGTTAATTTTTCAGCCCCGTAATCTTTGGTGTTGAATTTAAATCCATTGATGAAGAATATTGGATAAGTCTTGACATTTCGTTTTGGTCCGATAGCAAGATGTCGTAATCCTTCGTCAACAACACAGTTTTCTGTATCATGAACGTAGTTTGAAAACCATCCAGCAAATTGTTTACTGAGATCGCCAGATGGATGTTGTGATTCGTACACTACAAGAATTTTGATTTTTAGTAGCGCTCAAAAAACGCTACTAAAAGTTTTAGCAGCGTTTTGATAAACACTGTTATAAAGCCCGCGACTAAAAATACCTGATTTTTAGTTGCACTTATTTCACCGCTACCATAAATCGTTTTACTGCAGCGTTTATGAAACGCCACTAAATTCTTTTTTTGCAGCGTGTATAAAACGCTACCAAAATGTACTTGGTTTGCTCAAAAATATTTTGGTAGCGTTTGTTAAACGCTGTAATAAGGACGCAGTTTATTGACAAAGCCTGTAGCCGCGTTTATTAAACGCTACTATATTTTCTCTCTTTCAACCCTTTATTTTTTGTAGCGTTTTTTAGTAGCATTTTCGAAACGCTACTAAAAATATTCCAGCTCTGCCTATACATTGCCTCCAGTTCAATCTTGTTCATAGCTTATAACATAATACATAAACACATACACATTAAACAACCGCAAAATACATATACATATACACATACACATTCAAACATAAACACTTTTAAAAACCACAAAATACATAAACAAAAGCACTAACATAAACAATATGTTAACCGTACATAGAAGTTTACACAACCGAACAGTAGTTTCAAGACAAAAGGTTAATTGTACATAGAAGTTTACACAACCGAACTACGTACCACACACAATATGCTACTGCTGTAGTTAAAGTACCATAAACATCTGAACTAAGCTAGTACAATAAACAACCAAACTACCTAACAAATACGATAAACTAGTGCTGCTACTGCTCATTCTTCAGAAACGCCTACCTGTAGACAAAATATAATCAACAGTGAGACTCAAGTTATAATCAATACTGAGATAATAATGATAAGACCATCAATACTAAGAAAACAATGAGACTAAAGTTATGCACAACTGAATATGTGCAATCTTGTGTTCAACTGAATATGCACAACTGAATATGAAAACTAAAATAATGTGCATGTTAGTTTTGGCCAAGAATAAAATGAAAATGAAGATTTGTCATCAATGTTTTGTACATTTTATCTCTGCCTGTACATTTTCATATACTCAAACATAGATTTTCATATACTCAAACACAGATGAAAATATAAGTGTACATGAATTATTTTAGATAGTGAAATTAGGTAGGTGTAAGAAGTCTGCCAAACCCATATGGATACAGCCAAACACAGATTCAAAAAATTCATAACGATAGATGCATTTGTTGATAAAAATATGGGATAATAATATAATATAGTCTTAGTATGTAAAATGACTGGAAACTTAGGATCATAAATTATCTTTTAAGTACGTACAATTAGTCGATATAACTTATGGCTACCGATGGATTAAACCACCGACTAATTACAGTTAATATATACAACATAAATACCATATTTTGATAAGCCTGATCATAGTAAATTCCAACATAAATTCTAACTTATTCACATTGTTGCATATTCACATAAATCATTCAAGTACAACAACTCATTGCACATCTACAAGCAGGTTATAATGAGGCAATTTAGAGGAAAATTTCAAATAACTTTGAAGGCAGCTCCTTTTCAAATCACTTAGGCATTATAATTATTTGAGTTGATGGTTTAAGCATTTTGTTGCTACTGGTTATCCATGATGGTAATTTTGCAAGAAGTTTTCAATTACATAAAGAATTGCATACCTTTCATTTTGGTTCCATAATGACTTTTGCTATCGGCCAAGCTATGGGAACGCCAAAGGCATCTTCCATGCACGTCAACTCCGATGTAGGTCTCCATAGCACTGCATCCGGAACTCTCACAATTTCAACCCAAACTTTTATAGCATCACGTCCCAATGGACGACAATGGACCATCGATATTGGATCAGTTGAAGCGATAGTTCCTTCAGCCACTACTTCGTTCGTTTCACCCACATCAACCAACTTGCATTTATTATCTTTTGTCAGCTTTGCAATCGCCTGGAAAAAAAATGGTGCATATTTCAAACAGTGCATATTGAAAACTGTGTACTTATTTTAGAAACCAAAGCATACAAAATGCAACAACACAGTGGTGCATATTTCAAACAGAAGAAACAAAATACAAACTACAAAATATTTCCAGCACATTTACTTACATGTTGTGGTTTCTTCACGATTATGGGTGTGGATATCACGGGAAAAGTCGCACAATTTACATTCCTACCAACTGCATCTTTATTAACTTCAACTTTTGATTTTGGCCATGCTACTTTCCTACCAACTGCATCTCTAACGCACGACATATCAACTGTGGGTCACCACAAATATGCATCTCCATTTATTACATTGGCCACCCAAATTGCAAAGGCAGCCGGACCGAGCGGAATACCATTAACAAGATGTTGTGGATCTCTGGCATAGATTCTTCCTTCGGCAACTACCCCTTCACCCTCATTCCAACCATAAATCTTGCATTTGTCGTCTTGGGCGCTGTTGTCACTCTAAAAAGGAGAAGTGTAAATCAAGAGTTTAGTGATTAAGTGAAAATATTGTACAAGACATATTTCTAAATCAAATTTGTGGAAGACCGACATAAATATTGTGAATTATAAAATTTACCGTACTGACTTCATTCAGCTGTCCTCGCAGTGCCCTCTTAATGCAATTCAATGGCCATGCTACTACCTTATTCTCAGCATTTGCTAATACTGTCATTTCAGGTGTAGGCCTCCATAAGTAAGCATCTGGTTCTTCCACGAAATCTATAATAACGCTCACAACATTTGGTCCAAGACGAATGCCATTGACAACCTCATTTGGGTCCATGGACAACACTCTCCCATCGACAACAACTGTAGAGGTTCCATCCCAATTCAACACCGAACATACGTCGTCATTGCTCTACAATTATTCAACAGAAAATTATAGCATTTACTGGATCAAAAACTAAAATCCAAATGTTATTTCTTGAGTAATATAATTATTTTTTTTACCAATTCAGGTGTGCTCCCTTCTTTCGAACTTTCTTTACCCTGCAGCAAAGCACTAATATTAGGATATTTTAATCTTAGGAGCACTGAAGTGGATACGCACAATACTTAAAATGTCACTAGAATCATTCCAACAAGTTTGAATGGCAGAGTACATACAAAAAACCAGTTGTTGTAGCATCATTTACAAACATGTGTGTCTGAATTCATTATTTTCAAAATTATTATATAACAAAAAACCAGTTGTTATGCACTGTTTTGTTATTCCCAGGTACTACAGTGTTTTTATATATACTTTGATGCTATGCATATTTGCAATAAATTATAGGTGCATCAATAAACTTTGTTCATCATAGACTTACCTTTTATGTTCAGTGATCAAGTGTCAAGACGACATGTGCACCCAAAACTTGTTGAGAGTTTTATTTGAGAAAAAATGAAACGCAAGCAGGAACACCTATACTACATATACTGTTTTGATACTCAAAATGGATGCCAAAGATTTATGTGAACAGACGACATTAGAAAAACATTTATCCATCAATAAAATGATCTTCGGCAGAATATGTCAAAGAAGGTATAAACTAAAGATGAAAGGCCCATCAACTAATTCTGTTACAATGTTCTCGGGTATAATATGATTGTAATTTTATTAATAGAAGCAGATGGAGAATAAGCTGCATTTGCAAGTGTGAATTTATTCATCTACTATATAAGAATAAATAACTTTGTAAATTGTAATTGTGTGCCAAAATAAATAGTACTGGAAATCAATCATTAATTTAAATAGGAAGAAAGCATCAAATTATTATATAGTTGACACCAAAACAAATATCATTCCATGAAAAACAAACTTAAACATTCTTGTTGCCTAAAGATAAATTTAGACATGATACAAGAGAATATCCCAACGGATAAATAGACTCATTTAATAAAGAGTTTAGTAACCCATTCCAAAGTTGCTATAATCGATAAATAACGAAAAGAATTCGCGAATATGAGACTCAACATTTGTCTTTTACAAACCATTTGAAAGGTAAGCCCTGGACTAGGCCACTAGACAACTACCTAACACGCCTCCAACTTTTTAAGGGTCTCCAATTATTATAACATGTTATTCCCAGTTGTAAAGCTGGTTACGTATATTTCTGGTGCTATCAAATAAGCATTTTTTAATTCCTATTACACAGGCTATAAATGGTTTGAAGGTTATGGTCAAAACAACGCAGTGCTATAACATAGAATTTTATTACACAGGCCATAAAATTGATCTACACCATGGCTAGAAAAATGAGACTTAAAATTTATTACACATGCCATAAAATTTATTACACAGGCCATAAAATATATAAAGAGTCTAAATCAATTAAATTTATATTGGAAGACAAACAATATGACTAATAAAACAAACAATTTTTCAAGCTCTGAAACTACTAAATCTGACTTATGTAAAACTACTATGTCCTTGATGCAAAATTATAAATGGATACTAGTTGAAAGTGACAAAGATGAGGAGTGTGATTAGATGGTTACTTTCCGGATAACAGACTTGATTACATATGCATTAAATAATTGCAACTATAGATAAAAGAAAGAAACTGATTTTTTTCTTAGAAGGCATTGCTTGAAGTCATGCAGGCCGTAACACCTCAAGTGACCCATATGGAATCTATGTAAAACCTTACATCATATAAACAGATGCAACATGCATCCCCGTTTTTGATTTATATTTGCCGACTACTTCCAGGTTTCATGCAAAGCCACTTGCCATTTGCCGTTTACCTGGTTTTTTTTTAATTATATGACAAAAGACATGATGAAGACACTTATTGATGACTTTCTCTATGATGTAAGTTATATTAATTGCACATTAACAGATTGGTAAACGTATGGATCATACAACTCCTTTAATTAGACTTACTCAACTATCATGTCTCTCTTAAAGTCTTAACATATGAAGGCAAAAGATTATGTATTACTTTGCAATTCACTACTGTTCTAATTTTCCAAATTGGAGTCTAGTATTACAGATAATTTTGACAAAATCATGGGTGTAGCCAGACTCTCAATGTCCAGACATGTTGATATTCAATATCTTCCATAATTCAATTTTGTGATTATTCGTACTTGGTGTACAAAATTTGTACTTTGGTTAAAACGGTAAAACAATTACACAGTTTAACCCTGGACATAGCCAAGCTTTTATTCATTTAATAAAAAAACATAAATATATAAAGGTGTAAACTAGGGTTGAATCAACAATTTCAGTTAGAAATTAGGCAGAAATTCGAATATACGATGCATACAAATTAGGGTTAAATCAAAATCGAATCACAAAATCGAATTAGACGATTCGTACCTAAATATACCTAAGCGATTGCTGGCTGCCGCGAGGATGTTGAGTAATGCCGCGAGGACGTTGAGCAAGGACGGAGTGGATGATGAAAAGGGGAACTTGATCTTCAGTTGATGAAATTTGAGCGATTACTGGCTGCCGCGAGGATTGAAAAGGGGAAAAAAATTTCTACAGAAGTAGATCGAAAAGGGGAGAGAGTTTTCTAAGTATACGTGAGATGGAAAACAATGACTGGTCACGTTTATTTTTGGCTAGGCGGAAAACGTTTTCTAAGGAGCGGGAACAAAAATTTTTTAGTCACGAAACATTTTAGGGAAAATATTTTTGGTTGCATTTATGATAAAACGCCACAGTTTTTTGCAACCGTAAATGGTTTTTCTTGTAGTGGTATATGCTGCAAATATGTATTATATTCCTTTATAATTAATATATACATGTATAATTGAATTATATATGAATTCATAATTACCTGACAAATGGTGCAACTTCGGCACAATTTAGAAGAACATATGTGTGCGCCACATGGTAACCTCTATCATCTAACCATATTTCCACACATTTTCCAGCAGGTCTTCCATGTTGTCTAAAAATAGATAACATTGTTTGAGAAGAATCACGCTCAATAGTTTCTTCATTACGGGGAACACTTACGAACGATAAGTTCACATCGTTACTAAAGTAATGTGAGAAAAAAAATGAAGCTTCTTCTTCAAGGTACGATTTGCAAATCGAACCTTCTACTCGTGCTTTTTGTCTAATTTTTTTCTTCAAATGATTCAGGTACCTATAACAAAATTAATTAAATTTATATGGTGGTACAAAAACCAAAATTAATTAAATTACCTCTCAAATGGATACATCCACCCATATTGCACAGGACCACGAAGGAGTGCTTCAAATGGAAGATGTACAGGTAAATGCTCCATTACATTAAAAAAACCAGGCGAAAATATTTTCTCCAGTTTGCATAGAAGTACAGGGATTTCTACTTCAAGTTTACGTATACGATCTACCTTTAACGTCATAGAACAAAGCTGTTTATAAAACATACTTAATTCTGTTATAACACTCCATATTTTTGCAGGCAACAGTTCTTTGAAAATCACGGAAAAAATACTCCATCATAATGTGGCAATCGTACCCGCCGTTCGTAGCTCGGTTGGTTTGGGAGCTGAGAGATGGGAACCAAAGGACTGTGTCCGGGCAGGTTCGAATCCCAGCGCTAAACCATCAGTGGGTGTTTCAACGTTAAGCATCCGTGTGCGACGACTAAATAAAAGCGGGGTAGACACACGGCGTGGGGTTTACTTAAGTGAGTATCAATGAATACCATGATCTTAAAGGTTCCCCATGATCTCAAAAAAAATGTGGTAATCGTGACTTTTCATCCCACTCAATTTGTTGTTTTTAAAGTCAACACATCTACGGAGGTTAGAAGAAATCCCATCAGGACATCTAAGTCCTTCCACCCACTTTAGAACGAGTTTTACATGCTTGTTGTCTAGCTCATAGCATGCTTTGGGTTTCTTATTATCGTCGTATAATTGAAGTTCGGGCCACTTACAGAAGTGTAATATATCACGTCTTGAATTCGCATCGTACTTGGTTTTCCCCTTCACATTCAAAATTGTATTAAACACGTTGTCAAACACGTTTTTTTCGTTGTGCATGACGTCAATGTTATGTCGAAGTAGGAGATTTTTCCAGTACGGTAACTCCCAGAATATACTTTGCTTGCACCAGTTATGAATGTCCGATTTACCTGGAATTTAAACCTGTACCCCAGTTTCATGTATCTTTGGGTAGTCTTTTACAATTTCATATACCTCTTCAGTTGTCCAAACCTTAGGTGGTAGCATACTCTCTACTCTGTTAGTTTTAAAGTTCTTTTTATCTGTTTTAAATTTATGATTGATATGTAGAAAACACCGATGACAATCAAACCAAGAAATTTTCTTTCCATACTTTAATGAAAATGCTCGTGTTTCATCCATACAATAAGGACAAACTAGACGTCCAGATGTGCTCCAACCTGAAAGCATGCCATACGCGGGAAAATCACTAATAGTCCATAATAAAGAAGCAAACATACGAAAATTCTTTTTTCTCGAAATGTCGTACGTTTCAACTCCTTCATGCCACAATGTTTTCAACTCGTCGATTAGTGGTTGTAGATAAACATCGATTCCTTGTGTCGGATCATCGGGACCGGGGACGACAATCGTTAGAAACATATATGGAGTTTTCATACCATCCATGGAGGTAAATTATAAGGAGTAATAATAATAGACCATGATGAATATTTACTACCAAACTGAAAAAATGGCAAAAATCCATCCGTACATAAGCCAAGCCTAACATTACGGCTCTCTGCCGCAAATTCAGGACAAGTCTTATCGAAATATTTCCATGCTTCTCCATCAGATGGATATATCAAAGTTCCTTCTTCTGCTGTTCTCACACTGTGCCATCGCATATGACATGCTGTAGCAGAAGATGCATATAACCGTTGAAGTCTGGGAGTGATAGGTAAATAATACATCCTCTTATATGAAACTTCTTTTCCTTTCTTTTTTCTTGGTTTGTATCTTTCCTCGTTATATATTCTGCATTTAGTAAGATAAGCATCTTCTTTCCAATACAACATGCAACCATTTACACATGTATCTATCTTCTGGTACGACAATCCAAAAGCAGACATAAGTTTTTTTACTTTATAATGACTATCACACATCAAATTATTAGGTGGCATGTGTCGTTTTGCAGTTTGTACAACTGTTGTAAATGCAGCTTCTGTAAGATTAAATTTCGATTTCATAGTGATGTATTCGGCGGTTACAGATAATTCGGTTCCGCTTGTACATCTATCCCACAATGGCCTTTTAGTAGAATCCAATAAATCATAAATTTTTTAGCTTCCGCAGTCGGCTCTTCGTCAACATTTTCGTTCCCATCATCACCTTGGTCAAAGGTAGGAAATAATGATCATGCAGCATCTTGCACCATGTTTTCTATAGGATTGGTCATAGTATTATCGTCCTCTAACACTACCGGATTAGGTGTAGGTTGAACAAGTTCTCCATGACGATCCCATAAGTAATAATTCGGTACAAAACCAAATTTGTACAAATGTACTTCTACTACATCTGGTTTCCAATTCTTCATTTGTTTGCACTTACTACACGGCAACGAATGTCTACGTTATTTCGATTATTAGATTGAGCAAATCTAATAAATACGTGTACACCATTACAGAAACGTTCTTTTATTGATCCTTTCATACCTTTTCGAGGTTCATACATCCAACTACGATCGAGAAAATAATCGAAAATATTTCTTGATTTGTAAAATGTAGGTTAGAAGATTGAATAACACACTTCATATTAAAGTCTTGTAAAAATTCATATATAACCCTTTACTATTTTAACAAATTCAAATAAATATTGCATTCAAATTTTCAATTCTTAAGTTTATTGTTTTTTTACTTTGACGGCCGGTTATCCTACTTCCCATTACAAACACAATAACGTAATCATATTTTACAAATCATTTCAGGTTAAACGATTCTAAAAAAATTCGGCAGCACTTTCCTTTATTCCCTGTATCGTATACAAATGTGTATACAGGGAAAAAAGGAAGTGCCGTCGAAATTTTCTGAACCATTTAAACTGAAATGATTTATAAAATATGATTACTTTATTGTGTTTGTAATTTATCCAAATACTAGGACAAATCCAACAAATGTTGTATCAGATGAATATAGATGTCTGTTCTGTGGAAAAACGAACATCCATATAACGATCATATACAACACTTGTCAGACGGGACCAAAAATTTCTCTAAGGGGTTCACATAAATAAAGCATAAATTAAAAAATATTAATATTTAAGTATTAGTGGTCTGTAGTGAAATAATGATCTTAAATTTTTTTTGGTAATGTAGCCAAATAGAATTCGTTTAATTATGAATCAAAATCCATGGGAACTATCAGTAACTCGAAAAATATGCCTTATCTCACAAATAGGAACTATGAGTTACTATTTTAACAACTACAAAAACTATTTTATAATTCATTTAACTATTTAAATATTTATTAATTAAATCTAAAATTTTAAAACGTATTTTAACTTTTGTTTAACCACATAAATTTTAATTAACGATTTTGTGAACTAAATAAGTAGTTAGCACTTACAACAGTATAACAAACATTCTCGTAAACTTATCAATAAACATATTATTCAATAATCATGAACTATTTTTTGGATTTTAAATTAGCCATAATTTTTAACAACAAAGTAAACAATAAATTCACTAATTAATACCACCAAATCAACACTAATTATCATCACCTAATACGCAATAATCACCATTTTCAAACACATAATAAACTAATTTTCTAAATTAGGTTTACCATTATATACCCAATTCAAATAATAAACTATATATCATAAACTAACAACATATATTCATCAATTCCAAACCCCTAAATCATCCAATTCCAATTCCCTAAATCATCAACTAATTTAATTTAAACCTAAACTAAACAAAGATAACGGAAAATAGGAGATACCGGCAAGTTTGGAGAGGTTGAAATTAGCGACGGAAGGTTGCGACGACTCCTGGTGGCGGAGGGCGGTGGCTCATGGCGGGGGGCGGCGGATCTAAGTGGATTTGGGGAGAGGAAAAGTGAAATGTTTGGTCTCGGGTAGCAGGTTTGTATAACGCGATAAGCGATGGCTAGCGACGGCTCGCAACGGCCGCTTTTTTTAGTCGTTGCTAGCCGTCCCTAGGCTATGTCGCTTTTTGAAGCCTTTCTAGTAGTGTTAGGGTTTATGAATAATACCTAAAATAGAGGAGAATAGGGGTTTGGAGGAGATGAGATTCCAAATTGACGAAGAAGGAGGTGATTTCGGCAGAATTTCGGACGGTGAAGGTGGAGAAGGAAATGGTGGAAGAAGGGTTTTGGTGATTGAGGGATGGGAGTACAAATGAATCTGTTTCTGCCTGGAGAAGAAGATAATCGCCAATTTTCGATGGCTACCAACGACCGCAAACGGTATTGTTCTAACGGCTTCCGACGGCTAAGTATTTTATTCGTAACAAAGTCCAAAATGTACTTGCCGTCAGAAGCCGTCGGAAGTATTCCGTCAGCGGCCGTCGGTACATGTGGTCGGAATATTGTTCTTGTAGTGCATGAGGTTATGTCAAAATATACCTCAAACAAACATTTTCAACTTTTTTATTTAAATACTTTGGTTATTGTTGCCCTTCTCAATCCCGAATAAACGAGAAGAAAAAACTAATAAAATAAATTCAAGCATTTCATTTATACTTTCATTAGATGTTATGACAAATGAAGTTTGTGCATAATATATTTTTTTATTTTGGTATTTACATAGTAACCAAATGTATGCATGTAATGAATACATTGAGATTTGCGTATATTGTACATGCTATTTTACACTAAAAAAAAGTCAATGTATTCAAAATGTGCCAATAAAAAAGCCCGGACATCGTAACGTGGCAAAAACAAGTCTATATTTGAAATAAGTATTCAAAGTGGTATAAATTTGTTATTAGTTGTAAAAACTGAACTAATTTTTTTTAAAAAAAAATTCCTTAATACCCTACACTTTTTCAAGGTGACCCAAGGCATAAGCTAGCTGGGGCGACAACTCAAGATCCAATTCCAAAGAAGGTTAAGGAATATATTATACAAAAAGCATGTTGATTAACTTTATTAAAATGAAAGTGTAAACTCATTAGCAATTTAGCTGTCCAAGAACTGCATGACATATCTAATTAAACCCTTAGCAACATTCAGATGCATAGAACGCACAGTTTTCCCCCTATTATATTGGCTGTGCAAACTCACATGGACTGCTATTAATACGGGTAAAGGAAAATTATTGAATAACTTACCAAATTTGAGCCAATCTATCAAGTAGTTTTGATGTAGCAATGAAATATATGGCAACCTTGCTAATTTCTCTTCTCGGTGTAGATCCAAAAGCCATTGAAAGTGTTTTCCAAAATGATGCAATTGAACGCTTCCTATCATCACACCGTTTGCAAGGCTTATTTACTTGAAAGTTTGCTGCTTGACGCAGATTGATTACAAGACCGACAATCATATAAGTTGATTGTATTGACATCGCTTCTGACAAAATTACTGGAAACCGCAGACGAAGACAATTTCCAGCATTTTGATTTGTATTTCTGTAAGCAAACGTACGTTTATTAAAGCAGTGCTGATAGCTGTACAATTATTATTGTCTGAGAATCTTCTAGAATTACCGTGCGGGTGAGTTATTCATGTCACGCCCGATCCATTTTTGGCCCAATATAAATCTGGCTTGAACCCTCTCCCAACACGTGGACGTGGTACAGATGGTGTTGCCAGTCAAAGGGTCCCTTTGAAGCTTTTTTTTCCAATCGAAGTCCGTGCCCACTGGTTTGCCCCGTTAGGATAAGCGATTGACTCGGTTTATAAATGTTCATTTTTTCCTTTAATGCATACAAAAATGTTTTGTCCTTTTTCAGAATTTTCCCTATGATTCCTCTTTCAAATGCCTTTTTTATGTTTTATTTTGATTTGCACAACGCACCAAAGTAAAAGGTTTCATTTATTCTTTTTATTTGCTTTTCCGGTCTTCTCTTCTTTCTCGGAAAAAATTGTTTTCACAGTAATGGTCCATTTTATACGATAGATCTGTGTCATAATTTCATAACGATTTGCATTGTTATTTGTACGTATACTAAGTATATTGGATAGATAGAGCATGCCTAAATGTAAATAAAATATTGTTTTTGCAAATTTTGCCATTTCCTACTAAAGTTTGAATCATACAAATGATTTACTACATTTGCATTTTGAAGAGATACTGCATTTGTATTACATCCACTATGAAACTATGAGTTTGAATACGTTAAATCAGTTTTGTTAGACGTGATTAGATTTGAAATTTATATGTATGGCGATATAGATGCAAATGTGAGACTAGTAATAAGTCCATTCTTCACAGGTGTAAAGTTCGGTAGTGTTTTTTTTAAATGGTACTTTATATACAACATGTCAGTGTGACAACATATCACATGTCAATAAATGTTCAAATCACCTTATGCAAGTTTTGAACTTGTGACATCTCGCACCAAAACCGAATCACTTAACCACTTGGACAATGGTGCTTGTCCAAGTTCGGTAGTGTTTAGTTTGTTTAATTATGTGATTGTATTTTTTAAGGATACATAGGGTGCATTTTTTTGGAAGCCTAGGAGTAAGTGAAGGCATTTTTAAAGAGGTACGAGAGGAGAACGAGGAATACTTTTTTGTGTTGCAAAAGGTACAACGAAAGAAGAATAATTATTTATATTTATATGTTTTATAATTTTCAAGTGCTTTTGAATATGCCAGAAATTGATATTTAAGTGTGCGTTAATGTGAAAACGCAAAACAAAAAAAATAGATACATTAAAATAGAAATTGGTACATCGGGATTGAAAAAAGATACAACAGACACAATACGAATACATGGAAGAAAATAACATAATTAAAAGCGAGTAGTAATTTTTTTAAGAAAGTATTTATTACTAAGCAGGTTTGTTACCACGGAGGGTATAATCTGTGGGTGGCAACCCCCTATGGTAGGGGTGCGTGTGCGAAGACAACACTCCTATAGACGGTGGTCGACCTGATTGGGAGGGTGGGGATCTTGAGGGGAAGCAACACCGAGCAACGGGTAAGGTAGTGCCAGTCGAAAAACTTATATGTTATTAGAGTCATTTTTTACTTTTACGAAAAATGTCGCGTTAGTATTTGTTTCATGGAGATTTGACCAGGCAACTAAGTACTCGGCATCCAGGAGTACTCGGCATCCAGGAGTTCTCGGCATCCAGGAGTACTCGGCATCCACGTAGCGCTCGGCGTTGGCAAGCGCTCGGCATCCAAGGAGTGGTCGGCTTCCAGGTTCGTCCGGCATCCAAAGGTTGTTCGGCATTCACCTAACCTCAGTCAACTTCAATCATTGTTCGGCATACACTCCCCACTCAGTACCTCACCTCTGTTCGGCATAAGAAGATTGTTCGGTATTCTTCTCAGCTTGTCCGGCTACAATTATTGCTCGGCCCACTCTTCCTACATAACAAGCATCGTTCGGCATGAAGAAGATGGTTCGGCATCCGACCGTTCGGCTTGTTTGGTTTGGCGTATAGAGACCAGTCAATCTGGACCGAGTTATTCAGCTACCAGACCCACCAGAGAAGTCCAACCCACCTTTGTCTATAAATAGAGAGGCAGGGGCACAGTGAAATGGACCTTTTTTTCGGGAACACTGGGGAGACTCTGCCGCTTTCAAGACTCATCTTCTTTACTTATCAATTGTATTCAAGTATTTGATCTACGGATTGTATCTGTAATCAATCATCAAGTAAAGCAATAAAGTTTAATCCCAAAGTGGACGTAGGAAATTACGCCGAACCACTATAAATCCGGTGTTCTTACTTTCTGCATTCAAATTAGCATACTCTTCCTTGTTTAATTTATCTTCATCACTTATATCTCTACACAATCTTTCTCAATGAGGTTAGTGACCAATTTTGGTGCTAACACTTTGGTGCTTTCACTGAGAATTGAATTCTGAGACCTCAAGGATCTACTTTGAAGCTACTGGATTGAATAAATCCCCCAAAGAAGATCCGACTCATTCATAGGACATCCGTTGATTCTACTCAGAGTTCATACCAATAACTCTACAATGGCGAGACCACGTACCAGATCAGCTTCTCATAATGCGGACGCCCACGAGGCTGCTAGCATGCAACAAGCAAGACCTAGATATCAGCACGCAATTCCAGGTGCAGGGACTACCAACCAGGACCAAATCCCGGTTGTCACCAGAATAGAGATCAACGACTTGATGAGAGAACTCAGGGAAAGCAGGAGACAACTAGGAGAGCAGATGCAAGCTAACGCCAACCTCATGGCACAACTCACTCAACAACAGCAACATAATGCTGGGGGCAATCCCGCTCCTTATTCCTCATCCGACAGCTCAACTTCCTCCGATGAACCTCCCAGGCGTAGACGCCATAAGACTGAAACTACGTGGGCAGGTGCTGCTTTTCGAACAGTTGGAGACCATGACCAAGCCGGAGCTGGAAACTTAGGAGCCGGAGTGCAGGTGGAGGCTGGAGGCCCAGACCATCAAAATGCTGACGATGTCGAACCTCAAGATGCACGCTTGGCAGATCGCCAAAAGAGGAGGCATCAGCATGATCAGTCACGTAGAACAGACTCCAACCTTCCACCTTCAATACAAACACCAAACCTGACAGCCATGATCAGACAATTGATGAAAGAGAATCAAGGCTTATCGAATGACGATTGGGGAGTGTCGAGAAGTCATACTCCGTTCACAGACATTGTTCTACAGGCAGCGTACCCCAGAAAGTTTAGTATGCCAACTATCCCGGCTTATGAAGTTAAGACTGATCCCAGACATCATGTCATGAGGTACGAGTGGATGATGGATTCAGCTAGAGCAAATGATGCAACCAAGTGTAGATGCTTTCCAATTACCCTATTTGGGATCGCTACTATGTGGTTCACCCGACTTCCTACGCGGTCCGTATCCAGTTTCGAGGAGTTGGCGAAGAAGTTTATAGAGAAGTTCGGGATACACACTACTCGTCCAAAGGATGTGATGTCTATATCAAGTGTAATCCAGACTCCTGGGGAGTCATTGAAGGAGTATTTACAAAGGTTATATGTTGCGGCGACTGAAGTCAGTAATCCCAATGATCATGCAATTCTAATGGCTGTGATGCGAGGTGTGGATCCGGATTCTGAGTTTGGAGACTGGTTGGCAGGAAAACCCCCGACTACGCTAGAGCGTTTTTACTCAAAGGCACACCAGTTCATAAGGAGAGAGGAAGCCAGGTGGGTAAGGCGAGATAAGGCACCGGGACCTGTCCAGGAGTTCGTGAAAAGCAACGTTGCTGTGAAGCAGTCCGGAGACAACTCGGGAAAGGTCCAAGTCAATGTCCAGAACAAGCCCGGGCAGCCTAAGGAATCCGGAGGAAGAAGTCAAGGGAAGAAGAGAGAAGCGGGGAAGTGGAAGCCGAGAATACCAAGCTACAACGAGTATACCCCGCTGAATGCGTCTCTTGAGAACATTTACCTATCAACTTGCAATACCTTTCAGTACAGGAAGCCACGTCCAAAAGAGTCAACCGAGGAACAGAAGCAGACGGGGAAATATTGCCGCTTCCATGAGACTTATGGGCACAATACGGAAGAGTGCAGACACCTACACGACGCTATAGAGAAGTTGATCCGGTAGAAAAAGTTACAGGAGTTTGTGAAGGATCCACAGGAAGGACGACAGGGAACATCCAACCCAGGTTGTGCACCAGCTCCGCGTCATCCCGAGGAGCCTGCCCGGACTGTGGGTAGACTAGTCATAAACACGATCATCGGCGGGCCTCACCCCGCGGATAAGAATTGGCAAGAGATGGAGCGGTATGCTAGTTCCCTGAAGCATGCAAATTTCGAGTGTTGTTCCAACATAGAGGATGGGACCCCTGCTAAGCAGCTGCGCGTGATGACAGACGATATAGTATTCAGAAACAGAGATGCTGACCCAGTGGAGGCTCCAACCATCGACCCGATGGTCATATCTGCGACAATCAGACCGGCTTATGTGAAAAGAATTTTGATTGATTGTGGAAGTTCTATCAACATCATCTTCAAGAAGGCTTATGACCAGATGAAGATGGAAACGAAGGATTTGAAACCGTCTAAAGCTCCTATACATGGCTTTAATGGCGCAGCGACCGATGCAGTGGGGTATGTTGAGTTACCAGTTGAACTGGGACAAGGCGAACGTCGGAGGGTGCGAATTCTACCTTTCGTAGTTTTGGATGTGGATTCTCCGTACAATGTGTTCTTGGGGCGACCGGCCCTGGCTGAGTTTAGGGCAGCATTAGCCTCATGGTGCTTAACTTTGAAGTTCCCAACTGACAAAGGAGTAGGTGTTGTTCATGGCGACCATGCAACTGGCCGTGCCTGTTATGTGGCTGAGCTCCGAGAGACCCATCGGAGGGAGAAAGGAAAGGTTGCAGACAATCCCGTTCCCATCCTTAATACTGATAATTGACAAGTAGTGCCCGAGCCCTAGCTCGGGCATAATTCTCGGATCTTCAGAGACATAGATCCGAGAGACGACGATGACAAACCAGGGAAGAAAAGGCAGCGCCAGCTGAGTTAACAGTTGACATTCCAGTCAGCCGAGACGACCCATCGCGAGTACTGAAGATCGGATCACAACTCGGCCCTGCAATGACTGAAGACCTTAGTGATTTCCTCCGGGCGAATCTTGATGTTTTTGCCTGGACGCATTCTGATATGTGCGGGATTTCTCCTGCCATTACGAGTCATATGTTGAACATAGACCTGAAATACGTCCCGGTTAAACAAAAGAGGAGAGGAATGGACCCAGAGAGGTCCGCTGCCCTCAGAGAGGAGGTGGACAAACTCAAAGCCAATAGGTTCGTCCGCGACGCCCTCTACCCTGAATGGGTATCGAACCCCGTGCTGGTGAAAAAGGAGAATGGGAAATGGAGAACATGCGTAGACTATTCCGATTTGAACAAGGCATGCCCCAAGGACAGTTTCCCGTTGCCTAGGATTGATCAGTTGGTCGACTCCACTGCAGGACACGAGCTGCTATCATTCATGGATGCATACTCAGGCTACAATCAAATCCCAATGCATATTCCGGACCAAGAACACACTAGTTTCGTCACAGACGTCGGGCTATATTGCTATGTAGTATTGCCTTTCGGATTGAAAAACGCAGGAGCGACTTATCAGCGTTTGGTGAATCGAATGTTCAAAGACCAGCTTGGTAGAACGATGGAAGTCTATGTGGATGACATGCTCGTGAAGACACGACAGTCAAACGACCACATTCGAGACTTAGCAGAGATGTTCGATATACCTAGATATTACGGGATGAAGATCAACCCTCTGAAGTGTTCCTTCGGTGTTGCGTTAGGAAAGTTTTTGGGATTCATTGTTAATGCTAGGGAAATTGAAGCTAACCCAGAAAAGATTCAAGCTATTCGAGATGTGCAAGTGCCCAGAACTATAAAACAGGTGCAAAGCTTGAATGGGAAAGTGGCTGCGCTGAGTCGATTCATATCTAGAGCCACGGACAAGTGCATTCCTTTCTTTGATATAATAAAGAAAGGGAAGAGGAATTTCGAATGGACACCTAACTGTGAGGAAGCATTTCGAGATCTGGTGAGGCATCTGGAGAGTCCTCCAGTGCTGTCAAAGCCAGTAGACCACGAGATGCTGTATGTATACTTGGTCGTATCTTCACATGCTATAAGTACGGCTTTGGTCCTCGAGGAGGACCGAGTCCAAAAGCCGGTGTATTACGTTAGTAAGCGTTTAACGGGGGTAGAAAGAAATTACCCTAAAATTAAGAAATTGGCCTATTGCTTGGTGATTGTATCACGTAAGCTGCACCCATACTTTCAAGCACACTCAATCAGTGTCTATACCGATCAGCCCCTACGGCAGGTACTCCAACGACCAGAAACTTCTAGGAGGTTGCTAAAATGGAATATCGAGATGAGCCAGTTCGATATTACCTACTTGCCACGAAGAGCCCTACAAGGGCAAGCATTAGCAGATTTCATCGCTGAGTTTACTATATCTGACGAACCAAATAATCACAGTGTCATTCCCCCCGTTCGATGGAAATTGTACACCGATGGGGCATCAAACGACCGTTGCTCCGGAGCTAGCGTAGTTCTTGTAACTCTAGAAAACCGATCGATTTGTTACGCTTTGAAGCTCAATTTCCCGGCTACGAATAATGAAGCAGAATATGAAGCACTGATTGCTGGCTTAAAACTTGTTAACCCGCCTTTTGGCAAGGCCGCGGACAGACGGATTTAACTTAAACAACTTCACAACTATCGAGACTAAGGTATGATGGATTCGGTTTAAAATGATGAAGTTCACTTGAATATGTCGTTGGGAAAAGGATTGGAGAAACTACATGGCTCGGTCTAGGCAGTTTGGCAGATATCGCTCGGCATTGGGATGGTTCGGTGTTGGAGGCTGTTCGGCATAGAGAGATCGTCGTTCGACATAGAGGGATCGTTCGGCACTGAACGAGTGCTCGACATTAGAAGGATCGTTCGGCATAGAGGAATGTTCAGCACTGGACGAGCGTTCGGCATAGAGAGTTCGTCGTTCGGCATTGAATGGAGCGCTCGACATTAACCAACGTTCGGCATCTGGAGACGTTCGGCATTGGATGGAGCGCTCGGCATTAACCAACGTTCGGCATCTGGAGACGTTCGGCATTGGATGGATCGTTCGGCATCAAGGAACGTTCGGCATTGGATGGGTCGTTCGGCATACCTCACCTCGCTCGGCATTGCACCTCGCACCTCGATACCTCTATACCTCGTACCTCCATATCTTGGTACCTCGCACCTCCGTACCTCGATACCTCGGTACCTCGCACCTCCCAGCGTTCGGCATGAGGAGATCGTTCGGCATTCACACCGTGTTCGGCATTCAGCGTTCGGCATCTATGGTTCGGCATATGGAGACCACTCCATTTGGGCTGAGGTACTCGGCTACCAGGCCCACCAGGGAAGTCCAACCCATCTTTGTCTATAAATAGAGAGGCAGGGGCATAGTAAAAGGGGATCTTCTTTCTGCTCTCTTACTTTCTCTTTTCTAAGGCTAAGGCAACTCTGCCATTTTGTAACTGTAATCGATTATTACAGCAATAAAAAGCAAACTTCTGGAGTGGACGTAGGCCGGAGTTAGCCGAACCACTATAAAATCTGTTGTTCTTTACTGCTTTCATTTCAGTTTTAACTGTTCTTCACATTATTGCTCTCTACATACATTCTATCTCTGAGCTGCGATTGGTATTTGGTGCTTTCATATGGATTTGGGGGTTAGTGACCAATTTTGGCGCTAACACTTTGGTGCTTTCATTGAGAGTTGAACTCAGGAATTTTGGAGTTAGGAACTTGAATCTTAGAAAGCAATGGCAAGACCACCAACGAGGAAGCAAGCAGTGGAAAGGAGCAATCAGGAAGGAAGTCAAGCGGCATCTTCTGGAGCTGGAGAGGGTCATGCATCCATCTACAAAACTCAGGACGAGATGCAAGTGATGATGAATTCCATGCAAGAGCAGATGATGAAACGGAAAGAGGAGATGATGCAGGCTCTTCTTAGGCAATTTGGACAACCAGGAACTGCAGGTGCTCAAGATCGTGGAGTTGGACCAGAGGAACTCAACCAACGGACAGATGGAGTGAATCAGCAGGGGGCAGCTCCCAATCAACAAACAGTTAACAATCTAGATGGACCTAGACTCTGGGGCACACCACCAGGTAATGCTGGACCAGTTCATGGAGGGATACCGGATGACGCTACGCGGCCTGGCGTCGATAGGAATACAGGAGTACGTGATGAAGAATATGTGCCAGAATTTCCTCGGGGACTTGGAGGGCAGTCTGGATTGGTTGGAAACACTGGATTGGCTGACATTATCAGGCGGACTATTCGCGGAGGTCTGACAAACAGGGATTCAGAGGGAGTTAACAAAAGTCTGTTTACCCGGAACATTAGGACAGCTAGGAATCCGTCCGATTTCAAACTACCCACTCTGGAAGTATACAACGGGAAGGCGGATCCCACCGACCACTTGATGAGGTACACTAGGCATATGGAAGTGCTGGGGGCAACGGAGGAGGTTATGGCCCGATGTTTCCCCCTGTACTTGACTGAAATTGCTGCTATGTGGTTTAGACAGCTGGAGGATGGATCCATTGGAACATGGACAGAACTGATAGACAAGTTCTTAAGTCAGTTTCGAGTTCACATAAAAAGCCAAAGAACGTGATGACACTAACGTCAGTCAAACAGGGGGCAGATGAATTGCTCAGGACATTCTTAACTCGATTTAATGCAGAAGTTGCTTCGGTGGATCGGCCAGATCCATCAATGGTTCTGATGGCTGCGGTATCAGGAGTCAGAGATAATTCGGATTTCAAAGTATCGTTGATACGGGACCCACCGTTGGATCTTGGGGAATTCTTTCATGAAGCTGAAAGATTCCTTCGACAAGAGGATGCATGTTTGGACATGAGGTTAAAGGAAGTAAACATGACTAAGGATGGAGGACTACCTGACGAAAGCTCAGGTGGGGGAAAGGATAAAGGGAAGAGGAAGCGCTGGGGAGAACCAAAGTTCTCCACTTACACAGGATTGAACGCAACGTTGGAGCGGATTTTCTTAGATACTCGAGATCGCCTTTCTTATCGAAGGCCAGCAAGGAGGGAACCCTCAGAACGAGAAAGGGCATCAGGAAGGCACTGTCTTTTTCATGACCTGGACGGGCATGACACTAACAGCTGCCGACATTTGAAGGACATAATCGAGGAGCATATAAGGAATGGTCAGTTTCGACAGTATGTCGGAACTCGGAATGCGGCGGTGGAACAGGAGCAGCCACCGCCTGCCTTGAACGACGAGGCCATGAGGCCCAGGAATGGTGGCCGATTGGTCATCAACTAATCTTGATGGTTTGGAATAAGTAACAAACTCCGCGCAAACGGTTGAATCACTTACTCATGTACGGGGTCGGAGATAACCCTCAGGCATGCTCTGAGATGATGGCTTACCAAAACGCCCGGGTTTGCGAAATCTGTTTTTTCCTTTGACTTGGACATTTGCTTTTTCTGGTTTGGTTTTGGAGTTTGGTTTGAACTCCCTGTTTTGCTCATTTTCTGGTTTGGATTCTGGTTTGGATGTTTGTTTTTTGTTATGGATTTTTGATATGGGTTTCTGGTTTTCTATTGGGATTTGGATTTTGGATTGGATTTTGATTGGATTTTCTCTGGATTTTTGGCTAAAAGGTCGTCGAGTATGGACTATGCTCGGCAAGGGTCCGAAGAGACCAGGATTCGGCCTAGGACTTAGGCCATATATTATCGGTTACTATTTTAGGTCGTCGAGTATGGACTATGCTCGGCAAGGGTCCAGAGTGACCAGGATTCGGCTTAGGACTTAATCCATGGCATTATTCGACTTTCAGGGACACTGAACCATGAACACCACGGAATTACTTAACGTAGGTCGTCAAGTGTGGATTGCGCTTGGCAAGAACCCAGAGAGGTTACGGATTTGGATATTGGCTATGAATAGCTAAGGATTCGGACAAGGACCCGGAGCGGTCCCGGATTTGGATATCGACCCGGAGAGGTTACGGATATGGTTGTAGGTTATTGGATATGGATGGATTGGAACTCGGTAGTCGAGTTCCGATGGATATGGAATTGGATAAGGACTTGGTCACAGGATAACATACATACTTGGGATATTGGACTTGAGGCTATTCAAAACACACCTTTCACAGCAAGGCATGTTTTGGGGGGCAAGTGTTAACCCGCCTTTTGGCAAGGCCGCGAACAGACGGATTTAACTTAAACAACTTCACAACTATCGAGACTAAAGTATGATGGATTCGGTTTAAAATGATGAAGTTCACTTGAATATGTCGTTGGGAAAAGGAGTGGAGAAACTACTTGGCTCGGCCTAGGCAGTTTGGCAGATATCGCTCGGCAATGGGATGGTTCGGCGTTGGAGGCTGTTCGGCATAGAGAGATCGTCGTTCGACATAGAGGGATCGTTCGACACTGAACGAGTGCTCGACATTAGAAGGATCGTTCGTCATAGAGGAATGTTCGGCACTGGACGAGCGTTCGGCATAGAGAGTTCGTCGTTCGTCATTGAATGGAGCGCTTGGCATTAACCAACGTTCGGCATCTGGAGACGTTCGGCATTGGATGGAGCACTCGGCATTAACCAACGTTCGGCATCTGGAGACGTTCGGCATTGGATGGATCGTTCGGCATCAAGGAACGTTCGGCATTGGATGGGTCGTTCGGCATACCTCACCTCGCTCGGCATTGCACCTCACACCTCGATACCTCTATACCTCGCACCTCCATATCTTGGTACCTCGCACCTCCGTACCTCGATACCTCGGTACCTCGCACCTCCCAGCGTTCGGCATGAGGAGATCGTTCGGCATTCACACCGTGTTCGGCATTCAGCGTTCGACATCTATGGTTCGGCATATGGAGACCACTCCATTTGGGCTGAGGTACTCGGCTACCAGGCCCACCAGGGAAGTCCAACCCATCTTTGTCTATAAATAGAGAGGCAGGGGCACAGTAAAAGGGGATCTTCTTTCTGCTCTCTTACTTTCTCTTTTCTAAGGCTAAGGCAACTCTGCCATTTTGTAACTGTAATCGATTATTACAGCAATAAAAAGCAAACTTCTGGAGTGGACGTAGGCCGGAGTTAGCCGAACCACTATAAAATCTGTTGTTCTTTACTGCTTTCATTTCAGTTTTAACTGTTCTTCACATTATTGCTCTCTACATACATTCTATCTCTGAGCTGTGATTGGTATTTGGTGCTTTCATCTGGATTTGGGGGTTAGTGACCAATTTTGGCGCTAACAAAACTCATTGGAGAACTCGGGGTTAAATCAGTCGAAATCTTTTGTGACTCGCAGTTGGTGGTCTACCAAGTGCGGGGAGATTACCAAGCAAAGGGAGATAAGCTTGCTCCATACCTTGTTCTGGTTCAGGAACTACTATCGAACCTCGAGCGTTATGACATTTCACATGTCCCGCATGAACAGAACAAAGAAGCCGACTCATTGGCTAAATTCACAAGCACTGGTGATGCGCAACAAATGGGATTGTTTCCCGTTGAAGCCTTGCATGCTCCAAGCATAGACGCGATGAAAGTTGATTTTGTGTTGGAAACAGGAATCGAGAGGGAGTCGTGGATAACCCCATTCAAACTATACCTGACGACCGGGGCTTTACCAAAAAAAAGGAGCGAGAGACGACAGGTCATTCAAAAGGCCGCGCGATATGTGATGCAGGATGGACTAATGTAACGAAAGGGGTTCTCGGTCCCCTTATTATGATGCATCGCCCATGATGAGACAAAGCGGGTCTTGGAGGAGGTTCACGAAGGAGAATGCGGTGACCATACTGGGGGGTAGACACTAGCAAAAAAGATCCTCCGCTATGGATACTATTGGCCAACCATAAATCGGGACGCTGCAGACTACGCAAGGAAATGTGACAAGTGTCAAAGATATGCGAAAATCCCGAGAGCTCCACCAACAGAACTCACGCAAATGGTTAGTCCCTGGCCATTCGCAATCTGGGGAATCGACATAATCGGCTCTTTGCCTATATCCAAAGGTGGTGCGAAATACGCGATAGTTGCAGTCGGCTATTTTACAAAATGGGCCGAGGCAGAACCTTTAGCCACAATCACCTCTAAGAAGGTCATTAATTTCATTGTACGAAACATTATATGCCACTTTAGCCTCCCTCAAACCATCATTACGGACAACGGAACACAGTTTGAAAGCAGAGAGTCCAAGGATTTCTGTTTAAAGTATGGCGTTGAGAAAAAGTTCGCCGCCGTTGTGCATCCGAAAGCTAACGGACAAGTCGAGGCCGTAAACAAAATAATCAAGTCCATACTGAAGAAGCGTTTGGAAAAAGCCGGAGGCAAGTGGGTAGATGAACTCCCGACAGCATTATGGGCTTATAGAACTACCCACAAGTCCACGACAAGCACACTCCATTCGCATTGGCATACGGCTCGGAAGCCGTTATACTTGTGGAACTTGAAGTTCCATCGCATCGAGTGACATATTACGATCCCAGGATGAATCAGGATCTCTTGTTGGAATCACTGGATTGCATCGATGAAAAACGTGAAGAAGCTGAACTAAGGGCGGCGGCACATAGGCACCAAGTCAAGCGATATTACGATGGCAGAGTCCGCCCAAGGATCTTTGATGTGGGTGATCTCGTTTTGAAACGAGTTTTCCCGGTGCCATCACGTATGAATCCCAACTGGGAAGGTCCATACGTCGTTGAACGGAAGCTTGGAGAGGGAACATTCAAGCTAGAGACCGTTGATGGCGTGACACTACCCCGAGCATGGAGCAGTGAACATTTGCGACATTATTACATTTAGTTTGTTTCTTTCTTGTTTTAGGCACAGTTATTTCCTTTATGTTTTTGTTCCATTATCACTTAGTTTCTTCTTAACCTTGTAATCAGGCAATTTAGTTGTTTTTCATTAATAAAGGCTTGAAGCCGTCTTTCCCATGAATTACTAATGTTTCTATATCTCACTGTCAGGTGACGAATTGCTGGAGTTACATTATTCTGTATGATGTACAAACTCGTATAAACGACTTCAATCTCCGAGTCCCCTAAGTGCGGACCGGAGTACTCTAAGTCCCCAGAGCGCGAACTAGAGTATAAACGACTTCAATCTCCGAGTCCCCTAAGTGCGGACCGGAGTACTCTAAGTCCCCAGAGCGCGGACTAGAGTATAAACGACTTCAATCTCCGAGTCCCCTGAGTGCGGACTGGAGTACTCTAAGTCCCCAGAGCGCGGACTAGAGTGTAAACGACTTCAATCTCCAAGTCCCCCGAGTGCGGACCGGAGTACTCTAAGTCCCCAGAGCGCGAACTAGAGTATGAACGACTTCAATCTCCGAGTCCCCTGAGTGCGGACCGGAGTACTCTAAGTCCCCAGAGCGCGGACTAGAGTATAAACGACTTCAATCTCCGAGTCCCTTGAGTGCGGACCGGAGTACTCTAAGTCCGTAGAGCGCGAACTAGAGTGTAAACGACTTCAATCTCCGAGTTCCCTGAGTGCGGACCGAAGTACTCTAAGTCCCCAGAGTGCGGACTAGAGTGTAAACAACTTCAATCTCCGAGTCCCCTGAGTGCGGACCGGAGTACTCTAAGTCCCCAAAGCGCGGACTAGAGTGTAAACGACTTCAATCTCCGAGTCCCCTGAGTGCGGACTGGAGTACTCTAAGTCCCCAGAGCGCGGACTAGAGTGTAAACGACTTCAATCTCCGAGTCCCCTGAGTGCGGATCGGGGTACACTAAGTCCACAGAGCGCGGACTAGAGTATAAACAACTTCAATCTCCGAGTCCCCTGAGTGCAGACCGGAGTACTCCAAGTCCCCAGAATGCGGACTAGAGTATAGGCGATTCGAATCTCCGAATCCCCTAAATGCGGATCGAATTACTCCAAATCCATGAAGCGCGGATTTAGGAAAAATTCTAAGTACCCAAGAATGTTGAACAAGAAATATGCCACTTCAAAGAATGTTCGAACAATGTAAGAATGGATGGGGAAATTATGCAACTCATAAGAACTTGAGTTTTGACCACAGTTATTCATAAAGCTAAAGAAGCAAAAGAATCATCCAAGTGACAAAGAAACTAAACTTTATTTAATAGACCAAAATGGGGTTACACAGCTATTCCTCCAAAACTTGGAGTCAAAAATCTATGTACACAAACTACGGAAATGAAAGAATGAAAGTAGTTACAAGACCTAAACAAAATCTCGTTGAACGAGTATAGCGACTATTTCTTTGGTTTCTTCTTCTTGTCTTCCTTTGTTTTCTCAGATGATTCCTCTCCTTCACGCTTCTTCTTGGATTTTTTGCTTGACAAAGAAGCAGAGTCAGGAGTGGGAGAAGGAACATCCAACAGTTTGGATTTGCCGGGGAGAATGATTTTCAGAGGCCTATTCCGCGGGTCAATAAGTTCCAGTATTTGAGGCTCGACTTTGATCTCGACCTTCTTTTTCTCCTCCTTTGCGAGTCGCTCCTTCATGCTCATCTTCGAAGTATGTTCGGAGGTGCCAGTGATCTCGATTTCGTCACTCCCTTCGACGGGAGATGAAGTGTCAAACTTATCATCATCTAGCGCGCCGATCACTTGAGCGTCAGGGCCAGGAGTTACTCACGCATGAGCAACATCACTTATTTTCTCTGCCTCCTCCTTGGCGTCGTCGCTCCTGGAGTTGGTTCAGGATAAGAGTAGCCTGCATGAAAACATAAAAATGAACATTAGGACAAATAACCGCTACCAGAAAGTGACAGATCTTTTAACTTCTAAAAGAAGAATTTTGTACCGGGTTCTGGCTGGCTATCAGTTGCGCGTGGAGTTTCACCCTTTAGAATAGGGGATAACACATGAACGCCAAACCCGGGATCTTCTAGATCATAGCCGGCATGCTGCTCAAATGGGTCAAGTGTTGGTCGACCGGCCGATTGAACAGAAGGAGGAGCAGCAGAAGGAGGAGCTGCAGCCTTAGCCCCAGATGGACCAGCTTTGTCGTTTTTCTCTTTTGGTAGGGGAGAACCTTTGCTATAAAGAGCCAAAGCTGCAGATAGGTCCGCTGGCTCGTTCCCCCCGAGAAATTCTTTCACCAGAGCATCCTCATCGACTTCCTCAGAGCCCGACTCAATCTTTCTGATCTTTATTAAAGTTTCCCAGGCTTCAGCTAGAGATTCAGGATAGCCCTCGCCTAGGAATGTCAAGTCGCGGTGCATAAGAACGCGGGCGCTGTACTCGACGATCAGTGGGTCAAACATGCACTTGACCTCTTCTCCACCCGCCTCTGCAGCTGCCTCGAGACGAGATTCAATCTCCTCAGAAGCTTTTCTCCTGCCCTCCTCACGGTCTTCGTCTTTCATTATCTTAACCTTAGCAAGTTCATCATCGAGCTTGGTCTTTAAGAGCCGTGTAGCAACAATTTCGTCGCAGTATCGTTGAGACTCTTCTAGAGCAGCTATTTTCTCCTCTTTCTCCTTAGAGAATAGCTCTTTCAACTCTCTGACTTGCAGGACGAGCGCGTCCCTTTCTTTCTGGATAGAGTCTTTTTCTAAGGCAAGAGCTCCACTGCGCTGGACTGCTTCATCCAGTTCCTTTTTATGGGTCGCCTCTAGACGAGTGACGGCCTCGGCAGTGTCTTTTGCACTTTGCTCTGCGGCTTCAAGTTTCGACTTATACGAAGCAAGCTCTTCATCTTGACTCTTGATGATGTCCTTGTCAAAGACAACTTCCAACTTCAAACGATCAATATCCTATTGGCGCTCAACAGATACTTCCGAGACTTTTTCGACCAAGTGTACGAACGCGTCATGTTGAACATAGACGTCGTTGTTGCAGGCGATGGCACTCTGCTTGACGTGCCCTGGGATATGATGAATAGCTGGGAGGAATTTCAGGCCATCAAAGCAGATTTTTGGGAATTTGGCCTTAAGATCGACCATCTTCTCTGCTATAGTTGGGTCAGCCGCAAGAGTAGGGGGAGGAGGCTTTGAAAGTTCTGTTCTTTTCTGATGCTCCTGAGTTTGCCTTGTGCTCGACGAACCAGAATGTTGTTCTCAGGGGACATCGGGTTGAGACCCCTTCTGCGAAGGCTTTTCTCTATCTGACTCAGTTTGAGGAGGAGGATCACGAGAATATGAGGACTGGGAATATGTTTTCTTTCGATAAGATGAATCGCGAGGACGGTTGTCTCGATCCTCGTAATCATCTCTGTCCCTACATCTACCTGAGCCTGAATCCCGTCTGGGATGGTGAAATATAGAAGAACCATGGAGGCGATCGAGTCCGTGGGAGCGCCCTATGTCACCTACAAAGAATAAAATTAACAACGAGTTAAGAAAAAACGGGGTAATGGAAAAACTTGAAGTGTATGGTGAAGTGCGTGTGTGCGTGTGTGTCCTAGTGTTCCCCCCGACAGACCGGTTCCTTTATCTTTACTGATTGGGGTGTTATCTCCCTGAACTGGGGGTTGAACTCTCGCGTTGCCTCTAGCGGGCGAATGAAACTTAAGGGCTTTCGGATCGTTGAAACCATAGTTGAGTAGATCGTCGCGAATGGTGAGGTTTGACAGACCCTTTAAAGAACTTTCCATGTGCTGTGAAGAAGCCTCTTTCTCTGACGGGATGAGCGTAACTTTGGAAGTTCCGCCAACTTTCTCCTTCCGTATCTTGTACGTCAATTTCTTTTTCCCCTTCGAAGGGGAAGATGACGTTTCAATATCGTGCACTTCGATCGCCGGGTCCCAAGCAGGACCCACATTCTCGCCTTGTGTCTCAGGAGCTTCATCCTCTTTGTTTTCTCCCCCTTCATGTGCATCGGGGGTATGGCATGATGAGGATTCAACTTGTTTTATTCCCTTTAACGGATGCGGAATTGGGAATGGAAACGCCCTCAGGAAGGCTAATCCGGCGACCTCCTGCTAACAGTCCGAACCTCGACAAGGATTCATTTGAAATGATGGTTCGGATGTCCCGTTCCTCGGCAGGAAGAGCTCTAATGGCTTCGACGGTCTCAGAATATCCTCGGCCCTCAGGACGCGGGTTGATACCTGAAAAGATGAAACAAGAAGTTAGAAAAAGCATAGATTCGATTGAACGCAAATGTTGATTCAGGGAAGAGACTTACTGCCTTCGACCCATCTCCTCGCGAAACCAGGAGGGCAGCGCACATAGAACCATTCTTGTTTGTACAGGGCGAATTTGCTACATGCTCCGATCAAAATCGGGCATTTGTGGTACGGCTCGAGGAACATAAAGGAGGGGCTATCTTTCTGTTTCTTGATCATATAGATATATTTGATGTCGCCGGGAGTTGGAGGCCTAGAGAAGAAGGCCATGAAAAGTAGGTATGTCCCGTATATGAACGCGTGACCGTTTGGATGCAGCTGCGACGGGGCGATGTCTATGTATTGCAACACGTCCCGAAGAAATAAATTGAATGGAGGCACGCTGCCCATCCAGCACATAAACTTATTACAAGCAGTATATCCGACTGGGGCAGATGAGGATGTTCATGTCTCGATGGGACCAACACATCGGCAAAAGGGATTCCGTGGATGGAACATATTCGCCGAAGCGCGACTTCGTTAATCTTCGAAGCCTGTGAGTCGATCGGATTGTCCAAGAGAATCGATGCCTCCAGGGCATCAGGAGCTAAGTTATGAGCAGGGGAAGTCGATGGATTTGAAGTATCCGCGACTTCTTGCCTTGAAGACGGCCCTGGCCTATCAGATATAGTGGCGGAGCTGGATTTTTTAGACATCTCCAATAAATAGTGAATCTGGCTAAGCGCCTGTGTAAACTATACTTGAAAAATGTTCAGCGTTAGAATTAACAACATGAATATTCCCCCCACGTGGTGTGTGAACTAGTGCAAGCAATCGTGTATAAGCGTTGAGAATTTGAAAGTCGCAAAGATACAAAACTGAGCTTCGAATCATCGCCTTCGAAGACCGTCATCGCTGACCGTCCCCAAAAGCCTGCCTTGTGGTGATTACAGTTTCAGATTCAGAAAACATATGTTAATCTAAGTTCAGATTTATGTCTACTAAAGATAGGGAGTTAATGATCCGGGTCAGTTTCATATGCTGGTAGGCTAGGGTCCTTTGCCTTGTTTTGTTATGTGATCAGGCAAGGCAAGTGTTGTTCGGCACTCATGATTGTTCGGCATTTATGTTGTTTGGCACTTATGATTGTTTGGCCTAAGTGTTGTTCGGCACTTATGATTGTTCGGAATTTGTATTGTTCGGCCTAAGTGTGGTTCGGCATTTGTATTGTTCGGCCTAAGTGTGGTTCGGCATTTGTATTGTTCGGCCTATGTGTGGTTCGGCATTTATGTTTGTTCGGCCTAAGTGTGGTACTGCATTTGTGACTGTTCGGCTATGTGTGGTTCGGCATTTATGTTTGTTCGGCCTAAGTGTGGTACGGCATTTGTGACTGTTCGGCCTATGTGTGGTTCGGCATTTGTATTGTTCGGCCTAAGTGTGGTTCGGCATTTATGTTTGTTCGGCCTAAGTGTGGTACGGCATTTGTGACTGTTCGGCCAAGCATCGTTCGGCCAAAATCTTGTTCGGCCGAGACAACGCTCGACACTCCATCCTTAACAGCGACCTCATTCCCCTCTTCTTCCTCCATCCACACCTAACCACGAGGACGAATCGTTCGGCAAGTCATGCCAGACCTTACCATTCGACGCCCCTAAGCATCTCCTACTTCTCCTATGTTCTTTCTTCCTCCAATCTCGTTCGGCACAAAAGATTTATTCCGAACCACAACACATCTACCAACAGTTTCCTAGAAAGCTCATCCCTACTCACTTTTCCTTCCACCCTCATCGTGTAACTCTGAAAACTTTTAGGATACCTTAGTCAAGGCTCGATTCACCCTATCAATTAAGGAACACGGGCGTAAAGACCATTTTAAGCTATGGGGATTTAGGCGGAAGAATCGATACCTAATTGGTAGGTTGAAGACTTGGAAAGGATCGATGAATCGTTGAAGGATGTTAACTGGAAACGTCGGCAGGTGCAAGGCAGAGGTGTTAAAAGTGTGAAAAGAGAAGAAGGAAGAAGGTGCCAGCTTTTATAGGGAAAAAGAAGAAGCCGAAAAGGCTATATCCGATGGAATCGGTCAAAGCCATAGCGTTCGGCATCGGCATACAAAGTCGTTCGACACATGAGAAGTGTTCGGTTTCGACTGCCTCGTTCGGCATTTATACCATGCTCGGCACACACCTCCACCACTGATATTCTCAAGAAGGCATCTCCAAGAAGAGTTAACCTAGATTCGAAGCGAAGTACAGGGGATATGTAATTCAAAGCATATCACGATTCAGTCACGTAATACACTTTGGGGGGGGCAAGTGTTTCCTGGAGATTTGACCAGGCAACTAAGTACTCGGCATCCAGGAGTACTCGACATCTAGGAGTACTCGGAATCCAGGAGTACTCGGCATCCAGGAGTACTCGACATCCAGGAGTACTCGGCATCCAGGAGTACTCGGCATCCACATAGCGCTCGGCGTTGGCAAGCGCTCGACATCTAAGGAGTGGTCGGCTTCCAGGTTCATCCGGCATCCAAAGGTTGTTCGACATTTATCTAACCTCAGTCAACTTCAATCATTGTTCGGCATACACTCCCCACTCAGCACCTCACCTCTGTTCGGCATAAGAAGATTGTTCGGTATTCTTCTCAGCTTGTCCGGCTACAATTATTGCTCGGCCCACTCTTCCCACATAACAAGCATCGTTCGGCATGAGGAAGATGGTTCGGCATCCGACCGTTCGGCTTATTTGGTTTGGCGTATAGAGACCAGTCAATCTGGACCGAGTTATTCAGCTACCAGGCCCACCAGAGAAGTCCAACCCACCTTTGTCTATAAATAGAGAGGCAGGGGCACAGTGAAATGGACCTTTTTTTCGGGAACACTGGGGAGACTCTGTCGCTTTCAAGACTCATCTTCTTTACTTATCAATTGTATTCAAGTATTTGATCTACGGATTGTATCTGTAATCAATCATCAAGTAAAGCAATAAAGTTTAATCCCAAAGTGGACGTAGGCAATTACGCTGAACCACTATAAATCCGGTGTTCTTACTTTTTGCATTCAAATTAACATATTCTTCCTTGTTTAATTTATCTTCATCACTTATATCTCTACACAATCTTTCTCAACGAGGTTAGTGACCAATTTTGGTGCTAACAGTATTAATATTATGTTAGTTTTTACAAAAATATGTTTATCAGTTTTATTGTTATTTTTGCAATACACACACACAATTATAAACTGTAACGACCCGATATTTTGACACATTCGCATCCGCACATGTCGAACTTGAATTGCTCAAAATATCAGATTGTTAATTTATATTTGGCAAAACTCAGCATATATACAGTAAATAAATAATCGCAAAATCACAGACACAGAGTAATATAACAATAGTGCAGCGGAAACAAAAGAATAGTAGTTCATGAAGCTACTATATATATATATAACAAAGTTAAACAAGATACAACAGAAGTCTCGAATACAATAGTCAAATACAAGATCAGAATACATCACTGGAATCAACTGAATATCTGAAAGCTGGATAGATAGCTGGATCTCCAAGCGAAGCTCCAACTCCAAAGGTGAGTCTCGAATACTGGTACACTCAGTCTGACCCGAGCGTAAAGCAAAACACAAAACACTCGAGTCAGGATTAACATTCTTATATCAATAAATCCAACTCAAGTGAAATAACAACTGAAAATACAAGTAACTCAAAGGATGTTTGGGATAACCATCCTTTAAGGATCTGTTAAACTATTTATACATAGCAGTGTACGCTAAGTAGAGAATTCCTATCAGTAATATAAAGTATCAAAATAGCGTTAAGGCGTTACCATTATCCCCCTTAATACATTTTATATAAGCGTCATAGTTTATGCAGCACTGTAAACTCCACCGTAAACTAGTGGACTATCAGAGAGTACTCCATAGGTATAACACAAAACAAATCGTAGTGGTCACGCTTAAGGATACGAGTATGACAAGGCACATGAGGCAATACCCAAGGTAGTGAAACTACCGTTTTCCTGATCCGGACTGGTGAGAATGCATCGCCGCAACGATCGCAACACCGTGAAACAACACTCCCAATTCAAGGGTGCGCACCAATCAAAAACAAGTAATGAGCAGTTTACGAAGAAGTGTGTCCGCTAGAGGTAGCTAACCTTATTGGCCCAGCACGGCTCGTGTTTAAGTCATTTCAAATTTGACACAAGTGTCAAGGCTATCCATTATCGTTCTCTTTCTTCAAATCCAGCAACGTCATCATTCCAACCACTTCATTCTGGATCACACTCCGCGTATAATAGTTATTAAAGTGGTTTTCGGTTTAGACAAAGAGTATGTCCCTAACCGATCCCGGACTCTTCAATAACTACGTAATTATTACACCGATTGGTCATTTAATAAACTTTCAAAATAGTTTATATTTCAAAACCAAAATATCATTGCCATTTCAAAACCATATCAATACGATATCACTTCCATTTCAAAACCAAATACAATATCATTTCCATTTTAAATATATCCATCTCAAATATATCCATTTACAAAATCTTAGTACTTCAAAGTTATAACACTTTGGAAATCATAATACTTTGGAAATCAAAATTTAGAAATCATAATGCTTTGGAATCATAACACTTCCCACTTAACTGTTTAAATATAAATAATAGTATATATAATAAAATAGTTTATAATTTAAAATAGTTTATATAAAAATAGTTATAATTTAAAATAGTTTATATTAAAATAATTTATATTAAAATAGTTTATATGAAATAAATTTATAAAGTAACATATATAAATAGTTTTAAATATAATTTAAATATACTTTATATAATAAAATAGCTTCCTCAAATTTCACAAATCAATTCCAAATCAACACCAATCCCAAAATTTCAAATTTAGTCAAATCTAAAATCATCAATTTCAATTCAATTCAGTTCGCAATAAACCATTATATCGATTTCAAATACAGATTTGAACCATAAATAAACCATTTAAATTTTGATATATTCCAAAGCATTAAATATTTCACAATCTCAAAACTAAATTTGATAATTTCATATATATCTTAATTTAACTTTATTATTATTTAGTTTTGAAATATTCACTTAATAAATCCAATATTATTTAAATAAAACCCCAAATTACAAATAAACTAAATATTTCCTTCAACTTATTTAAACTTGAAATATTCATTTAAATCACCTTAACCAAAATCAAGTTATAAAATTATATCCTTTAAAAATCTCAAATTCAATAAGTTCCAAATCGATTTCTAATTAAATATATTTCTTAATTAAATGCAATTTCAAATCAATTTCAAATCTATCTTCTCAACCTTAATTCATTAAATCATTATAAACTCTATATTAAAATATAATTTAGATAAATACTTAACCATATTATAATTTAATATAATCAAACTTTATTATTAAGCTTATTTTATATTAAAACAAATTTATGCATAGCTTAAAATCAAGAATTTAACTATATATAAAATAACATTTATATAATATCTAAAATCAATATTTATATAAAACCATATATTTCCTTCCAAAACCATAGTAATCATTTCAAATTATTTATATATAGACCAACTGTGTCTGTATATAATTTTCTATCCTATGGTCAAGTGATACAGATATTTATCATTTCAATCCACAATTTAAATATATACGGGTATATATCATTTCAACCCGCAATCCCAAATTCAATTCAGTGAAAATCGCTTGGGTTTATCATTTCAACCCATAACGATTTTCTCCTATTCTACAGATCGTTCGGGTATGTATCATTTCAACCCATAGGGAATTCTATACTAACAGGGAACTTGCAGAGTGATAACATATATAATAATAATATAACAGGCATGTATCATCAATATAAATAACAGATAATGGTGTCATATGTCACAGATGAACAGATACAGGTAATAGCATATATAACAATGTAAATAACTAACAGCAGCATATTTCAATTGTCGTTTCAATTGAAATCAATTTTAATATATATAAGAACGTAAATCATGAGTGATTTCTCACCTTTCGAGGCTGGATAGATTTGACAAAGAAATGGGCTATGAAATCCAAAGCAATGCTAGATTGGCATGGATTTCGAAGCAAAGCAAGATGGATGTGAGTTCGACAGACGAGCTGATAAATAGGAATTGATAAAACGAATTAGAACCATCTTGATAAACTGAAACAAATATACGTTATAAATTTCCTTAAAACCAAACTTTTAAAATACACATTTAAAATAAGATATATATACATAAAATTTCAAATCTATGTTAAATCCCAACACATAAAGTATCTATATATATTGGAAAACTCAAATTCACATATACTTATAATAAACAAATGTACACAAACCTATATGCAAACTTACTTACATGTTATATATATATATATATATCATAAAGTCAATATCAACTTATTTTAATAAATATATGTATAAACTTAAATAATCAAATGTATATATAGTTCCATAAAACTACATATACTACAACCGGATTATATACAACTTGTATTATATACTAATATATTATTAAAATATATCAATACCTCTTAAAAATCAAGATAATTCATGCATTAAAACCCAACAAAACCTATACAGTATAATTCCATATCAACTTTATATAAGCTATTGTACAATAACATAACAAATCACTATCTTGTAAAACGTATATTCATAAACAAACAGTTCCTATAAATCTCATATAAAATTATATATAACTCAGCAAATCATTAAAAAACATTTAGCTTATAAAAAATTTCATGTATATAAACATATACGCATAAAACAGTAAAATACGTATATATTACCATACACTATATACTTACAAAACACCGTTATATTATAACCCATAAAAAAAGCTAACAGTAAGTATATATAAACTAACATATATTTACATATATAATCTAACAGATAGTATATAACTAATATACACAAGGCAACTTAAAACCTATATATATATATACGATTTAACATATAACATATATCATATACTGTAACTTATATTTTATAATAAACAAGTAACTTTCAAAATCTTGAATATAACTACATATATATAAAACAGTATCTAAAACAATATATATATAAAATTAAAATATGAACAAACTTTTATATATAACCAATCTATATACTAACCTGTACCGTATGTTTTAAACAAACTGCAACCGAAATATATATATAACTTTATATACACAAGAAGGAAGGGACAGAGGGTCCGGCCAGGCTGGGAAGTGCAGGAGATGGAGAGGCGTGGAGGCACGGCGCGGAGGAGGTTGCTTGGGCTCGGGTTGCATGCTTGGTGGCCGAGGGGAGCTGCTGTGCATGCGCGCCAGGGTGGAGCACGACACGTGAGGCGGAGGTTGAGAGTAGAGGTGAGGAGATGGTGTGCTTGCGGTTAAGTGGGAGGAGGCCGATGCGATGGTGAGTGGAGGCGGTGCTAGGGGTTGAAGTGGCAGAGGGTGGTCTGGTTCATTGGTGGTTGTGCATGTGGGTTTTGATGAGGCAGGAGCAAAATAGAAGGAAGAGGAAGATGGGAGAAAGAAAAGAATTGCATATCTCCAGATAATATTATATTTCTCAATGGACCAGTTTCCAAAAGCAAGATACAAACCATCAAATAATAAATGAAAAATAGGGAATAGCAAAAGTAAATTCAGAGAATTATTAAAAGCAATGCCATTCATCTTTTGACCATTGGAACAAACGAATGGTCAATAGAAAACCAAAAGGCTCAAATGTGTACCGATACAGTTACCGTTATGCAGATTCCGTCGCGCACCGGACTCCGGAATACACAGATGAATATACTACAGAGATCAGCACGACGAGACGATCAAAACGATATAAAGATATTAGTGGTACGATCATCTGATCAAAAGTCGATACGGACACTGATATACGTTGCTATTCCGTACGGAAAAATCCAAACGGAGCTAGAAATGTCCGAAATTTGCGAAACAAATTACGCAGTCTTATTCAGAGTGTTCTAAATAAATTTTCTCATGTTGACATATTTAGGTTTCGGAACACTTTTAAATTCAACTGTTATTAACTGATTTAAATTGAAATAAAATTACACAAGAAAATAAACTTCCATATTATCTGATGAAAATTTACTAGTTGCTATGTTTAAATGGATGTATTTCAAATATCAAATTTTTATTTCAAAATTCAATTATTTATGATTTCACAAAATTCAACTAATTAAATAAATAAAACCACTAAAATTTACGGGTCGTTACATAAACATTTCTGACTTTTTTAAAGTTCCGTTATTTAGTACTTATTTTTCTAATTTTATTGTTTTGTTTTTACAAAAATATGTTTATCAGTTTTATTGTTATTTTTGCAATATATATACATACATATATATATATACATACATACATATATATATATATACATACATATATATATATATACATACATACATATATATACATACATACATACATATATACATACATACATACATACATGTATACATACATACATATATATATACATACATATATATATACATATATATGTATACACACACACTCACACACACAATTATAAACATTTATGACTTTTTTAAAGTTTCGTTATTTAGTACTTATTTTCTAATTTTATTATTTTGTTTCACAAGTTGAAATTGATAGACCTACAGGGTCACACAGCAAAGTAAAAAGGCATATTTCGAAAAAAACCTTTTATTAAATTTATCTGAATATCAATTTAGTTATTATGAACAAGTTTGCAACCTATATTAAATTATGTTGAATATAAATTCAATTTTGATTTGATTTGAAAAGGAAATTTTTAACATGTTAATTTTCGAACGTGAGTATAAATATAATCAATATTTATATAAATTTAATAACAATGCGATAATAGAAACACACACACATACATATAGTTATAAATTCCGATAATATATATCATACATACATACACACATAATTATTGGGATTTTATAACTATGTGTGTGTGTTGTGATAACTGGAACAATATGCATAGATATTTGGTATTTAATATAAATGACTGGAATAATATGCACCATTGTCCCAGTGGTTAAGTGATTTGGTTTTGGTGCGAGATGTCACAAGTTCAAAACTTGCGTAGCGTGATTCGAACGTTTATTGACATGAGATATGGTGTCACGGTGATTTGTTGTATATAAAGTACCGTTTCAAAAAAAAAGGAATATATATATTAGGTTATCTCGCATGTGGAAAATAGAAACGACGATTTGGAATTAGAATAGTCCAATATCACTAAATAACCTGGATAAGTGGTGTATAAATATGGGTTGGTAGACACATAATGTGACGACCCGGAATTTTTATATATTTGAAATTGGAATATTTAATTAATTTTAAATATTCAATGGTTAATTTTAACTTGAATTTCAAATATAAATATTTACTGGATAATTAATTTTTGAATTTAATTGTCGGAATTGGGTAAATTATTGAATCTGGAATTTTAAGCTGGTTAAAAATAATTTGAAGACCGATAAAATTTAATAATATTGTTTCTTTATTCCTTTACATTAGCCGCTCCTTATCACTTCAACCGAAAACATTTCTAAAGTAAATAAAACTCAAGAAGGTCAAACCCTATTCATTGCAGAAGCCCTATCTTCTGATCGAGCCACTCTACCTAGATTCGTACTCATCCCTTACTAGTTAAATCACGTACGCTTTCCTCTTTGCTTCTTCAAGACGAACTCGTGCCAATAAAAAGAAAAAAAAAATCGCGTCCTCCCTTCTTACTTCATCTTTCAGCTGTACTCCTACTCTCATCTCCCTTCCGTCCTCTTCCAAATCTCAAGAGAAAAAAAAAAGAAGAAAAAATCTGTTATACTTCAAAGTTACGGCTCACTAGCAATCTCCAGGCTTGCGATGCTTGAACCCAAAATACATGAAACTAGGGTTTCGAAAATCAAAGCCTTCGTAATAATTATCGCGACATACTCGGCTATTTCATCAGCCATCGCGGCTCATCCTTGCCCCTACGTGATATTCTCTACTGCCGATCTGAGGTCCTGCTACTGTCTCTTTATACTTCGTGGGAGGCACGTCGAATGGGGGAGTGTTCTCGCGGCGACGTGGGTGGCTTCGATTTCGAGCCGAGGTGGTATCGCGGTTGGTTGTAGGCGCGCGTATGAGGGAGTTTGGCATCGTGAAGCTGGGCAGCTCCTGTGGGCTCGTCGTCGAAGCAGTGGTCTGGGAGGGATGATGCTCGGCGACGTCCAGAAACGAGGCGGTGGCTCGCGTGCGTGGCGCATTCGAGCAGTTAGGGTTTAAGTTGGTGTGCTCGATCGAAGATGGGTTATGGACTCGCGTGTTTGGGTAGTTGACTGGGTCGCATTGGATGGTTGAGGGGTTCTTCGGTGAGGTATAAGCTGACCTTGTTTTTAATTTACTGTATATACATTTTTTTAGTTAAAAATTAGATCTAAATGGTGAATAGCATAACAGTAAGCAGAGGAAAGGAAATAAAAGGATAAAAATACTATTTTGGTTATTTATTGTAAATAATGTATTTTGGAATTAAAGTGTTTAACTAACTTGTTAAATTTATTTTAGCTATCAAAAGTTTTAAGGGAGAAATTATTTGGATAAATCAATTTGTTAGTTCAAAATTTAATTATTCGATTTATTCGAATATTTCAAATATTAATGAAATCATATAAATTGTTATTCAAGGTCGAAATCTAAAAGGAAACAAGCTGGGATGAAATTAAATAGTAATGGATGGCAAAACAAAAGCAAAGGTGAGTTAATCTCACTCAGTTAAATTATAATTTAAATTTAATTGGTTAAATTTAAATATTGATGGATGATTGAATTGATTGATTTGATGGATATGGTATATAGTAGTATATACCAATATATATATATTGGCATATGTATATATTGGAGTTGTTGATATTCCCACATTGTATAGTGGATGAGACCCTATGCGCCGCATAATAGCGGATGATTTTATAAAACCCATATACCGCGATATTCCACCTTGAAGTGGAATTGGTATTGTGCTAACGTTTGTGGATGCAGGGAAACAGGTTGGAGGGATCCAACTGGATTCCTCAAAATATTTAATTTTGTTAAATATTCTGTGATATGATTTTTGATATCCTGTGATGATTTATATTGGATAATCTGGTTGGATTGAATTTCCCAGTATAATGAGTTATCAAAAGTAATTGAATTGGATTTTTGGAAAGAAATAAAAGAGTAAAATTCAAGTTAAATAATTCTAGTGAATTTGAATAACTTAAATAATGAATTGTAAAAGAAATAAAGCAATTTCTAAATTCGAACAAATATGGTTAAAGGGGATTTTGAATTAACATGAGGATAATGAATTTTAAACTAAAGTGATATTATTGGAAAGAATAAAGAAATTATTTTTGAACGTAAGGATTAAATTTAATAAAGGGATAAAGAAGGAATTTTGGAAGTTTTAATTGGTATTTTCAGTTAAAAGGGTTTTAACTCAAAATTAAGAAATAAAATCTGAGAGTAAATGAAATTTGAAATAAATGAAGTAAATAAGAAATTTATTTCAAAGTAAAGTAAAGTAAATGGGAAAATCAATGGGAAATTGATTTGGTTGTTTAAAATTGGAATTTAAAAGAGAAGAAAGATTTTGGAATTTATAAACTGGGTTTATAAAGTAAAATAAAATATCAGGGGATATTTGGGAATATAAATTCAAGGTGGGAATTTATAAAGGGATATGAATTGGTTTAAAAATAAGTGTGATTTATTTTTAAAAGGATGTGAAGAGAAGTGTATTTCTCTGGATAGCCAAGTACGTTTTTCCAAAGCAATTTTTAAATATAAGTTAAAAGTTCTAATTGTGTTTTTAAAAGCATATTTTAGAAAATTGATTATTTCTAAATGTTAAAGCCTAAAGTAGTATTTTCAAAAATCTATTATTGTAGTAATTATATAAAAGTGATTTGGTATTATGTTTTTAAAGAGAGAAATTTAGTTTATATTTATAAATGGTTTTATTTTAAAGTATATATTTTAGTAAAGTATTAAAGTGGTTAAATTTCAATATTATAAAGTATATTTATAATAAAGTGCTTTTAAATTATTTTTAAATCTAAAAGTGTTTTGTACTTGGTGACTCAGTGGAAATAAATATTTGGGGAAATGTATTCCGTAAGCGGAAACTGTTTGAAATTGTTTTCAAATGAGCTTTGAAAATTTGGAAATATATCTTGGAAAGATATTTGGGCAAATAAATAATGTGGGAAATTATTTATTGTGTGATGGTTGCTTGTGGATGTTAATTGATAGTTAAATAACCGACTATCAATATTGGCCAAATGCGCTGATCGTTTCGAAGAGACCGGGATCGAGTTTCCGTATACCGGGATTCTAGGTCTGGAGACTCGAATACCACTTCGATCCAGTTTGTACGTTTCGTGTAACGATTTCGGAGTCGAAGATGGAGCAGTGAAGTGCAAGGGCTAGTCGCTACTAATCCTGAGGATATTTCCAAAATGGATGTAGTAGGAGTAGTGCCTTCGGTTCCGTTCGGACCCGGGACGGACTTGTATGGACGAATGCTTTCGTGACATCGTCAGGTGGACGATGGGAATTCTAAGGGATATGTTCTGAAAAAGGTATCGTTTAGCCTCGAGCCTCATCAACCGGGAATGACTGAAAATCAGGGGTTATGCAGCAAGGCTTCGTGGGTAGCACCCACTTGAGAGTAAAGTCATCCCTGTCTAGATGTCCCTTTTATTTCGGCTTAGTGGTGCGGTTGCTGATCCCAACCGTGGGGTGATTTTATTTGGAATTATCCAGTAAGGGATGATTCCGGCCTTGTGTTGCAGGGGAGCGGGCGTACTCCTCGGTACTGTGATCTAGGCCACGTACTGTGACAGGTGGTACCCCAGTGCCTAGTCATTCGTTGGAAATCCATTCTCCCTACGTGCCTTGTACGAGTTTTGTTTGTATTACCCACGTTGTGGCTAGTATGCTGGAATTTAATCATGTAACAATTTCAGCTATTTTAATAAGTATTTGTGAATAGACACTATTATAATATCAGAGGATTTTGATAAAAAGTGTTTTAGCTATCGTAAGGTAAAAACCCGACATGTTTATTTGTGGCGTGGTCTTACGAGATGCTTTTGTTTTCAAAAGGATTTTTGAAACTTTAATAATCAATTTGAGTGTGATTTTCTCACGCTGGTTTTCCAGACTGACTCGGGTATTGTTTTATATGATGCTCGGGTCAGACCGAGATAAACAGGTTTAGGATATGATGCTGTGGAGCTCAGAAGACGAGCTGGATGACGATACGTACTCCCGTACTTGTTATTATTTTTCCGCTGTGTATTCAGTTGTATGTTATGGATGTTGATGTACTCTGATGATGTATTCTGATGATGTATTATATAAACAGATATAGTTTTTGATTTGTGTAAAGATCTGTTGATATATATTATATTTTATTCCGCTGCGATGGTTAGATTCTGATTTTGTTTTCTATTTTTCTTCTTCTACCTCTTCTTCTTAACTAAAATGGTTCGATTTTCCGGGTCTGGAAAGTTCGGGTCGTTACAGTGGTATCAGAGCTTAGGTTGGCGATAACCTTGGCTCTGGTGGGAATTTTGAGAGTATTAATAGATATGAGCGCGTATTTGTTAGTGAATATAAAATGGTTTTATATTGTGTTGACTTATCGGTTGAGTGTTTATGAATTCTGGTCGATGTGTGGGACGCCACAATATCGATAGGGGTTTCTAAACTCTTAAACAAGATAAACCGACACAGTATTATTTTAAAAATAGGGTAAATGGAATAATTTTACCCAAATTATTTTTGTATATAAAGAAAAGTTTTGAGATTTTCTAGTTAATATATATATGGTTGTTTGGATGTTAGATGTGATAATATTGGATTATTATCATTATTATATGGAAATTTAACTAGAAATTGAAATTTATAACCAAAGTAAAGAATCAAATTTTATAATAAAATAAAATTTGAATATAGATTATAAATGTAATTTATAAATTGGAATATTTAAAATATATATAAATATTCCAATTTCAAATATGGAATAAACTCCATATCCAAATGAGATAGTAATTTAAAATAGAATTCCAGAGAAAGATTTAAATTTAATTGGATGGGTTGGAAATTTGGAATTTTTGAGAAAGGACTTAAAATTCCTTTGGATTTGAAAACGGTTTTCAAGGGTGTGGGAGGAATAGTAGTGATACTATTTTGGGAAATATTTTAAGTTGGATTCGAAGTCTGATGAGATTGGGTACTCAAAAAAAAAAAAAAAAAAAAAAAATATTTGAAATGATTTAAAGTGATAAAAGCACTAAACTCTCTTTGGTCGCTGGAAAATAATTCCGATGATGATCGTGACATCATCGGTGTTCATTTTCGAGTTTCCAAAGAGAAATTGCTACCGAATTGTTTCAAATTGAAATTGTTGCGAACTGGGTTTGATTTTAAAATTCAAAAAGATAATGAAATTTACCAAAGGAGTTTGGATATAGTTGATTTCAAAAAGGGATTTTGAAATTTTGAAAATTTGTGTATACTCTGGAATCTTATTTTGGAATATTTATAGAATAATAATAATGAAAAATATATACTTGACTAAAATTTAATGTATAATCTGGAGTAAAGGGTAAAATGTGAATGCGAAAAAGTAGTCAAGATGGACTAAAAATAATTAATGTTTGGAATTAAAATTCATTGGTTAACTAAAGAATTGGTGAATGAATAAATGGATCAACTATTGTACTTATAAAGTGAAGTTGATATTAATAAGAAGAAATTGGGAAATTGTAATCCAGGAATTAAAATTTAACTTAAGTAAATGGAAGTGAAGGAAATATATTTGAATTTAACTTGAAGTAAGTTATATAAATTGAAATTGAAATTGAATTAAATTGGATAGAAATAAATTCAGCCGAGTATAGATAATATTTAATGAAATAAAATTCTACTCAAACAAATAAATGTGAAAATCGAAACTTGGGATATAAAATAAGATTGAACTCAAGGAAATCAAATAGAATGGATTTCAAGTTAAATGAAAGGAAAATCAAATATGGGATTTGATTAATAGAAAATGCAATCAAGGATTTGAATGGAAGTTGTTGAATAAAATAAACTTAAGTTATTGGGTGGAATTGTTTGAAGAAAATAAATAACTTGAGTAAAATTTTGTGATGGTTATTTGATATATTGGTGGCTGAGTTTAATAGAATGGTTTGGAATCAAACTCTTTGGATATGGAAGAAGTACAATGAAAGCTGTGAATAAATTTAAAATGGAATAGGTTAAATGTAAATTTAGTTGGATTTAACCTAAATGGTTCTAAAGCAGAAGTAATCATTTATTCACATTGATATTGTCGAATTGTATTAGAAAATGGATCGTTTGAGGTAAAACGAGGTTAAATAAAATTCTATGAATTGATAGAAAGGAAATAAAATTGATTCTGGAATCAATTGTAGTAAATGTGAGTTAATATAAGCAATATAATTGATTTTTAAATCAATCGTAATAAATACGTATTCATTTGGATTAAAATGAATAGAATGTAAGTAATGAAGTGTAAACCATTTAAATGGAAGCATTTAATTTGTGTTGGGCCTAATAAATTCACTTATGGAAGTGTTTAGTGAATATTGCTTATGTTGTATGTGTTAGCTAATGAAATTAATTGAAATGATAACAAACTTTGAATATTTGTCACTAACCTGTTTAAATTGAGTTAGTACAGGTTCGGGAAAACCGTTTGGGTGGATTTGACTGCGCTAATTGCTTAAATAAATAACCGCTTTGCTTAAAAATGCTAAAATAAGGTACGCTTACGCAAAAATTCAAAATAGGAGATATGAACTGCATATATTAATATATATTGTGATTTCCGGCCTGAGGCCGATGTATATATATATTTGTGCATCCTGCGATATCGCAGAAGTCCCTCCGTACAAGGGAGACTCTGCCAAAATTTTCCGTAAATTTTGGGAGTTAGTAAATTTTTGAAAATTTTGAAAATTTTCATTAACGATAAATAATCTAAATTTGCTAAGCAAATGGAATTGGAACCGAATAATTGAATCTAGTTTAAATATGAATGTAAAGTAAGTGAAATCGAAAGAACTAAGGAAAGTTATTCTAGATGAATAATTGAATGACAATTAAAATTTGAAGCTGTGAAATGAGAAAATTGTGGATGAGTGAATGTAATCAAACTGAATGTGAATAAAAAGGAAATTGATATAATTATTAATCAATTGAAATTTATACGTAGGATGTACGTATATTATTTTATTCGCATAGCTATTTGATCCAGATTCGAGCACAGAATTTCGAGATAGAGATATCGATCCGAGTTGGAATTTTTCACTCGATTTTCGACGGCGAGCCTGGATATGGAATTTTGGTTGATTCTGGAAATTCTCTATCGTAGTTATGACTATGCAAGGAGAATGACGGTTTCCGATCAAGAAACCAAATCTGAGTCCGCACTAGGAAGTCGGGTGGACGATACTAGTTCGGAAGTGAAATTGTGTGATCGAGTGAGCGATCAAATTTGATATGGCGTACGAATGATATAAGTACATCGTACGAACTTAAATTAAATGAATATTGAAAAATCGTAAAGGAAGTGTATAAAATGAATTGAAATACTGTGAGTGGATATTATTGCAGAGTCATATACAGGTTTATAAAGCAATAGACGAGTTGGGATTTTTGATTATAGAAGAAAATTTAAATTTCTCGACCAAAGGTATGTATTTGAATTCCGATATGAAATTTGATTGGATTTTTGATGCAGCCACTTGGCATTTTGTTTTCTTTTTGAGATTGGGAGGCCGTAGAGCCATTTTGTAGTAGTACCGAGCTAGCCGCGCAAAGGAGACGCTGGCAAATTTTTTTGGGAATTTAGAGAGTTAGAAAAATTTTAAGAAAAAATTGATAATTTAAAATTGAAAATTCAAATTTAAATTTGAATCGATAAGAAGTGATATTGTTTGAGACTTTTGGAAAAAGTTTGGGAAGTTGATAAAGATAATAGTGTATCTTTAATAAAAGATTATTGAGTTGTCGTTAATGACTATCTGGATTGAGAAAATAGTTAAGGGTTATGGACCATTCCTCTTAACTGGTAATTTCGGGGACGAAATTCTTTTAAGGGGGGAGGAATGTGACGACCCGGAATTTTTATATATTTGAAATTGGAATATTTAATTAATTTTAAATATTCAATGGTTAATTTTAACTTGAATTTCAAATATAAATATTTACTGGATAATTAATTTTTGAATTTAATTGTCGGAATTGGGTAAATTATTGAATCTGGAATTTTAAGCTGGTTAAAAATAATTTGAAGACCGATAAAATTTAATAATATTATTTCTTTATTCCTTTACATTAGCCGCTCCTTATCACTTCAACCGAAAACATTTCTAAAGTAAATAAAACTCAAGAAGGTCAAACCCTATTCATTGCAGAAGCCCTATCTTCTGATCGAGCCACTCTACCTAGATTCGTACTCATCCCTTACTAGTTAAATCACGTACGCTTTCCTCTTTGCTTCTTCAAGACGAACTCGTGCCAATAAAAAGAAAAAAAAAAATCGCGTCCTCCCTTCTTACTTCATCTTTCAGCTGTACTCCTACTCTCATCTCCCTTCCGTCCTCTTCCAAATCTCAAGAGAAAAAAAAAAAAAAAAATCTGTTATACTTCAAAGTTACGGCTCACTAGCAATCTCCAGGCTTGCGATGCTTGAACCCAAAATACATGAAACTAGGGTTTCGAAAATCAAAGCCTTCATAATAATTATCGCGACATACTCGGCTATTTCATCAGCCATCGCGGCTCATCCTTGCCCCTACGCGATATTCTCTACTGCCGATCTGAGGTCCTGCTACTGTCTCTTTATACTTCGTGGGAGGCACGTCGAATGGGGGAGTGTTCTCGCGGCGACGTGGGTGGCTTCGATTTCGAGCCGAGGTGGTATCGCGGTTGGTTGTAGGCGCGCGTATGAGGGAGTTTGGCATCGTGAAGCTGGGCAGCTCCTGTGGGCTCGTCGTCGAAGCAGTGGTCTGGGAGGGATGATGCTCGGCGACGTCCAGAAACGAGGCGGTGGCTCGCGTGCGTGGCGCATTCGAGCAGTTAGGGTTTAAGTTGGTGTGCTCGATCGAAGATGGGTTATGGACTCGCGTGTTTGGGTAGTTGACTGGGTCGCATTGGATGGTTGAGGGGTTCTTCGGTGAGGTATAAGCTGACCTTGTTTTTAATTTACTGTATATACATTTTTTTAGTTAAAAATTAGATCTAAATGGTGAATAGCATAACAGTAAGCAGAGGAAAGGAAATAAAAGGATAAAAATACTATTTTGGTTATTTATTGTAAATAATGTATTTTGGAATTAAAGTGTTTAACTAACTTGTTAAATTTATTTTAGCTATCAAAAGTTTTAAGGGAGAAATTATTTGGATAAATCAATTTGTTAGTTCAAAATTTAATTATTCGATTTATTCGAATATTTCAAATATTAATGAAATCATATAAATTGTTATTCAAGGTCGAAATCTAAAAGGAAACAAGCTGGGATGAAATTAAATAGTAATGGATGGCAAAACAAAAGCAAAGGTGAGTTAATCTCACTCAGTTAAATTATAATTTAAATTTAATTGGTTAAATTTAAATATTGATGGATGATTGAATTGATTGATTTGATGGATATGGTATATAGTAGTATATACCAATATATATATATTGGCATATGTATATATTGGAGTTGTTGATATTCCCACATTGTATAGTGGATGAGACCCTATGCGCCGCATAATAGCGGATGATTTTATAAAACCCATATACCGCGATATTCCACCTTGAAGTGGAATTGGTATTGTGCTAACGTTTGTGGATGCAGGGAAACAGGTTGGAGGGATCCAACTGGATTCCTCAAAATATTTAATTTTGTTAAATATTCTGTGATATGATTTTTGATATCCTGTGATGATTTATATTGGATAATCTGGTTGGATTGAATTTCCCAGTATAATGAGTTATCAAAAGTAATTGAATTGGATTTTTGGAAAGAAATAAAAGAGTAAAATTCAAGTTAAATAATTCTAGTGAATTTGAATAACTTAAATAATGAATTGTAAAAGAAATAAAGCAATTTCTAAATTCGAACAAATATGGTTAAAGGGGATTTTGAATTAACATGAGGATAATGAATTTTAAACTAAAGTGATATTATTGGAAAGAATAAAGAAATTATTTTTGAACGTAAGGATTAAATTTAATAAAGGGATAAAGAAGGAATTTTGGAAGTTTTAATTGGTATTTTCAGTTAAAAGGGTTTTAACTCAAAATTAAGAAATAAAATCTGAGAGTAAATGAAATTTGAAATAAATGAAGTAAATAAGAAATTTATTTCAAAGTAAAGTAAAGTAAATGGGAAAATCAATGGGAAATTGATTTGGTTGTTTAAAATTGGAATTTAAAAGAGAAGAAAGATTTTGGAATTTATAAACTGGGTTTATAAAGTAAAATAAAATATCAGGGGATATTTGGGAATATAAATTCAAGGTGGGAATTTATAAAGGGATATGAATTGGTTTAAAAATAAGTGTGATTTATTTTTAAAAGGATGTGAAGAGAAGTGTATTTCTCTGGATAGCCAAGTACGTTTTTCCAAAGCAATTTTTAAATATAAGTTAAAAGTTCTAATTGTGTTTTTAAAAGCATATTTTAGAAAATTGATTATTTCTAAATGTTAAAGCCTAAAGTAGTATTTTCAAAAATCTATTATTGTAGTAATTATATAAAAGTGATTTGGTATTATGTTTTTAAAGAGAGAAATTTAGTTTATATTTATAAATGGTTTTATTTTAAAGTATATATTTTAGTAAAGTATTAAAGTGGTTAAATTTCAATATTATAAAGTATATTTATAATAAAGTGCTTTTAAATTATTTTTAAATCTAAAAGTGTTTTGTACTTGGTGACTCAGTGGAAATAAATATTTGGGGAAATGTATTCCGTAAGCGGAAACTGTTTGAAATTGTTTTCAAATGAGCTTTGAAAATTTGGAAATATATCTTGGAAAGATATTTGGGCAAATAAATAATGTGGGAAATTATTTATTGTGTGATGGTTGCTTGTGGATGTTAATTGATAGTTAAATAACCGACTATCAATATTGGCCAAATGCGCTGATCGTTTCGAAGAGACCGGGATCGAGTTTCCGTATACCGGGATTCTAGGTCTGGAGACTCGAATACCACTTCGATCCGGTTTGTACGTTTCGTGTAACGATTTCGGAGTCGAAGATGGAGCAGTGAAGTGCAAGGGCTAGTCGCTACTAATCCTGAGGATATTTCCAAAATGGATGTAGTAGGAGTAGTGCCTTCGGTTCCGTTCGGACCCGGGACGGACTTGTATGGACGAATGCTTTCGTGACATCGTCAGGTGGACGATGGGCATTCTAAGGGATATGTTCTGAAAAAGGTATCGTTTAGCCTCGAGCCTCATCAACCGGGAATGACTGAAAATCAGGGGTTATGCAGCAAGGCTTCGTGGGTAGCACCCACTTGAGAGTAAAGTCATCCCTGTCTAGATGTCCCTTTTATTTCGGCTTAGTGGTGCGGTTGCTGATCCCAACCGTGGGGTGATTTTATTTGGAATTATCCAGTAAGGGATGATTCCGGCCTTGTGTTGCAGGGGAGCGGGCGTACTCCTCGGTACTGTGATCTAGGCCACGTACTGTGACAGGTGGTACCCCAGTGCCTAGTCATTCGTTGGAAATCCATTCTCCCTACGTGCCTTGTACGAGTTTTGTTTGTATTACCCACGTTGTGGCTAGTATGCTGGAATTTAATCATGTAACAATTTCAGCTATTTTAATAAGTATTTGTGAATAGACACTATTATAATATCAGAGGATTTTGATAAAAAGTGTTTTAGCTATCGTAAGGTAAAAACCCGACATGTTTATTTGTGGCGTGGTCTTACGAGATGCTTTTGTTTTCAAAAGGATTTTTGAAACTTTAATAATCAATTTGAGTGTGATTTTCTCACGCTGGTTTTCCAGACTGACTCGGGTATTGTTTTATATGATGCTCGGGTCAGACCGAGATAAACAGGTTTAGGATATGATGCTGTGGAGCTCAGGAGACGAGCTGGATGACGATACGTACTCCCGTACTTGTTATTATTTTTCCGCTGTGTATTCAGTTGTATGTTATGGATGTTGATGTACTCTGATGATGTATTCTGATGATGTATTATATAAACAGATATAGTTTTTGATTTGTGTAAAGATCTGTTGATATATATTATATTTTATTCCGCTGCGATGGTTAGATTCTGATTTTGTTTTCTATTTTTCTTCTTCTACCTCTTCTTCTTAACTAAAATGGTTCGATTTTCCGGGTCTGGAAAGTTCGGGTCGTTACACATAACATCGGGAATTCCTTTTGTTACAATAAAGTGCGTGTCAATTCATATGCGTACGTCACGTGCTAGGGATGGGGAACTTGTTCCGACCGCCGTTACACAACAAGCAAGTTATTTAGCGATGTGGGACTATTCCAATTTCAAACCGTCGTTCCAATTTTCCACATGCAAGACAACTCTAACAATCTTCCCCTGACTCGCATCCCCTTGGAGTACTTTTATAATGACCTGGAATTTTATCGCTTTAATGTGTGAATGTTTAATTCATTTTAAATATTTAATTTATGGTTTTTAATAGTCAAATAACCCTTTTTTAATTAATAACTAATGACGGAAAACTTGTTTAAAAATTTGGTTTACAAAAATAATTAGTTCAAAGAAAAATAGAAAATATGACCGTAAAGCTTTTCTAAAAATTAAAATTTTCACCATCAAAAAGTTGTTGCAAATGTTGTAAACACCCTAGTACACACATGCACATACATTTACAGATGTTAAAACACTTTTATTTGAAATAATATGATATTAATAAGTATTTAAATAAAGGTTTTATTTAAAATTAAAATAAGAATAAGATGTGACATGAAAAGTGTAAAAGTAAGCCTAAGTACATGGAAACCCTTATTATCCACTAGGTATTTAAATGCTTAGTACTTTGATGTGTGAATGTGATAGGAGAGGGGGGATAATGTGTGTTTCAAGGTAGGATAGGAGGGGGTAGTGATGATGTGGCACTTACGGAGTGGAGGGTATGTACTTAAGGGGCATTTAGGTAATTTTCTTAATTTATTTTCTATAAAACTAGTTTTTAATTTCTCTCTCCCATTCTTAATTCATTCTCAATTCGTTTTCAACTTTTCAAATTTCTATCTTTTTTTTCCTTAAGCTTTCGAAATCTTCTTTAATGGCTTCATAGTATATTTCTAATATTTAAAAATCTCTCCATTTCATCCTTTAAATTCTTAAAACCACTTAAAAATTCATCTTTCTACTTTTAAAACCCTCCTCTTCCTAAAAAAACCCCTACTTCATTCCACCACCCAAGGCCGAGCCTATACAACCATGGTCGAGCCCAATCATGTTAGGGCCAAGCCCAAATTTCATCTCCATGGTCCAAAAATCAAGTTTTTACAAAAAGGAAGCTAAGATCTAGGCTCTTTTCAAGTTCTAGGAAATATTTTGTCTGCTTTCATAGCTTTGGTGAATAAAACTCACATCTTTTTGGGAAAAGTTACGTCTTTACTTATATCTAGTATTTACATGTGTAATTGCTTGGTTATGGGCTAGTTATATGATTTGGTTGTGATTGTGTATGAGTTTATATATGGATTTGCCTTAGACTTGAAAATGAAGTCTAAAAGTGATGGGAATGTTGTAAAGTTTAGATCTTTGCTTATGTTGGTGGTTGTGATATGTTATAGAAATTAATATGTGGTGATATGCTAAGAAAGTTAGCATCTTTACTGGTTTAAGCGTCATGGAATTCTTTGTGTTAAAACTAGGTTTATTGATTTTTTATAATCAAATTGTTTTCAAGTTCAAACTTGTTTTTATTTTTTCAATTTACTTACTTTATGTTTGTTCAAAAGAAAATTTAGAAAATAATTTCAAGTTCCGGTATCCATAGCAATAGTCGCTATGGATGCAGTTTTCGAGAAAAGTTCGACTTTTTGCAAACTTGAGTTTTTATACCTGAGTATACCTTAGAAATATTTTCTAAACTTAACAATAAGTATTAAGATAGTTAATTAAGTATTTGTTAATTAATTATTAATTAATTAAGTTTTGGGTAATTAATAATTAATTAAGTATTAAGTAAGATTTAATAATGCTAATTAAGTAAAGATTAGATATTAATTAATTATCTTTTAAAGTAAGACTTATTTTGATTAATTATTAACTATGTAAGATTAATTTATAATTAATTATTGGTCAAGTATAGGATTAATTTTTAATTAATTATTATAAGTAAAGGATTAATTTTTAATTAATTATATTAAGTACGTGTTTAATTATTATTAATTATCATTTAATTAAGGGTTTTAATTATAAATAAATTATGTATTAAATAAGATTAATTATTTCTTAATACGTAATTAAGTTAGGTTAAGATTTAATTATGATTTAGTAAAGGGTTTAAACTGTTGTTAATTATTTTACAAGGAAGTTTAAATTCTTAATCGCTTATTTTCCAGAAGGCAGTTTGTTCAAAAGATAACTTTCTTTATAAAGAATAGTTTAGACATAAGATATTCTATTGTCGATACTATTAAGTAACCAACAAGATGAATTAGTTACACAATCATTGGCATCTGTTTAGTAGAATACATCCCCGTTCTACTATAAGTTGAATAAATTATTGATGGCGTCTTTTAGCAGAATGAAACACCGTTTTGCTATAGTTAAACCTACTAGATTATTTGAACATCTATTTAGTAGGATAAATCACCATCCCGCTATTATGTTAGTTTGGACATGTATCTGCCAGTTGGTTTATATTGACATGTTATCCCTTGATTTTGGGTTATGGATTTTATTTGCATATATGTTTTTTATGTAAATACTTATGTTGCGACTTGAATGTCTTTATGGAATAAAATGATAGCTTGTTTAAGCACCATTGGGATTTTCTAAGCCTATTTCCAAATTGGACAAGTTATGAATTGGAAATCAATTTAAGATTCATAATGATTTAAAGAAATTTGTTTGATTTATTAATAAGTTTAATTGTGAATTTTATTAACAATGTTTAAGTTAATTATTATCTTAATCAATAATGATTAAGCTAATTATCATTTTAATTAATGATTTTCTTAAGAAACTAATATTTTAAGTAATGGTGTGGAAGTAATTAGTTACTTAAATAAAGAAGTTTAAGTTAAATATTTATTTATTTAACAAGGTTTAACTTAATTAATTACTTTCATAAAGGGTATTTAAAGTTAATTAATTATTTAACAATAGTGTTTAATGTTGATTAATCATTTAAGTAATTGGTGTTTTAAGTTAATTAAGTTATTTATAAATGTTATTTAAGTTAATTTAATTAACTTAAGAATATTCTTTTAAATAATGATATTATTTTATAAATAGGGTTTAAAAGCTTATAAGTTATTTTATTAAAGGGATTTTACTTAGTTAAAAGAACTAAGTAAAGAGTTATATTTTGGAAAGATATCTAGGATTTTGGAAATAAAGATTGGGTTTGTAAAGCTTTGATTTGAACAATTTTATTAATCAAGTTATGAATCAAATAAACAAGTAGTCCTTCTTAATTTTGGTGGTAGGGAAGCATTTCCCTACTTAACACCAAAGGATTAGTTGTTTGGGATTCATAATAAACTGTGTTTTCAAAGATATATGTGTAATCCGTTTAAAATGAATTTGAAATAAAAATTATTCTAAATGGGTTATGAACATACTCATACCGGTGATATAAGTATATAAATAATTTGGGTAAATAATTAAAGAGATATAATTAATATAGATTAATTAAATGAGGCTTAGTGGTTTTCATGGGAAATTAAATCTATGGTTAATGTGTGTTTATTCGGTAGTTAAATAATCGACTATCAAATCTTAGCCAGTTTTTAACTCTGGAAATATTTGAAGGAAACACGAGGATTATAGAGTACAGTTATCTTAAATGATACTACTATATGTATAAACTCGTTGTGTTCTTCCAGAACAAATGATAAGGAGATCCGTCCAATTAAACGGTTAGGGGGCAAACTCACTCTTATCTTGTTTGTTTATTTCCGAAAGAACCGGAGTTGAATTTACCGAAAACCGTCGAATGTTCGAAGAGATCAAGATCAGATAAGTATGAATTATCTGAAAACCATTTCGAACTAACTCAAGCATTCAAATTAAAGACATCTTGAAGATGATGGAATCAAAGACAGAGCTCTTTGAAGTGCAAGGGCTACTTGCTACTAATTCTAAAGGTGATTCCAAAATGGATATGGTAGAAGTAGTGCTTTCAGCTTGTTCATATCCTGAACAGCTTGTATGGACGAATGTTGGCACTGCATTACTACCTAGAAGGCAGTGTTAGCATTCCAAGTGGGATTGCTGTATAAAAGGTAAAACGTCGCCTTTAGCCTGATCAATCAGGAATAACTAAAACAAGGGATATGTAGCAGGGCTATATGTGTATATATGGGTAGCACCCATTAGGGTATGTCTGTTAGGAAATCAAATTCATGGTTTTAATGACAACAACTATACAATGAAAATCAAATGTACATATATATGTATATATACAAGAACTTGCTAAAGTAACATCACTAGAGAGACAAGAATAAAGCTCAAAGAGCATTACAAGAGACGACAAGTTGATAGGATCAATGGAGCAATGACACAGATGCACATAAGCAACATACACAAGTTTCAGACGTCTGAAGACACTAGCCAAACATCTGAAGACACTAGCCAGACGTCTGAAGAAATCCTCTGGAATATAAAACAGAAAGGATCAGACGTCTGGTTAATGAACTCAGACGTCTGAAAGGCTATTGTATACAAAAATATATAGAGCCAGACGTCTGAAACATATACCAGACGTTTGGAGCTGAACTCGAATTTTGAAGTTCAAATTACAACTGCCACATTTGAAAAGACATCTTCGCTTCTCTTCGCTGCAACTCTTCATTACCATCAGAAGCGACCATAGAACACTTGTGAATGGATGAAACTACTCAAGGAATCTCTCTACCATTATAAATAACATCAAGAATCAAAGAGAAGGTTTAACCTTACTGACTTATGCTCTCTGATTATACACTCTATCATATACTCTTGATTTCTAGCAATCTATACTTGTATTCTACTCTTCCAAATATATAGTTCCTCATAGACAATACTCTCTAGATATATATTGGAAGCATTTGTACTATATAGTCAAAATCCGTGTAATAGAGAACACACGGTTGACAAAGAAACTCTGCTATTGTAAACCTGTTCCTCCGGGTGAAGTGAGGGTTATTCGGTGAAAGGAAATTCCAAAGAGGAGCTTCGGGACTGGACGTAGGACGGGAGGTCCGAACCAGTATAAAATCCCTGGTGTGATTATTCTTATTTACTTAGATTAATATTATTTTAGTTGCATCATATATTTTGCCACATATATTTGCATAATCGATCCACCATACTATAGACTTTCAATTGGTATCAGAGCCTGGGATTCTAGAGATCGTAACAACATCCTAGAATAAATGGCTATAAAGAGATCTACTCAAGGAAATAGGAAGAGGAAGAGCAATAAAGAAGAATCAAAGGAAAAAACAAATAATTGCTTCATGGCTAAACTCAGATCACAATCGGTATGCTTGGATTCGTTATATAAAGATCTTCTGTTAGCACATGATGAATTATTAAAAGATTGTAAAACCTTGAATAAAGTTAATAGAATTGCTTTAGATAAGTTAAAAGATTGTGAGCAAGAAATTTCCAGTTTAAAAGAGGAAAATAAATTTTTGATAAAACAAACTAAATGTTTTGAAAATACCGTAGAAGAACTTGTTTCACAAAAAAAATTCCTACAAAAAGAAAATGAGCAGTTAGAAGATAAAAACAATGATCTTTTAGAGGAAATTAATGTTTTGCAAAATAAAAATACTATGTTTGAAAAAGAAAAGGAAATTTTTTCAAAAGAAATTACGGATTTGAAAAGACAAAATGATTTATTACAATCATCTTTAGATAGTTCAGAATCTCGAATTTTTCTTCTCGAAAATGAGAACTGTACAATAAAAAGGGAGAATTCTGAATAAAACAAGCAAATTGATATTTTGAAAAATAGTAATATTTCTTTTGAAAATAATAATTTTGACTTCAAAGCTAAATTTGATAAACTTAACACTGAAGTCTCAAAATTTAATAAATGTCAAAACGATTTAAACATGATTTTATCTAGCTCTAGACTTTTACATGACAAAAGTGGTTTAGGATATAATAAAACTGATCGTAGAAATAGCACTAGATACGCTTTCATGTATAGAAAAAATGTTAGTGCTAGTACTAAATTTCGAGTAAAGTCTAGATCAAATTCTTATAGAAATTCAAATACTGCTATGGTCAATAATATTTATAATTTCTCTAGAAGTACAAAATCATTGAACGGAAATATGAATAAAAATTATCTAAGTATTTGGGTTCCTGTTAATTGGAAAAATAGAGAAAAATACATTGATGATTATTTTGATATGGTAATTAATAATGAAAATTATATTTATAAAGGTTCAACCACACCCAAATGGGTATGGTTTCCAAAGATCTAACCCCCCGAACCCTAACATAGTAAGTGGGTACCAAAAATGATTTTTTATTTATTACAGGTACTCGGAGAAACAAAAGGAAAGATTTTGGAATTTGCAAATATGATTCCCTCATTCTTTTTTGATAATTACAAAGGGGAAGAGATAATGGAAAGCACATATTCAGGGGGAGATTTATAAAAATTACATACAAGTACATTCTATAGTTATCATCATCGAAAAGGGGGAGATTGTTAGGAAATCAAATTCATGGTTTTAATGACAACAACTATACAATGAAAATCAAATGTACATATATATGTATATATACAAGAACTTGCTAAAGTAACATCACTAGAGAGACAAGAATAAAGCTCAAAGAACATTACAAGAGACGACAAGTTGATAGGATCAATGGAGCAATGATACAGATGCACATAAGCAACATACACAAGTTTCAGACGTCTGAAGACACTAGCCAGACGTCTGAAGAAATCCTCTGGAATATAAAACAGAAAGGATTAGACTTCTGGTTAATGAACTCAAACGTCTGAAAGGCTATTGTATACAAAAATATATAAAGCCAGACGTCTGAAACATATAATAGACGTCTGGAACTGGACTTGAATTTTGAAGTTCAAATTACAACTGCCGTATTTGAAAAGACATCTTCGCTTCTCTTCGCTGCAACTCTTCATCACCATCAGAAGCGACCATAGAACACTTGTTAATATATGCAACTACACAAGGAATCTCTCTACCATTATAAATAACATCAAGAATCAAAGAGAAGGTTTAACCTTACTTACTTATGCTCTCTGATTATACACTCTATCATATACTCTTGATTTCTAGCAATCTATACTTGTATTCTACTCTTCCAAATATACAGTTCCTCATAGACAATACTCTCTAGATATATATTGGAAGCATTTGTACTATATAGTCAAAATCCGTGTAATAGAGAACACACAGTTGACAAAGAAACTCTGCTATTGTAAACCTGTTCCTCCGAGTGAAGTGAAGGTTATTCGGTGAAAGGAAATTCCGAAGAGGAGCTTCGGGACTGGACGTAGGACGGGAGGTCCGAACCAGTATAAAATCCCTGATGTGATTATTCTTATTTACTTAGATTAATATTGTTTTAGTTGCATCTTATATTTTGCCACATATATTTGCATTATCGATCCACCATACTATAGACTTTCAATGTCATCACCCTTCTAGATATATATACTTTTATGGATTTGGTTGTGCATGAGAACTCTCGGTAAAGGTTGCAAAGTAACTGGGGTGATGACATATTCGGTACTATCCAGGAAGGGGTAGACCGGTTCCGTGTAGCAGGGGTGCAAGATGTTCTTGTTGACCTCGGTACATTTTTCTAAAGGTGTACCGTGACGGGCAGTATCCCAGTAGCCTTATCTTTGCATGAAATCCATTCTCCAATACGTGCCTTTATGGACTTAATTGTATACGTATTATGCTAGAATTTAATCAATGTAACAATTTTGGCTATGATTTAGCATTTACTTTAAACCCTAGACATTATTATAATCTCACTGGATTTTCTATAGAAAATGTTTTGGTTATCGTAAGGTAAAAACCTGTCTGTGTTTATGTGCGGCATGGTCTTACGAGATACCTTTGATTTTAAAGGGTTTTATAAGTTATAAATAAATTCCTTGTGATTTGAATTTATCACGTTGGTTTTACAAGACTGATCCGGATGTTGTTTTCTTATAATGCTCGGGGTCAGCCCGAGCATATTTTCCAGATTCAGCTAGACATTTTGGAGCTTCAGGAGTCAAGATGGATGCCCAAGACGTATTACTGTATTTGTATTTCCACTATGTTTTCTTGTTGTATTTATCAGCATTTATAAGGACATGTTGTTATAACTGTCCAGACTGATGATGAATTAGTGTTGTATTCTGATGTATGTATGTATATTAAAGTCTCTTTCTTTTTGTAAACACTTGTTTAGTATTATATATTACTCGTCGCATTTGGTGAGATTATGTTCTCTCGTTTTCTTTTCTTTTCCTCAAAGATCTGTCTTTCTATCATTTGGTTGCTCGACACATGAATACCGTGGATGTATTAGTGTGGACTTCTGAGGGTCGAAAATGCGGGTTGTTACAACTTTTGAGATCATTATTTGTCTACATAGCTCAGTTCGTAACCTTCGATTGTGATACCACTTATTGTGTAACGACGGTCGGACCAAACTCCTCATCTCCAGTACGTGGCTATGAGTTGGCACATACATTATTGTAACAAAAAGAATCTCTAACGTTGCGTGCCTACCAACCCATATTAATACACCACTTCTCCAACTTATTTAGCGATATGAGACTATTCCAATTCTAAACCATCATTCTTCCTTGCCACAACCATAACAATATATATGTATACACACACATATGTATACATACATACATACATACTTAGATATTTATATATGTATGTATGTATGTATATTAGATCCATAAATATGAAATTTTATATGATAAAATTTACAAAACCAATTTGTAACATACCCCAATTTGAAACTTGAAAATGACCACTAATATGATGTAGTCATCGTCGGTATTATTTTTCAACTATGAAATGAGGTCCATTATTATATCATTAACAGCAGAAAGCATAGGTAAATAAAATTTTCACAGAACTTTTTTTAATGCATTCATCACTTTCTTTCAAATATATAACCCAACGAATGGATAAAATATAATAATTACATAAATAAGCTTTCAAGAGCAACATATGACTATGTCACCTTGGGTGATCTACGAACGATTATAAACCTTGTCACTATATACATACATAAGAAGCTATGATACACAACAGAATTAAAATTAGTACTAAAATTAGTTTGCCCATTGCATGTTTTCAATATACTTTTGTTTGCCTAAAGAAACCTATAAACTCCTACTCTCGACCAACTCAAAGGAGCACTTGAGAGTTTAGGGGAAAATAAAAAACTAAGGGTTAGGCAAAAAGTTTGGTATGAATAACATTGGTCTTCCAAAACATCAATGATACATAGTGAGACCATGCAACTATGTGGAACAGGTTTTTCCTCACTAGTGTCTTACCAAAACCTAAATGCTGGTCTACTTGCAACAACCATGGTTATAACATACTAAAACATCATGAAAAATGAGTTGAGGAGGATTATGACCATAAATTCAATAGGGTTCAAGTGTTATACATTCCTTATGCCTACCCATTATATTTGCTTTCCTTTTTTCTATGCCTTTCATAGCATAATGTATTCCATATTTTTAGGTTTTTATACACATTTCCTAAAGTTTAAAATACGTCGATATAGTTTCCAAAAGGTCACCGTTCTCGTATTAGTTTTCATAGGCCAACTTAAAACCTATTTGGTTGACTCAAGCCTAAACCAAGTGAAACCATAGTTTTTGTTTCCATGAGGATATTAAGATATCCTCATGATAAAGAAATTTAGTGGGCATCCCTACTCGACCCGTTGGATGCGTACACAAATGTTTTTATCATCGATGTTGGCGAAGCCCTGTGGGTTTGGATAGTCAACCAGATAACCAATGGGCTTAATTGGTTACAGTGTGGGGCGCTACACTGACATAAGTCCCACAAAACTTAACATCGTCTTCTAGACATTGAACTAGTCATTTTATCATGATCAGTTTTAAACATCCTAATATGTTTAGACCTTTTCTATTTCTTAGATGCAATTCTACTCGTACAGAAGTTCAACCTGAACATACCTACTAATTGAATAACCCCATACAGTCATCAATTCTCAATCTTCAATGTCATTAATATTTAGTAATTTTACATAAGTGAGCATATTAAAAATATGTAGCCAATGATCAATTTTAAATAATTTTAATATTTTTGATTTAGGAATTAGTAACATAGTCCATTCAGGAAATAACACTTCCTTCTAGCAAAATTGATGGATATCAGCTATTCGCTTAGAGTAGAATTAAGGGAATTGTTTGAAATATGTAATTTAAAAATGTTTTAATTTCTGATGTGTATAGACCCGAAAATAATTTTTCTTAGGATTTTTACTTTAACTAGTCCCTATAGGGTATTACTTTAGGTCAATTTATTTTACTTTGTAATATTCAAGTTCTACAACAATGATAATGAATAAGATATTAAGATCCAGTGTTGGAACATTTGTGAATGTTTTTTCTCCAAATCATTTTATAAAATTTTAGACTTTTCGAGCGTTAAAATAAATTTATTTAAATTCATTTAGAAAGTTAATGCTGCACTTAAGGCTAAATTTAACATATGGCTTATCATGCGTAACAAAATTAACACAACTGATCTTTTAAAGAAAAAAACCTTTTTAGATTAGAAAAATGCATCATTTGTAATTTGGAATATGAAATTGTTGGACACTTACATTACAATCATCTTTCATCAATGCTATTCTTTTAACATTCTTAGTAGTTTTTATTTTAATATTCTTATGGGTATAAATTCTGACATTTATTATAGTACTTTTAGGTTTTTTTACATTAGCTGCCATAGAATTTCATTATATACCATTTATACTATTATTTCTTTGTATCTGTGATTTGGGAGAAATCAAAGAATTTTTAGCAATATTAACACTCCATCTACAAATTTGATTTATGCTATTAGTTTAAGTTTTTATAATGGTTAGCTACCCCTAAATATAAATTGGATAAAAATGTAAACTTTATGGAATTTCATAAAAAGTGAAATTCCATTTAGAATTTTTGAAGGAAAAAATTATTTTGAAAAATAGAAAAGTTAATAATTCTTTAAGTATTTTACTTATGGAGGATTTTAATGATGTTTCTATAGAATCTTTTTTATTACTAGAAAACCAACTTAGTTTTTAAACTATATATGATTTTAATGCATTCTATCATTCTTTTATTTTCATACATGCTTTTATTAAATTTGTGTTGTTCTATTCAAGTTTCATTATTGCTTTATCTTAACATTATTGTTTAACATACTTTAATAGTATATGAGTTCTTTATATATACACATCCATATTAATGTATTTAGTTGCATTTAATATAGTTGTGTATAAAGCATATATTATTAAATAATTTAATAATGTTAATAATGATTTTTATTTTAAAATAATGAATTTATTTGAGGTATCAATATGGATTACTAATATATAATAAATAGCAAGTTATCTTAAGATTCATTATCAATACGTTTTATCGAGTCACGTTAGTTTTGAATAACGAAAGAAAAAATGGCGTACTTTTCCTACCGTTACTGTTCCCTTGTCTTTCCTCAAGTTTCTTATCCACCGATGGTCTTCCTCAAATCAACTTCAATCCCGCCTCTCCCACTTGTCTTCGTACATTTGCTGACGGACTCAAATCTTGATATTCTCGTCATCGTAATTTCCAAATCCGTAGATCTGCATCTCACTTTCCATGTTTGAGGCGTCAAGGCAACATTCGGATTTACTACCGATGTGGAGGGTCAGACCACCTTGTGGCAACTTGTAGAGATCCTATACGTTGTTTTCACTATGGCAAGTTCGATCATAAAAATCCTCTTACGTGTTGTTATTCTGATCAGAGGCAAATAGCGATCATTCCTCTTCGACCTCTACTTTAAAGCCAAAAAATCCAAAAGATTACTACCTATATTTTTATGTCCAATACCTTAAACTGCAAACCCAAATTAAATCCTTTATTCGGCCTTCAACGATGGCCTTGGTATTAAAAAAATTGGAGTGCTTACTTGCTGCTTTCGACAATTACGCTACCAAGGCCTCTTGCTTGCAGCCAAAATCTGAAGTGAGTAAGCATCATCTTAGTAAACAGTTTAATGACGACTGTTTGGTAGCTCGAAATACAGTTGATCATGTGCCAGTGAATTCGCTAGATGCATTGACCTTGGGCCCTAGGGTTTGGGCTTGTCAATAGCCAGTTGATAGTGCACCAGTTAACCATCACTGTGTTGTATTCATTTCTACTAACAACTTGTTGATGGACTATAACAACGCTTGTCTAAACTCAAGCTTGAATTTTGTAAAGGTAAACAAGAACCGCTTCAAACAGAAAGCGCTAGAACGTTTCACCACTCATACTCATAATAGATTTGAGGTTTTGAATGAAATTGGTTTGGATAATAAGGTCGAAGAGCCTGTGTGTTTGGGGAGGAGAGTGATGTTTTTTCCAATAGGCCTATGTCTACAGTAAGGGATAATGCTGAGGATTTGGTAGGAGGAAGGGATATAATAAGGCGGTGTGGTGGTCTAGTTGCTAAACTTAATAGAAATATCGAGGCATTAGACATCACGATAATTAGAGGTGTAGTTGATTGTGGAGTGGTAAATAAATGCAATGGGATTAAACTTTGTGTAGTTATAAGTGCAGTAGATTATATGCATAGGGATTTCTTTAATGCTGGCCAGTGCTTGGAAAGGATAGCATGTTTACGTGATAGTGAAAATTTTATGCACTATTTGGCACATGTTAGCTCATTGGAAAACTTTCTTCTTGAATTAGACTGTGTGAGCAAATCGAAAATGTATAAGGATGAAAAGAGCAGTAGTTTAGATACTCTAAGTGATGTTGAGGAGGGATCAGGATTTTTGGTGTAGCCTGGTAGTTATGCAAACAATAACTCTTTAGTATAGCCCGATAATGATGAGGAGATTGCGATGAATATGAAGTCGATTGATGAGGATGCAGTCGGAACGGTGAAGCAGGAGGGGGCGGGGTGTTAGGCAGCCGATGGTGGGGAAAGAGGGTATTGGCAGCAAGGTTGTTCATGCTTTTCAGGGTGGTAGCTCGATTGAGTTTGCAGGGACAATTATAGTTGATAATGACTTTGACTGTTAATGCACCAACGGATCTAAAATGCTCTACTAGGAGGAAGTCTCTACTTTATGGCGGCCGAGTTAGAAGTGCTCGACTCTAGGGGTCTTCTTCGACAGCGACTACTAGAGCTCGATGCTCTCGTTCTGGATCGGTTATTTCTTTAGGTAGCACTTATTATCACACTATGTTGAATGACTTACCCACTAGTTCTATGTTTGCTTTAGCTAAGAGAGTCGGTTTTATCTTTGATTTGGATTAGTTTGATACAGAATATATTGGAGACAAAGAATTAGAGAGGGTTAGATCACTTAGCTTATGAGATTAGTTGGAATTTTAGGGGTTTGCACAATCCAGATAAGTGCAACAAAATTAGATCCTTTTTAAAAGATAATTACATTGATGTAGCTTTATCACAAGAAACTAAAATAGGGAGTCCCGATTACAGATTCTATAAAAAAATTAGAGGGGTTTCTATCTAATTAGCTGGGTCTGTCTCCCTACTATGGGTAGTTCGGGAGGCTTAATGGTGGGATGGAAACATAATTGTGTTAAACTCATGCAATTTATTATTAATGTTTACTCGATGAAGGTCATATTCATGGATTTAAGGGACGATTCCTTATTAAATATTTTCAACGTTTATGGGCCCCATAGTAAGATTGATAGAAGGGTACTTTGGAGCAAATGTCTCGAGTTTAGATCCCTCTTTGTTGGCCCTTGAGTGGTAAGAGGAGATTTCAATGTGACTAGGTTTTTAAGAGAGCGTACGCCTAGAGAAGGCGACATCTCCGCTATAGAAGAATTTGACTAGTTTATTATTAACGAAAATTTGATAGGATTACCGCTCAGTAACAGAAGGTTTACTTAGCCAAATAAGAGAGAAACTCCTTCAATGGTGCTCCTAGATCGATTTTTTATCAGTGAGTTGTTGGAAGATAGATTCTCGGTCCTCCGTGTTAGCAGGTGTAACACCGCTAATTTTTGATAACATTATTTATGAGATTTAATTAGATAAATTAAATAGAATAATGTAAATAATTAGAGTGATAAGGGTATTGGGATTTGAAAATTAATTAGAGGCCGTGCTTATATAAATATAAATTAAAAAGATGGGTTTATGTAAATGGTTATATGATAACTAATTGGAGAATAAGGCTAAGGGCAATATGGGGGATAGTCATTCACCATATCCTTAACCCCTAAACCCTTAGTCCCATTCTCATTTTCACACGTTCAAACTCTAAAAAACATAAACAAAGAGATGCAAGCCGACCATCACATAGGGGAAGAAAAATTCAAGTAAAGCTAAGGAATCGAGCTAGAAGAATGAATCAAGTTCAAATCTCAAGTCCTTATCCTAATCAATGTGAATAATAATCAAAACCATCTCTATTTTTGTTCTTATGATCATTTGGTTTTCAGGTTTAAGATTAAATCCATTATGATGATTTTGTTGATAATATGCATGGATTTTATAACAATTTCGATTTAAACAAGGTTGTTTAAATATTGTTTTATATGGTTTTAAGGCTAAAACCGATTATAAATCATTTCAAATTCCATGAGAAAATTATATGTTATGTAAAACATGATTTTGGAAATGGGTTTTAATTTTTATAATATTTCAAGATATGTAAAATGTATTATGAATTTTCAAAGGAAAATATGTATAATTGGGTTTAGAAATTAATTTTGGGTATTTTATGAAGAATTTGGGTCTAAAATTTATTTATGTTAGATAACATATTGAAAGTGAATTTCTGTAATTTTTGGGGATTTTTTCTAAGTGGTTTACTGTGGAAACTAATTTTTTTTAGAAGGAAGGACTTATTTGCATTATTGGATTTTGCATAATGGAAGGGCTTATTTGTTAGATTAATCCTTGATTTAGATCTGAGATTATGCAGAAATATTTTGAAAAGGAGACTGAAAAGTTTTGGGAACCAATTAAATGTTTACAAATTGGCAGGTTAGTTACAAAACGTTTACTTTAGTTGGCATTAATTCAGTTTTTCCCAGAAAAGTGGGTTCTGCCTCCTTTAGAAGCACCTTTCGACCCTATGCTTCAGCCTTCAATCAAGTCGAAACCTACCAGGTCGAAACCAACCAAGCCGAAACCAATACACAAGGTATCAACGTGATTGGTACGTAGTGGATTGGAGGAACACGGAAGGCATGGAGTCGAAACCCTTGCTTTTGATGGGGTCGAAACCTTTGCTTATTTTCAAAAGATATGTGCCTGCCTTGTTTTCAAAAGAATGCTTTCGGCCTAGTCGAAACCTTTACTTTATCTTCTGAAGTAAGGCGCTTGCCTGTTTTACGGAATGCTTTCAAAGGAGTCGAAACATATGCTTTCGAAAGGAGTTTTCTAAATAGCTTTCGAAGAGGTTTGCCATCTGTTATTTTAAGTATAAGCTTTCGAATGAGTTCCTCTATTTATATAACAATGCTTTCGAAAAGGGTGGTTTCGACCCACTCGAGACCCTGCTGCCGTTCATTTGGCCTTTCGAATGTATTGAAGTCATCAATGCTTTCGAATGGTAGCTTTTGTTTTAAACTTATACTAAGTCACTTCCTAAAGGCATTTGAAAGGGTATAAGGGTTTCGAAGACAATGGTGTCGGAAGGGGGTTTCGACCCTATCCTTCAATGTTTTACTTTAATGTTCTAAGCTTTCGAAAGGGTGGTTCTGAAGCCATCAAACTCTTCCCCAAATAATTTTATATAAGATCATTGATTTCGAAAGGGTTACTTTCATTGGTTTCGAAAGGGGTACTTTCGTATATATTCGCTTTGACCCAAAAGATATTTTGAAGGTAAACCCAATGGTTTCGAAAGAGGTGCTTTCAATTGGTTTCGAAGGGGAGATACCCCAACATTTTCGAAAGGTATGTTTATGGTGTTTTGAAAAGAGGATTTTATTGCTTTCGAAGGAGGCTATCCAATGGTTTCGAAAGCCTTAATTTTCAAAACAAAGAACCCAATCTCAATTTTTAAAGGAAAACCATGGCATAAATAAAGGAGTTTTGAAATAGCTTTTAAGTATGAAGTTTTTGAAGAAGCTTTCCTTGATAAAATAGCAGGTTAAAGGGATTAGCCATGTTTTATATGAAAATGATTTCAAGGATATTAAACCACAAGTGTTTGTACTATTATTTTATTATGTTTGCTTATTCATATACATATTCATTTTAAAATGGACCGATAACTGTATTTTGGGAGAAAGGGCAGAATAACCAGCTAGGTTGACCTAGTAGTGAATATAAATTGAATAACTCCAGAATGAGTTGAATTGCATCTAGGTGGTCAGGAAGACCAGAATATAGGATGCCCAAACACTGATTAAAGAAGTTGTTAGATAGACTGGTTCATAGTAAACCCATGAAAACTATGTATAGAAAAAGTTATTGGCAGGGGGCTAATAGGTTCACGGTAAACCCATGAAAACTATGATTAGATTGAGTTATTGGCAGGGGCCAATAGGTTCATAGTAAACCCATAAAAGCTATGATTAGAAAGAGTTATTGGCAAGGGACCAGTAGGTTTGTAGTGAACCCATGAAAACTATATTCGGATTAAGTTATTGACATAAGTCGATAGGTTCCTAGTTAACCCATGAAAACTAGGATAAGAGTGAAGTTATTGGAGTTACCAATAGGTTCAGGGTGAACCCATGAAATAATAAAGTTATTGGCAGGGGCCAATAGGTTCTTAGTGATCCCATAAAAACTTTGAAACTGGACAGGGAGTCCATAAACACTAAACAGGTTATTAGTAAGCCCATGAAAAGTAATAGGTTAATAGTGATCCTAGAAACTATAAATGAGATAGTTAATCAAAATGAATGGGGATGGGAAATCTAGAATTGATTTACTTGTTTGCATAACATCATAATATTTTGAATTGCTATGTTTTAACCATTGTGGATGCAGGAGCACAGTATATGGTTTTATAAAGTTTTTAGGATACTAGTGAGGGGAAAACCCGTTCAGCTAAGCGGCGTGGTCTCACTAGATATCTAAATGGTTTGAGATGGTAGGTTATTATTCATACCAGGCTTTATGTCTGACTCGAAGTTTATATTTTCCCCTTAAACTCTCGGGTGCTCAACTGATTTTGAGTAGTTTGAGAGTTGAGGTTTTCAAGTACCTCTTTAGACGAATAAGCTTTTGGAGATGTGCATGAGGCATGAAAGATAGCTATTTTGAGTTTTTTTGTTTTAATTCCGCTGTGTTTGTGTTGTAAAGGCAAAGTTGTTTAATTGCCTATATATACTCTGATCATCCAAGGGGGCATCTTCATATGTCGCTCTTGACGTATGTTGTAATAATTATATTTTATCTGAACGTGGTTTGCGTGTTGGGATTATGTAATGAACTTGAAATGTTTTGAACTCGTATGTGAAAGTTAATTGTTAATTTTAAATTTTTTACATATCCATGTGTTCCTGTGTATCAATGTATCTAACATCACCGTATTTTGTCGTCGAGGATTAATAACTATGGATGATTGCAACATCCGTAGCCGTTAGTTTTGGGCCTCCTAGTGGGGGATGTAACAAGCTGGTATCAGAGCATAGGTTTAGAAAGTTAAAAGAATTTAAACCTAAAAGATTTTTTAAAACATAATCCAAGGAATCAGAAAATAAGATTGGGATTTGGGTAAATCTTATAGTAACGTACTTGTATTTGATATATATATATATGTATGTATATATATATAAGTACGTATTCCCCTCTTTCTTAGACTGTTCTTCTGTATCTTACTAAGGCTTGTATGCAGATTTACGAGAAAGAAGATATGGAGGTAGGAAACGAAAGAGGAAATCTCGGTGGAGGAAGCATCACAACCAACGGTAATGCTCGACCCACCAGGAGGAACCCGGGTCGACAGGCTAATGCTAACCAAAATGCAGAAGCCAATGTGGGTGCTGGAAATCCACCAGTAGATATGGGGATGATGTATTAGTTCTTTGTCAATTTGATGCAAGCAGGAGCTGCTACTGGTCTTGCTGGGAATGTTGGAGGAGCTAATCCTGTGGCTCCAGTTGGGAATAATTATGCTAAGCTGAGTAGAGATTACAATAGTCTTGGTGGAAAGCCATTCATGGGAACGTAGGATGCTATCGAAGTTGAGAATTGGTTGTTGCATTGCGAGAGAATATTTGCTGATTTGGGTTTAGATGATGAGTAGAAGAGGAGATTAGCCTCTAGGCAGTTGCAAGGGTCAGCAATTCATTGGTGGAATAGTGTTACCGCTGGAGTTCCGTAGGAGGAATTGACTTGGGCAGATTTTGGTAGGAGATTTGAACAAAGGTTTTTGTCTGAGGTTGCCAAGTCAGCATTGTTGAGAAAGTTTATGCATCTGGTATAGGGAGATATGTCGGTTATTGAGTATGCCACTAAGTTCGATGAGTTGTCCCGTTATGGATATGCTACCATAGATACCATCATCGGAAGGAATGAGAAGTTCATTAGAGGACTGAGACCCGAGATTGCTAAGGCAACCCTACCACATCTCCGGGATCCTTGTAATGTAGTGGTGGAGATGGCAATTCGCCATGAGGAGATGCTTGCTATTTGTACTAGAGAGAAGCCAGTTGAAACCCAGGGTTCTCAAGGGAAGAAGAGAAAGTTCTTTAAGAAGAAGGGAACCCAGAAAGGAGATGCTACCAAGAAGGCAAAGGCTGACTTAGTTTGCTTTAAGTGTGACAAGAAAGGTCATTATGCTCATGAGTGCCGGTCAGGCAAGGGGAAGAAGGCTGTTGATAAGAAGAATGTAAAGTGTTTCAACTGTGACTAAGTTGGGCATTATAAGAACCAGTGTCCGGAACCAGTTAGGGAAGACAGAGGAAAGGTTTTTGCTATTGGACCATCATCAGCTAGGCCAACTGCAGTTGAAAAAGGGAAGATTGTGATGGAAGGTATATTTTTGATTCAGAGTATACCAGTTAGGGTACTATTTGATACCGGTGCATCACATTCATTTATATCTCAGTGTTTGGTTGATAGGTTATGCTTAGAACCCACATATCTTGTTACTTCCTTAAGGGTTGCAATTACAATAGGAGGATATGCAACTCTAGCAATGAGATGTGACCAGTTAGAACTTGATTTGTTAGGTCATAAGTTTGCATGCAGTTTGTATGTTTTTGATTTCATAGATTTTGGGATCATCTTGGGTATGGATTGGTTGAGCTGGTATGAGGGTAGGATATTTTGCCAGGATAGGGAAATATCATTGAGACACCCTGATAGCCATAACCGAATCATATTCTCAGTGGAGAATTTTGATCGGAGTGTTTATGCTTTGTTAAGTGCCATGGGAATAGAAGAAGAGTTAAGTCAGGTTCGTATAGCAAGAGAGTTTGCAGATGTCTTTGAGCCAATTACAAGCTACCACCGAAACGAGCTATTGAGTTTCGAATAGATCTTGTGGCAGGAGCTGAACCTGTGAGTAGACCACCTAGTAGAATGGCACCGACCGAGACGAATGAATTGAAGGTGCAGCTAGTGGATCTAGAAGGAAGGAATTCTATTAGACCAAGCAGTTCGCCTTAGGGAGCAGCCGCTGTGTTCGTAAAGAAACCGGATGGGTCGTTAAGAATGTGTATCGACTATCGTAAATTGAACGAGAGGACGATCAAGAATAAGTATCCTTTGCCGAGAATTGATGATCTATTTGATCAATTATGTGGAGCCAGAGTATTTTCCCAGTTGGATTTGGCGATAGGTTTCCATCAGTTAAGAGTGGCAGAGGACATTATTCCTTTGACAACATTTTGAACTAGGTATGGTTCGTACGAGTGGTTAGTAATGTCATTCGAGTTAACAAATGCACCTGCTTTCTTCATGGATTTGATGAACCGAGTTTTCCGAGAGTACTTGGATAGGTTCGTATTGGTATTTATAGATGACATTTTAGTATACTCTAAGGATGAAAGAGAGCATGAGGATCATCTTAGAATAGTGCTTGAGGCGCTGTGGCAGCATCAGCTGAAGGCGAAGTTTACTAAGTGTCATTTTTAGAAGAAAGAAGTTAAGTTTCTTGGTCACGTGGTTTCAAAGAAGGGCTTGTCAGTCGATCCATATAAGATCGAAGCTGTTAATAATTGGAAGAGATCAGAGACGGTGATTGAAATTAGAAGTTTTCTTGGACTTGCTGGCTATTACCGGAGATTCATTAAGGACTTCTCGCGGATAGCAACACCTTTGACTAAGTTAACCAGAAATAAGGTGAAGTTTGTCCGGTCCAACAAATATGAGGAAGCTTTCCTTAAGTTAAAGCATTTGTTGACCAATGCACCAATGTTAGTAGTTCCAGACGGAAACCAAGGGTTGGTGGTGTTTACTGATGCATGTGGGACAGGATTGGGAGCTATGTTGATGTAGAGGGGGTAAAGTTATTGCCTACGCTTCACGACAGCTTAGACCGTAAGAAGTGAGATATCCTACTCATGATTTGGAGTTGGCTGCGGTGATCTTCGCATTGAAGATTTGGAGGCATTATCTCTTAGGGGAGATATTTGAGTTATACACAGATCATAAGTCTTTAAGGTACTTATTTTCTCAGAAGGTGCTGAATATGAGACAGCAGAGGTGGTTGGAGATTTTAGCTGCTTATGATTTTGGTATAGAGTATACTCCTGGGAAAGGAATAAGGTAGTGGATGCTCTTAGCAGAAGACATCAGAATGTGGTATTACCAATGTTGGCAGAGTGGAAGGATTTAGAAGCTTTGACTACTTGTGGTGTGCAGTTAAGGTCGAACGCTAGTTCTAGTCAGAGTATCGCTATGTTGTCCTGTTTAGACGTTCGATCAGTGTTGATCGAAAGGATTGCTTCTAAGCAGAGGGAGGATCCAGTATTAGACAAGAAGAGTAGAAGGCTTGAGGTTGGAACAGAGATTGATAATCTAAGAGGTTTTAGTCTTGACCAGAGGGGATGGTTGAGGAAGAAGAGACGATTATGTGTTTCGAATGTTGAGGACTTAAGGAAAGAAGTTTTTGGAGAATGTCATCGACCCAAGTTTATGATTCATCCTGGAGGGACCAAGATGTATCAGGATATGAAGAGGAGCTTCTTTTGGGAAGGTATGAAGAGGGATGTTGGCTTGTGGGTTATGTAGTGTACAAACTGTCAACAAGTGAAAGCCGAACATCAGAAGCCGAGTGGGTTGCTTCAGCCTTTGGAGATTCCAGTTTGGAAGTGGGATTCGATAACCATGGATTTTATAGATGGGTTTCCAATGCCAAATAGAGGAAATGAAAGTATATGGGTTATAGTGGACAGGTTGACCAAGAGTGCCCATTTCATTCCAGTTAAGTTAACCAGGACGGCACCTGTTTTAGCTAAGCTGTTCATGAAGAACATATTTAGACTATATGGGATTCCTAGTAGTATAGTCAGTGACAGAGATGCTTTATTCACTAGTGAATTCTAGAAGAGTCGACAGGATGTTTTAGGCACTAAGCTCAAGATGAGTACTGCGTATCACCCTTAGACAGATGGGCAGACAGAGAGAGTCAATAAGGTACTCGAGGATTTATTGAGAGCTTGTGCATTGGACTTTGGTGGATTTTGGGAAGATCACCTACATTTAGTAGAGTTTTCCTATAATAATGGTTATCAGACTAGTATAGGAATGGCGCCTTTTGAAGCTTTGTATGGAAGGCCATGCAAATCACCAGCATGTTGGTTGGAGACTGGAGAAAGATTAGTCTTAGGTCTAGATTTGGTTAAAGAGGCGTTAGAGAAGATTGAGTTGATTCGAGAAAGGATGAAGGAAGCTCAGTCCAGACAGAAGAGTTACGTAGATAAGAGGCGTAAAGACCTAGAATTCTCAGTTGGAGATAAGGTTTTCATTAAAGTATCACCGATGAAGGGTGTGGTGCGATTTGGAAAGGCAGGGAAACTAGCACCAAGCTATGTTGGTCCATGCCAGATTATGGAAAGGATTGGAAAGCTCGCATACAGAGTTGAGTTGCTGAGCGGTATGGTAGGTGTCTATAATGTATTTCATGTGTCTCATCTTCGCAAGTATGTGCATGATCCAGAGGCTACTATTCCTCCGGAAAAGTTGGAAGAGTTGATAGTAGAGCCGAATTTGACTTTTGTGAGACAACCAGTTCGCGTTGTAGAGAGAGATGAGAAGAGATTGAGGAACAAGACAGTCAGGTTGGTGAAAGTTCAATGGAGCAACAACGAGAAGGACTGTACTTGGGAGACAGAAGACAGGATTAGAGATACTAATCCTGATCTGCTTTGATAGTATGTCTATATTAGATTTATATATATGATTGCTAGTCAGGTAGGCTAGTATGGTTGTTAGGTGATGTTACAGATGATTGCTATGATTAGTATTTAGTACTTACTGAATTTAGGGGACAAAATTCTTTAAGGAGGGGAGCCCATAACACCCCTAATTTTTGATAACATTATTCAGGAGATTTAATTAGATAAATTAAATAGATTAATGTAAATAATTAGAGTGATAAGGGGATTGAGATTTGAAAATTAATTAGAGGCCGTGCTTATATAAATATAAATTAAAAGCATGGGTTTATGTAAATGGTTATATGATAACTAATAGGAGAATAAGGCTAAGGGAAATATGGGGAATATCCATTCACCATATTCTTAACCCCTAAACCCTTAGTCCCATTCTCATTTTCACACGTTCAAACTCTAAAAAAACATAAACAAAGAGAAGCAAGCCAGCCATCACATAGAGGAAGAAAATTCAAGTAAAGCTAAGGAATCAAGCTAGAAGAATTAATCAAGTTCTAATCTCAAGTCCTTATCCTAATCAAGGTGAATAATAATCAAAACAATCTCTATTTTTGTTCTTATGATGATTTGGTTTTCGGGTTTAAGATTAAATCCATTATGATGATTTTGTTGATGATATGCATGGATTTTATAACAATTTCGATTTAAACAAGGTTGTTTAAATATTGTTTTATATGGTTTTAAGGCTAAAACCGATTATAAATGATTTCGAATGCCATGACAAAATTATATGTTATGTAAAACATGATTTTGGAGATGGGTTATAATTTTTATAATTTTCCAAGCTATGGAAAATTTATTATGAATTTTCAAAGGAAAATATGTATAATTGGGTTTAGAAATTAATCTTGGGTATTTTACGAAGAATTTGGGTCTGAAATTTATTTATTTTAGAAAACATATTGAAAGTGAATTCCTGTAATTTTGGGGATTTTTTCTAAGTGATGTACTATGAAAATTAAATTATTTTAGAAGGAAGGACTTATTTGCATTATGGATTTTGCATAATGGAAGGGCTTATTTGTTATATTAATCCTTGATTTGGATCTAAGATTAAGCGGCAGTATTTTGAAAAAGAGTTTGAAAAGTTTTGGCAACCAATTAAATGTTTACAACTAGGCAGGTTAGTTACATAAAGTTTACTTTAGTTGGCATTAATTCAGTTTTTCCCAGAACAATGGGTTCCGCCTCCTTTAGAAACACCTTTCGACCCTATGCTTCCGCCTTCAATCAAGTCGAAACCTACCAGGTCGAAACCAACCAAGCCGAAACTAATACACAAGGTATCAATGTGATGGGTACATAGTGGATTGGAGAAAGGCGGAAGGCATGGAGTCGAAACCTTTGTTTATTTTCAAAAGATATGTGCATGCCTTGTTTTCAAAAGAATGCTTTCGGCCTAGTCGAAACCTTTACTTTATCTTCTGAAGTAAGGCGCTTGCCTGTTTTACGGAATGCTTTTGAAGGAGTCGAAACATATACTTTCGAAAGGAGTTTTCTAAATAGCTTTCGAAGAGGGTTGCCATCTGTTATTTTAAGTATAAGCTTTCAAATGAGTTCCTCTATTTATAGAACAATGCTTTCGAAAAGGGTGGTTTCGACCCAGACGAGACCCTGTTGCCGTTCATTTGGCCTTTCGAATCAATTGAAGTCATCAATGCTTTCGAAGGGTAGCTTTTGTTTTAAACTTATACTAAGTCAATTCCTAAAGGATTTCGAAAGGGTTCAAGGGTTTCGAAGGCAGTGGTGTCGAATGGGGGTTTCGACACTATCCTTCAATGTTTTACTTAAATGTTCTAAGCTTTCGAAAGGATGGTTCCGAAACCATCAAACTCTTCCCCGAACAATTTTATATAAGATCATTTATTTCGAAAGGAGTACTTTCATTGGTTTCGAAAGGGGTACTTTCGTATATATTCTCTTTGACCCAAAAGATATTTTAAAGGTAAACCCAATGGTTTCGAAAGAGGTGCTTTCAATTGGTTTCGAAGGGGAGATACCCTAACATTTTTGAAAGGTATGTTTAAGGTGTTTTGAAAATAGGATTTTATTACTTTCGAAGGAGGCTATCTAATGGTTTCGAAAGCCTTAATTTTCAAATCAAAGAACCCAATCTCAATTTTTAAAGGAAAACCATGGCATAAATAAAGTAGTTTTGAAATAGCTTTTAAGTATGAAGTTTTTGAAGAAGCTTTCCTTGATAAAATAGCAGGTTAAAGGAATTAGCCATGTTTTATATGAAAATGATTTCAAGGATATTAAACCACAGGTGTTGGTACTATTATGTTATTATGTTTGCTTCTTCATATACATATTCACTTTAAAATGGACCCATAACTGTATTTTGGGAAAAAGGGCAGAATAACCAGCTCGGTTGACCCAGTAGTGAATATAAATTGAATAACTCCTGAATGAGTAGAATGGCATCCAGGAGGTCAAGAAGACCAGAATATAGGATGCCCAAACTCTGTTTAAAGAAGTTGTCAGAGACAGGTTCATAGTAAACCCATGAAAACTATGTATAGATTGAGTTATTGGCAGAGGCCAATAGGTTCATAGTAAACCCATGAAAACTATGATTAGAAAGAGTTATTGGCAAGGGCCAATAGGTTTGTAGTGAACCCATGAAAACTATATCCGGATTAAGTTATTGGCAGAAGTCAATAGGTTCCTAGTTAACCCATGAAAACTAGGATAAGAGGGAAGTTATTGGAGTTACCAATAGGTTCAGGGTGAACCCATGAAACTATAAAGTTATTGGCATGGGCCAGTAGGTTCTTAGTGATCCTATGAAAACTATGAAACCAGACAGGGAGTCCATAAACACTAACCAGGTTATTAGTAAGCTCATGAAAACTAATAGGTTAATGGTGATCCTAGAAACTATAAATGAGACAGTTAGTCAAAATGAATGGGGATGAGAAATCCAGAATTGATTTACTTGTTTGCATATCATCATGATATTTTGAATTGCTATGTTTTAACCATTGTGGATGCAGGAGCACGTATATTGTTTTATAAAGTTTTTAGGATACTAGTGAGGGGAAAACCCGTTCCGCTAAGCGGCGTGGTCTCACTAGATATCTAAATAGTTTGAGATGGTAGGTTATTATTCATACCAAGCTTTATGTCTGACTCAAAGTTTATATTTCCCCCTTAAACTCTTGGGTGCTCAATTGATTTTGAGTAGTTTGAGAGTTGAGGTTTTCAGGTACCTCTTTAGACGAATAAGCTTCCGGAGACGTGTGGGGGGGCATGATAGCTATTTAGATTTCTTTCTGTTTTAATTCCGCTGTGTTTGTGTTGTATAGGCAAATTTGTTTAATTGCCTATATATATGCTATGATCATCCAAGGGGGAATCTTCATATGTCGCTCTTGGTGTATGTTGTAATAATTATATTTTATCCGAACGTGGTTTGCATGTTGGGATTATCTAATGAACTTGAAATGTTTTGAAATGGAATGTGAAAGTTAATTGTTGATTTTAAATTTTTTACATATCCATGTGTTCCCATGTATCAATGTATCTAACATTACCGTATTTAGTCGCCGAGGATTAAATATTATGGATGACTGCAGCATCCGTAGTCATTAGTTTTGGGCCTCCTAGTGGGGGATGTTACAACAGGCTTCCAATAGTGATTTCAGATCACTATGCCATTGTTCTTTCTTGCGAGTGCCACCCACTCAACCATAACATCTTTAGATTTGAAAAGATATGGCTCTTAGAGGGTAATTTTAAAAACCTAATTACTAATAAATGGCACACCGTGATTTTGTACAACATTAGGTATTCTGGAAATCTAGCTAAGGTATTCGTTCGAAAGCTAAGGGTTCTTAGAAATTTTCCTAAAAAAATGGAACAAGGATGTTTTTGGTAACATTGGAAATAAAAAAAGCTACTTTCCAAAATATTAAAATTAAATAAATTAGAGGAATGTAGAGCCCTAAATGTTTCTGAACAAAATGTACTTTCAAACCTCATAGAAAAACTTAGCAAAACAATTAGTTAAGAGGAAATAATGTGGAAATAAAGTTCTAGGGTCCTATGGATGGATGAAGGAGATAAGAATACCAAATTTTTTCATAAAGTAGCTAATGGACGTAAGCATAGTAATACCATAGACTTAGTGCAAATTAACAATGTGGAAATTTTTGATCAAAACGAACTCAACAATGCTTTCACGATTATTACAAAAATATGTTTGGAACTAACAAAGGTCATAGAATTAAAGCAAGATGGAACAACCTATATCCTAAATATACAATGGTTGTTTTAGATGATTTAGATAATCCATTCTTAGAAGAAGAAATTCTTAAGGCCATTAATGACAAGCCAAGTGATAAAGCGCCAGGACCGGATGGTTTCCCTATCTTAGTTTATAAGAAAATTTAACATATATTAAAATATGATCTAATTAGATTGTTCAATGAATTTTATAAAAATAATTTAGAACTAGGAAGATTTAACTCTACAAACGTTATTCTGCTACATAAGAAAGTGGGGGCCATAGAGCTTAAGAATTTTAGGCCTGTATCATTAATTAGTTATTCTCTTAAAATCATCTCAAAGGTCTTGGCGAATAGATTAAGCTCTAAAATAAATAAGCTAATTTCTAATACACAATCCGCATTTGTTAAGGGTAGGAATATCATGGATGGAGTCGCTGTAGTTCAAGAATTTATCAATTATTGCTGTAAAAATAATATTACCTGCACTCTTTTAAAACTTGATTTTGCTAAAGCTTTTGATTCCATCGACTGGTTTTTATTATTAAAGTACTATTATGGGCTAGGGGCTTTAGTTCTAGATTTGTTAGTTGTTTTATTAATTTGCTCAAAATAGGAAACTCTAGTATAATGGTCAACGGTATTCTAGGAAACAAAATTCAATCTAGAAGTAGGCTTAGACAAGGTGATCCCCTTTCACCCCTGCTGTTCATCCCGACAACAGATGTCTTCTCTAGGATCAGTAAGCTTTCGGTTGCAAACAGGGTTGTAGATAGCGTAGGTATTGATATCACTAGCGAAGGACACTCCGTTCTCCAATTCACTGATGATACCATGCTCTTTAGTTCACATTCTCCTGGTCATATTACAGCTCTTAAATTTATTTTATATAGTTTTGAAACGCTTTCATGGCTTAAAATCAATTTTAACAAGAGTTTGGTTTTGGTACTGAACGATGTAGACAATGTAGAAAATCTAGTGGCTATACCCTTAACTGTAAAACCACGAAGTTGCCCATAGATTACCTAAGGTTCTTGATTAGACCAGCTAAACTCAAAAATGAGGATTGGTATGTAACAATCGATAAAATTAAAAGAAAATTATTGAACTATAACAATAGACTTTTGTCCAGAGTAGGTATAATCATCCTAATTAACTATGTTTTATTAGCTCTTTCGATTTATTGGATGTCCTATTACCTCTTTTTGAAATAGGTAATCGATAAGGAAGGTAGCATCAGAAGAAAATTTCTTTGGAGCGGGGAAATTTCCTGTAGTAGCATTAATTGCCTTGTCAATTGGGAAACGGCCTGTAAATCCAAAGAGGAAGAGGCTTGGGAATCATAAATATTCATAATCTTAATGTATCATTAGTAGGTAGATGGCTTTGGAAATTTAACGGTAATAAAGAAAACCTAATTTGGAAAGAAATAACTTCAAACCAATTCTATGGTGGTTTCTAGTGGTTTCTACAACCTCCACCATATCACTACTAATCCTAAAAACATGTCTCACTTTTGGAAATCCATGTTAAATTTCTTTAATATTTATAACCTTGGCATTAGCAATATAGTTCACTTAGGTAGCAACATATCTTTTTGGCATGATTGTTGGACTTTCACTATACCATTGAGAATTGAATTCAAGGAACTTTTTGAAATCTGCAACTTCAAAAATGCATCTATTCTCGAGGTCTCTAGACCTAATAATGAATTCCTATGGTACTTCAACTTTGAACGTGCCTTAGAAGGTCCCACTTTGATTCAATTTGCATCTCTATGCAGTAAGCGTGGATATTATCACTTAGATACCGTGAGTGACACTAAAGTTCGATGCTAGGAAAGTAACAAAATATTCTCCTCAAACTACATCTATAAATTTTTAAATTTCTCTAGGGTTAAGCTAAAGATCTTTAAAATGATCTAGAAAGCAGACGCTCCTCCCAAAAAAAACTTCACATGCGGCTAATCTTACATAAAAAATTATACACAACCGAGTGCCTAAACAAAAAGAACTTATCTATATATAAGAATGTGCTTTCTGTAATTTGAACATAGAATACATAACACGCTTGTAGTATAATTGTCCGCTAACTAATTCTATTCTTATAATACTCTTACAATTTTTGACTTCTACCTCACCAATAGCGAATTCAACTGTGGTTATTACTTGAACGATATAAGATTCCAATATACTAAGTGCTATAGAATTCCTCTTGATACCATCTTAACAATTTCTATTGGTACCTATGTTTGAAAGAAACCAAAGAATGTTCCATAATGTAGACACTTCACCCAATAACCTAATATACTTGATCGCACTTTTCAGCTACAATTGGATAGAAAATTCCACTTATAAATTAGCCAAATAACTTTCTCTTCAACGAATTTCTTAAAAAGGTTAAAGCTCGCATTGACATGTTGAGAATAAAAATCACCCACACCAATGGAAGACAAAATTGTACCTTAAACACTGACCTAGCTGGCTCTTTTAACGAAGACATTCACTCAAATGTTCTGCTCCTAACAAAGAATTAGGTTTTTCACACACACAAACACACATATATATGTACGTGTGTATCTTCTATGTATACATATACATACATATATATATATATATACATATATAGTGGCCTCACACTTTTTGCCAAGCTCTTTTAGGTTAGGTTGGCTATCATGGATTGAATTCCCTTCGCCATGACTTCGTTAAGGAAAGATTATGCATGCACAACAGATGTCAGTGGATGCTTTTTGATGGATCACTATGAATTTTGCTTTTTGAGAGGGCCCAAGGCTGGGACACTGTCATGTTGCCCAAGGTGTTTATTCTATACTTGGGACGATGCAAATTACTGATCCGGCTTTTCTTTTTGGCTATCCCGGATGGTCGTAGCTAGTGGTTGCTTACTGCGCCTTGTCTTATATTTATTACACTATAGTAGCAATCTTATATGTATATGTATATACATATATATTAGGCATCGGGAAGGGATTTATCTTTTCTTTTATTTTCAATGTACGGGGGTTTCTGCTACTTGTCAAGCTTGTTGGAAGCACTTTATATAAGTGTAGAATAAAATTATATATGTGCTCTCCTCCTTGAAAGGTTCAGTCATTTCTCTCAAAAAAAGATTCATTATCAATATAGATTTGTTATTTGTATATATTAACATATTAATACTTGATATTCCATTGTTTTTTTATTCCACTAGGTTTAGTGTGACGACCCGGAATTTTTGGGTATTTGAAATTGGAATATTTAATTAATTTTAAATATTCAGAGGTTAATTATCAACTTAAATTTCAAATATCACTGTTTATTTGATAATTAAATTATTTAAATTTATAATTGAAAATGGAGAAAATACTGAATCAAGAGTTTCAAGCTTGTTAAAAATATTTTAAGGGCTTAGAAAATTCATATTATTGATACTGAAGATAATAGAACTTTTAAAATTGAATTCGGAAGTAATTTGTTCAGTTTTAAAAATATATCGTTTAAATTGAATTTAAAAATAGCCTTCCGAGGCACAGTCTCGGAATTCGACGAAACTAGTTCCATTGGATCCGTAATATTGAATTATTATCGGATTTCAAATTTCGTATTTTTCGGAGTTGTTATGTGAGCACACGGTGAGTAAACGCGTTGAACTTAAATCGAATTCAATTCAAATTTAGATTTTAAATTAAGTCAAATGTCAGCATTATCTCCCTTGAATCACGCCTATAATCACGAAAGGAAATCGTGCAGAGCATACCTCATTCAGTTTTAAATATCTCGTCCCCCATTTCTTCCTCTTGAAGGAAAAAAAAAAGAAGCTGCTTCGAAATTAATAGCCGAGACTTCTTTCCCCTTCTTCGTATCTCTCAGTTAAAAATCGAAAGATAATGGAGGCGTTCAAATCAAATATTCATGCCATTTAATCGAGTCCCAGCCAAATGAAATCGAGAACGAACGCGATCGTCCCTCTCCTCTCTCAACCCCTAATTTCCATTGTCGTACAAACTAAATCACGAAAGAACGGAGGTATGGCATCGCGACTTCGGAGCTCGCGTTCGTGAAGGCTTCGCGACCTGAAGCGCTGTGTCGCATGTAGGATGGGTCGCGACTTCAACAAAGGTACTCGGCAGTTTCGTCGATTCAGTTTTGCTAGGAGTTGGTTGACGTTTGTCGTGGAGGTGATTTTGAGTTGTGGATCGACGAAGGGCTTCGAAGGGATGAATCTGAGGGAGCTCGACTATTTAGGAGGAGCTGCGATTTGATAGTGGTTGTGGCGATCGCGAAGGCGTTTAGCTGCCTCGAACCGTGAGCTTCGATCGAGTTTAACCATCGCGACTTGGGGAAGAAACCGCGAGTTGGTAAGGGTCAATGACCTTGATGTCGTGCTCGGCGACAGTAAGGTATAGTTCTTTTGTTTAAATTTCAGTAAATATTTATAATTTGGAAAAGAAAATATATTTCAGATAAATTTTAGTAGAATATTAAGCAGTTCTGTTCGTATTTACTTATTTCACATATATATATATATATATCTAGGAAGATTAGCACATATGTATATACATAAGGTTAAGATATATATATAGTCAGACTTCGAGAATGTTGAAGTTATTTATAAATTTAAATTTCTGGGAAAATTATATGGACTATTTTATATGCAGTTGAATGAAGAGGAAAATAATAATAATAAGATTTAATTTACTAGGGTTGATAAAATAATTAGTTAATTAAATCTATCTAATGAGAATTTAATTATTCGATTTATTCGAATATTCCAAATATTAATGAAATCATCTAAATTGTTATTCAAGGTCGACATCTGAAAGGAAACAAGCGAGGATGAAAATAAATGGTAATAGACTGCAAACAAAATCAAAGGTGAGTTAATCTCACTCGGTTGGATTTTTAATTTTAAATTTAAATGGTTAAATTTAAATAATTGATTGGATGATTGCATTGATTGATGTGCTATATATATATAGTAGTATATAGCAATATACACATATGGGCATATGAGTATATTGGAGTTGTTGATATTCCCGCATTTATATAGCGGATGAGACCCTATGCGCCGCATAATAGCGGATGATATTTTATAAAACCCATATACCGCGATATTCCACCTCGAAGTGGAATTGGTATTGTGCTAACGTCTGTGGATGCAGGGAAACAGGTTGGAGGGATCCAACTGGATTCCTCAAATATTTAATTTGTTTAGATATTCTGTGTTATGATATTTGATATTCTGTGATGATTTTATATTGGATAATGTGGCTGATTTGAATTCCCAGTATAATGAGTTATAAATTCTATGGAATTGATTTTTTGGAAAGAAATAAAAGGATAAAAATTTAAGTAAAACAATTCAAGTGAATTGGAATAGAATTAATAATAAATTGAAATAAAAATAAAGTGATTTGGAATTTTAACAGATATGGGAAAAAGAAATTTTAAATTTACAGAGGAGTAATAAATTTTAAACCAAAGTGATACCGTTTTAAAAGAATAAAGAAATTACTTTTAATTCAAGAATTAAATTCTAATTAAAGAGTAAATAAGGAATTTTGGAAATTTGAAAATGGGTATTTTAGTTGAAAGAGGTTTAACTCGTAATTAAGAAATAAAACCGAAGTTATTGTTTTTGGAAAAATGAAGTAAATAAGGAATTTTATTTCAAGATAAAGCAAATTTGAAATCAAGTATAGAATTGATTTAAATGTTTGAAATTGGAAATTTAAAAGAGGAATGAGATTTTGGAATTTATAAACTGGCTTTATAAAGTAAGGTGAAATATCAGTGGATATTTAAATATAAATTCAAGATGGGGATTTATAAAGGATTATTGATTGGGTTTAGAATAAATGGTGATTTATTTTAAAGATGTGGAAAGAAACTTTATTTCCTGGGTAGCCAAGTACATTTTGTTTTTGAGCAAATTTTAAATATTGGTTAAAGGATTTATTGTTATTTTAAAAATCATATTTTAGAAAATCTATTATTTCAAAATGTTAAATTTTTAAAGTAAGTATTTTTCAAATCTATTATTGTAGTAATTATATAAAAATGATTTGGTATTATGTTTTAATAAGAGAAACTTAGTTTATATTTGTAAAGTGGTTTCATTTTAAATATTCCTTAAGTATATATTTTGTTAAGGTATTAAAGTAGTTTTTAAATTTCAATATTTTAAAGTATATTTATAATAAAGTGTTTTTAAATTATTTAAAATTAAAAGTATTTTGTACTTGGTGATCCAGTGGAAATAATTATTTGGGAAATGTATTCCGTAAGCGGAAACTGTTTGAAATTGTTTTCAAAAGGAGTTTGAAAATAGAAATATATCTTGGAAAGATATTTGGGCAAATAAATAATGTGGGAAATTATTTATTGTGTGATGGTTGCTATGGATGTTAATTGATAGTTAAATAACCGACTATCAATATTGGCCAAATGCGCTGATCGTTTCGAAGAGACCGGGATCGAGTTTCCGTATACCGGGATTCTAGGTCTGGAGACTCGAAAACCACTTCGATCCGGTTTGTACGTTCGCGAAAACAATTTCGGAGTCGAAGATGGAGCAGTGAAGTGCAAGGGCTAGTCGCTACTAATCCTGAGGATATTTCCAAAATGGATGTAGTAGGGGTAGTGCCTTCGGTTCCGTTCGAACCCGGGACGGACTTGTATGGACGAATGCTTTCGTGACATCGTCAGGTGGACGATGGGCATTCTAAGGGATATGTTCTGAAAAGGTAACGTTTAGCCTCGAGCCTCATCAACCGGGAATGACTGAAAATCAGGGGTTATGCAGCAAGGCTTCGTGGGTAGCCCCCACTTGAGAGTAAAGTCATCCCTGTCTAGATGTCCCTTTTTATTTCGGCTTAGTGGTGCGGTTGCTGATCCCAACCGTGGGGTGATTTTATTTGGAATTATCCAGTAAGGGATGATTCCGGTCTTGTGTTGCAGGGGAGCGGGCGTACTCCTCGGTACTGTGATCTAGGCCACGTACTGTGACAGGTGGTACCCCAGTGCCTAGTCATTCGTTGGAAATCCATTCTCCCTACGTGCCTTGTACGAGTTTGGTTTGTATTACCCACGTTGTGGCTAGTATGCTGGAATTTAATCATGTAACAATTTCAGCTATTTTAATAAGTATTTGTGAATAGACACTATTATAATATCAGAGGATTTTGATAAAAAGTGTTTTAGCTATCGTAAGGTAAAAACCCGACATGTTTATTTGTGGCGTGGTCTTACGAGATGCTTTTGTTTTCAAAAGGATTTATGAAACTTTAATAATCAATTGAGTGTGATTTTCTCACGCTGGTTTTCCAGACTGACTCGGGTATTGTTTTACATGATGCTCGGGTCAGACCGAGTATTATAGGATACAGGATATGATGCTGTGGAGCTCAGGAGACGAGCTGGATGACGATACGTACTCCCGTACTTGCTATTATTTTTCCGCTGTGTATTCAGTTGTATGTTATGGATGTTGATGTACTCTGATGATATATTCTGATGATGTATTGCATAAACAGATATAGTTTTGATTTGTGTAAAGATCTGTTGATATATATTATATTTTATTCCGCTGCGATGGTTAGATTCTGATGTTGTTTTTCTATTTTTCTTCTTCTACCTCTTCTTCTTAACTAAAATGGTTCGATTTTTCCGGGTCTGGAAAGTCGGGTCGTTACAGTGGTATCAGAGCTTAGGCTAGCGATAACCTTGGCTCTGGTGGGAATTTTGAGTGTATAAATAGATATGAGCGCGTATTTGTTAGTGAATATAAAATGGTTTTATATTGTGTTGGCTGGATTATTGAGTAGTTTATGGATTCTGGTCGATGTGTGGGACGCCACAACATTGATAGGAATCTCTAAACACTTGAATAGAACAATTCAACACAGTATTGTTGTAAAGTAGGGTAAATGAAATAAGTTTACCCAAATTATTTTTGTATAAAAAGAAAGGTTTTATAAACTATTTCTAGTTAATATATATTATGGTTGTTTGGATGTTAGAAGTGATAATAGGAAATTATTATCATTATTATATGGAAACTTAACTAGAAATTGAAATTTATAACCAAAGTAAAGAATAAAATTTTATAATAAAATAAAATTTGAGAATATAAATTATAAATGTAATTTATAAGTTGAAATAAACTTCATATACAAACGAGATATGTAAATGTAAACTAAATGTCATATATAATGGAAATTAAGATGAAGTTCTAGAGAAATATTTAAAATTGGAATGGGATAAAATTCCAGAGTAACGATGGATATAAAACTGGATGGGTTTTAAATTTGGAATTTTGTGAGGATTAAAATTCCTTTGAGTTGGAAATGGTTTTCAAAGGGGTTTGGAGAAATAATGGTGACATTATTTCGGAAATATTTTGAATTGGATTTGAAATCTGGAGAGATTTGGGATTTAAAAATATTTGGAGGGATTTTAAAGAGATAAAAGCATTTAACTCTCTTTCGGTCGCTGGAAAATAACTTCGGTGATGACTGCAGCATCATCGATGTTCATTTTCGAGTTTCTAGGAGAGAAATTGCTACCGAGTTGTTTGAAATATGGATTTGTTTACGAACTGGATTTGGTTTTGAAAATTCAAAGGAATAGTTGAATTGCCAAAGAATTTTGGGATATAGTAGATTTCAAAGGGAATTTTGAAATTTCGAAAATTTGTAAAGCTCTGGAACTTTATTTAAAATGTTTATGGGATAATGAATAAATTTTGGACACTTACAAAATTTGAAGTAAGTAAGGAAATGAAAATAAGTTAGAATATAAGCAAATTAATTGTAGTAAATTAAAAGAAGTAAACAAATAGAGGGTAAGTAAATTGGGGAACTTATAGAAACTTACAAAATTGAATTGTAATAAAATGGATGTATGGATATAAAGAAGTTGTGACTTATAAATTTAGAAGTGGGATAAATAAGCCAAAATAAAATTGTTTTGTATTTTGGGAAATGGATAAAAATCAAATATTGGGTAAAGTTAGAGTAAATTATTTGATTAATTAATGGAATATGGAAATGGAACTCGAATTGGTTAATTAAAATTTGAATCGTGAATAAGTGATAAAATTTTAAAGTGAAGCTTGAGTTATAAATGTAAACCTAACTTGAAATAGCAAGTGAATTAAAAATGAATAGCTGTTGAATGGAATTGAATTAAAATAAGAATGATTTGTATTGCAAATAAATTTCTAGTGAGTAGAAATAAAATCGAAGTGGTTTTATTACTAAAGTAATTAGTTCGAAAGTAAATAGAAATGTGAAATAAGTTTGAAATGGATTGAATGAGTACTAATTAAATTAAATTAGTAAAATAAAATGGAATTGATTGATAAAAGTAAATAAATTGATTTTTGGAATCATTTAAAATGAATATGGGTTTGTTTGGGTTAAAAGGTGAATTGAATATAAGCAATGAAGTGTAAACCATTTCAATGGAACGAAATAAGAATGTATTGAAAGTGATGGTGGGTGAATGAATTGAAAGCATTTAAATTTGTGTTGGAACCTTATAAATTCACTTATGGAAGTATATAACATGCATTGTTTGTTGAATCCATGTTTTAGCAATTTAGATTTTAGTGAAATGTAAATAAACTTTGGATATGTGGCACTTACATGTTGTAATTGAGTTAGTACAGGTTCAGGGAAGCCGGTTGGCTGAATCTGATGGCACAACATGCTAAAATAAATAACCGCTTTGCTTTAAAATGCTAAAATAAGGTACGCTTACGCAAAAAAATTCAAAATAGGAAATATGAACTGCATATATTGATATATATTGTGATTTCCGGCCTGAGGCCGATGTATATATATATTTGTGCATCCTGCGATATCGCAGAAGTCCCTCCGTACAAAGGAGACTCTGTCAAAATTTTCCGTAAATTTTGGGAGTTAGAAAATTTTTGAAAATTTTCGTTAACGATAAATGATTTAAATTTGTTAAGCAAATGAAATTGAAACTGGATATTGAAATCTAATTCAAATGTGAATGTAAGGTGAAGTGAAAATTAATGTAAGAAGTGTATAAATATTTATATTAAACTTAAGGATTGGAAAAATGAAATTCTTTAAGTGAAGTGAGGAAATTATTCTAAGTGGATAATTGCATGAAGGGTTAAATTGGGAGTTGTGAAATAGGATAGTTGTGAATAAGTGAATAACAATCAAATGAATGTGAATAAAAAAAGAAATTGATATAATTGATAATCAATTGGAATTTATACGTAGGATGTACGTATATTATTTTATTCGCATAATGATTTGATCCGGATTCGAGCACAGAATTTCGAGGTAATTATACCGATCCGAGTTGGGATTTTTCACTCGATTTTCGACGGTGAACTTGGATATGGATTGTTGATTGATTCTGGATATTCTCTATCATAGTTTGTGGCTATGCAAGGAGAATGACGGTTTCTGATCAAGAAACCAGATCTGAGTCCGCACTAGGAAGTCGGGTGGGCGATACTAGTTCGGAAGTGAAATTGTGTGATCGATTGAGCGATCGAATGTGATATTGCGTACGGATGATATATGTGCATCGTACGGGCTAAGTAAGATAAATATTGTAAATTTGTAAAAGAAAGTATAAAATGACTTTGGAATTGTGATTGAATATTATTGCTTAGTAGGATATACAGGTGTATAAAAGCAATGGATAAATTGGGATTTTTGATTTTAGAAGATAAAATTTAATGGCCCGACAAAAAGGTATGTATTTGAATTTCTATATGAAATTTGATTGGGTTTTTGATCCAGCCACTTGGCTTTTTGTTTTCTTTTGAGATTGGGAGGCCGTAGAGCCATTTTGTAGTTGTACCGAGCTAGCCGCGCAAAGGAGACGCTGGCGAAATTTTTCGAAAATTTAGAGAGTTAGAAAATTTTGATAATTCAAAATTTGAATTCAAATTTAAATTTGAATGGATAAGTAGGTGGTATGGGTTGAACTTATGAATAAGTTTGGGAAGTTAAAAGATGATTAGTGTATCATTAATAAAAGAAGACTTTGGAAAGTTGTTAAAACTGTTTGAATTGGGAAATAGTTAACGGGGATTTAATCATTCTTCCTAACTAGTAATTTCGGGGACGAAATTCTTTTAAGGGGGGAGGAATGTGACGACCCGGAATTTTTGGGTATTTGAAATTGGAATATTTAATTAATTTTAAATATTCAGAGGTTAATTATCAACTTAAATTTCAAATATCACTGTTTATTTGATAATTAAATTATTTAAATTTATAATTGAAAATGGAGAAAATACTGAATCAAGAGTTTCAAGCTTGTTAAAAATATTTTAAGGGCTTAGAAAATTCATATTATTGATACTGAAGATAATAGAACTTTTAAAATTGAATTCGGAAGTAATTTGTTCAGTTTTAAAAATATATCGTTTAAATTGAATTTAAAAATAGCCTTCCGAGGCACAGTCTCGGAATTCGACGAAACCAGTTCCATTGGATCCGTAATATTGAATTATTATCGGATTTCAAATTTCGTATTTTTCGGAGTTGTTATGTGAGCACACGGTGAGTAAACGCGTTGAACTTAAATCGAATTCAATTCAAATTTAGATTTTAAATTAAGTCAAATGTCAGCATTATCTCCCTTGAATCACGCCTATAATCACGAAAGGAAATCGTGCAGAGCATACCTCATTCAGTTTTAAATATCTCGTCCCCCATTTCTTCCTCTTGAAGGAAAAAAAAAAGCTGCTTCGAAATTAATAGCCGAGACTTCTTTCCCCTTCTTCGTATCTCTCAGTTAAAAATCGAAAGATAATGGAGGCGTTCAAATCAAATATTCATGCCATTTAATCGAGTCCCAGCCAAATGAAATCGAGAACGAACGCGATCGTCCCTCTCCTCTCTCAACCCCTAATTTCCATTGTCGTACAAACTAAATCACGAAAGAACGGAGGTATGGCATCGCGACTTCGGAGCTCGCGTTCGTGAAGGCTTCGTGACCTGAAGCGCTGTGTCGCATGTAGGATGGGTCGCGACTTCAACAAAGGTACTCGGCAGTTTCGTCGATTCAGTTTTGCTAGGAGTTGGTTGACGTTTGTCGTGGAGGTGATTTTGAGTTGTGGATCGACGAAGGGCTTCGAAGGGATGAATCTGAGGGAGCTCGACTATTTAGGAGGAGCTGCGATTTGATAGTGGTTGTGGCGATCGCGAAGGCGTTTAGCTGCCTCGAACCGTGAGCTTCGATCGAGTTTAACCATCGCGACTTGGGGAAGAAACCGCGAGTTGGTAAGGGTCAATGACCTTGATGTCGTGCTCGGCGACAGTAAGGTATAGTTCTTTTGTTTAAATTTCAGTAAATATTTATAATTTGGAAAAGAAAATATATTTCAGATAAATTTTAGTAGAATATTAAGCAGTTCTGTTCGTATTTACTTATTTCACATATATATATATATATATCTAGGAAGATTAGAACATATGTATATACATAAGGTTAAGATATATATATAGTCAGACTTCGAGAATGTTGAAGTTATTTATAAATTTAAATTTCTGGGAAAATTATATGGACTATTTTATATGCAGTTGAATGAAGAGGAAAATAATAATAATAAGATTTAATTTACTAGGGTTGATAAAATAATTAGTTAATTAAATCTATCTAATGAGAATTTAATTATTCGATTTATTCGAATATTCCAAATATTAATGAAATCATCTAAATTGTTATTCAAGGTCGACATCTGAAAGGAAACAAGCGAGGATGAAAATAAATGGTAATAGACTGCAAACAAAATCAAAGGTGAGTTAATCTCACTCGGTTGGATTTTTAATTTTAAATTTAAATGGTTAAATTTAAATAATTGATTGGATGATTGCATTGATTGATGTGCTATATATATATAGTAGTATATAGCAATATACACATATGGGCATATGAGTATATTGGAGTTGTTGATATTCCCGCATTTATATAGCGGATGAGACCCTATGCGCCGCATAATAGCGGATGATATTTTATAAAACCCATATACCGCGATATTCCACCTCGAAGTGGAATTGGTATTGTGCTAACGTCTGTGGATGCAGGGAAACAGGTTGGAGGGATCCAACTGGATTCCTCAAATATTTAATTTGTTTAGATATTCTGTGTTATGATATTTGATATTCTGTGATGATTTTATATTGGATAATGTGGCTGATTTGAATTCCCAGTATAATGAGTTATAAATTCTATGGAATTGATTTTTTGGAAAGAAATAAAAGGATAAAAATTTAAGTAAAACAATTCAAGTGAATTGGAATAGAATTAATAATAAATTGAAATAAAAATAAAGTGATTTGGAATTTTAACAGATATGGGAAAAAGAAATTTTAAATTTACAGAGGAGTAATAAATTTTAAACCAAAGTGATACCGTTTTAAAAGAATAAAGAAATTACTTTTAATTCAAGAATTAAATTCTAATTAAAGAGTAAATAAGGAATTTTGGAAATTTGAAAATGGGTATTTTAGTTGAAAGAGGTTTAACTCGTAATTAAGAAATAAAACCGAAGTTATTGTTTTTGGAAAAATGAAGTAAATAAGGAATTTTATTTCAAGATAAAGCAAATTTGAAATCAAGTATAGAATTGATTTAAATGTTTGAAATTGGAAATTTAAAAGAGGAATGAGATTTTGGAATTTATAAACTGGCTTTATAAAGTAAGGTGAAATATCAGTGGATATTTAAATATAAATTCAAGATGGGGATTTATAAAGGATTATTGATTGGGTTTAGAATAAATGGTGATTTATTTTAAAGATGTGGAAAGAAACTTTATTTCCTGGGTAGCCAAGTACATTTTGTTTTTGAGCAAATTTTAAATATTGGTTAAAGGATTTATTGTTATTTTAAAAATCATATTTTAGAAAATCTATTATTTCAAAATGTTAAATTTTTAAAGTAAGTATTTTTCAAATCTATTATTGTAGTAATTATATAAAAATGATTTGGTATTATGTTTTAATAAGAGAAACTTAGTTTATATTTGTAAAGTGGTTTCATTTTAAATATTCCTTAAGTATATATTTTGTTAAGGTATTAAAGTAGTTTTTAAATTTCAATATTTTAAAGTATATTTATAATAAAGTGTTTTTAAATTATTTAAAATTAAAAGTATTTTGTACTTGGTGATCCAGTGGAAATAATTATTTGGGAAATGTATTCCGTAAGCGGAAACTGTTTGAAATTGTTTTCAAAAGGAGTTTGAAAATAGAAATATATCTTGGAAAGATATTTGGGCAAATAAATAATGTGGGAAATTATTTATTGTGTGATGGTTGCTATGGATGTTAATTGATAGTTAAATAACCGACTATCAATATTGGCCAAATGCGCTGATCGTTTCGAAGAGACCGGGATCGAGTTTCCGTATACCGGGATTCTAGGTCTGGAGACTCGAAAACCACTTCGATCCGGTTTGTACGTTCGCGAAAACGATTTCGGAGTCGAAGATGGAGCAGTGAAGTGCAAGGGCTAGTCGCTACTAATCCTGAGGATATTTCCAAAATGGATGTAGTAGGGGTAGTGCCTTCGGTTCCGTTCGAACCCGGGACGGACTTGTATGGACGAATGCTTTCGTGACATCGTCAGGTGGACGATGGGCATTCTAAGGGATATGTTCTGAAAAGGTATCGTTTAGCCTCGAGCCTCATCAACCGGGAATGACTGAAAATCAGGGGTTATGCAGCAAGGCTTCGTGGGTAGCCCCCACTTGAGAGTAAAGTCATCCCTGTCTAGATGTCCCTTTTTATTTCGGCTTAGTGGTGCGGTTGCTGATCCCAACCGTGGGGTGATTTTATTTGGAATTATCCAGTAAGGGATGATTCCGGTCTTGTGTTGCAGGGGAGCGGGCGTACTCCTCGATACTGTGATCTAGGCCACGTACTGTGACAGGTGGTACCCCAGTGCCTAGTCATTCGTTGGAAATCCATTCTCCCTACGTGCCTTGTACGAGTTTGGTTTGTATTACCCACGTTGTGGCTAGTATGCTGGAATTTAATCATGTAACAATTTCAGCTATTTTAATAAGTATTTGTGAATAGACACTATTATAATATCAGAGGATTTTGATAAAAAGTGTTTTAGCTATCGTAAGGTAAAAACCCGACATGTTTATTTGTGGCGTGGTCTTACGAGATGCTTTTGTTTTCAAAAGGATTTATGAAACTTTAATAATCAATTGAGTGTGATTTTCTCACGCTGGTTTTCCAGACTGACTCGGGTATTGTTTTACATGATGCTCGGGTCAGACCGAGTATTATAGGATACAGGATATGATGCTGTGGAGCTCAGGAGACGAGCTGGATGACGATACGTACTCCCGTACTTGCTATTATTTTTCCGTTGTGTATTCAGTTGTATGTTATGGATGTTGATGTACTCTGATGATATATTCTGATGATGTATTGCATAAACAGATATAGTTTTGATTTGTGTAAAGATCTGTTGATATATATTATATTTTATTCCGCTGCGATGGTTAGATTCTGATGTTGTTTTTCTATTTTTCTTCTTCTACCTCTTCTTCTTAACTAAAATGGTTCGATTTTTCCGGGTCTGGAAAGTCGGGTCGTTACATTTAGCTATAACATTTTTAATTAATATGAATTTATTAATATATAAATCACCACATAGCTTAGAGGTATTAACATGGATTATTTGCTTTTTGTATACATTAATACATTAATACCTTCTAATCCATTATTTTTTATCGCACTAGGTTTAACTATAAAAAAATTAATTAACATATAAATCACCATATATATACATATTAACGTTTATATTAATATATATATATATATATACATATAAAGCATATATTAATAAACATATATTAATAACTAAAATATTACTATTTTGGTTTTTTTATAGAGCTTGCTATTGTTTTACTTTAACATTATTATTCGATATATTTTAATAATGTAAAAGTTCTTTATATACACACATACATATATTAATGTACTTAGTAATATTGATATAGTTATATATAAAGCATATATTATTAAAACATAATAATAATATTGCTTTTTATTATACATTAGTAAGTTTTAACTTTTAACGTCCCACCTTTGCTTAGTCGCTATTGTCACTTGTGTCACTTTTACAAAGGACGAAAATGGCCTTCATTATGCAAGCAGGCACTATTGACAGGCAAGTATTTTACAAAGAGCAAGAATCGCCTTCATCGTGCGAGCAAAGCATTTGCTGTACTTGTGGCCACACAGATGCTTGCAAGTGTTGGAACTTGGCCAGCATGTAGCAGTGTAAATGAGTAAATTTCAAAAAAAAAAAATATTTTAGACCTTATTAAGCCTATGAAGTCTAAATCTATTTTAAATAAAATCAATATTTTATTCAATTTATAAATAAGGTTTTAATTATTATTATATTTACAAATCATATGGTATAATATGTGTATCATATACACATATATGTATACATGCACGTGCTACGTAAATCGTGTACAAGGTTTAATATGTCTGTGTATAGATGTTCGAATTTACATCGCTACAGACATATTAGCCTCTCCATATACATATGTAGTGTCTAATATATATGTACACACACACACACACAGATATATATATATATATATATAGTAAAACTATAATATGAAGTAATTGTAAATATTGTTACAAATGACTTGAATATAAAATCTAACTTAAAATTCAAATTTTGAATTTTAGATCTGGATCTGTATAATAAAATATCTAGATATTTCAAATTCAAATTAATATATTAATGTTATATATATTTTTTATATTTCGAAATAATTATTATTTTTAATTCATATATTATATATATATATATATTAGAATAATATTTTTGAATATACAAATATGTGTGTGTGTGTATATATATAAGCTTTAGTATGAACAAATAATTAACAACGTATATATTAACATATATACATGGCCTAACTTTTTTTGTAAATAATTTTGGTTTTAAAAATTAGTTTTTTTATTAATTAAGATTTCAATAAAAAAAAATTGAAAACTGTTTAGTACATATCTATAATTTTATTAAATACTTATATACTTTACAATGTATATATATTTTGCAATATATAAAATTAAGTGTAATAACTGAATCAATTATATATATATAAGGATTTAAAACATATATATATATATATAATTTTTGAAAACTATAATGTATATATTTAAGAAAATAAATATACATATATTTTATATATGTATGTGTTTTAAAATCAATCTTTATATAAAAAATCAATTTTTCAATATTATTTAAATACAAAATAAAATTTACCATTTGCGAACTATATGTTGTTATGGGCATACAATTTTTTTTAAATATATACACATACATACATACATACATATATTATCATCAAATGTTGGTAGCACGGACATATGTGGATTCGTGATATACATATTTTATCTAAGCATATAATGACATATGAATAATTATGTGTATATAAATGTATGTTCAAATAAAGGATTTACCTTTTTTAAAGCCTAGATGGAACAACTTGAAATGCTGAATTGAAGGGCTCCTTGAATTAGCATCGAGAATCCAGATTGAGCTACCAATGCGAAAGCAGCAACCATCGATCTTCAAATTATATTTAATTAGAGTTTTAATGGATTGAAAATTTAGAGGAGGAGGGATAGAAAGGGGATCGGCCTTGTTGGTCTTAAAGGAGCAAAAGAGATCAAGATCTAAAGTGAGTAAAGAGACGATTAAATAGCCAAAGTCCTCAGGAGTGAAAAGGGGATCTAGATCCCTATTTTGCTGTTAGCAAATCACCTCCTTTTGGATCAAAATTCCACCCATAACTCCCTGATAAAGTCGGCCACTACATGCCCCTTTCTGGGCCTCAAAAGTACTTCAAGACCGATCAACAAAAGCCGCATTTAAATATAATTCATGTAACGATCCGAAAATTTATCACTTTGATTTGTGAATATTTAATTTATTTTAAATATTCAATTAATGGATTTTATAACTCAAATATACCTCTTTTAATTAATAACTACTGATGGTGAAATTGTTTTCAAAATGTGTTTACAAAATTAATTAGTTCGAAAAAAATTCGAAAATATGGCCGGAATCGTTCTCCGAAGTTTCGACTTTTCATCGTCTAAAAGTTGTCGGGAATGTTATGTACATTTTAGTAAACATATGGAGGGTATGTTCTTGAAGGGTATTTTGTAATTTTTTTATTCCACTTTATATAAAAATAAATTTCTAATATTTTCTCTCTCATTTTTCATTTCATTCCATATTTTTCCAAACTCCACCTTCCTTTTCAAAGCTTTTAAAAAAACTCTTTAATGGCTTCCATGGTTTTTAACTGTTCAAATCTTTCCCACTTTTAATTCTTAAAAACTTGTTTAAACACCCTTTCTTCCTTTTAAACACCTTCCTCTTTCAAAAAAAAAGCCCGAACCAACCTCTACACCCCAAGGCCGAACCATCCTCCTCTAGCCCGTGCCTAAAACACCAAATTATAAGGTCCAAAATCAATTTTAAATAAGGAAAATTCAAAAGTTGGTCAAATTCAAAACGAAGTGGAAATTCGATTTGTTTCGTGAGCATTTGGTAAGTAAAACTCGCATTTTAAAGCAAGTTTAAAACTTTATGTTGTTGCTAATAATTGTGTTGATCTTGGTTGAAAATATATTGTGTTTGGTGCTTTATATATGTCAGATTATATATATTGTTTAGTTGTGAACTTGGAAATATAGTTTGGATGTTAAGTGCTGATTGAAAGTAATAATTTTTACTTTGTGTATAATGTTATGGCATGTGATAAATGTACGATCTTATGTTATAAATGTGTATGCTAAAGAAAGTTAGCACTTGAACTTGTAGATGTGCGACATCAAGATCCCTTGGTTTAAACTTGGTTACCTGTTTTATTTTTCTAGAAAAGTTTTACAAGTTTTCAAACTTTACTTCTTTTCTTTTCAAAAACTTAATACTGAGTTTATAAAAAAAATTAAAGTAAAAAAGGTAAGGTTTTTAAGGGACATTGATATATAAAACTAGTTTTGAAGTTATGGTATCCATAGCGATAGTTGCTATGAATGCAGTTCGTAAAAACGAACACTTTTGAAAACTAAAAGTGTTTTCACTCTTATTATTTTGAAAAGTATTTTCAAACATATTTTAAGTATTAAAAGGTAATTATTAATTGAGGGTTTTAATTATTAATTTATTTATTTATTAAGGAATTAACGATTATTTAAATTAATTAATTAAGTAAAGGTAATTAGTACTTAATTATTAATTAAGTAAGATAATTATAGTTAGATAATTAAGGGTTAATTAATTACTAATTAAGAAAAGGTTAATTATTTAATTAATTATAATTTAAGTAAGGTTTAATTTTTTATTAACTGCTAATTAATCATGGTTTAATTATCAATTAATTATTAATCGAGCAGGGTTAATTATTAATAAATTTTTAATTCAGTTAAGATTTAATTAAGATTTAATTGTTATTAAATAAAGGTTTTATTTTTAATTATTTTATTTCCAAGGATCGGTTTGTTTAAAAACCAGCCTTCTTTTTTAAAGAATGGTTTAAATACATGGGATTCTCTTTGTCTGTGCCTTTAAGTAGCCAAACAAATATGGAATAGATTATTGATGACATCTGTTTAGCAGAATGAATCCCCGTTATGTTATAATAAAATGAAATAGATTATTGATGACATTTGTTTAGCAGAATAAATCCTCATTCTACTATAAAATAAATTTGGACATTTAATGTTATACCAATTGATTTATGTTAGATAAATGACACATTAACTATGGGTGGTTAATTATGGATTTTATTTACATACATGTTGCTTATGTAAATACTGGTTATGCGACTTGGAAAGTCAAACCGAATTAAATGGTTACTTGATTTAGTACCATGGAGGTCGCTAAGCCTTTTTTCGAATTTCTAAAGCTATGGATTTAAACAACTTCAATTGTAGAACAATTTGAGGTTAAGTGTTTATAAATGATGTATAAAAGTAAGTTGTTAAATTATTTTAATAAAGGTATTTAAAGTTATCCAATTATATTAATATTTTAAAGTTAATTACTTACCTTATTAGTGTTGTTTAAAGTAAATTAATTAATTAATTATGATGTTTAAAAGTAATTAATTAATTGAATAAAGGTGTTTATAAATGATAAATTGTTTTATAAAAAGTATTTATTAAGGAGTTTTGCAGATGATATTTTGAAAGGAAGATTTTAAGCGATGTTTGGTAAAGAAGTTTTATAAATTATTTTGAAGATTTATAAAAGGATTTAAAGTATGAAATGGGCTTATAGAAGGGGGGTTTTATAAAAGAAATGTGATTTGATTTTGGTAATTAATCCTTCTTAATTGTGGTGGTATAGAAACACTCTTTTCATACTTAACACCGAAAGATAGTGGTTTGGTTTATAGTAAGAAATATTTTAAATATTATTTGTTTAAGCCCATTTAATTATGATTTTGGAAAAGAGGAAATCTCCCTTGAGTTTTGTTAATATATGTATACCATTGAGACAAGTATATGGATATTTTCTAAGTATTGAAAATATAATGGTTTGAAATATACTTATGCCGCTGAGATAAGTATATGATTGTTTTCCCAAGTAATGAAAAGAGTATAAGGGGTTTGTGAATATATCTTTTGTAAAGGTATTTTGAATCAAATAATTGAAAGAGATTTTAATAATTAAAAGAATTATTTATAGAGGCTTGTAGATCCCATATGAAATTAAATCTTTGATTGATTGCTTGTTATTTGATAGCTAAGTAACCGACTATCACATCTTGGCCAAAATCTAACTCTAGAAATATCCAGGAGAAACATGAGGGTTATATGGCATAGTTGTAACGAGCCGTAAATTTATCACTTTGATAAATTATATTTATATTTGAAATATTCAAATACAAGATTTTATAACACAAATTATAATGTTTTGAACCATAAATAATGATGGTAAACTTGTTTTAAAGGTATATTAACAAATATGGATATTTGGGGGTTTCCATCAGCAAAACGACGAAAATCAGTTTTCGGGAAAATTGAGATTTTCTAAATATTAAAGCAAACAGAACTAGATACATACACTTATTTATCCACTTAAGCAAGAATATGAAATAAAACTTATTTATTTTATTTTTGAAAATAAAATATATTTATGACATCATCAGGGATATCATCACTTTTATATATTTCTGGAATTTTAAATTAAGTTTAAATAATCAAATAATTGTTTTAAATGAGAATAATTCATTTTAATAAGTTATATAGTGATGATAAATCATTTATAATAGGTTTATAAAGATATAAACTTGTTTTAATAATATAAGAAAATTCATAACGTTTTGTCGATACGATGACACTTTTTGTAAACACTTGTTTAATATTGATTTATATTGTTTTACAATTCAAATATGATCATTTTAATTAATTACTAATGATAAGAAATTAGTTTCAAGTTTTGTTTACATTTATATGTAATCTAATTAATAAGTGAAAATATGATCAGGAATCGGCTTCCATATTTTCAATGGTTTAATGAACGGAAGTTGTTCAAAGTGATCACAACATTACTTATGTCTTGTGCACATATATAACATAAGCATATATGCACTAACATACACACACACACATATAAAAATATAAAATACATATACACACATATATATACATATATCACAAAATATCATGATATTTTACACTTTTCTTTCTACTTAAGCGTCCTAAAAGCAAACTAACCATCAACCATCACCTCCTTACACACCATCATCACTCAAGCACATGGTGAGGAGGACAAGGGAGGAGTGGGCGTGTGTGTGGGAGGGGTGTGGTTAGGGGTAGCTTGGTAATTTCACATTTAGATATTTGTTCACTTGTTTTCCTATAAATACCACCCTCCATTCTCTCATTTCTACACACACCCTTCTTCTTCCAAGCTATTTCAATGGCTTCTCATCATAAAGAAATTATGGCAAAATATTGCAAGTAGAAGAGAAATTTTTTTGTACAAGTATAGGATATCGATCTAGAAATTTAGTAAATCTAGAAACCAATGAAGGTGAGAATTACTCCGCTAATTTATTATAAATTATATGATGATATGATATATTTTTTATGATTTTTTTCTATGTTTGATCATCATGCTTTGGATGTGATAATATGCTTGTTTGGTTGTGGAAATAATTCACGTTAAATACACGTCGAATTTACACAAAGAAAATCACTTTCCTATGTGAATTATAAAAGTATTACGAAATAGTTAAACCTCTTTAAAAATGAATAAAATGGTTTAAAATTATTTATAAATGTTTTAAAAACATTAAAACTCATTTCGGTAAAGTTTGGAAAAGATTTGAAAATGGAGTCAAACTAAGCGCGTCGCGTAACGGCAGCTCGAGATTTTTTGCCTTAAAAGTTAAATCAATATGTAGAGTGGAATATTGCTCGGAATTATTCGAAAGAAGAATTTTCCGAGATCTTATAACTATAGTTTTCAAATGAAGAAGAAAAATCAAGATTTCATTGAATAAAGTTTGAGTTATGTCCAAATCAAGTTTTTAAAAACATCGCGGTTTGACTGTTTTGGGAACCAAAGTGGTAAATGTTTTAAAATGGGTATTTTTAATCTTTAAAAATATGAAATAAATTTTATAAATACGTTAAAATATTTTAAAAAGGATTTGAGTTATAAAAATGGACATATATGACATGAAATTACTGACTATTCGCAGCAGTTTTTGTAGCGGTTTCGGTAACTTTTGCAAATTATGGTTTTAACTTAATTATTCTTTCCAAATTTTTTAGTAATCTTTTCAATTGAATAATTAAGTATTTTGAAGATGATTTGGAATTTTTATAATTTGTTTAAATGAGTTTTAAATAAATGGTTAAAGGAAATTGGTTTAAATAATACTTGGAATTGTGTCAAGTAATTGAAAATCATCTCTGAAAGATCATATAAAAGAGTTTAGAGTTGATCAAATAACTTGACCACCTTATGCATGATAGAGAGATAGTCACTAGACTGAGCTTGGACAACCAGTATCTGGGTTCCGCTTTAGCCATCCGGACTGGCTCAACGGAGTGGATAGTAAATTTGATTTACTCAGACCACATTTTCCTAAAAAAAAGAGATTTGGAGGTTTCCAAAAGTTAAACAAGATTCTAGAATAATAAGATTTTGGTGATATATGAAATGTATTGGTTAACATCTGTACTAAATTCCGAGGAGGGAACTCATACTATCCATGTGAATTTAAAAGGCAGTTTCACCGTTATTCGACAAATAGTATTGGTTGAATACTGAAATTAGTATTGAAGTATAATTAGTATAATTTCTATAGATCATTTTTACTCAATACAAATTGTTTTTGGGTTTATAGTAAATAATGTCTTAAATAACATTGTTTTTGGCCCATTTAAAAGTTATGATTTGAAAATAAGAAATGAGTAAAAGGTGAAATGATTCGGAGTTATTCCAAGATTTAGAAAGGGTTTCATTAACTTGAGAATTTTGTAAATGAGGTTTAATTATCCCGTATATACTAAAATAGAATATGATTTAAAGATGTATATCTCTAAAGAGATATTTTACTTGGATAAAAGATACCGATTAATTAAACAATAACCACCCACATACTTGACATCTTTTATCGATAATTGGTTCGGAGAAACCGGGGTTGGATTTGGGTGATTCCTATCCGAAAATCACTTCGAACCAATATATGTTCGAAAGTGAAAACATTTTGAAGACAATGATTTTAAAGACGGAGGTCTTCACAATGAAGGGCTGCTTGCCACTAACCTCTGGGGTAATTCCCTTATCATATATATGGTGGCAGTGGTTCCTTCAATTTGAAATCTTCGATGCAAGGACTACTCGTTACTAATCCTAGGGGTGATTCCCAAATAGGATGTAGTAGGAGAAGTGCCTTCAGTTTGTCCTACGCCAGGATAACTTGTATGGACGAGTGTTTGACACTGCATTTCTAAAACCACGTACATTGATTTTTACAAACGTACATCTGTTTGGTGGTGTAGATGGTAACCCCTCTTATCCTTAACACCCTTCTTAGAGACGTATGATCTTAGAGGTTGTACTTCTGTGGAAATCAATAGTGTGTTGTTAGAAATGGCAATGTGGCATTTAAAGTGGAATGTGTTCTGTGAAAGGTAAACGTTACCTCAGGTCTCACATCCGAAAATGGTTGAAACAAGGTATGCCATAAGGCTATATAAGTCGCACCCATTAAGGTATAGTCATCACCTTTCTAGATTATCCTCTATATATCGGGTTTGTTGTGTATGTTATGAGACATCTCGGATAGGTCGGGAATGACCGGGGTAATGCCATATTCGGTATATTCAGGATCGTTGTGTTGATCATCAGAAAGGAGTAGTCCGGTCTTGCTAGATGCAGAGGACTATATGTGGGTCCTCGAGACATTCCTCTAAAAATGTATTGTACGGAAGGTAGTCCCTTACCTGCCATTGTTGGAATCCAATTTCCGATAAGAGCTTTATGAACTTAGTTGTGCCAATATTGGAATGTGTGATGCAAGCATTTCAGCTATGTTATATATTTATTTGAAAGGTGTTTTTCAAAGAATGGCATTAAAAATAATATCTCAAATTTTACGTAGTAAAGATTTTTGGTTATCATAAGGTAAAATCCCATCCATGCTTATGTGCGGCGTGGTCTTATGAGATACCTTTGTTTTCAAAAGTATCCATTCTTTTGAGTTTTCTCACACCAGTCCCATGACTAACCCAAAGTTTATTTCTTTTCCTTTATACTCTAGGTGCCCTATTTTTCCGGGAAGCCAAGTAGTTCAGGTCTAGCTTGGAGCATTTTTGGAGGATCCTGGAGCTGAAGATTCCTCTGTAGATAGTTATCCATTTCCATTTCCGCTGCATTTGTTTACTATTGTATTTAGCATTTATAAGGATACAGATTCATAACTATCCAAGCTGATATTAGGATATACTCTGATGTATGTATTTAAAATTTATGCTATAAAGATTATATATTGAAATAATATATGTTATTCCATTCATGTAAGATTCTGTTCTATCTTTTTTTTTCATTTTACCCTTTGCTATCCGCCTTTTCGGCACTTGAATTTGCGGCATGTGAATACCGAGGATGTATTAGTGTCGATTTCCGAGGGTCGAAAAGGTGGGTCATCACAATAGTAATCTTCGATGATGATGTACTGTGCATATAAATCTCGTTTTGTTCTCCTAAGACAAATGATAAGGAAATCCGTCCACTTAAACGGTTAGGAGGTGGTCTCTTCTCTTATGTTGTTTGTTTATTTCCAAAAGAACTTGAGTTGAATTTACCAGAAACTATCGAATGTTGGTTCGAAGAGACCGGGATCGGATAAGTATGAATTATCTGAAAACCACTTTGAACCAACTCAAGCGTTCAAATTGAAGACATCTTAAAGAAGATAAAATCTAAAACAGAGATCTTTGAAATGCAAGGGCTACTTGCTACTAATCTTGATGGTGATTCCAAAATGGATGTAGTTGAAGTAGTGCCTTTGGTTTTGTTCAGTCCCAGAATAAACGTATGGACGAATGCGGGCATTGCATTATTGCTTGGAAGGCCATGTTAACATTCCAAATGGGATTTGCTACAAATGAAAAAATGTAGCCTCATACCTCACAACTGGTAAATGACTAAAGCAGGGACGTGCCGTAGGGCTATATGGGTCACTCCCATTTATGGTATGACTATCACTTGTATCTAGATTGACATTTATTTATGGATTATGTATGTTTGTGGCCATGGAGAAGGTTTGTTAGGGACAACCAAGGGGTGATCATATTTGGTGCTATCCAGGAGGGAGTAGGCCGGTCCTTATAGTAGAGGTTCAAATTAAGGCAGCCTCGGTACATTTTCTCTAGAGATATACTGTATGGAAGGGAAACCCTTACCTTATCATGTTGGAATCCACTCTCCAATAAGTGCCTTCATATTTAGTTGTATACCTATTATGGTGGAATTTAATTAATGTATAAATTTCGGCTATGATTAATATTTATTTTACCCTAGACATTATTATAATATCACAAGATTTTCTATAAAATGGTTTGGTTATCGAAAGGTGAAAACACGTCCGTGTTTATGTGCGATGTAGTTTTATGAAATACCTTTATTTCTGAAAGGTTTTATAACATAAAGTAACCCATTTGGTTGTGTTTCTCAAGCTGGGTTTACCAGACTGATCCGTGCGTTATTTTTCTTATAATGCTAGGGTCAAGCCGAGCATATTTTCTAGATTTAGCTAGATACTTTGGAGCTTCAGCTGAAGAGCTGGATCCTTCAAGGCATATTCTCGTATTTTATCTTCCGCCTTTTGTTCTTGTTGTATTTATCAGAAATTGTAAGGACATGTTGTTATATCTGTCCAGGGTCTGATGATAGGATAATTGTACTTTGATTGATGTATGTATATAAAAGTTTTTCTTTTGTAAAGTTCATTGATATATTATAGATTACTCGTCATGTTGCGAGATTCTTTTCTATCATTTTCTTTTCTTTCACCGCAACAATCTGTCTTTCTAGCACTTGGATGTTCGGCACATGAATACCATGGATGTATTAGTGTCGACTTCTGAGGATCGAAAAGGAAGACTGTTACACGCGGTATCGAGCTGAAGGTTAAGCGAGAACCTTGGCACTGGTGGGGTAAACTCATTAGAGATAGTGTTAGTAACACCCTAAAATGAGTTTGAGCGTATATATATAAGAGCGCGTATTTGTTAGTGCTATAAAATGTTTTATATTATGTTAATTGATCTATTGAATGATTTATGGATTCTGATCAATACGAGTAGCTAACGTTATTGATAGGGATTCCTAAACACCTGAACAATGCCAACCAACACATTATTGTTTTAAATCGGTAAATGAAATAATTTTACCTATAAGTATATATTATATATAAAAGGGTTATTTTCAAAAATATATATACTTATTTTTGATGTGGTTGTGATAATATTCAATTATTATCATTTAAGGTTTGATTAGTCATCCTCATCCAATTTTGGGGAATTGACTATTGTTTGTTGATTTATAAGTAATTTATCTTTCTACAACATGGGTAAAATTATGGGAATATTGAAACGAACACCTTGTAAATTAAGTTTCACAATTTGACTGTAAGGCGTTCGATATTAATGTCGGGTTAAAATTTGATTCCACTAAAAGATGTTTAGTAAAAGTTAGAATATTTTAGAATAATTATTTGAGAAATGATTTTATAAAAGAAGTTGATTTTACAAAATTGTTTTACACGAATGTGGCTTATAAATAAAAGGGATTTAAGTAAAGAATTTGAGAACTAGAATCCCAATGCTTTAGAAAAATGGTTTTCAAGATTTTAGGAAGCATAATAATAGTATTATTTGAAAGTATTTATGAATATAAGTATTTCTAAACAACTTTTAAGGAGATTGAAAGCACTGGGCTCACTTCTGTCATTGGAAATTAATTTCGATGATGACTGCTTCATCGATGTTCATTTTTTAGTTTCTAAGTGGGAAAATGCTACCACAAAAATTTACTATAGAATAATTTTGATAAAATAAATTTTGATTTAATCCCAAGAGCATGATTTGATTTGCAAAAGGAAATAGATATATTATTATTCCCAATATTTTTGAGAAAAGTAATAGTAGTTTACAAAATATTTTTAAGTATAAATATTTTTGGAACGGAAAATTTTCAAGTAAGGGTATTTTATTTGGTTGGTTCGAAGACGAGTCCCGATTTTTTTGTGATAATATGAATAATCTTCTAAGTGACGATCGGATGTTTGCCTAGGTGAACGTGGTAGTGCACTTAATAAATTATTCTCTTTACTCATTGTACAATTGAAACAATTTCAAATCCAAACGAACCCGAAGTATATATAGAATTGTTTCACAAAGTGGATTTTAAATGGAAGAAGTATTTTTAAGTTAACTAGTTCGAGTGGCGCGAAAAATTATTAAAAATGGAAAAGAGATGTGTTCGAACGGTAGACACTTCTCTTAAGTATTACCCTTCTTTGTCAGGGAATATATGATACTATTTGGTAGTACCCAGTTCCTTAGTAAATATCGGGGTTACTTGAGCTATATATATATAGTTTCATTTTAAAAAAATTAAAAGAAAAACTGGGTATTGGGATCTTGAGTTTACTTAGGGGAAATAAATTCAAATTGGAAAATTTTGAACCGGATAGTGGTACATACTCTCAGGATGTAGTAGGGTATTATACAAGTTAAACTTAAGTTTAGTTTTTATGAAATGTTTTCATAAATAATGTTAGAGGTAAAATAATTGGTATCAGCGAGAACCAATAAGGATAATTACGTAAGTTAAACGTAGATCATTTCTCTTTTCCGTATAGTTTTTGATCCAAGATTCGAGTACGTGACTTTGAGGTGTTTCACATCATTCCAAATATGGATCTATCACTTGATTATTGACGGCGAACACATAGTGAGGGTTCTTGATATGGAATCAAAGTTTTCTATCATAACATATTGCCATGTAAGGAGAATGGAGGTTTCTAATCAAGAAGCCCGATCGATGGAACTAGAGAATCAGGTGAGTGATACTAGTTCGTAAGTGAAGGTGTGTATTCGAGTAGAGATCAAATCAGATTTTGCATATGGATAATCTATGAATATCATATGGACTTATGAATAATATTGGATATTCATGTGGTGAAATTTTAGGGTGGAAATTCTTTTAAGGGGGGAGAATGTAATGACCCGGAATTTTATCACTTTGATTTGTGAATATTTAATTTATTTTAAATATTTAATTTATTTTAAATATTTAATTTATTTTAAATATTTAATTTATTTTAAATATTCAATTAATGGATTTTATAACCCAAATATTCCCCTTTTAATTAACAACTAGTGATGGTGAAACTGTCTTCAAAATGTGTTTACAAAAATAATTAGTTCGAAGAAAAATCGAAAATATGGCCGGAAATCATTTTTTGAATTTTCGACATTTCATCATCTAAAAGTTGTCGGGAATGCTGTGTACATTTTAGTAAACACACACACACACATAAATAATAACATAGGTATGGTTAGTAATAATATGGTAAAATATATTCACTTAAGTCAATATAAAGAAGATGTGACTTTTATCCAAAACTTTAAATAAAAATAAGATAAGATGTAATGTCACATTTACACATCACATCTAGGTACATAGAAGTGAAGAACATGTTGGTTAAAAGAGGGTAGCTTGGGTCCTTGCATGTTCAAGAAGGAAGGGGAGAGGATTGTGATGAGGTAGCACAAAAGGAATGGAGGGTATGTTCTTAATAGGTATTTTTGTAATTTGTTTATTCCACTTTATATAAAAAAAATTCTTATATTTTATCTCTCGTTTTTCATTTCAATCCATATTTTTTCAAAGTCCACCTTCCTTCTCAAAGCTTTTTAAAAAACTCTTTAATGGCCTCCATGGTTTTCAAAAGTTTAAAAATCTTTTCTTTCCTACTTTTAATTCTTAAAAACTTGTTTAAACACCCTTGCTTCCTATTATATACCTTCCTCTTTCAAAAAACAATCCTATACCAACCTCTACACCCCAGGGCCAAACTATCCTCCTCTAGACCGAGCCCAAAACCTCACTTCCTAAGGTCCAAAATCTAAATTCAAATAAGCAAAATCCAAGATCTAGATCAAATTCAAAACATAGTGAAAGTTCGGTTTGTTTCGTGAGCTTTTGGAGACAAAAGCTCACATTTTTAGCAAGTTAAAAACTTTATGTTTTTGCTAATAATTGTGTTGATCTTGGATGAAAATGTATTATGTTTGGTGCTTTATATATGTAAGATTATATATATTGTTTGGTTGTGAACTTGGAAATATAGTTTAGATGTTAAGTAATGATTGAAAGTAATGATTTTTACTTTGTGTATAATGTTATGGCATGTGACAAATGTAACGACCCGTTTTACCATACCCATTGAATCGACAATAAATCACACATGTCCAACTCAAATTGCACAAACAAGCGGATCATTAAGGGTAGAAAGAAAAATAAAGATAGAACGGAACAGAAAAGCAGAATCTCACACGAATGGAATAACATATATTATTTCAACAATAATCTTTACAGTGGAAAATTTTGAAACATATATCAGAGTCTAACCTAGATTCAGCCTGGACAGTTATAACACCTGCCCATACAAATGCCGACAAAACAAATGCAATAGATGTAGCGGATAATATAATACGTCCATACGATGATAAAGATCTCCAGCTCTCCTTTGGAAACTCCAAGCGTCTTCAGCTAATCCTGAAACTACTCGGATCTGACCCGAGTATTAAATATGCCCGGATCAGGCTTGATAAACCAGCGTGAGATACTCGAAATTTTAAATGTATAGCTCATGACGATGTTATAAAAACTTTTGAAAAGAAGGGTATCTCATAAGACCACGCCCACATAGAAATACAGACGGGTTTTAACCTTATGATAACCAAAACACTTTTATTACCAAAATAATTTGATATTAACTTTAATGAAATTCTTTTGGAAAACATCTTTCAAATAAACTTATTCAAATAAGGTATCAATACCTGGACTAATTCTAAGGGAATATATTCGGACTAGGTCAAACGAAATATACCGGACGGAATATATGATACCAAAAGGGGTAGCTAAAAGTTTTGCAAAGCATCACAGCTATTTTGGGCATACAATCAAAACCGTAAAACTCGTATCAAAGCATCTTAGCAATGCAATGTCAGACATTCGTCCATACAAGTTCATTCTGGGACTTAACATAACCGAAGGCACTTTCCTCGGCCATTAATAGGCGAGAAGCCCTTGCAATCCAAAAATTTCAAACATGACAGGACCACTGCTATAATAAATGTCTCTATATTGGGAGCGACCTAGAGAATGTCAACAAGCAATCCTCCCTCTATGAAGATCTTCGATCTTTGATAATCATCATCATCAACATGTCTTCACTTTCGAACGTATACACTGGTTCGAAGTGGTTTTCAGATAGGAATCACCCAAATCCGACCCCCGTTCCTTCGAAACCAATTATCGATAAAAGGATGTTTAGTTCATATATGGATATCAATCATCATTCAATTTAATTCATCTTTTTATTTAAATCAAATCTCTTTCTTAGATATATTCTTTTCAATTTATTCCATTTTATTTCAAGAGTATATGGAATCATTAAGCCTCATTTATCAAATCATTTGGTTAATTTTAAAAGCTTTTTAATCTTGGAATAATTCCAAATCAATTCACCTTTTACTTCGAAAAATATTTTAAATCATTTACTTAACTCTTTAACAAAGTAATTCCATTTCAAATCATAACTTTTAAATGGGTCAAAAACTATGTTATTTAAGTCATAGCTTACTGCAAACCCAAAACAATTAATTTTAAGTATAGGAATTTAAAATAATTCCAAATCATTCATTTAAATCTCATAATGGAAAATATTATTTTAGAGCATCCGGGCTTTCCCTTCGATCTGTTCCACCCCTCGTCTAAAGAGAAAACAAAGGCCAGGTAAGTTCAGGGCACTGGTTGCTCCATTCCTAACCTTAGTTACACACCTTGTTTTACCGTTTAGATCTCACAGCGGGACAAACGTACTAGTCCTTTCCGCATACTCAGTTATTAATCTTCATTTTAGAAATGATTCATTAAACTTCGAAATCATTATTTAAAACACTTAATTATTCTTTTAAAAATAACTATAAAAGATTAGAAAAAGGATTGTTCAGTTTAAATCCATAATCCATAAGTTATTAAAAAGAATTGCAAAAGCGTTGCAAAAAGTGTTGCAAAAAGCTATATTCTTCAAAACGACTTTTATATCATTTAGGAATCCATCCTTTCAAATTAAATCACTTTTTAAACATTTTAAAAGATTTTTAGAATTTATTTCATATTTTTAAAACATTTAAAATATCAATTTTAAACTATGGTCACTTTACTACAAAAGCGCGATTTTTTTGGAAAATTGTTTTAGACATATTTTAAAATCTACAAGATGAAATCTTGATTTTCTTTCTTTGCTGGAAAGATATGGATATAATAGTCTGGAAAATTCTTATCTCGAAGGATTTCGAGCTATATTCCACTTTGTATACTTATTTAACTTTTTCGGCACGAAATCGCGAACAAACGTTACACGACGCGCCTAGTTTTGACTTGTTTTTCAATTTCATTCCAAACTTCATTGAAACACTTTTAAATGTTTATAAAACATTTCTAAATCATTTCAAAAAAATTTTAAACAATATTTCCATATTTCAAACTCATTTTCCATTTCATTTCATATTATAATATTATATTATTATAATATCATTTTCGACCTTTTTAAAATCATTTAAAGGCTAAATCACTCCATAGACATATTATTATGGATTTAATTTCCCTTAAATTTAATTTGGTTAATTACTAACCATTTCTCTTATTATTTATCAAACCAAGTTATCAACCATTTCACAACCATATAATCAACCAAGTTATCAACCAATATTCAACATATTAATTTCTAATTTAACATGTGTATTATCAACTTAAGTTTTATTAAAATAAAACTAAGGTTTGAGTACTCACGATTAGTTTCACTCCACCAAACTTTTTCATAGATTCCCGAATTGATTCCGACAGCAATTCCTTCTCTTTTTCTCGCTCTGGAGCTTCCGATGTCCTTCCTTTCTTCCTTAGTGCTCTCGGCCTTGCTTATGGAGGGGAGAGGCTTGGCTAGAGGTGGTGATGGAGGGGGAGGCCATGAGTTGTAGGGAGGAAAAGAGGTGGTTTGCACTTGATTTTAAAGTGGATTGATATCCTATACTTTCTTAAATAATTTTTCACTTCTACTCTTAATATTTTCCCATTAATTTCTTATGATAAGAAACCATTAGAGAAGCTTTAAGAAAGGAAGACGAAGAGAGATTTTGATGTGAGAAAGTGGAGAGCTTAAGGTGGTATTTATACATGAAGTTCTTAAGTGAATTTACCTTTTATAACCTTAAGCTACTTTCATTTTTAGCCACAAATTTACATTACCTTTCCAAGGCATGATTTAGACCCTTAAGTACATGTATTTAATGTAGAAAAGATGGATAAGACATGGAGATTTGAACTTTGTACTAAAATGAAATGATTTCACTTTTTCTATTTTATAAAAATGCATTAAAAATAAACTTTCTCCTTTTCCATGCATGATTTGATGGCTAAGTACATTAGCATTAATGAAGAAGAATGCATGCTTTGATTTGTGTGAGATTTTATTTGATTTTGCAAAAGTAAACTTACTTTGTCATTTTGTGCTTTATTTAACTTTGAATAAATATTTAAGTTAATTAATCCTTGATTAATATAAGAGAGATGTTTATTTCTTTGTTAATGTGTTTATAAAATACTATTCAAGTTGCAAAACGTTTGCACAACTTATATCGATCAAAACGTTGATTTTTGACAAAATATTTTACGGACACATTTTGACGTTTTTGTTAAACTATTTATTTATGTAAACCAAACTTGAAAATAAGTTTGTTATCATATTTAATTAATTAAAACAAGTGTATTTGACTTATAAAATAATATAAAACAATATCAAAGTTAACTTGCAAATATACGACATAGATTTTGTCAATGCTCAATGAAATTTGTCAATCACTATAACATAAGTATATATACAGTTATCAAACTTTTACCAATAAATTATTATCATTATGTAATGATTTTAAAAGAAATTATTTATCCTTTAAAATAATTATTGGACTATATATTCTATTTTATCGAAAACCAGCTTTTGTCAATTTTGTCAATGTTACGGTAAAAGTCCAAAATCTTTATTCCATTCTAAAAATAAGTTCATCATTCTTATTTATTATATAAAACATGATTATTTAAGCTTAAAAAATCTATATTTGAATATTTAAATACATTAAATATTTCATTTTCAAAGTGGTAAAATTACGGGTCGTTACAGACTTCCCCCCTTAAAAGAATTTCGTCCCCGAAATTACCCCAAAACAAACCCCAAAGGTATTTACCAAAAATATTTATCTTTAATCTTATTTCTTTAGGATATACATAGACCATCTGTATGCAATATATGATTTAATCTCTTATTCGAATTCACAACTTTTCTTCCGAACTAGTATCGATCCCCCAATCCTCTAGTGCGGACTCTAATCAAGCTTCTAGATCATAAACCTTTGCTTTCCTTGTATAGCTATCAACTATAATAGAAAACTCAAGTACCAACCACAAACCCTAATCAATGTTCGCCGTCAAGAATCGAGTGATAAATCCTTTTTCGGACTGGTGTAAACACCTCAAAGTTCCAAATTCGAATCTTAGATCACAATTGCATGATGAAATGATTTATGTACCTCCTACATAATTATTAATCTTCCAAAAATCTTTTATGAAAACATTTCATAAATTTCCAAATATTTCTTCTTTAAAAGTGATCATTTCGTTCCAAATTATTTTTATTTTTTCTTTATGAACATCATTTATTATAACACGTTTTTTTCCAAAATATCTATATCTTCTTTTCAAAAGAAATCAATTATCTTTTATTTGGAATACATCATTAAAATTTTATTTCAAAACTCTTTTTGAATTTTCTTTATTAATACATCTTATTATAAATTTTATCTCCAAAATTATCTCATGTTTAAATAAATTTTCTTTCTTTCTTTAAAGTTTTTTAAAAGACTATTATAAAATTTCCATATATTTTAAATTCATTCTTTACTTTACTTTATACAATATATTCTTACAAGATATATTCTTAAATAATTTTCTAAACTTTAAACACCCCTTTTTTTAAAGCTATTTCTTTATAATATTCCTTTGAACTTTTTATTTCTGAATATCTTATTAGATTTGATCGAATATAAGATAGAGGAAGTGCATCGAGAGGATAATAAAAAAAAGAAGTTTATTAATTAATATCATATTCATACATTCACTTCAAACCCTAGCTTATATCGTAAAATTTAAGAGACAATTCCTAAGGGATATAACTTATTTTGAACTATCATTATAGATATTTGAACTGCTATACATACTATTCTTGGACTTCCTCAGAGGTAGACGGTGCTTTATCTTTGGGGCTTAAGTCATCCAACCTTTCCTTTGGACAGTCCTTCTCCGAATGTCCATATTTATAACATGATCTGCAAGGCCATGAAATCGTGGCTATCTGAATGGTATGCACCTTAGCCGACTTTTCTCCTTTGTTTAAATGGCAATCTTTGACTATATGTCCTAATTCTTTGCACCGATAACAACACTTTTCCTTCCCTTTTGGGACTTTGGGTTTCTTTTTTGTTCTAGGACAATTATGTAGAAGTGGAAATTGGTACGAAGGGCCTAATTATACAACCCATTTTTTTTCCAGGACACGGGTTTGAAATTATTATTTTCGAGGACAAGTATGTGCGGTGTGCGTCTTCATCTTCTCAAACAACTAAATATCTTCTGAAATCGATCGTGGAAATTAGGCGCGTTCGTCTTCATCTTCTCAAACAACTACGTATCTTCTAAAATTTGCCTATCTTGGAAATTAGGCGCGTGCGTCTTCATCTTCTCAAACAAGTACGTATCTTCTGAAATCTACCGATCGTGAAAATTAGGCGCGTGTGTCTTCATCTTCTCAAAGAACTACGTACCTTCTGAAATCTACTGATCTTGCAAATTAGGCGGTCGTGAAAATTAGACGTATCTTGTTCAATCAAAGCGGTCGTTTCTTGTGCAATTGAAGCGGTCGTGAGGCGTTAGTTTCTTCTCAAATCAAAATCGACTTTAATTGTGGGAAATCGTGAGGCGATTTTCTTCTTTTGGCGAGTCTCTTTTTTATTTGCTGTTTTTCATTCTCAATTCTATTTTTTATGATGTTCATGATGTTACTGTATGTTTCTTTTCACAGGAGGCTGTTTTCATCTATTGGAGGAAGGTTTTGTTTGATGTAGTTGGAATAATGGCTTCTGAATGGTATTGTTTTATTCTGATAACACAATCACTGTATATTTAGCTTCGTTTGTTCTTTAGTTTGCAATTAAACTCTGATTGTTTAGATGTTTAAGAATGGTGTATCAAAATTCCATTTTGGCTCTAGTAATAATTTGGCAGCCATCGAATGTGATTATGTGTTTTAAAGACCATATTGATCTTAGTGTGTGTTTGTTATGATAATTTTTTAGCTCTTCTTTTTCACCATTAAGTATATTTTTGCAGATCATCTTTTTCACCTATGATTTTTCAACAATGTAAACTTGAATAGGTACAATCACGACGAATGTTTTTCTTCCACATGTAGTTATATTTTCCACTGTTGTAATCAGGTTATCCCAAAGAGTGATAGTGATCTGTAATAGATAAATTGTTTTATCTTTTTTCAAAAAGTGGTATAGAAAATGATTTAAATGGTTTTATGCTATTAGTTTTTATTTAAGATCAGTTTCACATAGTTATATTTTCCACTGTTGTAATCAGGTTATCCCAAAGAGTGATAGTGATCTGTAAAAGATAAATTGTTTTATATTTTTTCAAAAAGTGGTATAAAAAATGATTTAAATAGTCTTATGCTATTAGTTTTTATTTAAGATCAGTTTCACATAGTTACTTTTTTTTTGCAGGTGTGATTCATCTGTTATAGTTGTGTTTGATTTCAATAACAATTGTTTTAGTGCTTGTTTTGGATTGGATGCTTCTATTTCTTCTGTTAGGAATAGGATTTGGGAGCAGTGGAATAATTTTACTCCATTATGCTTTGATATTTTTTATATTCGAGAATCAAAGACTACCTTTATTGAAACGGATAGTGATCTTCAAGCTATATTGTGTTTGTCTTGGTTTCAAAAGGAAGAATTTTTGGTTTTTTTTCTACGGTTGAAGAATTATTCAATGGATAATTTTGTTGGTGAAAGTAGCAAGTCTGGTTCAGTTGTTGGTGTTGAGTCAAGTAATAATATGTTAGGTTATGATGATGATTTAGATTCTGGTTTTACTCAACAAAAGGATTTACATGAGTTGTTGAAGAAGAATTCATATATGGAATTTTTTACTGGCGTTGGTCAACAGTTTGATTCTGCTATTGGATTCCGTAGAACAGTTAGTGCTTATTGTTTGAAGAATGGATTTAAAGTACAGTATATTAAGAATTGTAAAGAACGATTGACAGTTCGATGTGCTGTAGCTAGCTGTCCTTTTAGGATTCATGCTTCTTGCAAACTGAAGCAATTGGACCAACTGTTTGTTAAAAACATTAACTTGATTCATACTTGTGGTGGTGGATTTCGTTCCCTTAGTAGTCCAACCATTAATAGTGATCTTGTGAAAAGTTTAATCGTCAATCAAATTCGTGATGAGCCAAAAAGAAAAACCAAGGATATCATTAAAAGTTTTAGAAGAGATTATGATGTGGAGCTAAGCTATTACTTTGCTTATAAGGGTAAGAAATTGGCTATGAATGATATTTTTGGTGATGAAAAGAAATCTTACAATGAATTAGTTTGGTATTTGAAGGCATTGGAAAGAAATAACCCAAATAGTTATTCAAGTATGGATGTGGATTCTGAAACAAATCAATTTGAGAGAGTTTTTGTATGTTATGAGGCATGTATATTTGGATTTAACTATTGTCATCCTATGGTGTTTTTGGATGCTACCTTTTTGAAAGGGCGAAGTGGTATTTTGATGGCTGCCACTGCGAAAAATGGGAATCAAGGTACTGATTTTTTTTTCCTGTTGTATTTATGTTACATAGTACTGTTTCTTTAAGTTATTGTTCTAGTGAATTTTGTTGTGTACATACTTCATTTTGTTCAAGTGATTAGTCTACTGTTATATAGTACTGTTTCAAATATAGTGCATTTGGTTGTTTCAAATGTAGTAGTATGCTGTTCAATTCATTATATTTTCTTCTGCGTTAGGGATTAGCATGTGAAATTATTGCAAAAATGAATTCAAACTGACAATTTAGTTCAATTGAAAATTAATGATGATTAATGTTGGTTGTTTTTTTTTATTTTTATTTTGATAGATACATAATCTAGATGTTTTATTTTTTTCAGTTTATCATGATACCTACTGCTTATGCTGGATTTACCAGAATCTGTCATATTTCAAACAATAAATGCATATATGTTTTTATCTCTAACATCTTCAATCTAGTTGCACTAGTTACAAAGTAGGTACAATTGTTCAATGGACAACCATGCTCTTCTTATTGTAAATTTGATCCAAAACAAATACTGTAAAAGATTTAATGTTCTTTAATTTGATATACAAAATGTTACTATATACAGGAGTTAAAAAAGATAAATGCATTTATCCTTTAATATAAAGAATTAAATAATATATTAAGCCGTCATTATATATCATAGATACTACAACATGTTGAACATATTTATCATTTTTCTCTTTATTTGAAGTTCTTACATAAGGTATACAAATGATTTAAACAGCATATAGAAAAGATAAAAGCATATATGTTTTAGATGTTTGAATATTATTCTTTGTATTGTATGCATGAATTATGTATCATATCTTTGCAATTTCTACCCTTTCTGCGTAGACTACACATGTGATTATCTACTATTAGATAATACTGTTTCAAATATAATATTTTTTTTACACAAAAAGTGAATTAATTTTTTGTTGTTTCAAATGTAATACATAAACAGTGAATTATTTTTTTTTGTTTTTTTCCAGGTTTTTTCCCATTAGCAATGGCTCTTGTTCCCAAAGAAAATGAAGAGTGTTGGAGTTGGTTTTTAAAACACCTAAAGAATGCTCTCAGTTGTGATAGAATATTAACTTTTTTAAGTGATAGACACTGGGGTTTATTGTTAAGTATTCCAAATTTTTTTCCAAATAGTCATCATTCTTATTGTTTGCATCATATGCAAAATAATATTGCTAGCATTGTGAAAAGTGGAAGGGGTGTTTGGGTAGCTCATTTACTTGAGCGTTGTGCTATAGCTTCTAATCATCATGAGTTTGAAAAAGCCATGTTTAAGTACCAAGAAATTGGAGGTGCCAAAGCTATACAGTACTTGAATGATAAACCATATGATCAGTGGGCTGATTTGTTTTTTCCGAGGAAGCGATATGGTGAAAATAAGTCCAATGTAGCTGAGAGTTTTAATTCTTGGAATTTGGATGAAAGAAGTTTGCCTGTTACTGCTTGTCTTGATGGAATTAGGGTAAAACTGATGATGCAAATGTCTAATCGTAGAGAAGAGGCATCAAAGTGGACTAGTGTGCTATGTCCAAAAATGGAAGCTCGTTTGTTGAAATTGAAGGAAGAAGGATTTGGGTGGAGTGTTTCTAAATCATCTAGGTATTTATTTCTATATTTTTACATGATGTTCATAGTTTCTGAAAAAAATGATAAATGCATTTATCTTTTTTCAACTTGCTATGTAGCATGTGTTATGATTTCATTTTGTTGGTATTTATAAATTTTAAACCTCTCTGGATCTTTTGAATCTTGACAGTCGCGGCATTGTAATTAACACTCTATGTAATTCTTAGCTCTTTCATTATTTTCGTCTGGATGAGTCTGTACATTTTACTTATGGTATATTAGTTCTTGACTTGGACAATCCTGTTGATATTTTTGGAAAAGTCAAATCTGGTGCATCAAGGCAAAGTTCTAGTCAATTCCACTTAATCAGTGCATGCCTTACCCATTGAAATCACTGTCAAGGTTACAGGTTTTAATTCTTACTATAACCTTTATGCTTTCTTTTTTCTAGATTGGTTATCATTTTTTTTAAAAAGAAAGTCAAAATCAAAATTTACATAAGATATACTTTCTCTAAAGAATATGAACAGTATGCCTGTTGTTATTTGTTTTGGTTTATGAGTCTTATTTTTCACTATTAGTTCTATGCACATGAATTGGGTCTTATTTATTAGATAGATTAGAGAGAATATATATAGTTCTAATAATCATTTTTTGGAAATGCAATCTGTGTACATATTTTAACTGTTTTTAATTTTACATTTTGTAGGTATATTTTTGAAGTTCATTCTCCAACATCTCAAAAGGTTGATCTTAAAAATCGCATTTGCAGTTGCAATCAATGGAAAGTGACAGGTTTTCCTTGTGCGCATGCTTTGAAGTGTATTTTTTTAACCAGAAATTCTGTTTATGAATATATTGAGAATTACTTTACTGTTGAGTATTATCGAGCTTCATATTCACATTTGATCAATGCTATTCCAACTTTTGATAAGGAAGCAATTGAAGCTGAAGAATCATCTATTGTTCTTCCTCCTAAGCCTGTTCGTGGAGCTGGTAGGCCTAGGATGAATAGGATTGAAGGGGCTGACTTTCATGTTAAGCAAAACAGATGTGGAAAGTGTAAAAAACAAGGACATAATAGAAGAGGATGTTCTTTTAATATTTGAGTTGATTGTTTTAGTCCAATGTATTTGATTGGTTGTTCTATGAATACTTTGAGTTGATTGTATTAGTCCAGTGTATTTGATTGATTGGTTGTTCTATGCATACTTTGAGTTGAATAATTGAGTTGATTGTATTAGTCCAGTGTATTTGATTGATTGGTTGTTCTATGAATACTTTGACTTGAATATTTGGATTATTGCATATGTTGAATTGGATATAATCTGATTTTGATTACTTTTGGTTGTATGCAATTGTTTATGAGTTTCTGCTTTTCTGGTAGGCACTGTGATGGTTGTCGGTAGGTAGTCAGTGTGGAATTGGTAAGATGATGGTTAGTGAAGAAGAATTGTGGGTTGTGGCTTCTCTGACAGTGTTGAGTGTGGAATGTTGCTGCAGTTTGTATTGAATGAAACAGTGGTGTAGTAGTATTTGCTTGTATGGTCAGAGAACTGTGAAGTTTATAGGTTGTGAATGGTTTGGGATGGAAGTATGGTTAGTAAGTGAAGTATGACAGAGTGGTATTTGGACTTTTGTAAAGGAGGAGGTGTTGTAGTTAAGAAGTGAGGCAGTGGAGGTTGGCAGTGAAGTAAGTAGTAGTCAGAGGCACTTGAAGTTGTGAATGATGAAGGTGGTAGTTGCTCTTCTAACAGGAAATGGAAAGTATGGAAGAACTATTGGTTGCAATTGTTCTGTTTAAAAAGATAAATTGATATATCATTGGCCTCAAACAAGCTTAGGACTTAAGTATATTGCGGTCATTGATTTAAATTTTGTTTGTGCAGAAATATTTGTTCAATTTTGTTTGTGCAGAAATATTTGTTGATTTTTCATAACGGTGGAATACCTATCCATCTCCAATAGTTATTTATCTTTTTGTAATAACTTCTTTTTTCAAGAAAGCAGTATTCAACCAGCATTCCTTCTTCCCATTCTCACGCATCATCACTTTCATCATTCATTTCCACTAACATCTACCCTTCTGCCTACAACTGACCAACCTTGCACTTGCCACAACCTAAAATAGCTCACAGGACTTCCATCACCTCTCATTGCACTGCAACTCCAATCACTATCTTCAAACTTCTGTCATTTGACATAAAACATCCTCAACACCAACAGAAACGACCTTTATAACCTGAAATTCACAGCAACCATCAACACTAACTGCATAGCACTTCCATCCACACTATCTTCCTCATCCTAGCAAATTACTTAACATCACAGTAACCTTCACATTACACAACACACTCTGTATTATACGACCCAATTTTTTTCTAGGACACAACATGAATGTATAGTCAGATTCAAAAGTGACAGTGCAAACAAGTGCACAGCATACACATAAACAAACTCAAGTCTACAACATCTGTAAGTAGGTTTTACAATTCAAATAATATGGCCTAAGTCAACCATTACAAATTCATCAGTCAAATAAAATTTTAACAAATGTATGATAAAAAGACTGTTAGACATCAAATAATTTGTTGCTATCATTGTCAGTTCACATCTTTTGTTGCTGAAGCTGAACTGCAGAATTTTTCAATTGTCCAGCAGTATGGTTCATCAGAGAGAATTTGTGCAGTTATTTGTGCTCTAAATGCGTTTACTTGTTCTAGACTGATTTTTGATGTTGTGTCCATTCCTTGTGCTAACTTTTGGATAAACATCATTACGAAAATTCCACAGTCGAACCTGCATTTGTTAAAATTTTAGTTATTGTGTAACATTCATCGTTGTATAAAAATCTCCAATATCAGTGATTATGAAAATATAACTAAACATGTACTTATATCCATTACATCAAAAGATAAATGCTTCTATCTTTTTTAATAGTTGAATAAAGTAAGATCTGACACTTAATATTTTATGAAGAACTCTTTAATTAATTTCATTTAACAATAAACCAGCTCCAAAACAACAAACAACTTAAATCATTTACATAAAAACATAAATGCTTTTATCTTTTTTATGTAATAACTAATATCATGAGAAAAACATCAAATACCTTGAATGCATTAGATAATGTACCATTTGTATCAGTGATTATGAAAATATAACTGAAAATGTACTTAAATCCTAAGTAAACATTTTTAATCAGTGATTATGAAAATTACCCGTTGCTTTGTTGAGCATAGTTAATATTTTTAATCAATGAAGACTTTCCCAGAATTGTTTTCTTGCCTGCGTCCTGTAAGTCTTTATTGATTTTGTTTACCGCTGCTTTCTGCCAAATATATATATATATATATATATATATATATATATATATATTTAATAATAATGATAAATCTATTTATCTTTTTTACTTTCAGTGTATTTTACTTACCACATTAATAGCAAACCTTGAATGTCCACTTCTTAATGTCTTAGATCTTGTGGTCAAGTGTAGAGAATCATAATGGTTCCATGAACATGATTCCACTACTAGCTCTAGCAAGCTCCAATGTTCATTGCCATGTATAGGAAATAATATATTGCAACATAATGGATTTAGAAGTGCTTGTTTATTAAAAGGATTAAACATATTTTTTTTTGATATTTTCCAGGTTTCCATCTATTGCGCTTTTCTGTTAAAAAATAATTTCAGAAAATTTATCTTAGAAACAAATTAAATTTTACATTATAGTACACTTACTGTCATTGTTGTGTTCACATATATAATGCTAGAACTTTGTTCTAAAAATTTTGTTTTTCTGAACCAAAACCAATCAATAACCTACATTTCCAAAAAAAAATGGATTAAGAATAGATTTTACAATGGAGCAAAGAAAAGAATTTATAATGACGCAAAGTATAGTTTTTTGTACTTACTTGACCAGAAATATATTCTCCATAGAGAAGTTCTTCTATCATACTTTTTGTGATGGTGATGAAGTTTTCATCGTCACAAGTAAATGCTTCATCACTAAAAAATTAAGATTAGTATGTTCTGTGTTGTATGGCACTTACAGTATAAAAGAAAATTAATTAAGATTGGTATACTGAAAAATTAAGATTAGTATGTAATGAAATATTTTTTAACAAAAGAAAATAAAAATAGTACATACTGTACAGGAATTTTATGAATTGTCATATTATCATACTGTACAGGAATTTTATGAATTGTACATAAAACAGCTGACAGTACATTAAAAAGATATTTTGTTTTATCTTTTTTTAGTTGTCACTTGGATTATTAACTAAAGTATAGTGCATTAAAAAAAGTAAGGTTGCAAATAAAAATACTTGGTGCTGACAATAATAGGTGCTTAAATAACTGTTTTTATCTTCATGAACATCAACCAGCAAACTATTCATCACCAAAAAATTCTTTTTTTTCTTCAGATTTTAATAAATTTCAACAGCCTTGGATTGTCGATGATACAACCCAACTACTTGATAGAATGACTCAATTTGGCAATTTTTAAGTTAAACTGAGTCAATCCATCAAGTCGCTGCGTAGTACACCAACAATACAAGGTTGTTTATTGAATGGCACAAGTGACAAATTGATTATTAACTCTGATTGAACCATAACTTAAAAAGTTTACACATTATCGGATGTTTATTGAATGGCACTACCAAACATGACAATGTTAAAATGTTTGCATATTATGACATGGTTAAAATGGTTGACAAATTTGTGACTTGTACATTAAACATATGACAGTACATACAAAAGATAATCAGTTTTATCTTTTTTTAATTGTCACCTTCAATATTAACTAAAGGATGGTACAGATCTACCATAAGTTAACCAAATATTAATAACAGGTTTAAGAAAATATATTGTCATACTGTACAGGAATTTTATGAATTGTACATAAAACAGCTGACAGTACATTAAAAAGATATTTTGTTTTATCTTTTTTTAGTTGTCACTTGGATTATTAACTAAAGTACAGTGCATTAAAAAAAGTAAGGTTGCAAATAAAAATACTTGGTGCTGACAATAATAGGTGCTTAAATAACTGTTTTTATCTTCATGAACATCAACCAGCAAACTATTCATCACCAAAAATTTCTTTTTTTTCTTCAGATTTTAATAAATTTCAACAGCCTTGGATTGTCGATGATACAACCCAACTACTTGATAGAATGACTCAATTTGGCAATTTTTAAGTTAAACTGAGTCAATCCATCAAGTCGCTGCGTAGTACACCAACAATACAAGGTTGTTTATTGAATGGCACAAGTGACAAATTGATTATTAACTCTGATTGAACCATAACTTAAAAAGTTTACACATTATCGGATGTTTATTGAATGGTACAACCAAACATTACAATGTTAAAATGTTTGCATATTATGACATGGTTAAAATGGTTGACAAATTTGTGACTTGTACATTAAACATATGACAGTACATACAAAAGATAATCAGTTTTATCTTTTTTTAATTGCCACCTTCAATATTAACTAAAGGATGGTACAGATCTACCATAAGTTAACCAAATATTAATAACAGGTTTAAGAAAATATATTGTCATACTGTACAGGAATTTTATGAATTGTACATAAAACAGCTGACTGTACATTAAAAAGAAAAGAGAAATGCTAACGGCCCAGTTTTGTCCTTAAAAATAATTAGTTTCAACTTGTGTCCTAGAAACTTATTGTTTGATGGGAAGAGGCCCTTATGGTGAAATTTGTTCTTAATGTTAGTTGAGTCCCTGGTTCCCCAATTGATTGCCCCGCAATAATACCTACAGCTTCCCCCAATTCAACCAGATCGCCGTGAGTGGAACTTCTACCATAACATAATTCAATTGAGTCAAAAGTAGTTTAGTTACTTACTTGTTTCGTCCAAGAATTTTGAAAAAAAATTTGACAATTTCTTTTTTTTTCTTCGGTAAGATATTTGAGTAGTGGACATTTGTCAACATTCTTTGGCTTCTTCTTCTTTTTTGGTTCTTTTAGGACAATATCTTCAACAACAATTGGATTTTCAGAAGCATTTTCTTGAGCAGGCTCTTTCAGATTGTCAGATTTTTAACTATCTTGTGTCTGCTTTTCTAGTATGAAATCTTGAGTTTGCATAATATCAAAAGTTGGAAGATTAGCAGAACTGTTTATGTGAATCATACCAACAATTTATTTTTGCCTTTTTCAGCTTCAGTTTTTTTGTTCAACTTATCTTTTTCCTCCACTGCATGCTTTTCTAAATTTTCCAATTTCTAAAGCTTCATTTCAAGAATTTGGATTCTATTTTCAGCTGCTTCTCTTAAACGTCTTTCCTCCTTTAATTGTTCTTCAACATTTTTCATCTCAGAGCACAAAAAATTGACTTTTGACTGTAGCTCCATTATGTTATCAGCAGATTCTTTTTCATATTTTCTCAAACTTGTGTCTTCCTGGTACTCATCTAATTTTCTTTTGTTGTTTTGGTCTACTTCCACTTCAATTGCTTTTATTTTATTGGAAAGAAATTCTTTCTCTTCTTTTGTTACAGCTGCAAACTTTTTTAAAATCTGCAATGAATAAATTTAAAGTTAAGCTTTCACATATATTATCATTGAAGTACAAGACAAGTTAAGCTTGCACATATACTTTCTATACTCGTTTGGTTTTCTATTATTTAGGCTACTAACATTCTACAAAATTGATTTCGAAAAAATCAAAAAAAAACGTACAGTTAAAAAAAATAGCATACTTTGTCATTGTCAACCTCGGTGAGGTCCAAATCTTTCAATTTCGATAAATCCCATTTTCCCATTCTTGGGATTTTTGTTTGCAGATTTTCCTTCTCAGCAACTATTTGTGTTCGTTCACAAATCCAGTACTGCAAGAAAAAGATAAAAGCATTTATATTTTTGTATTAAATATAAATTTGAATGTATTCATATTTAGTTAAAATTATGAAAGCATACCAGTAACACCATAGTACAGCCTGGTGTACTTCTAGGGTCAGCATGATACTTTTTAACATTTTTCAACACATTTTCACATATTGCTCGCGGCCAAGAAATTGAATTTAATTTTTTTAAATTCAGCAACTTCGGCAAGAAACCCCATTGCATATAGCTTTGGTTGTTTGGAAAAAGAAAAGTTATAACCAGCAACAACAATAACAATTTTACTATATCTTCATTTCCTTTTTCTTCTTCTAACAGTGTATTCAATCTTTTTGTTACCGTTTTTTGGCTAATTATGTCTTCTTCTTCAAAATTGGCAGTTAAAAAATTGGAGAAACTTTCCATGGCTGAAGCTTTGTTAGAAGCTGGTATAGGAAATAAGTCTTCTCCAGCTAATGGCATTCCAAAAATTAGACTGACTTCTTCAGGAGTAATTTTGAGTAATTTGTTTCCAATTGTGAAAGCATTTTCTTTTTCATCAAAAGAAGTAATGATATCATCTAAATTTGAAGAACTTTTCCTTAAATCTTGCTGTGCTATTGAATCACTAAGAAAAACGTTGAAGAAGTTTTTGAATGGCGTTTTTTCTAAAAAAGCTTTTGCTTTAGGTGAAAGAATGTGTTTCTCCTTTATAATCGACATCACCTTATAGGTTGCATCTAAATTACATCTATAAGTACCTGTGTACTGCCTTTTTTGCTTCTTGGCTATTTTCTTAATTTCATATCGATCTACATCGTCCAAATCAGTACTGTCTTCAGCTAGTTGCTGTGAAATCGTTTTTTCATCATCAGATATGAAGTCTTCTTTTTCATTCACATCAGGTAATTCTTGTGTTGGTGCACTTTGATTCTATATTTAGGAAAATCAAAAAATAAATTAGAAGGTAAAAATAACAAGTTTATCAAAAAAATATCTTACTACACAAAAATTTGAATAAAATGATAATATGCTTTATCATTTAAATTATTTTGTATTTTTTTGAGGTTAAGATAATTTTTAGTACATAAAGTAGGTCTATTTAAAAAAATAAAAGATAAAGCATTTTTTTAGTATATAAAGTATTTTTAAAAAAAAAACAAAAGTACAAATTAAATCCAATAGGTTTTGTTGTATAGAACAAATGTTTGAATTTTTTTTAGACCTATTTCAATCTTCACAGTTTGAAAATTTCGCATTCTCTAATTTATAATTTAGACCAATAAAAGATAAATGAACATTCACAACTGAAAACCAACAAGATTTATTTGATGAAATGAAAATTTACAATTAGAAAGTTTCAAAGTATATAAAGATAATGTGCTTTATCTTCATCATCACAATAGCCTTGAAGTAATAACATGTACAACATGTATGAATGCAACATGAAAGCTACAACATCAATGAATATTCAGATTCAAAAGTGACAGTGCAAACAAGTGCACAACATACACAAACAAATGCACCATGAAAACAACTCAACATCAATGAAAATGAAGTAACCAAACCTGATTGAAGTGTTCGAACATTACATATATACATCTATGAAACATCAAGTGAATTTGCAACATCATACACATTGAAACCAGAGTCCAATGCAGACATGTTGACAAGATGAGAATGCAAGTGCAAACAAGCTATATGATAACTGACTGCAAATAAACCAACAAGTCAAGTCAATGCACATCAACCCAATACAAAATACATGAAGTGAATGTAGAAACACACACACACACACACACACGCATGTATACGTAAATGTAGTGACAGAATAGCAGACTAACCAAGGTAAACAATGTAAGCTCAAAAAATTTAGCTATTTTTTTATTTAAAATATGGAATCTAGATTATGGGAAACATAAGTATGAAAACAATTACCAATGGAGTTTGTAGATGCTAATGGTCTTTGGCTGTGTTCATTGCAAAATGGACTGCATATAGGTCTTATATTTATGCATTGGGTTCCACCTTCGTTTATGAATATGCAAGTTGTTTTTCGAATGAATATCTTCGACTTAGAAGACCTTGTATGCATTTTTACGCTGCATAAAAATTGTCATATATAATGAAATGTTAGACAGAGTGAAGAACTATTAATTAATATCATTTAGCAATAAACCATCTCCAAAACAACAAACAACTTAAATCATTTACATAAAAACATAAATGCTTTTATCTTTTTTACCTAGGGTTTAACATATCTGTATATTTTATGTAATAACTAATATCATGAGAAAAACATCAAATACCTTGCATGCATTTGATAATATACCATTTGTATTAGTGATTATGAAAATATAACTGAAAATGTACATAAATCCTTTACATCAGAAGATAAATGCTTCTATCTTTTTAAATAGTTGAATAAAGTAAGATCTGACGCTTAATATTTTATGAAGAACTCGTTAATTAATATCATTTAGCAATAAACCAGCTCCAAAACAACAAACAACTTAAATCATTTACATAAAAACATAAATGCTTTTATCTTTTTTACCTAGGGTTTAACATTTATGTATATTTTATGTAATAACTAATATCATGAGAAAAACATCAAATACCTTGCATGCATTTGATAATATACCATTTGTATCAGTGATTATGAAAATATAACTGAAAATGTACATAAATCCTTTACATCAGAAGATAAATGCTTCTATCTTTTTAAATAGTTGAATAAAGTAAGATATGACGCTTAATATTTTATGAAGAACTCGTTAATTAATATCATTTAGCAATAAACCAGCTCCAAAACATGTACCTAAATCTTTTACATAAAAAAAATAGTACATACTTGTAGAGGAATCGATGAAGAAAAATTGATGTTTAACTGAATAATGGCAGAAATCTTTGATCACAAATTGTCTAGTCGTTTAGAAAACTCTACTTTTCTATTTTAGATTTTGATTTCGTTTTGCTGGGTTCTGAAAAAGGAAAACGAACGAGAGAAAAAGTAATGGAATGAAGGGATAAAGTAACAGACGTAACGTGTATTAACTTTGGTCCTAGAAATTAATTATTTTAAACTTGTGTCCTAGAAACTTATTGTTTGATGGAAAGAAGCCCTTATGGTAAAATTTCCCTATGTAGAAAATGTCCTAGCTTCTTACACTTAAAACAGCGTATATCTTTTTGAACGGGTTTTTCTTCCTTCTGTTTCTTCATTTTCCTATCACAACAAACTGCATAATGCCCTTCTTGAAAACACCTAAAGCAGTAGATGCCAACATACGCTCCTAGTTTCTTCTACTTCTCTTTCTGTCCGTGCTCTTCGTGCCTGCTTTGGAGTCATCCAAAACTCATCACTCGTCCCATAATAAGCCATTCTACTCTTAAGTGATACATTAAGATATCATTATAAGGTTTATACCATTTACTTCCTTGACTTAAAAATCTTTTATGACTTAATTCAACTTGTTCGGATTTGAGCTTGCCTCCATAATTCCTAGAAGATTATTCCAATCATCACTAAATGAATCAAGACATATTCAACGAATCTTAAAGGAATGTATCCTATAAAAAATTCCCCGATTTACAGACACTTATATAAATATAATATAATTCTTTTAAAAATAATGTGTCGATATGCCTTGTTAAGTTTATAAATACCTATCGATACATTTGTACTTCCCATATCGACCAGAATTTATAAACCACTTAACCGATAAATCAACACAAAACATTTTATTAGTCACTAACAAATACACACTCATGTATATATAATACACTCAAACTCATTCTATGGTGTTACTAACCCTATTTCTAATGAGTTACTCATCCTAAGGTATTACTAACCCTATCTCTGATGAGACTTACCCCAACAAAGCCTGGGTGTTCGCTCAACCTAAGCACTGATAAAGTAACGACCCGTTTTTTCGTACCCTTTGAAACGATAATAAACTACACATGTCCAACTCAAATTGCACGAACAAGCAGATCATTAAAGGTAGAAAGAAAAATAAAGATAGAACGGAACAAAAAACAGAATCTCACACGAATGGAATAACATATATTATTTCAACAATAATCTTTACAGTGGAAAATTTAGAAACATATATCAGAGTCTAACCTAGATTCAGCCTGGACAGTATAACACATGCCCTTACAAATGCCGACAAAACAAATGCAATAGATGCAGCGGATAATATAATACGTCCATACGATGATGAAGATCTCCAGCTCTCCTTTGGAAACTCCAAACGTCTTCAGCTAATCCTGAAACTACTCGGATCTGATCCGAGTATTAAAAATACCCAATCAGGCTTGATATACCAGCGTGAGTGACTCGAAATTTTAAATTTATAGCTCATGACGATGTTATCAAAACCTTTGAAAAAAAGGGCGTCTCATAAGACCATGCCCACACATAAATACGGACGGGTTTTTACCTTATGATAACCAAAACACTTTTATTACCAAAATAATTTGATATTATCTTTAATGACATTCTTTTGGAAAACATCTTTCAAATAAACTTATTCAAATAAGGTATCAATACCCGGATTAAGTCTAAGGGAATATATCCGGACTAGGTCAAACGGAATATACCGGATGGAATATATGATACCAAAAGGGGTAGCTGAAATGTTCGCAAAGCATCACAGCTATTTTGGGAATACAATCAAAACTGTAAAGCTCGTATTGGAATTGGATTTTCCAACATGATAGAGAACCTCGATAACCACGCATAGCAACCGGAACCCGGTGGTTTTTTGTGCAAGGACTCACACACCACTTTTCCTCATATTGCCACACTTCTTGATATCCGGTGGCTTCTCGTGCAAGGACTCACACGCCACTATACCATAAAATAAGGGTCCCATCTGGACACCTTGGTGACCTAGATCATACGCCGCCAGTCACCTTGAGGGATCATACTCCACCCTAGTCATACTAAGCCTGAAATATGTAACATAGTTCCCGTATCATTTCCGAGATGTAAGGCTTGGGAGTGAGGTTACGCTCAACTTAGACAAAGCCACGCTACGCTATTCACAAAGCCATGCTTTATTCTTCCATAAAGCTCATTCCACTTAGAATGCCACATTGTCATTCCTTCGATAACCATTTGACTTTTACAAACATATAACCTCTGAGTTCATATGCTTCTGAGAAGGGTGTTAAGCTAAGAGAAGTTGCCTTCTCCGCCACCACAGAAGTATATTGGTAAAAGTCAACATTTGTGATCTTAGCAATGCAATGTCAGACATTCGTCCTTACAAGTTCGTTCTGGGACTGAATGAAACCAAAAGCACTTTCCTCGGCTATTACTAGGCGAGAAGCCCTTGCAATCCGAAGATTTCAAACACGACAGGACCACTGCTATAATAAATGTCTCTATATTGGGAGCGACCCAAAGAATGTCAACAAGTAGTCCTCCCGCTATAAAGATCTTCGGTCTTCAATAATCATCATCATCAACATGTCTTCACTTTCGAACGTATACATTGGTTCGAAGTGGATTTCAGATAGGAATCGCCCAAATCCGACCCTGGTTCCTTCGAAACCAATTATCGATAAAAAGATGTTTAGTTCATATATGGGTATTAATCATCATTCAATTTAATTCATAGTTTTATTTAAATCAAATTTCTTTGATATATTCTTTTCAATTTATTCCATTTTCTTTTCAAGAGTATATAGAATCATTAAGCCTCATTAATCAAGTCATTTGGTTAATTTTAAAACCTTTTTATTCTTGGAATAATTCCAAATCAATTCACCTTTTACTTAGGAAAATATTTTAAATCATTTACTTAACTCTTTAACAAAGATTTTCCAGTTCAAATCATAACTTTTAATGGGTCAAAACTATGTTATTTAAGACATAGCTTACTGCAAACCCAAAAAAATTAATTTTAAGTATAGGAATTTAAAATAATTCCAAATCATTCATTTAAATCTCATAATGGAAAATATTTTTTAGAGCGTCCGGACATTCCCTTCGATCTGTTCCACCCCTCGTCAAAAAGAGAAAATAAAGGCCAGGTAAGTTCAGGGCACTGGTTGCTCCATTCCCAACCTTAGTTACACACCTTGTTTTACCGTTCAGATCTCACAGGCGGGACAAACGTACTAGTCCTTTCCGCATACTCAGTTATTAATCTTCATTTTAGAAATGATTCATTAAACTTCCAAATCATTATTTAAAACACTTAATTATTCTTTTAAAAACATCTATGAAAGATTTGAAAAAGGATTGTTCAGTTTAAATCCATAATTCATAAGTTATTAAAAAGTGTTGCAAAAGCGTTGCAAAAAGTGTTGCAAAAAGCTATATTCTTCAAAACGACTTTTATATCATTTAGAAATCCATCTGTTCAACTTAAATCACTTTTAAAACATTTTAAAAGATTTTTAGAATTTATTTCATATTTTTAAAACATTTAAAATATCAATTTTAAACTATGGTCACTTTACTACAAAAGCGCTATTTTTTTTAAAAATTGTTTTAGACATATTTTAAAATCTACAAGATGAAATCTTGATTTTCTTTCTTTGTTGGAAAGATATGGATATAATAGTCTGGAAAATTCTTATCTCGAAGGATTTCAAGCTATATTCCACTTTGTATACTTATTTAACTTTTTCGGCACGAAATCGCGAACAAACGTTACGCGACGCGCCTAGTTTTGACTTGTTTTTCAATTTCTTTCCAAACTTCATTGAAACAATTTTAAATGTTTATAAAACATTTCTAAATCATTGCAAAAATATTTAAAACAATATTTCCATATTTCAAACTCATTTTCCATTTCATTTCATATTATAATATTATATTATTATAATATCATTTTCGACCTTTTTAAAATCATTTAAAGGCTAAATCACTCCATACACATATTATTATGGATTTAATTTCCATTAAATTTAATTTGGTTAATTACTAACCATTTCTCTAATTATTTATCAAACCAAGTTATCAACCATTTCACAACCATATAATCAACCAAGTTATCAACCAATATTCAACATATTAATTTCTAATTTAACATGTGTATTATCAACTTAAGTTTTATTAAAATAAAACTAAGGTTTGAGTACTCATGATTAGTTTCACTCCACCAAACTTTTTCATAGATTCCCGAATTGATTCCGACAGCAATTCCTTCTCTTTTTCTCGCTCTGGAGCTTCCGATCTCCTTCCTTTCTTCCTTAGTGCTCTCGGCCTTGCTTATGGAGGGGAGAGGCTTGGCTAGAGGTGGTGATGGAGGGGGAGGCCATGAGTTGTAGGGAGGAAAAGAGGTGGTTTGCACTTGATTTTGAAGTGGATTGATATCCTATACTTTCTTAAATAATTTTTCACTTCTACTCTTAATATTTTGCCATTAATTTCTTATGATAAGAAACCATTAGAGAAGCTTTAAGAAAGGAAGACAAAGAGAGATTTTGATGTGAGAAAGTGGAGAGCTTAAGGTGGTATTTATACATGAAGTTCTTAAGTGAATTTACCTTTTATAACCTTAAGCTACTTTCATTTTTAGCCACAAATTTACATTACCTTTCCAAGGCATGATTTAGACCCTTAAGTACATGCATTTAATGTAGAAAAGATGGATAAGACATGGAGATTTGAAATTTGTACCAAAATGAATATTGAGCAACCAAGTTATCAACCATATAATCAACCATAATATCATCCAAGTTATCAACCAATATTCAACATATTAATTTCTAATTTAACATGTGTATTATCAACTTAAGTTTTATTAAAACTAGTGCGAACCCGTGCTACGCACACGGACTTTACCGAAATTTTGTTTAGTGCTATGTTTTTAGAATTTAATCATATGAATATGAAACTGTATTTGTAGATTGAATTTTGATTGGTCTATTTGTTAACCACCAATGGAAAATGTTTATCAATTACTACGCTTAAGTGATCTTGAAGCACACATGGCATAGCTATTTTTGAAGATAATAATGGATTTACAGGAAAAAAAATTAATATCATATGTCAATTATTCCTTACTTGGTAGCATTACAATATTGAGCATACTTATTAATTTAAATGATGCATAAGTTCAAATGGATTCATCCTATATAAAGAATAAGTTCAAATAGTATTCCATATATGGAATAAAGAAACCATGCTAAATGTGAAATAGCATTTAGATACGGGTTCAAATCAACAATATTCTAACATTTGCATTAGTATGTTTATTGTCACAAACTAATAAGAATTAAATTAGGAAAATATTTTGGTGGCATCAAAGGTTATATTTGGGGATACTAATACTATGCATGGATTATATATATTAGTGTCACTAAATCAAAAATTGTATGTGTGTGTGTGTGTATTGGGATTATAGTACTTTGTGACACTAATATAGTGAATATTTTATATATTAGTTTGTGACACTATATTATATATAATATGTGATATACAAATTTGGAGAATATTTTATATATTAGTTTGTGACGCTATATCAGTGATACTAATACTAATATTATCCATTAATATATATATATATATATATATATATATATATTAGTAACACTAAACATACAATACTTGATTAGTGACACTAATACTAATACTATCTATTTGTGGATTTTATATATTAGTGTCACAAAATAATACTAATTCAATTAGTTATAAAGTTATCAATATTTTATTTTATTGACTAAATGTTTTTGATTTTTCAATTAGTAAGAGTTAATGTGACGTACAAATTAGACGTGCTGTGTTGGTTAATTGACATTGTTCTTTTGTTGTAAATGTGAAAATCGAGGGTTAGTTATAGCATGCATTTGTCTTTATAAATGCCATGAAAGAGACTAAAAAAAGTTAAATATACATTGACGGGTATTGATAAATAAGTATGTATAGATTATCTAATCTTAATAATATCACATGCTAAAGTTATATTACTTGTACAGCATTTAATATTGTGTAGTATTATATGGCATGTGCTCATATCATAGTACTTAATAAAGACAGAAGGAACACTGAAGTGTCGTATTACTGATTGGTGAAGTTTGAGTGTGAGCGAGTTTCCGCAGTATTAGACAACAATATATAAATTGCCAATTTGTCTCAACTGAATACTCAATGGCTAATCATTTGTCTATATAGAAGAATAAACATGGTCACTCATATGACAATGCATGACATCAATTTCGATTACAGAATAGTTGTGAACATGTATATCTATGCATGTAATTTAACAGAGAATAACAATTATGATTAAAAAATAATAATATTTTGTTCATGGTTTATTAACGGTATATTATAATAACTTGATAAAGCAAACAAATGATCATGCAGTACTGAGACAGCCTATGAAAATTTTATTATATCCCAGGACATGACATGAACAGCACTTTATTGAATCTGAATTATTGTACTCATCGGGAATATAATGCAACATCATCCTTCTGGCCTTCAATAGTGCCTTCCGGCCTTCAGTGGTGCCTTGTTGTTGAGTTTCATTGCAGAGAAATTATCATAGGTGAAATCTAATAGTTGGTTTGCTGTAGATTTTTTGCTTACCATATGGCCTGCAAATGAATAATTTTTGTTATTGCATATAGGGAAAAAAAGGTGGAGATGGTTTGAACATGCAATTGTTGAAAATTTGTTAAGTGCTTACCATTCCACCTTAATAACCTTAGTAGGTCAAAATAAGAAGGAAATGTAAATGATATATAAATTAACTGTATGGAATATTTGAGGCAGAGGTTTCAAAAAATTATATGGAAAGCATTATTATACCATAAAGAAAACACGATCAGTGTCATGATTCATTTTTTCTTGTATCTGGTCAATATTTTCGTACAGTACTAAAGTTACCCATAAATTACCCATAAAAACATCATACATATAGAAATTAAAGTAAGATAAACAGAAAATAGAATATATGGATGCCAAATTTCACTAATCTTACAATAACCTACATAACATTTGTGACAGTACATAAAATACAGTTTTAAAATTCAAACTTCAGGCTTCCTAAGCGTTGGATGGGTTAACCTAAGAAATAAAAGCTGGAGCCCCAACAAACTCATGTATGCTATATTAATTGAAACAATTGGAAAATAAGTGGGAACATGTTTTTGCTTTCTGTCCGCGGATGCGGCGCAGTGGAAAGGAGGCTTGGGTTCTGATAGGAAGCAATGTAATGATGTACAGTAGTTGGTGCAATAAATGCAAATTAAAGCTCTACGTGAGATATTTGAGAATACATATTCAGTCATTAAATAACTGTACATTGTTTTATATATTTTTGACGGAAGTCGAGGAAGCCAAAGAGTGAGATATATGAATATGACTGAATCAGGTGCCTTTATACTGTAAATGATATTAATTTTTCACTGATGTATTTTATTTCCATTAAAGAATTTCTATGCAACATTTTTCATGAAAATTCGTAATCTGAAAACAAAATTTATATAACTGTCACAAAGAACACTTAATTTTTGAATCGAATAAAAAATTATTGATATTGTACAAATGTATTGAGGGAAAAAATTTCCTATAAACAACCCATGTATGATAATATTGACTACCCACTTTTAGGATAAAAATATACATCATGTACGGTTGAGTAAAAAGACCAAAACAAATGGTTACAATTTGAATGGGGACTGTGGATAATTAGGGGAATAAGTAGAATTTAGTTCTTGCATTTCAAATAAATATTAACAGGACAAAAAAGTATAGCCATTTTACGTAATCGGAGAGAAAAATTATATTTTTTTATTATAATGTCAAGGACAACTTGGATTGTGAAATATATAGTTGTTAAAGTAAATAGGATAACCAAATGTACCTATGTTTGGAATTGGATGCATGTGTACTTTGGTTGTTGGCGGAAGGTTCGTTGTCGAAGTTGTGTGCGCTCAGGACATTGACCAAGTCTTTGCTAGTAATGTTCGCACCACCAATTGAGTTGTTTATTCATGCGGTTTCCTGTTAAAAGATAAAGAAACAGTTTTTAATTACATTGCTCTGGCAGATATGTGTTATCTTCTTAATTGCATTACTTTGTTGACGTAGTTGTGTGTTGGATTAGTGTGAAATGGAACATAGTTTTCAAGCTTGTTTATTTTTTTTTCCAATGCACTTTGTGAACACGTGTATTTACGAACCTATAACATAATGTCGTAAGTTAGTTTGTACTATAGTGGATGCATGGTCAGCGCATGCACAGTTGGGGTGTTGGTTGCAGCGTACCTTTTGTTAGCAAGTTGTTTGCTTTAATTGATGAAGATAGAACGTAGAACGTATGAATTGGATTCTAGTATAAAGATAGAACATATGAATTCCCGATTACATACCTTGCATCATGCACTCATCCTTGATAGGCATAATATCTACTAAATGCAGTGATATGAACATGAAAGTGTATAAATAACTTCAACTTGGCTGGAAGAAAACTTGACAGTTTTTTTTCCAAATGATCAAACCCTTAATGTATATTTTTTGGTGGATTTTTCCTCCAAACGATCAAAACTTGATATTCACATACCTGAAATTTCAGTTCCACCAACATTTAGACACCTAAAATTTTCATATATAAAGGCAAAATTGTCTTACAATCAGTTTTAACTTATAAACCGTTTGATTTTTTTTCTACCAAACTATTTGCAAAATTGGAAGTATCAATTGTTATATTATTTGTTTTATATGAGATTTATAACACCCATATCTGCATTTTGTTGTATGTAACGACATATCAACCAAGTCCTAGACCAAATCATTTTTATACAGACATAATAGTTTCGTATTACACGGCTCTTATTAGGTATTTGCATCCATGGCTGATATTATGATAGCGATTTTTTTACACGGGAACTGCCTATCTATGATTAAAAGGTGTATGTGTCAATAATGCTATGCATCAATCATTATATCTATAAAAAATCTATACCTGGCCAAGCTCTACGAAATTCGTTATCTGATTATCTTTACTTTAATACCCCGACAAATATATACATAAAAAATAAAAATGCATACCTTACAGCTTCAATGATCATATTCTTCGGTATTTCAATCAAGATCGGTTATGTGTAGAAACTCACTTTTGTGAAAGTAGAACTCATCTGATAACAATGTCTGTACATCTAAAAAGGAATTACATGTTAATATCTGTGGAAGTAAACCTCAAACCTACTTAAAGAGAATGAAACCATGATGAATTCCAAGCATAATAGTACATGTCTAAAAATAATTCATGAAATTAGCATCATCTGAATTTGGGTATACATTTAAAGGAAATAGAAAACGCAACCATATCTACACAGTATAAAAGAATGAGTCGACTATTAGATATTGTATAACTAAGATTTGGGAAACAAAATTTGCTCCTAGATCCGATGCTTGGCAATAGTTTGATAGCCTGTGGGAAGCTGCTATTTTGGAGATCTAGCCACTGATGCAAAAATGTATTATTGATTAATAATTAACCACCTAAATGATATAGTTCACCAAATGAAAATGCAAAAATATAACAAATTTTATTTAATACGAAGGTGATGGTGTAGGAGGGTTCAATCAAGTCAGTGATGTAATAGCAATTAGAAATCAAAAGATCAGAATCTGTAAGTCTAAATAAAAGTAGGAAAATGCAATGAATTCACATATTCATATCGCTCTTACCATCCGCTAAGATGTTCTAAAGCATCCACATGATCAATTTACTCAATATTTTGGCCAAAACTATTATTTAAGATCTAGTATTATTTTTTGTTTTAACAACTGAACTACAAAGCCAGAACAATGGATTGTATGCAATAAAGAATAAATGATATATGGGGAGGTTTACCACATGAGGAATGAAATTAAGATATAATTCTTAGGAATATAATACAAATTATAATATTATTTTTATTTTTTAGTACAACATATTAACTTGGTTGAAACTACAATAAATCATTAAAAAATAAAATAAAAGTACATTTATACTATCATTACAATAGACTTTGTAGTTTACCATCTTGACTTTTCTTTTATACCGCTTGATTTATACTCTGCACATGGACTGAATGATTGAATTTTTTAAAAAATAGATGGATATTTGTGTTGAATTAACAAACATAAGACCAAGCCTATATATCAAATAATCATTAAACAATGAAATTTTGAATATTTTCTGTGACGACCCGGCTTTCCACTCCCGGAAAATCGCGTCGACAGTAAGAAAGAAAGGGGTGAGAAGTAGAAAAGAGAAGAAGAGAAAAGAAACAAACACAAATACTCACAGCGGAAACGAACAAAATATATTATATCACATAAATATTACATAGTATCATATACAACACTTATCAGAGTTACACAGATTACATATCATATACTAGACAGTTATAAACATCTGTCTAGTTACTACATTTCAATACAAAACAAAGATCTAAACAAGATCAACACAGCGGAAACTACTATCTATATCTACAACGCTGAAGCCTCCTGCTCCATTGCTCCTCCAGATTACTCGTCAAAGCTAACCTGAATCCCTTGGCTACTCGTAAAAATTTGAGTACCCAAGAGTTTATAAAACAGAAATAAACAACTTGGGTCAGACATGGGTCTGGTGTGAGTAACAGGTTAAACTTGTTTAACTTCAAAACCTTTTTTGAAAGAAAAGGTATCACGTAAGACTCCCCACAAATAAACATGGGTAAGTTTTTACCTTACGCTAACCAAAACATTTGATAGGAAATTCGATTGTATTATAATAGGGTCTAGGGTTTTCAAGTAAAATACAGAAATAGCTGAAATGCTTACATCTCACATTCCAACATAGTTGGGCACAACTAATACGTACGGCACTTATTGGAGTTTGGATTCCATACAATGGCAGGGCTACCGGGGTACCGCCCGTCACAGTACGTGGCCTAGATCACCGTACCGAGGATCACTCCCAATCCCCTGCAACACAAGGCCGGAACATCCCTTACTGGATAATTCCCGCACAAGATACCTCACGGTTGGGATCAGCAACCGCACACACTAAGCCGAAATAAGAAGGGACTTCTAGACAGAGGTAATCTTGTCCTACTTGGGTGCTACCCACTAACCTTGCTGCACCTCCCCTGTTTTAGCCATTCCCGGTTTGTGAGGCTTGAGGTCACGATTACCTTAGAAAAGAACACATCACTTAGAATGCTCATCGTCCACCTGATGATGTTCTGAAAGCATTCAATCCATACAAGTTCGTTCCGGGTTCGAACGAAACCGAAGGCATTATCTCGTTACACTCGTTTTGGAATCACCCTCAGAGTTAACGACAATAACCCTTGCACTCTGAATCTTCATCTTCACTTGATTCACGACCTATCGTTAATTTGGATCGATGTGGTATTCGGGTCTCCAGACCTGGAAATCCGGTATACGGAAACCCGATCCCGGTCTCATCGAAATCCAAAGCGTATCTTTTAAGGCCAAGTTGTTTTAAAGGTTAAAACAATTCAATTCTACTATCTATTTACACACAGATAGATAATTCATAGATTTACAATAGATAATCAACATTATCATTATAACAGATAATCCATATCATCATCACTATGCAACCAAAGCATCCAAATAATACAGTATCAATTATCTCATATCTGAGATCTCAAACCATTCAAGATAAATCAATATCATTCAATATCCTTAAGCAATGATTTATTAATCACCATATATAGTTAATTTAAAATGAATTAAATTAAATACTTCATCTCTAATTAATTTAAAATAAATTAAATTAATTACTTTCATCATTAACAATCTTGCTTAAGTCACTATTAATTAATTATCAATTAATTAATCAACCCTTATCCAATTATTCATTTTAATTAATCATCCTTGATTAATTACATTTAATTACATTCAAGTAATTAGCATTAAATTAATTTCTCAAATTAATTACTTAAATTAATTATCCTTAACCACTTATAGTAATTAACCTTTAATTACTTCATTAATTAATTAACTAAAATTAATTAACTTAATCAACTATAATTAATTACATTAATCCTTAATTAATTACATTGATTAATTACTTCATTTATTAATTATTACTTAATTAACCAATCTTAATTACATCATTAATTATATTAATTAATGATCCTTAATTACAACTTAATTATTAATTACTTAAATTAAATTAATTACATTAAGTAATTAATCTTTATTTAAACAACATTTATTAATCACTCTTGATTAATCTCATCTAGTAATTACTCCCCTTAATTACTTTCATTAACTAAATTAATTACTCCTTAATTAATTCCTTAATTAATCCCTTGATTAATTATTCAAAGTAATTAACTCAAATTACTTCTAATTATAAAATCATTTATTCAACTAATTACTTCCAGTAATTATCTTATTATTTACTTCCTTAAATAATCTTACCTTAATAATTACATTAAGTAATTATTATCAAATCATCTCTTGATTATTCTAAATTAATTAAACTTAATTAATTAATTTAACTAAATCAAATTAACTCAATTAATTACAAATGAGTAATTAATTCCTTAATTACTTTTATTAAGTAATTACATTTAAACAAATTCATAAATGATTATTCTTAAATTAATTCAACTAATTAATTATCAAAATTAATCCTATTAATTCATTATTTAATAACCCATAGTTAATGACCTCATTATTATTTAATTACTTTCCTTAAGTAATTAACTTATATTAATTATTATTAATTTCAAATTAATAAATCTAAATAACCAATTTATTAATCTCTAATTTACTTAATTAATTAAGTGTTAACCATAACTTAATTAATATTTAATTACTCTATTTATTAACTCTTAATCATTAATTAATACTCTAATTTATAATCCTCAATTATAAATTAATCATTCCTAATTAATTTATCTTAATCATAAATAAATTAGTTTAATCCTTTAATTATTTACTTAATTAATCCAAATGATTAATAAATCAAACAAATTAATTATCCATTAAATCTCCTAATTAATTTATTGAACACAAATCTTTAATTTCTTTAAGATAAAACATTTTCTTATCCATGGTTACATTATCATTCACAAATACATTTGAAAACATCCATTTTCAAATTTACTTTTAAATTTCATTTTAAATTCTAGATTTAAAATGAATACCAATTTATCTTTAACAAAGTACTTCTTCTTCTTTCCTTTTTATATAAAAGACTTTAGTTATAAATTTTTAAAACTATTTTAAAACATAACAGCTCCCTCGAAATCTTTCAAATGACTCGAAGACTACCCGAGCCACAGCCTTTTCTTCCCCGAGTAATTTAAAAACTGTCTGGTTAAAAAAAAATCAAACTAACACGCTGACACTCATCCTCGTTCACGTGCACGTGCACCACCCATCGATGAACTTCCGACCACCGCCAGTCTCTCCCACACGTCCACGATCTCTCCAGCATCCCATCGCAATCACTCAAACATCACCACTCGCCATGATACAAAATCGAGCCATCCAGTTGAACTGGAACCCAAACCAATTGCCAGGAAAAATCATCGCTGGTCCAATTCCGACCACCAGACGACGCGCCACCACAGTCACACTACCTTCGATCATCCACGAAGCCGTTCACTTGTTCCCATTGAACTCGATCAACTTGAGACACTGCCACGATCCATATTCCAGACCAAACAAAATCTAGGGTTTAAGCCCAGTTCGACCGATTGTTGAAGCCTTAGTGATAAATAAACTGATCTACCATTTTTTGTCAAATTCTCTGATTACCAGCTAGCTCCAGACGAAATCACGACCGCCAAAAATGTTCCGGTCATCAGAAATTTCTCAGAAAACATTTTTCCGATATTTCCAAAATGCATCTTCATTTTAATACTAAAAATTCTGATTTTCTTTTTAAAATTCATATCTTCCCATGACAATTCAATGTATATAATTGTTTCATCAAATTACATCATTTGATTTTTAATGTCTTAAAGGATTCCTACTGTTATTTTACAAAAACAAGCATATTTCAAAACATACTTATTTGTTTATATTTTTATTTCCTAGATCATGATAAAACTAAACCGATTTATCTTTAATTCAAGTCTTAACAATGAATAAATAAAAAGGTATGGGATTTGGCAAACTGCTTATCACAAAAATCTGGAAACAGAGGCATATATATACATAGTTCAATTCATACAAACAGTATACATCCATATCTATAAACATGCAAAGTTACTTCATTCAACAATCATATGAAAGTAATTTAATTCATTTTAACTGTTGAAAAGATTGTTTACTCACTTGATAAATAACAGAGACCTGAGGAAATATATATATTCAGCCATTTCACATATATCAACATCCATTCTTATATGCAAACATAATTTACTTCAAACATTCATCATATGCAGTAAAACTTATAACCATATTTAAGTTTTCAAAAGTGTTACTCACCTGAAACAAAGAAGATGAACAGAGCACATTTTGAAAAGTTTTTGACAGAGAAAACTTGATTTTGCTAGTTTGCTTTGAAACTGGAATCCTTTCTGCTTTAAAACTTTAGAATCTGAATGCCTGCTTTTAAAACTTGAATTGCTAGCTTTAGAAATTGCATGCATGCTATTTGTTTGTTGAGATGTTGTTTTTGCTTGCTTTCAGATTTTGAAGAAATATTGCAGACAGACTTGATTCCAGATTAAAGAAATTGCAGTCTTTTGATTTTGATAGTGGATTACAGAATTTGAAGAAATGTTGCAGGCTTTGATTTAGATTCCAGATTTTAGATGATGAGGATGAATTGCAGATTTGATGAAGATGCATTTTAGAGGATTTATTACAGATTTTGGTCTGAGGATTTGTTTGCTTCAGATTTTGTTTTGAAAGGAAGATTTAAGTTGCAGATTTGTTTTGAGGATTTGTTAATTTACTGATTGTCTTTGAGAGATTTAGTTCAGATTTTGTTTTCTTGTCTTTGAAGAAATAGAAAAAGAAATGTAGATAAGAACATATGTTTATATAGTGAAAATGTAGTTTATTAAAAATAAAATAAAACAAAAATTCAAAACTTGACATTTGTCATTTACATTGGTTTATTTGTTTACACTTGTTATTTTAAAGCCTTAGGAATTTACACATGTCTTTTTAGTTAGTTTATATTATTTTTAGATGTAGATAAAAGCTTTTTCTTTATTTACTTAAATACTTATGTATATATATATATAAAGTATTTTAAAGAAAACAAAACCAATTATGTTAATAAGTAAAAGTTTATACATATACTTTAAAATCCAAATATTTTAAATATATATCTTTGAATTTCAAAACTAATATACATTCAAATTCAAATTATATTTAAAATCCAATTTAAAGTCAAGTTATATACATACATATATAACTACACATTTAATTTGAAATAACAATTCTATTAAAATCTATTTATTTCCATAAATAAAACAATACACTATTAATATTGTATTTCAAAACTTATCTATATATATATATACTCTTAAATCTTATTTATTAAGCAATATTTAAAAAGAAATAAAATAGTCCTTATTATAAATTTTATTTAAAACCATATAGTTATTTATTTAAATAACTTTGAAAAGCTTATATCAAATAAATCATAATTTCCCAACTATCAAAATATATATATTAGAAATTTAAAAACAATATTTTATTTATTTATTAAATTTCAAACCAAAGCTTATCTATTTACAATATATACACACATATATATACACATTATAAATAGAAATCATTTTATTAGAAAAATTCACTAATTAAATATTTATTTAATTAGATTATTAAACCAATTCAAATTTTATTATCAAAGATTATCAAATCAATTTAATTATTTAAACAGATTATTAAATTGATATTGCCCCAAATTTCCGGGATATTACATTCCTTCCCCCTTAAAATAATTTCGTCCCCGAAATTTAAGACAAAGGTAATTTAATAATCCATTTAAATCACAAGCATATATTATCTTCCATATGCTAACAACCATAGCAACCAATTCACACAAATCAAACAATTCTAATTATCCAGAAAAATCCTGGATACAATTTCCTCGAGTTTCCCCAAGTATATATACCGGGATACTCGCTCTACCGAATTCAAACAAAAATCAACACTACTAAGCTATAGAACTTCTACTCATCTAGATCTACAGAACTAAACAATATATCAGACTACAGACGAGTCTGTCTCAACAACCAAACTTCCAGAACAGCTGATTCTACAACCAGAGATAGATCAAATACGTACTCCCTCAGAGATACGTAAAACTCAATGAATTCCAGTTATCCAAACTGACAATTCAACCAAGTAGACCAATTACTTATCCAAATCAGAACACAGACGAGATCCAAACATAACTCTACCTCACAATATAAGTAGATTCCAAACTTACTTCTCCCATCCAGAGATACACTCCAAACTGCTTTCGCTGCTCAACTCTGATCTGAGGTAGGACACAAGCACCGACTGGACAACTCATTCCAGAAATAAGGTTCACTGATCCATAAAGAAAACTCAGATACTCCATCAAAACTTGAGCTGCTTCACCAACTCCATCTCTAGGAAACATCCTTCCACTAGACTGAACCACCGGTATCACTCCTGGAATCCAAGTCGATAAGAAAACTCAACCCTCAGATGCGGACAAACTTCTGACTTCTCTGAAGACATCCAGAAAATTCTGACAACCCAAGAGAATACTCAGACAATCGCAAGTCACTTTTGCGATCAACCCATCCTAATTCCAAACAGACTGTTCTCTCTTTACCAATCAGAACAGCTTACACTTATTTATCCAATTTATCGAAGAAATGGATCCACTCTGCTGCTTCTGAGCTTCACTTCCAGAAAAACTACTCAGCTAGAAAACTTCTTGCCATCACAGAACACTCCGAGTAGCACTGCTGACACTGATGCTCCTATCCAAAGCTCTTCGAGAAACTCGGACTCCAAACCAAAGCAGAAACACCATGCTGAACTCAGTCACAACACCGAAGCATACATACTTCCACAACTTGTTCCAAAGAAAACATCTTCGGGAACATCCAGAGTCACTGCGTCTCATCACACAGCTACTATTACCTGAGATTACCCAGATATCATCACTCGCTTTTGCCTAACTGACAGATCCAACTCTACTCATCCAACTTCAAAGATAAACTCCGAACCTTAACAGGTTTCCTTCAGAGATTGTGAAATCCTTACACAACTGTAAAGTTCACTCGAGACGGTATTAGGTCTACAGTCTCGACAAATACACTTCCAACCTCAACACTCAGACTCCTAATCCTAGATGATAAATTATTATCATCTCAACCAATCATTACAAATACCATATACATTTAAAATGATACTTTTTTTATATAGAAATTATATCTGGGTAAAATTATTTCATCTACCCTTTTAAAATAATATTGTGTCCGTTGGCCTGGTCAAGTGTTTAGAGATCCCTATCAATAACGTTAGCTACTCGTATTGACCAGAATCCATATACCACTCAACCGATCAATTAACACAATATAAAACCATTTTATATAACTAACAAATACGCGCTCTCGTATATATATATATATTCACTCAGACTCAAACAGGTTGTTACAGATCCTGTCTCTAATGAACAATCCTTCCGAACCTAGGTATTCACTCAACCTAGTGTTCTGATATTCACTTAACCAAAAGCTTAGGCATTCGCTCAACCTAAAGCTCTGATACCACGTGTGACGACCCGGCTTTCCACTCCCGGAAAATCGCGTCGACAGTAAGAAAGAAAGGGGTGAGAAGTAGAAAAGAGAAGAAGAGAAAAGAAACAAACACAAATACTCACAGCGGAAACGAACAAAATATATTATATCACATAAATATTACATAGTATCATATACAACACTTATCAGAGTTACACAGATTACATATCATATACTAGACAGTTATAAACATCTGTCTAGTTACTACATTTCAATACAAAACAAAGATCTAAACAAGATCAACACAGCGGAAACTACTATCTATATCTACAACGCTGAAGCCTCCTGCTCCATTGCTCCTCCAGATTACTCGTCAAAGCTAACCTGAATCCCTTGGCTACTCGTAAAAATTTGAGTACCCAAGAGTTTATAAAACAGAAATAAACAACTTGGGTCAGACATGGGTCTGGTGTGAGTAACAGGTTAAACTTGTTTAACTTCAAAACCTTTTTTGAAAGAAAAGGTATCACGTAAGACTCCCCACAAATAAACATGGGTAAGTTTTTACCTTACGCTAACCAAAACATTTGATAGGAAATTCGATTGTATTATAATAGGGTCTAGGGTTTTCAAGTAAAATACAGAAATAGCTGAAATGCTTACATCTCACATTCCAACATAGTTGGGCACAACTAATACGTACGGCACTTATTGGAGTTTGGATTCCATACAATGGCAGGGCTACCGGGGTACCGCCCGTCACAGTACGTGGCCTAGATCACCGTACCGAGGATCACTCCCAATCCCCTGCAACACAAGGCCGGAACATCCCTTACTGGATAATTCCCGCACAAGATACCTCACGGTTGGGATCAGCAACCGCACACACTAAGCCGAAATAAGAAGGGACTTCTAGACAGAGGTAATCTTGTCCTACTTGGGTGCTACCCACTAACCTTGCTGCACCTCCCCTGTTTTAGCCATTCCCGGTTTGTGAGGCTTGAGGTCACGATTACCTTAGAAAAGAACACATCACTTAGAATGCTCATCGTCCACCTGATGATGTTCTGAAAGCATTCAATCCATACAAGTTCGTTCCGGGTTCGAACGAAACCGAAGGCATTATCTCGTTACACTCGTTTTGGAATCACCCTCAGAGTTAACGACAATAACCCTTGCACTCTGAATCTTCATCTTCACTTGATTCACGACCTATCGTTAATTTGGATCGATGTGGTATTCGGGTCTCCAGACCTGGAAATCCGGTATACGGAAACCCGATCCCGGTCTCATCGAAATCCAAAGCGTATCTTTTAAGGCCAAGTTGTTTTAAAGGTTAAAACAATTCAATTCTACTATCTATTTACACACAGATAGATAATTCATAGATTTACAATAGATAATCAACATTATCATTATAACAGATAATCCATATCATCATCACTATGCAACCAAAGCATCCAAATAATACAGTATCAATTATCTCATATCTGAGATCTCAAACCATTCAAGATAAATCAATATCATTCAATATCCTTAAGCAATGATTTATTAATCACCATATATAGTTAATTTAAAATGAATTAAATTAAATACTTCATCTCTAATTAATTTAAAATAAATTAAATTAATTACTTTCATCATTAACAATCTTGCTTAAGTCACTATTAATTAATTATCAATTAATTAATCAACCCTTATCCAATTATTCATTTTAATTAATCATCCTTGATTAATTACATTTAATTACATTCAAGTAATTAGCATTAAATTAATTTCTCAAATTAATTACTTAAATTAATTATCCTTAACCACTTATAGTAATTAACCTTTAATTACTTCATTAATTAATTAACTAAAATTAATTAACTTAATCAACTATAATTAATTACATTAATCCTTAATTAATTACATTGATTAATTACTTCATTTATTAATTATTACTTAATTAACCAATCTTAATTACATCATTAATTATATTAATTAATGATCCTTAATTACAACTTAATTATTAATTACTTAAATTAAATTAATTACATTAAGTAATTAATCTTTATTTAAACAACATTTATTAATCACTCTTGATTAATCTCATCTAGTAATTACTCCCCTTAATTACTTTCATTAACTAAATTAATTACTCCTTAATTAATTCCTTAATTAATCCCTTGATTAATTATTCAAAGTAATTAACTCAAATTACTTCTAATTATAAAATCATTTATTCAACTAATTACTTCCAGTAATTATCTTATTATTTACTTCCTTAAATAATCTTACCTTAATAATTACATTAAGTAATTATTATCAAATCATCTCTTGATTATTCTAAATTAATTAAACTTAATTAATTAATTTAACTAAATCAAATTAACTCAATTAATTACAAATGAGTAATTAATTCCTTAATTACTTTTATTAAGTAATTACATTTAAACAAATTCATAAATGATTATTCTTAAATTAATTCAACTAATTAATTATCAAAATTAATCCTATTAATTCATTATTTAATAACCCATAGTTAATGACCTCATTATTATTTAATTACTTTCCTTAAGTAATTAACTTATATTAATTATTATTAATTTCAAATTAATAAATCTAAATAACCAATTTATTAATCTCTAATTTACTTAATTAATTAAGTGTTAACCATAACTTAATTAATATTTAATTACTCTATTTATTAACTCTTAATCATTAATTAATACTCTAATTTATAATCCTCAATTATAAATTAATCATTCCTAATTAATTTATCTTAATCATAAATAAATTAGTTTAATCCTTTAATTATTTACTTAATTAATCCAAATGATTAATAAATCAAACAAATTAATTATCCATTAAATCTCCTAATTAATTTATTGAACACAAATCTTTAATTTCTTTAAGATAAAACATTTTCTTATCCATGGTTACATTATCATTCACAAATACATTTGAAAACATCCATTTTCAAATTTACTTTTAAATTTCATTTTAAATTCTAGATTTAAAATGAATACCAATTTATCTTTAACAAAGTACTTCTTCTTCTTTCCTTTTTATATAAAAGACTTTAGTTATAAATTTTTAAAACTATTTTAAAACATAACAGCTCCCTCGAAATCTTTCAAATGACTCGAAGACTACCCGAGCCACAGCCTTTTCTTCCCCGAGTAATTTAAAAACTGTCTGGTTAAAAAAAAATCAAACTGACACGCTGACACTCATCCTCGTTCACGTGCACGTGCACCACCCATCGATGAACTTCCGACCACCGCCAGTCTCTCCCACACGTCCACGATCTCTCCAGCATCCCATCGCAATCACTCAAACATCACCACTCGCCATGATACAAAATCGAGCCATCCAGTTGAACTGGAACCCAAACCAATTGCCAGGAAAAATCATCGCTGGTCCAATTCCGACCACCAGACGACGCGCCACCACAGTCACACTACCTTCGATCATCCACGAAGCCGTTCACTTGTTCCCATTGAACTCGATCAACTTGAGACACTGCCACGATCCATATTCCAGACCAAACAAAATCTAGGGTTTAAGCCCAGTTCGACCGATTGTTGAAGCCTTAGTGATAAATAAACTGATCTACCATTTTTTGTCAAATTCTCTGATTACCAGCTAGCTCCAGACGAAATCACGACCGCCAAAAATGTTCCGGTCATCAGAAATTTCTCAGAAAACATTTTTCCGATATTTCCAAAATGCATCTTCATTTTAATACTAAAAATTCTGATTTTCTTTTTAAAATTCATATCTTCCCATGACAATTCAATGTATATAATTGTTTCATCAAATTACATCATTTGATTTTTAATGTCTTAAAGGATTCCTACTGTTATTTTACAAAAACAAGCATATTTCAAAACATACTTATTTGTTTATATTTTTATTTCCTAGATCATGATAAAACTAAACCGATTTATCCTTAATTCAAGTCTTAACAATGAATAAATAAAAAGGTATGGGATTTGGCAAACTGCTTATCACAAAAATCTGGAAACAGAGGCATATATATACATAGTTCAATTCATACAAACAGTATACATCCATATCTATAAACATGCAAAGTTACTTCATTCAACAATCATATGAAAGTAATTTAATTCATTTTAACTGTTGAAAAGATTGTTTACTCACTTGATAAATAACAGAGACCTGAGGAAATATATATATTCAGCCATTTCACATATATCAACATCCATTCTTATATGCAAACATAATTTACTTCAAACATTCATCATATGCAGTAAAACTTATAACCATATTTAAGTTTTCAAAAGTGTTACTCACCTGAAACAAAGAAGATGAACAGAGCACATTTTGAAAAGTTTTTGACAGAGAAAACTTGATTTTGCTAGTTTGCTTTGAAACTGGAATCCTTTCTGCTTTAAAACTTTAGAATCTGAATGCCTGCTTTTAAAACTTGAATTGATAGCTTTAGAACTTGCATGCATGCTATTTGTTTGTTGAGATGTTGTTTTTGCTTGCATTCAGATTTTGAAGAAATATTGCAGACAGACTTGATTCCAGATTAAAGAAATTGCAGTCTTTTGATTTTGATAGTGGATTACAGAATTTGAAGAAATGTTGCAGGCTTTGATTTAGATTCCAGATTTTAGATGATGAGGATGAATTGCAGATTTGATGAAGAAGCATTTTAGAGGATTTATTACAGATTTTGGTCTGAGGATTTGTTTGCTTCAGATTTTGTTTTGAAAGGAAGATTTAAGTTGCAGATTTGTTTTGAGGATTTGTTAATTTACTGATTGTCTTTGAGAGATTTAGTTCAGATTTTGTTTTCTTGTCTTTGAAGAAATAGAAAAAGAAATGTAGATAAGAACATATGTTTATATAGTGAAAATGTAGTTTATTAAAAATAAAATAAAACAAAAATTCAAAACTTGACATTTGTCATTTACATTGGTTTATTTGTTTACACTTGTTATTTTAAAGCCTTAGGAATTTACACATGTCTTTTTAGTTAGTTTATATTATTTTTAGATGTAGATAAAAGCTTTTTCTTTATTTACTTAAATACTTATGTGTATATATATATATATATATATAAAAAGTATTTTAAAGAAAACAAAACCAATTATGTTAATAAGTAAAAGTTTATACATATACTTTAAAATCCAAATATTTTAAATATATATCTTTGAATTTCAAAACTAATATACATTCAAATTCAAATTATATTTAAAATCCAATTTAAAGTCAAGTTATATACATACATATATAACTACACATTTAATTTGAAATAACAATTCTATTAAAATCTATTTATTTCCATAAATAAAACAATACACTATTAATATTGTATTTCAAAACTTATCTATATATATATACTCTTAAATCTTATTTATTAAGCAATATTTAAAAAGAAATAAAATAGTCCTTATTATAAATTTTATTTAAAACCATATAGTTATTTATTTAAATAACTTTGAAAAGCTTATATCAAATAAATCATAATTTCCCAACTATCAAAATATATATATTAGAAATTTAAAAACAATATTTTATTTATTTATTAAATTTCAAACCAAAGCTTATCTATTTACAATATATACACACATATATATACACATTATAAATAGAAATCATTTTATTAGAAAAATTCACTAATTAAATATTTATTTAATTAGATTATTAAACCAATTCAAATTTTATTATCAAAGATTATCAAATCAATTTAATTATTTAAACAGATTATTAAATTGATATTGCCCCAAATTTCCGGGATATTACATTTTCAATGCAAAGTTGTATTGTTGAAATCAGCAGAAAAATCAACAAACAGTGATTAAATACGTTGCTTCGTAAAAGTTAATTACATGTGGTTCCAATATCATTTCTTTGAATAAACAAATGTATGGCTTCAATTATATGCATGTTGCAACACCCGTACTAATTAATGATGGTGGTATTGACAACAAAAACAAAGAAAATTATGTAACTCCTAGGCACTACGCAACATCAGTTATCCTATGAGTGAAAATAACATTAAAGGATAATATAATAGGAAAATGACGTTTGTTCAATATCAAAACGAATAGGATTATGGCATATCTAATCAATATAGGCAACGCTGGCAAAATAACTATAAGAAAGAAATTCTTGAAATCTGGCTGAAATGATATGATGATTAGCTTTCAGTTGTGTCATTATTTTGAAGCAACAATGTACTTGATAATCAGAATTAAAGACATGCTTTCTAAAATGAAAATAGGGTGAAATTGGGTTAACAAAACAAAACTCCCATTCTGAATAGAAATGAATAGTAGATTTGGTTAAAGAACCAACTCTAAAAAGTGAAAATATAATTTTTTTGGTAGTAGTTCAAACCCAAAAAATTGGATTCTCATATTTTAATCTAAAAGTGTTATGCCTTATCATGTTCTCTGCATTGTTAACATTAGGTAAAACTTCATTTTCGAAATAAAAATAAAAATGAAGAAGCTAACTAGTAAATATGATCAAATGTTGAGCACATTGTAATTTCTACTTTTTCCACTAACCAAGTATAAAAGCATGGTCTTGAAATCACCTTTCTTTGTTGTTTCTTGCGGATTCCAACATCACCATTATATAATCACATTAGGTATTTATTAGCAATATTGCTTTTGACATGAGCAACGTCCAAATCTTGGTGAAGCCACTTTATTGAATCTAGTTTGACCAGCACCCTAAATAAACAAATGTAAAACAGGCCTAATGATGGAAGATCAGTGATAGTAGTGAAGGATATAAGCTGTGTAATATACTTGAATGAACCTTCATTTATAAATAAAATGAAGGATGTTTCATTTTAATGTCACGGAAATGTAAGATGCGCACAACAGTCGAAGATCAAAGTTAGTAAATAAGGACATCAGATGTGTAATATACTTAAATGAACCTTCATTCACAAATAAAATGAAGGAACGTTCAATTTTAGTCTCAAAAATATCCCTAAGCTTATAATTTATATTTCATGTTAATGTTTTTCTTTTAAAATTAGCTGAAGCTTTGGCTCCGATCCTGCTGTATTAATACAATGATCATTTTCCTCCATTTCTACACTTTACTTACTTTATCTATTCAGAGCTTACATGCAATTAAATATTTTTATTTAGTGTTCATTGAAAAATATTAACACGACGCCTTTTAAAAATAAGGATGTCACTACTACTATACCATCCAGAAGATGATTCATGATTTTAAATCCAAATTAACCACAGTGGAAAAATATATTATGAAAGCATGTTTGAACCACAAAAAACTAAATATAATTCCTATGAATCATCATCAGAAACTACATAATAAAGGGCTAAAAATAACTTCATAGACTATTGTTTCTTAGGTAAAAGCGATTGAGAAAAACGGTCGATGATTGAAAAAAATTGACACCAACTATATTATCTAAATACTGATTATGAATTCATGTTGATAGGCGCATAAGTCCAACCTTGAACTACTATCGTTCTCGCCCTATGATCATTTTTTATGGTAGAAATTTTATTAGAATGAAATGATCAAAGTCCATTATTTTCTATAGGTGGCATTAATATCAAAAATACCGAATTAATTTAAAAGTTAATTTAGTTACCATTTAGTTACCTATAAATTACTAAATACTTGGTTGTAGAAGTATTCTATTTATATGAATTAGTTTCAGCGTCATCTTCAACCTACAAAGTTTCTGCAAATGATAACCACTAAATTATTGTTTTATGTACAGTAAAATAATGTAGGAGAACATTTCATGCAAAAATAAAAATTGTACAATCAACAATATTTCACAAATGAATGCTCCAATAATCTCGATCACCGTCAAAAACATAAATCACATGTGGTCTACCCATGAAATTCAGATTTAAAAATCATTCTACATTCTTTCCAAAATCAATCCAGATCTACAAAGTTCAACATCATAAAAGATCAGGTAAGATAACGTAAACAATCCACAGACAATGACGATAACAGAAGCCAAACAATCAATCAACAAACGTATGCAGATCAGATTAAAACATAGGAAACCATAATAGATCTACCTCGATTTAAAACAGATCTAAAAATTCATCACCTCCAAGCTCGAACAAATCGAAACTCGATCTCAGGCAGCTTCTGTCTCAGCCGCAGATGCAAGAAATTCTTGAATTCAATCTAGTTAGATAACAGAAGATGAACAAAAACAAAAAAAAAGCAACAATTCGAATCTGAGAAGCCCTAGAAAAACGAACTCAATCTGGCAGAACCGCCTCGGATATCATATCATTTTCTGTATACACAAAGGAGGAAGTAGATTGGGCGGAGGCTTGGAGCTGCAGGGAAATGACTGTTATCAGAGGAAAAGCCGACTTCGATATATTAGCAAAGGAGGACGTTGATATTTAGGGTTTGGAGGATAAAAGAATGAAGCAGAGAGTTGGGTACGAACAGGAAGAAATAATAAATGCGACTGTTGATTTCAGAGGGCTTGTACGCTCTTCAAATTGAACTGAGAAGTAATATAATAATAGTATAAATTATAAATAATATAATAATATAGACATAAATTTGGTGACTGTTCAGTTGCCAAAATTCAAGGGGGCCTGTGTGAGCTTGAAATTTAACTCACTAATAATAATATAGTATAGATAAAACTAAGATTTGAGTACTCACGATTAGTTCCACTCCACCAAACTTTTTCGTAGATTTCCGAATCGATTCCGGCAGCAATTCCTTCTCTTTTTCTCACTCCGGAGCTTTTGATCTCCTTCCTTTCTTCCTTGGTGCTCTCGACCTTGCTTATGGAGAGGAGAGACTTGGCTAGGGGTGGTGATGGAGGGGAAGGCCGTGAGTTGTAGGGAGGAAGAGAGGTGGTTTGCTCTTGATTTTGAAGTGGATTGATATCCTATACTTGCTTAAATAATTTTTCTCTTCTACTCTTAATATTTTGCCATTAATTTCTTATGATAAAAAGTCATTAGAGAAGCTTTAAGAAAGGAAGAAGAAGAGAGATTTTGATGTGAGAAAGTGGAGAGCTTAAGGTGGTATTTATACTTGAAGTTCTTAAGTGAATTTATCCTTTTAACCTTAAGCTACTTTCATTTTTAGCCACAAATTTGCATTACCTTTCCAAGGCATGATTTAGACCCTTAAGTACATGTATTTAATGTAGAAAAGATGGATAAGACATGGAGATTTGAACTTTGTACCAAAATGAAACGCACTTTTTCTATTCTATAAAAATGCATTAAAAATAAACTTGCTCCTTTTCCATGCATGATTTGATGGCTAAGTACATTAGCATTAATGAAGGAGTGATGCATGCTTTGATTTGTGTGAGAATTTATTTGATTTTGCAAAAGTAAACTTACTTTGTCATTTTGTGCTTTATTTAACTTTAAATAAAAACTTAAGTTAATTAATCCTTGATTAATATAAGAGAGATGTTTATTTCTTTGTTAATGTGTTTATAAAATACTATTCAAGTTGCAAAATGTTTGCACAACTTATATCGATCAAAACGTTGGTTTTCGAAAAAATATTTTACGGACACATTTTGACGTTTTTGTTAAACTATTTATTTATGTAAACCAAACTTGAAAATAAGTTTGTTATCATATTTAATTAATTAAAACAAGTGTATTTGACTTATAAATAATATAAAACAATATCAAAGTTAACTTGCAAATATATGACATTGATTTTGTCAATACGCGACGAAATTTGTCAATCACTATAATATAAGTATATATACAGTTATCAAACTTTTACCAACCAATTATCATCATTATGTAATGATTTTAAAAGCAATTATTTATCCTTTAAAATAATTATTGGACTATATAATCAATTTTATCGAAAACCATCTTTTGTCAATTTTGTCAATGTTACGGTAAAAGTCCAACATCTTTATTCAATTCTAAAAATAAGTTCACCATTCTTATTTATTATATAAAACATGATTATTTAGGTTTGAAAATTCTATATTTGAATATTTAAATACATTAAATATTTCATTTTCAAAGTGGTAAAATTACGGGTCGTTACAACAAATGTATGAGCTTATGTCATAAATGTGTTTGCTAAAGAAAGTTAGCACTTGAACTTGTAGATGTGTGACTTCAAGATCCCCTGGTTTAAACTTGGTTGCTTATTTTCATTTTCTAGAAAATTTTTAACTTTACTTCTTAGTTTAACAAAAACTTTATACTAAGTTTATAAAGAAATTTAGACTTAAAAAGGTATGGTTTTTTAGGGGCATTTGATATATAAAACTACTTTTGAAGTTACGGTATCCATAGCGATAGTCCCTATGAATGCAGTTCGTAAAAACGAACACTTTTTGAAAACTAAAAATGTTTTCACTCTTATTATTTTTGAAAATTCACTTTCAAACATATTTTATGCATTAAGGTAATTATTAATTATTAATTAAGGTTTTTAATTATTATTTAGTTAATTAATTTATTAAGGAATTAATTATTATTTAATTTAATTAATTAAGTAAAGGTAATTAGTACTTAAGTATTAACTAAGTAAGATAATTATAATTAGATAATTAAGTAAGGGTTAATTAATTATTAATTAAGAAAAAGTTAATTATTTAATTAATTATTATTTAAGTAAGTTCTAAATTTTGATTAACTGCTAATTAATCAAGGTTTAATTATCAATCAATTATTAATCGGGCAGGGTTAATTATTAAAAAAATATTATTTATGTTAAGATTTAATTAGGATTTAAATTAAGATTTAATTGTTATTAAATAAAGGTTTTATTTTTAATTATTTTATTTCCAATGATCAGTTTGTTTAAAAAGTAGTCTTCTTTTTCAAAGAATGGTTTAAATACATGGGATTCTCTTTGTCTGTTCCTTTAAGTAGCCAAACAAATATGGAATAGATTATTGATGACATCTATATAGCAGAATGAATCCCCTTTCTTCTTTAATTAAATAAAATAGATTATTGATGACATATGTTTAGCAGAATAAATCCATGTTTTATTATTAAATAAATTTGGACATTTAATGTTCTACCAGTTGATTTATATGAGATAAATGACACATTAACTATGGGTGGTTAATTATGGATTTGATTTACATACATGTTGCTTATGTAAATACCAGTTATGTGATTTTAAAAGTTAAATTGAATTAAATGGTAACTTGATTTAGTACCATGGTGGTCGCTAAGCCTCTTTCTGAATTTGTAAAGTTATGGATTTAAATAACTTTAATTGTATAATAATTTGCGGTTAAGTTTTTATAAATGATGTTTTAAAGTAACTTATTAAATTATTTTAATAAAGGTGTTTAAAGTTATTCAATTATATTATTAATGATATTTTAAAGTTAATTACTTATTTTATTAGTGTGGTTTAAAGTAAATTAATTAATTATTTATGATGTTTAAAAGTAACTAATAATTGAATAATGGTGTTTATAAATGATAAATTGTTTTATAAAAAGGATTTTACTTAGTAAAAAGGATTTATTTAAGGAGATTTACAAATGATATTTTGAAAGGGAAATTTTAAGCGATATTTGGTAAAGAAGTTTTATAAATTAATTTGGAGATTTAAAAAAGAATTTAAAGAATGAAATAGGCTTATAGAAAGGGAGTTTTGGAAAAGAAATGAGATTAGATTTTTGTAATTTATCCTTCTTAATTATGGTGGTATAGAAACATTCTTTTCATACTTAACACCGAAGGATAGTGGTTTGGTTTATAGTAAGAAATATTTTGAATAATATTTGTTTTGGCCCATTTAAATATGATTTTGGAAAAGAGGAAATCTCCCTCGAGTTTTGTTAATATACTTATGCCATTGAGATAAGTATATGGATATTTTCTAAGTATTGAAAATATAATGGTTTGTAATATACTTATACCACTGAGATAAGTATATGAACGTTTTCCCAAGTATTGAAAAGAGTATACGGGGTTTGTAATATATCTTTTGTAAAGGTATTTTGAATCAAATAATTAAAAGAGACTTTAATAATTAAAAGATTTATTTATAGAGGCTTGGTGGAAATCATATGCAATTAAATCTCTGATTGATAGTTTGTTATTTGATAGTTAAATATATCAAACCTTGGACAAAATCTAAAACTACAAATATTTAGGAGAAACATGGGGGTTATATGGCACAGTCATCTTCGATAATGTTATATTGTATGTATAAATCTCGTTTTGTTCTCCTAGGACAAATGATAAGGAACTCCATCCACTTAAACGATTAGGAGGCGATCTCTGCTCTTATCTATTGTCTGTTTATTTCCAAAAGAACCAGAGTTGAGTTTACAGTGGTACTTATCGAATGTTGCTTTGAAGACATCGGGATCAAATAAGTATGAATTATCCGAAAACCACTCCAAACCAACTTAATATTTTGAATTGAAGACATCTTGAAGATGATGAAATCAAAGACGGAGATCTTTAAAGTACAAGGGCTGCTTACTACTAATCCTGAGAGTGATTCTAAAATGGATGTAGTAGAAGTAGTGCATTCGGTTTTGTTTAATCCAAAAACAATCTTGTATGGACGAATGCTCGCAATGTATCGTTGCCTTGAGGGCAGTGTTAGCATTCCAAGTGGGATTTGCTTTAAAAGGTAAAATGTAGCCTTAGGCCTTACAACCGGTAAATGACTAAAGCAGGGACGTGCCACAGGGCTATATGGGTTGCTCCTATTAGGGTATGATCATCACCTGTCTCTGGATCGACAATTATTTGTGGATTATGTATGTTTGTGGCCACGGAGATGGTTTGTCAAGGACAACCGGGGGTGTGATCATATTCGGTACTATCCAGAAAGAGGTAGGCCGGTCCTGAGTAGCAGAGGTGCAAATTAAGGCAACCTCGATACATTTTCCCTAGAGGTGTACTGTACCGAAGGTAGACCCTTTCCTTGTCATGTTGGAATCCATTCTCCAACAAATACCTTTGGATTTAGTTGTATACCTATTACGCTTGAATTTAATTAATGTAACAATTTCGACTATGATTAATGTTTATTTTACCCTAGACATTATTATAATATCATAAGATTTTCTATAAAATGGTTTGGTTATCGTAAGGTAAAAACCCGTCTGTGTTTATGTGCGACGTGGTCTTACAAGATACCTTTATTTCTAAAAGGTTTTATTACATAAAATAATCCATTTGATTGTGTTTCTCATGCTAATTTTACTGGATTGATCTGGGCATTATTTTTCTTATAATGCTCGGGTCAGCCCGAGCATATTTTCCAAATTTAGTTGGACACTTTGGAGATTCAGGAGACGAGCTGGATCCTCCAAGGCATATTCTTGTATTTTATCTTCCCCTATTTGTTCTTGTTGTATCTATCATAAATTATAAGGACATGTTGTTATATCTATCCAGGGTCTGATGATAGGATAATTGTACTTTGATTGATGTATGTATTTAAAAGTTTGTCTTTTGTAAAGTTCATTGATATATTATAGAACTCGTCATGTTGTGAGATTCTGTTCTGTCATTTTCTTCTCTTTCACTCCAACAATCTGTCTTTTTGGCATTTGGATGTTCGGCACGTGAATACCGTGGATGTATTAGTGTCGACTTCTGAGGATCAAAAAGATGGTTTGTTACAATTCAAATGCATATCGATATCGTACATTGGTACATGTGTTTATAACTATTATGTACACACTATTTAATATTGATCTACCCAAATTAAATAAAATTTTATAATTAATATTTCATATATATTAATTGATTTAATTAATTTATAATAATTATGATTAATTAAATTAGGTGGAAACAGGAGTATTCAACATTTTGGTTATGTACTCTTAGGTGTAAACTCTATCAGCGATTAGTATCGAATAATTCGAATATTAACTTTCACATGTCACTTAGCAGATGGTGTGACATTATGGCCAAATTTATCGCTTACATAGCTTTGGTAAAATCCAATTTTACATAAATAAGCGTTACCCGGTAGTGACAATTATTTACACCAATTCTCTTCATCAAAATTATATCACATTAGGACTCATGGAATTTAGTAATGGTCAAAATTCCAACATTGTCCATATTCAATTTTATATTCCAAACACAAAGCCCTTGGTTCAACGGTTACAATTATTATTAATCAAACATCTCTAACTAAAAACTTTGACTTTGAGTTGACTTCAGTTGATTGTGATACTAGCCATGTATATATATAAGGAGATGAATTCTCTCTTGAATATTGTCTCACTTCCAATGCTTCCACTCAACCTAATTATAGTCATTCGATGGACGTCGTGCCACGATTTAATTATAATCAAAGAAGAATTTCCGCATTAAAGCTCGATAATATTCTCAACTTAAGGGAATTCTGTAATATTGTCACATAGATATTTTCTGTTCGACCTTAGTTATATAAATTAACAGAAAACTATTAAGTGTGCCATTCTGCAGTTATCCAATAGCTATCAGTACGTAACCCCTTGCCACCCCTAGAAGTCATGAGTAATACACAGCCCAACATTTACTCTAGTCCAACGGATGTATCAATGGCTAGTCTCCATACAACTTGACTAGGAATATCTAAAATGGTATGTTTATTTTATTGTGTTAAATCACTCATGATTACAATACATTGTAATTACTATCATGAAACATACCATTTGTGGATTTTCAATTAGATATATTTTAATTTAATTAATTAATTAATATAACATATTATATCAAGTATAAAATAGAAAGAAAACACCTTTTATTTCAAACAAGATTGGTTATCAAGTTAAAGATATGTAACAATTACATAATTGCCCTAGGGTATACCCCTAACCCTATCAATCTCCCATTGCACTTAAAGGACAATTATGGAATCTTAATCTCACCCTTCAATCAGTTTGATAAGAGCTTATCGAGTAACCCTTCATGAATGGATTTGCGATGTTGTTTAGAATTATCCACTGTGTCAATCAACTCTCTCTGATGCTGATAAATTACCTTTATCATATGGAACTATTTGGAGTGTGTTTCTTGACTTCTAGTGAGCTCTTATTATTACATTGTTATCGTATAACACTAATGTAGTATTTTTAATACTTCGAATCACTTCTGGCTCAATTAAATTTGTTCATTTATATTTATATACATTGCTTTTATTTTAGCGCTATTCAAGGCGATGTACTTTTCCTTTTTGTTAAATCAGCCATAACTCTTTGTTTTGTTTAGAACATTTCGAACTTAAAGCTTCTTAACAGATAATAGAACATGAATTTAATATCGACATATTATATTCAGTATCACTTGAGTATGAATACTCCTTCATGAGGAGTTCGTTGTTTTGTAAATAATTATCTAGTATTTTGTAAATAATTGAGAACACTGTAAACTACCATGCAGTGATCTTAATATGGATTTGATATTTGTTTCATGCATCAAATTTATAATAAGCAAATTGTGATATTGCAGACAATACAACTTGTATGATAATTCCTATTACAAATGCATAAGGAATCCATCTTATATGTCCCGTATTAAATATTTTAATAAGGTGTCTTTGCATATCATTTGGGACATTCCCAACATCGTTTATACTTATTATAAAAGATATAATTTACAAATCCAATATCGAGTATTAACAACAAAACTATTACTAATTTTAACATAAGTACATCGTTAATAATCAGTAGTATGTTATTTACTTATAGTTTAGAAATATCTATGTACCTTTTAATGGTTCTTTATTATGGACACACGATTCCTCTGCATTTTGACCGAAAATCAAATTATTTGTTATTTCTATCAAAACACTTATTCAACTTTAATGCTTGTCGAATGATATTTCTGTATCCATTCTTGGATCATATCTGAAAACCTACAAACAAAATGTTGCCCCTTTTATTATAACACCCCATAAATTTACGTTAGTTAATTAATAACTAGTTAGGCTCCAAAAATGGAATTTGTGCAAACGATGGAATTTGGCCATGAAACTTGGGCCATTTTGTTCGTGGCGAAACTCTAAGCAGCTTTCATATTTGGAGTTTCACGATCGCCATTCCTTGTAATTTTAAACGAGGTAGATCTTTTATTTTTGAAAAGTTAGCCCTTTTGAATCAGGCTTATTTATGGAAATTATGATGAAGGATCTCTTTAGATACATAATTCCAATTAGGAAATATGGAAAAGAATATTCTAGTTACAAGTTTATAACCAAAACTGTAATTAAGGGAAATAAATATTTATACGTATTCAACCATGCTAATATAAAAAAACTTAACAAATACGACGATTTACGTGCAATATGCGCTTAAACGATAAATTAAACGTAGGAATAAATTGGATAATGAATAAAGGAATTAGGAAAGAAAGTTACAAAATGTTGTAACTCTAATTAGTAGGTAATAAATGTGAAATGAATTCAGGAGTTATGAAAATTAGTAGGGTAAGTGGATTAATGAAACTGATAAATAAAGATGACAGTCTAATAACCATGGAATAGTTAGAGAAGAATTACTGAATGGAATTTAGTAAATAACAAATGTCTTAAGGAATGTCCGTTGGAATAATAATGAAAATCATTTATTTTGGACAAGTTAACATTTATGGAAAATCGGAATAAAAGGAAATAGTTAATAATTGAATGTTTACGGTAGATATTATAGCCTTTAATAAATTAAAGGAGATTAGTGGGCTAAGTCCAATATTCGACTTAGAATAATAAAAACTTAGAATGAAGCTTAGAATAATTAATTAGACTTAGTGGGTTGGAATGCAAGGTCAGTAAGTTACACAACAGAAGTCTGCCCTTCACTTTGAGGCTACCAATGGTTATGTACACTTCCTACTAATGTAAGACATCTCCAACCATAGGACCTATGGAAAATGAATATGCGATCGTAGGACCTACATTTGGGCTGGAGGTATTAAGTGGTTTTTTGAGGGCCCGCCTTCTCCTTAATTAATAAATAGATAAATGGTTCGAGTTAACAGTTAGGAGCGGTAGTGGATATCTCAGGGAGGGCCCGCTTTGGGTTTGAGGTATTAAGTGAGTGTTATAGAATCTGCCTCTCTTCTATAAAAAAGTATTAAGTGGCCTGGTGAGATTTCAAGCGATGTCGGCTAGGTAATACCAGTAAGGAGTCCGCCTTGGGGTTAGATATTAACTAATGGGACCTGCCTAAAATATAGGTATTAAATGGTTAGAAGTCTACCTAGTCATTATTAATAAGGTATTAAGTGGCTTGGGTACTGTCTCTTACATGACTAAGACATTAAGGATGATAGATACATTAGTAGTATGGCTATTATGTATTATAAAGTCATAAATAATGGTCAAAGGTCTCTATAGCTAGGACCAATAAACCAAGAACACGGATGCTAGGAGCCCCCTTTATATTTGGAAGTATTAAGTGGTTGATAGACATACACTGGTATTTTGTACCTTAGAGAAGGTTAGATGGATGCATCGTATTAGGTAGAAATATTGTGTTGCAACATTAGGTTAAACAGATTAACCATGAATAATAGACATAACAATTAAATGGAAACCTATTAGTATAAATTTATGTTATGGATAGTGTATAGATTTTCCTATCACCGGAACATTGTTCTGACCCCCTCCTCATTACAACCCATGATAGATTTAGATAAACTGGTCTTTGGAGCAAGACGTGATTAGCTATTGGAGAAGTCTTCTTATCTCTCATGCTCAATGCTGACAACATGAATTGATGTCCAAGGAATGCTATTGGTTCTGAGATAGTAGCCTCGATCAGTATTTATATCCTATTATATTTCCATTCCACTGTGAGTTTAGATTTATCAACCTTCGATATGCTCACACTTATTGCAGGTACAAAACAGACGATTGGTACTCTAATGGACTTGGGTTTCGATTTTGTCGAAATTTGGGCCTATTAAGGTGCGGGTTGTTACATTTGGTATCAGATCCTAGGTTAGTCGATCAAAGGGATTAGGATATTTTGAGAGAATGTACTTGTTTTTTTCTATCTATTAATATATTTTACGCCTAGCTCTATAAATTCTGACTATGAATGTAGTTGCGACCATATTTCGAAAGGATTGGCGAGGCGACTATGAGTTGAAAATATTTTATAAAGTTAAAGATTGGATACCTACCTCGATTACCCCATGGAGCGTTGGCTGTATGTAAGGCATTATTTTTAAAGAGCATGAGCACGACATATGGAATCATCCTGGATGCTGAATGGTGTTTGAACTAATTGTCGAGACTAGCTACCTTATGATTTTGGATTTTGATGGATGGTCGACTAAAAATGCACATTTTATCCTAGCAAACGGGAATTAAGGATTTGTATGTCATAGACATCTGGAGGCAAGTTCTTGCAAGAGAATGTTCATCGATCACTTTTAGATGACAAACCAGATTTTTATTGTAAGATGTAATGTCAATTCCTTAGTCCAACCCCATGAGAGAAATTTTATAATATATTTTGAGAATGCCATAAATTATGAAAAATGGGGTTTCCAAATGATTTCTTTTCCAAAGACTTATTTAGGAAAAATTTTGATTTTGGGAAGTTTTGAAATATTATTTTATAAGAAAGATGTATGCTAATGAATTTGGTTGTGTTAAGAAATTTTGCTTTAAAAAGAAGTGAGTTTGGAACCCATATATATATATATATAATAAAGATTTAAATTTGATTTTGATTAAGGAAGTTTTTGAGGAAAATAGTTTTTCAATTTAGAAACAAGTTTAAAAGAGCATACATTTAGCTCGACAATTTTTCTGTTTATACAAATCAAAGTTATTAAATTCTTTTCTCTTTTAAGGGGCGAACAAAATTGGAATGGCATTCAATTTTATTGGGGTATGAAGTTGAAAATGTAGTTACTTGCCAGCTAATTAGAAGGATGTTTCTGTATAAATATAACAAAGAAGATAATAGCTGGAATATTTTGGGTTTTTGAATTGTTGTTGGTTGTTGCAGTATAAGTTGGGAATACTGCAATATCACCGAGGAATTGTTCGAAAGGCTTGATGGTAAGCTTGGACACCATCGTGAAGATGATAGGAGTTTTTTGGATTGTGTCAAGTTGTAGAAGACGGCGCGAAATGATTATTATTATTATAATTATTAATTAACCCAGGCCGAATTGGGTCCAGGTTTAACTCGCGCCAAAAATCCGTCTAGCAGTCGACCGGCCAACGGATTTTGGCATAGCCTGAACATGAAATGTGACTATAAAAGTCGCATCCAACCCCCCAGCCACCTCATTATTATTACCCCTCCTTCCTTAAACAGCTGAACCAAAAAACCACTCCTCCTCCTTCTCCAAATCAGCAACCTCCTGCTCCGTTCCACTACCATGCGACGCCCCCTCTCCCCTTCTCCAAGAGTATCAGCCTCCTCTCTTCCCCTTGCCAATTTTTGCACGTTAGATCTTGCCCCGTCACCACTCCATATCTAAACCCTATCTCCCCTCTCCGACCACTTCTCAATACATGGCACCGCCCTATACTGCCGGTTCTTCCTCACGCCATCCTAGTCTAACCCCTCATGTGGCTACTTGGCTGGGCCGGAATGAGCAGATAATCACCACTTATCTTGGCTTAGCAGGCTTCACTTTCCTCCAAGGACGGCCTGTCAAGTTCAGAGACTTCGTCGCTTTTGGGCTTGAGGAATTATTCATGGTGACATGATTAACATTGATCCTTCGCTTCAACAATTTTGAGCGGGAATGCTACTTGCTCTGCATCCACCTTTTCGACGCCTATCTAAGACAAAATTTTGATGAAGGCAATAGTCTTATTCGGTCGGAAGTGAAGGGAGTCAATATCAATTTGACCGATAATGACTTCAACGATATTTTGGAGATTTTTGCGGAGGGCGCGGACTTGGAAGACATTGAGATGTCAGATCCTCATATTTTGCAGCGTATCTTTTCTGGAGACGTCAGTGCCTGGAGGTCAAATAATTTGCGACCTATAGCCCGCTTCGTCATGTGCATCATTCAGTACAACATCATTCCAAAGACGGGGAGTCATGAATAGATTTATCCTTTGGTGAGGAAGACCACTTATGTTATCACTGGCGGCATAGCTGTCAATTAGGGAGTTAGTCCTCCATGGATTTACTTCTCATATTGCCACCTATTCACTTGCATCTTTAGGCGATACGAAGTAAACCTCCAGGGGGGTCGGTCTAGAGGAAGGTCCCACCTGCCATCGATAGAGCCACCCTCAAGAAGATGTCTATCCATGTACAACGCGAATTGGTGGCTTATAGATGGTAAAAATATAGAATTCTCCACCTAAATTCGTTTTCCTAGTAAAGGAGTGGCGTTTAGGAAGCGATATTTCGATGCGTTAGATTTTTGGATAGTAGGAACTAGATGCAAAATGGGTTGCACCATGCTTCTATTCATAAGAGTGTGGGAATTTTTAGCGAAAGTTTTTTCCAAATCTGCTTACATATAGAACTATTAGTGTATATATATAGGTTGTTTGCATCATATTTTCAAAAAATATTTTTAAGAAAAATGCATTCATATAGGAGGGCCTGATTTAGAATCATTTTGTATATATGTTTTCTATTATTATGGTACACTATGCACTTGTGCATGTTTGGTTGCAAAAATTGGTTGTACACTAATCGGTTGAGTAGTTTAGATAAATTGTGAGTAATACCCATGATCTAATCATTCATGTAATTTCGAGAATGGAATTCTTTTAAGGGACGAAGAATGTAACACCCCGTAAATTTACGTTGGTTAATTAATAATTAGTTAGGCTCCAAAAATGGAATTTTTGCAAATGGTGGAATTTGACCATGAAACTTATGCCATTGCGTTATCGATGAAATTCTTAGTAGCTTTCATATTTGGAGTTTCGCGATCAGAGTTCAAACAAAGAAGTTATGAAAGATAAACGATTTCAGAACGAAAATAATTAATAAAACAATATTAACATTTATAATTAATCACCGGGACCCACAGGTCGACCCCCTTTATTGGGCAGGACGACATGGAGCAATCCACCCCTATAGAGGGAGCGGTTGACCGATCCAAGGGGTGATGGCTAGGGTTTACCTTGGTCTAACAACCCGGATTTAATATATTTTAATCTAATGATTGTAGTTGATTCGTGTGCCTATAAATTCAGGTCTAACCCTCTCTTTTCTTCTTATATTTTCTAGAGAAATCAGCGAAGTTCTGCCATTTATTCTTCTCTACTATTCTTCCAAATTATAAAATAAATTATATTTATACAAATTGGAGAAAACAGAAAATAAATAGAAGAAGTGAACCAACGCTACGCGATAATAAGGTAAATTTCAATATAGTAAATTTATATTCCCTTCCAACCCCAAAACTCTTCTCAGATCTAAAATTCTAATATATGTGTATACCCTTTTTATACATATTTCTTGGATTAAAAAGGAGATGGAGTTGAATCAAAGGATTTAATTCAGATCTGGAGATTTGGAACGCTTTTAAAAGGTGAGTGGGAAACTTATAAATTGTTTATGATATTAAAATATGTCTCGTTAGCATTTGTTTGATTTTTATGCCTATATCAATAAATATATGCGAATTGCAGGCTCAAAGTAAATGTATAAAACTATTGTCTACATATTCTTATCATGTATAGGGAATTTGATTGGAATTGTTGTTTACACCCAGATCTGGAAATCAGTCCCAAAGGTTATAATAGTTGAAGGTTGATAGATTGTATAGTTTATTCTAGAGCCATAATTGGGTTGTAGAAATATTAGTATAGTTTTAATTCTTACTTTAACCTTGTTGGAATGACAATTTTCTATGTTTGAATTGTTGGAACTGAGATCCATTAATTTTTATAAATACAGCGTTTGATTTAACAAGGAATATGTGCGAATAATAGAAAGAGATGTGTAACGCAGTTATTTGTCGTAATTTACACTATCTATTTCAAATAAAAAGAAAAAGAACCATTCCTTGTAATTTCAAACGAGGTAGATCTTTTATTTTTGAAAAATTAACCCTTTTGAATCAGGCTAACTTATGGAAATTATGACGGAGAATCTCTTTAGATATATAATTCCAACAATTAAATATGGAAAATGATATTCTCGATAGAAGTTTATAACTAGAACTGTAATTAAGTGAAATAAATATTTATATATTTAACCGCGCTGATCAATAAAAATAAAACTTAACTAATATGACGATTTACGCGCAGTATTCGCTTAAACAATAAATTAAACGTAGGAATAAATCGGGTAATGAATAAAGGAATTAGGAAAGAAAGTTAGAAAAGGTTGTAATTCCAATTAATAGGTAATAAATGCTAAATGAATTCAGAAGTTAGAGAAAATCCAAAAGGTAAGTGGATTGATAGGACTGATAAATAAAGATGATAGGCTAGGAGAATTACAAAATGGAATTTAGTAAATAATAAATGTCTTAGGAAATGTCCGTTGGAATAATAATGAAAATCGTTTATTTTGAACAAGTTGACATTTATGGAAAAACTGACTAAAAAGGAATAATTAATAATTGAACGTTTAAGGTAGATGTTATAGCCTTAAATAAATTAGAGGAGATTAGTAGGCTAAGTCCAACATTCAACTTAGAATATTCAACTTAGAATAATAAAAGCTTAGAATAAAGCTTAGAATAATTAAGTGGACTTAGTGGGTTAGAGTGCAAGGTCAGAGAGTTAAAGAACAGAAGTCTGCCCTTCACTTTGAGGCTACCCGAAGTTGCGTACACTTCCTACTGATGTGAGACATCTCCAACCATAGGACCCGAGGAAAATGAATATGCGACCGTAGGACCTACATCTAGGCTAGAGGTATTAAGTGGTTTTTGAGGGCCCGCCTTCTCCCTAATTAATAAATATATAAACAGTCCGAGTTAATGGTTAGGAGCGGTAGTGGATATCTCGAAGAGGGTCTGCTTCGGTTTTGAGGTATTAAGTGAGTGTTATAGAATCCACCTCTCTCTTATAAAGAAGTATTAAGTGGCCTGGTGTGATTCCAAGTGATATCAACTTGGTAATACCAGTGAGGAGTCCTCCTTGGGGTTTGATATTAACTAATGGGGACCTGCCCAAAATATAAGTATCAAATGGTTAGAAGTCTGCCTAATCCTTATTAATAAGGTATTAAATAGCTTGGGTACCATCTCTCATATGGCTAAGACATTAAGGACGATAGATACGTTAGTACTATGACTATTATGTATTATAAAACCATAAATAGCGGTCAAAGGTCTCTACCGCTAGGACCAATAGACCTACAATCGGACAAAAGAGTCAAAAGATATGGTCTTTTTACTACAACCATTTTGAAAAAAAATTCCGCTACCTAGTCATTTGTAAATTTTCATCCTAAACCAAAATATCACATCAAGACAACAATTTTCTCTAAAATCCCTTAAACCAAGTTTTAGGATAAATAATTTTTCACAGAAAGCTAAGAGTTGTTAATCATGAATTATCATTAGTTAACAAGTACATAAATATGAAACTACTTTTCATAATTATTTTTTGACTTGCCTTACTAAATAGATTTTTAAAGAGAAAAACTCAATTATTATCAATTCCATTTTAAGACATACTTTAGACTTAACTTGTTTATACTTTTCCTTTAAATTTACTAATGAAAAGTAAAACAACCAGTTTGGAGAGACCATTAATTTAAATTAACACTTTTTTTATTGTTACCCAATCAACAATTCGCTTCAAATCTTGAACATAAACCAAAACAATAATAATAACAACAACATTATTATCCTTTCTATAAAGCCTTTAACCATGAAATCTTTCTAAAGATTGAGAAAAATAACTTTCTCTAGTGTTTAACTTCTTTTTGAGGAGTTAGAACCATATATACAATTCAACCTTCTAATGAAAAGGTAATTACAAAGCTAGCTAAATTACTTCCAATTTCCACAAAGTTCAAAATACACCATAAGTTATAATTATCACATTCTTTATAACTTCTTCGTCACATTAAATTTCTAAACTTTGTGTTTCACAAATAGTACAATTGTTTTTTACTATCCCAAATTATTTACCATTATAATTACTTTGTTAACACCAACTATTCTTTTAATTCAAATCATCAAAATACAAAGTTACTCTTACTTTAATATTTTCTCATATTTAAAATTTCCAAAATCAATTTTCCACTTTTCAAATTGAAGAATTGTAAAATGCCAAACTTCTTGAACTAAGTTGTGTGTATGTATACATACATATATATATATATATATATATAACCTTATTTTCTTGAAATATTTCTTATCTATAAAATCAAATTACTTGATAAATAAATAACTTAGGTTTTCGTTTTTAACTTTCACAAAAATCACCATATGCCATACATAAACAATTAAAGTAACATACACAATTCCCTTAAACATATATCTTACAAATGGACACGTAAAAATTCACAAGTACCAAATAATATAATGACATTGCCTTGCCATCTATTTAAAGTGAACTGCTTCATTAATTAGCTGCAATGTTGTCCAAGCGACCAACACTGCCTCGCGACTGACCTCGACTATCACTAATGATCGATGGATGCATTTGCCATTCAGAAGAAATTAATACTCATAAGTATATTTATTGTTTTCATTGTATTTATTTCAACCATCACTGAGACAACCCACCTCCTCAATCCCTAGAAATCGATACTAATACATCCTCGATATTCACGTGCTGCAAATCCAAGTGCCGGAGAGGTAGATTACCATAGGTAAGAAAGAAAATAAAGGTAGAATAGAATCTTACACGAATCGAATAACATATGTTATTTCACATATAACCTTTACAGTGAAAATTTTAAATAAATTTATTAGAGTTAAACATGGACAGTTATAAATATCCGTCCTTACAAATGCGAAATATGATACTACACTAGTGTGGTGGAAACAGATAACAATCTTCAGAAGAATCTTCTAACTCCATGCTTCGAGCTCCATCTAGATTTCTTCTAACTAAACCTAACTACCAGGTTGCCCGGGAAAAATTAGTGCACCCAGAGTTTATGGGAAAAGGAAAATAAACTCCGGGTCAGTCATGGGACTGGTGTGAGAAACTCAAAATATGAGTTTTGAAAAGAAAAGGTATCTCATAAGACCATGCCACACATAAACACGGAACATGTTTTTACCTTATGATAAACAAAACTTTTGCTACGCAAAATCTGGGAATATTATTTTTAATGATATTCTTTAGATAAACTTATGAATCTTATCCGAAATTGTTAGGTTGATTAAATTTGATGGCATAATAGGTTTACAATCAAGTCCGAAGACACTTATTGGAGAATGGATTCCCATACAATGGCAGGTAAGGGACTACCTTCCATACAGTACATCTCAAGAGGAATGTTCCGAGGATACACAAACAATCCTCTGCATCTCGCAAGACCGGTCTATCCCTATTTGGCACTCATACATGGCCTAGATAGAAACCGAATATGACATCACCCCGGTCGTTACCGACCCATCCGAGAGCTCTCTTAGCATACACAGCATGCCCGCTATATAGAGAGTTATCTAGGAAGGTTAAGACCATACCCTAATGGTTGCGAACCACATAGCCTTACAGCGTACCCTGTTTAAGCCATTATCGGGTTATGAGGCTCGAGGTAATGATTACCTTTCACATAGCACATTCCACTTTGAATGCCACATTGCCAATTCATGATCACACAACTGATTCCTACAAACGTATAACTCCTGAGCTCGTACGTTTCAGGAAAGGGTGTTAAGCTAAGAGAAGTTTCCTTCTCCGCCGCCAAACAGATACGTTCATAGAGATCAATCAATGTAATTAGAAATGCAACGTCAGATATCCGTCAATACAAGTTGTGCAAGAACCGGACAAACCAAAGGCACTCTCTTACCACATCCTGTCGGGAGTTAGCCCTAGGATTAGTAGCGAGAAGTTCTTTCATCAAAGATCTCAAATGAAGAACTATTGCCACATAATATGATATGGGAAATTTCCCCAAAGAGTCAGTGACAAGCAGCCCTATATTCTATCATCCAAATCATTTCCATGTCTTTACTTCGAATACGTAAATTGGTTTGAAGTTGTCTTCGGATAGGAATCACCCAAATCTGACCCCGGTTCCTTCGAACCAATCATCGATAAAAGAAATGTTAAGTAGATAGGGAATTATTCTTTTGATTTATTACTTCCTTTTTAATCAAAAATATCTTCAATAGATATATATCTTTTAAAACATTTCTTTCCGATATATACTGAATCATTATACCTCTCTTATCAAATCTTTTGATTACTTAAAACCTTTTTAAATCATTGAATAATTCTAAATCATTTCATTTTTCACTTAGGAAAATATTTCCAAATCATTTCATTTAAATCTTAACAAAGATTTCTTAATTCCAAATCAATTTTTTTTTGATTGAGTTGAAATCATGTTATCTAGGAAGTTAATCCAAAACCAGTAAATATTAAGTGAGCAGAATCTATAGAAATCATCTAATTCTACTCAATATCAATTCCCGTATTCAACAAGTACTATGGACGGAATAACGACGAAATCACCTTTCCACGAATAGTACGAGTTCCCTCTTCGGGCTTTAACACCAAGTATAAGAAGATTATCTCCATAAAATACAAGTTGTTTAAATTTGGAAAATCTAATCTTTTATACTTAACTCGTTTCCGACATTTTTAACCTGCCTTGTTTGTCAAAGTATGATTGGTTGTTAATTTCTTTTCTAAAAGTACCGTCGAAATCTTAGAAATAACAATTTAAATTATTTACAAAAGTCCCCTTCTCCTTTTATAAATATATAAAACATTTAAGTCACATACCTTAAATAATTATTTATACTTATTAAAACACTTAGGAAAAATCTATAAAAATTCCCATAAATCATTTTTAATATGTTTTCCTACATATATTAATTTCTGACCCAAAACATACATATTTTAACCGTAATTAATTTTAAACCCAAATAATCATTTTCTTCACTAGAAAATTAATATTAAATCCACATTAATTTAGAAAATTATGAAAATTGAAACCCATCTCTAAAATATAATTTCTGATCATATACTAAAATCGCAAGGCATTTGGATGTCATTTAATAGGGTTTTCACATTAAAACATATCATAAAATCTATATGAAATATCATAAATCATCAACAAGCATATATATCAATTTTAACAATAAAAAACAAGGCAAAACATTGCAAAATAGTTCGGATTTCAATCTAAAACCGAAAATAATCAAAACATGAGATGTAGTCATTATTCACCTTAGCTTTGTGATTAAGGAGTTGAGATTTGAGAATGGATTTGATTAATCTTCTTCTTGATCTTTGCTTTATCTTTTACTTGTTCTTCCTTAATGGTGGCTGGCCTTTCTCCTATTCAATTTTTGTTTTGAACGTGTAAAATGAATGTGTATAAGGGTTTATGGTATAAGGTTATTACTTATTCCTATATTGCCCTTGTTTACTACCCTAACTTAATTAATTTTAATTCTTTTAGTTCATTAGTTCAAATAGGCAAGATTACCCTTCTATTAATCACAAATCTCAATCCCATAACCATTACATTATTTTATTTAATTTTACTAATTAAATATCCTAAATAATGTTACAAAAAATTAGGGTCGTTATAGACTCCCCTCCTTAAAGGATTTTGTCCTCGAAATTACGATAAGGTACTCAACAAATCAATCAAAAAGGTAAAACATACCATCAAATAAATCAGGATAAGCGTCTCTAATCCTGCTCTCAGTCTTCCAAGTACAATCTCTCTCATCGTTGTTCCGCTGGACTTTAACTAATCTGACTGTCTTGTTCCTTAGCCTCTTCTCTTCTCTTGCGACTATACGAACTGGCTTTCTAACTATAGTCAAATTTGTCTCTACTACTAAGTCCTCTAACACAGTCGGTGCTATAGTAGTCTCTGGATCTCTAATACACTTCCTTTTATGAGAAACATGAAAAACGTCATGGACTCATGCCAAACTGTTCGGTAACTCTATTCTATATGCGAGTTTCCCGATCTTCTCTACAATAGGAAATGGTCTTACAAATCTTAGTGCCAATTTCCCTGATTTTCCGAATCTGATTACACCTTTCATCGGTGATACCTTAACGAAAACATGATCTCCTACTGAGAACTCTAAGTTTATCCGTCTTCTATCAGCATAACTCTTCTGCCTAGATGGAGCTTCCTTCATCCTAGCCAGAATCAACTCAATCTTCTCTACAGCTTCTCTAACTAAATCCGGACCAAGAACCAACCTATCCCCGGTCTCTAACCAACAAACGAGAGATTTGCATGGCCTTCCATACAAAGCTTCAATCGGTGTCATCCCTATAATAACCTAATAACTGTTGTTATACGAAAACTTGACCAAGTGTGGATGGTCTTCCCATTGTCCCCCAAAATCTAACATACAAGCTCGTAACAAATCTTCCAAGACTTTGTTAACTCTTTTCGTTTGCCCATCAGTCTGTGAATGGTAAAAGATACTCATCTTGCGCTTGGTTCCTAAAATTTCCTGCAGACTTTTCCAAAACTCACTAGTTAATAAGGAATCTCTATCACTTACTATACTACTGGGAATCCCATGCAATCTAACTACATTCTTCATGAATAACTTAGTCAAAACAGGTGCCGTCCTAGTTGACTTAACTGGAATGAAATGGTCACTCTTGGTTAACCTGTCCACTACGACCCATATACTTTCATTTCCTCTATTAGATCTTGGCAACCCGTCTATAAAATCCATAGAAATAGAATCCCACTTACATACTGGAATATCTAATGGCTGAAGCAACCCACTTGGCTTCTAATGTTCGGCTTTTACCTGTTGACAGTATAAACACTGCTTTACCCATAAGCCTACATCCTTCTTCATTCCTTCCCAAAAGAAACTCCTCTTCATATCCTGATACATCTTAGTTCCTCCCGGATGAATAGTGAACTTCGAACGATGACATTCTTCTAGAACTTCTTTCCTAATGCTTTCTACATTCGGAACGCAGAATTTTCCATTCTTCCTTAACCACCCATTCCAGTCAAGACTAAAATCCTTCAAGTCATCGCTCTCTATTCCATCCCTTGACTTCTTGATACGTTCAACTAATACTGGATCCTCCATCAATTTAGAAGCAATCTTTTCGATCATCATCGGTCGAACTTCTAAACATGATAACACTATAGTTTCTCCACTAGATCCAGCTTCAGATCTCCACTGTACTCTACATGTCGTCAAAGCTTCCAAATCTTTCCACTTAGCTATCATCGCCAACACTGCATTTTGATGTTTTTTGCTAAGTGCATCTGCAGCCTTATTGCCTTTCCCTGGTGTGTACTCATTTCCAAAGTCATAAGCAGCTAAAAACTCTAACCACCTCTGTTGTTTCATATTTAGCTCCTTCTGAGAGAATAAATATTTCAACGACTTATGATCCGTATATAACTCAAATCTTTCTCCCAAAAGAAAATGTCTCCATAACTTCAAAGCAAAAATCACCGCAGCTAATTCCAAATCATGCGTCGGGTACCTAACTTCATGCGGTCTAAGCTGTCGAGATGCATGGGACATCACTTTACCTCTGCATTAACATAGCTCCTAACCCAGTTCCACAAGCATTTGTATATACTACTAAGTCCTGATTCCCTTCCGGAACAACTAACATAGGTGCATTAGTCAATTAGTGTTTTAGCTTCTGGAATGCCTCCTCACACTTATTGGTCCAAACAAACTTCACATCCTTTCGTGCTAGCTTGGTCATCGGTGCTGCTATCCATGAAAAATCCTTTATGAATCTCCGGTAATACCGAGCTAATCCAAGAAAACTCTTTATCTCAGTCACTGTCTCGGGTCTCTTCCAATTATTTACTGCTTCGATCTTAGTCAGATCTACAGACAACCCTTCCTCAGAGACTACATGACCAAGAAACTTCACTTCCTTCTTCCAGAAATGACACTTCAAAAACTTCGTCTTCAGTCGATGCTGCCTCAACATCTTTAGCACCACTCTAAGATGAACTTCATGCTCTCTTTCATTTTTAGAGTATACCAAAATATCGTCTATAAATACCAACACGAACCTATCCAAGTGCTCTTGGAAAACTCGGCTCATCAAATCTAAAAAGAATGATGGCGCATTAGTTAGTCCAAACGGCATTACTAACCATTTGTACGATCCAAATCGGGTCCTAAATGCCGTCAAAGGAATACTATCCTCTGCTACTCTAAGCTGATGGAAACCTGTTGCTAAATCCAACTGAGAAAATACCTTGGCTCCACTCAGCTGATCGAACAAATCGTCAATTCTAGGCAACAGATATCGATTCTTTATCGTCTTCTCATTCAATTTACGATAATCGATACATAACCTTAAGGATCCATCCGGCTTCTTAGCAAACACTGCAGGTGCTCCCCAAGTTGAACTACTTAGTCTAATAAAACTCTTGCCTTCTAAATCCACCAACTGCACTTTCAACTCCCTCATCTCGGTAGGTGTCATTCTGCTTGGCGGCCTACTCACCGATTCTGCTCCGGGTACTAAATCTATCTGAAACTCAATGGCTCATTTCGGTGGCAATCCTACTATAGGTTCAAAAACATCCGTGAATTCTCTAACAATGAAAACACGATTCAACTCGTCTTCTACCTCCACAACACCCAACAAAGCATTCACCTCACAGCTAAGGCTTTCTACGGTATATACAATCCGATCACTACAGTTAGGGTGTCTAAGCGATATTTTCCTATCATGGAAAAATATCCTAGCATCACTTAACTAATCCATACCCAAAATAATTCTGAACCCTACGAAATCAAACACATGCAAACTGCAAACAAAGGTATGACCTAACAAATCAAACTCTAGGTGGTCACACTTCATCCCAAGTGTCGCATACCCTCCTATCGGATTTGTAACCCTTAAGGAAGTAAATAAATATGAGGGTTCTGGGATAAGCTTATCTACCAAACAACGAGATACAAAAGAATGCGATGCACCAGTTTAAAATAGAACGCTAACTGACATACCATGAATCAGAAGCATACCTCCCATCACAGCTTTTCCTTTTTCCTCCATCATTGGCCTCGAGGTAGCTGGCTCCAATGCATACACTTTGCCCTTTCTGTCCTTTGCAGGCTCCTTGCATTGGTTCTTGTAATGTCCAATTTGAACGCAGTTGAAGCACTTGATATTCTTCTTCCCGATCACCTTCTTTCCCTCTTCAGAACGACATTCATTAGCAAAATGCCCCTTCTTGTCACACTTAAAGCAGACAACCTCAGACTTCCCTTTCTTGGCAACTCTACCCTTCTGAGCTCCTTTCTTATAGAAGAACTTCCTTTTTTGACTTTGCCCCACCTGGACTACCTTTGCCTTATTTCTCTCCTGAAAAGCAAGCATATCCTTGTGTCTTAAAGCTATCTCTACTACAACATCACAAGGATCCCTAATATGAGGTAATGTAGCCCTTGCAAGCTCAGGCTTCAACCCCCTTATGAACTTCTCATTCCTCTTAATCACGGTATCTATAGTAGCATACCCATACCTTGCCAACTCCTCAAACCTTGTAGCTTACTCCAGCACAGTCATCTCCCTTTGCTCCAACTCAGCAAACTTTCTAAGCAGAGTGGACTTCGCAATCTCAGACATAAACCTCTCTTCAAACCTCCTCTTGAATTCAGCCCATGTCATCTTCTCTTCATTTACTCCAATCGTCACACTATTCCACCAATACAACGCTGCTCCCTGAATCTGTCTAGAAGCAAGCCTTCTCTTTTGCTCATCATTGAGCCTCAGATCTGCAAAGATTCTCTCATAATGTAGTAACCAGTTCTCCACTTCAATGGCGTCCTCAGTACCAATAAACGACTTTCCTCCCAACCGAGCATAATCCTTACTCAAAACAGCATAATTGTTAACTACTAGAGCTTCCTGAACTCCTCCTCCAACTACTCTAGCAGCAACACCCTCCTGCATCATGTTGAAAAAGAACCGATACATTGCTCCCATGTCAACTTGCGGGACTCCAGCACCCACATTTACAGCTTGTGCTTGACCTTGGTTGGTTCCTTCTCGTATTTGGTCTGGCGTTTCCATTTGTAGTGGTGCTTCCCCCTCCAAGATTAACTCTTCCACTTCTAGCATCCATATTTGTATTCAAGCCCCGTAAGATACAGAAGAATAGCCTAAGAGAGGTAGAAGAATAGAGATATAGCATATACTTATATAGAGCAAATACAAGTACGTTACTATAGCGTTATCCCATACCCCAATCTTATTTCCAATTCCTTAGGATTATGTTTTCAAAAATCATTTTATTTTAATTTTTTTCATAAACCTATGCTCTAATACCAAGTTGGAACATCCCCTATCTGGAGGCCCGAAGCTAAGCACTACAGATGCTGTAGACATCCATAGTATTAACTTTCGGTGATCAAATACGGTAATGTTAATGGTATCCATAATATCAGAAGCACTTGAATATGAAATAAAATCATCATAGATTAAAACATTCTTTGGATTACATTCCAAAACAACATTTCATATCCAAGTTAAATAATCCCAAACGTTTCCGAAATTCAGATCAGATATAATTATTACATAAATATGCCAAGAGCAAAGTATGAAGATGCCTCCTTGGTTGACCAGCTGTGCAGTTAAAGCGCTCGGCATATTCAATGCGGCGGAGGTGCAAAAAGTCATTGTGGGGATATAGCGAGGATATAGCGGGGATATAGAGAATGACTCTAAAATAGCATATAAAAATCGTACTTAATGTTTTTACAAATATATAAATGGTAATTAAATGAAAAATTAACATTCAATTGAATTATAATTAATACATAAATAATTTTAAATAAAAACATGTGCGAATATACTATAAATGAATGTAAAACTTTTATATAACATAATTTATTATAGTAGAATACTAGGGTATTTTCATTTCTAAAAGATATTATAAATTAATATAAATTAATTAATTTCATAATTTTTATAATGTATAAATTTCATTTTTGAATTCATTTCTTTTAAAGAAGATATAGCGGAATATAGTGGAAACAACGGGATATAGCGGAAATAGCGAGGCTTAAAGCGGAAAGGCTATATTTGAGGCTATATGGAAAAATCGTAGTGGTAGAAATCCGCAATAAGATATAGCGGGGTTATAGTGGGGTAATAGCGAGGCATTAACTGCATAGTTAACCAGAGTACTAAATAGTTATAACTGACTTATTACAACACAGCGGAATAAAACAAACAAAACAACTCCTAAATAGCTATCCATCAGCCTCCTGCTCGTCTTCGGAAGCTTTATTCGTCAAACTACTAAAACATGTAAATCCTCAACCCTCAGCCTTTTCAAATTAATTTTGAGCACCCTAAAGTTTAAGGGGAAAAACTTAAACTTCGAGGCAGACATAAAGCCTGGTGTGAATAGTACTATACATCTCGGTTATTTGATATTAAGTGAGACCACGCTGTTTAGTGGAACGGGTTTTCCCTCACTAATATCCTTTTAAAACATATCTTTTGCAAATCCTAATCCTGCAACAAAAACTGGTTAAAACAATAAAGCAATATCATGTAAGCATACAAATCAGGTAACAAATGGACTACCTGTCCGAACACTATAGTTTTGTTTGCCTAACTACTGACCTTTGGCTGACTCGGGCCTACCAGACGAAATAAACAAATAATTTAACTTCTGTTAGATACTCCTCTTTTGGATGGTCTTTCCCTAACTTACTTCTCCTAGGGTCAACTGATCCTAATGGTTTTACGGGCTCACCAATAACCTATCTCCCCTCAATAGATTCCTTTATGTGTGTAACATCATTTTAGTCTTACCTGTGACAAAGCCCTACACACTGGAATTTTGGACTTATATTAGCTAGGGGCTACTAGCTAAAGTATAGGGAACGACCCCATACCAGTCCCATATGATATTCTAATATCTGAGTCATTTTACTTAGGGTAATCTTCCCTTAAAATTTTCCTTGAAAACATTTTCTTTCAAATTGATTTAAATCTTTAAATCATACTTCAAACAAGGAAAATATACTCTATGCTTTACTCAAATCGCCTTGCCATGTTATATATACTTTACCCAAAACTTTGTTGATGAAAACAATTAAACCTTTGAAAGTACCCCTTTCGAAACCATTGAAAGTACCCCTTCCGAAACCAAGTAAAACCTTAGACCGAAAGGCCAAAACATTCCTTTCGGAACCATTCTTAATAAATCTTTCAAAAACAATGAAAAACCTTCCTTTCGAAAGCTTTAAAACCTTAGACATCCTTTTATCAAAACATTATAAACATTGCCTTTCGAAAACAACAGAACCTTCCGTTTAAAACCTTTCGAAACCATTAGGGAACCACCCTTTCGAAACCTTTATCTTAAACGTTTCGAAAGCACTAAATCCTTTTCATAAAATCAAACCTTTCGAAAGCATTTGGGTTTAAGTAAAACATGTGGAATAACCTTTCGAAACCATTTAAAACCATTCCATTCGAAACCTTTGGGTTTTACTTCCAACGGAACAAAGGGCCGTAAAACAACTAAGTTGAAAGCACTCTTTGGAAAGCAATTTCCTAAGTAAAAGATGTGATGGTGTCGAAACCAACCCTTCGAAAGCATTGGAGAAGCGGCTAAGTTTTTAAAACAAAGTAACCCTTCTGAAACTATTCGCTTCGAAAGGTAGAAAGCGGCAGCAAGGGGTTTCGACCCCTTCGAAAGCATTACTTAAAACAAAAGGCGCAAGCCTTATCGGAACCATTCTTTTAAACCAATTTACCCAGTCGAATGCTAACTAGGTCGAAGCATTACTTTCGAAAGCAAAGCAGGCGTATTTTCATTTAAAAGCAAAGTAAGGCTTCGACCCCTTCGGAACCCCTTGTTTCGACTTCATACCTTTCGCCTCAGTCCAATTCGCTACGTACCAAGTCTTTAATGCTAGGCGCATTGGTTTCGATGGTGATGGAGGCGGAAGTACTTGGTCGAAAGCATAGTGCCGAAAGTGGCGAAACATGAAAAAAGCATGTTTAAACTGATTTTAACTTTTTAAAGTAAATCTTTTCAACTAACCTGCCTTGTTTGTCAAAGTATGATTGGTTGTTAATTTCTTTTCTAAAAATAGTGCCGAAGTCTCAGAAATAACAATTTAAATTATTTACAAAAGGCCCTTTCTCCTTTTATAAATATATAAAACATTTAAGTCTCATACCTTAAATAAATTTATATACTTATTAAAACACTTAGGAAAAATCTATAAAAATTCCCGTAAATCATTTTTAACATGTTTTCTAACATATATTAATTTCTGACCCAAAACATACATATTTTAACCGTAATCAATTTTAAACCCAAATAACCATTTTCTTCACTTGAAAATTAATATTAAATCCACAATAATTCAAAAAATTATGAAAATTGAAACCCATCTCTAAAATATCATTTTTGATCATATAATAAAATTGCAAGGCATTCGGATGTCATTTAATAGGGTTTTCACATTAAAACATATCATTAAATCTATATGAAATATCATAAATCATCAACAAGCATATATATCCATTTTAACAATCAAAAACATGGCAAAACATTGCAAGATAGTTTGGATTTCAATCTAAAACTGAAAATAATCAAAACATGATATGTACTCATTATTCACCTTAGCTTTGTGATTAAGCAGTTGAGATTTAAGGATGGATTTGATTAATCTTCTTCTTGATCTTTGCTTTATCTTCTACTTGTTCTTCCTTATTGGTGGTCGGCCGTTCTCCTATTCAATTTTTGTTTTGAACATGTAAAATGAATGTGTATAAGGGTTTAGGATATAAGGTTATTTCTTATTCCTATATTGCCACCCTAACTTAATTCATTTTAATTCTTTTAGTTCTTTAGTCCAAATGGGCATGGCTACCCTTCTATTAATCACAAATCTCAATCCCCTAACTATTACATTATTTTATTTAATTTAACTAATTAAATATCCTAAATAATGTTACAAAAAATTAGGGTCATTACAGTATTTTAGATGAAAAAAATGATCATATTTGAATTATAAAATTAAATAAATCAATATTAAATATAATTTACAAAAATCGCTATTATATTGATAAAGCAATATGAATTTTTCTTATATTTTCAAATTAAGTATATATCTTTATGAAACTATTATAAATGATTTGTTAACACATTATAACTATTAAAATGAATTATCATCATTTTAAAAACAATTATTTGAATTATTATAATAATTATTAAATCGTTAAATCTCAATTTAAATTTAAATAAATCAATTTATTAAATATAAGGGCATCACTGATGATGTCTTAAATACATTTTATTTTCAAAAATAAAATAATAAATTTTATTTCATATACTTGTTCAATTATAAAAATAAGTGTATGTATCTAGCTTCGTGCACGATGTTTTATTATTATAGAGCTGGTTATCGATAAAATGGTTTTCGGTCATTTTATCGATTTAAATCTCGAGGAAAATATTCTAGTAATTATCTATTCAAAATAAGATTATTATTATTTATTGTCACTCAAAACAATAATATTTGTATTATCAACTTTTTATTTGAATAATTTTAAAAATAAATATAATTTATCAAAGTGATTAATTTGCGGGTCGTTACAATCACAACTTTATAATACATAAAGATTATTTTCATACCAAATATAATTTTATTCTCAAAATATTTACCCAAAATATTTCCCAAATTATATTCTATCTTTTTAAGCATTTCTTAACCTCATATCAAATTACTTTCATTTTATTATCAAAATTTTATATGATACTTCCCTTCAAAATAGAATATATAAAGTTTAAAACACTTCTTAAAGTATTATTTACCTTTAAGACATTTTCTCTCAAAATTCATTACATATGTGTGTGTGTGTATACACATTTTCCAAAACCCTCTTTCCTATTATAAAATAATATTTAACTCCCTTAAACTTTATTCCCTTTTTAAATATTATTCGTAACACATTCATACTTATTTATCCAAAGAATCTCCATACATTCATTTAATCCATTTAAAAGACCAAATCAATATAATTTCCACATAATGAATGCTTTGGATTAATCTCTTATAAATTTTGGTTTAAATTCTCTTTTATTTTCTTAATATAAGAATTAAACCACACAAAAAGGTAATTTATTGAATTTTCCATATATATATATATATATATATTCCACTTCAAGAAATCTTAGCTTGAAAGTCTACTTCCTCTTCTTTTTCTTATTTCCAAATATAGTTTCTCAACCATTACCTGATTACCTAACATATTATGTCTAATTGTCTCGTTTAAGTGTTTAGGAATCCTTATCGAGTACGTTAGCCAAACGTCCCGACCAGAATCCATAAAGCACCCAGTGGGCAATTTAATATCCATAAATATATATATATATATATATACACTTCAAAAGAAATCCACTTTTAAAATGAAGAATACTTATATCATTGTATACTCTAGTTTATACATATAATAACAAGCTTATAATCATCACCATTTAACATCTTATAGAAAACTCATAGAATGGTGTTTCCTAATCAAGCGATGATTTCATCAAAACAATTCTTAATCTAAATCTTTGTTTATAGTAATTATTAATCTTCGAATAGGATTCTAATTAACAAGGGATATTTCTTAATTGAATCTAAATTGTCATTGAGAATCCTATGCAAACAAACATCTAATAAACCAATCAAATCAATCACAAATCTATCGGATAATGTGCCCAATGGAAACAACCCTTCTGCTTTCGTTGCTCGACTCTGATCACAAAAGGGTTTACTGCAAACTTCATGATTTGCTAAGCGAATATAAGCACTTCGTCCTAATTGGGTCCACGGAGTTGCCCAGTACTAGAACGGTAGCTTAGTTGCCAGCGATCTCTAAGCTGAAATGGATATGATTGGATTGAAGGTTATTTAGGAATCACATGATTTGATTATAGAGATTTCAAAGAAGGGAAAAATGAAAGGATAAGTAAAACCCTAAAGAAATTCTCTTATCCCATAAGAGACGATCTCCATTATCTATCCCATGAATCCCGAAGGAGAGATCCTCAAGCTCGACTAAGAGAAGACCCTTGTCCCTGATATCATATTTTGTTATGAACCAGCTCTGATACCAAGCTGTGACACCCCACCTTGAGACCCACACTAAAAAAGAATATTACATAGTAATACCATCTGCTAGTGTAGAGAATAAGGCTAGTTAGGAGCGACCATCCGTGAATTTTACTATAAGCAAGCATTGACATGTCAATGAATATGTTATACGTTTCTTTACTCAACTGGAATCGACGTATACAATTCAAGCTTAAAACAAAACTATGATGGCTATAATATAAATCCAGAACAACATATGATAAGTACAAACCACAGAATCGCAAATTACAGATCATACACAACAGAATACAAATAGATACAAGGTTGAACCGATATAAACAGATACATGATATAGACTACATAATACAAAACTGCAATATCCCAAAAATATATGAATATGTACAAAAAAGGAGTCTAGCTCGACATAAGATACATCATAAATATCAATATATACATAGTGATGAAAAAAGTAAACATCTAGCTAACTGATAGGAAGTCAGCTCTAAAAGCATCAAGCTGAAGGACCTAAAACATCTCGGTCTGACTCGAGTATTATAAAATAGTAATCGGGCCAGTCTAGGCTAAAATAAATGAGCTAGCAGATGAATGATAGATAAAATGAACTAGATCTCAAATATAGTCATAAAGTAATGTATCGACTAATATCAAGCATACTGTAAAACTTCAAGAATAAAATCACCAAATATCAAAACTCAAGATAACTTCTACAAGCAAAATCCATGAAACTATTTGGTGATAACACAAATAACATCGGATCTAGAAATCACAAATAAAAATCTAGAAATCTCATAAAAGGGGAAAAAGGCGCCAAACTCCAAGATTGGTAAATAGATTCACCTATATGCATGTAACTCCAAGATAGACGTATATGTTTATAAACTCTAAGATGAGTATAAACCCCATAATAACTCCAAAACAGGCGAGAGCCTATAAACTCTGAGATAGGTGCAAGACCTATAAACTCTAAGATAGGAATAAGTCCTATAAACTACATGATAGGTACAAGACCTATAAAAACTCCAAGATAGGTACAAGACCTATAGAACTCCAAGGGCGAGTCATAAACTTGTCGATATAAGTGTTACGTACTTTCATATAGCAACCGAATAGTTAACGACCATATGTCCCATAACACACGGGTTTACTCAAACGTTTACTATACGATAGTAAACTCCACTTGTGTGTAGCAATGCTTCGGTCGAACAAGTCCGGGAATTAACCGGTAAAACAAACATGAGCGTTCCATACCACTCATTTTATTTAACCATTTAAATCAATTCCACATCCAATCGATGTCATGCAATTTTATAAAAGATTTCACCTTAAAATCATTCTTGTAAATTATTTATTTATAAGCTAGAATATATATATATAAGTACATTTTTTAAACCATTGCTCCAAGTCATCTTTAAAAACCATGGTTAATGAGAATAAATAATATATATATATATATATATATATATATATCTAAAATTATTTATATAGAAATTAGATTTATACTTAAAAAGATTTCGATAAAATGGTTTGATTTAGAAATCAGCCTTTTATAAATCCAAGTTGAAAACGTGCATCAAAAAGCTGTGTATTACTCCCAAGACCCATAAAGCAATTTTATGGTATAAAAACACCAAAACGAATTCATCAATTCACAAACCAAAATCCAAAAATGGCAATGAAATTGATATGAAATGCAACATCAAAATCAAGCAAATAACATCGGGGACCAAAAGAGCACAGCCTGGGGCTCAACCTCAGGCGGCGACCGGTGCACCAGTCGGTAGACCGATCCACCAGTTGCCTCACCTGGGCTGACTCCCAAGCAGCTCCGATGGCCCACTGATGATCCGATTATGCTTGTTTCTCCTTGGCTACCTCTTTGGAGGTCGGAAGCACTATATTAGCACTCATACAATCATACAAACTATATAATTGGGTGCAAATCATGATTATATAAGTTGGCTTATCAGCAAACAAAGAATCAAATTCAAAGTGACAAGAGATTCAACACCATATTGAGATCATATTCACAATAGATTCAAGCAATTTAACCAACAATCACATGCATTTATTATAGACTAGAAGTGTGAGTAAAACTCACCTTAATATCCAAAAAGCCTTAAACTTACATGCATCAACCTTAAACCAAATCAACTAAAACAACCTAGAATTTCATCCCCAGTGCTATGCGAATTTGACATAGCAAACCTAAATATTATTCCACAAAATATTAATTGATGGTGCATACATGAGTTAAGAACAACATATCCGAATTTCAGATTTTTCTGACTTCTCTACAATTAACTATAATTTTTCTATTAACCTGCGTTTTCCTGCCTGGATTTCACCGAAAATAGCTTCCGAAAATGACAATCTTTAACCCATCAAAACTCAATGAAATTACATGAAATTTGGAACATTGCCTTGCCATCTATTTGCATTGGATGCTTTATCATCTATTTACATTGAATGCTTTGTCAATTTGCTGTAATGTTGTCAAAGTGACTAACACTGCCTCGCTACTGACCTCGACTATCACTAATGATCGATGGATGCATTTGCCATTCAGAATGAAATTAATACTCATAAGTATATCTATTATTTTCATTGTATTTATTTCATCTGTAACGGCTGCTTTTCTTATACCGAAAGACAAGCCATTAAGGGTAGAAGAAAATGAAAGATAAGAATAAACTATACAATCACATAATCTCTCCATGAATCAGAACAACATATAATAGATAACATAGGAGATTGCATTGTCATTTTCATAAAAATAATACGTCAGAGTCAATACATTACAACCTTCAACTGGACAGTTATAACTACCCGCCTGTAAACATACATAGGTCATACATAACATAGTGGAATAAAATAATAACTAGCTAACGGTGATGCCACCTGCTCCAGCTCCTTCAAAATGCTTTGTAAGAAACCTGGATAACTTGGCTTTGCACCTTATAGACACTGGAAGCACAGTCAATGTTATTTTCAAACATGCCTTTGATCAAATGGGCTTTCCAGAGGATAAGCTAGAACCCAGCCTTGAGCCTATCTTTGGATTCAACAACAAGGGATCAACTCTAGTGGGATAAGTGAAGTTGCTTGTGTAGATGGGAGTACCGCCATGCTGTAGGACTTTCGAAACTCTCTTCATACAACCAACCATCATACTACAATGCTTTCTTTGGCCGACCCGCACTTGATGAGGTGGACGCTTTTGTCTCGCCAAAATATCTAATGGTAAAATTCTTAACTAAGAGGGGTTAGGGCACTATCCATGGAGAACAATTCAGCTCCTGCGAGATGTACGTTGCAACGCTTGATCAATATAAGAGGGAGTATTCTGCTTACTTTGATTCTTCTATTGCGTTTCAACCTTTGGATGATGGATTTTTACATCCAACATTCGAAGCAAAAGTAAGATTTAATAAAACTAATAAACGTATGTTTGAAAGGTACATTTCCCATAGAAGTAAGAGAAAGAGGACCGATGCAAATTCCGTAGAAGGAGAAATCCTCACAGAATTTGATTGCCGTGGGGAAGTGGAAAGGATAAAACCTATAGAAGACCTTAAAGAGACATGTATAGACCCAAATGATTCAACCAAAATAGTCAAAGTAGGAAAGAGTTGGAAAACAGCTTGAAGAAAGACTTAATTCGGTTTCTTAAATCTAATAGAGACGTGTTTGCATGGTGTCATTCAGATATGGTTGGGATTGATCCATCGGTTATGTGCCATGCACTAAACATTAATCCAGAAGCGACCCCCATCAAACAAAAAAGGAGATGATTAGATAAAGTGAGGTCTGACGCCCTAAAAGAAGAAGTTAAAAGGCTACTCGAATATGGATTCATTCGGGAAGTCTTCTACCCAAAGTGGCTAGCGAACCCAGTATTGGTAAAGAAGTCAATGGCAAGTGGAGAACTTGCGTTGATTATACTGACTTGAACAAAGCATGTCCAAAAGATTGTTACCCCTTGCCCCGGATAGATCAGCTGGTTGATGCAACTAGTGGACACAGATTGTTATCCCTCGTGGATGCTTACTCAGGATATAATCAGATACCCATGTTTAAACCAGATGAAGAACATACAAGTTTCATTACCGACTGGGGAATTTTCTGCAACAAAGCAATGCCTTTTGGGTTAAAGAATGCAGTTGCTACCTATCAAAGAGTAGTCAACAAAATGTTCAAAGAACAGATCGGTCGAAATATGGAAGTTTATGTTGACGATATGCTAGTAAAATCTTATAAAGCTAAGAGTCATCTTGAAGACCTAAAGAGATGTTCGAAGTATTACGGAAGTATCAAATGAAACTGAATCCCCAGAAATGCTCTTTCGGGGTTCATTCCGGGAAGTTTTTAGGCTATATTGTGAGCGCTCAGGGAATTGAGGCCAGTCCAGACCAGTTTCAAGCTATCAAGGACATGGCCAAACCCAAAACTAGCAAAGATGTAATGAGTTTAAACGGTAGAGTGGCAGCCCTAAGCAGGTTCATCTCTAAAGCAACTAATAAGTGCATTCCCTTTTTCAATGTAACCAAGAAGAAGAAAAACATTGAATCGGGAGAAGACTGTAAGAAAGCCTTTCAAGAGTTGAAAAATCATTTGGAAAGACCACCAATACTATCCATCCCCGAGAACCAGGAAGTCATGTACTTATACATGGTAGTTTTGGAACATGCGGTTAGTTCAGTTTTGATCGGAGAAGAAAATGGGACTCAACTTCATGTTTATTATGTGAGCAGGCGGTTAAAAGATGCAGAGGTTTGATACCCGGTAATAGAAATATTAGCTTACTGCTTAATACTTACAGAATGAAAACTCAGGGCATACTTTCAAGCACATCCAATCGGAGTATCGACTAACTTTCCACTCAAACAAGTCTTCAGTAAGCCTGAAACTTCGGGTAGGCTAGTAAAGTGGGGAATTAAGCTTAGCTAGTATGACATTGAGTTCCAACCAGGAGCAGCTATCAAAGGGCAAGCATTAGTAAACTTTATTAATGAGTGTACAAACTTCATTAAAGAACTATCGAAGAAATAAAGGATCAAAAACCCATATGGCGGTTATTTGTGGATGGCGCATCGAATGAGCAAGGAGTTGGAGCAGGATATGTGATAATAACACTAGACGGGACCGCCTACACTATGCAATGAAGTTAGGGTTTCCTACAACAAATAATGCAGTTGAATATGAATCAATGGTGGCAGGATTGACTCTAGCCTTAGAGCTCAAAATCCTACAAATTCAAGTCTTTAATGATTCTCAACTAATGGTAAACCATATAAAGCAAGTATATCAGACTAAGGATGCCAAACTATCTGTATATGTAAAGAAAGTGTTGAAAATGCTCTCCTTATTTGAAGATTTTTCTATACATCAAGTTCCAAGGGGAGAAAACTCTCAGGCAGATTCGTTAGCAAAGTTGGCTAGTTCAATTGGAGACCTGGAAACTCGAATCGTGCCAGTAGGGTACCAAGCAAATCCAAGTATTGAAGAGGGAACACCCGAACAAGGGAGGGAATTGTTAGTCCTAACAAGATCCCAAGCTATGGTACAACAGAGAGAAGAAAGGGAAATTGATGAAGAAATCCCAAATGAGAGGATTAATTATCTAAGGATAGATGACTATTATAGTGATACTTGGATGACGCCTATTGTCAAATATTTTCTAAAGGGATATTGCCATCTGACAAAGTGAAAGCTAGGAAAATCAGGCGACAGGCTTCGACTTTCACAATGATGGATGGGGTTCTTTACAAGAAAGGGTATGCCTTACCATACTTAAGATGTGTGAGTCTAGAAGATGGAACGAAATTGTTGATGGAAGCGCATGAAGGATTTTGTGGAGACTACTGCAACGGGGCAAAGTTGGCAAAGAAAATAACAAGACAAGGCTTTTATTGGCCTCGAATGGCAAGTGAAGCTATTGAATATGTAAAAAGATGTGAAAGATGCCAGAAATACTCAAAGATCCCTCGATTGCCACCACATCAATTAACTTTGATTTCAAGTCCATGGCCCTTTAATATATGGGGAATCAACTTAATTGGGCCATTGCTAATTTCCAAAGGCGGAGCAAGATATGCTGTAGTCGCCATAGACTACTTTACTAAGTTGGTAGAGGCAAAACCACTCCCCAAAATCACTTCTGGGAAAGTGCTTTGATTCGTCATTAAAAACATTATTACCAGATTCGGGATCCCCTATAAGATTATATCTGATAATGGAACACAATTTGAAAGTGAAGAGTTTTCTTGGTTTTGCCATAAGAATGGGATTATTAAGAACTTTTCTTCCATGGCACATCCAAAGGCTAATGGAGCCATTGAAGCTGCAAATAAGACTATTAAGACTGTCTTGAAAAAGAGATTGAATAAAGCCAAAGGGAATTGGGTAGAAGAATTGCCACTTGTACTCTGGGCCTATCGAACATCCGCTAGAGCTGCAACGGGACATACCCCTTACTCTCTAACATATGGGTGTGAAGTGATGTTGCCAATTGAAATTGAGATACCCTCACATCGAAGAATCGCATATGCATTTGATCCAAACCAGGAATTGAAAAAAGAATCATTAGATTTAATACATGAATTAAGGGATGAAGCAGCTATCCGAACTGCAGAATATCAGAGAAGAATCTCAAAATACTACAACTCAAAAGTGAAGACCAGATCATTTCAAAAGGGAGACATAGTACTCCAAAGGGTGATGGAAAACATAAGAAATCCTACGGATGGACCGCTAGGACCAAATTAGGAAGGTCCCCTAATTGTATGCAAAGTAATTCCCCCTGGAGCTTACATTTTATGTCGACCGGACGGCAATATGGTTCCTAGAACGTGGAATGCGAAACACTTACGACCATATTTTCTTACAATGAATGAATAAAGCACCTCTTCCTTAAAGAAAAGTATACATGGTTGGGAGTAGAATTCTCCTTGCACTTGGACATTAGCTTAAACGGTCAAAGCCTTTATCCGCACCGAGTTGGCCAGGTCAAAGCGCCTCCTGGAGAGAGGTAAGAGTAAGCCTTTATCCATGCCACGCTACGGCCAGGTTAAAGCATCGACAAGCCCTTGACCGTGCCACTCTATGGCCAGGTCAAGGCACCTCCTAGAGTGAGGACGGAGTAAGCCCTTGATCCCACCACGCTATGGCCTGGCCAAGGCACCGAACAAGCCCTTGATCGTGCCACACTATGGCCAGGTCAAGGCGCCTCCTGGAGGGAGGACAGAGTAAGCTCTTGGTCCTGCCATGCTATGGCCTGGCCAAGGCACCAAACAAGCCTTCAGTCCCACCTATAAGGCCTGGCTGGAGCGCCTCCTGGAGGAAGGTTGGGTAAGTCCTTGGGTCCTGCTTGTAGATAAGCTAACCAAGCGCATCAGACAACAACGGACTAAGACATCTGAGCCTGAGAAGTGGCATATCAAACAACGGACTAAGATGTCCAAGCACGAGAAGCGGCAAATTAAACAACGATAACATACAAGGCCTAAAGGGTGACACGTATCAAAAGAGCCAAAACCCAAGGGGCGGTACAAAATAGAAGGCTTAAATAAGAATCCACAGCCTCCAACTAATTATCAAAGAAGAATTTCTGAACTTAAATTATTAAAACCCAAATCTGGGTTTCGGGTCATTCATTATTCGGGACTTCACCTATTAATAACCGAATTAGGATTTCAGGTCTTTACTAAAAATCTATGGTCTTCATCATACCCGAATTTGGGTTTCGGGGCTATTCCTATTGATTTCTAGACTTCATTCATTAATGATCGAATCTGGGCTCTAGAGTTTTGTTATGGGAACCATTATTATGGATTTCTAGTTATCATTTACTAAACCCGAATCTGGGTTTCTGGTTTCTTACTGTTGACTACTGAACTTCATCTATTAATACCTGAATCTGGGTTTCAGCTCTTTGGTTTTCCTGATACCTGAATTTGGGTTTCGGGTCTTTTACCATCAGTTTTTGGACTTCACTTGTTAATGCCCAAATCTGGGTTCCAAGGCAGTTGGTATTGGGATCTCGATGGACTTCTGGTCTTCAATTAAAACTTTGAGTTTGTCTTATTATTACCCGAATCTGGGTCACTAGTTTACTACTACTAACTTTCGAACAACATTTATCAACATGTGAATCTCAGTCCCTGGATCATTATTATTTCCAATAGGGGTTTCCAAAAACCTATTACTTATCCCCAAATAAGGATTCATGGATTTCAATGACTTGTTCCCAGGTGATAGCTCATGGCCATTTATTACCAAACATTTGTTGTCACCAGCGGAAAACACCTGGACTTCAATTATTATACGCATTGGTTTCTATTAATATAATGGGATTTCAATTTATGAACTTCTTTTGTAACTACAAAAGTTGGATGGTAAGACTTCTATTATTTCCAGACAAGAGTTCTTGGTTCCCAATCGTTTACAACTGCGGATTTCTTATTACTTACTAAGTCCAGATGATGGCCAACTAATTTTTATTACTTTCGAACTTAGAGTTCAGGAGCTCTACAATACTGACATTATCCTCAAATCACTAGGCATATTATTATATAAGTCTTGATCTAAAAATAGAGAATGTTATTTACTTTGAATTTTGCAAAGAAATGAGGTCATTAAGAATGGAGTAGTTGTTAAATTTTTGTCCTAAAGAACAAAAGCTTCTTTCATACAGGGGGGCCAAATGTTAACCATAAAAAATCACTTAAGAATAAAGGTATGAAAGAAGGCTTATAAAAGTGCTGGGCTCCACAAGAATTGAATACATGGATTTGGCTAAAGTTCAAAAGTAGCGTTTTGAAAGTATTGAGATAGCTTTCGAAGGACTCACAAGCACCAGGTGCCCTTACAAATGACAAGCAAAACAAAAGCTTTCGAAAGGGTAGAAAGAAAGCAAAGTTACCCTTCTGCATCATCTAGACCTTTCGATGCAGATGGATCCACATATATAAGGGAGCCTAGTATGGGTTCGAAACACCTTTCGAATGTATTGAATGATGGACTCGCACACAAGAACCAATTCCTTCAAAATAGTGGGTTTCGTCGTTGTCAATCTACAACTTGAAGAAATGATTCCAGTATGCACCTTTCAAAAGCAAGCACAAGCCTTTCAAAACTGTTGGAACCTTTCGAAGGCATGATGGAAACTCCACATGAAGTCCAAGTGTCCTTTCGCAAAGATCCAATCGTCACCCACCATTCCTTTCGAAGCTATGTGAAAGCTCAACTCATCTCTTACTTGCAACAGCATAGCAACTCAATGTGGAGAGCGTACCTACCCCCTCCCCCCTCGATGAAGTCGAAAGCGGTTAAGTAGAAAGCAAAGTAAAAGGGGCGCTCAAACTTTAACAGCAGTGGAAGGTTGTCAAGATAATCCTTTCGACTGGGTCGAAAGGTCTGATATGAAAGGGTGGAGGCATAGGAACGAATGAAAAAGGTTAAATGAAAATCTTTTCGACCGCATCGAAAGGAGGCGCGCATAAGGTTGAAGGAAGGCCTTTCGACTGCATCGAAAGGATGCACGCAGAAGGTTGAAGCAAGGCCTTTCGAATGAAGCGAAAGAATTCAACCTGCATCTATAAATACGACCCTAGGGGTCCGAGTTAGGGGACCGAATTTTGGAATTCTAAGTTCTCTCTCTCATTTCGTAGCAAACCAAATCTTTGTAACCATAAATCAATTCAGGGAAAAACTCTCTTGCTTTTAATTCAATTTGGATAAATGCAGAAAGAGGAAGTGCATGGATTCAATTTAGATTTTGATCATGAGAAAGTTCATTTTGGCCATTAGCTTGACTAATGACCAATTGCATATGATGCTTGCTTATTTTCTTAATTCCTATTTGACTTATGTGATGCAATGGGATCAACTTAGACAATAAGTATTCGAATCATATTATCATCATGTTTCATGATATCAAATGTTAAACTAAGATGATGATAGTGTTTGATGTTAATAAGTTAATGGAACTTATACTGTTCGAGATGTTATACCATTGCATATTGAACATAGAACTTGTATATTGTACATCGAGTCCACTTTAAGGAGTAAACATCATTTCGACCTGATCGAAAGGGATGTTTCTAAAGGGATTCGATGCATGAATATTAAGTTATGCTAGCTAGATATATATCTTCGAAAGGAGTACTTATATTACAAAACATGTAATGTTTTCAAATGAGTTCTTTCCAAAATAGCAGAAACAATTCTATCGAAAGTAAATTCTTCTTTTAGGGCCAGAATGGCCCTTTCGATACAATCGAAAGGGATAAATAACCAATATCTTTCTTCCCACGTAAAAGGAGATGCAAATGACCCTTTCGACTCATCGAAAGGAGTCATGAAGGAGATGTTCTCTCCTTAACCTTCATTTCAAGGGGTTGATTGGACTTCTTAACTACAATTAACATTTTATTAAGGCTATCCACCACAAGCAATCCGTCCTAATCAACCTATTCGAAAGAGGTTTCGAAGAGATTAGTCACTTCTAAATACTTTCTTTTGAGATGTTAATAACATTTCTTGTTAACAACTTAGTTTTGGGATGTTGACGAGTTTTCTTATTAACAACACCCCTAGGTTTGTGTACCGAGGTCGAACCTATCGACCCTTGTCAACACAAGACCGGCCTACCCTTTACTAGATAGTGCCGAATAAGATCACTCCTCGGTTGGGATCAGCAACCGTACCAAAGCATACATGAGTTGATAGTCGGGACTCTAGACAGGGATGACCTTACCCTCATGGGAGCGACCCACATAGCCTTGCTGCATCTCCCTAGTTTTATTCATTCTCGGTTGATGAGGCTTGAGGCTACGTTTACCTTTATTATAGCATTGCCACTTGGAATGTTAACATTGCCTTCCATATGTTGACACAATTCAGCACGCATCATACAAGTTGTTCAGGAGATGAATGAACCGAAGGCACTATCTCCACTACACCCATTTTGGAATCACCCTCAGGGTTAGTAGCAAATAGCCCTTGCACTTCAAAGTCTTCATCTTGAACCTTGCCTTTACTATTTCCAATTCGAACGTTTACGTTGGTTCGAAGTGGTTTTTGGATAATAATGGCTATCCGATCCCGGTCTCTTCAAACCAACGTTCGATAATTTAAAAGGGTCAAGTTGTTTATACTGGACCGTTCCACTATCAGGGTATAAGACTTACATATGAACATACATTTCATATGCTTAGATTATCATGACCCACTTATCGAAATTAACTCCATTGTATTCATCACGTTCCCGAAGTGCGATATTTGTGATAGTACAAGCCGACTTACTTTCAATAAAACGTGTCAACATTTTATTACAACTACTTTAATTCATTTTGCTACTTAATTACATGGACAAGAGATCCTTGGTTTTAAAACAATTAACTTAAACAGGAAAATTGGTTAAAAATAAAACCGATAGAGTTTTGAAAGAAACTTTAAAATAAATAAACCTTAACCAAATCATAAGTTTAAAACTTAATCAAACTTTAATTAACCTTAAATTAAATCAAAAATCTTACTTTGAACTATAATTAATTTGAAATTATTTATAATTAAACTTTAATTTAAATAACAGTCATTTAAAAAATTAAACCCTAGTTAAGTGGATAATTAACCTTATTTTAAATCTTATATATAATGAAAATACTTTGGTCAACAGGTCAAAGTGAAGCCTTTTTCTAACTTACAAAACTATCCTTCTTCTCCTGTGAAAGAGATACAGTAGTAGGGATAAATCGGACTTTTGCTCATCACTGCGATTTGTGTCCATTTTCATTCCACGTTCTCAACCCATCTCAAAATACGTTCTTCCAGAACCCATCTTCTTCAACACATATGCTCCTTGCCACATATCTACCCTTTCTCATCATAATCACGTAAATCGATTTCTACTACATCTTCGACCTATTAATTTTGAGATAAAATGTCAATACGAGATTGCAGCATGCTAAAACCGCTCGGTATTCATGACGGTGACCAATTATGGACTGCCTTATTTCACGAAACCGTCGAGTAATGGAGGGCGGAGTAATCCACTGCAACCACAATTTGATTCAGCCATGCCTACGTTTTGTAGTTCGTTGAGTACAAGGTTGGGATTATGTCTTTTGCATATGAGAGGTATTTTTAGTTTTAGAATCACACTTTTTCTAGATTTGCTAAATGGAGTTTTAGATTTCTGCGCTGATAGTTTCTACCTGCGATTTATACATTTATACAATTTTTTTACTTAGTTAAAACACATAAGACTAAAAATTGTAAGTAGTTTAGGTATATAGTAAAGCATATCTCCTTTTGATTTTTTTCCTTAGTAATATTTTGATCAAACAAAAAGATTTAAGCATACCTCCTTTTGATTTTATTTTTTCTTGGTAATATTTTGATCATACGAAAAGATGTTAAAATCTTACTAGGGGAAATAAATTTGGGTTTTGGCATAGCAGATTGGAAATGGATAATTTCATTTAGTTATGATCATTCAGTTCCAAAAAGGACTAGATTGATATACATATTTGTGTTTTTCCTTTGACAAAAATGCGTGGAGACATCAACAAACAAGGAGGCATCAATATTAATTTATGTGGACACATCAGGAAACTATAGGATATAATACTATAAGGCTACATTAAATATTGTGATACCTTTCCAAATAATATTATAGTTTTTATGTTTTCCTTCCACTATGGTAGCATCTGTTCAGAATTCGCTTAACAACACCTGACAGTTAAAAAATATAACACACTTTTGGTACTGTATAGTTAACTCATTATAGAAAACAATAACAAAAATTATATTAGTTTCCTATCATTGAATTGTGGATTGGTATGCACAAGTTTTATACTATTTGGTTAATAATACCAATTTAATGTATTAATACTGTGGTTTTACAGATATGTTTGTAGGTTGTTTAAGAGATTGAATGATTGCTTGGTTATTATACTCATCTGCATGATGTGATGTTTTAGTATGTTGCTACAGCCACATTTCATAGGTAGGTACATTATAATACCTTTTCATGTTCAAACTTATTCTTAAATTCAATTGCAAACCTAATTTCACATCCATGCTTGGATATATAATTTGTTAATGATTAGTAATGTGGATGCTCTATTGTGGAAGTATTATGAGATTTTGTTTGGTTGTAGTATATTTGAATGAAGTAACATTGGCATCCCAACATAGAGAAGAAAAGAATAAAGAAACAACATTTCATGTAAATTGCAGCACTTTAATTCTTCCAACTTCCTATTTTCTAACTCTATGTGATAGCATCATCACGACCGTGTTATACAGTTCTTTTGTTGTGCTTTGACAAGTTATCCTATACATACGTTAACGCAATGATAATATTACTTCCACTGTTGTCTTGATTTACTATGTGATTAATTGGATGTACTTGGCACAAACCAATCCACTTTGGTACAAGTTCTAACTGTTAGTTATGTCTATAATTCATTCAAATTTTGATGAATCACTATTGTAAAAGAATGCTGAATCAAGTTTCAGATTACTGTTGAATTTATGTTTATCAACCTACATATGTTATATTTGCTTAAAATTAAGTGTAGTAAAGAAACATGGAATAAAGATCTAGATTCAAAGGTAAAGTTGGCACTAAATTCAAAGATATGGATTATGCCTTTTTGTAGGATATAGTGTTCTGATTTTCATTACTTTAAATTTGTTATCCAATGGTGAAGTGAAATGCTCCTATTGTTTAATCATATATGCCAAACCTTTTCCATAATTATTATAAAATACAGTTTGTTTTATAATAGCGTATGAATATCAATCCAAAAGGCATAATCCCATTAGCATAAATCTAAGCAATGTTTTTATTGTTCTTACAAAGTTGTACTCTGTTTGTTTCAATATTATATATACATATGGTCGTTATTTCACAATAAATAAATTTATTACTAGTTTTATTGAAAGCAAAGCCTTTTCAAATTGCCAAGAGTACCCTCTACTTAGTCCAAAAATAAGGATAAATCCGTCTTTCTCAACGTCCACCACGTTTTCAGTCAATTATGTACCACGTTGTGAACACTCTTCTTCCCTAATCCATACTTACTTTTCTTCCTAATTCATTCCTAATTGTAACTGCAACGCATGTTCTATAGTAGTTCGAATCGATCATTTAAGACGACGCTCGGATATACATCCGCCTCCACTCGGGCCCGAGCGCCCCTGCCTATCGATGAGGTCATTCAAGGCGGCATTAGCAGTAAAGAGGAAGATGTTGTTGCTATTGTTTAGTTGCAAAAAATTTCAAGATCTACAACTACTTCTGCTTTCAAAATCGTAGCTTTGCTAAAATATGGTAATGTTTTTTTATTTAATTGATCTCATGTTAAGTAAAACTTGATTAGTTGATCAGTTTAATGTTTTAAGGTTTAATTAATTTGATTATTGGATGTCAAAATCAGTTATTCTATTTACAAACTTGAAATATATTTTTGCTTGATGTTGTTCAAATTTTGAATTATTTAGTTAACATTGCAAAATACTTCTATAGGTCTGTAAGGTGTGCATGCGCTAGACGTTTCCTTTTGGGTATGCTTAATTTCAGTGTGTTGTTTGGTTAGCTATTTGCTTTCTTCTTCTGGTTTGATCCTTATCATAGCTTTACAGATTTTGTGCAGTGGGTAGTTGATGAGAGGGGAATTTGTTTGTTTATTGAATCATTTGGTTATAATAGATTCCCAATACAAAACAGAAACAAGACATTGATGTTCATCCTTTGGTCAATTCACAAGTAGTTATTGCATGATATTGATACATCGAAATCTATAACTATATTTGCTTAATGATTCATTCTTTTATCGGGGTTTTAGAAATTGTATGCCACGGAAAACTAGGTTTGAAGAGATTGTTTGAAATAAGCAGACTGTGTTTAACATTAAAGTAATTTTAGTTCAATCATTTTGGAGTACAGTAATATGTCCGTTTATATGAAATTTCAAAGGCACTTGATGATAGGAACAATCCATGCATTTGTAATGAAATGTTTTCTTGAGTACATAATCATCATGACTAACTTTTCAGTAAAGTTATTTTATTTCATTCGTTTTAGAGTAAATTGATATATCCATTTTTATGAAATGTCAAATATACTTTGATGACAGGTATAATATGCTTATTTCAATTGAAGTAAGCATGATGTGTTTAACATTAAAGTAATTTCAGTTCAATCATTTTGGAGTACACTGATATATCCGCTTATATGAAATTTCAAAGGAACTTGATGATAGGGACAATCCATGCATTTGTAATGAAATGTTTTCTCGCATACATAATCATCAATGACTAACTTGCAGTAAAGTAATTTATCCATTTTTCTGAAATGTCGAATATATTTCGATGACAGGGATAATTTTGATAACATGTACACTACAAACAGGGATAATTTTATCAATGCACTTCTGAGTTTCATTCTCAGCCAAGTATGTGCTCAACCTCCAAAAAAATAAATTGAGTATATCTTTTTAAGAATCAGCTGTACTTTTTATTATTGTCCCCATACTTATTTTATGTATGTGTGTGTAGAAGCGCTTCATGGAACCCCTGTTTGGGAGCACCTCAATTGCACTCTAATTTCAGCTATAAGTTTCTATTTAAATAATTAGGTGAGTGGAGAGAGAGTGTTAGTGGGAAGAGAGAGAAACAGAAACATGGGGTGGATATCAGGAGGCTGTAGGGGTGAAGCACTGTTTGTGGGGCAATTGAATGCTCTCCATATATGTGTGTGTGCGCGCGCGCAGCACTGTTTGTGGGGTAGTTGAATGCTCTCCATATATATATGTATGTATGTATGTATTTATGTGTATGTATGTAAGTATGGACTCACACTTATGTTAACATCTTATATACAGTCTGATTATAACAATTTGACTATTTCAGTGGCATGGGCATAATAAATATATAGAAAACGATTAATTTGTACATGTATACATATAAAAAATATAACATTACATACACGTCAAAGTAATTTTGTAAAATCCAAAAAATCTTAAAACAACGTTTTTAATACCAATTCCTCCTGCGCACATGCATCGCACGTGCCAAAGTACTCGTAATAATTAATTAACTAAAAAACTCTAATTAAATAATTAATTAAAGTAAATAAACTTGATTAAATAAAAATTAATTTATGTTTATCTTAATTAATCATTATTTAAAACTCCTAAATAAAAAATAATTAACTTGGTTAATAATTTCTTAAACTCTAATTACTTAACCTAATTACTTAATTAATTAATTAATAATTACCCTAATTAATAAATTAAATAATTAAAGCTTAAATTTTTGACTTACTTAATTAGTTTGAAATGAGTTTTCAAAAATGATCCAAAAGAAAACACTTTAAAACTTGAAATCATGAAATTTTCCGAACTTTATCCATAGCGACTATCGCTATAAGCGCAGTTCGCTAGAATTGATTTCTAGGTGAAAACTTCACTTTAACTCTAGCTACTACATATTTCAAAACAAAAATGGAAAAGTTTTGAAAACTTAAACAAAGGGTGAAAACTTGGAAAAATATTTCCAAAATCCAAAGCTAGAAAACGAGCCTTTGTTTTCAAATCAGATCTCAAGGCCTTTGCGACTTTTCAAGGTGTTAACTTCACAACAATTTCATCACATACACTTGGATTTGGTTTCATAAATACACTACTATCATATCATAACCAACCATTCACATATCCATATCCAAACATATCATTTAACAACCAAATCACAAATCCAAGCTCAAACACAAACTTATAATCATATGTCATCATAATAACATTTTAATTCAACACAGCAGCCACTATATTTTCACAACATATAGTTCATAAAAATCAAGTATTCCAAAAACAAGAGTTTTACTCACCGAAACTTTACTAAATCAAAGCAAACGTTTGCCAAAACTTGAAAACAACCTAGGATATTGCAAAATTTGAACTTTTGGTTGCTCGAACACTCAAGATGGGCTCGGCCAAGGCTAATTGGCCTCAGCCATGAGAAGTTTGCGCTCGGCCCTCATGTTCTTTTGGGAATTGTGGCTTGCAACTTAGAAGAGGAGGTGTTGTAGAAGATGTAGGAGTGATTTTGTGAACTAAAAAGGAGATTTTTTAAAAAAGAAGTGATTTTTTCTTATTTTAGAATTTAAGAAAAGAAACCATGGATGTTTACTCAAGCTTCTTAAGAATTTTGAAATGAAGAAGGAGGTTGTAAAAATGAGAACATGAAGGTTAAGGGGTATATATAGGCTTAGGAAATTAATTAAAAATGTGTAAGTGCTTATTATTAAATATAGGTGTATGCATGCACACCACTCCTCTCCCCCCTTCATTTCCATCCACATGGACTCCCCCCTTCTCTTGCACTATTCTTGCCATATCCCTATGTATTTGTGTTGAAAAAGAGAGTTTTATATGTATATGCATATATATACACACATACGCACACTTTTCTATATAAATTATTTTCTCTTATCTTATATGTTTATACATTTAAGGAGGAAATATGTACATGCATATATACATGTACACACCATGTTAAAATTGTTTATAAAGTGTGCATGTGTGTTTAAAATAGTGTTATGACATTTTAAATAACTTTTAACCAATAAAATCAATATTTCGAAAAATAATTTCCGGTCACATTTTCTATTTCTTTATGAACTATATATATTGGTAAACCATTTTTGAAAATGATTTTATCATCATTAGTTATTAATTAAAATAGTTTTATTTATTAATATAAATTCATTTATTAATTATTTAAAAATATAATTAAATATCCATTTAAATAACGATTAAATTCTGGGTCGTTACACTCTCCCCCCTTAAAAGAATTTCATCCCGAAATTAGCAACAAGGAGATAATACAGACTACAAAAAGCTATATATTCATATCGTATAACACATACGAAGACATGCACTAAGCATCCATAGCAAACAAACATACAATACATACAATCTACGACTAGTTATCCTAACATCAATATGCTTCTTTCATACGATCCACAGTCTCCCAAGTGCAGTCCCTTGGATCCTCACTCCACTGAATCTTGACTAGTCGCACCACCTTGTTACGCAACCTCTTTTCATCCTGATCCATAACATAAACTGGATGTTTTACCACTGTCAGGTTCGGTTCTATTTCCAATTCCTCTTGAACCGATGGCTCCATAATCAAAGATGGGTCATGAACATACTAAATGAGACACGTGGAATACATTATGTACACCTGCCAATCTCTCTAGAAAATCGACCCTATAAGCAAGCGATCTGATCCTCTCAAGAATAAGTAAGGGTCCAACATACCTAAGAGCTAACTTTCTATCTTTTCCAAATCTAAAAGCACCTCTTATTGGTAAAATATTTACAAACTCCAAGTCTCCAACCCCAAATTCCAAATCTCTTCGCCTCTTATCCGCATATCTCTTTTGGCTATCTTGGGCTTCCTTCATTCTTTTCTTAATCACTGCAACTTTTTCGGTAGCCTCTCAGATCATGTTCGGTCTAAGGACTAATCTATCTCCCATCTCAACCCAACATGCTAGTGACTTGCACGGTCTTCCATATAGGGCTTCATACGGTGCCATCCCGATGCTTACTTGGAAGCTATTGTTGTAGGAGAACTCAAATAAATGAAAATGATCCTCCCATGATCCACCAAAATCCCGAATACACGCCCTTAAGAGATCCTCTAGAATCTGATTCACCCACTCCGTATGTTTGGGGGTGGTATGCGGTGCTTAAGCTCAACTTTGTTCCTAGAGTTGTTTGCAATACCTCCCAAAATTGACTAGTAAATATGGGGTCTCGATCACTTACAATACTTACAGGAACTCCATGCAACCTGACTATCTCTCTCATAAAAATTTCACCTAAAGAAGCATCGGTCCTTGTTGGTTTCACCGGAATAAAATGTGCGCTCTTCATTAGCCGATCCACGATAACCCATACTCCTTCATTTCCTTTTCTGGTTCTAGGAAAACCATCGATAAAATCCATTGATATCATTTCCCATTTCCAATTAGGTATTTCTAAAGGTTGTAATAATCTGGCTGCCTTCTGGTGATCACCTTTGATTTGTTAACAGCACAAACATCTATTAACATAGACTGAAATATCCTTCTTCATTCCCGGCCACCAAAATGCTCTTTTCATGTCATTACGCATCTTTTGAACTCCTGGATGAATACTTAACTCAGATTTATGGCATTCGGACAAAAATTTCTCCCTCAGCTCATCCACATCTCGAACACACAATCATCTGTTCATCCTTAAAGTACCTCGACTATCCATCTCAAAATCCGAACAATACCTTCGTCAACACCTTGAATTAACCCTTCCAATATTTCATCCTTCCTTTGATTTCTCATAATCATTTCCTGAAGTGTCAGGGTAACCTCCAAAAGAGTCAAAACAGCATTCTTGCTTAAGGCATCTGCCACCACATTAGCCTTTCCTGGCGTATAAAGAATATCTAAGTCATAAAACGCCAGAAACTTTAACCACCTCTGTTGCCTCAGGTTCAGATCCTTCTGGGTAAAAAATACTTCAGGGATTTTTGGTCCGTGAAGAGCTTGAATTTTTCACCTAATTAAAGAAAGAAAACTTACTCATAAAATCTCTAAAGATTAGAAAGAAACTAAGAGGAATAGAAGGATCCTTACATAGCAAGTAGTGTCCTCACATTTTCAATGTAAAGAAAACAGCCAGCAATTCCAAGTCATGTGTAGCGTAGTTCTTCTCATGAGGTTTCAACTGTCTGCTTGCATACGCAATCACTCTGCCATGCTGCATCAAAATAGCACCTAGTCCCACTCCACAAGCATCTGTGTAAAATGTGATTCTGCTATTTCCATTTGGAACAGCCAAAACTGGTGCACTAGTGAATCTCTTCTTCAATTCCAGAAATGCTTCTTCACACTTTGGAGTCCATACAAACTTCTCCTCCTTCTTAGTTAGCTTAGTCAAATGGGAGGAAATCTTAGAATAATCTTGAATAAACCTCCTATAGTATCCAGCCAATCCTAAGAAACTGCGAACCTCGGTAGGAGTCCGAGGTCGCTTCCATTCCTAAATAGCTTCCACCTTTGTTGGATCTACTGAAATACCTTCTCCTGTCACAATGTGTCCTAATAATCTTACTTCCAATTTCCAAAAATGGCACTTAGAAAATTTCGCCTTCAGGACAAGTCTCCTCAATGTTTCCAACACTACTTCCAAATGATGTTTATGCTCCTCCTCAGATTGGAGTAAATAAGGATGTCATCGATGAAAACTAACACAAACTTGTTAAGAACATCTCAGAAAACATGGTTCATGAGATCTACAAAATACGCAGGTGCATTGGTTAGCCCGAAAGGCATAAATAAACACTCAAGAAACAATCATGACCTTTAAATGCAGTTAAGGGTATACTATCTTCAGCAACCATTAATTGAAAAAAGCTAGTAGCTAGATCCATCTGAGAAACTACCCTAGCTCTATAAAATTGATCAAAAACATCATCGATGCGGGGTAAGGGATACCATTTCCTAATTGTCAGCTTATTCAACTCCCTATAATCCACGCACAACCTTAAAGATCCATCAGACTTAGCCCCAAATACCACAGCTGATCCCTAACTCGAATGACTGGGTCTAATCAACCCTCTTCTTAACAAGTCATTGGTTTTCTTTTCTAATTCATTCCTCTTTCGAGGCCATCCTTCTCTTGCGTTGAACCACAGGTCTTGCACTAGGGACCAAATCAATACCGAACTCTATCTCTCAGTGTGAGGGTAAGCTATTTACTTCTTCAAACACATCCGGAAAATTCTTAACAGATTCTACATAACTTAACTCATCCTGGGATGAATCCAGGGCATACAAGAAACTACACATATTAATACCAGAATTCTTGCATGATACTTTAGCAATTCTTCCTAACTTAGTTTCTAATGATACAAACGTTTCAGCACAATCTAAGATTGCTCCATACTTTGATAACCAATTAATATCCAGAATAATATCAAATCCTTTAAAGTCTAAGACATACGGGTCACAAGAAAAGTGATGAGAAAGGTAGGAAATTGGCACACTCTCACAAATCATATTCAAATGGGTTACACCACCTATTGGGTTAGACACACACATAGGGTTTTCTACAATACTAGGAATAAGATGAAATTTACCTACTGATTCACAAGAGATAAAACTATGAGAGGCAACAGTATCAAATAATGCTCGAACAAAAATACCATTAATCAGTAAGGTACCTTCAAGGACGCCTTTCCTTTCACACCCATTGAAGTAGACGGTTCATTCTTAATGGCGTACACCTTGGGCTGTTGCACCTTCTTCATAACTGGGCAGTCTTTAATCATATGGCCTGGCTGATGACAATTGAAACAAAGCAACTTCAGGACCATTGGAGAGATGGGTCCACTTTGCTGCTCAGGAGCTTTATGATTCAAACAGGACCTTGAAATATGACCTTTCTTCCTACAAAGGTAACAACTAATATTCTTAAACTTTTATCCCTTATTCTCTCCTAGATCGAGCTTCCTTTTATTAGGATTGTTTCCACTTGCATTCCCACTGGTTGGTGCTACTGGAGTAGGCTTCTTCTTTTCCAAAGCCTCGTACCTCAGAGCTATATCAACTAAATCCACAAAAGTACCCTTAACATAAGAAGTTATTTTCTCATGGTATTCTTCCCTCAAACTAAAAACAAACATCTCATTTTTCTTTAACGGGGTGTTGATCAATTCTGGCCCAAAACAAGATAGCTCGTTGAACTTCATCTCATACTCTGCTACAAATAGATCCCCCTGCTTCAAGTCCATAAAATTCCTATACATCCTGGTCCTTCTTGCTATGGAAAAAATTGATCCTTAAAAACTTCTTTAAATCGGCCCCATGAAAACTCTTCTTTAGGAACATTTGTGGTAAGGGAGTCCTACCAAGCAGCTGCTCCCTTTTGCAGTTGCCATGCTGCTAAAAACCTTTTATGTTCATCGGATAAGCGAAGACCTTTAAAAATCTTTTCGCAAGATCGCAACCAAGCTTGCACTTCCATGGTAGACTTAGTTCCTTGAAACAATTTCCCTCCTAAATTGGTGTAATCCTTGTATAAGGTTGCGAAATTCACTCTTGGCTGCTCTGGCACTGCCTCTTCGGTAAACCGAACTCCTCCAAGATTTGGGGTTCGACCATTTATAGTTGTAGTGCTACCTACTCCTCTACCTCGTCTACCTCTGTTACTCATGTCTTACTACCTGGACATAGTAAGATAATCTTAGAATATTTGGACGAGATAAATCTTGAAAGAAGGGTACTAATCAAACCTACCAAGCTGATCTATCCATCGGGTATATATACACACACACACGAATAAAAATTACAAATACGCACCCTCGAAGTTAACCTCAACCCAAAGCCTAGGTGTTCGCTTAACCTAAGCTCTGATACCAAAATTGTAACAACTGCCTTTCTTACAACGATAGACGAGCCATTAAGGGTAGAAGAATAAAGAAAGATTAGAGGAAACTACACAATCATAGAATCTCACCACGAATCAGAACAACATATAATAGATAACATAGGAGATTACATTGTCATTTCCATAATAATAATACATCAAATTCAATACAGTTATAACCTTCAACTGGACAGTTATAACTACCTACCCTACAAAATACATAGATCATACATAACACAGCGGGATAAAATAATAACTAGCTAACGGTGAAGCCACCTGCTCCAGCTCCTTCAAAATGCTTCGTAAGAAACTTGGATCACTTGGCTACTCATAAAAAATTTGAGTACCCAAGATTTTTAGGAAAATAAAATAAAACTCCGGGTCAGACATGGGTCCGGTGTGAGTAAACTCAAAACAACTTAATTTTTACTTTTATAAAACGCTTTGAAAATCAAAGGTATCTCGTATGACCAAGCCACACATAAACACGAACCGGTTTTTACCTTACAATAACCAAAACACTTTATATCTAAATCCAGTGATATTATGATAATGCCTAGAGTGTTCAAATAAAATAGAACATAGCTGAAATGCTTGCATCTCACATTCCAACATACTTGGGTACAACTAAATCCGTACGGCATTTATTGGAGAATGGATTACATACAATGACTGGGCTACTGGGGTACCGCCCATCACAGTACCCCTCAAGATTTGTGTACCAAGGTTGAACCTATCGACCCCTGCCAACACAAGACCGGCCTACCCTTTACTAGATAGTACCGAATAAGATCACCCCTCGATTGGGATCAGCAACCGTACCGAAGCATACATGAGTTGATAGTAGGGACTCTTGATAGGGATGGCCTTACACTCATGGGAGCGATCCACCTAGCCTTGCTGCATATCCCCTATTTTACTCACTCCTGGTTGATGAGGCCCAAGGCTACGTTTACCTTTATTATAGCATTTCCACTTGGAATGCTAACACTGCCTTCCATATATTGACACAATGTCAGCACTTATCCAAACAAGTCGTTCAGGAGATGAACGAACCGAAGGCACTATCTCCATTACACCAGTTTTGGAATCACCCTTAGGGTTAGTAGCAAATAGCCCTTGCATTTCAAAGTCTTCATCTTGGACCTTGCCTTTACTATTTCCAATTCGAACGTTACGTTGGTTCGAAGTAGTTTTCAGATAACAACGGCTATCCGATCCCGGTCTCTTCAAACCAACGTTCGATAATTTAAAAGGGTCAAGTTGTTTATAGTGGACTATTCCACTATCAGGGTATAAGACTTACATATGAACATACATTTCATATGCTTAGATTATCATGACCTGCTTATTGAAATTAACTCCCTTGTATTCACCATGTTCCCAAAGTGCGGTATTTATGATAAGTACAAGTCGGATTACTTTCAATAAAACGTGTCAATGTTTTATTACAACTACTTTAATTCATTTGGCTACTTAATAGCATGGACAAGAGATCCTTGGTTTTAAAGCAATTAACTTAAATAGGAAAATTGGTTAAAAATAATTAACGGATAGTGTTTTGAAAGAAACTTTAAAATAAATAAACCTTAACCAAATAATTAGTTTAAAACTTAATTAAACTTTAATTAACCTTAAATTAAATAAAAAATCATACTTTTAACTATAGTTAATTTGAAATTATTTATAACTAAACTTTAATTTAAATAACATTCATTTGAGAAATTAAACCCTAATTAAGTGGATAATTAACCTTATTTTAAATAATAATTAATTAAATAATTAACTCTAATTAAATAAATAATTAAAGTAAATAAACTTGATTAAACAAAAAATTCTTTTATCTTAATTAATCATTATTTGAACCTCCCTAATTAAAACTAATTAGTTTGGTCAATAATTTCTTAAACTCTAATTACTTAATTAATTAAATAAATAATACCTTAATTAATAAATTAAATAATTAAATATTAAATAATTAAAGCTTAAACTTTTGACTTGCTTAATCAGTTTGAAATGAGTTTTCAAAAACGATCCAAAAGAAAACACTTTAAAACTTGAAATCATGAAATTTTCCGAACTTTATCCATAGTGACTATTGCTATAAGCGTAGTTCGCTAGAATTGATTTCTAGGTGAAAACTTCACTTTAACTCTAGCTACTACATATTTGAAAACACAAATGGAAAAGTTTTGAAAACTTAAACAAAAGGTGAAAACTTGAGAAAAAAAATTCCAAACTCCAAAGCTAGAAAAAGAACCTTTGTTTTCAAATCGGATCTCAAGTCCTTTATGACTTTTCAAGGTGCTAACCTCACAACATTTTCATCACATCACTTGGTTTTGGTTTCATAAACACATTACCATCATATCATAACCAACCATTCACATATACATATCAAAACATATCATTTAACAACCAAATCAGAAATCCAAACTCAAACACAAACTTATAATCATATGTCATCATAACAACATGATAATTCAACACAACAACCACTATATTTTCACAACATATAGTTCAAAAAAATAAAGTATTTTTCCTTTCCAAAAACAAGAGTTTTAATCACCGAAACTTTACTAAATCAAAGCGAACTTTTGTCAAAACTTGAAAACAACTTAGGATATTGCAAAATTTGAACTTTTGGTTGCTCGAACACTCAAGATAGGCTCGGGCAAGGCTCAATGGGCTTGGCCATGGGAAGTTTGGGCTCGGCCCTCATGTTCTCTTTGGAATTATGGCTTGCAACTTGAAAGAGGAGGTGTTATAGAAGATGTAGGAGTGATTTTTTGAATTAAAAAGGAGATTTTTAACAAAAGAAGTGATTTTTTTCTTATTTTAGAATTTAAGAAAGGAAGTCATGGATGTTTACTCAAGCTTCTTAGGAATTCTGAAATGAAGAAGTAGGTTGTAAAAATGAGAACATGAAGGTTAAAGGGTATATATATGCTTAGGAAATTAATTAAAAATGTGCAAGTGCTTATTATTAAATATAGGTGTATGCATGCACTCCACTCCTCTCCCCCCCCTTCCTTCATTTCTGTCCAGATGTACTCCCCCCTCTCTTACACTATTCATGCCATATCCCCATATACTTGTGTTGAAAAAGAGAGTTTTATATATGTGTGTGTGTATATACACTTTTCTTTATAAATTATTTTATCTTATCTTATATGTTTATACATTTAAGGAGGAAATATGTACATGCATATACGTGTACACATCATGTTAAAATGGTTTGTGAAGTATGCGTGTGTGTTTAAAATAGTGCTATGACATTTTAAATAACTTTTAACCAATGAAAAATCAATATTTCGGAAAATAATTTCCAGTCACATTTTCTATTTCTTTATGAACTATGTATCTTGGTAAACCATTTTTGAAGACGGTTTAGTCATCATTACTTATTAATTAAAATAGTTTTATTTGTTAATAAAAATTCATTTATTTATTATTTAAAAATATAATTAAATATCCATTTAAATAGTGATTAAATTTTGGGTCGTTACATCAACCATAACAACTTTATAATACATAAAGATTATTTTCATACCAAATGTAATTTTCTTCTCAAAATATTTCCTAAATTATATTCTATCTTTTAAAGCATTTCTTAACCTCATATCAAATCACTTTCATTTTACTATCAAAATTTTATATGATACTTCCCTTCAAAATAAAATATATAAAATTCAAAACAGTTCTTAAAGTATTATTTACCTTTAAGACATTTTCTCTCAAAATTCATTACATATGTGTGTGTCTATATATATATATATATACACACACACACACATACATACACATACATTTTCCAAAACCCTCTTTCCTATTTTAAAATAATATTTAACTCCCTTAAACTTTATTCCCTTTTTAAATATTATTTCTAACACATTGACACTTATTTATTCAAATAATCTCCATATATTCATTTAATCCATTTAAAAGACCAAATCAATATAATTTCCACGTAATGAATACTTTAGATTAGTCTCTCATAAATTTTGGTTTAAATTCTCTTTTATTATCTAATGTTAGAATTAAACCACACAAAAAGGAATTTCATTGAATTTTCCATATATATATATATATATTCCACTTCAAGCAATCTGAGCTTGAAAGTCTACTTCCTCTTATTTTTCTTATTTCCAAGTATAGTTTCTCAATCATTACCTGATTACCTAACATATTATGTCTAATTGTCTCGTTTAAGTGTTTAATAATCCCTATCGAGTACGTTAGCCAAACGTCCCGACCAGAATCTATAAGGCACCCAACGAGAATTTTAACATCGATGTATGTGTGTGTATGTGTGTGTATATATGTGTGTGTGTGTGAGTGAGTATGTGTGTACTTTAAAAGAAATCCTCTTTTAAAATGAAGAACATTTATTTCTTTATATACACTAGTTTATACATATAATAACAAGCTTATAATCATAACCATTTAACATCTTATAGAAAACTCATAGGATAGTGTTTCCAAATTAGGCGATGACTTCATCAAAATAATTCTTAATCTAACTCTTTGTTTAGAGTAACTAATAAATCATTTATTTCTAATATGAAGATACCACAAGGTTTAATTATTAATCTTCAAATAGGAATCTAATTAACAAGGGATATTTCTTAATTAAATCTGAATGGTCACTAAGAATCCTATGCAAGCAAACTGTTAGTACCTAAGGATTTGGTTTTGACAACGACGACTTTAGGATATCATATAAAATATAAATACTAATGTTTTATCAAGATATATAGTATATAGTGTAGGATATTAGACAGATGTTGATATAAGAAGACTATACAGTATCAAGTAAAGATTGAATAGTTAAAGATGTTGATATAGAGACTCAATAATGAAGACTCATGAGTATTCAAGAGTTCAAGGTTCCAAGATATTCCAGATAAGTTATAGAGTCTAGAATGTTTGTTAAAATTCTGATACCACTTGATCTCTTTCTCTCTCTATTTTAAGTTTTAAAATAGTTTTAAATGTTTTGATTTTTAAACATTCTTTTCAAAATAGCTTTTAATAGTTTTTAAAATTCTTATACTTATTATTTTAGTTTTAATATTTTTCCAAGTTATTGTTTTTATTAGATTTTGATTTATATTAGTTTATTTTTCAAAATTCTTATCATATAGTATTACTTAAGTTTTATTATGATTATAATGTATATATATTATATTTAAACATACTTACATAGTATAAAATTATTCCACAAGACATACATTTTCAAAATAAAATTTTAAAGTGTTTTTCAAAATTACAAAGAGTATGTCGACATACTCTAACCCTATATGTCGACATACTAGTCGTGAATTTCAAAATTCAATTTTCAAAAGAAAGGTCTATTCGTCGTATCTCTTCATGAATAGACATGACCATTATTCCTCTATAAATACCTATGTTTTCAACGAATTTTTTAATCACTTTTCATTGTTTTTCTCTCCTCCTTCTTCTCTTTCATTTTCTAAACAAAAATATAACCATACTTTGTCGAATTTCAATCATAATCAAACTCAATCACCATTAGTTTGATTCTCCATCATTTGCTCTCTGATTTCTATCATCTCTCTCACTCCAATCAAGATCTAAGTGCTATTCAAGAATTTATAGGATCATTTGTAATCAAGGTTGAAGTTTTAGGTTTGTAAACCTCTATCAACTTAAAGAGTACACTTGTGGGTGTGATTGTAGCCCGTGAAATCAATTGGGTGTGCTTAGTGGTCCATAAATCTAGTGGGTGTGCTTGTAGCCCGGAAATTATGCGGCTCTACCCAAGGGCCGGGATTCTGGAGGGTGTGTCTCGTAGCCTTGAAATTGAGATTGTATTTGCATTTACTAGTTGAAAAGAAATCCGTAAAAGGAATTGTACGGGACTGGATGTCGGGTAACTTCGAACCAGTATAAAATCCAAGTGTGTTCTTTCCTTTTACTTTTACTGCATTTACTGTTTATCTTTTTTTTGTTTCTATGATTGTTAATCTCATTATTCTACGTATAATTTCAAAATATTTCAAAACGATTCATATAAATTAGAAAATACTATTCACCCCCCTCCTCTAGTGCTAATTTAGCCTTAAGATCCCTATTTCGCAATCTTACATTTGGTATCAGACATTGGTTTTCAAAGTTTTCATAAACCGATTTTTGAAAAGTGTTAATGGCATTCTTTAATGATATTTTTAACACTATTTTCGAAAGGTTAATTTGTAAAATTATCATTACAATGTTGCATAGATTTACATCTATTCATTATGAAAAGTCATGTGATCTACTGAAAAGGAATAAATTGCATGAACAAATGTGTTACATGGCTTTTGATGAATAAACATCTAATAATCAAACACTAAATATCAAAAAGGATAAATGATATTGGATAGTGGTTGTTCAAGACACATTGTTAAATATGCGTGTATATGATTTTTGTTTGATGATAATAAACATATATACATTCATTTAAATGTATTTGATATTGTACTATTTTATTTTTCATAGATTAAATAAATATTTGCTGAATAAAATAAATAACACAGAATTTGAATTCAAACAAATATTTTATTCAAACAAATATTTATTACAATTTTGATAGTACAATTTCAAGCTCTCACTATAACTATACAATTTCAGTCACAATACAATTACATCACAATTTCATAGTTACATCAGTTCCTCACTACATATCACTCACACTCGTATTTATCTTCAACTTCATTCCAATGTGAATCCAGCATCTGAGCAATCTGCAGAAATATACATTGACGCGGTAAAATTGAAAATAAAATGTTTTTGCAGTATAAAACAAAATATGAATTTTGAAAATAATATTTGCCTCAGTTATTTGGGATGTTCGTCATCATTTATATTTGAATTCATCATACACGAACAGCTTGTGACATGCACAGTGTATCACTGTACATGCCACAAGGCCGTGCACATCGATATATGTATATACACTTGATATAGTTACAGGGACAGGTGAGCACAGGTCAAACCCAAACCAAAAATCGGGTTCAACTCAAGTGCAAAATGAATAAAGTCACATCACAAGCACAAGGTCAAACCCGAGCGTTTAAGCTGGATTCAACACAGGGCAATAGAGGTCAAGTCACTGCTATCATGACTCAACTCAATACAACAATGAAGACAACAGTAAAATGAATGACCAGTCTCAACAAACCAGAAGTACAAAGTGTCGACCAAGCTAAATCAACAAACAACTCAGAGGCACCAGATGGCACCAGATCAGAAGGTTAAAGTGAACCAGACCAACAACAATCTATACAACACTACAAAGGATGATGCCAGGACCAGTATGCATAAGAACCAGATAAGAACTTCAACCAAAACACAAGTAGAGGCAACCTCAAATGCTACAGAAAGAGAATGCAATAGTGGACAGTACAAGCTCAACTACAACCATACATATATACAGAGTTGTACATGTACTCGAGGCAATATGATTGCAGTGAAGACTACAAGTACAAAGCATGCATCAGTTCACATGCACTGGCTCGAAGTTACAAAAACAAATGCCATTGTGATCTCGACAAATCAAAACAAGCCAGTGCAAGCAATCAAGTGTAGTGCAGCAAAGTGAAGATGCAATTCAACTCAACATAGATGCATATGCGCAAGTCAAATGATGCACCAGTGATACCAGTGGAATGAAATCAGAGGCAACTGGCAATAAATAATACAATCAAATCCAGACACAGTGAATCGATGGAACCAGACTCAAGCTCAAGTAATACAAATGACATAGACTCGAATAAACAAGAGCAGGCACACATTAAAACCAAAGCATACATGGAGCAATAATCAAAACAGACTCGAATGCTTCACAGTGCAATAGTGATCAAATGAAGTACAACTACGAATACCAAAGTACGCAAAGCATGGGTCAGAATCAAACAAGTCTAGATGAATACAAGTTCATCATGTAGCAGTGCAACCCGAAGTCAAGAACAACAGCTACAACTCAAATGCAAGCTCAACTAATCAAGTGAAACAATACAGCAATGAAAGCAAACCAGACTACAAGATGAACAAACAAAGACCAGTGAACAACATATCAACAAGGCATCAAGTATACACATCTCAATGCATCACAGTGCACATATGTCAAGTACACAAAGACTCGAGTGATCAAGTGTCTACAACAATACCAAAGTCACCGTGAACAATGCAAGGTCATAGTGAAATCAACATCATAAAAAAAAAGGTCAAAGGCGAAGACAGAGATGAACTCGAGATTATTTATATGCAATGTATGCTATACTTGAAGCCAGAAGGAATGTAACTGCTGACCAAAGAATCAACATCGTCAAATGAAATAAAGCGAAATATACGCATTTGAAAAAAGTCAAAAATAAAAGAGGAAAGTTTCTGCCGTATCGATCAAGGAAAGATCGAACGCTTCAAAACCCAAGCCATGATTATCAAGTAATAGAAAATCCAAATATACGTGAGTGACAAAGTCAGAATCAATCTCAAGCAATCAAAGAAAATCAAGCGGCCAAGCAAAATCGTTTGACAAATTCAAACAGATTCATACGAACGAGAATAAAGGGTTTCGAACCCTATAAATACCAATCATCATCGGCAATAAATAGTATCGAATTCAAGTGTTCAATCCAGAAAACTAAAGGCATAAATTACATACCGAAGTCAGGAGTCGAATTCGATCATCGAGGAGCAGCCGAAGCCAAGCTACGAAGAGACGTCGATCAACAGAGCAACGAACATCAAATCATCAAATTCGATCGATCAATATAAAGTCGGCATCTTCGAATACAAGCCCAAATTTCAGAGTGCAAAGAGGAGCTAAAGAGAAGCCACCATTTTTCACGAAATCTACAAAGGAACCAGAGCCGATATTGATAAAAGAAAACAAAAAGGGCCGCAATTTTTCTTTCTTATGTGATAATAGTTTGGGCCGGTCCTATTTAATTAATAAGGCTTTGGTATATTTAAATTAGGGTGTTGAGTTGTTTTTTAATTTGTTTCTTTTAAGCCTACTTTTCGATTCAAATTTTGGTAAATCACCACCTAGAGTTTAGGTTGTGTCAGATTGTCTAGTTAGGATTAGTTCAGTGAGCAGGGTTTGCGAGTTTGCAAAACTCTATAGGCGGTAGCAGGGTTTGCGAGTATGTTAGAGTGTTTGTAAGCGGGAGACTGTTTAATTCTAATAGAAATCTGGGAATGCAGCAGTAGGCAGGGGTTGCCGAAGCTGGGTAAATTTTGTGTGTGATTTACTTTTCAGCATATTTACTTCTCTACAGTTTGTTATTGTGTTTAATTTTATAAACTTCGAGAAAATTTGCTATAACCCTATTCACCCCCCCTCTAGGGTTTATCTAGATCCTACAAGTGGTATCAGAGCCCGGTATTTTTCTTTAACTCTAGAGTCATGAATCCACCAAATAATTCTTTTTCTAAGGGGCAATCTATTGTTAGGCCACCCATGTTTAATGGGAATGATTATGCTTATTGGAAAGTTAGGATGGGTATTTATCTTAGTTCTGTTGATTATGATGTTTGGGACATTATTGAAACTGGCTATACATCTCCCACTATAACTGTTGGTGATACTGAGATTCCTAAACCTAAGGATAGGTGGGACGCTAACGATAAGAAATTAAAAACTACAAATGCTAAAGCCATGAATGCTTTAATCTGTGCTCTTGATAAGAATGAATTTAATAGAATTTCTCATTGTAAAACTGCGTAGGAAATTTGGCATACCTTGGAGGTGACACATGAAGGAACTTCTCAAGTCAAGGAATCTCGTCTAGCCCTATTCAGCAATGAATACGAGAACTTTGTGATGGACAAAGGCGAGAGCATAAAGGACATGTTTGGATGCTTTTCAACTTTGGTGTATAATGCTAGAGCGCTTGGGAAGGTATTCACTGAGGTAGAGCTTGTGAGGAAGGTGCTACGAGTCTTACCGATGAACTTTGAGGCAAAAGTCACGGCAATACAAGAATCGAAAGATCTGAGTAAACTAAGCATGGAGGAGTTGATCGGCAACTTGATGACATATGAGCTTGAGCTAAAAACAAAGGAGGAACGCAACAACTCCGAATCAAAGAAGAAGACGATTGCCTTAAAGAGCAAAGAAGAGAGCGATGAAGAATAAGAAGATCCAATTGAAGAGCTTGCAATGGCTGTCAATAATCTTAGAAAATGGTCAAGATTCGGGCCACGCAAGAAGAAAACAAATGGTAATAGGTCAAAATATTCTGACAATTCCGATAATGAATTGACTTGTTATAACTGCAATAAGCCTGGTCACTTCAAATAAAAATGCCCACTTCTCAAAAACAACAAAGGAAAGAAAAAGAAGAAGAAGGCCTTTGCAGCGACTTGGGATGATGAAGAAGGAGAGGAAGTTTCGAATAATAGCTCAGAGGAGGCTAATTTGTGTCCTATCGCAAAACCAGATTCAGAAGCAAGCTCAGAGGAATCTAGTGAGGTAAGTGACTATTCTTATAAAGAACTTGTTTTGATGTGTTGTGATCTTACTAAAACAATTGATACTCTTGAATCTAAAATTGAAAAACTGAAATCTGATAGGAGAGAACTTGTGCATGAAAATTTTAGGTTAGAAACTGAACTTGAAAATATTCAAAACCTAGACTGTAAAAAATGTAAAATTTTAGATTCAGAATTATCAAAACATAAGAATAGCTTTGAGAATCTTGAAAAAGAAAACTTGAGTCTTAAGGAAACCATTGACACTAGGAAAAAGGATTTTATAAATAGATGCACCTCACTTGTGACTGAAAACACAACACTAAAAACCAAAGTCCAAAATCTTGAGAAAACTCTGAATAACTTTTCAAGAGGAGAAAAACCATTCAACATGTTATTGGGAAACCAACTTTTTGCTAACAACAGAAAAGGACTAGGCATTGGGAAAACAAAAGTTGATGATAATGCAAAAAGTAAGAGTGTCTTTGCTAGATGTGAAATAATTAGTCATCGTGATGAAAATTGTAGTCATAGGAACAAGAACACAAAATTTATACAAGTTTGGGCTCCTAAGAATTCTACAAACAAATTTCATGTCTATTGGAACAAGAATGAAAGGACAAAACAAGTTTGGGTTCCAAAAGGAACATATATTAATAGTTTTGGGTCTACTCAAACATGTTCATCAAATTATTCTGCCACTAACAACCATGGACCTATAAAAACAAATAGGTCACAAAAATCTTTTACCGTGTAGGTGTGGTGGCAGGCTAAGGAACAACATTAGTGTTATCTGGATTCTGGCTGTTCCAAACACACAACGGGCGACAAATCAACGTTCCTTAGCCTAGTATAAAGGTGACAGATTCACAATGGGCAAGCAACAAAAGATTATCGTACAGGTAAAACATGTAATTGTATTTATTTTCAAATGATAGATAAAATGTGAAAATATGCACCATAATCTGAATTAAATCAGCCAGTTATGTGAAATGATTGATGATGTTAACCAATCATCTTTAAATAGAATTACTCGAAGTAATTATGATGGTTGACAGATTCTAACTTACTTGATATGATCTTACATGACTTGCTCTTATCTATGACTTTGATTTGTGCTTAAAAGTTGACCAACCATTTTTTTTCATTGAACTTAATCTGTTTGGTCAAATTATGATGTTGATTGATTACTGATTACTCATGCTATGAAAAGGATTTTTAGAAATTATTGAAACTGTTGAAACTTTATTGGTGAAACGTCAAGAAATTGCTTTGAAATAATGATGATGGTTTAATGCTGTTGATCCTACGATTTCTAAATCTGACACTATGATATTTGTTTGATGGTTAACACGACTTCAATTCAAAGTCAAGAAAATTTCATTGAAAAATTGTTGAAAATAATTCTGAGATAGTTTGTTGAAATTTCACAATCTGGTCTATGACATCCAACGAGTGAATATTGAGTGAAATTTAAAGTCAGATGCAGATCACACTGGTAATGTAGTTGATAGAAAAATTACTAGTGGAACGTGATTATATTTTGAGACATTCATTTGCTGCATCATTTTTCAAAGAAAATATCTGCATATTTTTCACTTGAAATAATTTCTATTTTAGCAGAAATTTTTCTTAAAAACCCCTTCTTGAAAATAATTTCTGTTGACCTTGTATCAGATTAGTTATTTAAGAAAATTTGTTTTTATAACTATTTTTGAAATTGATTTTAAATAACTATGTTAACTGATCTGACCCCCTAATAATTATCTAAAAAGATAGATAGTGATTGAAAATAAAATGAGTGTTGATATTAATCATATATTATGACCTGAGAAAGTATAATTAGAAAATTTCTTTAGAAATTTAAACAAGAGTTATAAAAACTTTTTGTTGATAAATATTCCATGATCATTTCTATTTCTATCATTTTTCTATCGACCATCACTCATCAAAAGACAATATAGTATGTCAATATGTGGTAGTTTAAATGGGAAATCATTTGTGCTTCAATTTTATTATATTTCTAACAATAAATAATAATATCCAAAATATTCACTCTCATTTAAAAGTCCTCACGGTTATGCATGAGTGAATTACTTGGATTTTTGATTGTGTTTCCATGCTCATTTAAAAGTCCTCACGGTTATGCATGTATGGAACGCATATCAAAATTAATTGATTAAATAGACAAGTTGATTCTAATCCCATTTAAAAGTCCTCACGGTTATGCGTGGTTAGAAGATACTTGAATTCATTTTTAAAATAAAAATAAAAATGTAGAATACTACTAATCTCATTTAAAAGTCATAACGGTTAGGCATGGTTAGTAGATATTCAAATTTCCTGAAATAAATATACCACAAATAGACACAACTATATGGTTTTATTTGATGATATCATCCTATCATTCTAAAGTGGAATATGCGTCAATTAAAGTATTTATGATTTTTTGTTTGATTTTTTATTGAAATTAATATTTATACTCGATTGAGTTTTAATATTGTATTAATGTCTATCACTATATCCCTATTTTTCTAACACTATTACTCTTTTGCTGATAACAAAAGGGGGAGAGAAAGGTTAAGATTTTGGAAAATAAAATTCGCAAATAAAATTCACATATTTGCATATAGATTCATATTGCATATTTTATTCTCATGCATATATGAAGGGGGAGTTTTGTGTAGAGAGGTAGCATTCAAATAGGGGGAGCAAATTGAATGATCAAATACATTTAATATATTCAAAATCTTAAATATATGTTTGTTATCATCAAAAGGGGGAGATTATTAAATATGCGTGCATATGATTTTTGTTTGATGATAATAAACATATATACATTCATTTAAATGTATTTGATATTGTACTATTTTATTTTTCACAGATTAAATAAATATTTGCTAAATAAAATAAATAACACAGAATTTGAATTCAAACAAATATTTTATTCAAACAAATATTTATTACAATCTTGATAGTACAATTTCAAGCTCTCACTATAACTATACAATTTCAGTCACAATACAATTACATCACAATTTCATAGTTACATCAGTTCCTCACTACATATCACTCACACTCGTATTTATCTCTAACTTCATTCCAATGTGAATCCAGCATCTGAGCAATCTGCAGAAATATACATTGACGCAGTAAAATTGAAAATAAAATGTTTTTGCAGTATAAAACAAAATATGAATTTTGAAAATAATATTTGCCTCAGTTATTTGGGATGTTCGTCATCATTTATATTTGAATTCATCATACATGAACAGCTTGTGACATGCACAGTGTATCACTGTACATGCCACAAGGCCGTGCACATCGATATATGTATATACACTTGATATAGTTACAGCGACAGGTGAGCACAGGTCAAACCCAAACCAAAAATCGGGTTCAACTCAAGTGCAAAATGAATAAAGTCACATCACAAGCACAAGGTCAAACCCGAGCATTTAAGCTGGATTCAACACAGGGCAATAGAGGTCAAGTCACTGCTATCATGACTCAACTCAATACAACAATGAAGACAACAGTAAAATGAATGACCAGTCTCAACAAACCAGAAGTACAAAGTGTCGACCAAGCTAAATCAACAAACAACTCAGAGGCACCAGATGGCACCAGATCAGAAGGTTAAAGTGAACCAGACCAACAGCAATCTATACAAAACTACAAAGGATGATGCCAGGACCAGTATGCATAAGAACCAGATAAGAACTTCAACCAGAACACAAGTAGAGGCAACCTCAAATGCTACAGAAAGAGAATGCAATAGTGGACAGTACAAGTTCAACTACAACCATACATATATACAGAGTTGTACATGTACTCGAGGCAATATGATTGCAATGAAGACTACAAGTACAAAGCATGCATCAGTTCACATGCACTGGCTCGAAGTTACAAAAACAAATGCCACTGTGATCTCGACAAATCAAGACAAGCCAGTGCAAGCAATCAAGTGTAGAGCAGCAAAGTGAAGATGCAATTCAACTCAACATAGATGCATATGCGCAAGTCAAATGATGCACCAGTGATACCAGTGGAATGAAATCAGAGGCAACTGGCAATAAATAATACAATCAAATCCAGACACAGTGAATCGACAGACTCAAGCTCAAGTAATACAAATGACATAGACTCGAATAAACAAGAGCAGGCACACATTAAAACCAAAGCATACATGGAGCAATAATCAAAACAGACTCGAATGCTTCACAGTGCAACAGTGATCAAATGAAGTACAACTGCGAATACCAAAGTACACAAAGCATGGGTCAGAATCAAACAAGTCCAGATGAATACAAGTTCATCATGTAGCAGTGCAACCCGAAGTAAAGAACAACAGCTACAACTCAAATGCAAGCTCAACTAATCAAGTGAAACAATACAGCAATGAAAGCAAACCAGACTACAAGATGAACAAACAAAGACCAGTGAACAACATATAAACAAGGCATCAAGTATACACATCTCAATGCATCACAGTGCACATATGTCAAGTACACAAAGACTCGAGTGATCAAGTGTCTACAACAATACCAAAGTCACCATGAACAAAGCAAGGTCATAGTGAAATCAACATCATAAAAAAAAGGTCAAAGGCGAAGACAGAGATGAACTTGAGATTATTTATATGCAATGTATGCTATACTTGAAGCCAAAAGGAATGTAAATGCAGACCAAAGAATCAACATCGTCAAATGAAATAAAGCGAAATATACGCATTTGAAAAAAGTCAAAAATAAAAGAGTAAAGTTTCTGCCGTATCGATCAAGGAAAGATCGAACGCTTCAAAACCCAACCGTGATTATCAAGTAATAGAAAAGCCAAATATACGTGAGTGACAAAGTCAGAATCAATCTCAAGCAATCAAAGAAAATCAAGCGGCCAAGCAAAATCGTTTGACAAATTCAAACAGATTCATACGAATGAAAATAAAGGGTTTCGAACCCTATAAATACCAATCATCATCGGCAATAAATAGTATCGAATTCAAGTGTTCAATCCATAAAACTAAAGGCATAAATTACATACCGAAGTCAGGAGTCGAATTCGATCATCGAGGAGCAGCCGAAGCCAAGCTATGAAGAGACGTCGATTGACAGAGCAACGAACATCAAATCATCAAATTCGATCGATCAATATAAAGTCGGCATCTTCGAATACAAGCCCTAATTTCAGAGTGCAAAGAGGAGCTAAATAGAAGCCACCATTTTTCACGAAATCTACAAAGGAACCAGAGCCGACATTGATAAAAGAAAACAAACAGGGCCGCAATTTTTCTTTCTTATGTGATAATAGTTTGGGCCGGTCCTATTTAATTAATAAGGCTTTGGTATATTTAAATTAGGGTGTTGAGTTGTTTTTTAATTTGTTTCTTTTAAGCCTACTTTTCGATTCAAATTTTGGTAAATCACCACCTAGAGTTTAGGTTGTGTCAGATTGTCTAGTTAGGATTAGTTCAGTGAGTAGGGTTTGCGATTTTGCAAAACTCTATAGGCGGTAGCAGGGTTTGCGAGTCTGTTAGAGTGTTTGTAAGCGGGAGACTGTTTAATTCTAATAGAAATCTGGGAATGCAGCAGTAGGCAGGGGTTGCCGAAGCTGGGTAAATTTTGTGTGTGATTTACTTTTCAGCATATTTACTTCTCTGCAGTTTGTTATTGTGTTTAATTTTATAAACTTCGAGAAAATTTGCTATAACCCTATTCACCCCCCCTCTAGGGTTAATCTAGATCCTACACACATGACTAGAAATCCGAAGATTTTGAAAGAAATAGTTTACAAAGATGGAGGTCAGTCAATTTTGGTGATGATTCTAAAGGATATGTGATTGGAATCAACCAATGTCAGTAATTCTAAAACTCCTACTATTTCCAATGTTTTGTTAGTTAGGAATTTAAAACATAATCAATTAAGTATTAATCAGTTGTGTGATAAAGGTTTTAAAATTAAATTCGTAAAAGATAAATGTCACATTGAAGATAATGAGTCAAACATTATCTTTGAAGGTATTAGGAAACAAAACATTTATATATTAAGTATGAAAATCTCAAATGATAACCTATGTCTTTTGGCTGAAACAAGTGACCCTTGGATTTGGCATAAAAGATTTGGGCATTTGAATTTCAAACTTATTTCCAAAATTGATCAAAATGATTTAGTTAGAGGTCTTCCCAACTTCAAAGTTAATAATCTATGCGATGCGTGTCAATTAGGTAAACTTAGAAAAAGTTCATTTAAATCAAAAGATATGATTTCTACTTCTCATCCCCTTGAACTTCTTCACCTAGATCTTTTTGGTCCCTATTAAATACAATCTATAAATCATAGTAGATATGTATTTATAATCGTAGATGACTATTCTAGGTTTAAGTGGACGATTTTCTTAAAACTTAAAAGTGATTCTTTTGAAATGTTTAAAATTTTTGTTAAACGAACTCAAAATCAAATGTCTAGAAAAATTAAAACTATTCGAAGTGATCGTGGTGGAGAATTCGAAAATGAAAATTTTGAGAATTTCTGTAATAAGAAAGGTATAACCCATAATTTTTCATTTCCAAGAACACCACAACAAAATGGAGTAGTAGAATGTAAAAATAGAACGATTCAAGAGTGCGCTAGAACTATGCTAAATGAGAACAATTTATCTAAGAAATTTTAGGTTGAGGCAGTTGGTACTACATGTTATATACTAAATAGAATTTTAATAAGACCATTAACTAAGGAAACTCCTTATGAACTATTTTATAATAAGAAACCTAAAGTATCATATTTTAGAATTTTTGGCAGTAAATGTTTTATTTTAAAACTAAAGATATTTTAGATAAATTTGATGCTATATCAGATAAAGTAATTTTTATTGGATATTCAAATAGAAGTAAAGCTTATAGAGTTTTTAATACTAGAACTAATACTATTGAAGAGACACTACATGTCTCATTTGATGAAAATCTCAAAATTCATAATCAAAATATTGATGAAGAAGAAAACATTGATAATGAAATAGAAAGTAATGAGAACATTGAAACTTATAATAATAATGAAAATTTATATCCAAATAAAAGAACTAGATACTTAAGAGATCATCCTATAGAAATATACTTTGTAATATTGAATATGTTGTTAAAACTAGAAATCAATTTAACAAAATGAGTAATGTAGCTTTTATTTCAACCATTGAATCTAAAAATCCAAAGGAAGCATCAACTGATGATTCATGGATTCTTGCTATACAAGAAGAATTGAATCAATTCACTAGAAATGATGTATGGAAATAGTCCCAAGACCTGAGGGTAAGTCTATTATAGGCACTAAATGGGTATATAGGAATAAAATGAATGAATAAGGAGAGGTCATAAGAAATAAATCTCGATTAATTATACAAGGTTATTGTCAAGAGGAGGGTGTAGACTTTAATGAAACCTTTGCACCTGTAGCAAGATTAAAGGCTATAAGAATCTTACTTGCTTTCACTCATAATAATTTCAGATTATATCAAATGGATGTTAAAAGTGCATTTTTAAATGGATTCATTAAAGAAGATGTATATGTAGAACAACCCCCACTTTTCAAAGATGAAAAATTACCAAATCATGTTTACAAATTAAACAAAGCTTTATATGGTCTAAAACAGACTCCTAGAGCTTGGTATGATAAACTTAAATCCTATTATTACAATCATATTTTGAGGTAGGCAAAGTAGATAGTACTCTCTTTATTAAAAGAAATAAAAATGATATCCAATTAATACAAATATATGTAGATAATATTATTTTAGGATCTACTAACAAAAATCTAAATAAATAATTTTTAGAATTAATGACTAAGGAATTTGAAATGAGTCATATATGAGAACTAAATTATTTTCTAGGATTACAAATTACAACTAAGTAATGAAATTTTTATTAGTCAAGAAAAATACGCTAAAGACTTAGTTAAAAAATTTGGTATGGAAAATACCAGTGGTAAACCAACTCCTAGGGCAACTAATGAAAAATTAAACAAAGAAGAAAATTCAAAAAACGTAGATCAAAAACAATATAGAGGAATGATTGGATCACTACTCTATATAACTGCTAGTAAGACCTGATATAATGTATAGTGTTTGTCTCTGTGCAAGATATCAATCTCAACCTAAAGAAACTCATTTAAAATCTGTAAAAAAAATTAAGATATGTTAATAACATATTAGACTATGAAATCTTTTATCCAAAAGATGATTCATTTGAATTAATTTCATGTAGTGATGCTGATTATGCCAGTTGTAAATCAGACTGAAAAAGCACAAGTGGAAATTGTCACTTTTTGGGACACTCTCTGGTTTCTTGGTTTAGTAAAAAGCAAAATACTATCTCTTTATCTACGATGGAAGTAGAATATATTTCAGCAGCATTAGTCTATTCACAGGTTATCTTTATGCAACAAACTCTAAGAGATTTTGGTTAAAGTTTACTAAATCACCAATATATTGCGATAATACGAGTGCGATTAATCTGTCTAAAAATCCAACTCATCATGCTAGAACTAAACATATTGATATAAGACATCATTTTCTAATAGATAATGTAAACAAAGAAGTTATATCACTTGAATTTATAATCATTGAAAATCAAGTTGCTGATATTTTGACGAAACCATTGAATCAAACATCCTTTACTAAGTAAAAAAGAGCATTAGGTATTTATTCTCTATTGGAAATTTAAAAAATTATAACATAAATTTACATAATTAATAAGAAAAATAAAATAAACAAAATTTTCCAATGTATGTCGACATATAACAGCAAAATTCATTTTTTAATTTTTCCCTCAAAAATTAAATTTGGTGGTTATATAAACACCAAATTCGACTTTCTTCTTCATATTCTGCCTTTTTACTATTCTTAACTTCTGAAATAAATAAATCGTGGAATCCTCTTCAAATCTAAACCATAATTCAACATTTTCCTACCATTCTCCTACCCCTGACCCTTCCAAAACACTACTATGACAAAAGTTATTAAATTGGAGGAAGATACGAAGAATGTTCTGGAGATGTTGACTGAAATTCAAGTCGTACAACTTCGTATGTCGAAGGAACGAGAGAAATAAAGTAGGATTCTGAGTAATCTTTAGAAATATCTATTGGATAACCCTATGAATCCAATAATTATTGAAATGATTTCGCAAATTTAGCCACTCATAATCCTCTTCAAAGCAGCGAAGAAGAAGTGGAAGAGGAAGAAGAAGAAGAGGAATGGTATATGGAGGAGGATGAAGAGGTTCAATGCGTTGGGGAAGTTTGTTACGACCGAGATGGAAATCTCGTCGAACAATAGGGAAACTTTTGCCTTCTTTATCCTCATTGTCCCAATCATAAGTCTCCTATCATTAAGAATTCTCGTTAGAATAGGACTTCTTCTTCATTTAATTTAAGAATAGTGTGTATTTTAACTTTAATTTGACTTTATTGTGTGTATGGATTGATTGGTTTGTAAATATGATAATTGAATGAATATATAGTATGGTTTGGTTACTATTAATGATCTGTGCTTCACTTATCATTTCTTATATATCATTCTTGTCATTTTGCATTTCATGATCATACCACTTATCGTTTCTCTATATCTTTATATCATTATAAGTATATAGTGTTTATTTAAAAGGGAGTAAGAATTAGTATTAAGATTATGGTTAGAATTATTGTTATAGTTAGTTATTTTTGATTGATGCCAAAGGGGGAGAAATATATAAAATACTACGCATAGATTAAGGGAGAGTTTTATATGGCATAGATTAAGTGGGAGTTATATTATATTTTATATACAAAGTTGTCATCGTCAAAAAGGGGAGATTGTTAGTACCAAAGGATTTGGTTTTGATGACAACAACTTTAGGAAATCATTTAAAATAGAAATACTAATGTTTTATTAAGGTATATAGTATATAGTACAGGATATTAGACATGTGTTGATATAAGCAGACTGTACAGTATCAAGTAAAGATTGAAGATTTAAAGATGTTGATATAGAGACTAAAGAATGAAGAATCATGAATATTCAAGAGTTCAAGATTCCAAGATATTCCAGATAAGTTATTGAGTCTAGAATGTTTGTTAAAATTCTGATAGCACTTGATCTTTCTTTCTCTATTTTAAGTTTTAAAATAGTTTTAAAATGTTTTGGTTTTTAAATATTCTTTTCAAAATAGCTTTTAATAGTTTTTAAATTCTTATACTAATTATTTTAGTTTTAAATTTTTTACCAAGTTATTGTTTTTAATAGATTTTGATTTATATTAGTATATTTTTTAAAATTCTTATCATATAGTTTTACTTAAGTTTTATTATGATTATAATGTATATATATATATATTATATTTAAACAAACTTACAAAGTATAAAATTATTTCACAAAACAATACATTTTCTTAATAATATTTTAAAGTGTTTTTCAATATTACAAAGAGTATGTTGACATACTCTAACCCTATATGTTGACATACTATCCGTGAATTTCATAATTCAATTTTCAAAATAAGTGTCTATTCGTCATATCTCTTCATGAATAGAGATGATCGATATTCCTCTATAAATACCTGTGTTTCCAACGAATTTTTTAATCACTTTTCATTGTTCTTCTCTCCTTCTTCTTCTCTTTCATTTTCTAAACAAAAATACAATCATACTCTGCCAAATTTCAACCAGAATCAAGCTCAATCACCATTAGTTTGATTCTCGATCATTTGCTCTCTGATTTCTATCATCTCTCTCACTCCAATCAAGATCTAAGTGCTATTCAAGGATTATAGGAACATTTGTAATCAAGATTGAAGTTCTGAGTTTGTAAATCTTTATCGAAATAAACCGATATACTTATGGGTGTGATTGTAACCCGTGAAATCAATTGGTTGTGATTGTAGCCCGTGAAGTCAATTGGATGTGCTTAGTAGCCCGTAAATCTAGTGGGTGTGCTTGTAGCCCAGAAATCAAGCGGCTCTGCCCAGAGGCCAGGATTCTGAAGGCTGTGTCTTGTAGTCTTAAAATCGAGATGTATTTGCATTTACTAGTTGAAAAGAAATCCGTATAAGGAACTGTATGGGACTGGATGTAGGGTAACTCTGAACCAGTATAAAATCCTAGTATGTTCTTTCCTTTTACTTTTACTGCATTTACTGTCTATCTATGTTTGGATTCTGTGATTGTTAATCTCATTATTCTAAGTATAATTTCAAGAGATTTCAAAAGGATTCATATAAATTAGAAAACAGTATTCACCCCCTCTAGTGTTAATTTAGCCTTAAGATCCATATTTCGCAATCTTACACAAACATCCAATCAACCAATCAAAACAATCACAAATCTATCGAATAATGTGCCCAGCGGAAATAATCCATCAGCTTTCGCTGCGCGACTCTGATCACAAAATGGTCGACAACAAACTTTATGATTTGCTAAGCGAACATAAGCACTTTGTCCTAGCTGGGTCTACGGAGTTGCCCAGTTCCAGAATGGTAGCTTAACCGCCAACGATCTCTAAGCTGAAGTGGATAAACTTGGATCGAAGGTTATTTAGGAATCACGTGATTTGATAATAGAAATTTCAAAAATTGGGGAAAATGAAAGGATAAGTACTCGAAAACCCTAAAGAAATTCTCTTGTCCTATAGGAGATGATTTCCATTATCTATCCCTTGAATCCCGAAAGAGAGATCATAAAGCTCGACTAAGAGAAGATCCTCATCCCTAATATCATAATTTGTTCTGAACCAAGTCTGATACCAAGCCGTGATGCCCCACCCCAAGACCCACACTAACAAAGGATATTACAGAGTAATACCGTCTGCTAGTGCAGAGAATATGGTTAGTTATTAGCGACCATCCATGAATTTTACTTTAAGCGAGCATCGACACGTCGATGAATATGTTATACATTTCTTTACTCAACTGGAATCGACGTATACAATTCAGGTTTAAAACAAAAGTACACTGGATATAATAAATATCCAGAACAATATTTGATAAATACAAATCAAAAATTATAGATCATACATAGCGGAATACAAATATATACAAGGCTGAACCGATACAAACAGATACATGATGTAGACTACATAATACAAAAGTGCTACATACCAAAAATATGAATATGTACACAAAAGGAGTCTAGCTCAACATAAGATACATCATAAACATCAATATATACATAGTGATGATAAAAGTAAACATCTAGCTAACTGATAGGAAGTCTGCTCTAAAAGCATCAAGCTGAAGGACCGAAACATCTCGGTCTAACCCGAGTATTATAAAATAATAAATGGGTCAGTCTAGGCTAAAATAAATGAGTTAGCAAGATTAATGATAGAAAAAATAAACTAGATCTCAAATATACTCATCAAGTCATGTGTCGACAAATATCAAACATACTTCAAAACTTCAAGAATGAAATCACCAAATATCAAAACTCAAGATAGCTTCTACAAGCAAAATCCCATAAACAATTTGGTGATAACACAAATAAAATCGAATCTAGAAATCACAAATAGAAATTCAGAAATCTCATAAAAGGGGAAAAATGCGCCAAACTCCAAGAGTGGTGAATAAATCACCTACATGCATGTAACTCCAAGATAGACGTGTATGTGTGTGTGTATAAACTCTAAGATGGGTATAATCCCTATAATATCTCCAAGATAGGAGAGAGCCTATAAACTCCGGGCTAGGTGCAAGAGCTATAAACTACATGATAGGCACAAGACCTATAAAATCTCCATGATAGGTACATGACTTATAGAACTCCAAGGGCAAGTCATAAACTTGTCGATATAAGTGTTATGTACTTTCATATAACAACTGAATAGGTAACGACCATGTGTCCCATACCACACGAGTTTACTCGAACGTTTACTATACGATAGTAAACTCCAGTTGTGTGTAGCAATGGTTCGCTCGAACAAGTCCGGGAATTAACCGGTAAAACAAACGCGAGTGTTCCACACCACTTGTTTTATTTAACCGTTTAAATCAGTTCCTCATTCAATCGATATCGTGCAATTTTATAAAGGATTTCACCTTAAAATCATTCTTGTAAAATATTAGTTTATAAGCTAGAATATATATACATATATGTACACTTTTTTAACCATTGCTCCAAGTCATCTTTAAAAATCATTGCTAATGAGAATAAATAATATATGTATATATATTTCTAAAATTCTTTATATAGAGATTAGATTTATACTTAAAAAGATTTTGATAAAATGGTTTGATTTAGAAATCAGCCTTTTATAAATCCAAGTTGAAAATGTGCATCAAAAAGTTGTGTATTACTCCCAAGACCCACAGAGCAATTCTATGGTATAAAAACACCAAAATAAATTCACAAATCAAAATCTGAAAATGGCAATAAAATTGATATGAAATGTAACATCAAAACCAAGAAAATAACATCGGGAGACCAATCGGACAAACGGGTAGTGAACAGAGCGAGTGAGGACCAAAAGAACACAGCATGGGGCTCAACCTCAGGCTGCGACTGGTGCACCGGTCGAGTAGATCAGTCCACCGGTTGCGTCGCCTGGGATGACTCCCAAGCGGCTCCGATGGCCCTCCGACGATTTGATTCCGCTAGTTTCTCCTTCGCTATCTCTCTAGAGGTCTGAAGCATTGTATTAGCACTCATGCAAGCATACAAACATATACAATTAGGTGCAAATCATGATTATATATGGTGGGTTTTCAGCAAACAAAGAATCAAATTTAAAGTGACAAGTGATTCAACACCATATTGAGATCATTTCATTATAGATTCAAGCAATTCAACCAACAATCACATGCATTCATTCTTGACTGGAAGTGTGAGTAAAACTCACCTTAATATTGAAAAAGTTTCAAAGTTACATGCATCAACCCTATGCCAAATCAACTAAAACAACCTAGATTTTCATCCCTAGTGCTGTTCGAATTTGACATAGCAAACCTAAATATTTTTCCATGAAATTTTAATTAAAGGTGCATACGTGAGTTCAGAACAACATATCTAAATTTCAGATTTTTTTCCTTTTCTACAATTAATTATGATTTTTCTACTAACCTGCATTTTCTACTCTGATTTCACCGAAAATAGCTTACGAAAATGACCATCTTTAATCCATCAAAACTCAATGAAATTATATGAAATTTGGAACAGATGTGGTGGAACATGGCAGCTACAACATATCCAAATTTGAGAATTTTTAGTAATTTATTTGAATCGATTTGATTTTTGAAAGGGGCTAGGGTTTGTGAATTTGGGGAAGAAGAAGGTTCCCTGTCTTTCTCAGTTGAAAATAGAAAATGAGAATATGAGAAAAAAAATGTACAGGAAATTGTTTCTCAAATTTCTTAATTGGGCCAAGTATGGATTTAATCCAACAAGATATAATAAGCACAATTTCTTCCAAGGATAAATAATTACACTATTAAAACGAACGTTTTAACTAATAACTTGATTACATAAACTACGCTAGTTTATAACATCAATCTTAGACCACTTATTACATTTTTGTTTGCAAAAAGAAGAAATGAATTCAAAATCCATCTTTTAATTAATAAATAAAATTACACTTTCAATTTGAAACCAAAATTGGATAAAATAGTCTTTTATATTATAATTCACTATTTTAACATCAAAACTTAACTTGCCAAGATTAACTCCATTTCCATGTTTCCAAGGTGATAAAATAATTCATATAATTATACTTGAAATAAAATAATCCCATATTTCATTATTAATTTTTTCCCATATTCTTTTATTATAACAGAAAAGGATTGAATCACTTAGAAATATTATTATTACGTTAAAATTCTCCAAACATTCATTTTCCAGTAGAAAATCATTTATATGTATCCTTTCCATATTATTGCAAATTCCACTCTAAATTTGAAATAAAAATCCCCATATCTCTTAATTATTAAATTATCACTGTATTAAGATATATTTAACTTAATTTCAACTAATCAAAAACCAAGGTTGTTACAGTAGCCATCGTGGGATATTTCAGGAAGCATTTGAGGAATGGAAGATTAAAACCATCTAATGATAGTTCTAGAAGGCCTCATAGGATGTCAAAATGAGGCCATCGTGCATTTGTGAATCAAGCTCCAGTAAAGCAAATCAATTCACCAAGTCAGGAAAGAATAAGCCACATCAGTAGATCGCAACCGTCCATCTTCAAAAAGGCACCACATGTCATGAATCTCATAACTTACATTATCTATAAATAAGCATGTACCTCCACCCAAAAGGGGGTTAGATTTCTAGATTTCCTTCTCCTTCATTTTTCATTTTACTTTCAGCTTTATAAACAAATTCCAATTTGGGAATTGCCGCTAAAGAAAATTGAAACCTAGAATCTTGTACACAACGACATGTACTTTAAGCAAATTGGATAATTGACTATTCTGAACTTTTGACTATGTACGTGATTACATCTTACATTGAGTAAATGACTTTTGACTTTGAACCAACATTTGTGACTATGGAATTCACGATGTTCACACTACCATCTCCTTACTTGGTTCAATAGCCTAAAACATAAAAAGCCCAAATTTTGTCCAAGCATTTAGTGGTGCTTTCATTGAATGCCGATCTCAAGGACTTTCTCTTTTCTTAAGCTTGTCTATCCCACTTGAATTTCCACCATGACAATTAGATCTCAATAAGGATATAATGAGCCACATTCGAACCCTTTACTTTGTCTATTAACTGATTGACATATTAGAAGATAACAAGAGTTAAACTTGAGAAGGCTAGCCTTACAAACTTTGGATGAAAAGAAGAGGAGGCTCGGTATGGTCTAACCAAACGGAGCCTAAATCCCTTTCATATAGGAAGAGAGCGAATCTATGCCATAGCCAATAGATTAATATCAAAAAGATCAAACCCAAAGCATGGGAATAACACAAGACCAGGAAGAGATCCATTTTCACAAACCAAGCAAAGCATCCAATCACAGGCACGAGAGACTATTTTTGAAAGCGAATTGAATCGTGATTTTGAGGAATTTGCTCAAAATGGAAAGGTCTGGTAGATTTAGCCTTCAAAAGAGGGGATTTTCAATTAATGAAAGAGAAACTCAAAGAGGACTTAGGCGTTCAGAATGCCTAGAAAAGGTATGGAGATAAACAAGGAAATCCTACAGTGGGAGGCCCAAAAGCCAAAACAGTCACCCTACTTCTCATATGTTAAGAAGAAGTGTATTTTCGTCCCAGGAAAAGGTTAAACTATTGGATCCCTAGCAAAACTTCAAAAATAGAAGAAAGACATAAGGGATGAGCATACTGCCATTATCATAAAGCTAATAGGTACTGCACTAACAATTATCAAGCTCTATCAGGGATTATCGAGTATTCTGTATGGAAAAGAGGACTACAAGAGTTCATAGAGTCTCAATGTTCAAGGAGTTAAAGCAAAAGTAAATAAAGCCATGTATGAATGATAACAGTAATCAAAATTCTATGTTTAAACAAAAGGAGACTTTAATAGATTGTAAAAGCCTTCAGTCCCGCGACAAGGCCTGGCCAGAGCACCCATCCAAAGAGTGATGGTCAATCAAGTTTTTGGTCCCGCGGCTAGGCCTAGCTAAAACATCCATCCAAAGGAGATGGACAAAAGCCTTCGGTCCTGCTGCAAGCCTTGACCGGAGCACCTATCCAAAGAGTGATGGTTAATCAAGCCTTTGGTCTTGCCGCTGAGTATGGCCAAAGCACATATCCAAGGGATATGGATGAAAAGGCTTCAATCCCACTGCAAGGCCTGTCCTGGGCAACCATCCAAAGAGTGATGGTCAATTAAGCTTTGGTTCCACCACCGGGTCTGGCCAAAGCACCCATCCAAGGGAGATGGATGAAAAACCTTCGATCCCGCCGTGAGGCCTTGTCAGAACACCCATCCAAAGAGTGATGGTCAATTAAACCTTGGGTCCCCCTGTCGGGCTCGGCCAAAGCACACATCCAAGGCAAAAAGAATATCTAGTTAACGTTATTTCTTGGATATCTAGTTGTCTTGTCAATGTCGAGCATGAATGAGAAGACTTCTCCATCTACCATTCTCGTCTTGCTTCAATAGTTCGTCCATCTAAATATATCATGTGGATTGTAATAAATAGTGAGTTAGAACAATGTTCTAGCGATTGAAAAATTACATACTTTATCCATAACACTCGCTACACCAAAAAGTATTTTTAGCGGACAAAAAATGCTACCATAACTTATGGTAGCATTATAAAGAACGCAATTATATGACATGCAACTAAAAATCCATGACATTTTTTGCATTTTGATAAATGCTACCCAAAAATAACATATTATAGCATTTTGTAAACCCAACCAAAAAAGTTATCGAGTGCTGTATAAATGCCACTAAAAATATTGACGCTGCTACAAATTATAATAGTGGTATTTTTTGTCTGTCACCATATATATTTTGGTAACGTTTATTTAAGGTTGCTAAAAATTATTGATTTTTTGTGCAAATTTCCTTCGCCGTGTAGCTCGTTGAGTTTCCACTTCTTTTTGTTCAGAACACTTATATATTATGTAGTAATAATTAACATATTTTAGTATGAAACCAACAATCAATCATATAATTATTACATTCAAACAACCGAAAAACACATTAATTAAAAAAGCAATTTGTAAAATAGTCTTGGAGAAAAAACCTATTGTGTAAATAGGCTTCATCTCAAACTATTTACAAAAATAAGCTTCATTTTCAAATTTGTTCATGCGCAGAAATGGAGTGCGCATGTAAAAAATAACATTTTGTACATGCGCACTCCATTTCTACGCATGTGCAACTCTGAAAACGAAGTCTATTTTTATAAATAGTTTGAGATGAAGCCTATTTCTACAAAGAGCCCTTAATTAAATAATGAAATACGATATGCAAACAATTCGATACAAACTATACTGTCAAATTTGATACCAACTGAGAAATAAAATTTCCTAAACTCCAAAATTCTCTAAAAGAATACCTAGATATGATTATATAACAAACAGAACAAGTTTTTATAACCTTTTAACTTTCTCTTCATCCCAAATTACCTCTATACTGATATGTCAAAAGAATAAGAAAGCTTCTTATATCACCAGATAAAAGTAAAGTTGATAAAATTATATCATTTTCAAGAAGGAAGAAAACCATCTTCTGTAAAAGAAACTTCGGATTTTCCTTCCCACCTGCAGGCCCTACTCTGCAATGGACAAAGGTAGAGTTATGGAATTTGAGTTAGTAAGTAATTAGTTAGAGGTACACAAATACAAACTAACGCATAAAACCTTTAAAGTTAATACTTCTACATAAAAATCATACAAAGCAATAGTTAAATTTTGCTGTTCAAGTGTTCCTTCCTAAGTGCAAATTTTAATTGTGTCTCCATTTACATGAAATATGCATAACCAGTCTGATGAAAACACCAGATCCTAATCAAAACTGAAGCTACTCACACCTGATGATTTGCTGATAAAGCCAATGGAAGGGTAAACTCGATATAAAGACAACACCAGGTCCAATTAGCTTCATCTAGAACCTACCAACAGACATAGAATATGTAAAATTTGGAAACCAAAAGATAGAGAATGGATATTTCAAATGATATTAAAATGAATTCTAAAGTCCATACCAAAAATTTTATCATGCGCAATCCAAAACCTGTGGTGTTATTTAAATGATACAATAAACGCCCTGGAGTTGCCAACTACATTGATTGAAATATATAGATTAATTATAATTTTTAGAATGAACGAGGTAAATCAAAATAATATCCGCATGGAGCAAGAGTAACAGTTCATATATCTACAATTATACATACCACAACATGTGGGCGTTTTGCAAAGGAAACCGCTTGCTCTGTTATGTGTATTCCTCCAAAAAACTACAAACAAAATTTAAACCTTCATGTAAAATTCAATAGATTATAATCAGAACCACTTGCTGATAATTAAAAGCATGCCATTACATACTCAAAAATCAAAATGAAAAGGTATAATTAATCACCATATGTAATCATGAGATATTGCAGTATTTAATAAACCAACTGTTTCAAAGTATATTTAATTATATCAAAACACATAAAATGTTATATACCAAAGTATCAATTACAAGGGTCTTATCTCAAATGTGACATTACAAGGGTCTTACCTCAAATCTGGTTTTCACCCTGTGCATACAACAGCTCAAACGTCAGTTATGCAGTGCATAAGAGGTTGCATATATTGTAACTTTTGACGAGGTTTATATAAGTTTAAACCAATGATGCTTGCCTTGCATTACATGAAACTCACCCCCAAACAGAGCTCTTCTAACTGGATTGGCAAGCATCTTTCTTTGAGTATCAATAAAAAGACTCACTCCATCTGATTACCAGGCATCTTGCTTTGAGTATTTTGATCATCCTTCATCAGATCAACTTCATCCTGAACAGAAGTTCTTTGATGAATTGCTAAAGACTTAACCTTACTGTCTGTATCAGAGACAATGCAATCATTTATAGATAAACACTAAAAATAAGTATCAGAAATGATAAAATTAACTTCTAGTAAAATTATTGTAAACAGATAGCATTTGTTCTAAAAGATTGCAATCATGGCAATCTCAACTTTTGCTCCCATCGGCAAACCGACCTGAATTGATACACACGCTGGTAGAGGTCTCCTTGTAAAAAATGTACATGAAGACGACAGATTACTTTTTTTCCCTTTAAGTGTATGAACTTCTACATGAATATTAAATAATTCAGAAAAATTATTTTACTATTCATGAATATTAAATAAGTCTGTGAGCGAATTCATATGTTCTATTTCTGAATGTAATTTATGTTTGTAATCAGTTTCCCTGATATAACATATGTGTTTTTGTTTGTCTAAAGTAATAATTCTTTTTATTGGATTATTAATTTCTAGATTTAAGCAATTGCATTTTTTGTAATTCATGTTTATTGGGCCTAGAAATCTTTTATGCTTTGATACCATAAACAGTAAGGAGGTATAAGGAGTCTATAAGGAGATCCTCTACATTTCAATTAAATGTTCTGTAAAGACTTGTATATACAATCGCAGAGCATAACATGCTATGAACATTATTGTGTGGTTTATTATTTTGGATAGTATGTAAAAACTTTGTGATTGTTGTTGTTTTTTCATGCTTTAGCTACCTTACTGGCAACTTGTAAGCATAATGCCCAAGGATGCAATAAGTAGACTGTTGAATTAGTCAAATCTTTTTTAGCACTGCAAGCATCGGTCTTATTTCTAATGGCGACCTAATTTTCTGGTTCTCAGCGATTCTCTTCTCCGCGACTCTCTTCTGATTCCTCTGCGATTTATTTGTTTCATCTCTGGTCGAGCGAGCTCTCCTCTTTGGAGCGCGTTTGTTTTTCTCAGTCTCTATGGTATCTAGGGCTTGTGTGGATTTGGGGCTTTTTTACTTTCGTGGTGATTTCGTGGGGGACTGTCCCTCCTTTGCTGATGTAGCTGATGCTATGTTGAAGATTGTGGCACCACCGCTGTCTGTTAGCTTCACTGGCCCTGATTCTGTGGAGATCTGCGTATTCTCCCATTTGTCGGCAGCAGTGTTGAATAGGTTCCGATTTCTGGTTGTAGGCGAGCGGTTCATGGAGTTAATTCCGTGCTTCTCGTATTCCATTCGAGACCGGTCCTCCTTTGCCCCGCAGTCCTCCATTGCTGAAGAGCGAGTGCCTCCTTCTGCTTCCCCTATCTTTAAGGAGGCCTTCGGCGAACGGGAGTTCATCACCCAGTTCGTTCCGAGCCTTCAATTCGGGGAGGAGGTGGGAAACTTGGTCTCGTCCGATTTTGGGTTGTTCTTTGGTTCGCTGGATTTCGGTTCTGCTTCTGATCTTAATGGTTCTCTATTGGCTGTTGAGCGAGGTGGCTTTTCTTCTCGTCTCACAGTTCTGGGGGATGAGGTTTCGGCAACTTGGGTCGAGGCTGTCTGTGGCTTTGGCACTGTTGGCTGCTCCGGTCCTGCTTGTGGCTGTGAGGAGTTGGATTTGACCACCAACCCTCCGCCTTCGTCCGATTATTGCTTGGATTGCTCGACAGGCTCTTCGGCTCCTTTTGATTTATCGCCGGAGAGGGCTTTGTCCTCGATTGGGCTCCATGGTGGCTCGCCGGAAAGGCAGGTATGTTTCGCTCTATCCTCTGTTAGTTTTCTCGTTTTCTTAGATGACAGTTTGTTGTTTGTTGGGCGTTTGGATCATGTGGCCTTCTCTTCTAGGCTGAGCTTTGTTAATCTCTCTTTTGCATGCGTGGTCAGCTCTCAAAACAGGGTTTCATCTTCCCCCGATGGCTCCCTGTCTGGGCTCGCCTGCGCTACCTTGGTGTCGATGCAGCACTCCCTATGCTACATCGATTCCGATCGAGCTCTTATTCGATCTTGGCTTGCCCTCTTGGAAGCCGATTGTTGTCTCCCTTTTAGCTGCCAAATCGATTTTCCATTTGTATCGATCTTGGAGTGCTCTGGTTTTTTTGTTTGCTTTGGGTATTCTTTGGCTGCGCCTTTTAGGGACAGCCAATGGATGACTAAGACCCGATGTAGTCGGCGCGGGCGCTTTCCTACGGCTGGTCGTATAGCGATCGCTGTCGACCGTTATACGGGCAGTTTGGATACTTGCCAGCCACTCCCATTTTGCGTGGGCGAACGAGGCATCGGGGCTGAGTCGAGACTCCTTTCCTATACGCGGGGCTGTCTGATTAGTGACAGTCCGGCAAAGGCAGGAGTCCAACAGCAACATGGGAAGCAACCTGATTGCTCTCCTACATTTTTGTGTAGTCCATCTGCGTCTGATTCCGCCGTTCTCGTGTCGGTCTCCTCCTCCCTAGGTCGTTCTAGATCTCCGGTTGATTCAGCTTTTGTCTCCTTGCTCGGTCCGTCGATTATCACCGTAGAAGGTGGTGATATGTCCTCTTTTGTCGGGTGCGATTGGCTTTCCAGATATTGTGTGGATCGCATCCCGTCTTGCGTGCGGTCTCATTTGTTAGACCGGGAGGTTTCCTCGTCGTCACATTGCTCTCCGGCATGCTCTCGTTCTTCTTCTTCGTGCTCTATCTCCATCTCCATTCCTCTGATGAGCAAGGCAGAGATTGCGCTCCTAAATGAGCGGCTGGCTTGTTTGACTAGGAACTCATCGCTTTCATCCTCATCGGATAGCCCTTCTTCGTTCTCCTCGACAGGGCCAGGGGGAGAGGCGATGGCTGAGGCGGCCGTCCCTCCTCAGCGTTCGTCTCGGCGTAGGCCGAGGAGAGCCATCTCCACTCCTCGCACCATTCGCACACGCTCTATAGCGGCGTCCGAGCAGATCGACCGATCGGCTCGGTTTTCTCTGTATCTGGTCTGAGGCTAGGGTGTGTTCGACCCGGTCGCCTCGCTTTTGGCCCTCGTCTCTTATGGCGAATTTTCTTTTCTGGAATATTCGTGGAGTGGGCAACGACGCGTCTCTAGCTAGGCTAAAGCGCATTGTTAAGAAGCACTCTATTGGGTTGGTTGCGATCCTGGAGCCCATGATTGAGCCGGCGAACCTTCCCCGAATTATTCTTTCCCTAGGATTCGGCGGTGGCTCGGCAAACGTCTCGGGCAAGATTTGGATTTTATGGTCCAAATCGTTTGTGATTCTACCCCTTTTCGACTCCGATCAGCTCCTCTCTGTGATTTGTTCGTCCTCCTTTTTTGCTCCCTCCTTTATTTTTTCGGCTGTATACGCCAAATGTGATCGATTGGGTCGTCAGGCTCTGTGGTCTGATATTCTTGCTCTCGATTCGTATGGCTTCTCCTCGTCAGTGGTTGGCGGAGATTTCAATATCGTTGCTACCCAGGAGGAGAAGAGGGGTGGGGCGGCCATAAACAGAGGGGCAATGGCTGATTTCAACTCGTTCATCGTCTCCTCAAGCCTTTCGGAAATCCCCTTCGTAGGATCGGCTTTCACCTGGTCCAACAACCAAGAAGGCCCGAATCGTATTCTCTCTAGACTGGATCGGGTTTTCGGATCGGAGGATTGGTTTCGGCTTCCTTTCTCTTTCTCAATTTCTCATCTCCACCGGTCCTTCTCGGACCACGCTCCCTTGTTACTTCGGTGCTCTCCTCTCTCGATCTCGGGACCCTCTTCTTTTAGATTCCAGAGCATGTGGAGGACCCACCACTCTTTCCTTCGAGTGGTCTCTGACTCTTGGATATCCCATGTTTCTGCCTCTCCCTGTTCGGCTTTTGGGCGCAAACTTTTGCGTCTCAAGGCTTGCCTTAAGGTGTGGAACGTTGAAGTTTTTAGGAACATTTTCGATCGCGTTCGATCTGCCGAAGAGGCTCTAATCGTTGCCGAATCTATGTTTGACGACCTTCCATCCGTCTCAAACAAGGAGACGTGGGACCTTGCCCATGTTTCTTTCTCCTCCGAACTTCGTGTCGAGAATGACTACCTCCGTCAAAAGGCAAGGGTCAAGTGGGCTATCCACGGTGATGCGAATTCCAAATTTTTCCACTCTTCTATTCGTAAGAAGAATAGTCTTTTATCAATCCGTGAAATTTTGCGCCCTGATCTAACTTTGGCCACTGAGCCCGAGGAAGTGAAAGACGTCATCCTTTCCCACTTCCAATCCTTCCTGGGCTCCCCGTCAGCTTCTGTTACTGACCCAGCCCTTTTGGCTTTCATTCCTCCGTTAGTTCTCCCCTCAGAGGGCGCCTTGCTAACGGACATCCCGGCCCCTGAGGAGATCCGTTCTTGTGCATTTGCTCTGAGCAAGGATAGTGCCAGTGGTCCAGACGGCTTTAATGGTGTTTTTTATCGGTCTACTTGGTCTATTATCCAGGCGGATTTTTGTCTAGCTGTTCAATCTTTCTTCTCGGGGGGAAATCTTCCCTCCGGTTGGACCTCTACCAATTTGATTCTCATTCCGAAGTGCGACAACCCTCGGGCGTGCTCGGACTTTCGTCCCATTAGCCTCTGTAACTTTTCTAACAAGGTTATCTCGAAAATTCTGGCCACTCGTTTGGCGCCGTTCCTTGAACGTATCATTTCCTCATCTCAGGCAGGCTTTGTTAGAGGTCGTCTTATCTCTGATAACGTCCTCCTCGCCCAGGAACTGATCTCTCAAATTGATCGGAAAGTTAGGGGTTCGAATGTCGTTTTCAAACTAGACATGGCTAAGGCCTACGATCGCATGTCCTGGTTCTTCGTCATCAAGGTCCTTCGGACCTTTGGGTTTCCAGAGGGGCTGATTGACATGGTCTGGCGACTTATTTCCAACGCCTGGTTCTCTGTCCTCATCAATGGCTCCGCCCATGGGTACTTCAAAGCAGGGAGGGGCCTGCGTCAAGGAGATCCTCTCTCGCCTTCATTATTTGTGATTGCGGCTGAGGCGTTTGTTCGGGGTCTTCAGTCCTTAACCATTTATGGTCAAATCCAACGATTCGGTATCCCTAGGGGGTGCCCCCTTATCTCTTCGTTATCATTCGCTGATGACATTGTTATTTTCTCTAACGGCAGCCGTTCCTCTGTTAGGAGGCTCCTTAGTTTTATCCATCAATACGAGAGATCCTCGGGTCAGCTTGTTAACCCCTCCAAATGTTGCTTCGTTCATTCTAAGGATTTGTCTCCAGCTAGAGCTGCTTGGATCGAGTCTACCTCTGGTTTCAAGGAATCTTCCCTTCCGCTTCCTTACCTTGGTATTGTCCTTTATCGGGGCAGGAAACTAAATGCTATTTTCGATCCCTTGCTTGACAAAGTGAGGGGAAAGATTTTACGCTGAAATGCGTCTCTTCTTTCTCAGGCCGGTAGGCTTGTTCTCATCAAATCGGTATTGGATTTCATGGGTACTCATATCTTCGCGACTATGACCCCTACTGCCTCTTTCTTCCGCTCTTACCGGTCCTTGGCCTCTTCCTTCCTCTGGGGTAATAAGGAAAGCGACCGACGGCACCATTGGGTGTCGTGGAACACGGTTTGTCGCCCCAAATCTGAAGGCGGTTTAGGGCTGCGTAACCCGACCGACCTTTGCAAGGCCTTTGCGTGTAAACTGTGGCATCGGTTTGGGGCTAACAACTCCCTTTGGGCTTCTTTCCTCCGTGCTAAATATCATAGACTTGAGGGAGCTAACTTCTCCGATTCTCCTTCTTTTGCTAGTGAAACCTGGAAGCATATGCAGTCGGTTAAAGCCATCTTGGACGCTCACGGCGGCATGACAGGCTGGGATGGCGACTCCTTCTCCATTCTGAAAGCATGGTCTTCTATCAGAGTTCCTTCCCCTTCCGTCATGTTTTCTCTTTCATTTGGGATTCTCGGACTCCACCCAAGGTTTCTTTGCTTATGTGGCGCCTTCTTCACGATGGTTTGCCACTAGACGTTAACATCCAACATATCGGCATTCCTTTGGTGTCCCGCTGTCATTGCTGCGGCAACGGGGAAAGGGAATCTTTGAGCCATTTGTTTTTCGAAGGCTTCACTGCCAAAGCTTGCTGGAATTACTTCGGTAACCTGGTTGGGGCTCGGTGTAATACTGGCATGTCCCCTGATTTTCTTTCTTCCTGGTGGGCCGGGAATTCAGGGAAATCCCTTCGGGCTATAGTGTTCAGACTAATCCCGTGTCTTGTTTGCTGGCATGTCTGGTGCGCAAGAAATAAGGCCATTTTCGACAACGTTCCTATGGATCCGATTTCCATCATCCATCGCGTGAGGAATGATGTGTTCTTGGCATTTCGGGGTAGACCATTCAAGGGTTCCATGAGCCAAAGATCCCGGCGGTTAGTTGGACTGCTATCGATCACTTGCATGCAGTCGGCCGCCAGACTTGGAGTTGGTTGAGTCTTATCAGTAAGGTGGTGCCATTCACACACCGCCTTATTCCCTCTCCCCCCTCTTTTTACTTTAATGTGTTTGCTAGCATCTGTTCAGGTTTGCGCGGTTTTTCACGGTTTGGCGTTCTCTTGTGCTTGCCTGGTGGGTTTTGGCTGGTTTCTTCAAGAAAGGTCGAGCGGGTCTTTGCGCCTGGCTTTTCGTAGTGGTTTCTGTGGTTTGGATTAGTCTCGCTTTCACTGCGCAGAGCTCAGCCCGTGGTTCCGTCTCCTTCTTCTCTGGCCAGGGTTATCTGTTCTGGTCGATCCGGTGGGCCAGCAATAGTCTCCTCTCCTGGAGGTAGTCTGCGTTGGTTTCTCAGTGTTGGTTGTTTGCTTTGCAATCGCTTCTGTGGTTCTGATTGGAGGTCTGGTCTTTCCGTATGGTAAAGACGGGTTGGTGGTTTGCTGGTGGTCTCTTTTTCTCTGTTCCTTTCTACGTACAGGGCGGAATAGCTGCCGCTGAGTTCTGTATTTTTGGTTTTTCTTGTTCTTTTTAAAATTTGGGTCTTTCGGCGGTGTCGCTTGATGCTAGCCTTTTCTGTAAGCCCCGGAGAATGGCTCTTATTCTCATTTTGATTATATACTTTTATTTGGAAAAAAAAAAGAATTAGGAATTAGAAACCTTGTTCTTTTTTTTCAGAGTCTTCTAATTTTTTATTCAAATTCTTATAGTCTCCCCTTTTAATAATATTCATTATGTAAATTTATTTCATCATCGTATGTTTCAAATCTGTTTAGTAAGTAATTATTATTTTCTTCTTGTATTTGGTTTCTTAGTATTTTGTAGTACTCATCACATACTAAGTTTATCATCCTATATGTGAGTTGGATTTCTGTTTTGCTTTCTACCATGTAAAATGTATTTTTTAAATTTTTTATCTAGTTTTGGGTCATTTGCTAATTCTATGAATTTTTTTGCATAATTAATTTTAAAAAAATTTCCTATGTTATATTGTTGATTCTTATTTAATTCTGTCTATTTTAGAATAATTAAGATTTTGACCAAAAATTTTTGTTCTAAATATCTTTGTAAAGATTCTATGTTTTCTATCTTAGGAAATCTACTCATTCTGCTTTTTCCTATCATTTTCTACCATTATCTTATAATTTGGTTTGTTTTTTGTGTTTAGATAATTATTCCATTCTTTATGGAATTCTTTGGCAAACTCTGTGTTATGATAGTATTTTCGGGTTCTGTAAATATGCTAAAGTTGTTAAAAATTTGTATAAAGTTTGTTTCAAAGTCAAATACATTTATTAAGTTTGTAGTACATTTTTGTTTGAAATTATTTATGATTTCATGTTTTTGGTTTTCTGTAATTTCAGTATTTCATAATATTTATTATGTTTGTCATAAATTTATCTTCAAGATATTTTTGTAATTTTTTCATATCTTAATCTTTTTTTTGGATAAAACTTATGTAAATTCTTCTTTCTTGTTGAGAAAAAACCTTGTAAATTCTTCTTTCTTATTGAGAAAAAACCTGGTTAGAGTTTTGGAAGATTTGGATAAAACATTGTTTAGGTTGGATTAATCTTTTTATTTGATAAAGTTACTGATATCGAAATAAAATATTATTTCAATCTTACTTTATTATTTTATCTTTTATCCTAAAAATTATTACTGTTGGGGTAACTCAAATTAAGATAAAATTATTTTCACTCTCTTTTCCTCACCTTGTTACTCTAGACTTACTTTTTTCCCTAAACGGCTTCTACCTCAGCGGTACTTTTTTCAGTCATAAATGAGCTTACGTCTGTGGGAACTTAGAGTGATGCTAAAAATATCTTAAGGTAATCACATCAACCCTAAGTAATTTTTCTAAGTAAAAAAATAAAATAACATGTTAAGGCATCATGATATGATATTTATAATCAGTAGGCTTAAGGTGAGATAAAAAGACTTGCATCCTATAAGCTTTGTTCTTCTTCCTTGCTCTAACCAGAATAGGTTTTTAGCACATCAGTTTGTTAAAGAAAAGAAAAGTGGAAGACGCCATTAAAGAAAAGATTGAACTTATATTTCAGTTGGTTTTTTTTACAATGAGGATGCAATACTTAATTTCTGATATATATTACAAATAAGGTAGGCTCCTTATATAGATGGAGCAAAAAGAGAAAAGAGACAGACAGCTGTCTGGAAATGAAGGTAAAAGATATCTTCCACTAAAATTAAAAAAGCATTACACATATCTTTACATTTATTTATTTGAAAAAGTAAGCACTAGTATCACATCTTGTCTTCAAAAGGAGATTCCAACGGAGAAAAGTATGACACCTTGCAATTCTTTTGTCAAATCAATTTTCATTAGTGGACATAGTGGTTGATTCGACATCTTCTTTATCTTCACTGTTTTTCTTCCTTTGTTTTTCCTTTTTGTAGTTTTTTATCAGAGAAGGCTTTGGATGGAATATATCAAAGTTTCTGTAATTTATTCCCTGGTCTCTCAAGGCTTTTGTGACAAATATTTTTGTTGTGGGGGTCTCAGCATATAGATAAGAACCTTTGTTGTCTCATTCATCTTCTTCTACAATTTTAAGGGCCCTGTATCTTTTATACATTTGTTCTTTGATTTTTATATATTCCATTTTTTCTAGATTGTTATTTTCTCTCCATTCTTCATAGTCTGTATCCAGGAATTTTGCTTTGACGTGTACAGTGTGTTTTGTGGGTTCAAAAATATTTTTTTCAAAATGCGGTGGAGTGGACATGAAGTCCATATATATGTCAGTTGCTAACATGTTTGTTAATTGTTATTATGCTTCCAAAAGGCTCTGGAAGATCATCTTGAATCCATTCATCAAAATAGATTCTTCTGACAAGTCCATAGTTTATTAACATATTGGGATCAAATATGATATCTTCATTGGTCAAGTATTTGTATTTTGTGAGATTGAGAGTAATTTGTGGAACTGCATAGGATATTGTGCATGAGTAGTCATGGGTTGTTTGTGGACAAGAAACAAATCTTTTTGTACAAGGGATATTTGTATTTCTCATGATATCCCAATTTATTTGTAACCCTTCATTTTTTTGTTTTGGAGATGTGCGAGAAGAATTCGCAGAGTTTATTGAAAGTTTGTGGAGAAAGCTCCACAGGGTGTTGTATAAAATGCAATTCTTTTGTCATTAGTTCTGGAAAGTTGGGCAGAATTACAGATTTTTGGATTGTACTTGGCAGGGGTGTATTTTGGTAAATATTTTTAGGATTACCCAGATTTGTCATTTTTGTGGGACTGGATTTGGTTATAGTGGCAAAAAAAGTTTGTGGTCTGAAATTTGTAGAAGAAGAAGTTTCAGTGATTTCTTCTTTGATCTAATTTCCCAAGGAAATTTGTTGTGAACTTTGTATGTCTTCAGAAATTATATAATCTTTTCCAAAGACCTTTTGTAACTCATTTGTAGCAGCTTCAAAGGTTTTGAAGCCTTTGTATAATGGTTTCGCATATCTGGAATTTTGTTTAAGATATTTGATCTTAACGATCATTTGTTCCCATGTGGTATAAATAATTGTTAACCCGCCTTTTGGCAAGGCCGCGGACAGACGGATTTAACTTAAACAACTTCACAACTATCGAGACTAAAGTATGATGGATTCGGTTTAAAATGATGAAGCTCACTTGAATATGTCGTTGGGAAAAGGAGTGGAGAAATTACATGGCTCGGCGTAGGCAGTTTGGCAGATGTCGCTCGGCATTGGGATGGTTCGGCGTTAGAGGCTGTTCGGCATAGAGAGATCGTCGTTCGACATAGAGGGATCGTTTGGCACTGAATGAGTGCTCGGCATTAGAAGGATCGTTCGGCATAGAGGAATGTTCTTCACTGGACAAGCGTTCGGCATAAAGAGATCGTAGTTCGACATTGGACGAGCATTCGACATAGGTGGATCGTTCGGCATTAGATGAGTGTTCGGCATAGATGGACCGTTCGACATTTGGGTGTTCGGCATTTGAGTTGTTCGGCACTCCATGATGGATCGGCATTTGGGCGACCGACATACTTCCACTCGTTCGGCATATCTCCCGTGGTTCAGCACGCCAACTGCTCAGGGTCACTCGGCATAATGAAGTGGGGATCGGCTATGGCCACGTTGGGCCCAACTACTCAGGAGGCCCAACAACTTGGTTTTGCCTATAAATACAGCATGAGGGTCTCCAAATAGGGGATCTCCTTTCTGCTCTCTTACTTTCTCTTTTCTAAGGCTAAGGCAACTCTGCCATTTTGTAACTGTAATCGATTATTACAGCAATAAAAAGTAAACTTCTGGAGTGGACGTAGGCCGGAGTTAGCCGAACCACTATAAAATCTGTTGTTCTTTACTGCTTTCATTTCAGTTTTAACTGTTCTTCACATTATTACTCTCTACATACATTCTATCTTTGAGCTGTGACTGGTATTTGGTGCTTTCATCCGGATTTGGGGGTTAGTGACCAATTTTGGCGCTAACACTTTGGTGCTTTCACTAAGAAACAAGCACTCGGGAATTTTGGGAGTTAGGAACTTGGATCCTAGAAAGCAATGGCTAGGCCACCAACAAGGAAGCAAGCAGCGGAAAGGAGCAATCAGGAAGGAAGTCAAGCGGCCTCTTCTGGAGCTGGAGAGGGTCATGCATCCATCTACATAACTCGGGATGAGATGCAAGTGATAATGAATTCTATGCAAGAGCAGATGATGAAACGGCAAGAGGAGATGATGCAGGCTCTTCTTAGGCAATTTGGACAACCAGGAACTGCAGGAGCTCAAGTTCGTGGAACTGGACCAGAGGAACTCAACCAGCGGACAGATGGAGTGATTCAGCAGGAGGCAGCTCCCAATCAACAAACAGCTAACAATCTAGATGGGCCTAGACTCGGGGGCACACCACCAGGTAATGCTGGACCAGTTCATGGAGGGATACCGGATGACGCTACGCGGCCTGACGTCGATAGGAATACAGGAGTACGTGATGAAGAATATGTGCCAGAATTTCCTCGGGGACTTGGGGGGCAGTCTGGATTGGTTGGAAACACTGGATTGGCTGACATTATCAGGCGGACTATTCACGGAGGTCTGACAAACAGGGGTTCAAAGGGAGTTAACAAAAGTCCGTTTACCCGGAACATCAGGACAGCTAGGAATCCGCCCGATTTCAAACTACCCACTCTGGAAGTATACAATGGGAAGACGGATCCCACCAACCACTTGATGAGGTACACTAGGCATATGGAAGTGCTGGGGGCAACGGAGGAGGTTATGGCCCGATGTTTCCCCCTGTACTTGACTGAAATTGCTGCTATGTGGTTCAGACAGATGGAGGATGGATCCATTGGAACATGGACAGAACTGGTGGACAAGTTCTTAAGTCAGTTTCGAGTTCACATAAAAAGGCCAAAGAACGTGATGACGCTAACGTCAGTCAAACATGGGGCAGATGAATCGCTCAGGACATTCTTAACTCGATTTAATGCAGCAGTCGCTTCGGTGGATCGGACAGATCCATCAATGGTTCTGATGGTTGCGGTATCAGGAGTCAAAGATAACTCGGATTTCAAAGTATCATTGGTACGGGACCCACCGTTGGATCTTGGGGAATTCTTTCATGAAGCTGAAAGATTTCTTCGACAAGAGGATGCATGTTTGGATGTGAGGTCAAAGGAAGTAAACATGACTAAGGATGGAGGACTACTCGGCGAAAGCTCAGGTGGAGGCATGGATAAAGGGAAAAGGAAGCGCTGGGGAGAACCAAAGTTCTCCACTTACACAGGATTGAATGCAACGTTGGAGTGGATTTTCTTAGATACTCGAGATCGCCTTCCCTATCGAAGGCCATCGAGGAGGGAACCCACAGAACGTGAAAGGGCATCAGGAAGGCACTGTCTCTTTCATGACCTGGACGGGCATGATACTAACAGCTGCCGACATCTAAAGGATATAATCGAGGAGCATATAAGGAATGGTCAGTTGCGACAGTATGTCGGAACTCGGAATGCGGCGGTGGAACAGGAGCAGCCACCGCCTACCTTGAACGACGAGGGCATGAGGCCCAGGAATGGTGGCCGATTGGTCATCAACTAATTTTAATGGTTTGGAATAAGTAACAAACTCCGGGTAAACGGTTAAATCACTTACTCATGTACGAGGTCGGAGATAACCCTCAGGCATGCTCTGAGATGATGGCTTACCGAGACGCCCGGGTTTGCGAAATCTGTTTTTTCCTTTGACTTGGACATTTGCTTCTTCTGGTTTGGTTTTGGAGTTTGGTTTGAACTCCCTGTTTTGCTTGTTTTTTGGTTTGGATTCTGGTTTGGATGTTTGTTTTTTGGTATGGATTTTCGATATGGGTTTCTGGTTTTCTATTTGGATTTGGATTTCGGATCGGATTTTGATTAGATTTTCTCTAGATTTTGGCTAAAAGGTCGTCGAGTATGGACTATGCTCGGCAAGGGTCCGAAAAGACCAGGATTCGGCCTAGGACTTAGGCCATATATTATTGGTTACTATTTTAGGTCGTCGAGTATGGACTATGCTCGGCAAGGGTCCGGAGTGACCAGGATTCGGCTTAGGACTTAAGCCACGGCATTATTCGACGTTCAGGGACACTGAACCATGAACACCATGGAATTACTTAACGTAGGTCGTCAAGGGTGGATTGCGCTTGGCAAGAACCCGGAGAGGTTACGGATTTGGATATTGGCTATGAATAGCTAAGAATTCGGACAAGGACCCGGAGCGGTCCCGGATTTGGATATCGACCCGGAGAGGTCACGGATATGGTTATAGGTTACTGGATATGGATGGATTGGAACTCGGTAGTCGGGTTCAGATGGATGTGGAATTGGATAAGGACTTGGTTATTGGATAAGAATCGGACATCGACTCGGAACAGTCGCGGAAATGGATTAGGATATGGCGGTGGCACTCGGATAAGATGGCTTGGTAATGGATTGGATTATGAATCGGAAAGTATGGATGTGGATAACATACATACTTAGGATATTGGATTTGATGCTATTCAAAACACACCTTTCACAGCAAGGTATGTTTTGGGGGGCAAGTGTTAACCCGCCTTTTGGCAAGGCCGCAGACAGACGGATTTTACTTAAACAACTTCACAACTATCGAGACTAAAGTATGATGGATTCGGTTTAATATGATGAAGCTCACTTGAATATGTCGTTGGGAAAAGGAGTGGAGAAATTACATGGCTCGGCCTAGGCAGTTTGGCAGATGTCACTCGACATTGGGATGGTTCGGCGTTGGAGGCTGTTCGGCATAGAGAGATCGTCGTTCGACATAGAGGGATCGTTCGGCACTAAACGAGTGCTCGGCATTAGAAGGATCGTTCGGCATAGAGGAATGTTCGGCACTGGACAAGCGTTCGGCATAGAGAGATCGTCGTTTGGCATTGGACGAGCATTCGGCATAGGTGGATCGTTCGGCATTAGATGAGTGTTCGGCATAAATGGACCGTTCGACATTTGGGTGTTCGGCATTTGGATGTTCGGCATTTGAGTTGTTCGGCACTTCATGATGGATCGGCATTTGGGCGACCGGCATACTTCCACTCGTTCGGCATACCTCCCGTGGTTCAGCACGCCAACTGCTCAGGGTCACTCGGCATAATGAAGTGGGGATCGGCTATGGCCACGTTGGGCCCAAACTACTCAGGAGGCCCAACAACCTGGTTTTTCCTATAAATACAGCATGAGGGTCTCCAAACAGGGGATCTTCTTTCTGCTCTCTTACTTTCTCTTTTCTAAGGCTAAGGCAACTCTGCCATTTTGTAACTGTAATCGATTATTACAGCAATAAAAAGTAAACTTCTGGAGTGGACGAAGGCCGGAGTTAGCCGAACCACTATAAAATCTGTTGTTCTTTACTGCTTTCATTTCAGTTTTAACTGTTCTTCACATTATTACTCTCTACATACATTCTATCTTTGAGCTGTGACTGGTATTTGGTGCTTTCATCCGGATTTGGGGGTTAGTGACCAATTTTGGTGCTAACAATAATGGTTTCAAGAAACTTGATCAAATATGAATAATAGAAGATTGTCTTTTACAGGTCCATTTAGAACTTTAATAGATAGACCTACAAAAACAAACACTTTATCCTCTATGGGATGGCTAAACAATATAATGAGAAGAACTAATAATACACAAGCTCAACTAGATGAGATAATAAATCTAGAAGAAAATCTTGAAGTATTTTCTAACAGCCAACTAAATACATTAAACCCTAGAGAACTATATAGAACATGAATATTTACAATGACAATAGGACTATACAGACATCATAGGGAAGAAATTCTTTCTATCCCAGATGGAAGTCAACAGACACTAAATCTAATGTCACAAAAAGCTATTAACCAATTAAAAATACATAAATACAAATTAATCCAACTCGGACTGATAGTCATAGGTATAAGAGGATTAACAGGACAAAAAATTGGAACAAAATTACTATTGATATTAATAGATGATAGACACCAAGATATGGACAAAGCCATATTTGAAACTATGGAAGTTGATATGAACAATAACATATGAATTGTTTATATAGGTCCTAATTTCACCATGACCCTAAATGATTTTTACAAACATATAAAACTTATCATACAAACTAAAGGTTTTGAGAAATTTACGGGAAAAATATACTATTAGATATTACATTTTTGGGAAAATGCATGTCTAAATATACTCCAAAAATAAAAATTAAGCTTGACAAAGTCATAGAAACATTAAATTCCACATGAATAAACTTTATAAAACCTATGGAAATAGATTCTTCTGTTCTTGTTGGACATGAATGGAATATAACAAACCCTAACAACACAACAACAATAGTAAAACCAAACAATGTTGTAACATATAATAACTTAAACAAATCCATGTCCATAAGATTTAGAGATTATGGACCCTCAAACCAACAAGAAACAGAAACCGATGATGAAACTGAAGAACTAAACAGAAGAATCAATGGATAAAATAATATATCCAAAAGAACATGGGATGGTTCTTGAACCATCTGAAATATATGAATTAGAACAAACTCTAAGATCAACAAACCAAATAAATGAAAATACATTTGTCTACACCGATGATGAAAACAATATAAGAACAAGGGAAATATATAACTTAGATAAGTTCCTAGAAGATTCCCAAGAAACAAGCAATGTAAAACAACAACAAAGTATATTAAATGATATAATATCAGAATTCACAGAACATATAGATCTAGCTGATCAAGATTAAACAAATGGGAGTTCAGGAATTTCATATCCAAATAGAAACCAAGAAACAATGTCATATACATTAGGACAACCACCCAGACAAGCAGTTGAACCATATACAAATGAAAATAAAAACTTAAGGACAATAGGTAAAAGATTACCTAACGAAACAACTTTCTTTAAAAACAATTCAGTAATACTAAATGTTACAGAATGCCATCAACAATTGCTAGATACATATCTAGAACAATGAACTGCTGCTATAGCAAGATATTATGTAGCAAGGCATACAAACATAAATTCTGGTGAAGAAATGATCAGAATTGCCGAAAACTATTTAGGAGATATAGCTAAAGCCATATGGGAAGCCTATAAACAAAGCTTTCCTGAAGAAATAAATAACTTAATAATACAAGGAAGTAATATTTACAACTTTGCTTATACAATGCACAGAATAATAACAGGAAGAGATGTAAACACAGGAGTAACCATAAGGCAACAAGAGGCCATGAGAGATTTAGAACAAATCCAATTGTTAGATTGGAAATACATAATAAAATTCTTAAAAGAATTTTTACATTACGCAACTATTTCTGGAAATTATTACAGCGCTGAAATAGGAAATAGACTCTTTTCCAAACTACCAGGTGATTTAGAAAAAGAAATACATAAATTTTGGATAGAACATTATCAAAATAATACTACAAATATCCCTAAAGGATATGATAACATTGGAATAAGAATAACACATATTATTTCTAAATTAAAAAAGAAATGTACCTATATACAACTCCAAAGGGAATTAAAACAGAAAAATTATGGATTTCGTGGACAAATATATACTCCACAACAATATGGATCAAGAAATTACAACATAGATAGAAAACCTAAATTTAAAAAGAGGTATACTAAAAAATATTATTTAAGAAATCAAATGCAAAAAAACCATATCTTAACAAAGAGAAACATGTTAGAAAATATAATCCAAGAAAAACATACACAAATACAATTGCATGTTTTGCTTGTAATGAAAAAGGACATTTATCTTCCTCATGTTCAAAAAGACATAACTTATTTACTAGAGAATCTAACCTTATAGATTCAGTTAAAGAAGATTTAATAGAAATTGCTTCTGATGTTTCAAAAACTTCTACAATATATTTTATAATATCCTTAGAAGGATTACAAGAACAAGAACAAATACAAACATCAAATTATACCTTAATTGATGAATTAACAGATTTCCAAGAAAACATACCACATGAATACTTACTAAATATTGTAAACAAAGATTTATCTGAACATAATTTCAAACATAAAATGGGAACAGATACCACGAAATGTGAATTTTGTCCTTGGTACCCTGCCTTTGATAAAAGATTTAAATGTATAGAATGCATAATGGAAATATGCCATATATGTGCAAAAAACAAATTCAATATAGATTTACCCAGAGAAAATAAACCTGTTTACACAGATAAAAATAAGATAAATGAAGATAGAATTAAAATACTTGAAGAAAGGACAAATAATATTGAAATAGAAATAGAAGAAAAAAAAGAAAAAAATTATAACCTTAGATAAAAAGAAAAATACTATTCATGACGAATCAACATCATATGAAAATAATAACAATTTAAATAACAATGACAAACCAATACAAATTCCACTAATATGTAATTCAGGAAACCTAAAAGAATTACGCATCCCAACAAAGCTGAATATAAAAGGATTAGAAATACAGATGTTAGCCTTTATAGACATTGGAGCCACTAGTTCAACTATTTGTTCTAGTCTCATACCTTACAAATATGTAACAAAAGCAGATAGACCAAAACAAAGTATCCAATTTGATGGAACTACTAATATTATTACAAATATTGTAAAAAATATAAACATTAATTTTACCAATACATGTTGAGAATGGTCTCCTTATTACAATATAAAACAATTATGGGTTTTAGAATTAAACCTTGAAGGAATAAAACTAATCCTAGGATTAGATTTCTTATTAAATGACAACGGGAGTTTTGCATTCAATAAAGATTATATACAAATTTCAAAAAAGACTACACAAACCCCAATACTATCAGAGTATGCACTTGAGAAGCGTGGTGGGATCACAGGAGAACAAAAAGATAAATGTGAATAAAAAGATAAATGTGATTGCCCTATACCAGGACAATGCAAAATGAAAAACAACAAACTTATACTGACATTTACAGAACTCATACAAGAAATTCCAAAGAATTATGAATATAAAAGAAAAGGATTTATTAAAGATATCCAACTTATAAATCCAAGAGATATAAGTAGATTATTACTAACAACAGATGACATAGACCAAATAATTTCGAAATTAGAAAAAATAGAAATTATAGGGGAAAACCCATCAAAATATTGGAATAAAGATCACATACGATGTAAATTAGATATAATCAATCCAGACTTAACCATAAAAACAGGATCTCCAAAATATGACACTTGGATTATGGAAGAATTCAAGATGCATATAAAAATCCTGACAAACCTAAATATTATTAGAAAAACAGATTCTAGACATAGGACAACAGTTTTTATTGTTCAGAAAGAATCTGAAAGGAAACATGACCAATCGAGAATGGTCATGAACTATACAAGATTGAACGACAATACCCGTGAAGATGGATATTGTATACCAAATAAAGACATTTTAATAAACAAAATACAAGGATCAAACTGGTTTTCAAAGTTTGACTTAAAATCAAGATTCTGGCAAGTTAAAATGCAGCCTGAATCTATACCTTGGACTGCATTTACATGTAGTGAAGGCCACTATGAATGGTTAGTAATGTCATTTGGCTTAAAAAATGCTCCACGAATATTCCAAAGAAAAATGGATAATATTTTCCAAAACTGTAATAAATATACATGTGTATACATAGATGACATTCTTGTTTTTTCCAAAACTACACAAGAACATATATCACATTTGTATACTGTATTAAAACTTATAGAAGCACACGGATTAATTATATCCAAGAAAAAGATAGAGTTATTAAAAAATAATATAGAATTTTCGGAAGCCATAATCGGTAAAGGAATCATAGAATTATAACTACATATAGCTAGAAAAATTCTAGAATTCCCAGACAAATTAGAAAGTTTGAAACAATTACAAGCCTTTTTAGGACATGTAAATTATGCAAGACCTTATATAAAAAATCTTTCAAAATATACTGGGCCTCTTTACAACAAGGCAAGCCCAAAGCGTAACAGGGAATTTAACATAGAAGATATAAAACAAATCCAAGAAATAAAGAAATTAGCCCAGAACTTAAAACCTTTAAGTTTACCTTTACAGACAGAATATTTAATAATCGAAACAGATGGATCTTTCTTTGGATGAGAGGAATATTATTAAGTAAAGGTAACAAATACGGAAGTAAATCTACAGAAAAAATATGTAGATATACCTCAGGAACATACAAAGAAAAAGGATACATGACATCTTTAGACTATGAGATACTAGCCATAATATAGGTTTTAGAAGCCTTTAAATTATTTATAATTTCTCAAAAGGAAATAACAATTAGAACAAATTATGAACCAATTGTAAAATATTCATACAATAAAAAAGAAAAAAGAACCATAAATAACAGATGGTTAAAATTTAAACATGTCATATCAAATTGTGGGACTAACATTATTTGGGAACACATAAAAGAAAAAAATAATTTCTTACCAGACCAGTTATCAAGATTACTAAAATAAAATCATATATGTCAATTACTAACATTTATTTTGCAGAAATGGAAGAATTAAATCCATCCAAACATTTGAAGGCATATACTACAAACAAATTTCAAACAAAGACGAAAGTCACTGAAGATCAACAAATGATTCTTGACAATATCTGGAATATGAAGACTCCTCATGAGTCTAATAAACAAAAATTGAGTGTTTTATACACTAGTACAAATGTTCACAAATGAGAAAAAAACAAAATATCTCTATTATGGCCTGTTTACAGGTCCCGATGTTGATATTTATACCACATGGGAACAAATGATCGTTAAGATCAAATATCTTGAACAAAATCCCAAATATGAGAAACCATTATACTGCTATAAATGAGTTACAAAGAGTCTTTGAAAAAGATTATATAATTTCTGAAGACATACAAAGTTTACAACAAATTTACCACAAACTTCTTTTGCCACTATAACCAAATCCAGTCCCACAAAAATGACAAATCTGGGTAATCCTAAAAATATTTACCAAAATACACCCCGCCAAGTACAATCCAAAAATCTGTAATTCTGCCCAACTTTCCAGAACAAATGACAAGAGAATTGCATTTTATACAACACCCTGTTGAACTTTCTCCACAAACTTTCAATAAACTCTGCGAATTCTTCTCGCACATCTCCAAAACAAAAAAATGAAGGGTTACAAATAAATTGGGATATCATGAGAAATACAAATATCCCTTATACAAAAAGATTTGCTTCTTGTCCACAAACAACCCATGACTGCTCATGCACAATATCCTGTGCAGTTCCACAAATTACTCTCAATCTCACAAAATACAAATACTTGACCCATGAAGATACCATATTTGATCCAAATATGTTAATAAACTATGGACTTGTCAGAAGAATCTATTTTAATGAATGGATTCAAGATGATCTTCCATAGCCTTTTGGAAGCATAATATAACAATTAACAAACATGTTAGCAACTGACATATATATGGACTTCATGTCCACTCCACCGCATTTTGAAAAAAATATTTTTGAACCCACAAAACACACTGTAGACATCAAAGCAAAATTTCTGGATACAGACTATGAAGAATGGAGAGAAAATAACAATCTAGAAAAAATGGAATATATAAAAATCAAAGAACAAATGTATAAAAGATACAGGGCCCTTAAAATTGTAGAAGAAGATGAATGGGACAACAAAGGTTCTTATCAATATGCTGAGATCCCCACAACAAAAATATTTGTCACAAAAGCCTTGAGAGACTAGGGAATAAATTACAGAAACTTTGATATATTCCATCCAAAGCCTTCCATGATAAAAAACTACAAAAAGGAAAAACAATGAAGATAAAGAAGATGTCGAATCAACCACTATGTCCACTGATGAAAATTGATTTGACAAAAGAATTGCAAGATGTCCTACTTTTCTCCGTTGGAATCTCCTTTTGAAGACAAGATGTGACACTAGTGCTTACTTTTTCAAATAAATAAATGTAAAGATATGCGTAATGCTTTTTTTAATTTTAGTGGAAGGTATCTTTTACCTTCATTTCCAAACAGATGTCTGTCTCATTTCTCTTTTTGCTCTATCTATATAAGGAGCCTACCTTGTTTGTAGTATGTATCAGAAATTAAGTATTGCATCCTCATTGTAAAAAAACCAACTGAAATATAAGTTCATACACTTAAAGGGAAAAAAATTAATCTGTCGTCTTCATGTACATTTTTTACAAAGAGACCTCTACCAGCGTGTGTAACAATTCAGGTCAGTTTGCCGATGGAAGCAAAAGTTACAAGCATGACACAAAACCAACTACTCTGAACTATATATATATAAATATATATATATAGTATCACTTAAAATAGCATAAAAAAATTCAGCCTTCTTAATTGTGAATACAAGATTATAGATTATCATAAAATGTGGATGATCACAGTTAGATGTATGAACTAACTGTAAGTGATACTTACTTGGATAGTTGGAATTTTCTTGAATTGTTAGTATCAGATATTTTTCTGAATCATTTCCCCAAAGTATGTAGTTCCCTATGGATTCTATGTGCCCTTTCAAAGTATGTAGTTCCTGGAGCCTAATCAAATACATATATCAAGAAAAGGTCATATTCAAAAGTGAAGAAGACATCAAATGACAAATATAATGAACTGCAAATTTTATCCATTTATTTACAAAACTTGCCACTTCAGCCCTTTTCTTTGCCTGCTCTATGATTTCTGAAAGCTTCTAGTAACTATTTTTATCCGCAAAGAGGTTAGCGGCTTTTGGAGGTTGCAGACAATGTAGCGTTCTTTGAGCTATAGCCCATTGGGCTTCCCTTTCTTCTCTTCCATAATCTTTCTTTGTCGTGAAGGTCGTCTGTAAATGTTTCATAGTTGTTTGAACTTATAAGCATTTCATGTTAGAAACATTTTACACTATGTACAAAAAAAATCATGTTAAAGCAACATTTTACACTATATAGTGATGATATACCTTGTTTCCTATGAAATAAATCTGTAACTAGGAAAGAAATTATTAATCTGATTCCAACTATTTGCAATTACACAATTATGTTCAAAGAACTAACCAAAGCATACAATGATGTCCAAAGAGCAAATCAAAACTGTTATTTAAACAAGCGCATTATAGTCATATTAAATATTTTGTTTACTTGGTTTTTTATTTTTGGTCAAACTTACTTAGCTAAATTATGATGCTTAAGACCAAGGGGTAAGGACCATAGGGAGCTCTACACTGTGAAAGCAAACTGATGCATCAACTTGCTTCATTTGACATTTAAATTTATGTAATCCAACTACTATCATATCAATTTATGTTAACAAACTTGGAGAATATGATTTATAAGTTTTATAATACATTAATGTAGATCTCACTGTCTAAACCAAACTTCCAAGCACTGGTTTTAGATAGACTAACATTCGCTTGCTTTTAAACCGAGAAACAACATACTGTGGGTCCACACCAATATTAACTTATCAAGTCATACTCACACCAAGGTTAACATAAAGCTCATTTACAATATTAAATGCCATAAAAGTCGCTGAGTGAAGCTAATGATAACAAGCAACCAAGAAGACCTACTCACCTTTTCATTCTACTCCAAAATTTATATGAGCACTCACTACTCATAAGCACTTTATTTCCTTAGAACATGCTCGTTCCATATCTCGCACCTTAGCATGCTCCTTTATGAATTTCGATATTATATCCTGTTATATATCATTAAAATCCCAACTTAAGTAAATAACTATCCTTTGAATCTCAACATAAATTCTTAATGTTACAGATAATTTGCTCACCAACTGTTTATACTTTATAGTACTAGACCGACCACTTGGATAAAGAACTTTTATTTGAATCTGAAGTAATCTTTCTCACATAAAAATCAATCTTGTATATTAAACGAATGTTGCTCTACTGTGGACTCCTATCTCATGTAATTTTGATTGCATTAGAACACTAAACTTCAAATATCAAGAAAAACACCTGAACACCAAGTACACCAACAACTAGAGCTTCTTATCAATAAATACACCACCTGCTCATAAAATGCTTGCAAACGCATATATCCGAAGTCACATTAAATAATACTAGTGCCTTGACATATGGAAACACTTATGCTAATCCCTCCTTGATTTAATGCTCGATATTAATTTTTCTTCTAAACCATTGATCTACAAACTCTACATGCTACCCTAACCACCTAAAGTCACCCGTGCACCTAATCACCATTGATGCTCATGGTTAATTTTTGGCACTTAACTCTAACTGTAGCATATAATATATCAGAACACTCTATATGTTCTATCCTATAGTACTCTGGACCAATGTTATTAAAAATCGTTAAATCATACGATTCAGATCGCGATTCAGATCGAATCGCACTTCTTCCGATCTGAATCGACGAAAAGATCGCCAAACGCCGAAATTGCACGATCTTTCCTTAAATCGAATCGCACGTTCTAAATCGCTGAATCTCAGATTTATCGCGTCGCACCTTCTAAAATCGAAACCCTAGAAGTCGCTTCCAGTTAAAACGACAGAATCTGAATCGAAGAGATGGAAACTTAATCGACGTGGTTGTTTTCTCTCCTATTTAAACAGCGAAATCGAAGAAGAAGTGAAGTAGCAAAGTAAAAAAAACAAATTCGAAAAGTAGGAACAAAGAAATACTTACTCGGAAGAGACTGTGAAGACATTGAGGTGAAGGAAAAAGCTCTGAAGTTACACCAGAGCAGCATACAGAAGAGAGGCAGTCCGAGATCAATAGGAATCAACTGAAGGGAAGGATTCTATAATCTTTTTTCTCCTGTTATGATCGAGTTGCTGTGCGGTATGAAATGTTAAGGAAATTGAGTTGCTGTACTGTATAATCTTTCTATAATCAATTGGTAGATTTTGAGTTGTTACTGCTGTTCGATAAATGATGAATTTTTCCTCTAGTTTTGACTGTTAAGTTCTGATTTTACAGAGAAATAACAATTTTTCATTGATATACAGCTCATTGTTTACTGTCATTGCTCACTGACTTTACTAATAATTTAATATGCACAGTTTTCAAACCTGACAGTCAAAAATGTGTTACAACTAGTACTCATGAGTCATGACGTGTTATTCTTGTGAAGTTGTATAAATGCTTTAATAAGAGTATTGGTTGTAAACCTTCATAATGTCCTTTGAAGAAAAATATATTATAATTGATAGATTTGAATTTTTAACTAACATATACATGCTTAAAATAAAAAAATTCAGATCTACGATTTACGATTTAAATCCCGATTCGATTTAATTTTCTATCTTTACGATTTACAATTTAAATCCCAAACTGACAACCTTGCTCTGGACTCCAAATCATCAAAATCAACTCCAAACTTAAACTAATTGAACATATTCTCCAAGTTTAACTTAGGGTAAATGGCTCTACATGAGCTCATCACAATCTTCATGTTACATAGCTTTTTGCAGCAATGGCCTTGCCTATAATACATAACAAACTAACCATAAGTTTTTCAAGACTGTTATTTACATATATCTTTTGAAACATGATATATAGCTATAAGTTGCCATTTGTATGATAATATTTAACAATAGGTTGTTTAACGTCACTCTCAATATATAGCTAGAACCAATTATTCAATATACGAGTACATATGCACATCCAGGTGGGTCTGCATTTAACCACAATGTGCATGCATTTTTATTTGTACCTGTGGAAGTAGATTTGATAGTAGCATCCCCACATTTGAACGCCGCCTAGGTAAAAACCGCTATTTTCTTTGTTCTGACTGCAATAAATTCTTCATACTAACTCGGAATCAGGCAAAACTTCGACCGATGAATTCCTACCTAAATTACAGACAATATGGTACACTCCGATACTTCATCTTGTGAACGCACACTGTAGTTCTCCAAGGGGACTGACAGTTTACTTAGAAAATAACATGGCACAACATCCTCATATTTGAACTCCGCCTAATGCAGAATATGTTATTTTTTTATTCAGACTGCTATATTTTCTTCATACTAACTTGGAATTCGGCGAGACTTCGACAGATTAACTCCCACCTAAATTACGGACAATATGGAACACTCGAATACTTCATCTTATGAACGCACACTGTAGTTCTCCATGGGGACTGACAGTTGTACTTAGAAAATAACAGGCTAACACATCCCCATTTTTCAACTCCGCCTAGTGGAGAAGCCGCTATTTTTTTTGTTCAGACTGCAATAACTTCTTCATACTAACTCGGAATTAGGCGATACTTCGACCGATGAACTCCCACCAAAATTACGGACAATACGGTATAGTATAATACTTCATCTTGTGAACGCACACTGTAGTACTCCATGGTGACTGACAGTTGTACTTAGAAAATAACATGCTATATCCCCACTTCAATGCTCACTGTAGCTCTCCATGATGACTAATAGTTGTACTTAGAAAAAAACAGACTACATCCTCATATTTGAACTTTGCCTAGGAAAAAGCCGCAATTTTTTTGTTCAGACTGCAATAACTTCTTCATACTAACTCGGAATCAGACAAAACTTCGACCGATGAACTCCCACCTAAATTACGAACAATATAGTACACTCGGATACTTCATCTTGTGAACGCACACTGTAGTTCTTCATGGGGACTGACAGTTTACTTAGAAAATAACATGCTACCACATCCCCATATTTGAACTCCGCCTAGTGCAGAAGCCGCTATTTTTTTGTTCAGTCTGCAATAACTTCTTCATACTAATTCGAAACCCGGCCAGACTTCGACCGATTAACTCTCACCTAAATTACGGACAATATGGAACACTGTATACTTCATCTTGTGAACGCACACTGTAGTTCTCCATGTGGACTGACAGTTGTACTTAGAAAATAAGAGGCTACCACATCCCCATATTTGAACTCTACCTAGTGCAGAAGCCGCTATTTTTTTTTGTTCAGACTGCAATAACTTCTTCATACTAATTTGGAATCCGGCGAGACTTCGACAGATTAACTCCCACCTAAATTACGGACAATATGTAACACTCGGATACTTCATCTTGTGAACGCACATTGTAGTTCTCCATGGGGACTGACAGTTGTACTTAGAAAATAATAGGCTACCACATTCCCGTATTTGAACTCTGCCTAGTACATAAGCCGCTATTTTTTTATTCAGACTGCTATATTTTCTTCATACTAACTCGGAATCTGACGAGATTTCGACCAATTAACTCCCACCTAAATTACGGACAATATGGAACACTCGGATACTTCATCTTCTGAACGCACACTGTAGTTCTCCATGGGAACTGACAGTTGTACTTAGAAAATAACAGGCTACCACATCCCCATATTTGAACTCCGCCTAGTGTAGAAGCCGCTATTTTTTTGTTCAAACTGCAATAACTTCTTCATACTAATTCAGAATCCGATGAGACTTCGACCAATTAACTTCCACCTAAATTACAGACAATATGGAACACTCGGATACTTCATCTTGTGAACGCATACTGTAGTTCTCCACGGGCACTGACAGTTGTACTTAGAAAATAACAGGATACCACATCCCCATATTTGAACTCCGCCAAGTGCAGAAGCCGCTATTTTTTTGTTCAGACTGCAATATTTTCTTCATACTAACTCGGAATCCGGCGAGACTTCGACCGATTAACTCCCACCTAAATTACGAACAATATGAAACACTCGGATACTTCATCTTGTGAACGTACACTGTAGTTCTCCATAGGGACTGGCAGTTGTACTTAGAAAATAACAGGCTATTTTCCCATATTTGAATTCTATTTCTCTATAAGATGTAAAAGGGTATATTCGGAATTTCAAAAGGACACTGAGTAAATCTATTCAATGAATTCTCTTTATTAGTAGTAAAGATAAAGATAGAGTAAATGATTTTCATTATTATAATGAGGGGTATTTCTGGTATTTCAAAAAGACACGGTTGAATTCTTATTCAAGGAATTCTCATTATTAGTAGTATAAAGATGTGATGTTGACATAACATTCCATGGGGACTAACAGTTGTACTTAGAAAATAATAGGCTACCACATCCCCATATTTGAACTCCGCCTAGTGCACAAGCCGCTATTTTTTTTGTTCAAACTGCAATAACTTCTTCATACTAATTCAGAATCCGGTGAGACTTCGACCAATTAACTCCCACCTAAATTACGGACAATATGGAACACTCGGATACTTCATCTTCTTAATGCACACTGTAGTTCTCCTTGGGAACTGACAGTTGTACTTAGAAAATAACAGGCTACCACATCCCCAGATTTGAACTCCGCCTAGTGCAGAAGCCGTTATTTTTTTTGTTCAAACTGCAATAACTTCTTCATTCTAATTCGGAATCTGGTGAGACTTCGACCAATTAACTCCCACCTAAATTACGGACAATATGGAACACTCGGATACTTCATCTTGTGAATGCATACTTTAGTTCTCCATGGACACTGACAGTTGTACTTAGAAAATAACAGGATACCACATCCCCATATTTGAACTCCGCCTAGTGCAGAAGCCGCTATTTTTTTGTTCAGACTGCAATATTTTCTTCATACTAACTCGGAATCCGGCGAGACTTCGACCGATTAACTCCTACCTAAATTACGGACAATATGAAACACTCGGATATTTCATCTTGTGAACATACACTGTAGCTCTCCATGGGGACTGACAGTTGTACTTAGAAAATAACAGGCTATCTTCCCATATTTGAATACTATTTTTCTATAAGATGTAAAAGGGTATATTTGGAATTTCAAAAAGACACTGAGTAAATCTATTCAATAAATTCTCTTTATTAGTAGTAAAGATAAAAATAGAGTGAACGATTTTCATTATTATAATGAGGGGTATTTCTGGTATTTCAAAAAGACACGGTTGAATTCCTATTCAAGGAATTCTCATTATTAGTAGTAAAGATATCTAGCTCTAACGAATGACTGCTTCCGATTTTGGCTTCAATCCTGCTGTTAAACTACAAGATAACCTAGTTTCGTAAGCTACAAACATACTGCATAAAAAATGTAACTTTAGTTTGCACTACTTCAAGTATTTAATAACACGCACAAAGACAAGATAGAATCAGAATTTTGAAGTTCACCATGATGCAGGCCGAGTGCTTTTTATTTCATTTTTTCCAATTTTTGAGACATTAGATTGTAAATTAAACAAACATCTTGCACATAAGTATGTAATCATAAACTTAAACAATTCAGTTACTTAACTATAATATCATATGTAGTGAAACATAAAAAATACAAAAGCAATGGGTTGTTGAAGTAATCAAACAAACACCTTGCATTCACATAGCACAATATAATTGTAAAAAAATTAAATCAAAAATGATAATGAATCAAAAAAAAATCTAAGATTTCATCGGTTACCCAAAGGCTTGGCTTGGATTTTTTAGTTTGTATGGGCGAGAGGTACATGTGTAAGGTTTATGGCCGGCACACTCACAATTGAAGCATTTGATAGGGTCTTGACAGTCCTTGGCTCTATGAGAAGATCCACCATAGCAGTAGCAGATCGTTGTTGTACTTAGTCGATGAATCCACGAATTGCAATTTGCCATAGGTCGATTGAAATTAGGGCTTGCTTGTGGCATTACAGAGGAGATAGCTTGAGCGTAAGCCCGCTTGAAAGAAGAAATAGTGGGAGGAGGAGCGGGATTAGAACGAGAAAAAAGTTTAACTTAGGGTATTGGTAATTTTCGTGGAAGAGATGAGTGAAGGAAAATTATAAAAAACGAATGGTACGGGCGTGATGATGCCATTCATTTCGTGAGTCTCTTTTTTTTACAAATTGTATAGGTTAAACTCCATCGAAAAAATATGATTCGCACGAATATTCAACTGTATTTGTATGTTGAAATGATATGCAACTAGTTTTAATTTTACTTCTTAATTGCAACATCTATTTTTATGTTAGTTTGTATTTTTATTTCTATTATTAATTAATAAAGAATGAATTTATTTTTTTATTAGTTTGAATTTTTATTTCTGTTATTAATTAATAAAAGACGACTTTGAAAAATGTATTATTTGTTTGATCCTATTTTTAAGTGATATTAAGACTTCGATAATATCCATAGAGAGATGTTTTGAATTGGTAAAGGAAACTTATCTGTTAGATCCTATTTTTAAGTGATATTAATATTTAATAATATTTAATAAAGGAAACTTATCTGTTAGATCGGTGTAAGGAAGTTCCTTAGCCTGACCATTTGTTGGAAATCCAAAAAAACAATACGAACCTTGTACGGTTTTAGTTGTATAACCTGCTATGGAATGTGGCGGTAACCTGCTATTGAACATAGTAGCTATAGTAGGCATACAATAATGGTTGTATGTTGGCTAAGATTAATATTATACTTTCGAAATGTTTTCCACTATGCACTAGTAATAATATCGAATGATTTTGCGTAGTAAGCATGTTTGACTATCATAAGAAGAAATCTCCTCCAATTCTGTGTTTGCATTGTGTGTGACGGGAGGTCTTATGGTAGTTTCATTTTCCAAAAGCATTGCGGATGTCTTTTACTTCCTTTGTTGTTGTTGTTTTAAAGATAAATAACTGTTTTTAGTTCTCACACCAGTCACCATGATTGACCTGGAGTTTATTGTTTCCTTCCTAAACTCTGGGTGCCCATAATTTTCCACACGGGCAGCCTAGAGTCAGGTTATCAGGTCATTCTGGATTTCAGGAGGCTTTGGAGCTTAAGTGGCGAGCTGGATGGCGAGACGTACCACTTGTATATGATATTATTTATTCCGCTGTGTATTCTGTATGAGGACAAGTTTGTATAACTGTCCATTGATGTATTGTGTTATATATTGACTCTGATGATGTGATGTAATGTATAAAATGATATAGTTCTTGATTTAAAGATTATTCATTTATCTATTATATGTTGTTCCGCTGCAATATGTGAGATTCTGATATTGTTTCTGTTGTTTCTTCTTTCTTTTTCTTCTGTCTTCTTCTACCTCTTCTTTCTAACCATAACAATTCGGTTTTTCGCCATTTGATTGCTCGGCAATTGATACAGTGGACGTATTAATGTCGATTTTCGGAAGTCGAAAATCCTAAATCATTACATGTGGTATCAGAGCATATGGTTAAGCATTAACCTTGGCTCTATTGGGAATTAATCATTAGAGATAGAGTCAGTAGTACTCTAGAATGAGTGTGGGTGTAATAATAGATATGAGCGCGTATTTGTTAGTGAATATGAAATTGTTTTATATTGTGTTGACTTATCGGTTGATTGTTTATAGATTCTGGTCGGTGCAGTCTAGCTAACTGTAATCGATAGGGGTTTCTAAACTCTTAAACAAGATGAACCGACACAGTATCATTTTAAATTGGGTAAATGAAATAATTTTACCTCGATTATATTTTGTATATAAAGGAAATAATTTTTCAGAATTATTAAAGTGTATATAAAATTGAATTGTTAGTGGTTGAAAATGTAAGAATATATATGAGTTAATAAAAGTTGTTTGAATAATCTAAATAAAAACAACAATTGTAAAAGAATGAAGTATATAAGCAAATGAATTATAAGTATGGAATTATAATTAATATGATTGGCAGTTGTGAAATAATCTTGTATAAGTAAAGTTAAATAGTGAAATTATATGAGAAAAAGATTTATAAATGTGATTTATAAATAAAAGGGAATTTTAAAGGAATATTAAGCACTGAATTCACTACTGTTACTGGGAAATAATAAGGGTGATGACTGCAGCATCATCAGTATCATTTTCGAGTTTCTGTGTGATGGATTTGCTACCATAGTAAATTGAAGATTGAAGTTTTTGTTGTGATAAACAAATTTGAAATTAAAATTCAAGTTGTAATTGATAATTATAAGTGAAATGAGTTTTATACTTATAATATGATTTGGAAGTTAAATGAATAAGCTGTGTAACTTATAAAAATGAGAAGATGTAAGTGAAACCAAATGATAAAATGGTTAAACGAATTTTGTTAAGCAAAATGAGATATGAATTTGATAGTGATATGAAATTTGACTTTGGTAAAAGTTAAATAGAATTTACTTTAGAATTGGAATCTGAATTTGATTTATAAGTGGAAATTCAAATTAAGTTAAACAAATGATGTTTGAAATGGAATGTAACTTAAGTGATGTTGAATGAAGTTGATCTTGGTATCGAAGTAAAAATAACAAAGTGAATTAAATGGATGTGAACTTGAGTTATATAAATGAAATTCAACTTTATTTGTAAAATAAATTAGCAATTGAATTGAACTAATGGATTGAATGTTAATCAATCTAATGTAAATAAATTGATATGGAATAACGGATGTAAGTGTTAATTCATTAAAGCTAATTGAAAGTGTTGAACCAAAATTGAATGTAAATTTAATAATTTGGTTGTGTTGGTTATGATTTGATTGTTATATGATTGTTGGTTGATTGTATATAGTATAATTCATTAAGTGTTAATGAAATTGAATTGATAAAAATTGAAAGCTATGTAATTGGAATTTGAATTGGAAGTGAACCAACTTGAATTTAAATTAGTGAATGTAAACTAATTGAAAATGAATAAATGAATGTCGTTGTATATGAATTGGTTGTAAACAATTACAAGTGATGTCGAAATTTTATAAGTTGCTTATAAACCTTGTTTAGTATGCATTTCTTTTAATATGCATGTGTTGTAGTTGTTTAAAAGAGTAAATTGTTAATAACTTTATATATATGTCACTTACGTGTTTCAATTGAGTAAGTACAGGTGTCGGGCTATCGTTTGGCTGGATTTGGTCGCGCTAAAATGCTTAATAAATAACTGCTTTACTTAAAAATGCTAAAAGGTACGACATACTTGGGGATACATGTGTCATAACCGACACAGTGACATCATCCATTCCTATTGTTGCTCCTCATTGCCTCATTCCAATCTCCTCCATACCTTCACACTCCTCGACTATACCTCCTGATACTGTTTATCAGGATGAACAACAAGATAAAGAACAGCACACCAAAATCCCCCAAACTGTAGTAGCACCCCCTCTACCATATGAACACATCCACTTATCCCCTGACATTAACAACAAGCTTGTTGAACAAAATATTATTCACCATGATACTTTTCAAGATCAAAATACCGGCCTCAGACTGCTTTTTCACCAGGACTCCCCTGACACAACCAATTATAATGTACATCCCAACAACCAACCATCCACATCCAAATCTACCACTCCCATTTTCTCATCAAATCCAGCTCAAAGTAAGAAAAAGAAAAACAAGAAAAATTACAAAAACAAGGTAAACAAAGATAGCGAAGTAGTTGAGGATTACGATGAAGGGCACACATACCAGATTGAGGATATTTTGAGTAACATCACCAGTTCAGAAGATAATGAAGTACAAACAAAACAGCTAAACCTAGTAGGACAAAGGAAATCGGGTAGGAAGAAGAAACACTATATCTCCAATGCTTGACAACATAGGTGCATGGAATATAAGGGGAGCACATCTTCCGTTAAAACAACTGGAAGCAAAAAACATGATCAGAAACAACAATCTGCATATGCTCGGCATATTGGAAACAAAACTAAACAAAGCTCAAACCCTGAAAATGTGTAATTATATCAACCCCCTATGGAACTTCACTCACAATCTTGATCATGCTGTTTATGGCCGGGTGGTGGTGCTATGGAACCTTCTTTCATACAACACTGTCACCATCTCGGCTTCTGATCAATATATCCACCTTTATGTCACTCATATACCGACCTCAACCTGTTTCTACTTAACTTACATATATGCTTCGTGTAGCAAACAAACCAGAACACATCTTCACAACTTCATCCAATCTCAAAATAATACCAGTGGCCCATGGATCCTTATTGGCGACTTCAACTGTATGTATACATCGACTCAGAAATATGGTGGTAATCCTTTATCCATTCACGACATTAGGCCTTTGTCTCAAACATTGCAAATAGCGGCGCTTCACAAAATTCCCTCTGTTGGCCCAATTTACACTTGGAACAACTGAAATAAAAACAAACGTACTTTTTGCACCCTCGACCATTCTCTTTTCAATATGCATGCCCTCACTACCTGGCCTAATCTATCATCATCTATCCTACACCCAGGAATATCTGACCATAGTCCTCTTATCCTCTCATGGGGATTGAAAACTACGAAATACCGTGCCTCATTTAAATTTTTTAATTTTTGGACTAAACATGCACAATTCTTTGACATTTTTTTGCAGGGATGGAACACTCACACATATGGCAATCCTATGTACGTTCTTCAGGCTAAGCTTAAGAATACAAAACAATGTTTGAAAAAATGGGCTCTTTCTACTTTTGGCAAAGGAACTTCAAAATCAGATCAGCTGAGACATGATCTCCACATGGCTCAACTGGACATGCTTACCTCCCCTGGTAATATTGATCTGTCTGAAAGAGAGGAATTCATTAATAATCAACTGAGACATGCTCATCAATATGAATTGGATAGGAATAAAGAAATGCTTGGCAAAGAGAAGTTTCTCCATGGTGACAAGAACTCGACATTCTTTCAAAATGCACTCTGCATCAATAGATCCGCAAAAAAATCACCTCTACTGTTGACATGGATGGCGAGCTCCCAACTGAAAATAGTCTCATTGATGAAGCCTTCGTTAATTACTTCAAAGTGTGTTTTTCCAACTCTGGCCATATACAGAACCTTGCTAACATTACCAATTTAAACTTTCCAAAGATTGCCGACGAAGACGCTATTAACCTTATCACATCAGTTACATACGATGAGATCAAGAAGGCTTTATTTGATCTAAATCCTGACAGTGTGGGGGGACCCGATGGTTTCAATACAAAATTTTTCACTACTACTTGGTCTACCATCGATGTCATTTTCGTCAAGGCTATAAAATACTTCTTCTCCACAAATATTTTACTCCGGGGTATTAACGCCACAAACATTGCTTTAATTCCCAAAATCGACTCGCCCACTACTGTCACACATTACAGACCGATTTCTTGCTGTAATGTGATATACAGGTGCATCACCAAAGTTCTTGCGAATAGATTAAAACCTGTGTTGAATAAAATCATATCTCCTAATCAAACTGCTTTTCTTCATGGTAGAAATATCACTGACAATATCCTGCTCACCCATGAATTACTTCGTGGATATAACCATACGAATATATCCCCGCGATGTATGCTGAAACTGGATATTCAAAAGGCGTTTGACTCTATTGAGTGGTTTTCTATTGTTGCTATTATGTCCAGAATGAGAATACCTGAATATTACATTGCATGGATATACACTTGCATTTCCAATGCCACATACACTATTAAGATTAATGGCCATTCCGCGGGGTATTTCAAATCGAGTAGGGGAATTCGACAGGGTGACCCGATCTCCCCTTACATATTTATCATGGTGATGGAGCTGCTTAATTCCATATTCACCAAACATGTGTTAAATAAGACTTTCAAGCTCCACCCAAAGTGTAAGAATCCAATTATTACCTCTCTCATGTTCGCTGACGACATTGTTGTATTTGCCAAGCCTGATGTTGGTACCATTTCTGCCATCAACGATACGCTTATTCAATTGCTCGATATGACTGGGTTTCATATTAATAAGAATAAGTCGCATATACTTATTGCGGGCCTTAGTGATTATGATAAAGGCCATATCACTACTCTATCGGGTCTTCATACAATGCCTGCTGATGCTGTTTACTTGGGAATTCCTCTCACTAAAGCTAGGATCAGTACTACTCAATGCGTCCCCATGTATGAAAAGATTATTGCTAAACTTAAAACTTGGCCTACACACCTCCTCTCTCAAGCAGGTAGAATTTCAATTGTTAAATCTATTATTTTCGGCATAACAACATACTGGGCTCGCATTTTTATATTGCCTAAAAAATTAATATCCATGGTTAATGCGGCTATGAGCCATTTCTTATGGCATGGGGATTGCAATTCTCGCAAACCTATTCCCATTGCTTTCTCCAAGATTTGCAGACCGAGGAAACAAGGGGGATTGGGTATTATCAATTTACGATATTGGAATTTCGCGGCGGCATCCAAACATATCAACGATATACTCTCTAACAATATGAATTTATGGATACGCTGGTTAAGATCGAACTACCTTTTCAATAAAAATTTCTGGAGTGCCTGTCCCACTGCCACTTCTAGCTACTTCTGGCGAAACATCCTTAGTATTCGTGATATCATTCTTCCACACATTAAATACAATATTTTCTACGATCAGCCCATCTCTTTTTGGCATTCACCGTGGTCATCTAATGGTGTCATTCTAAACAAGGTGCTCAGTAATATGGAAAAGATATCCACTGGGATTCCTGATGGCGCAAACATTCGACATTTCATCAACCATGGGGTGATTCAATTACCATATGCTGCATCTACCGAGGTTAGAAATCTCTGGAGGAAGATTACTCAGGTTAACCATATTAACACTGTGCACTTTATACAATGGACCGACAAATGCACACCTCACTGCTTCGCAACTATATACAAAGCCATTCTCCCAGATAATAATAATAATTACAATATATGGTATCGCCGAATATGGAATAATCTCGGATCTGAAAAAGAAAACTTCAGTCTCTGGAAAACTATACATAACTCTCTGCTAACTAGAGACAAACTTTTGGAGAGGGGATTCATTGCGTCTAATACCTGCATTTTCTGCAATACACAATCCGAGAGCAAGGACCACATCTTCTTCCAATGTACGTTTACTTATCGACTATGGAAGGCTGTTATTCTTGCCGCTGAAATATATTACCCTAACACGAGACGAGAGCAACAATGGTTTGAGATATTTCAACGATCCAGATGGCGAAATAAAAAGGGAGAGCGAATGCTTATTATCATCATATGTTTTGTCTCTGCTATTTGGCGTGAAAGGAACGCTCATATTTTTGAAAACAAGATGAAAAACAGAAGGGAGTTGATCGCTGAGATGAACGGTGCTTTTAAGAAACGTGTGAGATGGCTTCAATCAGTTGGACATATTAGCTTTACGGTGCATTAATTACTCTGGTATTTGGGCTAGACGGGCCTAAATCCTATTTTAATTAATGTCTTACTATTTCGCAGTTTTGGATGTTTTTTTTGATTTACTTTTGTTTTCGATCCTTTGTTAACTCATTTCTGCAATTACTTCATTTTAATCTGATCTGGTAGAGCCCAGTATAAAATACTCGTTTACCTTTAAAAAAAATAGGAAATATGAACTATTTTTCTGCTTTTCCGCCCGTGTGGGTTGATGTATATATATTTATGTCTATTGTGATCCTACTACGATCGAACCGCGCAAAGGAGGCTATGGAGAATTTTTCTGAAAATTTAAGGCATTAGAAAATTTTCGTGAAATTTTGGAAAATTTGTGAAAACTAAATTTTGGATTTGGAGTTAAAAGTTAAACGATATAGTTTGTTTTGAAAAGTATAACTAAGTATAGATTTGAAAAACTTAGTAAAGTTTTGAAAGAGTTTAACTATTGGATTTTGGGGAAGTTGTACACTTAAGTGATTTTGAAATCTAATTTGAACGAATTGTTTGAAAAGATAATGGATTTTTGTTACTTTTTCCTACTTTGCAATTTCGAGGACGAAATTCTTTTAAGGGGGGAAGATTGTAACGACACAGAATTTCTGTCATTTGAAATTCAAATATTTAATTGATTTTAAATATTAACAAGTAAGATTTGTAAGTCGAATAAATTATTTTTCGAATATAGTGATTTAATTGGATAATTAAATCGATAATTTAATATTTGAAATTCCAGAAATAATTGGAAATCGGGTTTAATGTGATTAAAATTGATTTATAAAGTTATATTAAATCATATTGGAGTTAGAATGATGTGATAGAACTTTTAAAATTGAATTTAAAGTTAATTTGTAGAAATTGAATATTTTAATATTTAATTGACGAGTGAAAATGAATATTTTTCAAGCAGTCTCGGATTTCGACGAAACTAGTTTCATCGGATCCGTAATGTTATATTATTGTAAGGTTTCAAATTTCGTGTCAATCGGAGTTGTCGTTTGTCCGGGGCAAGCCAAAACGCATCGAAATCGTTTTAATCGATTTAATTTAAATTTGATCGTTTATTTCCGTAACTCGCACATATGACCGAATTAGCTCCCGAAACACGTTCCATTGTGTTCGGAACGCGGGTAAAACCTTAGAAACGCCAGTCGGCACGCTTGATTTCGAGTTTGGAAAATTTTCGATGAATAGTGTTTCGTAAATTTTCTATAAAAGGCCACAACATTTCACAATTTTCAAGCAAACCCTAGCTTCATTAGCAGGCCGCCGTTTCTATTCCAATGGCCAAAAATTTGTTCTCTTTCACCCTCAATCTCTCTCAATCCCTCGATTATTTTGAAAACCTTCCAACTAGAAACTTGTAGAGGATCGCAAGTGCTTCCAATCCATACGGTGATGATCGTCTCCGGCAAAGCCAATCAACGACGATCTACGTTTGAACGCGCCGTGTTCGTTCACATTTATCACAATGAGGGGAGGGTCGAGTGGGCATGCGTTCTGGACGGAGGTGGAGGTGGCTGAGGCGTTTCGTGTGGTGGTGGTTTGATGGACTCTCGGCGTTCGTCTGATGAGCGACGGCGAACCCTAGTTCGCGTGATGATGGGTTCGTTTGAACCTGTACGCGCGCGTGCAAGAAGATACAAAACATGGCCAGATTTTGATCTCTAGCAACGTGTGGCCAGGATTTGTTTTAGGGTAAATAAAAAAAAGAAAATTGTAAATAATTGTATATTAAATTCGTTCGAATTTTAAAAATGCATAACTTTTTGATGCGAGGTCGAAAACTGACGAAACGAATTACGTCGGGTTCATTTTGATGAGCACTACGCAATGGAGCTAGATTGGAGTTGATTGGAGCCAGTGATAACTTTGAGTAAAATTAAACGTGCGTTTAATTTTATTTGAAACGAAATACTGCAACCGTTATTGAAAACAAGGTGAGAACTTCTCACTCAATCGAATTTTGTTTCGATTTAAATTTTAAATAGTTAAATTTAAAATTGATTTGATTGTGTGATTGGATGATAAATTGTTATCTATTGTGCTGAAATAGACCCTATACGCCGTATATTAAGCGGAGGTTATTTATTAAAAACATATACCGCGATAATTCCACCGTGAAGTGGAATTGGTATTATATATGTATTTGGAGTTGATTTCCCGCATTATATAGCGGATGAGACCCTATTGCTCCGCATAATAGCGGATAATATTTATAAATCCCATACAAGGTTTTAAATATCGGATTTCGGTCACGTTTCGTCTCGAGATTTTTACACAAGTTATCTCGTATCGGGAGAGATCTCGGACGAGACGAGTACGTATCGGGTGTACATCTCGGATTGACATCTCGGATCTTATAATGCATCTCGGGAATATCTCGGATGTACTTATGTGTTTAAAATTGATGTGTCAAAAATTTATTTAACGATTATAACTTTCTTATTAAAAATAAAAATGGTAACATACTTGATTTACATGAACAAAGAAATATTTTTAGAAGAGTAGTAGCTTGATTGGCTTAATTGATTTGGTAATGAATCTAATGATTGAATAATATCCTTTTATTTGAACGTAATAAAGAAGTGAAACCTTTCGCTATGACTCATTAAGATAAAAAGTAAAGAATATGTTCAAGAAGTTGGTAAATTATAATTGGATTGAGTAGTTTCTTTTGAATCAATATGAAAATAAAAATTATTATGGAAAATAAGAAAAATGTATAACTTCGGGTGAGATCTCGGATTGAGATTTTGATCCATATATCGGGTGAGATTTGAATATCTCGGACGAGATGAGTGTCGAGGGAGATATGGAGGAGATTTGATGTCTCGTCTCGTTTAAGTGTGAAAATGAGATCTCGGGCGAGATCTCGGGCGAGATATAGGAGATTTAAAACCTTGATCCCATATACCGCGATATTCCACATCGAAGTGGAATTGGTATTGTGCTAACATCTGTGGATGCAGGGAAACAGGTTGGAGGGATCCAACTGGATTCCTCAAACATTTGAATTTGTTTCATATGTTGTGTGTTGATTATTTATAATCTCCATGTGATTATATTTGTGAATTGGAATTGTTGAAGGCTAAAATTTAGCCGAATATATTTTTGGTATCGTTGGATACCAGAAATAAATAAAATTGGATTTTTTTGAAATTCAAGTTGAAAATTTATTGTGAAAATTTATTTTTGAGAATTGGATAAATTTAAAAGGAGTTTTAAAAAGATAAAAGTTTATTTTTGGACTATATTGAATTAAATTCCAAATTTTGGGAAAAAGCCTTAATGAATGGATTTCGGGTAATATTATTTATAAGTTAAAGGATTTATTTAAAATTGGTTTTAAATAGATTTGAAGAGATAAAGAAATTTATTTTAAAAAAAGGAAATAACTTTGGAAATTTATCTGACTTTGAATTAGTGAGATAATTAAAGTAATCCTACTTATGGATGTTTGGATTATATTGGATGTTGAATTGTTTGATATCCCAAATATGTGATGTTTTGTGATATATCCTGATTTGTGCTGTGATCGGTAATTTGTTTATCTGTGATATATATATATATATATATATATATATATATATATATATATATCTGTGATCTGTGAATGAAAGATAAGCGTTATAGTGTATACCGCTTATCAATTATATTGTTATATTTGATCTGTGATGGTTGAATGTGTTGCACTATTGTGTTAAACCCGTGGACTACACAATACACACACAAATGTGGATTTCACGTGGAAATCGGTTAAGTCACAGATTTTTATCAATTTTGGAAATTGAATTTTTGAATCCAAAATAGTTTTGGAATTGGAATTGGAATTGGAAGCTTTTGAAAATGAGTTTCAAAAATAAAAGTTATTTTAAATAACTTAATAAAATTGTAATTTAAATCATTTGATTTAAATTTTGAATTCAATATTTTGAAATTGAATTCAATAATTTGGGAATTTTGATCTAAAAGAATATATAAGTGTAAGAGGTGTTTATATGGGTTTTTAACCATTTAAAATATGGTTTTGGAAATTTAAATTTAAATTCAAGTTTTATACTTGGATAGCTTTAACCTGCGTAATTGTAACCAGTTTTTCCCAAAATAAAAACTATCTGTTTTCAAATAATAATAGCTTTCATAAAGTGAAAAGATTTCCAATTTGTATCGAAACATTTCTAGTTGAAATGAAATTGTAAATAGTTTGGAAAAACTATGAATTAACCTTTGTAAAGATGATTAAACTTTATTTTGAAATCAAAGAAGATTTTAAAAGGTGTATCTTTTATATTATAAAAGACTTGAATTGTGAATAGTTTTGAAGCTATAAATTAAATCTTAATTTAAAGATTTAATGGGTTAATCCAATTGAAATGGAAATTGATTTGGAAATCTGTGAATGAATCTTTGTGAAACTGGGTAAACTTTGTGAAGTAAATCTTTTTGTTTAAAGATTTAAGATGGTAATTTGTTTAAACCATTTAAAGGAAAGGATTTGGGTAATAAGTTGTGACTTAATTGAAATCCCAATATCCATATGATTTTAAATATTGTGCTCACTATTCGGGTTAGCCGGGAAAAGACCTTTGTGTCATATAACCCATTTCGAATTAGTGATACGTCGTAAAAGGATAAAATTTGAAGACCGGTGTGAAGACCGGGTATTTTCGAAAATGAAAGGACAACCTGTCGAATGTCTCTGCACCGAGTTGCTCCGGTATAGAGATTTATATCACTCTTCTTGTGATGGGAAGTCCGGACGTGATTAGTGAATATCTGGATTACAAGGGCTTCTTTGGAAGTGCCTTCGGTTCCGTTCGATCCTAGAACGGACTTGTATGGATGTGTGTCTGACATTACACTTTGAGATGTAAAGCTGGTTTCTATCAAATACATTTCTGTTGGTGGCGGAGAATTTATTCTCTTAGCTTAACACCCTTCTCTGAGACGTACGAGCTCAGAGGTTATGTAGTTGATGGTTACTAGTGATACATTCCCAATTTGGTAATGTGGCATACGAAGTGCTGTTGATCATTTGTTGATCAAAGCGTGGCTTTGTGAAAGGTGATATCATGGTATGGAGCCCAGATATTTTACCTATGTTGATGCTGCAAATTTTTTATACTTTGTGGTTGTTGCTTTGTGGTTGAGGATCCTCGGATAAAGGTCGGTAACGACCGGGGGATGGCATAGCTTGTGTGTTAGCTACCTAGTTACAGCTGTACAGCGTGAGGTAGCGTCGGCCTTGTGTTTGCAGAGAGCAGGTTGACTCTCGGGGCGTCTTTCTAGAGGCGTTTCCATTTTGGTGTAAGGAAGTTCCTTAGCCTGACCATTTGTTGGAAATCCAAAGAAACAATACGAACCTTGTACGGTTTTAGTTGTATAACCTGCTATGGAATGTGGCGGTAACCTGCTATTGAACATAGTAGCTATAGTAGGCATACAATAATGGTTGTATGTTGGCTAAGATTAATATTATACTTTCGAAATGTTTTCCACTATGCACTAGTAATAATATCGAATGATTTTGCGTAGTAAGCATGTTTGACTATCATAAGAAGAAATCTCCTCTAATTCTGCGTTTGCATTGTGTGTGTGGCGGGAGGTCTTATGGTAGTTTCATTTTCCAAAAGCATTGCGGATGTCTTTTACTTCCTTTGTTGTTGTTGTTTTAAAGATAAATAACTGTTTTTAGTTCTCACACCAGTCACTATGACTGACCTGGAGTTTATTGTTTCCTTCCTAAACTCTGGGTGCCCATAATTTTCCACACGGGTAGCCTAGAGTCAGGTTATCAGGTCATTCTGGATTTCAGAAGGCTTTGGAGCTCAAGTGGCGAGCTGGATGGCGAGACGTACCACTTGTATATGATATTATTTATTCCGTTGTGTATTCTGTATGAGGACAAGTTTGTATAACTGTCCATTGATGTATTGTGTTATATATTGACTCTGATGATGTGATGTAATGTATAAAATGATATAGTTCTTGATTTAAAGATTATTCATTTATCTATTATATGTTGTTCCGCTGCGATATGTGAGATTTTGATATTGTTTCTGTTGTTTCTTCTTTCTTTTTCTTTTGTCTTCTTCTACCTCTTCTTTCTAAACATAACAATTCGGTTTTCCAGCATTTGATTGCTCAGCAGTTGATACAATGGACGTATTAATGTCGATTTTCGGAAGTCGAAAATCCTGAATCGTTACAATTTACTACCACAATAACAGGTTTTCTTGTAGTGACTAATTTATTCCGATTGATTTCTATTTAAGTGTTTTGTCTATTATACATGGCTTGTCCGATAATTCCATATGTTCATACGATATATCCAACATCCTCCTAGGTATAAATATATATATATTCATGTAACGACCCGTATTTTACGTATCGGAGGATCGTAAAATATTTTTATTTTATTCATCTGAGGTCATATGGTTCTATAATTATGGAATATGACTCTTATGGACATTTTACACACTTATGACTTTTTTTGAATTTCTATGTGCCAAACCCTGTAAATTTTGTTTGAGCTATAACTTTTGATTGGAATCGAATTAGGTTCTCAAACTAGTTTCATTGCTTTAGGATGATGGTTTCTCATTCCGTAGACTGGTCATAATAGAAAAAAAACTTACGGTTAGGAAGTTATGCCTGTTTTAACTTTAGACAGTTACTAGCCAGAATTAGTATGTAATTAATTAAGCTCATGATTAGGCCCATTAGTCTAATTCGAGATTACTATAAATAAGGGCTGTAGGAGTAAAATTAAAAGCTTTTCCCAATCTTCCAAATCAGATCTAAACCTGCATTAACCCTAGATTCATCCAAAATTACCTAAATTACTCTCTAAATCAAACCAAATTGAAGATTAGTGAATAGATCGTTTATTAGAAGATAATGACCATCATCTTGGTTGATTCAAATTGCATTTCATTGCTACCCACTTTGGATCGAGACTCAAATTGGTTGAATTTGGTAATTGGTGAGTAGTTTATGCGTTCTCACGATCCTATGCATGTTTTTATTGTAGAATTATAGGTTTTAACATGATTTTTGATATTAAATCATTTTCTAACTTTAATCACATGTTAACATATGTTTATGACCTAAATTGATGAATTCTAATATGATTTGTAGAAATGGCTTTGTAATTCACCTTATTCATGTTCATTGATTGTTTAGATTTGGATTAAAATTTGTTTGATTGTTATAATTCTATGTATTGCTAGTTTAAATGGATGTAATTTCATGTTATTCCATGTTTGTATGTTGTGCTTTCATGTTGCTTGCTAGTGTTTTGGATATTTAGGAAGATAATGATCAGAATTTGACGAAACTTAAAAAGGAGGCTCTGGAGTATAGGAAGATCTTGGGGTTCAAGTTGCACGTCCAAATTCCTTAAGTAGACAAGTCGATACCGACTTGTCCATGTCTGTAACGCCCCACACCCCTAGGCACCCCTAAATACCGACAGAGACTAGGAGAGTGAGCTGTAAGTATGATAAATAAACCAAACCAGCAGCATAGAGACTAAGGTATCAGTGAAAAATAGTGTACAGAGGAAAATAATAAACCATTACAGCGGAAACATTTCATCTTAAACTAAAAACACTATTAATTTAAAATTCATCACAGTCACAGAAATTTAAAACTTTCAGACAGTCACAGATAAAATACCAAAGTCCCAAATACAACAATACCAAATATCAGAGTACATAATTATAGAGTCCCTTAAAGAAAGAAATAGGAAAATGCTAAAAGAAATGGAAAAGCTGCTGAAGTACATGAAAAGATGGAGCGAAGTTCCCTAGCTTCTACCAATTACAAAGATCCTCTACTGATCAACCCTGCCCTCCTGTGGGTGGAAAACTATGAATGAGTCAGACACAAGGTCTGGTGAATAGAATATGAACTGAAAAACAAAGGTAAATATCTAGTCTTAGATCCGGCCTAGACTTTTTGAAGTAAATCAGCATGGAGAGTCTATAAACTAGGCCCTAATAAAAAATCGGACCAATACGTCGACCGGCCTGTCAAAACTATTGTCCTCATCTACTCCACAAGTTTTCAGCAAGAAGAACATGGAAGGCAGCCTAGCGCAAAGGTATCATCGGCCCCTCCACATGCACTCCTTCAAAAACCCATGGCAAACTGTCTCTTACGCCTAGATACCACTAGACTGGACTCCTCCTATCACGTACCTACGATTACTGCCGATGGACCGCCTAAATGCCCACATCGCAGCTAACCGAAAAATCCCATGACCCTGATGGACCGCCTGATGCCTACATCACGGGCCTCCATAACGGACCGCCGATGCCTACGTCATGGACTCCGCCAGTGGACTGCCTGACGCCTACACTACGGACTACCAACCAAACAAAACCCATAAAATCCCCGCGAACCTAGACCGCTTATGCCTACAGGTTCCACGGCGCTACTTGGACCGCCTAATGCCTATAGGTAAAAATACAACATGGACCGCCTAATGCCTAGAGGTCAAAATAAATACAACCTGGACCGCCTAACGCCTACAGGTCATAACAATGAATCTTACGCAAACATGTTACTTTCATCTCTTTTAAATTAAATATGAGGATTTCTACTTTAGTTCTTTATCATACTAGAGCTGAAGTAATTTATAAATCATCATTGGGCTTAAATTAGCCCAATAAGAAAACTAGGCTACAGTTGCCCTTTTATTTTTCCAAGGCACTGTTCCAACTACAGTCGCCTTTGTATTTTATTTTTGCCAAATTTTATATTCTGCCAGTACGTACATTTTGACTTTATTTTTCAATCATCAATTATTTACTGTTATTGCAGCTTTTGTACATTCCAGTTTACATTTTTTTCATTAAGTTTCCATTTAATTTCAACGTACAAAACCGCTGTAAAACGTTACACTTTATTTATATTTTATTTAATTAATTTAATGTACATAATCCATCAGAATTTCACTGTAAATTTGCTAACCTTTCCAATACTATTTTATCAACAATTTTTCCATTGTAGAATATCCAATATTTTTCAAGTGTTATTAGTTTATAATTTCTTTGCTACTTTTTCTAAAAATGGTGTACTACTTTTTATCATAGTTTGCTGTCATTTTACTGCAATTTATTCATCATGTTTATCGCAGTTTTATTTTCTACTTTTTATCATCATTTCTTTAGGGATTTCCAAACATGTGTTACCTAACCTTTTTACAAAATCATAAATTTTTAACCAAGTTTACACCATTTCTTTTTAATCAAAAAGTAGAGGAAGATTGAAAATAAAATTTAACTTTATTTTTACAGCTACATCCCACTCACCTAGCATCCTAAGCTCTGCCTCTTTTTTTGCACTGTTTGTCCGCTGAAAACTCCTCCTTTTTATCGCGCTAAAAGCCTTGATTTTTATTTGCTATTTTTGTTGATATGATTTTTATTTGATTTGGCTGTGGAGGAATTTCTGTTTTTAGGGAAGAGATTGAGGATTTTCTGTTTATTGTAAAATTTACAGTAAGAATTCTAAGAAGAAATGAGGAAGAAAGAGTAGCCGCTAGTTTTCTGAATAAAGGTTTCTGAGTACGTACGGTATCTTATATAGGTAGAATTAGGGTTCAGAAACATCTGTAACCTAAAGAAACTCATCAGTTTGTAATCCAAACCATCAGATCAACAAACGTATCAAAATCGGACGAGCCAGAAACGAAACGGACTCAGTAGCATGCACCAAAGCGTGCTTTTTAATAAGTGCGGGTTGACCGTCCAGAGGGAAAGTCGACCGCCACGGTCGACCGTCCCCCCTGGGCGGTCGACCCGTATCCACGACCCATTTTTTATATATTTATATTTATATGGTTCCGTTCTTCTATGCGCGTCTCCTCCCCACTGACTCGGATCGCGACAAGTTATATATGAAAACTACCTAGAAAATCACCACGGTTGTAATGGTGAGATTCCCGCAGCCAAATTCAGACAATTGAAAAAGTTTCCTCTTCTAACAACTAATTTACTTTAATTGTTTATTTTAAATTAATTTCCCCTTAAATGTCGGGGTGTTACAACGTCGGTACCAAGTTGCTCCTGTTGGTCAGATAGCTCGATGGTTGTCGAGGAACTTAAGAGCAAGGCCAGTAGAGGTGGACCAAGGCAAGTTATAGGAAATTGGCTAAGTGTTGGAGGTCATATCGACTTGTTTTCTAGAACTTGAAGATGAAGGCTTTGGCATGAGATCGAGTTATTTTGATGGATAGGTCATGGTTCAAAGTGCTTGAGAATGGAGCACCGGAAGCAAGGAAGAAGGGTTATCCAATAATTGGCTAAGCAAACAAGTCGATGCCGACTAGTTTAAGTCGGTACCAAGTTGGTTTGGTGGGTCCAATGGTGGTGGAAACTCTGGAGAATGGAGTAGAGGTTCTATAGATCGTGCTGGTGGTGTTGGCTCATTCGCACCAGGTTGGATGGCGATGTAATAACATGATGAAAGCTATGTATCTTAGGTATGTGACTCATGAGTGGAGTAGGTACCAAAGGTAGCGGTTCGATAAAGGAGAGAACCACTAAATTGGGAACATGAGGGGTTCTTGGATAATGGAAACTGGACTGCGTAAGAGAAGGGCTCGGATTTAAATGGAGGAAAGGAGAGCTCGGATGTATATGTGCTAAGGAATCATTGATACTCGGAATGATTTTTGTTATACTCGAAGTAGGGGTATTATAAGTGGAGATGCCCATGGATCAACGGAGGGATCTGTATACCCTAGACTAGTGGCTTTGGCTATAGCATCTAGCTTTGGGCTATGGGAAACATATCAAGATTTAGGCTGTGTGATACGAGAGTACAATGAAAACCGGGATTTCCATTAGTCCTTGGCATGGGGACCACACGAGTTATCATATATTCAGGACACAGGGATGAGTGATATGAAAGTGTATATGGATCGATAATATATAGTAAGACTAGTCTAGCAAGTGCGGAATTATAAATAGCAGTAAATAGCAGTAATAAAAAATGACACCAGGGATTTTTATACTGGTTCAAACTTCTCGTTCTACGTCCAGTCCCAGACTCCGTCTGGAATTTCTCGAATAACCCTCACTTAACCCAGAGGAACAGCTATTACACCGCCTGAGCAACCGAACAGGACTTCTCCGCCTAAGCAACCGAATAGGACTTCAAATACAATTTGATAAATTGTTTCTTTGACTTGTGTGTTCTTTGAATAACACGAATATAGTCAATGTAGTACACCCTTCCTATAATCTTCTTGATATGATGATTTGAATGTGCAAAGATAGGAAGTAGAGAGTTGAAAATCACTTGAAATTATAACAATATAAGATCAGAATAGATAGAAAGAATTAGTTTTAGAAATAGTGGATTTTCATCTCTATTTATAGAATTGAATAGTTTTAATTCAATAGTTGCAACCATTAGAAGGAGTGCAACTGTTGGTGAAGAAGACAACTCTTCAAAATTTGAATTTTCATGAAGAGATGCTTCAGTTCGTCAAGTTCAGATGTCTGAGAAAAATATTCAGATGGATAAGTAAGTTTAAAAAGTCAAATAGGCAGAAGAAACAAATTTCAGTGAATTTAGACGTCTGTTTATTTAATTTAGACGTCTGTATTTATGACAGACGGCTAAATAAAAATTCAGATGTCTGAATTTGTACTGATTTGTTCCTCTTCTTTATTTTAGTGATTCTGAACTTGAGAAATTTTTGAAAATACTTTTATGTCTATAAAAAGATATTTTATATTTGTAGAACATGTTTTCCAAAAACTATTTGTGTGTGTGTGTTATCATCATATCAGAGATTGTACAAAAATATCTAACCGAAAATAATAATCAGTATACTAGAGAGCTTGAGCTTAGTTTGTTGACGATATGATAATAGCTTTTCTTTGTAGATTCCTGCAAGAATATTTGTCAACATAGTATATAGTTTGAAATATATAGTTGTCACATTAAAATCGAAGAAGGCAGGTTCCAACATTCTTCCCCTTTTTGATGATGACAACTATATAATTCATCGGTTAGTATAAACCATACCTTTTGCTCCCCCTGTTAACATGACCATATTATATAGCAGAATGATTAATATTTCTCCCCCTTTGTCATTAACAAAAAGGAATTTGTAAGGGGTTTTGTTAGAAATGTGATGATAAAACACATTGTTGAATAGCAATATGAACTTTTTCAGAACATACCAATGATAAAATTTTGTTGTGGAAGAGTCAGAATATTTGGAGTATAAAAACAGTTTTGAACATATGTTTGAACAGGTTCCACATCTTAATATACTAAACAAAGAGAAAAAGTGATATAGGACTGAAATTAGATTGTTGAAAATAAATTATCAGACGTCTATGCGCAATGATAGACGTTTGTGATAATATAGACAGACGGCTAAATAAGAACCAGAGATTTAGACTTTATGGACTAGAATCAGACGGCTCAATTTTTGTTGTCAGACGTTTATATTTGAGTACAGACGTCTGAAGTATTTTGTTCAAACGACTCAGACGTCTCAATTTTGAACAGAGAGTAAAAAACATTTTGAACTAAATTTAGACGTCTAAATTTTTTGTTACAGACATCTAAATTATACTACAGACGTCTGTGACATAAATTTCAGACGGCTCAAATAGGGACATAGAATTTAAGATTTTTTTAGGCTAAAGTCAGACGTCTGATGTTTTGTTTTAGACGTCTGTGTGGCTGATTTTTAGTATTATATCTTTGTAAGATTTTATGATTAATTTTCATATTCAAAATATAAATATTGCGTTCTCTAACTTCTTCGAAAATAAGATTTTTATTTTGATCAAAGATATTGCATTTATTTTCAGAAAATGCTATATTAAAGCCTTTATCACATAATTGACTAATACTTAGTAAATTGTGTTTTAAATTTTTAACTAATAGAACGTTTGTAATAAGAGGTAAATTTGATGTACCGTCATTGCTCACATCGCCTTTGCCGATGATGTAACCTTTGGAATTATCCCCAAAAGTGACAGATCCTCCATCTGAGTAGATAATATTTGTTAACATATTTTCCTCTTTTCTTAATCGATACCTGCAAAAAATATTGAAATTCTATTGGTACCCACTTCCTCCGTTAGGGTCCAAAGGGTTAAATCTTAGGAAGCCAAACCCAGTTGGGTTTAGAGTTCCCTTTAAAAATAAAGTTTTCATTCTTATGTACAGAATTGATGAATGATTTAATGTAGTTATTCCTAATCAAATTATTATTTGTCTTTGGAACCCAAATCATAATTGATTTTGGATGAACAACTTGAGCAGATATAGATTCCTTTTTCTTAAAATTAGTATATAATGAACCATTATTTTTAGAATGACTTTGTATCGGTTTTTTATATCCTAACCCCTTTTTATTTGAACAGGTTTGAGAATTCTCAATTATTTTAAAGAGACTCTCTCTTCCGCTGTTAAATTTAGAAACATTTTTAGAAATATTTTCCAGTTTTGTTTTAAGATGTGATAGTTCTATATCAAGTGTTTTAATATTAGAGTTTAAATCATAATTTTCTTTTGTTAATTTAACATTCTCATATTTCTGTCTTTCTACTTCACTGCATAAATCAGTGAATTGAGATGTTATATTAACATAAGATTCTTGAGATTTTACTAACTCTTCCTCTAATATTTTCTTTTCATCTTTTAACATGTCAGTTTCTATTTCAGTTCTATTTAATTTTCCTAAAGTATCTTTATATTTACTCTTTAGGATTCTAAGTTTATCTAACAATTCAGAGTTTATTTCTATTAAATCGTCAAAAGTTAGATCACTTACATCATCATTTGTTGCTATAAAACAAACGTTGGCTTGTTCTGAATCACTGTCACTATCACTGTCTGACGAAGAAGATTTCGTATCATCCCATGTATATCATTTGGTTGCTTTCTTTAGTCGGCTATCACTCATGGATATCATTGGGAGTAGGTATTGGAGAAAGAGATACCTGGACATCCACCATTCTATTCTGCGTAGTACCTTTATGGTATTGTAGAGTGGCATATTATATTGTTATATGTTAACTCTTTGGTTGCAGGGATGGGTCGGGTATGATTCATATACCTCTGTTCCTTACTAAATTTACCGGTATGGTATTTTGAGATTCATTTACCACTTATACCAGATTGTTGTTTGACCTAAGATTTTATGCTTTACTTCTTATTATCTTGGACACTCTTAAATGAGTAGACTAGATAGCAGGTCTAGGTGACGCGGTAGTTGTGCGGAGGATGAGCTGGATGGAGCTATCTCGTATTATATACTTAAATGGATTTCTACGCTTATTCCATTATGCAGCACTGGGAAGCTTTAGTAGTGACTTCTTATTTGCTTATATTTGAGATAGTTGTTGAGCCTATTTCTGTTGTACAAACTTTATTACATTTAATGTGTAACTCTATGGATCTATTACTCTGATGATTTGTTCACATAGTTATATGATGTCTCTCATGTTATATCTACGATATTATCCATGCGATGTGAGATATATAACAGGTGATATACTATGTTTTTTTCTTTTCAACTCTGATGATCGTCCTATATCGACCGAGCATGACAACAACGCACTATTAGCTATTATTTGAGTCAATGGTATATGGCAGTCTTCACAATTCGTGTGTGTGTGTATGTGTATATATATAAGCGTTCACTACCCAAAAAAAAACCCCAACCACTTAATATTTATTAAATAGGGAGGAGGTATACTCAACGGCTATTTGATACCTCAACCTTGAAGCGGGCCCTCCGTAATGTAATCGCTAGTCAACCCAGCCTGTGCTATAGAGACCAATGATGTAAGCACCCTTACCTCTATACCCATACTATCCAAAAGTATTACTAAGTAATATTGTCCGATAATACAGAGAATTAGGCGATATGGGGTACACACATGAATATTCCCTTGGGCTAACACTAGTACATATTTAAATATCGAATATAACTCACCATAAAACGTACATAGTATCGGCGCAAAGAAATAAACACGTGTGCCTTTAGGATAGAACAATACATGATATATAATAAATAACCGAGTACATAGAGTCGGAATCACAGCGATAATATATAATACTAAATATACAAGAAATGTCCTATATGCATCCCATGAATATACATATAAGAGAGTAAACAATACAAGATGGTAAACTATTATACTGAATACTAGCCTCCTCTATGCCCATAAAACACAAGCTAGTCATATTGTCCCTATACCTGAAAAGTCTTGGACTGACCCGAGTGTTATGTAAATAACACACGGATCAGACTATGTCTAAATTGAGGGTTAATAACAATATGATAACATCCATAATGTCAATAAACATGTGGTAGTGTATGTATGGTATATATAATTAAAATATCATAGACAATCACAAATATATTACATAACATCAAATATCATAAAACTATGCATAAAAATGTCATCAGCCATATAGAAGTATATTAAATCAGAAATCACAAAATCAACATTAAACGGGTGAATCATCCATATCTAGAAATCATCTCCAAAATCTAGAAATCATCTCCAAAATCCAGAAATCGTTTATAAGTGAGATATCACCAGGTATAATCGGTTGTACATGGTATTGCTTGAATATATCTCTCAATCTCAATGATAAAAGCATCAACATCAACATGTAGGATAGGGCGGGCAACCTATCATTATAATAAAAAATATGAGAATCCACCATACTCTGGACACTCATCCAGATATAATCTCATCTCCTTATATATGCATAACTAGAACAAATCGTGGCGGGGAATGATTGTACTATAGAAATAAAGTCCCAAGTAGAGTCATACATACATTAATATGTAGGTTACCTAATCCTGGGTCGCTAATCCCATATCCATACTTAGGTGAGGTGTATCAATAATATACGCCAACTCTTTAGAACCAGAAGGGAGACTGGTGGTCGTATGCCCACTCCATGAGCCCAGGGTTACTTAACGGAATCTGCTCCTACAGTCTTCAGTTACCTCGACGGACATCATGACTCATATCCATTAATGACTCGTCAATGCGTAGCCTCGATCATGAACCTGCTTTGCTCCAATAGGTAATAGACTACTGGCATATGTGAAAAAAAGGGGCTATAGGTCATCTACCTACGGGTCAACTAACCCAAATCTCGTGACATAGGGCACCTACTGTATGGGTCACCTAACCCAAATCATGTGATGCGCATCAAATAAAATATCCAATAAAGGTGTCGTGGATTTAGGCGACCCTAAGATTAGGCTGCTAGGATGGATTCTAACCATCTGGTCCTCTCCAATGCGAATAAAAGGACTACTTCGTGATAGTGGCACACAATATCAATAAATATATGGGCACCTACCTTGCTCACACCTATGAGCATCACCTCATGTAAGTACAATATAATAATACTATCCCGTCATGTGAGTGCCATCTGTTTACAATGAATAACCAAATAAATATCACAACAACATCCCATACCACTGCGTGATACTCAAACGTTTATTTACTTCTCATAAACTCCACTCGATCTCCGTAATATTCTATATAACGAGTCTGAAGAATTACAAGAGAAGTATTATCAAATGCCCCATCCCAAACGGTATTATAACTCCATTTTCAAATTTCTCATCACAAAGAATAAAAATCTTCACAAAATCATATAGAAGGATGTCATCTCCGTATCATACCAAACTACTAAACATATCAACATCAACGGTGAATCATTCATACGATCAAATTCAATATAAAGGAAAGGAGAAATTAGAAAAGAAATATAAAACAAATTAATCAAACATATATAAAACAAGCAAATCAATATTTAACAATAAATCAGCCGCGATATACAATCTTGATATAACAATAATAAGAACTTTAGAAAAGGATAACATGTATTCTAGAATTATGTTAAATAAATAATTAATCTTTAAATTAATAAACATATATTTTCTTTATATAAATTATAATATAAATATAGTATACTTCTAATTATACTTATTAATTACAAAATTCACTTTAAAATATTTAATTTATTACTTAGAAATATTTCTCATTTTCTAAAATTTATATTAATATTTAAATAATTATTTAAACCCAAAGTTAGATTTTCTTTCAATAATCAAATTACTTAAACCTAACATATGTTTGCAACCAAATTGGCCACAAACACCCAAGAACGGATTTAAGTAGTGAAATAAATGAAGAAATTAAATGAAAAAAGAAGAAGATCATAAAATATCAAGAAAAACACAGCAGAAAGCAAAAACAACAAGATTTATAGTGGTTTTGCGCCGATTGCCTACGTCCACTTTGAATATTTTCTTTATTGCTTCTCAATTCACTTGATTACAATTACAAACGACAAGAAATGGCAAGAGACCAGAAAAGAATGCAGGAAGTTAGTACAATAATGGTGGAGTTTAACTAACAGCGTAAGAGTCCCTAGAATGGCCCCCAGTGCCTGTATTTATAGATGAAGGCGGCTTCCAATCTGACTGAAACTTCAGCAACAGGACCTCCTCCATCATATGTGCCCACTATAGGGAGGGCTAGGCCCAACTCTTAATGAACAGGGATCGGTACTAATTCCTCCATGTGTTGAGTTTGGGCTAGCGATCCCTATGGTAGGTCCCTTATGGTCTAACATGATGGTGCTTCAAATATCATGGCATTTGGACATGTAGAGCTCTTGTTCTTACTCAATTCTTGGTTTAGTCCCATATTATCCTGAGGAGTGGCGGTCCCTTTTTAGGGTGACGTGCCGAACCCTTGCGAATTCCTTTGTTTTTCTCCATGATAACTTGTCACACCGATCCCCCTGGTTTCCTAGGCTTATGTCGACCCTTACTTCTTGGGAAACATACGCCGATCCATAGTGTATTTCAAATATATATCGATCCCTAACACCTAGGATGTTAGGCCGATCCCTTCGGCTTCACAGTGTACTACCGATCCATCTGGTCTTCATAAACTTATGCCGACCCCTTCTTTTCCTAAATGCTATGCCGATCCCTCTGGCATTATTAGAGCATGTAGAACTAAATACCATCATGCATACCGCCCTCTATGTTTTCATCTGCGTTGACCATCCAACCAAGTAATCATGTCGATCCATAACCCTTCACCTAGTTATGCCAACCCCTAAGTGTTTCATCCATGTTAACAAATGACTATACCGATCCATATTCTATCCAAGCTAACTTCCATCTCTCTGACACCCTGCGCTGTTTGTCTATCAACTATGTTCAATGCGGGCTTCGTATAATTGTCCGGACTCTATATCTGGGTCTTGTAGCCGTTGCCTCACGGTCATTTCTCTTATCAACGATCGAATCTGTCTTGCGTGATTAGCCCAATATAGTCGGGCCACGGTACCAGGTAACACTTGGCCCCCAAAGTACGTCTTGTGAGTAACATGACATGCTTTGAATTGGAAAAAGTCTAAGTTGCCAAAAAAAAGTCCATCTAACTTCCTGGTTGATTTTTGTTCTTTTATCGACCTTCAATGATACAAGTTTGATGTCGTATTCTATTAGTATGCACATATTTGGTCATGTGAGATTTACAGGTTTTCTTCTGATTTGATTTCAAACTTGATCATTTCAAGCTAAACCGCCACTGCAGTTAATTCCGAAAGGTTGAATCCTTAAATCTCTTTCGTGGACGTTCACATACACGTTTCTGTTATCGGTCCCCAGACGCGCTCGAACGTTCATGGTTCGTTGCCAAGTTTAATAGTTCTCTATACACTTATGTTTTCAACTGAATCTTCACGATGACGATCATTTGTCACTTCCTAATTGCTTGCCACTTTTCTATTTCCATTTCTCATTCCATCCATGTCCATCATTCATGCATCTCTCTCCTTTTTTTTGTTTCTAGAGGGATCGGTATAGCACTCACTGATCCATCATTAGGGACACGCGGATAGGGTTCGGCATACCTCAATGCCGACCTATTCTCTCTTTTTTTTATTTTACTTAGTCACCCCCAATAACCTGTTCAACTCCCTTTCCTCCGCTCGTATATAAACTCGCATCCCTTTCCTTTCTCTCCTCACTTTACACTTCATAGCATTTGAGCTTTTTTTCTCCTACCCTTCACACAGCCGGTCCCTATTATCTCCTTCCCCCTATGCTGAACGAACTAAAGGTAGAAACTTCCCCTTTAATATTAAATCCAAAAACGAAAAAGAATATCCTCAATCCAAACCATTGCCAACTCGCGTCTAGTCCTAAGTATCAATCATCCGTCTTTTGTTTAATTTGCATAGGTACGTTTGCCACTTTTAATTGCATTAATCGCGTCTCGGATCTCTGGTTAGCCTGTGTTCGAGTTGTTTTCAGGAGAGTTGAGTGATGGGTTCTGCCAAGTCAAGCAAGAGAGGAGGAGGAGAAGAAGAAGCAGGAGAAGGAGGAAGGAGGTAGAGGGCTCGGTTGAGTATCCTTGGAGAGTTAGAGGGAAGTTAAGGTCTGGTGATAGTAAAGAAGTCAAAGAAGCCCTTAGGCAGGTTAAGTAAGAGATTGGCATGGGAATCCCACTGGACGAGGGGTCGGTGTTAGCTACTTAGCTACTTAGGCATAGGGATTGGTATTGGTAGCTAAAGCGAAAGGTTCGGTAGTGAAGCTAGAATGAGGGATCGGTAGGAGCTAATGGTCTAAGGGATCGGTATAAAGGTTTAACTGTAGGGATCTGCTTAGGAGTTAAAACATAAGGATTGGTTTAAAAGCTAAAGGGAAGGGATCGGTGTTGGTATATGAGTTAAAGTGTAGGGGTCGGCATATAGGTTAAAAGGAATGGATCGGCATAGGGAACTGAGGGATCGGTATTCACAATGAACGCTAATTTTGACTTAAGTCTTTTAAACATTGTATTGCATATTGCCTTGCTCAAACTTAGACTATTGAACTTAAACTCAACTAAACACATCTCTGGACTTCTTGACATGGACTAAACGAAAAACTGGATAAAAAACTCGGATAACAACTTCATAGCTCAATACGCCGATAACCAATCCTAAAGCTCCCATTGCCGATCAACTTTCTCGTTGGCTGAGATCGTCAGCGATGATGGTCTCTCCGAACGTAATTCTGAGCCTTGTCATTTCATTTTAGCTTTTATGATTCTGAAATGTTCATACTTGTTTCACATTGCTCTGTACTACACTATAGTTCACACACGACACAGGGGGAACAGGTTATTATTTCTAATGTTGATTGTCTACTGAGTATAACTGACATAGATCTCAAGCTACACGACATGCTCCGACAAAATTTCTTCCGAGTCCACCACAAGACACATTAGTTCTGAGGCTAGGTCAAGCTCTGCCACCCTGTCTGATAAACCTTCTTCCAGTCATTGTACATAACAAGTAGAGGCGTCTGATCCACAAGAAAATCTCTTTTCCAACATTACAGTCCTTCATGCAGAAGTCATCAGTCCAGCTCCCAATGCTGTTGAGGGTGCTATTATTCTAAATAACCCTATTGACTCACAAGCGTCTAGAACCGGTGAAGCCGCTCTTCGTCAATTATGTTCCATCCATGGAATTCCATTTGAAGACGTTTTAGTTCCATCAAGCCAAGACAGACCTCACTTGCCCCTAGCCGTATGTACCACTTGCAACAAGTTCATGTGCTGGGTTGGATGTGTGCCACCTTTCAACTCCTTCATTCGAGAAATGCTGAGGTACCTAAGGATCGCACCTACCCAGTTGCACCCTAACAGCTATGTTTTCATTCGTGGAACCTTCCTTCTCTTTATGAACGTTCTGTTCCATCCGCCAACTCCTGAAGACAATAGATACATTTACAATTTCAAAAGACGGACAGGTAGCCCCTCATATGTTTTTCTTGAACCTTCGCCCAACTGCTAAGTCTTAACGGGTGCATGGAACAAGCTCTCTCTATTCAAACATGAGTGGCTTTATATATGGTGTCCTCCCGGTTTCACAAGGAGATGGTTGGAAGGACGTAAGTGTTACTCTTGTCTTGATCTTTAGTTCGATGACTTACATCGCAACTCCTTCTTTAAACATACTAACATCTCCAGCTCTTTCAGGTGTTCGCCCTCGACCCGAAGGCGTCGAGTATTCTAGAGCCGTTGCGGCCATTCATGCTACTCCCATTGAGGATCGAGACATCAAACTCCTTGTCACTGATGAGCTGCTCCCATTATTTAGGTTGTTGGAAGACGACCGCAAAATTGGACTTCCCGGGAGTAAAGCAGTCCTAAAAATTATTGTCGAAACAAGGGGAGAAGCAAGCGACGCCGTGGTACCCCCTATTGAGGGAACCCGAAAAGACATCGAAGAGGGAGAGATAAGAGAATCTCAAGGTGCAGGGTTGAGAAGCAAAGATGTAGGCCCTGGAAATGTGCCGGTAGTCAAAGCGCCACAGACCAGCCAAATACAAACTCCCCCGAAGAGGAGAAAAAGGTTGGTGTATAAGCTACGATAGAGTAAGGCTGGGGCAAATCCGGAATTCGTCATGACCCCGCTCGAAAAGGAGTCGTCTTCCCAACAAATGGAAAGTTTGCTAAAAGAACTCTCCGACATTCTGATTCTGGACGATATATTGAATTACGACTTCGCTAACATTGACGTCGAAAGGCTCAACTCTCCCGCAAGAAGCGGCGAAGGCGTGCAACCTTCCAACAGAGGGGAGGAAACTCCAATGAGCAAAGCCAATGTTACCGGTCTGTTGGGGGGAAACACTAGGACACACACAAACACTTACACTCCACCATACGCTCGTTATTAATTCTTCGTGTTACAACTTTTAATATGCTCATATTTGGCTCTTTACTGGTGCGATGTCACATTCTCATGCTTTCGAGCATCTCCGAGGTTCTTCAACTTATTATCGCTCGAGCCGAGATTCCAAATCCGGAAGATGCAGAGACAAAGATGATGGGCGAGACAAAGACTATTATTCTCGAGAGTCTTCTTCTTCATCGAGACAGAAGTCTCAACCACATGCTCCTCGCCATGATGATCAATCACACCTTCCTGCTCATAGCGGAGATAAGTCCTCACGCCGGGGTTCTCAGGCTGCTATGCCTCACGACCAACTTTCTGAGTCGTCAACTTCAAGGTAATCACGCGAGCGCTATTTCGGCAAGCACCCGCTTGCTACTTCAGATCCGCTTCCGTCGGTTCCTGCTCATGATCCTACTATAGCAGAAAAGTTGGTTGAACTCAAAGCTACTTTTCCAAAAATCTGCTTTGATGGACTTAAGTTCCTCCCTTCCATACATGTCATCCCCGGAAGTGCCAAAGAGAGCTCATTAGCATCATGAACGACGTGTACGTCCAACATGAATCGTTTATCCACTTGGCCGAGAGAATCTCCGAAGTCTCCGTCGAGCGCCAGCATAAAATTGACCGCCTCAAGTTGGAGGCTATTCACGACAAAGACACCATTAAGCATCATGATGCTGAGCTACTTGAATATAAAACCCAACTTGCCGCGGTAGAGAAGAATGCGCAAGAAACTGCAGAGGTGGTAAGTCGTTTGGAGACTTCGCACAAAAAGGAACTGGATGCAGCGCTTCATCGCAGTGGCACTCTGGCCTTAGAAAAGGACTCCTTACAAAAGGAGAAGGAGGTTTTAGCTCGCCGTGTCGAAGAGCTTGAAAAATTATTATACAAAGAGAGGGAGGAAAAAAATCGAGGTGCAGGAAGAATCGTAGAGATACTGCAAGGAGATCATTGAGGCAAGAAACTTAAGAATGAAACTTGACAAACAATTTGCTTAGGTCGAAGCCTTAAAAGAAGTAGCCCGTGAAGAGGGCAGAAAAGAAGTGTTCGAAGAAGCCAACTCCTGGGTAGAAGCTGCCACCGAGTCCGGTAGAGAAGAGATCAAGAACTTGTTCAATTCGCTCATCACCGAATATAACGCAAAAGTTCTTCTTCATCGTGACTTGACCTTTCTAGGCATAGGCTATCTTGAATCTCTCGCCGAAGCCTGGGAGATTATTACCAAAATCAAGAAGGAAGAACTGGGAGTGGCAGAGCTTAATAAAGAGGCACTCGTGCAAGAGGTGCTTCGAGGTGAGTCGTCTGACCTGGCCGCCGCGAAACTTCAATTCTCTAAGGCTCTTGCACCAGCTAAAGAAGGAGAGGACATCGTCGGGTCCTTTGGAACCGATCTCAAGGGTCCCTCTCCTAGTCAAATGGCCGGAACATCATCTTCTCAACTTACAGAGCAACATATCGCCTATGATTCGAACAGACCCGGCCTTAGCCCACAAATGCTATCTCCCATTCTTGAAGGGAGCACTCTAATGACCACTGAGAGCCAACCGGATGTTGGTATTGCACTGAACTTTTTTGAACTCAAAAAGTTGTTGTTTTCGGTGCATGACGACCGTTGACTAATGACTGCGCTTTAACTGATTTTTGCAGGTCATCCCGGTCCTGAACAAACTCCTAGGAGTGATGTCGCCATGGAGCAACAAAAGAAAACCGCTGAAGCTCCAGCTGCTTCAGATATTCCAGGGCCCGATGCTCAAGTCATCGGTGCACTTGACGAGGATAAGCCCAAGGACCCGTCCCTTGCTGAAGAACTAGACGATGTAGTGGTCATGGGTGCCATGAAGCACACTGCCAAAACCAGTATGAAGGAGCAAATTGAAGAGGAAGAGAAATCGAAGCGTAAAGTCAAAAGGGAGCCTGTTGAGGTCGTAGTCGAAGATCCCACTCCTGTACCTCTACAAGTCATTCCACCCAACGGGACCATTCCTATTGAGAATCCTCCTTCTTCTTCAAGCGTCTTCGCTAAGGGCGGTAAAGGGTCCCGGAAAAGACGCTTAACCAATTCTACTCCTGAGAAACTAAAGAAGGAGAAGAAGTCAAAGAAATAGTTAGTACTTTGTGTCGTTGTACATAGTTTGATTATTTAGACATGCATTTCTTTTCTTAGTAGTAAGCGTACAGGCGTGAATCCCGAACTTTTGGAATAACTTGTAACAGGTTTTTGAGATAGCGAATAAAAGCTTTTGTTTTTTGATTAGCCATCATGCGAATTATTACTTCAGTAGTAGAGTAATTACTTCCCATTCCATGTACTTGTAATAATTTTCACAAGTCTCATTAATAATTCACTATCTCTATCTCAAGGCTTCTCTGTAGTCGTTATCTTAAGTCGTGAGCAGCGCTAAGCCGGAACTATAATGAACGGTTATATCTTGCCACTAGCAGTTCGAATTTCTTCCGTCGATTTGAGATCGGAATTCTTGGGATAGAGAATAGTCAAAATCCATCCATTCACCCATTGAGTTTTCGAGTTAGCCCACGGTTAGGGTACTCGGAGTTATTTTGTGGGCAGTCGTATTTCTGCTAAATGATTTATACTCCAGCCCGCAGTCTGAGGACTTAGTGTTTTTCGCATGGGCAGTCGTGTTTCCGCCCATGGCAGTCGTTTCTCCGCCAAATTGTTTATACTCTAGCCCGCAGTCGGGGACTTAGAATTTTTCTCATGGGCAGTCGTATTTCCGCCCGTGGCAGTCGTTTCTCCGCCAAATGGTTTACATTCTAGCCCGCAGTCGGGGACTTAGAGTTATCTCGCCTCCTCATTGTCGACGGTCTTTGTTCCTTATTGTGAGCGTCGCTCTTTGGTTCGTCTACGGGAGTCGTCAACCGAGCAAACTTACGAAGCTCACCTTGTTCGATCCCATCGGGGATTGGTATGATTGATCGACTTCAAACTTCGTGAATCTATTCGCACATCACACATATCGATATCATTCAGTTTCATTGTATACTTAGCATAAAATGCAATAACAGCAACTTATGCAAAGGAGGCTCCAAATTTTATTCATCATATGGAAAGAAACAAAACAACTTTTCTTATTACACATTGAAAAGATCAAATGCTAAAGTAAATGCCGAAAGTAACTAGTACTGAAATACAAAAGAAATATTCTAGGTGAAATAGCGTTGTAAATGCTCGCTATTCCACGCTCTTGGGAGTGTCGTGCCATCAACAGTCGCTAGCTTGAAAGTTCCCTCTCCAAGCCTCTAGTCCTTCCCATGTTGGAATCATGTGCGATGGGACCGGAAAATCCCGTTTTAGGGCAAGATCGCCAACTTTGAAGGTTCTCAATCGGACTTTCATGTTGTAATATCGGGTGATTCGATATCGGTGTGCAACTGCTCTCAAATCGGCCTCCTCGCGCTTCTCATCGATAAAGTCCAAGGATTCCAAGAGAAGATCTTGGTTCGTTCTGGGGTCGTAATAAGTCACTCGATGAGAAGGGACTTCGAGTTCTATTGGAATAACTACTTCGGCTCTGTAAGCAAGAGCAAATGGAGTATGGCTAGTCGCGGACTTGTGAGTGGTCCTATAGGCCCAAAGTGCCTTAGGAAGCTCATCCACCCACTAGCCTCTAGCCTTCTCCAAACGCTTTTTTAGAAAAGATTTGATAATCTTGTTTATAGTTCAACCTGTCCATTCGCCCGAGGGTGAGCAATTGCTGCAAACCTTTTCTCAATACGTTACCTTTGACATAATTCCTTAAATTCAACGCTATTGAATTGAGTCCCATTATCAGTCACAATAGTTCGTGGGAGACCGAAACGACATATGATGTTTCGAACAACGAAGTTAATAACTTTCTTGGTTGTAATCGTGGCTAACGGCTCCGCCTCGACCCATTTGGTGAAGTAGTCAACCGCGATAATCGCGTACTTCGCGCCACCTTTGGAGATTGGTAAAGAGCCGATGATGTCGATACCCCACACAGCGAATAGCCATGGACTGACCATTTGCATGATCTCCATCGGCGGGTCTCTTGGCACTTTTGCATATATCTGGCACTTGTCGCATCGTCTTACATAATCAGCAGCACCTCGGTTCACAATTGGCCAGTAGTATCCATAATGGAGTATCTTTTTTGCTAAAGTTTTCCCCCCAGTGTGATCGCCACATTCTCCCTCGTAAACTTCTTTTAGGACACACTTTATTCGTCATGAGCGATACACCGGAGTAAGGGAACGGAAAACCCCTTTCTATACATAGTTCCTTCCTGCATAATATATCGTGAAGCTTTACAAAGGACTTGTCGCTTCTCGTTTCTCTTCTCAGGCAAGATTCCATGCAACATGTACTCTTTGAATGGAGTCATCCATGATTCCCTTTCGGGCCCCACTTCTAGTACTTGATCAACTTCCATCATATTTATGCTTGGGGTATGCAATGTCCCGACTAGAACCAAGCCCATTTGTTGTGCATCACCAGTAATCGTGAGCTTTGCCAATGAATCAGCTTCTCCGTTCTGCTCACGTGGGATATGTGAAATTTCATAGTATTCAATATTCGCCAATAGCTCCTGAACTCGGGTAAGATACGGGGCGAGTCGTTGTCCCTTAGCCAGATAATCTCCTCTTACCTGATACACCACCAGTTATGAGTCGCAAAAGATTTCAAGAGACTTTACTCCAAGCTCTCTAGCGAGTTTTAGCCCAGCGATCAATGCTTCATATTCGGCTTTGTTATTTGTAGTAGGAAAATCAAGCTTCAAGATGTAGCAAATTGACTGGTTCTCTAGGGTTACAAGAACAATCCCAGCTCCGCAACAATGATCATTAGATGCTCCATCGGTGTACATCTTCCATCGTACAGCAGGGATTACTCCATTCTCTGGGGGCTCGTCCTGCATGGTAAACTCTGCTATGAAGTCTGCCAATGCTTGTCCCTGGATAGCTCTTCATGGCAGATATGTAATGTCGAACTGGCTGAGCTCGATATTCCATTTAAGCAACCTTCCAAACGTTTCAGGTCGTTATAGGACCTGTCCTAATGGCTGGTCGGTATAAATGTTGATTGGATGGGCTTGGAAATACGGGCAAAGTTTGTGCGATGCGATTACCAAGCAGTACGCCAATTTCTCTACGAGTAGTTTCTTTCTACACCCGTTAATCATTTACTGACGTAATACACCGGTCTCTGAATCCTTTTGTCCCCGCGAATCAAGGCGGCACTTATGGCATGTGATGATACAGCCAACTAAATATACAACTCCTCATGATCATCAGCTTTGACAAGACATGGGGTCTCTCCAAATGGTCCACCAAAGCTCGGAATGCTCCTTCACAATCTTGCATCCACTCGAAAGTCCTCTTTCCTTTCCTTATCAGGTCAAAGAAAGGAATGCATTTATCAGTTGCCCTAGAGATGAATCGACTCAAAGTAGCAACCTTCCCGTTCAAACTGTGCACTTGTTTAATGTTTCTAGGTGCTTGTATATCCTGAATGGCTTGAATATTTTCTGGATTAACTTCAATTCCTCGGGCATTGACTATAAAACCCAGGAACTTTCCTGACACAACATCGAATGAGCACTTCAGAAGGTTGATTTTCATGTTATAGAATTGAAGGATATCGAACACCTCCACCAAGTCTCGAATGTGGTCGTTTGATCATCGTGACATCACAAGCATATCATCCACATAGACTTCCATCGTCCTCCCAATCTGATACTTAAACATTCGGTTAACCAGACGTTGAAAGGTTGCTTCGGTGTTCTTTAATCCAAACGGCATCAATACATAACAGTATAACCCTACATCCATCGCAAAACTAGTATGTTCCTGATCTAGGACATGCATCGGGATTTGATTATACCTCGAGTATGCATCTATAAATGATAACAATTCGTGCCTTGCAGTTGAATCAACTAGCCGACCAATTTTAGGCAGGGGAAAACTATCTTTAGGGCACGCCTTGTTCAAGTCTGAATAGTCAATGCATGTTCTCCACTTCCCATTCACCTTCTTCACCAGCACGGGGTTAGATATCCATTTGGGATAGAGGGCGTCGCAAATAAACCCATTGACTTTAAGCTTACCCACCTCCTCTTTAAGTGCGACGGAGCTCTCCGGATCCATGCCCCGTCTTTTCTGTTTCATTGGAACATATTTCGGATCAATGTTTAATGCATGGCTCGCAATGGCAGGCGAGATCCCATACATCTCAGAATGAGTCCAAGCGAATACATCCAAATTTGCTCGAAGGGAATCAGTAAGTTCTCTCATCATCGAAGGGCTGAGTTGCGATCCAATCTTCAATACCCATGATGGGTCGTCGTGGCTGACTGTAATATCAATCGTCAGCTCAACTGGTTCTGCCTTGGTCTCCTTGGGTTCCTCCTCATCATCCCTCGGATCTATATCTCTATAGAACCGACTGTGGTGCCCAAGCCAAGGCTTAGGCGCCATTTGTCAATCTTTAGTAACTTGGATGCGGACAGACTTGTCCATACCCTTTCCCTTCTCTTTTCGTTGAGCCTCTCTCAACTCAGCCACATAACAGGCACGTCCAATCACCTGGTCACCATGCACAACACCTACTCCATTATCAGTCAGAAATTTCAACATCAAACACCACGGGGCCAAAGTTGCCCGAAATTTAGCCAGGGCCGGACGGCCTAGAAAAACATTGTACGGTGATTCAACATCCAAAACAATGAACGGTAGGATCTGCACCCTCCTACGTTCACCTTCTCCCAACTCAACCAGTAATTCAACATAACTAACTGCCTTAGTCACCACACCATTAAAATCATGTATTCGAGCTTTAGACGGTTTCAAATCATTGCCCTCCATTCTGATTTGATCATAGGCTTTCTTAAAGATAATGTTCACAGAACTTCCACAATCAATCAAAATCCTCCTCACCAGAGCAGGGCCAATCATGGTTGAGATAACCATCGGATCAATAGTATGGGCCTCTACTCTATCGGCGTCCCTGCTCCTGAATACTATATCATCGGTCATCGTACGCTGTTGCTTGGCCGGAGTTCCGTCCTCCGTATTCGAACAACATTCAAAATCCACATTCTCATCGAACTAGCATAGCGCTCCATTTCTTGCCAACTCCTGTTCGCAGGATGCGGTTCACCAACTATCGTGTTTATTACCAGTCTTCCTCCAGTCCGCGTAGGCTCCCCAGCCCTACGCGAAGCTTGCCTTCGATTGGGGTCAGACGTCCCCTGTCCACCATCCTACGGACTTTTCACAAACTACTGCAACTTCTTCTTTCGAATCAACTTCTCAATGGCATCCTGGAGATGCTTATACTCGTTTGGGTTGTGCCCGTAACATTCATGGAACCGACAATACTTTCCAGTTTGCTTTTGTGTCTCTGTTGACTCCTTCGGACGCGGCTTCTTATATTCAAAGGTATTACAGGTGGACATGTAAATATTCTCCAGAGATGCATTAAGAGGCGTGTAGCTATCATACATAGGAAACCTAGGCTTCGGCCTTTCGGGCTCCCTCTTCCGGTCTCGATTCCCTTCGTTATTTCTTCTCTGTTGATTCGGCTTGCTTTGAACATTGACCTGAACCTTCCCAGAACTCTCGTTAGACTGTGTTATCGCAATGTTGCTTTACACTGCTTCCCCACTGGGCCCCGCAGCATTGCTCTTTCTAGACAACCTGACTTCCTCCTTTCTGATAAACTGGGCTGCCTTTGAATAGAAACGTTCTAGCGTGGCTGGCGGTTTTCCAGCTGGCCAGTCGTCGAAATAGATTATGGGTCGACCCATCTCATCACAGCCATGAGTATCGCATGGTCATTTGGGTTACTGACTTCAGTGGCCGCAACATGAAATCTCTACAAATATTCCTTCAGTGATTCCCCGGAGCTTGGATTACACTTGATAATGACATCACATCTTTAGGGCGAGCAGCATGGATCGGAACTGCACCACAAACCTTGTTGCCAGTTCATCGAATCTTGAGATTGATCGCCGGGGTAATCTTGTGAACCACATCGTGGCGATCCCAGAGAGAGTTATAGGGAAGCATCTACATTTGGTGGCATCGTTCGCTCTTGCCGAGTCCATCAACCATTTGTACCTCATGATGTGCTGCCTGGGGTCGGTTTTCCCTTCATAAGCAGGAATCGTAGGCATGTTAAACCTTTTTGGATACTCCACGTGTAAAACACTATCGGTAAATGGGGTGTGGCTCCTAGAGACTCCCCAATCATCATTTTTCAAGCCCTGGTTCTCCCTCACCAACTGTCTGACCATTGCTGATAAGTCCGAAGTCTGGATAGGTGGCGCCAAGCGGTGGTCGTGCTCTACCTTGTGTGAATGTTTTGGTCGGTGTCTCCAGGCCATTTCACGCCTCCTTGGCCTATCATCCTCCCGATGTGCATTCTAAGCATTCGCTTCATTATCATTCCGGAGAGGTAGTTGGTTAGCATTTAAATGTACTCCAGCATCTAAGTTCCCGGATCCGACTCGAAAATGACCCATCAACTGCAGTTGAGGAGCAGTCCTCCTGGCTGAGGGATCGGTACCGACCCCTAGGGAAGGATCGGCACCGACCTGTCTTGGCAGACCATGTTGGTCTGCCAAGTGTTGCTCTGATGTCCATGTTTGTGCTGCTTTAACTCTACGACACCGTCGCCTGTGATGTTCGTCTGATGACTATCTAATACCGAGTAAGAAGCGAGATCCCCTCTGGCGCTTAGGCGCTGCTATTGAGCAATCTGGTTCATCAAGTTGGCATTAGTCTGGATTTGCTCGTTTAGCTGCCTATGACTTTCCATCAGCTCTCACATTAAGTCATTGAATTCAGCTCTAGTTATGGAATCAACCGGGTTCTGGACTGCAACAGGCTCCATATTCACATTAGCAGGTTGGTTGCTTGGACCCCCTTGTTGGACACTAGTAGTTTCATTGGCATCAACATTCTGGTAAGTAGATCTGGTGCACCTCACCATTCTTGATTTCTTTGCTTAGATCTTGGTAAATCTCTGTAGTATCTGCAAACTTCTAAAGATGAATTTGGATCTCCTTCGGGGGATTTACTCAATCCAGTAGCAACAAAGGTGATCTAACAGGCTGAGAATCAACATTCTCAGTGAAAGCACCAAAATGTTTGCAACCAAATTGGACACAAACACCCAAGAACATATTTAAGTAGTGAAATAAATGAAGAAATTAAATGAAAAAAGAGGAAGATCACAAAATATCAAGAAAAACACAGCAGAAAGTAAAAACAACAAGATTTATAGTGGTTCGGCGATGATTGCCTATGTCCACTTTGAATATTTTCTTTATTGCTTCTCAATTCACTTGATTACAATTACAAACAGCAAGAAACAATAAGAGATCAGAAAAGAATGGAGGAAGTTAGTACATAATGGTGGAGTTTAACTAACAGCGTAAGAGTCCTTAGAATGGCCCCTGTGCCTGTATTTATAGATGAAGGCAGCCTCCAATCTGACTGAAACTTCGGCAACAAGACCTCCTCCATCATATGGGCCTACCATAGGGAGGGCTAGGCCCAACTCTCAATGGATAGGGATCGGTACCGATCCCTCAATGTGTTGAGTTTGGGCTGGCGATCCCTATGGTAGGTCCCTTATGGTCTAACATGATGGTGCTTCAAATATCATGACATTTGGACGTATGGAGCTCTTGTTCTTACTCAATTCTTGGTTTCGTCCCATATTAGCCTGAGGAGTGCCGATCCCTTTTTAGGGTGACGTGCCGAACCCTTGCACATGCCTTTGTTTTTCTCCATGATAACTTGTCGCACTGATCCCCCTGGTTTCCTAAGCTTATGCCGACCCTTACTTCCTGGGAAACGTATACCGATCTATAGTGTCTCTCAAATATATGCCGATCCCTAACACCTAGGATGTTAGGCCAATCCCTCTGGCTTTACAGTGTACCACCGATCCATTTGGTCTTCATAAACTTATGCAGATCCCTCTGGCATTATTAGAGCATGTAGAACTAAATACCATCAGGCATACCGATCCCTCTATGTTTTCATTTGCGTAGACCATCCAACCAAGTAATCATGCCGATCCATAACCCTTCACCTAGCTATGCAGACCCCTAAGTGTTTCATCCATGTTAACAAATAACTATACCGATCCCGATTCTATCCAAGCTAACTTCCATCTCTCCGACACCCTGCGCTGTCTATCTATCAATTATGTTCAATGCGGGCTTCGTATAATTGTCCAGACTCTATATCTGGGTCTTGTAGCCATTGCCCCACGGTCATTTCTACTATCAACAGCTGAATCTATCTTGCGTGATCAACCCAATATAGCCGGGCCAGGGTACCGGGTAATAATATAATATTAAATTTTAAAATAAATTTTTCTCTAACCAAATATATTTATAACGCACCATTTCTTTATAAACATTATTATATATATATATATATATATTGGTGATTATATATATATTAAATAAATAAATATAGATAAAACATATAGCATAAGAAAATGCACGACCGGCCACTACCACCGGTTAACCACAAGCGGTCGACCGGTAAACCTACGCAGTCGACCGGTCGGTCTCATTTATGTGCTGTAACTCACCGATTCAATCGATCTCCTTCTTCTTCCTCATCATTATCTCCTCCGACTCGATGCTTCCAACCAATTTACCCAAACAACTATCCAATTATAACATCTATACAAGGATTATGTGATTAAAGACATAGATTTATGAGTTTATATACTCACCTGAAGCCATCTTCCCTCTCTCTCTCTATGAGCACTCGCACCCAGAACCCAACACAGCCACCAAACTTCAATTCCTTCCCTTCATTGATGCATATGAGTGTTGAGAAGCATATGATCAAATTTTTTGATTTATAATAATTCATATGATTTATTATAGAATTTGGAAGAAGAAGATTGTTGAGGAAAAATATCAGGATAAAAATAATTAATTAAGGGAATTATACGTGAAGTAATAATCAGTGAATGAAGAAAAGTCTCGATACAGAAAATTCGGGATATAGGGTTTTGGGCTTGGGCCTGAAAGTAAGGGCTTGGGTTGAGAAAAAAATATACATTTACTTTGATTACTTCATTTCATTCATAAATTATTTTCTATTTAAAAAAATTACAATAAAATTCAAATAAAATCCATATTTACAATGCTAGATTATTTACTCAATATTACAAAATTGTTTAGAATTTATTTTTCATATTTTAATTCATTTAAATTTAAATACCTAAATATTCATATTTTAAATCCATTCATTAGTTAATTTTCTGACTAATTTATTTCCCAATCTTTTAAACAATAAGTTATTCCCAAAACAGTTTAATTTCATCACTAATTATCATATATTTAAATAAAGATATTTTCTAATAAAATTCAAAAATATTCTTATTTAATATTTGAAAATTCATTTTAACCAATTAAATTACTATTATTATCAATTATCCCTAAAAACTGGGTTGTTATAGACTCCCCCCTTAACAAAATTACATCCTCACAATTCCTTAGAAGGAATCTATAACAAAGCTAATGACTCGATTGTCAATTTATATTTAAAATTCAAATCAAGTAATCATTAAAACCAATCCCACAATACTCTATCTTCACTTTCTCGAGTCAACACTTATAGTAATCTATATCGACTCGTTAAGCATCTAATAGAGTATTCTCATAAATGAATGATTAGACCTTACATTGGTGGCTTATCACAAAATAAAAACATCTCAATTATTTACAAAATATCTAAATGGCAATTTACAAATTTTATTCTTTAAATCAATATCATACCCTAAAATCTTACTTAAAATTCAGGAAGTATCGAGTATTAAATGTAAGGAAAATTCATTTTAAATTATATGAATATCTTTACTCATATTTCGATAACAAAATTTCCCATCAAACTAATTTCACTTCAAACTAAATTTCAAAATATTATATTAATTCAAAAATACTTTATCTTAAACAAATTCTTTTCAAAATTCTTTTATTTAATTAACATGAATTTACACAAATACCTCATGTGTATTTATAAAACAAATACTTTTCATATTTTTACCTATAACAAATGTCTTTCCAAATTAAATTTTTTGTTTTTGAAACAAAATTTAACAAACTTCATTTCCTAATAATTAATAATATTCATACTCAAAAAGATTCCTTTATAGTCAAAATATACTATTCAATAATAACTAATTTAAATATATTTATTTCCAAAAATTTCCTTCCATATAAAATTTATAAACTCGCTTAAATTCATATATTTTAATATAATTCTTGATTATCACAAGTCAATATGATTCTAATACATATTTATTTCATAAAACTCTTCTAAATCCAAAATTTAAATTTATATAATTATGCTTTTCTAAAATGTTCCTTATTCACAAAAATAAAAATATCCAAACCATATTAAATAATTTATAGTCGCATAAATTATAATATCCCAAAATCCTACAAATTAATTCCAAATATTAATAAATTATAAACTATTCAATTAGAGCCTCAAATTCATAAATAATTTTTCATACATCATTACAATCATAATTTAATGTCCATAAAACCCAAATTCAATTCATATATAATTTCTCAAAAAAAACTTTATGCAATTTATTTCAAGACATCATGTATCAAAATCACAAACACTACAAAATATAATGATGTTGCCTCACTATTTATTTTAGTGATTTACTCATATCAATTGGCTGCAATATTGACCACATAGTCAATACTACCTCGTTAGTGATCTTAGCTATCCACTAATATCCTATGGCTACATACATTACTTAAAATATATATATATATATATATATATATATATTCAACTTATAAAATGTCTTATACAACACATTTTCTAAAATATTAAATATAAACTCATGTTACCTAAACAATTTCAAATATTGACGTCAAATATCATTTTATAAAGGTCACTAACTTCACTTATATTATTACTTAAAATATTCATCCTTTCCAAAATACTTTAATTTTCTCAAAACATTTAAATAATAATTAAAAAAACACTGTGTCCAAATGTCTCTTCTAGTGTTTAGGAATCCCTATCGAATATGTTGGCCATACGCATCAACCAAAATTCTTAAATCACTCAACGAACAGATAAACACTAATCTATTTCGAGAAAAACTCATAAACTTTATATGAAAATAATACTTTATAAAATAATCATTTTCTTATAATTAACCTTAATCAATTACCACTTTTATAAACATAATTTTTTCTTCTAAAAGATTTCTAATTAAAACATTTTCTTATTTTCATAAAATATTTTCTAATACTATGTGTGTGTGTGTAGATATGAATTAAAATCATAAAATTTTAATGTAAAACGTATACTTTCTTACATTGAAACATTTACAAGTGCTTTTTATAAAAATAAATATAAATCACCTTCCACAATGCAAGCATCACACGTTTATTCATAGCAAGTAAAAAATCAAAACTTGGAATTATTCCAATACAAACAATCATCACTAATAAACAATCATAAGAAACAATAATCGATGCACTCAGTGGAATATCTATTTATCAGTATCCGCTGCGCACTCTGGTCAAAATACAAAAATTCAATATTAAGCCACCTAAGGTCTAATATTCAACATCAATACAAATACTACTGGTTGGACTAACTCCTTTCGTCCTTTCTACTCCAACCATAATATAATTTACACTTAAAAGAAATAAATGAAAAATAATTATATAAGTGTGTTTGCATGTGTATATATACACATATATATGAAATTTCAAGCACGTCCCTTGATGATTACGTCAGTAATCGTCATATATACACTATGCCTTATTATATATTGAATAACTACCCAATCACACCCATTAGGACAGGGACTCTAAGTCTCATCTAAGGCCATGACTCATGTCTCATATATACACTATGTATTGCTCTAAACCTGCTCTGATACCAAATGTAAACACCCCGACCTCTATACCTACACCATCCCAGAGTATTACTAAGTAATACTGTCAGACAATATGGAGCATAAGGCGATATGGAGTACACATGTGAATGTTCCCTTGGGCTAACACTGGTACATATTTAAACATCAAATATAACTCACCACAAAACGTACATAGTATTGGCACAAAGAAATAAACGCATGTGTCTTCAGGATATAACAACACACAATACACAATAAATAATAGTGAACACAGAGTCAAAATCACAGTGAAAATATGTAATACTAAATATACGAGATATGTCCTAAATACATCACATATTATACATACAAAAGAAAATACAATACAAGATGGTAAGCTACTATATTGAATACTAGCCACCTCTATGCCCATAAAACACAAGCTAGTCATATTGTCCCTGCACCTGAAAAATCTCGAACTGAGCCGAGTATTACGTAAATAACACATGGGTCGGATTATGTCTAAATCGAGGGTTAATAATAATATGATATCATTTATAATGTCAATAAACATGTGGTAGTGTATGCATGGTATATATATAATTAAAATATCATAAACAATCACAAATGCATCACATAACATCAAATATCATAAAACCATGCATAAAGATGTCATCACCCATATAGAAGTACATCAAATCAGAAATCACAGAATCAACATCAAATGGGTGAATCATCCACATCTGGAAATCATCTTCAAAATCCAAAAATCATCTATAAGTGAGATATCACCAAGTATAGTCAGATTTGTAAACGATATTGCCTGAATATATTTCTTAACCTCAATAATAAAAGCGTCAACATCAACATGTAGGATAGGTTAGGCAACATATCATTATAATAAAAGATACGAGAATCAACTATACTATGAACATCTATCCAGATATAATCTCATCTCCTAATATATGCATAAATCAGAATAAATCATGATAAGGAATGATTTTACTACAGATACGAAGTCCCAAGTAGAGTCATATATACATTAATATGTGGGTTACCTGACCCGAGTCACCTATCCCGGGTCACCTAACCCATATCCATACTTAGGTAAGGTGTATCAATAATAATAGTCAATCTACCATTCTGTTAGAACTATTAGGGAGACTGGTGGTTGTATGCCCACTCCACGAGCCTAGGGTCACCTAACCGGATCTGCTCCTACAGTCTTCAATTACCTTGATGGACATCGTGACTCATATCCATTAACTGCTCGTCAACGCGTAGCTTCAATCATGACCCTGATTTGCCCCTATAGCTAACAGACTGCTGGCCTATGTGACAAAAATGGCTATAAGGCACCTACCTTAGGGGTCACCTAACCCAAATCTCGTGATATAGGGCACCTACCCTGTGGGTCACCTAGCCTAAATCATGTGATGCGCATCAAATAAAATATCCAATAAAGGTGATGTGGATCTGGGATGCGACCCCAAGATCTGGCCACTAGGGTGGATTCTAGCCAGCTGGTCCTCTTTAATGCCAACAAAATGAGTACTTCGTGATAGTGGTACACAATATCAATAAATATAAGGGCACCTACCCAGCTCACACCTATGAGCATCATCTAACGTAAGTATAATCTCATAATACTATTCTTGCCATGTGAGTGTCATCTACTTACAATGAATAATTGAATAAATATCACAACACATTCCCATACCACTACATGGTACTCAAACGTTTGTCCACTTCTCATGAACTACACTCGATCTCCGCAATATTATATATAACGAATCCAAAGAACAACCGAAGAAATATTACCGAATGCCCCATCCTAAACGGTATTATAACTCCTTTTTTCAAATTTCTCATCATGCAGAATACAAATCTTCACAAAATCATATAGAAGGATGCCATCTCTGTATCATACCAAACCATTAAACATATCAACATTAATGGTGAATCATTCATATGATCCAATTCAATATAAAGGAGAGGAGAAATTAGAAAAGAAATATAAAACAAATTAATCAAATATATATAAAACAAGCAAACCAATATTTAATAATGAATTAATCGCAATATATAATCTTAATATAACAAAAATAAGAACTATTAAAAAGCATAATATGTATTCTAGAATTGAAATAAATAAATAATTAATCTTTAAATTGATAAACACATAATTTCTTTTTATAAAATATAGTATTAATATGTATACTTTTAATTATATTCATCAATCACAAAATTCACTTTAAAATATTTAATTTATTACTTAGAAATATTTCTCATTCTCTAGAATTTACACTAGTATTTAAATAATTATTTTAAGCCCAAAGTTAGATTTTCTTTCAACAATCAAATTATTTAAACATAACATAATACTAAATTTTAAAATAAACTTTTTTCTAATCAAATATATTTATAACACACCTCTCTTTATAAATATTATATATATATATATTAGTAATTATATACATATATTAAATAAATAAATAAAAATAAAACACATAGCATAAGAAAATGCACGACCGCATTTATTGTTGTAACTCGCCGATTCAGGCAATCTCCTCCTTCTTCCTCGCCATTATCTCCTCTAACTCAATGCTTACAACCAATTTACCCAAACAACAATCCAATTATACCATATCAAGGATTATGTGATTAAAAACATAGATTTATGAGTTTATATACTCACCTGAAGCCATCTTCCTCCTCTCTCTTTGTATGCTCGCACCAAAACCCAACACAGCTACTAAAACTCTAATTCCTTTCCGCCATTAATGCTTATGAGTGTCGAGAAGCATATAATCAAATTTTTTGATTTATAATAATTTATATGATTTACTACAGAATTTGGAAGAAGAAGGTTGTTGAGGAAAAATATCAGGATGAAGTTAATTAACTAAGGGAAGTAAATGTTAAGTAATAATCAGTGAATGAAAAAAAGTCTCGATATAGAAAATTTTGGATATAGGGTTTTGGGCTTAGGCCTGAAAGTATGGGTTTGGTTTGAGAAAAGAAAATATACGTTTATTTTGATTATTTCATTTCATTTATAAATTATTTTATATTTAAAACATATTACGATAAATTCTAATAAAATCCATATTTATAGTGCTAGATTATTTACCCAATATTACCAAATTTTCTAGAATTTATTTTTCATATTTTAATTCATTTAATTTAAATATCTAAAAATTTATATTTTAAATCCATTCATTAGTTAATTTTCTAACTAATTTATTTCCCAATCTTTTAAACAATAAGTTATTCCTAAACAATTTAATTTCATCACTAATTATTTTATCTTTAGCTTATGATATTTCCTAATAAAATTCAAAATTATTCTTATTTAATATTAAAAAATCCAGTTTAACCAATTAAATTACTATTATTAATATTTATTAATTATCCCTAAAAATTGGGTTGTTACAGATGACTCCTAGATACGACTTTATAATTTAATTTGCCTTATTACTAATGCATCTCAAAGACCTATCTAAGGGTTAACTAGCCCACCTCCGACAAACAAATAATAAACAAAACTTTGGGGTCATTGCATTTCCTATATGGATTCTACACTAGTAGGAAGCAAAATCTGTTAGGGCATAACCCAAGTCTTTGCTAACGAATGCATAGGACCGTTGGAGTCAAAGCCTATATACCAGCCCTACTACTAAATATCGATTTACCAACAATACTGACATATACCGTCGACATCCCACAGCCAAAATCTCATTCATACTTACCAAATATAAGTCAAGGTAAATGCCCATCTTGGTTACTCAATACCTCTTGTTAGAATTGAAGCATGCTACATTTCCCTATTAGGTACCACCGTAAGTTATTAAAAGCTTCTTATATATGGAGGAGGCAGACCCAACCACCGTTTAATTCCTTCCACCTTGAAGTAAACCCCTTAACATCCCTAAAGGTACCAAGCCATTTAATACTTTAAATCTGAAGCGAACCCTTAGTGTATTTTCCTACATTTATTTGCGAACGTATATCCCTTCCACATGGGTCCTATAGTTGGAGATGTCCCACATCAGTAGTACGTATACACAACTGCTGGTAGCCTCTAGGTGAAGAGCAGACTTCCGTCATGTAACTCTACTGACCTTGCATCCCAACCTATATTAAACCAAACCAATTATCCTAAACCTATATTGGGCTAAGTCCACTAATTCTCGCTTGTCCAAAATGTATTATCGAGGCTATATAATTTTCTACTATGAAAATTATATTGCATCCTAAGTTTATTTACTAGGATCACCCTAATTATTCACGGCGAACCTATTTCTATCTTATATGCTTATTACATATTATCTTTATTTCCTTATTACGTCCTATAAATGTCAATTGTTCATGATAAATGGTCATTATTATTCAAATTAGACAACTATTAATGACATTTAATTATCAGTTTCAAATTCAACTTATTATATCTATTCCATTTTCCCATAAATGTCATATTAAATTCTGCAATCAATCCTATTCAATGCATTTATGTCCCTATTTAATTTCTGTAACTCCCTATTTACTGCACATTTATTGTCGTACTAATTTTGCAATCATTATTCATAATTTTTGGAATTACTACTTCTTTTCCACCATAACCTCCTAATCTTATGGTTTACTATGCTATTAATATCTTGTCGTCCTAACTATGACTAATACGAGTACCATCATATATTTATTTATTACGCTTTATTCGTTACCCTATGTATATTTATATTTTTAATCGGTAGGCACGATTATACATATATATACATATACACACACACACACACACACATATATATATATATATATATATATTCCTGTTTCTAACTCATTAATTCATATGCGTAGGAATTCCAACTCATACACCTATATGTACATTATGTAAAGTTCATTTCCACATTTTAATATATTAAAGCTATCATTTTCAAAAAGGATTACCATTATAACTTTCTATAAATTATCTAAAAGTGAGACTTTTGTCATGTTTGAAATTACAAGGAATTATCTTTTTTCTTTATTTTTGAAATGGACAGTGCAAACCATGGAGAAGAACATCCGTACTTTACACATCTCTTTCAGTTTGACATTTCCTTGTAATTCCAAACGTCGCATATTTTATACACAGTTGTATAATTAGATTATTTATAGAAATTTACATAGAAATAGATACAACTAAATTGTATCCATAATGCTCCCAATAAACTAAAATATAGAAATTCACATTCCGAGTCAAATTAGGGCAATCTAAATTACTACTAACAATTTATAACCCAATGATCATAAATCTGGAATAAACTTTACAATCTTATCAATATTCCGCTTTAACAAATTTAAGGACTAATTTCCAAATTTCCAGATTATGATGTATATACCATTCCATTCCAATTACATAACTTACAGAATTTGTAAGTAGAATTTCAATTGAATACGTCCATTTTAAGCCTACAACTCAATAGATCTTCCGCATGCATAATAATTAAATAAAACTCAACGATGTAAATTTCAATGTTATATATAAATCATATAATTTCCCACTCACATTTCTAGCTTTCCAAATCTCCCAAATCTGAATTCATTACTTTAACTGACTCCTTTTCCTTTCCAATCCAAAAATATGTATAATATGTATAATATATATATATATATCCATTAGAATTACAGATCAGAGAGAAGATTTGAATTAAGTGGAATATAGATTTATAACTATAAAATATTCCTTTTTTGGTAGTATCGATCCATCCCTCCTCTTATTCTCTCTTATTTTCTCCCTTTCTCTAATTTATATACATATAATATTATATTTTTATGATTTTTGGAAATAGTGAAGAAGGGAAAATGGTAGAGCTCCGCTGCTTTGATAAGAAAATATGAAAAGAAAATTAAGGGGCTAACCTATATTTATAGGCTCTCGAATCAAATTTATCCGTCAGATTTAAATTAATTAAATATGGGCCGCTCGACCGAGGTTCAACCCTAGCCGTCATTGGTTCAATCGATCGACCACTCCTTCCTAGGGGTCGACCGCTAGCATTTGACTTGCCGAAGGAAGGGGTCGATCAGTGGGGTCCATGTGGTTATTATTATTTATTTCCTTTTTAAATTCTTTTTAGTTATTTTTTATTCAAAAACTTCAAGTGCTAATAGCTTCTTCGCTTGAACTCCAATCGCAAAACTTCATATATGAAAGTTGCTCAGAAAATCGCCACGAACAAAATGGTAAAATTTTCATGGCCAAATTCTAACATTTTCTCAAATTCCATATTTGAGCCTTAATAATTATAATTATTACCATTTATTATGCGGGGTGTTACACCAATCTCCTTTAGGCATCAAAACACTAATACCGGAAGAAGTGTTGGTACCATAGATAGCTAGAGATAACTGCCTTCCTTAATCTGCAATATCTTTCCATGCCTAAAAATGTGAAGTCAATTTCAAGTCAAAAGCCAATATAAATTCAACTAGATAATCAACAAGAGAGTCAAGTTGTGAAGCCCTAGTAGAATAAAACTATAGTAATTCTAGTTGACCTTTAAGCCCCTTTTCATCATTCATCAACGTTTTTAGTGCAGTAGGAGGATCAGTAATATGTCGGATAGTTATAAGAAGATATTTATTCAATTTCTTCTCTTTATAGCCAATGGTATCGAGGGAATCAGTGGAGTTAATCTGTACCAATAATGCTTTCTCATAAGTTTTGTTATCATATTTTAGTTGGGAAACTTTATGGGACAATTTGCTTTTATCATCTTCAAGCACTTTAATTGTTAGTGAAAGTTCATCAGATCGGTGCTTTAGAATCTCGACCACCGATCTGAGTTTTGAGAAAGTGTTAGTAAACTTCTTGTTCCAATAGTCTTTTACCTTTTGATTACACTCCAACTTGAAGGATCTACTTAACCTTTCAAGTTCATTAGACGCATTTGTTAAAGTCAGGTCGGATACACTACTTCCACATGCCAAACACCCCGGAGGAGAGGAAGAATAACTATGTAAAGATGCCTTCCTAAAAAGTTCGGATGGAGTAGGAGTAGGTATTCCTTTTTCACCCTCCATCGATATGAGTTATATGACCGACATTCATTTTTATATTTCATCACATCAATTTCTAAATCAAGAACACGTTGGTTTAATCGATTAATTTTTTTATCGTATTCTAATATTTGTTGGGAATTGGAGTGTGAGTTGAGCTTATTTTGCAGTCTTATGATTTCATCATCCTTTGATGAAACTTTCTCTTTAAGGTCCTTGGACATCTCTTGAGAAGTTTTTAAAATAGGTCTTACATAGAGGTAATTTTCATACCACTTTTTAGCTTCCGTTATCATCAATGGATTTATGGCCAACGAGAGAATGAGAAGATCGATCTTGCAAGGCTGATGTTAGCCTAGATTGGATGTTCTCAAGGTGATGATTAAGATTAGGATCATTCAAAGATGAAGGAAATTCTTCACCCTAATTGGAATACGAATAGTATTGAACTTTCAGCAAAAGGAAAGGAAGAAATATAAAAAATGCAAACTTCTCACTAATAAACAAAAAACAAAAAAGCCCTTACATTAATCATAACGACAGTCATAAGGATTACATCGTAATTACTTCCTAAGCCAAGAAAGGGGTTCGTGAATATTCTTAAAGGAGGAAGGCGAAATAGGAAATGTGGTACTAAAGGGTACCTTAATTCCAGAAGGGGTGTTAATCGGAGGGAACCCATGGTAGTCCCATTCATTAAGAGGAGGGCTGAGTCTGCTGCACAATACCCAAGCGTAATTAATATGAATATCATGAATGAATTGGTCTTTGTGGCCCCCAAGAAAGAAAAGTCTAAATTCGAGAACTGCGTATACAAATGATGGATATCTCGAAGGATGCGATACTGTTAGCACCAAAATTGGTCACTAACCTCGTAGAGAAAGATTGTGTAGAGATATAAGTGATGAAGATAAATTAAACAAGGAAGAGAATGCTAACTTAAATGCAGAAAGTAAGAACACCAAATTTATAGTGGTTCAGCGTAATTTCCTACATCCACTTTGAGGTTAAACTTTATTGATCTTCTTAATAGTTGATTACAAATACAATTCGTGAATCAAATGCTTGAATAAAGTTGTTAAGTAGAGAAGATGAGTCTCAAAAATGGCAGAGTCTCCCAAGTGTTCTCCAAAAAGGCCCCCTTTCACTGTGACCCTGCCCCTCTATTTATAGACAAAGATGGGCTGGACTTCCCAGATGGGCTCGGTAGCCGAACACTCTAGCCCAAGTATAATGGTCGCTGCATGCCGAACCAGGTAGGCCGAACACAATGATGCCGAACCATCCTTCCTATGTCGAACGGTATGTTTGATGTGTGGGATGGAATGGTTGTTAGTCGAAGCCAAACGGTATGTCTGATGTGCTTGACCAAACAATGCTCTCTGGCCAAACGATCCCTCTGGCCGAACGATTCTCCTTGGCCTAATGTGCCTTCCGACCGAACGATACTGCCATGTCGAGCAGTCATATATGCCGAACGCCTTCTAATGCCGAACACCACTGGATGCCGAGTACTACGCCGAGTACTCCTGTTGCCGAGTTCCACTGGATGCCGAGTACTTCTAGATGCCGAGTACTACCTGATGCCGAGCGCTACGCCGAGCGATTCTAGATGTCGAGTACTACGCCGAGTACTATGAGATGCCGAGTACTCCTTGATGCCGAGTACCATGGATGCCGAGTACTACGCCGAGTACTATGAGATGTCGAGTACTCCTTGATGCCGAGTACCATGGATGCCGAGTACTACGCCGAGTACTATGAGATGCCGAGTACTCCTTGATGCCGAGTACCATGGATGCCGAGTACTACGCCGAGTACTATGAGATGCCGAGTACTCCTTGATGCCGAGTACCATGGATGCCGAGTACTATGAGATGCCGAGTGCTACCTGATGCCGAGCACTAGTTGCCTGGTCAAATCTCCAGGAAACACTTGCCCCCCCAAAGTGTATTACGTGGCTGAATCATGATACGCTTTGAATTGCATATCCCCCGTACTTCGCTCCGAATCTTGGTTAACTCTCCTTGGAGACGCTTTCTTGAGAATATCAGTGGTGGAGGTGTATGACGAGCGTGGTATAGATGCCGAACGAAGCAGTCGAAACCGAACGCTCCTCATGCCGAACGACTTTGTATTCCGATGCCGAACACTATGGCTTTGACCGGTTCCACCAAGTATAGCCTTTTCGACTTCTCCTTCTGTCCTATAAAAGTCGAGGCCTTCTTCCTCCTTCTCTTTTCACACTCACTTCTCCTATCTTATTTTCGAGAAACTCGCCTGTTAACAACCTTCAAAGACTTAACAACTCTTCCTAACCTATTCGGCGCTAATCAAAACCGCGACCTCAACTCCAAACTTCTCCAAGTCGTGATCTATTAACTAGGTAACAATCCCTCTAACTAAATCCACAAAGGGGTTTCAACACGAAACTCGAGTTCGTAAATTGATAGGTGTTGTGTGGATTTTTAGGGCCAGATGATGTGGAGGAAGGTAGGAGTTGGTTAGAATGCTGAACAGGATGGTTCGGTGCGACTCACCGAACGATTCGTCCTCGTGGTTCGGTGTGGATGGAGGAAGAAAAAGGGGGAATGAGGTCGCTGTAGAGGACGGTGTGTTTGAGCGTTGGCGCTCGGCGCAACCTTAGCTCGACACGATTCGTCATATACCGGGTAGTGCAATGGAAGGATGTGGAGGGAGTATGAGCCAAATAGGATGTCGAATGTGGTCCCGGCCGAACAAGATTTTGGCCGAATGATGCTTTTTCGAACAGTCACAAATGCCGAGTCACCATGGGTGCCGAACAGTATAAATGCCGAACAACATAAATGCCTAACAATATAAATGCCGAACAATACAAACGCCGAACACCATAAATGCCGAACAATATATAAATGCCGATCAATACAAACGTCGAACAACACAGATGCCGAACCACATGAATGCCGAACGTTTGTGAATGCTGAAACCTGTCTTGGCTGGACAAAACTTAACCGAACATGCCGAACAATACCTTTAGCCGAGCAGGAACTAGGCCGAACACTCATTAACCTTGCCTATTCATATAGCAAAACGAGGACTTGGACCTAAGCACACTATCACATGAAACTGACCCGGATCATTAACTCCCTAGCTTTAGTAGACATAAATCTGAACTTAGATTAACATTCGTTTTCTGAATTTGAAACTGTAATCACCACAAGGCGGGCTTTTTGAGACGGTCAGCGATGACGGTCTTTGAAGGCGACGATTCGAAGCTCATTTTTATATCTTTGAAATCTCTAGATTCTTATTGCTTGTACACGATTGCTTGCACTAGTTCACACATCACGTGGGGGGAATATTCGTGTTGTTAACTCTAACGTTCAACGTTTTTCAAGTATAGTTTTCGCAGGCACTTAAACAGATTCATTATTTATTAGGGATGTCTATGAAGTCTAGCTCCGCCACCATATCTGACAGGCCTGGGCCGTATTCAAGGCAAGGAGCCACTGATATTTCAAATCCGTCGACTTCCCCTGCCCATAACTTAGCACCTGATGCCTTGGAGGCAACAATTCTTTTAGACAATCCGATCGATTCACAAGCTTCAAAGATCAATGAAGCCGCACTTCGACGGATATGCTCCATTCACGGGATTCCTTTTGCCGATGTGTTAGTCCCTTCGCGACACGATCGTCCTCACTTGCCCCCAATCGGATATACCACATGTAACAAGTTCATGTGTTGGATGGGCAGCGTGCCTCCGTTCAATTTATTCCTCCGGGACGTGTTGCAGTACATCGACATTGCTCCATCGCAGCTGCATCCGAACGGTCGCGCATTTCTATACGGGACCTATCTACTCTTTATGGCCGTCTTCTCTAGACCTCCAACCTCTGGCGACATCAGATACATCTATATGATTAAGAAACGGAAAGACAGTCCTTCCTTCATGTTCCTCGAGCCGGCCATACCACAAATGCCGAACCTTGACAGGAGCATGCAGTAAATTCGCCCTGTACAAACAGGAATGGTTCTACATGCGTTGCCCTCCTGGTTTTGCGAGGAGATGGGTTGAAGGCAGTAAGTCTCTTTGCTGAGTCATCATTCGCGTTTGATTGGAGTCATGTTTTTTCTAATTCCTCGTTTCATCTTTTCAGGTATCAACCCGCGTCCAGAGGGTCGAGGATATTCTGAGGCTGTTGAGGCCATCAGAGCTCTTCCTGCCGAGGAACGAGACGTCCGAACCATCATTTCGAATGAATCATTGTCAAGGTTCGGCTTGCTAGCCCCAGGTCGTCGGATTAGCCTCCCGGAGGGCGTCTCCATTCCTAAGCCAGCATCTGGTAAAAGGAAAAAACAGGTCGGATCGTCATCACGCCGCACTCCCGATACGCATGAAGAAGGTGAGCGCAAAGAGGACGAAGCTCCTGAGACCCAAGGCGAGAATGTGGGTCCCGCTTGGAATACGGCGGTCGAAGTTCATGACATTGAAACGTCATCCTCCCCTTCGAAGGGAAAGAAGAGGTTAAAATACAATATTCGAAAGGAGAAAGTTGGCGGCACTACAAAAGATATGCCTATCCCGCCAGAGAAAGAGGCTTCCTCACAGCACCTGGAGAGTTCTCTAAGGGGTTTGTCGAATCTTTCTATCCCCGACGATATAATTAATTACAGGTTTGACGATCCTGAAGCCCTCAAGTTTTCTTCGCCCGCTAGAGGCAATGCGGGAGTTCAACTCCCAGTCCAGGGAGACAATACTCCGATTAGTAAAGACAAAAGAACTGGTCCGTCGGGGGGAACACTAGGACACACACGCACATACGCATTCCATCATACACTTCAAGTTTTTTCTTGTTTCCCGGATCTTTCTTAACTCGTTGTTATCTCTATTCTTTGTAGGTGACATGGGGCGCTCTCACGGATTCGATCGCCTTCACGGATCTTCCATATTTCATCATTCCGGACGGGATTCAGGTTCGGGCAGACGTAGGGACAGAGACGATTATGAAGATAGAGACAACCGTCCCCGCGATTCGTCTCATCATAAGTAGGCATATTCCCAATCTTCTCAGTCCCGTGATCCTCTCCCTCCGACTGAGCCGGATAGAGAGAAGTCTTTACAAAAGGGGTCCCAACCCGATGCTCCTCGAGAACAACACTCCGGTTCGTCGAGTACGAGGCAAATTCGGGAGCAACGAAAAAGAGCAGAACTTCCAAGGCCTCCTCCCCCTACTCCCGCGGTTGATCCAACTGTAGCAGAAAAGATGGTCGATCTTAAGGCCAAATTTCCAAAAATTTGCTTTGATGGTCTGAAATTCCTCCCAGCTATCCATCATATTCCTGGGCACGTGAAGTAGAGTGCCATTGCCTGTAACAACGACGTCTATGTTCAATATGACGCGTTCGTTCACTTGGTTGAAAAGATTTCAGAGGTGTCTGTTGAGCATCAATATGAGATTGATCGTCTGAAATTGGAGGCTGGCTATGACAAGAACATCATCAAGCATCAAGACGAAGAGCTCGCTTTGTATAAGTCGAAGCTGGAAGTCGCTGAGCAAAGCGCAAAAGATACTGCTGAGGCAGTTACTCGCTTAGAGATGGCTCACAAGAAGGAACTTGATGAAGCAGTCCAGCGCAGCGGTGCCCTCGCCCTAGAAAAAGACTCTGTCCAAAAAGAAAGGGACGCGCTCGTCATTCAAGTCAGAGAGCTGAAAGAATTACTCTCCAAGGAGAAGGAGGACAAAGTAGCTGCTCAAGAAGAGTCACAATGATACCGTGATGAAATCGTTGCTACTCGACTCCTGAAAACGAAGCTCGATGACGAACTTGCCGGGGTTGAAAAAATGAAGGACAAAGCCCGTGAGGAGGGAAAAAGAAAAGCTGCGGAGGAGATTGATTCTCGCCTCGAGGCGGCCGCAGAAGCCGGCAGGGAAGAGGTCTAGTGTATGTTTGACCCGTTGATTGCTGAGTATGGAGCCTGCGTCCTTATGCACCGTGACTTGACATTCTTGGGCGATGGCTATCTCGAATCCCTAGCTGAGGCCTGGGAAACTTTGGTGAAGATTAGGAAAATCGAGTCGGGCTCTGAAGAGGTCGATGAGGATGCCTTGGTGAAGGAGTTCCTTAGGGGGAATGAGCCAACGGATTTATCCGCAGCTTTGGCGCTTTATAACAAAGGCTCTCCCCTTCCAAAAGAGAAAAGTGATGAAGCTGGCCCGTCTGGGGCTGAGACTACGGCTCCTCATATTGCTGCTCCTCCCGCTGTTCAATCGGCCGGTCGGCCGACACTTGACCCGTTCGAGCAGCATGCCGGCTATGATCCTGAAGATCTCGGGCTTGGCGTTCATGTGCTATCTCCTATCCTGGAGAGTGAAACCCCACGCGCAACCGATAGCCAACCAGAACCCGGTAGGAAACTCTTCTTTTCTAGAAGTCAAAGGATCTTGTTATTTTTCAGCATTTATTCGTTCTAATGTTCATTTTTTATGTTTTCATGCAGGCTGCTCTGATCCCGAGCCAACTCCGAGGAGCGATGACGCCAAGGAGGAGGCAGAGAAAACAAGCGATGTTGCTCACGCGGGAGTAACTCCTGGTCCTGACGCTCAAGTGATCGGGGCGCTAGATGATGACAAGCTTGACACTTCGTCTCCTGCCGAAGGGAGCGATGAAATCGAAATCACCGGCGCCTCCGAGCATACCTCAAAGGTGAGCATGAAGGAACGCCTCGCCGAAGAGGAGAAGAAAAAGGTCAAGGTCAAAGTCGAACCTGAAATACTGGAACTTACCGACCCGCGGAACAGACCTCTGAAAATCATTCTCCCGGGCAGGTTTAAACCACTGGATGTTCCGTCTCCTACTCCTGACTCCGCTTCTTTAGTGAGCAAGAAATCCAAGAAAAAGCGTGAGGGAGAGGAGTCGTTGGAAAAAACAAAAGAAGACAAGAAGAAGAAACCGAAGAAATAATCGCTACACTTGTTCAACGAGTTCCTTACTTAAGTCTTGTAATTACTTTTATCTTTTGTCTCTGTAGTTAGTATAGATAGGTTCTTGACTCCAAGCTTTGGAGGGATAACTGTGTAACCCCATTTTGAACTATTGAATGAAGTTTAGTTTCTTTTTTGTTTGAATGATTCTCTTGCTTTTCTTTGGTTCGCTGACTAACTGTAGTCATAACTCAAGTTCTTATGAGTTGCATTATCTCCCAATCCACTCTCGTGTTGTTCAAACATTTCCAGACGTAGCATACTTCTTGCTCCACATTTCTCGAGTATTTGGACTTTCTTCCAAATCTGCGCTCCAGGGATTTAGAGTAAGTTGATCCGCGTTCAGGGGATTCGGAGGTTCGCATCGTTTACACTCTAGTCCGTACTATGGGAACTTAGAGTACTCTGATCCGCGCTCTGGGGATTCGGAGATTTGAGATCATTTATACTCTAGTCCGCACTCCGGGGACTTAGAGTACTCCGATCCGCGCTCTGGGGATTCGGAGTTTTGAAATCATTTATACTCTAGTCCGCGCTCTAGGGACTTAGAGTACTCCGGTCCACGCTCTGGGGATTCAGAGATTTGAAATCGTTTATACTCTAGTCCGCGCTCCGGGGACTTAGAGTACTCCGGTCCACGATCTGGGGATTCGGAGATTTGAAATCATTTATACTCTAGTCCGCGCTCTAGGGACTTAGAGTACTCTAGTCCGCGCTCTGGGGATTCGGAGATTTGAAATCGTTTATACTCTAGTCCGCGCTCTGGGGACTTAGAGTACTCCGGTCTGCGCTCTGGGGATTCGGAGATTTGAAATCGTTTATACTCTAGTCCATTCTCTGGGGACTTGGAGTACTCCGGTCCGCGCTCTGGGGATTTTGGAGATTTGAAATAGTTTATACTCTAGTCCGCGCTCTGGGGACTTAGAGTACTCCGGTCCGCGCTTTGGGGATTCGGAGATTTGAAATCGTTTATACTCTAGTCCGCGCTCTGGGGACTTAGAGTACTCCAGTCCGCACTCTGGGGATTCAGAGATTTGAAATCGTTTATACGAGTTTCGTGTATCGTACAGGATAATGTAGTTCTAGTAATTCATCACCCGACTATGAGATATAGAAACATTAGTAATTCGTGGAAAATACGGCTTCAAGCCTTTATTAATGAAAAACAACTAAACTGCTCGATTACATAGTTAAAGGGAAACTAAGTTGCGACGGAATGAAAACATACAGGAAATAACTATGCCTAAAACAGGAAAGAAACATACTAAATGTAATAATGTCGCAAATGCTCGTTGTTCCACGCCCGGGGGAGTGTCATGCCATTAACGGTCGCTAGCTTGAACGTTCCCTCTCCAAGCTTCCGTTCAATGACGTACGGACCTTCCCAGCTGGGATTCATACGCGAAGGTACTGGGAAAACTCGTTTCAAAACGAGATCACCCACATCAAATATTCTTGGGCGGACTCTGCCGTCGTAGTAACGCTTGACTCGGTGCCTATGTGCTGCGGCCCTTAATTCGGCCTCTTCGCATTTTTCATCGATACAATCTAGTGATTCCAACAAGAGGTCCTGATTCGTCTTGGGATCATAATATGTCACTCGGTGCGATGGAACTTCAAGTTCCACGGGTATAACGGCTTTAGAGCCGTATGCCAAGGAAAATGGAGTGTGACCGGTCGTGGACTTGTGGGTAGTTCTATAAGCCCATAATGCCGTCGGGAGTTCATCTACCCACTTGCCTCCGACTTTCTCCAAACGCTTCTTCAGTATTGACTTGATTATTTTATTAACGGCCTCGACTTGTCCGTTAGCTTTTGGGTGTGCAACGGCGGCGAACTTCTTCTCGATGCCATACTTTAAACAGAACTCTTTGAACTCTCTGCTTTCAAATTGCGTCCCGTTGTATGTAATGATGGTGCGAGGAAGACCAAAGCGGCATATAATGCTTCGTACAACGAAGTTAATGACCTTTTTAGAGGTGATTGTGGCCAAGGGTTCTGCCTCAGCTCATTTTGTGAAATAGTCGACTGCAACTATCGCGTATTTTGCACCACCTTTGGATATAGGCAAAGAGCCGATTATGTCGATTCCCCAAATTGCAAATGGCTAGGGACTAACCATTTGCGTGAGTTCCGTCGATGGAGTCCTCGGGATTTTCGCATATCTTTGACACTTGTCACATTTCCTTGCGTAGTCTGCAGCGTCCCGATTCACGGTCGGCCAGTAGTATCCATAGCGGAGGATCTTTTTTGCTAGCGTTTGCCCCCCGGTATGGTCGCCACATTCCCATTCGTGAACCTCTTTCAGGACTCGCTTTGTCTCGTCATGAGCGATGCACCATAATAAGGGGACTGAGAACCCTTTTCGATACATTATTCCATCCTGCATCACGTATCGTGCAGCCTTTCGAAGGATCTGACGTCTTTCGCTCCTTTTTTCTGGTAAAGCCCCGGTTGTCAGGTACAGTTTGAACGGGGTTATCCATGATTCCTTCTCGATTTCTGTTTCAAATACACAATCAACTTTCATCTCGTCTATGCTCGGGGCGTGCAAGGCCTCAACGGGATACAATCCCATTTGCTGCGCATCGCCTGTGCTTGCAAACTTAGCCAACAAGTCGTCTTCTTTATTCTGTTCGCGCGGGACATGTGAAATGTCATAACGCTCAAGATTTGACAGTAGTTCTTGAACCTGAACTAGGTACGGAGCAAGCTTTTGTCCCTTTGCTTGGTAATCTCCCCGCACTTGGTAAACCACCAACTATGAGTCACAAAAGATCTCAACTGATTTGATCCCGAGTTCTCTAATGAGCTTCAAGCCAGCAATCAGTGCTTCATATTCTGCTTCGTTATTTGTAGCTGGGAAATCAAGCTTCAAAGCATAACAGATTGATCGATTTTCCGGAGTTATAAGAACTACACCCGCGTCGGAGCAATGATCGTTTGATGTCCCATCAGTGTATAATCTCCAACGAACGGGGGTAGTGACATCATGATTATCTGGTTCTATGGGTATGGTAAACTCAGCGATGAAATCTGCTAGTGCTTGTCCTTGTATGGCCCTTCGTGGCAAGTAGACGATATCGAACTGGCTCAACTCGATGTTCCATTTTAGCAGTCTTCCGGAAGTTTCTGGTCGTTGGAGTACCTGCCGCAGGGGTTGATCGGTATAAACACTGATTGAGTGCGCTTGAAAATATGGGCGTAGCTTACGTGATGCAATCACCAAGCAATAGGCCAACTTCTCGATTTTAGGGTAATTTCTTTCTGCCCCCGTTAAGTGCTTGTTAACATAATACACCGGCTTCTGGATCCGGTCCTCCTCGCGGACTATAACCGCACTTATCGCATGCGGGGATACAGCCAAGTAGACGTACAACATCTCGTGGTCTACTGGTTTTGATAGCACTGGTGGACTATGTAGATGCCTCACCAGATCCCGGAATGCTTCTTCACAACTAGACGTCCATTCGAAGTTCCTCTTCCCTTTCTTTATTATATCAAAGAAAGGGATGCACTTGTCAGTTGCCCTGGATATGAATCAACTTAGCGCAGCTACTTTTCCATTCAAGCTCTGTACCTGTTTTATAGTCCTGGGTACTTACACATCTCGAATAGCTTGGATCTTTTCGGCGTTAGCTTCAATTCCCCTAGCATTGACGATGAATCCCAAAAACTTCCCCGATGCAACGCCGAAGGAACACTTCAGAGGGTTGATCTTCATCCCGTAATACCTGAGTATGTCGAACATTTCAGCCAAGTCTCGAATGTGGTCGTTTGACTGTCGTGACTTCACGAGCATGTCATCCACATAGACTTCCATCGTCCTACCAAGCTGGTCCTTGAACATTCGATTCACCAAACGCTGATAAGTCGCTCCTGCGTTCTTCAGTCCGAAGGGCATTACTACATAGCAATATAGCCCGACATCTGTAACGAAGCTGGTGTGTTCTTGGTCCGGAATATGCATCGGGATTTGGTTGTATCCCGAGTATGCATCCATGAATGATAACAGTTCATGTCTTGCGGTGGAGTCGACCAACTGATCGATCCTTGGTAACGGGAAACTGTCCTTGGGGCACGCTTTGTTCAAATCGGAATAGTCTACGCAAGTTCTCCATTTCCCATTTGCCTTTTTCACCAGTACGGGGTTCGATACCCATTCAGGATAGAGGGCGTCGCGGACGAACCCATTGGCTTTGAGTTTGTCCACCTCCTCTCTGAGAGCAGCGGACCTCTCCGGGTCCATTCCTCTCCTCTTTTGCTTAACTGGGACATATTTCAGGTCTATGTTCAACATATGACTCATGATGGCGGGAGAAATCCCACACATATCAGAATGCGTCCAGGCGAAAACATCAAGATTCGCCCAGAGGAAGTCACTAAGGTCTTTAGTCATTACGGGGCCAAGCTGTGATCCGATCTTCAGTATTCGCGAAGGGTCGCTTTGGCTAACTGAAATGTCAACCGTTAGTTCAGCCGGCGCCGCCTTTTCTTCCCTGGGTTTCTCATCGTCGTCTCTCGGATCTATGTCTCTAAAGATCCGAGAATTATGCCCGAGCCAGGGCTCGGGCACTACTTGTCAATTATCCGTGTTAAGGATGCGGACGGGATTGTCCGCAACCTTTCCTTTCTCCCTCCGATGGGCCTCCCGGAGCTCAGCCACATAACAGGAACGACCAGCTGCTTGGTCGCCATGAACAATACCTACCCCTTTGTCAGTTGGGAACTTCAGAATCAAGCACCACGGGGCTAATGCTGCCCTAAACTCAGCCAGGGCCGGTCGGCCCAAGAAAACATTATACGGAGAATCCACATCCAAAACTACGAAGGATAGGATTCGCACCCTCCGACGCTCGCCTTGTCCCAGTTCAACTGGTAACTCAACATACCCCACTGCATCGGTCGCTACACCATTAAAGCCGTGTATACGAGCTTTGGATGGTTTCAAGTCCTTGGTTTCCATCTTCATTTGGTCAAAAGCCTTCTTGAAGATGATGTTGACAGAACTTCCACAATCAATCAGAATTCTTTTCACATATGTCGGTCCGATCGTGGCAGATATAACCATCGGGTCGATGGTTGGAGCCTCTATTTGATCAGCATCTCTGTTTCTGAACACTATATCGTCTGTCATTACGCGTTGTTGCTTAGCAGGGGTCCCATCCTCCACGTTCGAACAGCACTCAAACTCTGCATGCTTCAGGGAACTTACATACCGCTCCATCTCTTGCCAATTCTTATCCGCGGGGTGAGGTCCGCCGATAATTGTATTTATGACTAGTCTACCCACGGTCCGGGCAGGCTCTTCGGGATGATGCGGAGCTGGTGCGCGACCTGGGTTGGACGTTCCCTGTCCTTCTTCCTGTGGATCCTTCACAAATTCTTGCAACTTCTTTTGCCTGATCAACTTCTCGATAGCGTCGTGCAGGTGTCTGCACTCTTCCGTATTGTGCCCATAAGTCTCATGGAAGCGACAATATTTCCCGGTTCGCCTCTACTCCTCGGTTGATTCTTTTGGACGTGGCTTCCTGTACTGAAAAGTATTGCAGGTAGATAGGTAAATGTTCTCAAGAGGCGCATTCAGCGGGGTATACTCGTTGTAGCTTGGAATTCTCGATTTCCACTTCCCCGCTTCTCTCTTCTTCCCTTGATTTCTTCCTCCGGACTCCTTAGGCTGCCCAGGCTTGTTCTGGACATTGACTTGGACCTTTCCCGAGTTGTCTCCGGATTGCTTCACGGCAATGTTGCTTTTCACGGACTCTTGGACAGGTCCTGGTGCCTTATCTCGCCTTACCCACCTAGCCTCCTCTCTTCTTATGAACTGATGTGCCTTTGAGTAAAAACGTTCCAGTGTGGTCGGAGGTTTCCCTGCCAACCAGTCTCCAAATTCGGACTCCGGATCCACACCTCTCATTACAGCCATTAGAATTGCATGATCATTGGGATTACTGACTTCAGTCGCCGCAACATGGAATCTTTGTAAATATTCCTTCAATGACTCCCCAGGATTTTGGATTACACTTGATAGAGACATTACGTCCTTTGGACGCGTAGTGTGTATTCTGAACTGCTCAACAAACTTCTTCGCCAACTCCTCGAAATTGGATACGGACCGCGGAGGAAGTCGGGTAAACCATATAGTAGCGATCCCAGATAGAGTGATCGGAAAGCATCAACACTTGGTGGCATCATTTGCTCTAGCTGAATCCATCATCCACTCATACCTCATGACATGCTGTCTGGGGTCGGTCTTTCCCTCATACGCAGGGATAGTAGGCATATTAAACTTCCTGGGGTACGCTGCCTGCAGCACAACGTCTGTGAATGGAGTATGACTTCTTGATACTCCCCAATCATCATTCGATAAGCCTTGGTTTTCTTTCATCAATTGCCTGACCATGGCTGTCAGGTCTGGTGTTTGTATGGAATGTGGAAGGTTGGAGTCGGTTCTACGTGACTGGCCATGCTGATGCCTCCTCTCCTGGCGGTCTGCCAAACGTGCATCTTGAGGTTCGACATCATTAGCGTTTTGATGGTCTGGTCCTCCAGCCTCAACCTGCACTCCAGTTCCTAGGTTTCCAGCTCCGGCTTGGTTACGGTCTCCAACTGTCTGAACAGCAGCACCTGCCCGTGCAGCTTCAGTCTTACGGCGTCTGCGCCTGGGAGGTTCATCAGAGGAAGTTGAGCTGTCGGATGAGGAATAAGGAGCGGGATTGCCCCCATCATTCTGTTGCTGCTGTTGAGTGAGTTGTGCCATCAGGTTGGCGTTCGCTTGCATCTGCTCTCCTAGTTGTCTCCTGCTTTCCCTGAGTTCTCTCATCAAGTCGTTGAACTCTATTCTGGTGACAACTGGAGTTTGGTCCTGGGTGGCAATTCCCACACCCGGAATCGCTGGTTGATTGCTAGGTCCTGCTTGTTGTACGCTAGCAGTTTCATGGGCATCCGCATTATGAGAAGCTGACCTGGTACGTGGTCTCGCCATTGTAGAGTTATTGGTATGAACTCTGAGTAGAATCAACGGATGTCATATCAATGAGTCGGATCTTCTTTGGGGGATTTGTTCAATCCAGTAGCTTCAAAGCAGATCCTTAAGGTCTGAGAATTCAATTCTCAATGAAAGTACCAAAGTGTTAGCACCAAAATTGGTCACTAACCTCGTAGAGAAATATTGTGTAGAGATATAAGTGATGAAGATAAATTAAACAAGGAAGAGAATGCTAACTTAAATGAAGAAAGTAAGAACACCAAATTTATAGTGGTTCAGCGTAATTGCCTACGTCCACTTTGAGGTTAAACTTTATTGATCTTCTTAATAGTTGACTACAAATACAATTTGTGAATCAAATGCTTGAATGAAGTTGTTAAGTAGAGAAGATGAGTCTCAAAAATGGCAGAGTCTCCCCAGTGTTCTCCAAAAAGGCCCCCTTTCACTGTGACCCTGCCCCTCTATTTATAGACAAAGATGGGCTGGACTTCCCAGATGGGCTCGGTAGCCGAACACTCTAGCCCAAGTATAGTGGTCGCTGCATGCCGAACCAGGTAGGCCGAACACAATGATGCCGAACCATCCTTCCTATGCCGAACGGTATGTTTGATGTGTGGGATGGAATGGTTGTTAGTCGAAGCCGAACGGTATGTCTGATGTGCTTGACCGAACAATGCTCTCTGGCCGAACGATCCCTCTGGCCGAACGATCCCTCTGGCCGAACGATCCTCCTTGGCCTAATGTGCCTTCCGGCCGAACGATACTGCCATGTCGAGCAGTCATATATGCCGAACGCCTTCTAATGCCGAACACCACTAGATGCCGAGTACTACGCCGAGTACTCCTGTTGCCGAGTTCCACTGGATGTCGAGCGCTATGTCGAGTACTTCTAGATGTCGAGTACTACCTGATGCTGAGCGCTACGCCGAGCGATTCTAGATGCCGAGTACTACGTCGAGTACTATGAGATGCCGAGTACTCCTTGATGCCTAGTACCATGGATGCCGAGTACTACGCCGAGTACTATGAGATGCCGAGTACTCCTTGATGCCGAGTACCATGGATGCCGAGTACTACGCCGAGTACTATGAGATGCCGAGTGCTACCTGATGCCGAGCACTAGTTGCCTGGTCAAATCTCCAGGAAACAGGTACTTTGATAGGTGGGACTTGTTAATCAAGGAATAATTTTTTTGAAAGTCCTTTTTAATCTGACTAATTTACTTCAATTATATCTTGACATGGGAGACGATGAATAAACAGGAATAAATTTAGAAGCTCGCACATTAATGACAAGTGCATTAAAATACAAAGCCCACAAAATCATTATAGTTTTAGTTTGAAAACAAAAGATAATTAATTTATAGCATTACAATGGCTCATAAAGTATAGACTCTTTATAGTATTCGGTAACAAACCTATCCCTATTAAATTAACCTTATCAGGAGGTAGAGTATCAATTGTAAAGGGCATAGAAGGAACCCTGGGCAAATTCCACCAGTCCCCTGGGTGAGGGTCAGAACCATGTAAATCCAAGTATCTCTTATGAAAATGTCTAATTAATCTCCCACACCCATCACCAAGAAAAGAGAAATTGGTCATGGAAAAACAAATATATACAAGATATAAACACTCCATCAGTTTGGCTCTATCCTCAATCCACATCCAAAAAAAGTGGCTAACCCTTTATTTTCCTTACGAAATTTGACTTAGTGAAAGCGTGATTTCTGATGGAGAGGCACAACCTTCTTATTCATGAAATCCACAAGATACTTTCAATGTTTTAGGAGTCTCATTTATCTCTTATTCGATTTATTTAGATCCTTGCATAACCTTTCTACTTTCCGGTCAAGTCTTAAAATTTCCACTTTCTTTTTGTCAAATATAATCTCAACATAATTTTTACTTACCCTTCTACGCTGATAATTAATATATATTAAAAATGCTACCGACTATAAGTTCATACACACACACGCAAACAAAAGAGACGAATGGAAAATAAACTAATATATGATACCTATGGACTAAAGGATCAAACATATGGAACATCAGAAGGAGACTCTCCTAACCTGCTTGATTCAGCTTATACTGGCTTGTTGAAAGGAGGTATAAAAGAAGGATCTTTGTTAGCATCGGAAGAGGGAGGATCAGGAGTATAGGTTTGACCTTGGAAGGTTTCGGGTCCGCCTTAGCTTGAACCATCGTTTCCATCCTCGCTAGGCGAGTTACTTTGGGTAGAGCCAACGATATCACCATCCCCGTCATTATCATTAGAGCTGGATTTGATTTGGTACCAAAAATTTATATTTAAAACCATTACCATACCGATTTATATGGCAGTTGAAAATTTATACCATTACCAACCAAACTAATCGAAAAACCAATGCTTCGGTTCATGGTTGGTAATGGTTGGTAATAAACTTTTACCATTTACAAATATAATATCTGTTTGTACCAAAATTGGGCACAACACTATTCGCATGTGTTTGAAGAGATAAAATGAAGAAAGTAAATGTAAAATGAGGTAGATCTAACAAACACACCAATCAACAAATAAGAAAAAGTGCAGAAACATATAAATTTAGAGTGGTTCAGCGTATGGCCTACGTCCACTATGAAATGATTGATGTTTATTGATTATAACTCGCTGGTTACAAAAGATTACAACGGTACAACTGAAGTACAATAGCAATTTTGGCAGAGTGTCGGCGTAGAGAGGCCAAAAAGTCCATTTTCTGTAGGTCCAGGGTCACTATTTATAGGCGTAGGCAGCAAATATCTCGCCCAGATCTCGGAGGACTTCTTCTCTCACGTGGGTGGGCCTACGGGATCGAGTTTAGGTGATTTCGACTCGATATCAGAGCAATACGAATGGAATTCGTACCAATCAAGAATTGATCCGTTTTTGCTGAAATTGATCTAGTACATTCTTGACATTGTAGGCAAGCTCCTGTGAAAATTTGGTGGCATTTGGACTTGTAGATCTCGAATTATGATCGATGCAAGTTTGGATTTGTATGACATTGTCATCTTCGTATCGATACTATTTCATATCGGTCATGCGTGGCTCTGTTCGTATCGATGCTTGCATGCTACTTCATATCGATGGTTGGAGGCTGCTTTCGTATCAATGCTTCATGTTGCTTTCTTCATATCGATGGGTGGTTGTTGCTCTTCGTATCGATGGAGGGAGATCGATACGAGATGGATGGAGGGAGACCGATACGAAATGGACATTTGTTGATGGATATGAAGTGTTGTTAACATGATGGATACGAAGTAGCTTCATTTTGATGGATACGAAGGTAGTTAGTGGGCGATGGATACAAACTGAATCTCTCTTGGGGAATGGATGCGAAATTGGATGGATACAAATACAGTTGGCTTTCTCAACCTTGATCGATCAATATCTTGAGCATACGAACTCCGATTGACTTAAAATTTGGAACGTTAGCTTTCATAGCTTTGCCTGTCGTGTCATATCAATTTTAACTCGATCCGGACGCGGGCAAAATTTACCAGTATCCATAGTGAACCTATGTATAACCGATCTTCAGGACGAACTGTCCTTGGTTTCTAATCAAGTTCTTGGTGTCACGGCCTTGCCAAAAGGTGGGATAATAATATCAATTTATTTGCAATATTTCATGTTAAAAGAGTAAATATTAAGAGTTGTTATTTCCATTATATAATGATTTATCAATTTCATTTTGTGTAGTCAAACATATAATACAACATTGTAGAAGAAGCTAAATAATTATATAAAATTGTACCACTTTATAAGATACACGATAACAACTGCATTCAATCTAATTTGATAATAACATTTTGCTAGATTTTCTATTAAATCATTACACGTTAAATGTTTGATGTTATATAATAATAATATATAATTGAAATATAAGAAAATTTATGTATTAGTTAAGGTAAGTGGTAGTTAAGGTAATTATCATTATTAGCAGTTGACTACCATTACCGTATCGCATATTTTCATGTTGTTCGGCAAACCATACCAATCAAATCGGTTACCATTTTTTCGGTATCATTTTAGTTGCAAGCGGTTGATAATGGTTGGTAAGTGGTAATATAGTAAAAAAGTCCAGCCCTAATTGTAATGGATATCATCATCTCTATCATCTGCTTCGTCCTTCTCTGGCTCTTCCATTAGAACTAGGTCAGCCTACGGCGGAAGAAATGGGTAAACTTCAAATATTTTTACCGTTTTGGATCTTTATTGGGCATATAAAGTTCAATTCATTTAGAATTTTTCTAAATTTCTTTTAAATTAAATCATTATTTTATTTTATTTTGTAATATATTTGAATATGTGTATCATATGCATATATGTGTGTACATGCACGAGCAACATAATAAAGTTTGCATGGTTTGGCATGCCCGTATTTAGGTGTTGGGATTTACACTTCGATGGACATATTAGCCCCTCTAGTATTTTATGTACTGTCTAAATGAATATATATATATATGCATCAATATTTACAAATATGTTTATATAAAATTATACATATGTATAAAATTATATGTATGTGTGTGTGTGTGTTTGTGTGTGTGTGTGGAAATAATAATTGTAATAATTTGTATAAAATAGCAAAGATGTATTTATACAAATGTTCATTTATATTAAATGACAAAAACATTTTTATAAGTAATATAAAATAATTTTTTAAACAATTTTTTTGAATTGTTGCTGCATACCCGAGAACAAAATTGAATTACTTTATTGAATAATAAATATTTATAATTATATAAACATATGTGCACATACATAAATACATACATACATACATACATATATATATATATATATATTATAGTTTTATAAAATTGATGCAAATTGATTTTAAGCTTACGACACTATTTTTTTTGGATTTATAAAATTGTTTTTAAATAAACAATTATTAATCAATTTAAAAACTGTCAGATTAATTACTAAACCTACTAAAAAATTAGTTTCAGAATCTAGAAATTATGTAATGTTATTATATAATTTTTTTACTTAATTTTAAATTATATTAGATAAATAAATGTGTTTATTTATTTATATATATAAAATCAATTTTTAGTTAAATAAGTAGTTATATTAATATTTAAATATATAATGAATATAAGTATATATTAAAATAAGTAATCTTTACTGCCGAATTATTATTGTGCAAATTTTTTTTTATAAATTTTAAAAGGTTGATAATATGATTTTAATCTTTAGGATATAATTTATTAATTAATAAAATCATATATAATATTACTTAATTATAAAAAAATGATTTTTTACTTTATAAACGCGTATCGATATCATATACGATTAATATATTTATAACTATTATAAACATAATTTTGTTCAACATATCAAATAAAAACTTTATAATATATTTCATAAACATTAATTAATTCAGTTAATTTATAACAATTATAAATTAATTAAATCATGCAGTCAAAGGAGTATTCAACATTTTTGTCGTGTGACTCGCAGGTGCAAATTTGGTCAGCGATTAATATAGAACAATTTGAATATTAACATTCACACATCACTTAGTAGGTGCTGTGACATTTTAGCCAATTTTATTGCTTACCCGATTTCGGTAAAATCCAATTTTACATTATCAAGCGTTACCCGATAGTGACGACTATTTACTCCAATTCTCTTCGTTAAAACTATATCACTTTGGATTTATGAAATTTGGTAATTGTCGAAATTCCAATATCATCTATATTCAACTCTATAGTCTACACATAAGGTCCTCAGTTCAATAGTAACAATTATTATTAATTGAAATGCTCTGGCCAGAGACTTTGACTTTGAGTTGACTTCAATTGACCGTGATATTAAGCTCATATAACTAAGGTGACGAATCCTCTCTTGAATAGTGTTTCACTTCCAATGCTTCCACTCAATCCAACTATAGTCATTCAATGGACATCATGCCATGATTTAACTATAATCAAAGCAAAGCTCCATATTGAAGATCATCGGTATTCTCACGTCAAGGGAACTGTGTAATTTTGTCACATCGATATTTTCTATTTAACTTTAGTTATATTAACCAATAGAAAACTATCGAGTGAGTCATTCCATAGTTATCCAGTAACTATCAGTATGTAACCCATTGGCACCCCTGGTAGTCATGAGTAACACTAAAGAACATTTGGAGAGCGTTATGTAATCTAGTCTCAATGAATGCATCGATATACAGTCTCGATACATCTTGACTAGGTATATATAAAACGATATGTTTTTTATTATGATAAATCACTCATGGTTATAACGCATTGTTACTACTATCACAAAATATACCATTTATGGATTTTCTACTGAATATACTTTTAATTAAATTAATTAATTAATATATAACACATTGTATCAATTACATAATAGAAAGAAAACACCATTTATTTCAAACAAGATTGGTTATCGAGTTAGATATATTTAATTATTACATATTTGCTCCTATGGCACATCCCTAAATCTATCATCTTCATCATCATCATCTGGTGGGATATCATCGAGGGCCAAGACTTGGTAGGATTTGTAATAGCTTCATCCTCAGCTTCAGAATAATCTCCAAGAATGCAATTTAGGAGAATATCAAACTTCCTTTTATAATTCATTTTCGCATTGTTAAATGAAGGAAAGTCCAAACTTAGGCTTATCATTGGTGAGCAGAACTGCTTCAGTACACCGTTGCTTTCATCATGGGGGAATATTACTCAAAATTGAAGAAACTTTAGACTTTATAGCATGTAGGGTAGACTTAAGTTTGCCAATAGCAAGATCTTTCTTGGCTTAGTTCTTCTCTAAGGCAGGAACTCGAGCCAAGGTCATTCGGAGCTTAGGAACTTCCTATTAAGCTTAGGAAAGCTTATCCACTAAGGTTTTTACCTACTTTGCCAGATGATGAGATCTTTTCTTTTCAGACTCCTTCTCAAAACAAAGCAGCTTGTTGTTAGATTGGAGATCACGAAGCTAGGTTTCAAGAGTTGTCACCTTCATGGACAGTGAGGAGTTCATTTCCCGTAAAGAAGACATACTTCTAGAAGAGAGCAAGGACGGTTGCTGAAAATTAGATCAGTGTTACCTAATCTAAAAGAAATCATGTTGTAAGATTAATAAGAGAAGGGAAGCTTTCAGTACACATATTTAAAGAAAAGACAAAAGAAAAAAGAATTCATACCTGAACAAGATGTTATACAAGGCAAACCCAAGTTTCGTTAGAAAAAGGAGGAGAAGAAGTCTCTGAAGGTCTTAGTGAAGCAACAATAGGAGAATGAAGGATGCTTGCTAAACATTCTACAAAATCAGTATTAAAAGGAGAACCTACCTTGGGATGAGGTGGGGGAGGAAAATCTCTAGAAAAAGGGGAATCAAGGCTCAAAGCTTGTTGTAGGGAGGTCATAGACTTATGGAGGAAAGGAAAAGAAATTTCAATGGTTGGATCTTGGGTCAGAGGAGTGGTCGTAGTGCTAACGATGCTGGAAGTAGGAACAATGGGCTAGGACGTGGTAAGCTTGGCCTCTTCAAGCTTTTGAAGGAAGCCTCAGAGGAAGCAAGCTTGATGCCAGCACCTTTTCATTTCTTTAACCTAGCCAATGACAAAGCATCCTCTACGTTGGAAACAATAGATAGTAAAGGAACTTTTAAGGGCGTAGATTTCTTAGCATCTTTAGAAGGAGCAGGCAAGCTAGAAGGACCTTCGTCGGACAATAAGGCACCTGTGCTAACCAGATGTACTTCGGGGAGATCTGTTCATAGATTAAGTAGTCTTAGAGAATTCATTTTATATAAAAATAAAATAATAATAAAATATAGGAGATGAAACCCGGAGAATATCTTGGACTGCCAACGGTTGAGTGTTGTATCCAAGAGTTCACGGTGAACACATCAAACTTGGTCGATTTCTCAGTTTTTCTTCAATAAGGAGTCTCAGTCGAATCCTTGAGAATTTAGAGGAATCACCAAAGCGATTAAACATCAGATCAGGCACAATGAGGACGAACGGCTAAGATAAGCAAACGAAGAAATATGAAGGGTTATTTTATACTAAAGTATAAATAAATAAAAGGGAGGTGGCAAATGTTATACCCCAAATGTAATAACCATCGTAGGTTGACAAAATAAGAAGCTTTTATGGGCTATGTACCAGTACTCTCGTGGATAGCAGCAATAATGAAGTTTATCGTGAGACATGGATAAGACTATCGTGGGATATGCAGAAGGGCTCTCATGGGATAAGCATAAGAGCCATCGTGGGACAAATATAAGAGCTATCATGGGATCAATATTAGAATCATGGATTTGTAGGGCAAATATTAGAGCTATCGTGGGTAATGTCAATAATGAATATTCTTATGGGTTGATGAACAAGAGCCATTAAGGAGCAATCCCAGTAACCATTGTGGAATGATCAACCGTGCTATGAAAGGGTTGTGGTTAAATAATCAATGCATGATGAATTTGAACATGAAAAGTGGAAGCCATCATGATCCAACCCATGAAGCTATTGTAGAATACAATATTGAAGTCATCATGTGGTGTTTTAAGAGCTATCATTTTATAAAGCTATCGTGGTATAAGGCACCCGGTAGTTATCATGGGATGTTTTAGGAAGTAGTTTAGGAATTGAAGGTTAAAACCATCTAATGATAGTTCTAGAAGACCTCCGGGGAAGTCGAAATGAGGCCATCATACGTTCGTGAATCAAGCTCTCGTAATGCAAATTAGATCACCAAGTTTGGAAAGAATGTGCCACATCAGTAGATCACAACCGTCTATCTTCAATAAGGCGCCACATGTCATGAATCTTATATCTCACATTCTATATTAATAAGCATGTACCCCCACCCAAAAAGGAATGGGATTTCTAGATCACATTTTCCCTCATTTTTCATTTTACTTTCAACAATTTAGGAATTCATAACCGCTAGGGGAAATTGAAATTGAGAATCTATAAAAAGGACTTGTACTTTAAGCAAATTGGATAATTTACTATTTTGAACTTCTAACTATGTATGTGATTACTTCTTATTTTGAATAAATGACTTTCGACTTTGAACCAACATTTGAGACTATGGAATTCACGATGATCATACTACCGTCTCCTTACTTGGTTCAATAGCCTAAAGCATAAAAAGCCCAACTTTTGTCCTAATAGCTCGCACTGACTTTGAGATACTTTGGTTGTTATATGCAAACATTCTATTCTAAATTATTATTTAAAATTTTTATTTCAATACATATGTACCAAAACACAAGTCATGTAAAGCGATAATTATGAGTAAATATGAATTAACTTGAGCATGCTGAATGATGAATCTATTATGCTAATTTCAACAATTGAATGGGATATATAAGAGCTATTATGGGACAAATATTAGACCTATTTTTGATTTGTGGGGGAAATATTAGAGCTATCGTGGATAATGTCAATAATGAATGTTCTCGTGGGATGATGAACATGAGCCATTAAAGTGCTATCCCAGTAACCATTATGGAACGATCAACCATGTTATGAAAGGAATATGGTTAAATAATCAATGCATGATGAATTTAAACATGAAAGGTGGAAATCATCATGATCTAACCCATAAAGCTTTTGTAGAGTACAACATTGAAGTCATCATGTGGTGTTTTAAAGAGCATCGTGGTACAAAGCATCCAAAGCCATCGTGAAGTATTTTATAGAGTTATCATGGAATAAAGCACTTAGAGTCATTATGTGGTGTTTTGGAAAGCTATCGTGATATGAGGCATCCAAAGCCATCGTGAAGTATTTTAAAGAGCTATCATGGAATAAAGCATTCAAAGTCATCATGTGGTGTTTTGGAAAGTTATCATGATATGAAGCATTCAAATCCATCATGAAACATCTTATAAAGCTATCATGGTATAAGGCACCTGGGAGTCATTGTGGGGTGTTTTAGGAGGCAGTTGAGGAATAGAAGACTAAAACCATCTAATGTAGTTCCAGAGGACCTCATGGGAAGTCGAAATGAGGCCATTGTGCATTTGTGATCAACCTCTCATAAAGCAAATCAGTTCACCAAGTCAAGAAAGAATGTGAAACATCAGGAAGATCACAACTATCTATCTCCAATAATGCGCTATGTATCTTGTAAACAAGGACTTGTACTTTAAGAAAATTTCATAATTAACCTTTTTGAGCTTCTGACCAGGTTTGTGATTACTTCTTACTTTGAGTGAATGACTTTCGACTTTGGACCAACATTTGAGGCTATGGAATTCACGATGATCACACTACCATCCCCTTATTTTGGTTCCATAGCCTAAAACATAAAAAGCCTAACTTATGTCCTAACAGCTCCCGCTGACTTCGTGACACTTTGGTTGTTATGTGCAAACAGTCTATTCTAAATCATTATTTAGAATTTTCATTTCCACATATGTGTACCAAAACACAAAGTCATGTAGAGCGATAATTTTGTGAGCAAATCCGAATTAACTTAAGCATGTTGAATGATGAATCTATTACACTTTTCAATAATTGAAATTTATGATGTTATTCTTATTAACGTTGCTCGCTATATTCCAACCATTAGTCTTTCTCTTGAAGACACATTCGCAGCTGATGGATTATATCCTTTCGGGTCCAACTAACCAAATCATATTTTGATAACATACTTGGAATCCTTTTGGATTTGTACATCACACCATATGGTAGAGTCAATACTCTTAATTGTTTAATTAACAATTAAGGATTATATATTCTCGGTATGGAAAAGAAAATCATAGTTCCTCTTCATTATGCAAGAATACTTATTAGACATTCCAATGCATTGTGTTCATATAGGTTTGTTAATTTCATTTCATCCCTCGTAATCAGTTTTACCCTTGGATCGTATCTAAATCCATTATCCTATCGGTAATTTCTAAAAGAAATTCTTTCGTTGTGAAGTTGTTATTTCCTGAAACAACAATCGTTTCTCAATGCAATAGAATGGAAATTCATAAACATTTTATGAATTGCCTTGTATAAAACTGATTTGATTTTAGTTTGTAATACTTATGTTCAAAACATAAATTGGTCATCCAATGACTGTCATTTCCAAACTTCTTTTTATACAAGAACCTTCACGTACAGTTATTACATACAGTCTTTCGACTCACACAACCTGCCAACTCCTTGGCCTAGGATATGTTGGGGCTTCTGATAAACCCTTATCTTGTATGAATTTGTAAACTATTATTTAGATGAAATTAATTTTAATCTTGTATGCTACACTTAAGTACACAATCTTATATAAAGAAGTCAACTCGATTTCACTCACCATTAATCAATTTTTCAACAAAGTTCGATTGCTCTTTATCAATACATCATTATGTATCATAGGGAAGAGTGACTATTGAGATTAAATCCTTATTCATTTTTAGGTACGTTCGAAACAATTTCCAATATACTCGCCTCTTCTATCAAATTAAACCAATTTTTACTTTCTGTTGCACGTTATTTTGTTTACATCCATTTTATATTCTATGAGCTTATCATAGACATGTTACATGTGTATCAAATACACTTGTTCATGTTTAGGATAACTCATCAATGAATTCAACAAAGTATGTGGGAACGTTTTGGTAATATTAGACTTACAGTTGCATACATCTATATGTATTAATTCAAAGATTTCAACAACTCTTATGTCGCTCTCACTCAATGGGTGCTTTGCCTTTTATTGTTTGAGATATATTTCACTTGTACCATATAATTCATAATTATATAATCAAAGAATTATGTATCCCAACTCTGGCTTAGTCTATAATTCCAAAGTAATTGCAAACAAATGTAGATACTTCTGTACTTTCCAATGCATCACAAATACCATTATTATAGTTTTATTTTATAACGAATATTCAGAATATTCATACTGAAATAAAACTATGTCTATTTTTCAGTCAATACTGAAAATTGGTTATTATTTCATAAATAATGTTTGGTATGTTTTACGAAAATAATTTTTGTAACTTAATGCAACTAATAAGTGCTATATGGAAAGATCCTACTATTTCCGCAATTACAATATAGCGTATGAAATACGGAGCTCCAATCAACCACTTAATATAGGCTATTTATTCTATCTATTGTAACTAGTTTACAGTCGAGATCAAATTCTTAAATTCAAAGTATCTCATAGAAAACAATTTTCTATGTGAAAACACATTTGGAATAAATATCATATTTCTTATTCCTTGTTAAATATCTATTATCATTTTATAATACGCGTTTTCAATGTTTCTTTATGAAGTAGAAGTGACCATTCACTCTCTTCATCCCAACCATGCCTTAGGTTACATCCACTCTCGTACATACGCTTTTCTTTCTAAATGGTCGAATCATTCAAAGAAAACCCTTACTACAATATTATAAATAACACTTTACAAAGGTTCATTTGGTTATCCTTAACATTTAAGGATATCAAATATGTTGCACTTTATGTAATGAATCGCCTTTTCGACCCCCAAATGTTGACACTAATACAACCACGGTATTCACATGCCAAGCACTCAAGTGCTGGAAAGAAATATTGTTAGGGTAAAATAAAAGGAAAAAGAAAGAAGAGAACAAAGCATCAGAATCTCACAATGGAATGATAATTTATAATATCAAAAGACGGTACAAAGTGCTACTCTAAGATACCTAACATTTCAGAGTTACAATCCTAAGTACTATCATTAGCCTGGACAGTTATAACAACCTATCCTCACAAATGCTAATATATACATACTAGTACTGCAACGGAAATAAAATATACAAATAGGCGAATGGAAGCATCCAACTCGTCTTTTGAAGCTCCAAAGAATATCAACGAAAACCTGTCTTTCCCAGACTACTTGAAGGGCACCTATGGAATTAAGGGAAAGATAAAAACCATGAGCCAGATATAAGTCTAGCATGAGAAACTCAAGAAATATGCGGCTAATATATAATGGTACTTTGAGACAATTCGAATCACTGTAACAGTTATCCCCTCAAAAGAACCAAACCCATCTAATAAGTACATAAGGTGATATAATAGATAATGTCTAGGGCATAGAATATAAATTATAAAATAGCTGTGCTGCTTTCATCTCATAACATGACAATATTAGAAGTACAACTAATATAGCTAAGGTACATCCGCATATGGATTTTCGTTGGAGGTGCCCTCAGTACATTGAGGATGGGCCTCTTAACAAGGGTCAAAAACTACCTTCTGAGCATCGTATATTTCTAGATAGAATATACCAATAGGGAGAAACATAGCTGGTACACGCCCGAACAAGTGATACTGAATATCATCAACCCCCGATACCAACATTCGTAAGTATCTCTAAATATGGAGTCGATACACCCTTAGGTTAGCTAAACCCCCTGGCTTTAAGGCCTACTCTATTTTCTGTCATTTCCAATGATGATGTCACATTCAACATTTCAGCACACAAGTCTTCATCACTCGAACAGATTATGAATCTCTCCATGGATTCCAGCATCTCGAACAGTTCACGAACCTCTCTATGAATTCCAATATAAGTCATCCGACGAATGCTAACACTGACCTCTCCCTTGGACTAAACCTTAGGATAGATAGTTCGACTCTATAGAATTACACTCTATAACCACTACCAAAACATAGAACTCGTATATCAGTCTTGAAGTGGTTTTTGGTAAGTAATACATAAGTATACTTATCCGATCCCGGGCTCTTCGGCACTAAATTAGCGAATTTACAGTTAATTCAATTCTAGTTCTTTAGAAGTAAGCAAATGATATAAAGGAGCCCTTCCCGGGGGATCTCATATATCTCGTTCTTAAAGAAAGAGACATTTCATACAAACGAGTTCTCCCCGAGGTATCTCAAACCACATGAAGCCGCGAAGCTTTTATATACTTCCTAAGTTAACTTGGTCAAGTTCGATAACAATAAAACGATCGCATATGGAAATCAAGTTTCTTATACTTATCACTGCTTCTGACCTTCTCAACTTACGTTATCCCTCGGTCAAGCATGAAGCCAGGTAGGTTAGAGCACTGGTTGCATCAAAGCCCTGCCTTGACACTTCGTTCTTAACTCTCACAGATAGAATAAGTCCACTTTGTCAACTTTTAGTGATAAGTATAGGATTAGATAATTTCCATTAACGAGTGAACACACAAAGCACGATTAAGTCACACAAGTGACTTCCAATCCCCGTATTCAGATAATACTTAAATACTTGTGTGTATATATTTAAGATGCATTTACAAAATATGTATACATGTATACTGTAACGACCCAGAATTTCGAACACATCGTATCCGAATTATTTAAATATTTGAATCTTGTATTAAATGTTATTAAAGTGATTTAATAAGCCTGTTAACCCCCTTTTTAATTATGACTAATGATGATAAACTTGTTTTGGAAAAATGTTTACAAAAATATATTCTTTGAGGAGAAATCGATAATGTGACCGAAAATGGTTTATCGATAAACAACTGTTCGATCGATATAAATTGTTCGAACACTTGTGCACTTGTCTAATGATCAAATGAACACATTAGCCACTAATTAATACACAACCCACTTAATTGATATTGGAAGTTTCTAGAAGCTTCCATATGGATAAGAGATATTATGAGAAGGGTGCAAGAGTAATATGCATAAAGGAGAAGAGACATAAAGGAGAAGTGATGGAGGTGAAGCTTCCATGGCATGGCTTGGGGGGAGTTAAGTGCAAGGATAAAGAGAACCATCTTGAGCCTATAAAAGGAGGGGCACACCCTTAGAGTATAATCACAAATTCACAAAACAAATCCAAGCTTTTCTAATGGTTTCTTCGTCTCCTTCTTCACTAAATTTTCTAAATGAAATAGTTGCAAATCAACTCCAAATCACTTTAAACTTTGCCACAAGTCTTAGTATAATATTATAACACCTTCCATTAAGAAAAAACATGAAGAAGTGAAGCCACACTCACCCTACATGAGATGGCCATGAGCAATATATGGGGTTTGGAGGCAAAACTCAAGCAAAGAAAGGAGAAGGAGGAGGGAAAGGTGGTTGCAATGATGGAATTCGGCTTGGGTTCTTGGATCTTGGTTGTTTGTGTGAATAAAGGTGAGTTAACACCTCACTTTGAATGGAAAATATAACATATATATGTTGTATTTTGATTGTGTCTAAATTGTTGAATTGTTATTGACATATGTTAAAATATTGGTTTGGATTCTTACTTTAAAAGTAAGTGACATATGTGATCCATGTATATGGACCAAAACAAACTTGGAATGGACTTGAATGGATAGTATAACATATGACAAGGCCTTGAAATAAAGCACATAGGCTATAGATAGAATTTGGTTTAGATTAGATTTGAGAGTGCACTTATAACGATAGTCGTTATACATGCAATTGTGAATTGCCTTATTTTCGACGATTGCTGTAGAGAGATCTTTAGGGGTTTCTCACCATATTTTGTATTTATGATTGTTGTTATTAAACGCTTGAATAGTAAAAAAGTTAAGTAACATCTCGAAAAGTGGTCAAAACATCACTAGTGCAAACTGCCCCCTTTATACTTTATTTTTTGACTTAAGAGGTTTGAAAAGATATTTAGATTTAAGTATTTTATTTCATTCTTTTTACAAGTGTTTACAAACTCATATTAGAGTATTTTAAAAGTGGTTTGACATCTTTATGAACTAGTTGTGAATTTTTAAAGAAGAGATATTTTGTAAAATTATGTAGAAAGCACATCGTTTTCAAGATTTTATAAACTTATTATTTTGAAGTAATATTTTGAGTAAATGTTTTAAAGCCTGTTATAAGTATTACAAAGGATTTTAAAAGAATTTTTAAGTATATATGGTTTTTAGAAAATATGTTGATAATTTTATATCTTATGGAATAAAATATCTTTTGAAATAGTTTATTTAATATCAAGTTTTGGTAAATAAGTTACTATACATATGTATATCATTTTTAAAAGGGTTTTAAAAGTACAAACCAAAGGTTTAGAAAGGGGTTAGAATTGCTAAAAGGCCAAATGGTTGATTTTTTGATTACTTATTTGAAAAGTAATTAACCATGTTTAACAATAAAAGCTAACGAAGTAAGGCTTACCTATATGTGAGAGTTAAGATTGATGTTGAGTAGGGATGGAGCAATAGAGCTCTAACCTACCGGGCTTCCCTCTTGATCGAGGAATAGTAAGTTGGAAAATGTTGAAAACGTGTTAATCGTGTTGATTTCTTACTGTTTATTGAAATCATTAATACTATACTTAACACTAAAAGTCGACGATGTAGACTTATCTATTTATGAGATTTAAGAATGAAGTGTCTAGGCAAGGCTTTGATGCAACCGGTGCTCTAACTTACCTGGCTTTACTCTTGAAAGAGGAATAGTTAAGATAGAATGTCGGAAACAAGTTAAGCGTACGAATCATGATTTCTATAAGCAATCGTTTTTAGGACTTGATAGTTAACTGGTTAAGTACCGAACCTGTCCAAATATGAACTTAGATCTTTAAAACAAATGTTTGTAAAGATGGAAACAAGTACAAGATTGGTTTTGGGTTTGTTATGACAATGTGTTAACAACATTCGTCTTTAACCCTATTTTATTATACTTATAAATGTAAATAGTTTTTAAATGAACGTTTTAAAGATAAGCATAAGCGGAATGGTTTTGGTTGTAGTAACAATGTTTAAGTAATATTAGTTTTAAACCTTTTGAATGGATTTGCGAAAGTACTTAGATCCTGAAAAATGGATATTTTGAAGGAAATTATAAATATGGAATATTCTGGAAAAAGATAGAAGTTTATTAGATAAATGAAGTTTACTAATAAAGGAGTTTTTAATTAATAAAAGGATTAACTAAATAAGAGGGATCAAGAGTTGCTTAAGTAGCTTAACCAAACTTTGTGTGGCTTGATCGTGCTTTGTATGACTTGATAGTGGTTTGTATGTTCATTTGTTTATGGAAAGTGTACTAGACTTGGTTTCCATTTACAAACATCTGTCTTGTACTAGATAGTAAATTAGTCGACTATCGAAATTGACCAAATATAACTTTGGAAATATCTAGAAGAAACACGAGTGCTATTTGGTACAGTTATCTTTGGAGATGCTATATTGTACATACAAACTCATCTTGTTCTTCTAGGACAAATGATAAGGAATTTCGTCCGCTTAAACGGTTAGGAGGTGATCTCCGCTCTTATGTATTGTTTTTTCATTTCCAAAAGAACACGAGTTGAGTTTACTGGAAATTCATCGATTGTTTTTGGAGCATCCGGTAAGTGGGAAGAGTGTACTTATATGAAATGACTCAAACTCGTAACTACTTCAAAACCATATATGCGATCTATGTTCCGGAAGCTGTTGAGAAGTGGAATGTTATAGAATTGAACTGTCTATCCTAATGTTAAGTCCAAGGGAAAGGTCAACGTTAACATTTTAAATGACGTTTGTCTATCTTGATGAGTATTCCAAGAGAGGGGACAACATTAGCATTCGTCAGATGACTTATGCGGGGAACCTATATGGAGGTTTGAGATCTATCAAGACGCTTGAATCCATGTAGTGACTCATGATCCGTTCGAGATAATGGAATCCAATTGGGGATTCGTGTGTTGTTCGAGTGATGAATACTCTTATAAAAGATAACGAACGTAGCCTCAACGTCAGAAATGATTAAAACCCAGAGAAGTATGCATAATCTTGGGTTTAGCTTACCCACGAGGGTATATCACTCCATATCTTGTGTTAATTGGTCCGTTGAGTGGTTATAAATTCTGGTCGATGCGCCTAATCAACCTTATCAATAGAAGTTTCTAAAAACTTGAATAGTAAAACATACACAATATTGTTTTGAAAATTGGTAAATGGAATAATTTACCTAGGATTATATTTTATATACAAAAGGAAAAATTTCAAAGGAAAACTGGTATAGTTATTTATAGTGTGTTTGTTTGTTAAGAAATAATAACGTTCAATTATTATCATTTATTGTTTGGTTAGTCGTAATCCACCAGTTTATGAGCATTTACTATAGTTTTTAATAATAAGAAATTTCACATTTACAACCTGGGTTGGATAGATATTAATTTATGTGAACATTAAATACGAACACCTCGTGAATTAGGGTTCAAGGTTTGACTATAAGGCATTCGATGAACATGTTGGGCTAAAATTGAATTTTAACAAGAGTTGTTTATTATAAAATATTCAAAGATATACATTTGTGAAATGATTTAGATAAGAAAGCAACTTTATACAAACATAGTTTATAAACGAAAAGGATTTAAATAGAGAATTTACGGACTTAAATCCTGGTATCTTTGAAAATGTTTTTCAAAATTTTGGAGAAAATAATAGTAATATTATTTGAAAGTAAGTATTTGGGAAATAGAGATCATGATATTTAGTATTATTATATGAAACATTTGATACCACTTTGAAATGATTTTGGTTAAATACCAAAAGTATGGTTTGGATGTACTGAACTCACTTATGCGCTTGAAAATGATTCCGGTGATGACTTCAACATCATGGGCATTTATCTTCGGGTTTCTAAGTATGGGATGCTACAATGTTATTTTGGTAAAATAGATTTTGATTTAATCCCAAAGTAAGATTTGATATACAAAAGTTATATGTATATACTATTTTAAAATGATTTGAAATGAAATCTGGTATTTAGTTCTAAAGTTTTCTTATTAAGTTATTTCATGGACACATGTAGCTTATGCATTAGGAAAGTATGAACATGCATCATGATATGATATGTAGTTTGGTAGTTTTCATTTGTTAAAATGAAATGGGATTTTCGACGATTTTGGATAGTCGGAAACTTTCGAATTGTTATAGAACTTGTGGTTAAGTGTTCTGGAAGATATAAAGTTGAGTTTATATAATACTTGAATTAAGAAGATAGCAAGTTAAAACAAGTTCTAAATTTGCTAAACATACTTGTTACAAATTTGATGTGTTTGTACTCTTAGGAGGTAATGGAGTATTATACGAGTATGAACTTAAGTTGTAAAATGTTTATAAACTTGAGGTTTTTTTGTGAAATGGTGCATAAGTGATTTAGTATTGAAGGACATACTATTTGGATAAATGGATGTGACTAAAAAGGAGTTGGTGTAGTTAAGAAACCAATAGGATAAATACGTAATTTGTACGTAGATCGTTTTATTCGCATGGCTGTTCTTGATTCAGTATTTGAGTACGTGATTTCGTGGTGCTATACACTAATCCAAACAAGGATTTTTCACTAGTTTCTTGACGATGAACACTTGATACAGATTCTTGACATGATCTTAAAGTTTTCTGTCATAGTATACGGCTATGTAAGGAGAACGAAGGTTTCTGATCAAGGAACCTGATCGGAGTCCGCACTAGAGAGGTCAAGCGATCTATACAGTTGGGAAGTGAAATTTTTGTGATCAAGCAAGTGATCAGATCAGACATTGCATACATATGGTCCATGTGCATAGTACAACCTTTAGTATGTATGCATACTATGTTTTGTTGACTTATGGAGGGTTTAAGTGATGACTTTTCGATTTATTATAAGGTAGCATGAATAATCGTCTAAGTAATAACCTGAGACTGTTAAGTATAGAGTATGCTTAGTAGGTTGTTTATCATCCTTGTGCGATGAGAGGGTTTTTGAATCTGAGCAAACTGTGAGCTTTGTTTGCTAATGATTGTGATACTATTAAGTATCAATGTGTGATTGTTTCTTTGTCTTCTCATATTGGAATTTCGAAGACGAAATATTCTAAGTGGGGCAGAATGTAACGACCCGAAATTTCGAACACTTCGTATTCGAATACCTGAATTATTTAAATATTTAAATCTTGGATTAAATGTTATTAAAATGATTCAATAAGCTTGTTAACACCTTTTTTAATCATAGCTAATGATGGTAAACTTGGTTTGGAAAAATGTTTAAAAAATATATTATTCGAAGAGAAATCGATAATGTGACCGAAAATCGGTTTATCGGTAAACAACTTTTAGATCGATATAAGTTTTTTGAACTCTTGTGCACTTGTATAATTGTCAAATGAACACATTAGCAACTAATTATGTAACGACCCGTAAAATTTCAACTATTTTAATAACGTAATTAGTTGAAATTTTGTGAAATTTTAAACGATAAAATTTTGAAATAAAAATTTTATATTTGGAATACGTCTAGTTAAACATAGCAACTGGTAAATTTTCGTCCGAAAATACGAAAGTTTATTTCGCACGTAAATTCACTTCAATTTAATCAGTTAAAAAGCGATGAAAATAAAATGTTTTCGAAACCTAAATATTTTTACATAGAAAAATTCTAAACCATCTTCTGAGCAAAATATCAGTTCGTCATTTTTCCAAATTCGAACATCTATTGCTCCGTCGTTCTTATTCTCTGCAAAATAGCAGCATTCTGGTACCGATATCGATTTTTATCGGATGATCGTACCACTGATATCTGTATACCGTTTTGATCGTCTCGTCGTGCTGATCTCCACGGTATATTCAATTCCGTCATTTGAAGTCCGGGACACATCGGAACTTGTGAAATGGTTAACCGTATCGGCACCGCATCCGTGAACTTATGTTTTCTACCGTCTTTCAAACTTCAGCTGTTATTCCTGGGAATCAAAGAAAAAAAGAGACTGCTCATCTCCAACCTATTTATTCATCACCCATATTTCCCACGCAAGGCAGCAGCTATTAAAATTTTCAGCTTTTGACCTTCACTCTTCCCTATGTTCATTATGACATGCTAGTTCAATCTATTCGTTTAGGCCTCTTCTGTTCCTTTTTCTTTCATTCTGATAAATTTTACAAAGTTTTATATATAATCTGAAACTTGGATTTGCTTCATCTTTCATGGCCTCGCCTCCTTACCTTTCTCCATTTTTCTCCAACACTTCCAACTGTGCCTTCTCACTGCAACCAAACACCCAACCAAACTCACTCAGCAATCCCTCCCTGTTCTTCGCCACCACCCTTCAAAGTTTCTACGTGGCCTCACCAAACCACCGTCGAGCACCAGACCCTCCTCGGCAACAGTCTCCACGTCATCAAACCCTCCGCCCAGAACCTTCTCTCCTTCCCAACCGAGAACCACCACCATCACAGCCCACCACTGACCCACCATGCAAACGCTGACCACCAGACCCCATGGCCAGCAGCCCTCCTCGACAACCGAGCCCAGCCCATCTACCTGTCCAAACCCCTCCACGTCAACCACCAGAACCCCGACCGCCTCCTCTTCCCGCTGCCTCGCGACGAGCATAAAAGCTCCAGCGACCCACCCATCGGCATCAACTCCATGTCCCTCCGCCTCTCCACCATAGCTTGCCTCAGCCTCTTCTTTATATATATATAGGTTAGTTTCTTTTATAGATTATATGGTCTGCTTTAAATTAGTCGCATACCTTAAAGTTGTTTTAAGTATATTTTTCTTTGCCAGTATATGTATACAATGTTTAAAGTGTTGGGTACGTGTATATATATTGTTATATATGTTATATATGTTAATGTATATATATATAAATTTTACAAGCTTTACATATAAAGGGGACAGCAGGGTACGTATCAGTTATATGCAAATCTATGAATTCTGTTTTATATATTTTATAATATTATATTGATTATGTAAAGGTTGTTTGTAATTAAACATATGCATGTTACGGTATATTGATATGTATAGGTCCTAATTGTATTTGTAATTTGATTTTTCACACATACGTACACTTTATTATTAGATGGTATATGTTATATATATTTCGTGTTTTATATATCTGGTTTATAGTGCTATATACATTATATATAATATACATATAGTGAAATTTGGATGATGATAATTGTTGTTTGTTGAATAAGAATGGCATATATGAATTTCGACAGTTTGCATAATTGGTTTTATATATAAAGTTTATATAGTTTTGGGTTTGGAAGATAAGTATGTATATATGGTTTTGAAATCCTATGTTTTGAATTGATCTAGGAACACATGTATATATATGAGTTATAAGATTTTGTTTACTGTTATATATATAAAGTTGGACTTAAAAATAAAATAAATAAATAAATAAACATGTATATTATCTAAGTATTGATTTTGAATATATAATATATATCTTTGATTTTTAAGGATATGCATACTTTAAGAACAATAATTTTTAATTATAAACATGTATATTTTATTTTTCGACTTTAATTAAATAAGGTTTATATATTTTCAGCTTTTATCATAACTAATCTGATTCGTTTCCATCAAATTCATTTATCAGCTTTATTCATCGCATTCGTGCCCGTCTTGTTCATTTTGAAGTTCGTGTTGGATCCACAATTCGCTCTCATTCTCGTTCATCTCTAGCCTCGAAAGGTGAGCACTCACTCACGATTAACGTTCTTTTATTTATTAGATTTGATTTCAATTGAAACGACAATTGAAATATCCTTCTATTAGTTAATGACACTGTTATATATGCTATTACCTGTATCAGTTCACCTGTGACATCTGACACCATTATCTGTTAATTATTTATGCGATGATAATACAGTTTGGCTGATAATTGATTGATTGTTGATGTTTATATTGGACGTTAAATTGTTAATGTTAAAATGATAAATAGTATGAAATTGAACTTGATATAGGATAATTAAATGTTAAATTTGATTAACTGACATCTGTATAATATGACCCCTTTAACTGTTGAATTTATTGACACGTAGGATTTGTTTAATTACATTTTGAACCACTGAATGTATGTTGTTAAATTGATGATGGACGAAATTGTAATAGATGACAAGTGAAAACCATAATGTAATAATCTTTAATCTACATGAAATGATGGTGTAGATTCTAGAAATAATTATATTAATTCGTACAAATAACAATGCGAATTAATACGGTTATTTCGGGATTATCTAAATTGATTATTGGATTGATATTGATTATTGTTATTGCTTGTTTATTTACTTTGAGTACACCATCCCAGTTATCACACTGCAAGTTCCCTTGTTTTGATTTTGAATTGAATTGGAATCGGGTTGAAATGATAAATACCCAAATTGAACTTTGACCTAGGATAGAAAATTTAATAAAACCCGATTGGTCAAAAAAAAATTTTGATTTAAAATAAAACGAAGATTTTATTTGAATAAATATTATGGTTTTGAAATGAAATTAAAATCTGAATTTTAATGAAAGGAAATTGTAATATTTAATAATCTGAAACAAATATTTACAATGTAATTGATGAAGAAGGTTGTTTAATTTGAGAAATGATTGAATTAAGTTTGAAATGATTTAATAATTAAGTTTGAAATTATAATTAAGTTTGAAACAATTAAACTTTGAAATTATTTAATAATTAAGTTTGAATTATTTAATAATGAATTATTTAATGATTAAATAAAATTGAATTCTTTAATAAGAAAAATTGAATTTTTGAATAAGTGAATTTTACTTCGTAAATAATCGAAATTGAGTTTTCTTTATTAATTAAGTTTTTGGAAAATTATTTAAGGAAGTAAATAGGTGAAATTGAATTTCTTTAACAAGAAATAAATGTGATATTTTTGGAATTAATGTAAGACTTGTAATTGAAAGAATTGATTTGACGATTTCAATTTAATTCAAAATGGTAAGTTTTGATTTAATGAAGTTGAACTTAAGAAATTGATTTAATGAATTGGAAATTGAATGGAAATTGTTTTGAATGATAAAGTAACTTAACGAATATTGAAAGAAATCGATAAATGAATTTAAATTGATTTGAATGTTGAATTAAATTAATTTAAATGATTTTCGGAATGAAACTTATATACGAACTTGAATCAATATTTGAATGGTTTTAAATAGATATTGAAATTGGATTATAAGATTTTGAAATGGTAAATTGAAGTTTTGAAACGAAAATTTGGAAATTGATTTAGAAAGACAAATGAAATGTTGATTTACGAATTCTATTTGAAATTGAAATTGATTTGGTTTTTGAAATATATAAACGACCAATCGGTGTAATAATTACGAAAGTTATTAAAGAGACCGGGATCGGTAATGGATATACTCTCTATCTGAACCGAAACCACTTTAATAACTATACGCGGAGTGTTGATCCAGAACGAAGTGGATGGTTTTGATGAACGCGTTGACTGAAGAAAGAGAACGATTTTGGATGACCCTTGACATGACTAAAACAGGAGCCGCGCCGGGCCATTGAGGATCGCCATCTCTAGCGGACACACTTCTTCGATACCATATCTATTACTTTTGTGATTCGATTTGGGTGCACCCCTTGATTTGGGAGTGTTGTTTCGCGGTGTTGGGGTAGTAGCTGCTATGCCCAACATCAGTCCGGATCACGCAACTACTAGTATCCTAGTTGGTATCGCCTCATGTACCTTGTCATACTGATTATCCTATTCGCGACCACTACGATTTTGATTTGTACCTTGAGTATATGGATTGCCCTCTGGTGACTTCCGGTTTTGGGGAAACTACGGTCTTGTATATGCTTTTGGGAATAAAAATGTGTTAAGGGTGGAATGGGCCATGACTTAACGCTATTTTGATATCTTTATATTACTGATAGACATTATCTACTTATCGTACACTACTACATAGTAGATAGTTTAACGGATCCTTAAAGGATGGTTATTCCAAACATCCTTTGAGTTACTTGTATTTCAATTGTTATTTCACCTGAGTTGGATTTATTAATATAAGAATGTAAATCCTGACTCGAGTGTTTTGTGTTTTTGCTTTACGCTCGGGTCAGACTGAGTGGTTCAGCTTTCGAGACTCACCTTTGGAGTTGGAGCTTTGCTTGAAGATCCAGCCATCTATTCTGCTTTCAGTATTCGATGATTCCAGTGATGTATTCTGATTTGTATCTGATGTATCGTATTACTCTTCTGTTGTAAACTCCGATGTATTTTATATATTCATATAGTAGCTTCATGAACTACTATCTCTTTTATTTCCGCTGCAAATTATTACTCTGTGTCTGTGATCTGTGATTATTTATTTACTGTATATGTTCAGTTTTGCCAAATTTAAATTAACAACGCGGTATTTTGAGCAAATTCAACTCCGGCATGAGTGTCTACCTATACACTTATAATGGACGCGAATGGTACAAAATTCCGGGTCGTTACAGTTGGTATCAGAGCTTTGGTAGCTCTAGGCAAAACTCAACATATAGGGTAAATGTATTTACTGAATCACTCCCACTCGAGTTTCAATCTCTTCCTTTTGACTCAATTCCTTTGAATTTTGGAACGTTCCCCTCGGTTCCGAAATTCATTCGTGTCCTTCACTATTCGTCTTCTTTCAAATTTTGGAGCACCCCATAAATCCATTTTGAATGATATCTATAATAGATCGGCGGTCTCGCCAATCTTCGAATGATTCGTAAAGGAGTAAACTCCTTTATAATAGGCATCGATTTACCGGAGATTTCTGTATCCTCGGTTTACGACGCTATCTATTACTTGCTATACCTGAATTCTAATTCTTGAGATCGAATGTCGATTTACCTCGGAATTCTACACCGATCTTATTTTGAAGTCACGGTCGACCCGGTTAAGGTTGCCCGCGATTTATATAAACTTATCCATCGCCTTATTTTGTTATTTAATTATCTTGTCCTTGTTCAAAACCTATCTTCGAATCGAAATTCTCTTTGATTTGAGTCTATCAAAAATTTGAATCCCTATCCTGGCTTTGAAATCCATTATTGTATCGTTAAGTGAGGAAATGTATTTGTAAACTAATATTTAAAATGTTTTAAAATATATTGTGTTGTTTGAGTTGCTGATGTTGATTTGGGTTTCCGATCGATTCGTCTGATCAACGCTATCGATAGGATTTCCAAAACACTTGAACAGAGCAAACTGACACAATATTATTTTCAAATTTGGAAAATGAAATAAAATTTGTTTGATTATATTGTGAAAATATAAGTAAAAAAAAAAATTTCTGGAATTTAATAGGTAAATTAAATTGTTTGTTTGAAATGATAATATTTGATTATCATTTATTGTTCTAAATAAATTTATAAATATGGTTTATAAATTGATTTGGAATTTGAAATGAATTTAATTTAGAAATTTGAGAATTTAGTTTCCGGTGATTTCAAACTTTGATTTTATAAATTTTAAAGTATATATTATTGGAAGTATTTTCAAATAAAAACCGTTTTCAAAGAATTTTTAAATGTTGAAATCAGTGCTCTTCTCTTTGTCGCTGGAAAAAATTTCGGTGATGGCGGCCGCATCATCGACATTCATTTTCGAGTTTCGAAGTGGAGAAACTATTCTGTAGCTTTGCTACGGTTTTGTTTGAGAAAAGAAAATAATAATAATATTTTGATTTGAATTTCTTCGGTATATTTTGATCTTATTTTAAAATTTAATTTGATGTGATATAAATATATTATATATATCTCTAAGTTGTTTAAAGTTAATCGGAAATCTAAATCTTAAATTTTGTTAAAGGATGATTTTAATTGTAAATAAAACCAAAATTTGGAATAAATATTTAAACTTGAATAATTGAATTGGGAAAATTTTATTTGTATATTGGTCAACTACATTCTAATACAACTTACCTAAATCATTCAGAAGTTGAATATGTAATTGGATAATATATAATATAAATTGAATTTATAAATAAAATTTGAGTGTTTATAATAAATGTTATACACTAATTTTGATTATAAAGATGTTAATAGAGTTAGAGAGGATAATAAGTAAAACTCAGTTAATAATGAAATAAATTTGTTTTGAAAGAATTAATAAATTGAAATTTGATCAATTTATGAAAATATCTTGAATTTAAAAGAAATTAATAGATGTAAATTAATTTAAATCGAAACTTTTATGGTTTAAATTAATTTATACGGGTTAAATATATGTGAGTAGATATATTAAGTAGAATAAATTTAACAGTAATTTGAAATAAAGGAGAATTTAAAATTGTTGAAGAAAATATGATTATAATAAAAGACTATTCAAATTTATGGTTTTAGAAATTGTAAATTGAAGAAAATGAGATAATAAGATAATGAATGTAGAAATAGTTGAAATTGATTTTAGTGAAATCAAATGGATTAAATCAATTAATTTAAATTTGAATTTATATGGTTTAAATTAATTGTTATTTTGTATTTCAAATCTGTTTTCTTTCTGGTTGTTTCTACTCTCCTACCTCGTTCCTTTTCGGGGACGAAAAGTTTTGAGTGGGGGAGAGTGTAACGACCCGTAAAATTTCAACTGTTTTAATAACGTAATTAGTTGAAATTTTGTGAAATTTTAAACGATAAAATTTTGAAATAAAAATTTTATATTTGGAATACGTCTAGTTAAACATAGCAACTGGTAAATTTTCGTCCGAAAATACGAAAGTTTATTTCGCACGTAAATTCACTTCAATTTAATCAGTTAAAAAGCGATGAAAATAAAATATTTTCGAAACCTAAATATTTTTACATAGAAAATTCTAAACCATCTTCTGAGCAAAATATCAGTTCGTCATTTTTCCAAATTCGGACATCTATTGCTCCGTCGTTCTTATTCTCTGCAAAATAGCAGCATTCTGTTACCGATATCGATTTTTATCGGATGATCGTACCACTGATATCTGTATACCGTTTTGATCGTCTCGTCGTGCTGATCTCCACGGTATATTCAATTCCGTCATTTGAAGTCCGGGACACATCGGAACCTGTGAAATGGTTAACCGTATCGGCACCGCATCCGTGAACTTATGTTTTCTACCGTCTTTCAAACTTCAGCTGTTATTCCTGGGAATCAAAGAAAAAAAGAGACTGCTCGTCTCCAACCTATTTATTCATCACCCATATTTCCCACGCAAGGCAGCAGCTATTAAAATTTTCAGCTTTTGACCTTCACTCTTCCCTATGTTCATTATGACATGCTAGTTCAATCTATTCGTTTAGGCCTCTTCTGTTCCTTTTTCTTTCATTCTGATAAATTTTACAAAGTTTTATATATAATCTGAAACTTGGATTTGCTTCATCTTTCATGGCCTCGCCTCCTTACCTTTCTCCATTTTTCTCCAACACTTCCAACCGTGCCTTCTCACTGCAACCAAACACCCAACCAAACTCACTCAGCAATCCCTCCCTGTTCTTCGCCACCACCCTTCAAAGTTTCTACGTGGCCTCACCAAACCACCGTCGAGCACCAGACCCTCCTCGGCAACAGTCTCCACGTCATCAAACCCTCCGCCCAGAACCTTCTCTCCTTCCCAACCGAGAACCACCACCATCACAGCCCACCACTGACCCACCATGCAAACGCTGACCACCAGACCCCATGGCCAGCAGCCCTCCTCGACAACCGAGCCCAGCCCATCTACCTGTCCAAACCCCTCCACGTCAACCACCAGAACCCCGACCGCCTCCTCTTCCCGCTGCCTCGCGACGAGCATAAAAGCTCCAGCGACCCACCCATCGGCATCAACTCCATGTCCCTCCGCCTCTCCACCATAGCTTGCCTCAGTCTCTTCTTTATATATATATAGGTTAGTTTCTTTTATAGATTATATGGTCTGCTTTAAATTAGTCGCATACCTTAAAGTTGTTTTAAGTATATTTTTCTTTGCCAGTATATGTATACAATGTTTAAAGTGTTGGGTACGTGTATATATATTGTTATATATGTTATATATGTTAATGTATATATATATAAATTTTACAAGCTTTACATATAAAGGGGACAGCAGGGTACGTATCAGTTATATGCAAATCTATGAATTCTGTTTTATATATTTTATAATATTATATTGATTATGTAAAGGTTGTTTGTAATTAAACATATGCATGTTACGGTATATTGATATGTATAGGTCCTAATTGTATTTGTAATTTGATTTTTCACACATACGTACACTTTATTATTAGATGGTATATGTTATATATATTTCGTGTTTTATATATCTGGTTTATAGTGCTATATACATTATATATAATATACATATAGTGAAATTTGGATGCTGATAATTGTTGTTTGTTGAATAAGAATGGCATATATGAATTTCGACAGTTTGCATAATTGGTTTTATATATAAAGTTTATATAGTTTTGGGTTTGGAAGATAAGTATGTATATATGGTTTTGAAATCCTATGTTTTGAATTGATCTAGGAACACATGTATATATATGAGTTATAAGATTTTGTTTACTGTTATATATATAAAGTTGGACTTAAAAATAAAATAAATAAATAAATAAATAAACATGTATATTATCTAAGTATTGATTTTGAATATATAATATATATCTTTGATTTTTAAGGATATGCATACTTTAAGAACAATAATTTTTAATTATAAACATGTATATTTTATTTTTCGACTTTAATTAAATAAGGTTTATATATTTTCAGCTTTTATCATAACTAATCTGATTCGTTTCCATCAAATTCATTTATCAGCTTTATTCATCGCATTCGTGCCCGTCTTGTTCATTTTGAAGTTCGTGTTGGATCCACAATTCGCTCTCATTCTCGTTCATCTCTAGCCTCGAAAGGTGAGCACTCACTCACGATTAACGTTCTTTTATTTATTAGATTTGATTTCAATTGAAACGACAATTGAAATATCCTGCTATTAGTTAATGACACTGTTATATATGCTATTACCTGTATCAGTTCACCTGTGACATCTGACACCATTATCTGTTAATTATTTATGCGATGATAATACAGTTTGGCTGATAATTGATTGATTGTTGATGTTTATATTGGACGTTAAATTTTTAATGTTAAAATGATAAATAGTATGAAATTGAACTTGATATAGGATAATTAAATGTTAAATTTGATTAACTGACATCTGTATAATATGACCCCTTTAACAGTTGAATTTATTGACACGTAGGATTTGTTTAATTACATTTTGAACCACTGAATGTATGTTGTTAAATTGATGATGGACGAAATTGTAATAGATGACAAGTGAAAACCGTAATGTAATAATCTTTAATCTACATGAAATGATGGTGTAGATTCTAGAAATAATTATATTAATTCGTACAAATAACAATGCGAATTAATACGGTTATTTCGGGATTATCTAAATTGATTATTGGATTGATATTGATTATTGTTATTGCTTGTTTATTTACTTTGACACCATCCCAGTTATCACACTGCAAGTTCCCTTGTTTTGATTTTGAATTGAATTGGAATCGGGTTGAAATGATAAATACCCAAATTGAACTTTGACCTAGGATAGAAAATTTAATAAAACCCGATTGGTCAAAAAAAAATTTTGATTTAAAATAAAACAAAGATTTTATTTGAATAAATATTATGGTTTTGAAATGAAATTAAAATCTGAATTTTAATGAAAGGAAATTGTAATATTTAATAATCTGAAACAAATATTTACAATGTAATTGATGAAGAAGGTTGTTTAATTTGAGAAATGATTGAATTAAGTTTGAAATGATTTAATAATTAAGTTTGAAATTATAATTAAGTTTGAAACAATTAAACTTTGAAATTATTTAATAATTAAGTTTGAATTATTTAATAATGAATTATTTAATGATTAAATAAAATTGAATTCTTTAATAAGAAAATTTGAATTTTTGAATAAGTGAATTTTACTTCGTAAATAATCGAAATTGAGTTTTCTTTATTAATTAAGTTTTTGGAAAATTATTTAAGGAAGTAAATAGGTGAAATTGAATTTCTTTAACAAGAAATAAATGTGATATTTTTGGAATTAATGTAAGACTTGTAATTGAAAGAATTGATTTGACGATTTCAATTTAATTCAAAATGGTAAGTTTTGATTTAATGAAGTTGAACTTAAGAAATTGATTTAATGAATTGGAAATTGAATGGAAATTGTTTTGAATGATAAAGTAACTTAACGAATATTGAAAGAAATCGATAAATGAATTTAAATTGATTTGAATGTTGAATTAAATTAATTTAAATGATTTTCGGAATGAAACTTATATACGAACTTGAATCAATATTTGAATGGTTTTAAATAGATATTGAAATTGGATTATAAGATTTTGAAATGGTAAATTGAAGTTTTGAAACGAAAATTTGGAAATTGATTTAGAAAGACAAATGAAATGTTGATTTACGAATTCTATTTGAAATTGAAATTGATTTGGTTTTTGAAATATATAAACGACCAATCGGTGTAATAATTACGAAGGTTATTAAAGAGACCGGGATCGGTAATGGATATACTCTCTATCTGAACCGAAACCACTTTAATAACTATACGCGGAGTGTTGATCCAGAACGAAGTGGATGGTTTTGATGAACGCGTTGACTGAAGAAAGAGAACGATTTTGGATGACCCTTGACATGACTAAAACAGGAGCCGCGCCGGGCCATTGAGGATCGCCATCTCTAGCAGACACACTTCTTCGATACCATATCTATTACTTTTGTGATTCGATTTGGGTGCACCCCTTGATTTGGGAGTGTTGTTTCGCGGTGTTGGGGTAGTAGCTGCTATGCCCAACATCAGTCCGGATCACGCAACTACTAGTATCCTAGTTGGTATCGCCTCATGTACCTTGTCATACTGATTATCCTATTCGCGACCACTACGATTTTGATTTGTACCTTGAGTATATGGATTGCCCTCTGGTGACTTCCGGTTTTGGGGAAACTACGGTCTTATATATGCTTTTGGGAATAAAAATGTGTTAAGGGTGGAATGGGCCATGACTTAACGCTATTTTGATATCTTTATATTACTGATAGACATTATCTACTTATCGTACACTACTACATAGTAGATAGTTTAACGGATCCTTAAAGGATGGTTATTCCAAACATCCTTTGAGTTACTTGTATTTCAATTGTTATTTCACCTGAGTTGGATTTATTAATATAAGAATGTAAATCCTGACTCGAGTGTTTTGTGTTTTTGCTTTACGCTCGGGTCAGACTGAGTGGTTCAGCTTTCGAGACTCACCTTTGGAGTTGGAGCTTTGCTTGAAGATCCAGCCATCTATTCTGCTTTCAGTATTCGATGATTCCAGTGATGTATTCTGATTTGTATCTGATGTATCGTATTACTCTTCTGTTGTAAACTCCGATGTATTTTATATATTCATATAGTAGCTTCATGAACTACTATCTCTTTTATTTCCGCTGCAAATTATTACTCTGTGTCTGTGATCTGTGATTATTTATTTACTGTATATGTTCAGTTTTGCCAAATTTAAATTAACAACGCGGTATTTTGAGCAAATTCAACTCCGGCATGAGTGTCTACCTATACACTTATAATGGACGCGAATGGTACAAAATTCCGGGTCGTTACAAATTAACACACATACCTATTCATTGAGCTTGGAAGGTTCTAGAAGCTTCCATATGGATAAGAGATATTATGAGAAGGGTCTAAGAGTAATATTCATAAAGGAGGAGAGACATAAAGAAGAAGTGATGGGAGGTGAAGCTTCCATAGCGTGATGGGGGTGGGGGTAAGTGCAAGGATAAAGAGCACCATATTGAGCCTATAAAAGGAGGGGCACACCCTTAGAGTATAATCACAAATTTATAGAACAAATCCAAGCTTTTCTAATGGCTTCTTCATCTCCTTCTTCACTAAATGTTCTAAATGAAATAGTTGCAAATCAACTCCAAATCACTGCAAACTTTGCCACAAGGCTTAGTATAATATTAGAACACCTTCAACTAAACCAAAACATAAATAAGTGAAGCCACATTCACCCCACATGAGATGGCCATGAGCAATATATGGGGTTTGGAGGCAAAGTTCAAGGCAAAACAAGGAGAAGGAGGATGGAAAGGTAGTTGCAAGGATGGGGTTTTGCTAGGGTTCTTGGATCTTGGTTTTGTGTGGATAAAGATGAGTTAATACCTCAATTTGAATGAAAAATATAACATATATATGTTGTATTTTGATTGTGTTTAAATTGTTGAATTGTTCTTGACATATGTTAAAACATTAGTTTGGATTCTTACTTTAAAGGCAAGTTTCATATGTAACCCATGTATATGAACTTGAACAAACTTGGAATGGACTTGTATGAAATTTGACAAAGCCTTGGAACAAAGCACATAGGTCATAGATGGACTTTGGTTTAGATCGAACTTGGATTTGAAAGTGCACTTATAACGATAGTCGTTATAGATGCAGCCGTAAATTACCTTATTTTTGGTGATTGCTATGAAACTTTATAGAGAGGTCCTTAAGAATTTATCACCATATTTAAAATGTTTTATATGTATATTTATTTCTATTAACAGCTTAAATAGTAAAAAAGTTAAGTAACATCTCGAAAAGTGGCCAAAACATCACTAGTGCAAAACTGCCCCGTTTAGACTTGATTTTTGGACTTAAGAGGTTTGAAAAGATATCCAGATTTAAGTATTTTGTTTCATTCTTTTTATAAATTTTTACTAACTCATAGTAGAGTATTTTAAAAGTTATTAGTTCTTTATGAATTTTTAAGAATTAATTGTGAATTTTTAAAGAAGGGATATTTTGTTAAAATATATAGAAAACACGTAGTTTTCAAGTTTTTAAGGATTTTATAAACTAGTTATTTTCAAGCAATATTTTAAGCAAATGTTTTAAAACCTATTATAAGTATTACAAAGAATTTTAAAAGCATTTTTAAGTATATATAGTTTTTATAAAATATGTTGACTATTTTATTTCTTATGGAATAAAATATCTTTGGAAACGGTTTATTTAATATCAAGTTTTGGTAAACAAGTTACTATACATACATACATATATGTGTGTATATATACACACATATATATAGACACACACACATACACAAACATATATATCATTTTTAAAAGGGTTTTGAAAATATAAATAAAAGGTTTAGAGAGGGTTTAGAATTGCTAAATGACCAAATGGTTAATTTTTTAGTTACTTATTTGAAAAATAATTAACTATGCTTAACACTAAAAGCTGACGAAGTAAGGCTTACCTATTTGTGAGAGTTAAGATTGATGTTGAGTAGGAACGGAGCGATGGAGTTCTAACCTACCGGCCTTCCCTCTTGACCGAGGAATAGTAAGTTGGAAAATGTTGAAAACGTGTTAATCGTGTTGATTTTTTATTGTTTAATTAAATTATTAATACTATACTTAACACTAAAAGCTGACAAGGTAGGCTTATTTTTTTGTGAGATTCAAGAATGAAGTGTCTAGGCAAGGCTTTGATGCAACCAGTACCCTAACTTACCTGGCTTCACTCTTGAACGAGGAATAGTTAATTGGAATGTCAGGAACGAGTTAAGCGTATGAATCATGATTTCTATAAGCAATCGTTTTTTAGGAGTTGATAGTTAACTAGTCAAATGCTGAATATGTCCGAATGAACTTAAATCTTTAAAACAATTATTTGTAAAGACAAAAACAAGTATAAGAATGGTTTTGATTTCAATGCAACATTCGTCTTTAACCCTTTTTTTATTATACTTATGAATGTAAATAGATCTTTAAAGGAACGTTTTAAAAATAAGCATAAGCGAAATGGTTTTGGGTTGTAGTGACAATGTCTAAGTAACATTAGTTTTAAACCTTTTGAATGGATTTGCGAAAGTACTTAGATCCTTAAAAATGGATATTTTGAAGGAAATTATAAGTATGGAATCTTTTGAAAAAAGATAGAAGTTTATTAGATAAAAGAAGTTTACTAATAAAAGAGTTTTTAATTAATATAAGGATTAATTAAATAAAAGGGATCAAAAGTTGCTTAAGAAGCTTAACTAAACTTTATGTGGCTTGATCGTGCTTTGTATGACTTGATAGTATTTTGTATTTTCATTTGTTTATGGAAAGTATATTAGACTTGGTTTCCATTTACAAACATCTATGTTGTACCAGATATCCTACTAATCCACTATCGAAATTGACCAAATATAATTTTGGAAATATCTAAAAGAAACACAAGTGCTATATGGTATAGTTATCTTCAGAGATGCTATACGACATGTATAAACTCGTCTTTTTCTCCTAGGACAAATGATAAGGAAATCCATCCACTTAAACGGTTAAGAGATGATCCCCGCTCTTATGTATTGTCTGTTTATTTCTGAAAGAACCAGAGTTGAGTTTACCAGAAATTCATTAATTGGTTTTGGAGCGTCCGATAAGTGGGAAGAGTGTACTTATATGAGATGACTTGAACCCGTAACCACTTCAAAACCATATAGGAGATCTATGTTCTAGAAGCGGTTGAGAAGTTGAATGTTATAGAGTTGACCTGTCTATCCTAAGGTTAAGTCCAAGGGAAATGTCAGCGTTAACATTTCAAACGATGTTATCATGTGGGACTGTCTATCTTGAGGAGTATTCCAAGAGAGAGGACGGAGTTAGCATTCGTCAAAAGACTTATATGGGGAACCTATGTGGAGGTTCGAGATCTGTTTGAGATGCTCGAATCCATGTAGTGATTCGTGATTTGTTCGAGATGACGAAATCTAATTGGGGATTCGTGTGATGTTCGAGTGATGAAGACTCGTATGAAAATGCCGAAAGTAGCCTCGACGTCGGAAATGACTAAAATCGGAGAAGGATGCATAATCTCGGGTTTAGCTTACCCATGAGGGTATATCAACTCCATATCTAGTATGCTTATCGATATGTTGCGCATAGGAGTTGTTGATACTTGGTACCACGCAGTTCATCGTTGAGCCAGTTGTGTTTACCTTAGAGTATATTCTATCAACAGATATATGATGCTCGGAAGGAAGTTTTTGGTCCTTGTAATGGAGATCCAGTTCAGTTTACTGGAGGCGTTTCCGTGGAAAAACAATCCATATGCGAACGTGCCTTAACAATATAGATTGTATACCTATTATTGTATGGCGTTCACATAGCTGTTATTTGATATGATTTATGTGCTACACTCTAGACATTATCTATCATAGCACTATATGTCAAACTTAATGAATGGTTGGTTTCTTTGAGGGAAAAACCATTTCGGGAATCTGCACGATCTCAATAGTTACTGTTACATGTCACTCCTAATTCTTGAGTTTCTCATACTGGTTTACCAGACTGATCCCGGTGTTATTTTCTTATAATGCTCGGGTCAACCCTATATATATTTTCAGATATAGCTTTGGACTCTTTGGAGCTTATGGAGATGAGATGGATAATTTTCTACCATAGTATTTATTTCTACTGCATTACTATTGTATCATCAACATTTGTGAGGACAAGTTGCTATGACTGTCCAAGCTAATCACTATAACTCTGAAAAACTTTGTATCCTAGAATGGCAGTTTATATTGTCTTTTGATATCATATATGATTGTTCCGTTGCGAGATTCCGATATTGTGTTCCTTCTTTCTTGTTATGTTTCTTTTTCTTTTATTTAACCCTAACAATTCGTCTTTCCAGCACTTGGGTGCTCGGCACGTGAATATCGTGGATGTATGAGTGTCGACATTCGAGGGTCAAAAAGGCGAGTCGTTAAATATACTACTATTTGACCATTCATTTCTATTCTTTACATTCTTAAAAAGGTATTCATATTCTTATCTCCAAAGTATAAGAATATTCACAAATCTCTTAACAAGATTTCGCATTTTCAAAAGTATATTCAAATGGTTAAAAGAAAATGTTACTAAAACATTGTTACTATAAACCAAAATTCATTTTATACTTGTCATTATCTTTAAAATATACTACTCAAAGATCTAAGTATATCTACACTTATTTACAAAGTAATATACTTCTAACTAACTTCTCAAAACCATTCATTTAGCATAATGTTATAGCAAAATTACTTTATCCTTTTGTATAGTACTTAACTTACTTTTCCAAACTTATATATGTATAAATACTTAAAAAATACTTATAAATTGTTTTTAAATAACTATATAAAATATTACTTAAAATTAACAAATTTTAAATTTAATAAAAATCAGTAAAAAGCATGTTTTACATATATGAAACCGTTTACTTTAAAAATTCATAAATAAGTACTAAAAATATATTTAAACTTCAAACCACTTTTAAAATACTCTAATTAATGTTGTTAAACATCCTTAAAATGATCTCAGAAAAATACTTTATTTAGCTATCATTTCTAAGTCATTTAAAGCCTCAAACAACATAATACAGCATTCACATAAGTGTTGTTAAAATTTTAGAAACATCGAAGTGTTTCAGTTGCAAAGTATTGCAGTTTCGTACTTTTCCACAAAATCAATTTTAAACCCTTCAAAGTTTGACTGGTTTTCAATTAGTTAATAATCGATTTAAAGTGTAATTTTTTACGATAAGTACTTTACTTTCTATTTATCCATCCATCTATCTATTATATAAAACAGAAAATATGAGACCATTAGTATTCTTGCTTCTCGGCTACTCTTAGATCATATACTCACCTCTTATTAGGTTTAGAAAACTTTTATCACTTTCTCCTCCAGTTTATTTTATGTAACAATCAATATTATCATTATTTACCTATTCTAGAAAATCAAGGGTCGCATATTCCCTTCAGTTATTTAGATTATTTTACTATTCTGATCAAACTAATTTCATTTTCTCATATCCTTACTTCCATGGCTTTTACTACATCTTCTCCATACTCCAACCATATTTTATGCTACATTGCCTCCCTAATCCTTTTGCTTCTACAAAAAATCAAAAACAATTTTAATTGCTCAGGAGTCCTTCTCGTTTAACTCTTTGTATTATGCATTAGAATCTCAAATTTTCTCAAGCAAAATCCATGTGCATTCTGTTCCATCTTACATTAACGAAGGTAATTTTTTCCCTAAATTCTTAACCAAATATTTTTCTCCATCAAAGTTGGATTTAATGACAAAATTATGTTATGATTCTCAATTTTTATGTTGAGTTTTCTAATATTATTGTATAAATATCTTCATTATCACCTTACTTAGTTTCATCTTTCAGTATATGTAATCAAATTTTTTATTTGCATTTCTTGGCAAGGTTCAATATTATAGTGGCATATAAGATTCGTTAAATTATAATATGAGTGAAGTTTCTTAGTCAGTTAGGTGTTACTAATTTGTTTTTATTAATTCTATTAAACATGAATCGGTCATGGTATAAATTGATTCACCGTATATTTACAATTATGCAAAATGGTACGTTAATATTTGTATATTGACAATAAATAATAGAATATGATTTTAGAGTTGGTAAAAGATTTTACGAAAAACAATACCATGTGCTTGAAATATAACACTACAATAGTGATTATATATGTCTTTTGAATACAATAACAAAGAACAATAATGAGATGTCTAACATATACTTGAATTAAGTTATCCATGATTTCAAATTTGGCAATTGAACCAAAATATGATTCTCACGAAGATACACACGCATATGTTTTCATTCAATTATTATATTAACGGTAATTAGGTTTGCCTTTAGTTATCATATTAATAGCAATTGATGGTAATTATGTTTTCCTTCAATTATCATATTAATGATAATTAATTAACTTAATTAGCTTCATTACTTAATTGGTTTGAATTCAAATTTAATATAGTAAATATCTTAATTTACTTTCACCTTCGGTTGAATTTACCAAAAGAAAAATGTCCATTCTCAAGTTGAACCTATTTTTAATCTTATTAGTATCCAAAATTTTACTATTAGTAACAATCTATGAATTGTACGAAGTTCCTTATAATTTATTTGTTTCCTTTAATTATTTTGATGCATAATGAATTTGTTATAAGATTTATAAACTTAAACTTTATACATTAGGTTCACATGCAAGATTGATAGTTGGTGAAATTATCTATACATTAGCTCTACACGTAAGATTGACAATTAGTGAAATTATAAATTAACTATACTGTCAGTTTTAATAATAATGTTATGCTTGGTTTTTATAAATGCATTAAGTTTCTAAAATTCTTATTTTCTACTCTATCCACATTTAAAACTATCGAAAAGTACACTTAGCTTTTGAAATAATTATACATTTATTAGATAATATGTGTAATTTAGTTAATTTTTAAAAAGCGAACGAGATTGAATGGACCCCAGACAGATTTTAGATATTTACCAAAGTTAATTATTAAAACTATATCTATAAGGCCTAGAGCTATTATAGGTTAGTTTGAAATTACATTTTTGTTTCTTAGTAGAATATTGATTTGATAAATTACTTTAGACTATGATTCAAAGAGGAATAAATATTCTCTTATTCTTTCATCTTTGATATTCAAATAATTAATTATTATTGAATTATCAAATTGATGGTAATTAATTATTTTAATTATATTCCCATAATAAGTTTGGAAAAAGTATGTCTCTTTTATTACATTTTGAAAGTGGCTTACATGCATAAATTTTCCCAAAAACTACTGTCCTTTTCTTTTAATGATCCATGTTTATGCACTACATTCTTTATTTCATGTTGGACCTATTTTTAAACTTAGTAGTATGCAAAAAAATTATATATTAATAACAGTTTACAAGTTAAACTGGACTTCATATCTATTTACTTCCTTTAATTACCTTGATGCATATTGATTTTGATATAATATTTATAAACTAAATTGTACACATTCACTTCATAAGCAAGATTTAAAAATTGATGAAATTATAAATTTCTCGACTTTCGATTTTGAGGTAACGTTATGTCTGGTTTTTTAAATGCATTAAGTTTATGAAATTCTTACTTCTCACTTTATCCAATTTTGAAACTATCAAAAAATATGCTAATTTTTTTTAAAATAATTTAACATTTATTAGAGAACAATAATTTAATTGATTTAATTGTTTCTGAAAAGTGAACAAAGTCGACTTGCCCCTACCATATTCCATACATTTAATAAAGTTAACCATTAAAGTTATAGCTATAAGGCCCAAAGTTATTATTTGTTAGTTTGAAGCTTTACATATTTGTTTCTTAGTTGAATATTTGTTTGATAAATGATTTTAGGCTATGCTTCAAAGAGAAATGAATACTCTCTTATTGTTCTGTCTTTAACATTCAAGTGTTAACTATAATTGAATTGGTAATTATTATAACTACGATTAAATAGAATTGATTCAAAAATAAACATGTAATCAATTATCCCGAACACTTCCCGAACACTTTCCCTCTTCCTTTCCCGTTTTCAACCTATGACCCAAATCTTTTTCCTCCAACCTAAATCACCACCAATCCCTAATATTCTAACCGCAACCAATCTCAAATCTCAATGAAGCGAAATTTCTTGCCTAAGGTGAAGCATCGGTCTGCCTTTATATTGCTACCCATAACAGACTGACTGGCTATTCGCATCAGCTATCGGCATCGGCATCTGGTACTGCTACCCACAAGTCGGTTTCTAGATTCAAACCAGGTAATTAATGATAAAGGTAATCTAGCTTAGGCCAAACTGTATTTGATATTTCTTACATAATATTAGTTATAGCTACGTTATGAATACGTATGTATAGTTGTATTCATATCTGAGATTAGCTGCCACTATTCCACTTCTTTCTCCACCGGATAGGGTGATTATATAATAATTTTTGTGATTTAATTTCTGCGACTGATTAAAGGGTTTTAATTTATTGATTTGGAATGGAAAGTTTGAAATTTGCAATTGAATGAAATACAGTACATTTGTTACTATCAAATTTATTAGTTTAACTTTAAAATGTGATAGTAACATAAATAGTGTTTGGTAGGTTTATATATTTCTTTTAGGTTGTCATACAGAAGAGATATATGAACTGCGTGAATATTCACAACTCTTATTTTGGTTATTAGTTTATGCAATTTTAAAAGATAGAGAAGAAAATTTGGAGTTGCAGTTAGCATACAATGAAAATTTATGGAACTGCATCTATATTTGTAACTCTTCTTTTCTCACATATATCTGGTAGTATTTCTGGCTTTAGAATTTTTGTGAAAATAAATATCACCTGGTGAAGATTAAAATATCAATAGCCAATCTGATATGCGATTTTCATTTACAGTGGTATGACTGTTCCAATCTTTTCTTTGGATCTTAATGGTTTATGCATAATAGAATTACAACATGTGATTGAAAATATTGTTTAAGCTTTAATATGCATGCTCAATAGTCTTTTGTGTTATTATGTAAGGAAAATAGTGCACTTCTCAACTGTATGCTTTTAAGTATGATTTTGTAACCAGCTTTACGCAAACTGGAGTACAACAAAACAAATGGCTAACTTTGTGGATAAGGAAAGCCGATGATTGCATTGCCAAGGCTTAGCCATTGTTCTTTTAATCCTCCATCAATAAGATTGATAAGTGGATGAAATATTACATCCATTTAGAATAGTGAATTTAATTAATACTTTGAGAAGGAAAATCAATTGGTTGTGGTATTTTAAGATATATTTATAGGAGATAATACTGTTAGTCTTTATTTTTAAACAAGTTTTATAAATTTGATTATTTCTATAAATTTGGACTATAGAAATATGATATTTAGGTTGATTTACAATGTTGATACTCAACAATTTATATTTATAGTTGAAGTAAAAAATTGTTGAACAACTATTTTTATTTATGTTCAACAGCTAAAAATAGGACTTATGTTCAACAGCATAACAAACACTTTCTACCTATTTCAACATCGGTATTTGAACATACCTACGACTTCTCCTTTACAGCATTGCACGAAACAATCCACACCTATAAATAAAAATTGTTGAGTATCAACATTGTAAATCAAAACCTAAATATCGTATTTCTATAGTCCTTGCAAGTCTTAGAGAAAAATGTGTGATAGTATTAATTATACATCGTGAATGTATTAATTTAAAAGGACTAGAGAAACCTAGGATCCATTAATTATGAATAGTACTAGGTGATTCAGATCATTTTTAATTTATTATATAGGTATAGAAGTGCACCTTTGTTATGTGCTCGAAGTGTTTCATACTAAATAGTAAGTACTCAAAAGATATTTGACCTTTGTAGAAAGACATTTGTGATGATAAGGTTATGTGTACTTTGTTTCTTAATAAAGTTTGTTTTTAGTGCTCCTTCGAACCTTCACATAAAAATAATAATATATGAATATGCATACATAAGTACACACATATATATACATACACATAAATAAACATATACATATGTATATGTACACACATTTTTTTTTTTTTATTTATTTGTATGTGTCTCTCTCTTCATGTGTGTATGTGCTTATGCATGTATGCATTTATTTGCATATAAAGAGGCATTTGTTATGGTACAATGAAATCATATATAACATAGCGCAATGATTATTAATTAGTCTCTCCATTAACATATGCAACAAGTTTAGTATAAAGGTTGTGTAGTATTATTAGCTTCATAATGCTAAATGGTATCATCTAAACATTTCATTTTGATAAGTTTACTATCCATTATCATGCAGTAACAAAATTCATTTATGTAGCAACAACTTAATAACGACAATACAATTTTGATTTTAGGTTGATACTTTAACGATCCTTCTTTCTTACATCTAAAGATGACACTTAATACATCCTCGGTATTCGTGTGCCGATTATTTAAGTGTCCGAAAGACATATCATTTAGAGTGAAGAAAGAAAAGACATAACAAAATCTCACAAAACGTGACGGGTAATATATGAACAAGTTTTTACAAAAACAAATCATCTTTATTATACACAACATCAGAGTACATTAATCTATTATCAGCTGGACAGCTATAATAGTCCATCCTTACAATTTGATAAATATAATAAATATACATCAAGAACAATAAGAGTGCGGAAGAATATAAGATACGTGAATACGTCTTGGAGAATCCAGCTCGTCTTCTGAAAGCTCCAAAGAATCCAGCTAAATCTAGAAAATATGCTCGGGCTCGTCCGAGCATTATAGGAAAACAACATCTGGGTCAGTCTGGTAAAACCAGCGTGAGAAACTCAAATCACAAGGAATTTTATTTACTTAACTTGACCTTTTAAAATCAAAGGTATCTCGTAAGACCGCTTCGCATATAAACACAAACGGGTTTTACCTTACAATAACCATAACATTTTCTATAGAAAATCCAGTGATATTATAATAATGTCTAGGGTTTAAAGTATTTAATAACCAAGTTAGTGTAATGTTGAACATGATAGCAATAATAGGTATATAATCAAAAATAGTAGGCTCGTATTGGAGAATGGATTTCCAATATATAGCATGGTAAGAGACAGCCTTCCGTACAGTACACCTTTAGATAAATGTATCATGGGCTGCAGTTACCTTTGCAACCCGCATGACAAGACCGGTCTTGAACATGATCACCCTTGGTTGTGAACAACAACCAAAAATGTGTCCCGAAGCATACATAGAGATATCAACACTAGACCTTGGGATGATCATATTCTAATGGGTGCGATCCATATAGTCTTGCGGCAAACCCTGTTTTAACCATTTCCGAGGTGTGAGGCTTAAGAAGCTACGCTCTTACCATTTCCTCATAGCAATCCACCTTGGGATGCTAACACTGTCCTTTAGGCAGAAATGTAATGCCATCATTCATCCATACAGTTCGTTCTAGGATTGAACGAAACCGAATGCACTACCTCTACTACATCCATTTGAGAATCACCCTCAGGATTAGTGTAACGATCCACTTTTCCGTACAGTTTAAGCGGGCAATCAACCATACATGACCCACTCAAATTAAACGGAAAGGCGGATATTTAGGGGAAAGAAGGAAGAAAGAAGAGGAGAAGAAGAAACTAACAACATAGAATCTCACAGCGAAACGATTAATATACATTATGAAACAAATCTTTACAAAGAAACAAAACGGTAATATATCTACATACATTAATCAGAATATACTAACTAAAAGTCAGCCTGGACAGTTATAACAACTCGTCCTCATAATTTATTAAATACAATAAGAAGACCCAAGAACACTAAACAGCGGAACAATATAAGATACGTGAATACGTCCTGGCCATCCAGCTTGTCTTCTGAACTCCAAAAGAATCCTAAGCTAAATCTGGAAAAATATGCTCGGTCTGACCCGAGCATTTAGGAAAAATAATGTCCGGATCAGTCTGGTAAATCAGCATGAGAAACTCAAATCACAAGAAATTTTATTTATTATAAATTGTAAAATCTTTATAAAAATCAAAGGTATCTCGTAAAACCAGGTCGCACATAAACATAGAAGGGTTTTTACCTTACGATAACCAAAACATTTTCTATAGAAAATCCAGTGATATTATAATAATGCCTAAGATACAAATACTTATTTATCATGGTCGAAATTATTACAATAATTAAATTTAGTATAATAGGTATACAACTAAAACCGTAAAAGCACGTATTGGAGAATGGATTCCATACAATGACTGGGTTACTGGGGTACCACCCGTCACGGTGCATCTCTAGATAAAATAACACCGAGGACCTTGCCATGATCCCCTGTCAACACATGATCGGCCTACCACTTGACTAGTAGTACCGAATATGATCACCCCTCCGTTAATGGGCCCCGGAGCATACAAATGAGAGATAATATCGACTCTATATAAGAATGATCAACCCTACTTGAGAGTGACCCACTTAGCCCTGCTGCATCTTCCATGTTTTAGTCATTCTCGGTTGATGAGGCTTGATGCTACGTTTTACCTTTTATATAGCACTTCCTACTTGTAATGCTAACACTACCCTCCAGGAAATAATACAATGTCAGCATTCATCCATACAAGTTCGTACTGGGACTGAACGAAACGCTTGAGAGCTCCACCTTCAATTCCATCATCTTCAAGATGTCTTCACTTCGAAACGCTTGAGTTTGATCGAAGTGTTTTTTTGGATAACATATCCGATCCCGGCCTCTTCGAAACAATATTCGATAGTTTTCGGTAAACTCAACCCCGGTTCTTTAGGAAATAAACAGTCAAAGATAAGAGCATATGTCACCTCCTAATCGTTAGAGGACGGATTTCCTAATCGTTTGTCCTAGGAGAACGAAATGAGATTTATACGCACAGTACAGCATCATCAGAGATGACTGTGCCATATAACTCACTATTTCTTCTAGATATTTCCAAAGTTACGTTTTGGGTCCATATTCGATAGTCGGTTATTTAACTATCAATAAACAAACATTTAAACAGAGATTATATTTCCCATGGAAATCACCAAGCCTCTGAAAATTAATCTTTCATTTATTTAACACTTTATAAAACTTGATCCAAAGGTCTTTTCGAAATAGTATTCCCAAACTCCTTACATCCCCTTTTTACTTATAAACATCAATAATTATCTTATTAGTATAAGTATATTTACAAAAAATTTCAAAAGTTTTCTTCCTTTCAACTCGTTAAATGCCCAAATAAATTCCATATAAAACATTACTTCCCATAAAACCAACCCACTATCCTTTATCAAATTTCCCTTTGAAAAGCTCACTTCATAATTCAAATAACATATATCTTTCAAAATAAATTTATAATTCACTTTTATTAACTCCGAGTTAAACTATAAAAACTTTATTAAATAATTATATAACTTGAAGGATCATTTATACTTTTCCTCTATTCAAGATCTTTTTAAGAATTTATAAAAACTCGTTTTAAAAACCTTCTTTGTTTGAACAAACTTCCAAAATAACTTTAATCAATAAAGTTCTTTCGATAACAATCGATTATTTAAACACCTTTAAACAACCAAGTTACTATTTACATTTCTCGTTTAATTTCTTTAAACCTCGTTCAATATAATAACTTTAGAATACCATTAATAATATATCAAACTAACTTTAGATATTATTATGACACTAATATTTTAACTCAAAACAATATTAATAACATAAATAAATAAATTATTTCAAATATTATTAATATAACAATCTATTAGCCTTAAAATAATGTAATCGAAATAATATATTAACCTTTGAATAATATTAACATGATAATTAGTTACCCCTTTTAAGTTTAATTAATTTATTAAAATTAGTATAATTAAATAATTTTTAATAATTAAAATAAAACTAAAACATTTTTAAACAACTTAAATAATCTTAAAATTATCAATAAACTGGTAGGGGACCAGTCAACCCCGCTTGCCTTGCAAAAAAAAAACTTTAATTAATAATAAAATATGATTTAAAACATTTTAAATAAATAATTAAATAACTTTAAAACAATAATTAAATATTCTTAAATCTCTTTATGAAATACTTCAAAGAATTATAAAATAATTAACCTTTCATTATTATTTAAAACAATAATCAATTATCTTTTAAAACATTATTAATAAATAATAATTATCTTTAAAGCCTTATTAATAATTATTCTTTTAAAATAACTTTATTAGATAATTAACTTTTCAAATTAAAAGAGGCCTAGCAACTCCAACGGTACTTAATCATTAATTCCATTATTATCCAAGTTATAATTCAGGTATTTATATAACATCACATATGTAAATTAAACTCATAATTAACCGTTGATTATGAATACTACACTTATCCAATAATAATCAAGTGGAATGTAATTAAGTGTCCACACTAGTGCAATAGCAGAATGGTTTAATTTTTGCTAAACATATGTCCAATTTGACCTACCCAGTTAAAAATAGCAAAACGGTGATTTATTCTGCTAAACTGGTGTCCAATTAATTTAATTAGCGGAACGGTGTTTTATTCCGCTAACAAATGTCCAACAGTAATTTATTTGGCAAAATAAACATCACTAATTAAGTTATATAAATTTAACGACGTTATTAATTAAAATAGAGTAATTAAATGTTGTTCGTATTAATATGTCATAAATTTCAAACATCCCTAATCTATCAACAAGTTACGCTAGCACGTTGTACTCGTCAATACGAGTACAATGCAAAAATACGTATGTAAAACGGATGTCATACGAGCAAGTTACGATGGTTTAACATAGCACACTCTTATATAATTAAATTAACATTTGAATAAAAAAATTCTCACCTTAGAAAATAGGTCCAAGGCCCAAACTCCTCAACCCGCATCTAAACTCTACAGTTCTTCATCTTCTCCCCAATCCACTTCTCCATTAACGTATCCAAAACGTGCACACATCGTGCATGTACACACACGCCACGGACCCCTGATTATCCATACAAGACCACCACCCCATTCCACTTGTCGAGCTCTCCACATTGGAACATATGCCACCATCTCCGGTTACCCTACCAAAAATCCGACCATCGAAATGCGTCTCCAGGTCATGAATTCGCGACAACTTTCAACGCCAAATTTCACCAAATTTTACAGCAACGTGCCCCACTCCTCTACGAACTCAACGCCAAGCTCAGATTCTTCGATCGACGCCCCTAGCTCGGATGATCGTCAACCATAGTCGACGAACATTGTCGACCATCGACATGAAATGCCACCGAAACTTCACCAAAAATCCTATGACACCATACGATCTCAACGACACAAATGACAGCTTCTAATTCGGAGCGAACCGCGAGAAATCAATTTTTGAACATAGATGAACACTTTTTCCTCTTTCAGATTTTCGACAATAACTCGATCGATTCTCGATGAAATCAAGTGCCGTCAATTTCTAAAAATAGCTAATGAGATATCAAACAACTTTCATTCAGGTTGCTTTGGCTAATTGTGGATGAATTGAGAGTAAGTGATTTTTGAACTTTGCATGGACGGATTTTTCATTTACTGGAAAATAGTAAGTGGAGAAGGACCAAACCAAAACTTTGATCAGTGTACACATGTTTATATACTCAATTATTCCAAAAATCAAGAGATCAAGTCCTTAAACTAGGCAAGAATTATGGCAAGGATCAAGGGAAGAGGTGGACAAGTATGGAACATGGGTTGGCTAAAACATGGCTAGAGGATTCTAGGTATAGTGCATGTATGGTGGTGAGAAAAAGGTGCTATGTATATTAGATTTGGTTTTGATTTGAATTTTGAATAGATTCTGGTTCCCCATCACACAATATCGCATTCGCGTACGAGACACAAATCAACCGGAAACAAAATACGATCGCGTACAACACTGTAACGCAATCTCAAAAGAATAATAAAACACACCGGATACCGAATTATGTTAAATTTCGAAAAAACTTATGTTCGACGTTAAATACATCAAACGACAAATTTAATTATTTTCCAAAAATTATGAAATAATTCTGTAAATTAAACTAAATATACGTCATCAAACATCGGACAATTATTTGAAACATAGATTTTATTATAAAACCCCAAATCAAATATTTAAAACTAATTAAATATTCCAAAAATACAAGTGATAAAATTCCGGGTTGTTACACTCTTCTCCCTTATAAAGAATTTCATCCCCGAAATTTCACCATAAGAACACCCAATACTATGCATAAGTCCTCATGATGTTCATAGATCATTCATAACTAAATCTGGTTCGATCTCCACTCGAATACATAACTTTACTTCCGAACTAGTATTGCTCACCCGATTCCCTAGTGCGGACCCCGATCAGGCTCCTTGATTAGGAACCTCTGTTCTCCTTACATAGTCATGTACTATGATAGACAACATTGGTCCCATACCAAAAACCCTCGTCAAGTGCTCACCGTCAAAAATCGAGTAATAGATCCTTATTCGGAACGGTGCGAAACAACCTCAAAGCCATGCACTCGAACCGCAGATCAAAACTATATGAAAAGAGAAATGATCTATGTCCAACTTACGCACTTATTTAATTGGTTCTTACTAATACCAATTCTATTCCTATTAAAATTTTCCGAAACAATTTCATAAAACACAACTTAAACTCACAAATTTGTATAATATCCTACCACATCTTAAGGGTATACATAACTATCAGATTCAAATTTTTATTTTGAATTTACTTGAGAATTTTAAACACTCGGGTTTTTATTCAAAACACTTTTTTGAAATGACACTATATACTTCAATCCACAGAATATATATATATATATATATATATATAGCCTGAGTAACCCCAATATTATACCAAGGAACTAGGTATTACCAACAGTATCATACAATTCTTTATAAGAAGGATAATACTCAAGAGAAACGTTTACCATCCGAATGTATCTCTTACCCATTTTTAGTTATTTTCGAGCCATTCGAACTAGTTAATTTAAAACCACTTCTTTCTTTTCAAATCCATTTTGAAACAATACTAAATATATTTCCAAATAAATAGTTTTTATCAAGCTATCAATTTCCAACTTACTTTGGATTCGTCCGGATTAGAACACGTCCCAATTGTACAATGACAAAGGGAATAATTTACTAAGTGCATTATACCGTTCGCCTAGGCAAACATCTGATCGTTACTTAGAAGATTATTCTGATCATCACAAAACAAATCGAGACTCCTTTCCCGAACCAAACCAAAGAAATCACATTTCCTATAAAAATTTCTTTGAAAGTCTTTATATTTTAAAACACATTTTAAATAACTATTTCTACAATTTTCAAAATCATTTGAAATAATAAAGTACATATTTACTTAAAAATAATCCCCTTTTTAATTATTTCTATTTATAAAATATCTGTAAATAATAATATTATTATTTCCCTCAAACCTTGAAAACAATTCCCAAAAATACTGGGGTTTAAATTTTCAACTTTTATTTATAAAACACATTTTATAAATCAATTTTATAGAATCACTCCTTTTAAAGGAAATCCTTTCTCAAATATTCATTTCAAAAATATTCTAGCTTCCTTTTTAACAAAACAACATTTGTTTAAACCTAATTTTTTACCTAACCTTAGCAACGAATGCCTCATAGTCAAATTGAGAAACTTAATTCATAAGGTATTCGTTTCAATGTTCCCAAAATTCCTATCTATCCAATCCAGGTTTCAAAAGGAAGATTCTAGATGGATTATTAGGTAATAGTCAATGCTTAGAATTGGACGAGCATGACTGATCAAATCCTAGATGATAATGATGGAATATTATCATTTCTAACAACCAAGCACAACCAAGAATAACTATATTAAATTTTTGAAAAATTTATTCTTATATATATATATATATAATATATTCCTAAGTAAAATTATTTCATTTACCAATTTTTAAATCAATATCGTGTTAGTTTGGTCTTGTTCAAATGTTTAGGAAATCCCTATTGATAATGTTGGCCAGACGAATCGACTAGAATTCTTAAGCCACTCAATAAATCAACACACAATATAAATTATTTTTATACACTAACAAATACGCACTCATATATATTGTAACGACCCGTATTTTTATGGATCGAAACATCGTAAAACAGTTGTCATTAGGTCGCAATGTTGATAAGTCGTCCAGAGTCTAAGTCGTTCAGAGTTAAGTCGTCCAAAGTCTAAGTTGTGGATGAGGTAAGGCTTAGGTCGTATAGTAGTTAGGTCGGAGTAGACGACTTAAGGAATTGGCGACTTAAGGGAAGCAGCGACTTAAGAGTTAGCGACTTAAGAGATAGAAGAGACCTAAGGGGTTTGGTCGTGTTGGAGCTTAGGTCGTGAAGGAGGATAGGTCGTGAGCGACTTAGGAGCGAGCTAAGGTTAGGTCGTAAGTCGCGCACATGTGTTATGGCTTAGGATGTTGTACCGTTAAGTCTTAGGTCGGAGACAGTTAAGTCGTAGGGTTTTCTTAGGTCGTGTTATAGTTTAGGTCGGTCGAGCGACCTAAGGAAGTTAGTGGTAGCAGTTAGCGACCCAAGGAATGGAGCGACCTAAGAAGGTTAGCGACCTAAGGAATGGAGCGACTTAAGGGATTTAGCGACCTAGGGGTTGAGTGAGTTAACGACCTAAGGAAGTTAGGTCGTGGACGAGTTATGATAAGTCGTTGAGTCGCTATGGCATGTTTAGTTAGGTCGTAGACGACCTATGATAGTATGTTGGGTGTAGTTAGGTCGCGCATATGTGTTAAGTCGCGCAAGTGTTAGGTCGCGACTGCTGTTAAGTCGCTAGGTCGCGCATATGTGTTAAGTCGCGCAAGTGTTAGGTCGCGACTGTTGTTAAGTCGTAGGTCGTGCATTAGTGTTGAGTCTTAGGTCGTGACATTTTTAGACCGCGGATGCGCATAGGCGGTAGGTCGTTAGGTCGTGGAAGCGCATATGCGTTAGGTCGTAGGTCGTGTGGATGGGTAGGTCGGCAAGAGTTAGGTCGTGGACGACCTAAGGGGGCGGACGACCTAAGGAATTTCCAGCCTATAAATACACGTCCTTGCCTCACTTTTTGGGATCCGGATTTTGAAGCGACGAAGTGCTGCCATTTTGAGAGCTCGAGTTCTACACTTCTTCACTTCTTTTCTCCACTTTAATCTTGTGCTTCCTTCCATCCAAATCGAAGATCCAAGAGCTTAGATTGAAGATCTACATCCATCGAAGAGAGATTTCATCGTTGGAAGCGGAATTTTGGAGAATCGAGTTAGATCCTTCGCTGTCCAGATCTGAAGTGTGTTGCTTTTGAGGTGTTTAGGTGATTCGGTGAGTGGTGGTTATCTCTCACACGGATCCAAAGGAGTATATCGGATTGTTGGCTTGATTTGGTGTTAAAATAGTGATTTCCATGCATTTTCTTAAACTTAAGTATAGATCTATTGTTCATGATGATTTGACATCCATTTTACTACATGTTAACCTATGTAAGTTCATTCATCAAGTTGTAGAGACATTGCTCATAATTCATGCTTGTTAGATTTGGACTCTTTATTTACAAGATTGCCATTATTGTTATAATTGTTTATTAGATCATGTTTGAATGCTTGATTACTTGGATTAATGATTGATTTGATTGATTATTATAAATTAGTTGATTAGTTGATGGATTTAGACAAGATGGTCGAAGATGATTCAAAAGCTAAGGGAAAGGCTCTTGAATTGGAAAAGCTGCTCGTGGCATATGTGGCAGATGATGAAGCTCATATGGATAGATTTGATGATGATGATGTTGAGATGAGGCTTTGCTATGATGAGATGAAGCGAGGCATGATATGAGATAGCCTTGGTTTAATCCAGACGGGATCATTCCAAGCATGTTGATAACTCGGTGAAATGGTTCGGGTTTGAGGATAATGGTTTGCTCGAGAGGCGCTTGAGCTAGTATGAGAATAGTCGTCGAGGAGGATGACTAGAAGGCTGCGATTTCATCGTTGTTGAAGGTTCTAGCAGACTCAAAGCAAGAGTACGCTGGGCAGATTCGATAGTCCCAAAAGACTACTGATTGGTAGTCGAGTACTTTGGGCAGATTCGATAGTCCTAGGCACGGGCTGCGACGACGTGCGGAGTTCTGTCTAGAACCGGGGTTTCCATTAGCCCTTGACGGACGACTGAAAGAATGTGCCGGTCATTCAATTAACGGTGGTATCGAAGCAATGATAACAGTGATAGCCAGAGTCATGGATGTTTGGTTGTATCGTCATTCGGTCTCAAGAGCGGTATTTTCTAGGTGCTTATCTGATCTTGGTTTAGGCCTTGGGGGTTTGTACTTGGAAAACATCGCCCTTGACTCGAGTGATAATTACTTTACTTTAAATGTTTGCTTTGCTATGTTTACTTCTGCTTAGTGTGTGTCTGGGGGCTATCACTGTAGAAAGAGGTGGAGTGGGAGGGTTGGATTCCTATTCCTTTTTTCTTTATGCTCTTTTGGTATGTTGTTAGTTAATTTACCGCTCAGTAAGACTGTTGTCTGACTCAAGGCTTTATGTTTAACTCTTATTGCCTTGGGTTGTTCATCCATTTTGGGATGGGTAGACTAGGTAGCAGGTGACAGGTGCTGTTCTTACTTTCCAACGATGCTGATGACGAAGACGAGCTGGAGGCTTGCATATTATTTTCTTACTATATGTACTGGGTGTTCCGCTGCTTTGTATAATTCTCTGAGTGATATGTAGTGAGGCTTGATGTATTGACTATTCAGATGTTTGTATTCAACTATTATGAAGCTTAATTGATGAGATTCTATTTTGAGATGCTTCACTATATATATTCTCTATTGTATTTTATCCATGCGCTGTGAGTAATACGATAGATTCTGCTGTTTTAACTTTACCTTGGTGATCGTCCATGGCTGCCTGACACACTCTTCAGCGCACTATCTCCTTGTTCAGTGCAGGGGTCATGGCCGGTCGTCACATATATAATACACTCAAACTCATATAAGGCATTCCATTTCCTTATCTCTTAATGAGTTTACCCCACCAAAGCCAAGGTTCTCGCATAACTTTGCACTTCGATACCACGTTGTAACGACCCACTTTTCCATACAGTTTAAGCGGGCAATCAACCACACATGACCCACTCAAATTGAATGGAAATGCGGATAGTTAGGAGAAAGAAAGAAGAAAGAAGAGAAGAAGAAACTAACAACACAGAATCTCACAGCGGAATGATTAATATACAATAAGAAACAAATCTTTACAAAGAAACAAAACGGTAATATACATACAGACATTAATCAGAGTATACTAACTAAAATTTAGCCTAGACAGTTATAACAACATGTCATCATAATTTGATAAATACAATAAGCAGACCCAAGAACACTAAACAGCTGAAGAATATAAGATACATGAATACATCCTGGCCATCCCGCTTGTCTTCTGAACTCCAAAAGCATCCAAAACTAAATCTGGAAAAAATATTCTCAGTCTGACCCAAGCATTTAGGAAAAACAACGCTTGGATCAGTCCGGTATAACCAGCGTGAGAAACTCAAATCACAAGAAATTTTATTTATTATAACTTGTAGAATCTTTTTAAAAATCAAGGGTATCTCGTAAGACCACGCCCCACATAAACACGGATGGGTTTTTACCTTACGATAACCAAAACATTTTCTATAGTAAATGCAGTGATATTATAATAATGCCTAAGATACAATTACTTATTTATTATAGTCGAAATTGTTACATTAATTAAATTCCAGCATAATAGGTATACAACTAAAACCGTAAAGGTACGTATTAGAGAATGGATTACATACAATTACTGGGCTACTGAGGTACCGTCCGTAATAGTGCATCTCTAGATAAAATAACATCGAGGACCTCGCCAGGATCCCCTGCCAACACAGGACCGGCCTACCACTTGACTAGTAGTACTGAATATGATCACCCCTCTCATAATGGGCCCTGAAGTATACAAATGAGAGATAATATCGACTCTAGATAGGGATGATCATACCCTACTTGGGAGCGACCCACTTAGCCCTGCCGCATCTCCACTGTTTTAGTCATTCCTGGTTGATGAGGCTTGAGGCTATATTTTACCTTTTATATAGCACTTCTCACTTGGAATCCTAACACTGCCCTTAAGGCAACAATACAATTCCAGCTTCATAAATACAAGTTTGTTCTGGAACTGAACGAAACGCTTGAGTGCTCCGTCTTCAATTCCACCATCTTCAAGATGTCTTTACTTCAAAACAATTGAGTTGGATCGAAGTGGTTTTTCAAATAACATATTCCATCTTGGTTTCTTCGAAACAACGTTCGATAGTTTTCGGTAAACTCAACCCCGGTTCTTTAGGAAATAAACAGTCAAAAATAAGAGCGGAGATCACCTCCTAACCGTTAGTGGACGAATTTCCTTATCATTTGTCCTAAAAGAACGAAATGAGATTTATATGCACAGTACACCATCATCGGAGATAACTGTGCCATATAACTCACGTGTTTCTCCTAGATATTTTCAAAGTTACGTTTTGGGTCCATATTTGTTAGTCGGTTATTTAACTATCAACAAACAAACATTTAAACAGATGTAACATTTCCCATGGAAATCACTATGCCTCTGAAAATTAATCTTTCATTTATTTAACACTTTATAAAACTTGATCCAAAGGTCTTTTCGAAGCACTATTCCCAAACGCCTTACATCTCCTTTTTACTTATAAATATCAATACTTATCTTATTGGTATATGTATATTTACAAAAATTTAAAAATTCTTTCCAATTCGTTAAATGCCCAAATAAATTTCATATAAAACATTACTTCCTATAAAACCAACCCACTATCCTCTATCAAATTTCACTTTGAAAAGCTCACTTCATAATTCAAATAACATATAACTTCTAAAATAAATTTATAATTCACTTTTATAAACTCCAAGCTAATTTATAAAACCTTTATTAAATAATTATATAACTTGAAGGATCATATATACTTTTCCTCAATTCAAGATCTTTTTAAGAATTTATAAAAACTCGTTTTATAAACCTTCCTTGTTTGAACTAACTTCCAAAATAACTTTAATCAATAAAGTTCTTTCGATAACAATTGATTATCTAAACACCTTTAAATAACCAAGTTACTATTTACATTCCTCGTTTAATTTCTTTAAACCTCATTCAAAACAATAACTTTAGAATACCATTAATAATATAATAAACTAACTTTAGATATTATTATTACACTAATATTTTAACTCAAAACAATATTAATAAAATAAATAAATAATTTATTTCAAATATTATTAATATAACAATTTATTAGCCTTAAAATAATGCAATCGAAATAATTTATTAACCTTTAAATAATATTAACATGATAATTAATTACCCCTTTTAAGTATAATTAATTTACTTAAATCAGTATAATTAAATAATTTTTAATAATTAAAATTAAATGAAAACATTTTTAAATAACTTAAATACTCGTAAAATAACTTTAATTAATAATAAAATATAATTTAAAACATTTTAAATAAATAATTAAATAACTTTAAAACAATAATTAAATATTCTTAAATCTCTTTATGAAATACTTTAAAGAATTATAAAATAATTAACCTTTCATTATTATTTAAAACAATAATCAATTATCTTTTAAAATATTATTAAATAATAATAATTATCTTTAAAGCCTTATTAATAATTAATAATTATTCTTTTAAAATAACTTTATTAGATAATTAACTTTCCAAATTAGAAGAGGCCTAGCAACTCCAACGGTACTTAATCATTAATTCAATTATTATCCAAGTTATAATTCGGGTATTTACATAACATCATGTATGTAAATTAAACTCATAATTAACAGTTGAGGATGAATACAACACTTATTCAATAATAATCAATTGGAATGTAATTAAGTGTCCACACTAGTGTAATAGCAGAACGGTTTAATTTCTGTTAAACATATGTCCAATTTGACCTACCTAGTTAATAATAGCAGAACGGTGATTTATTCTACTAAACAGGTGTCCAATTAATTTAATTAGTGGAACGGTGTTTTATTCCACTAACAAACGTCCAATTTCCATATTCAGTCCAATTTAACATAACAGTAATTTATTTGGCCTAATAAACATCACTAATTAAGGTATACAAATTTAACGACGTTATTAATTAAAATAACGTAATTAAATGTTGTCCGTATTAATATGTCATAATTTTCAAACATCCCAAATCTATCAACAAATTACGTTACCACGTTGTACTCTTCAATACGAGCACAATGCAAAAATCCATATGTAAAACAGATGTCATACGAGCAAGTTACGATGGTTTAACATAACACACTCTTATATTAAATTAACATTTGAATAAAAATTCTCACCTTAGAAAATAGGCCCAAGGCCCAAACTCCTCAACCTGCATCCAAACTCTACAGTTTTTCATCTTCTCCCCAATCCACCTCTTCATTAACGTATCCAAAATGTGCACACATCGTGCAAGTACACACACGCCACAGACCCCTGATCATCCATACAAGACCACCACCCCATTCCACTTGCCGAGCTCTCCGCATTGGCACATATGCCACCATCTCCGGTCCCCCTGATCGAAAATCTGACCATCGAAACGCATCTTCAGGTCATGAACTCGCGACAACTTTCAACACCAAATTTCGCCAAATTTCACCGCAACGTGCCCCACTCCTCCACGAACACAACGCCAAGCTCAGATTCTTCGATCGACGCCCCTAGCTTTGATGATCGTCAACCATAGTCGACGAACATCATCGACCATCGACATGAAATACCGCAGAAACTTCACCAAAAACCCTATGACACCATACGATCTCAACGACATAGACGACACCTTCTAATTCAGAGCGAATCGCGAGAAATCAATTTTTGAACATAGATGTACACTTCCCCTCTTTCAGATTTTCGACGATAACTCGATCGATTCTCGATGAAATCAAGTGCCGTCAATTTCTAAAAATAGTTGATGAGATAACAAACAACTTTCATTCAGGTTGCTTTGGCTAATTGTGGATGGATTGAGAGTAAGTGATTTTTGAAGTTTGCATAGGAAGATTTTTCATTTACTGGAAAATAGTAAGTGGAGAAGGACCAAACCAAAACTTTGATCAGTGCACATATTTATATACTCAGCTATTCCAAAAAATCAAGATATTAAGTCCTTAAACCTAGGCAAGAATTACGGCAAGGATCAAGGGAAGAAGTTGACAGGTATGGAGCAGGGGTTGGTTAAAACATGGCTAGAGGATTCTAGGTATAGTGCTTGTATGGTGGTGAGAAAAAGGTGTTGTGTATATTAGATTTGGTTTTGATTTGAATTTTGAATAGATTCCGGTTCCCCATCACACAATATCGCGTTCGCGTACGAGGCACGAATCGACCGAAAACAAAATACGATCACGTACAACACTGTAACGCGATCTCAAAAGAATAATAAAACACATCGGATACCGAATTCTGTTAAATTTCGAAAACACTGACGTTCGACGTTGAATACGTCAAACGACAAATTTAATTAATTTTCAAATTAAAAATTATGGAAAAATTCTGTAAAACTAAATATACATCATCAAACACCGGACAATTATTTGAAACATAGATTTTATTATAAAACCCCAAATCAAATATTCAAAACTAATTAAATATTCCAAAAATACAAGTGATAAAATTCCGAGTTGTTACACTTAGTACCAAGTAGCCCTGGCACTTCAAAAGCTCCGTGTTCGATTCCATACTCTTCAAATATCTTCAGTTTGAAACGCTTGGGTTAGATTGACGTGGTTTTCGGATAATTTATACTTATCCGATCTCGGTCTCTCTGAACCAACAACCAATAATTTTCGGTAGACTCATTCCCGGTTCTTTCATAATTATGCAACAAGTATTCGAGTCCTCACCGGGGAACTCGAATATACAATCATACTTCCTAAGGCAAAACTGGCGAAGATCTGATAATCAGTTATTTAACTATCAAATAAACAAACAAAAACAATTCAGAGATTTAATTACCCATAGAAACTACTAAGCCTCTACAGAAAGCTTTCATTTATTTAAATCTCTTTTCAAAATATTTATCAAAATATTCATATATTTATCTCACTGGCATAAGTATATTCACAAAACATTGTGAAAGATTTCTTATTTCAAAATCATATTAAAAATATCAAAAAACAATTGTTATTTTAAATAGAGATAGGTTTACCCCAAACACTATTACTTCGGTGTTGAGCATGGAATGGAAGCTCCACACCACCATAATTAAGAAGGTCAGTTAAAGGAAATCCAATCTCAAATTCTTTTATACATTTTCTTCAATAAGTCCTTTTAATAAATTCTTTCATTTATGAAATCTCCTTTACTTAAATTCCAAATCCATTTATAAAACACTTTATGAATCTCCAAGTTTATTTATAAAATTCTTTTATAAATATTCAAAATCATTTATAAACTTATATTCAAAATCATTTATAAACTTCCTTTATAGACATCCAAAATCATTTAAGACTTCGTTATAAATATTCAAACCATTTATAAAATTCTTTTATAGATATCCAAAATCATTTATAACCTCTCTTATTTGTAACAAAACTTCTTTCAATAAACTTTAGTTAATAAAGTTTCTTTGCTAAACAAAACAATTATTTAAAACATCTTTAAATAAACATGTTATTTTAAAAATATCCTTAATAAAATAGTTGCTTAATTATTCTTTTAAATATTTTATTCAAAATAATAATAAACTTTAAACCAATTTCAAAAGAATAAAATGAAATATTTGACTTCACAAAATCAGACAGAGGCTTAGTGACCACAATGGTTTATTTAATTGAGTTTTACTTATCCAAGATATACCTTAAGTATTACATAACAAACAGATATGTAAAGGGAATCAACCAATAATAATTAATCAACATTTAGGTAAATGTTCAAGTTACCAAAATAACAGAACCGAGTTTTACTTCTGCTTAAATAGATGTCATTATAATCTACTTGGGGAATTTATGGCAGAACTATGATTTATTCTGCCAAACAGATGTCCAATATAATTTAATTAGCAGGATGGTGATTTATCTTGCTAAACGGATGTCCAATATAATTTAATTAGCAGGATGGTGATTTATCTTGCTAAACGGATGTCCAATATAATTTAATTAGCAGGATGGTGATTTATCCTGCTAAACAGATGTTATTGGGTTTCATATTCATTTGAGGTTACTTAAGGTTAGTTGACAAAGAAATCCCTTGGACTTAAAATATTCTTTTAAAAGAAAGTTACTTTAGAACAAAACCTATCTTTGGAAACAAAGTGGTTTAAAACTTTAAAATTTTTATTTAATAATTACATAACATTTAAACTTTTTATTTAATAATAATTAAACCTTAAATTAATAATCAAACAATAATTAACTATTAATTATTTTTAATTAAATAATTAAATAATAATTATCCTTAAATAAGTAATTAAATAATAATTAACCTTTAAATAAGGAATTAAACCATAATTAATCTTTAATTAATTATTAAACAATAATTTAACTTTTAAATAATAATTAAATATTAATTAATAACAATTAATTAATCCTTAATTAAAATTCAAATAATAAATTAAACCTTTAATTTAAGTAACTAAATCATAATTAAGTTTTAATTAAATTTTAACATAAATTTTACTTGATTAGTAATTAATTAATAATTAAACCCTTTTATAATAAATTATTTAAATAATAATTTGTTCTTAAATAATTAATTAAATAATAAATAACCTTTTAATTATTTAACTAATTATAATTAACTTACTTAATTACACTTATGTACCGATTACCTTTATTAACAAATGATTATGTGCTAATTACCTTACTAAATTAATTAATAAAATAATTAATTAATTAATTTAATAATAAATAATTATTATTTTTAAATACCTAATATAAGTTTTGAAAATACTTTTCAAAAAGGTACTTAAGTTGAAACATTTTAAATTCAAAAGGAGTTCGTTTTCAGGAACTGCATTTATAGCGACTATCGCTATTGGACCCGAAATTTTCTAAACCTGTTTTATATTCCAATACATTTTAAAAACCTTTGCTTTATGAGTTGATTTATTTTAACCCACTTACTAACTTAAGAAAAGTTTGAACCTAAAGATAAAGTTTTTAAAACCTGTACCAACCCTTTTAGTGAACATTTAAGTAAACTAGTTTTAAAAACAAGAGATTTTTTATGTCGCAACATAACAAGATCAAGTGCTAACTTTATTTAGTATACAACATCATAAGCAAAAGTATCAACACATAAACATGCCATAACAAGAAAGATTCTAACTTGAAATTCCTACTTCACTTTCAACTTCATTTCAAACTATATGTCATATCATCCAAACACGCATACATAAGCAATAAACAACCAAATTGATTTCAACCAAACATCCAACATACTTAACACCCAAGATAGCATTATAAATAAGTTTAAAACTTTAAATAAAAGGAGAGCTTTGACTCACCAAAAGCTAACCAAATTAACTCTAACTTCCACTAACTTTGCAAAACGACCTCGAGCTTGGCTTTGCTTATGGAAAAATGAGATTTTGGTAGCCTTTGAGGCCAAAATAGTTTCGGCCATGATGAAACAGGCTCGGCTTTGGGCGTTGACAATCCCATACCACACACTCTTTCTCCTGTACTCTACATTCCATCAAAAATCAAAACTGAAACAAGAAAGCTTAGTTTCCATTTTAATTTAAAAATCTCAAACAAATCATACAAAATCATAAAAAATAAAAGGGCTTGATATTTGAGTGTATAACGGTGAGATCTACGATTCAGCATGAGTTTGTAGGGGTTCGGTCATGTTAGGGTGATCGACGGTTTATGGACGTGGGGCAAGATCGACAAGGGTTTGCGATTATTTGAAGTGTATGCATCGATTTGTAAGGCTATGTGAGTTTGTGAGGTTGTTAAGCACCTAGAGGAAGAATTTGAAGGAGATCGGTGCTTGAAAGTGTCGCACATCTTGGCATAGGCGGGAAAGTCATGCCCTGGTTGGAAATGGCTTAGGAGAGGCGGGGGCGAGATGGTCGGGTCAGGTGAGTCGAGGATGCGGAGAGATGAACAATGGTGGAGTCGGTTTGTCATATCACCGTAATGGAGGTGGCGAGGGGTGATCTCTTGCATGTTGTGCACCGGGTTAGGTTAACAGGAAGCAGTTTTAAAGTTTGGCGAAGAAGTGGTCTTGTTTTATTAGGGGTAATTAGTAAATAAAGAAAGTACTTAGTGTTTTAATTATAATATTTAATTTTAGAATCTTATAAATGCAAGAACTTGTTCATACAAGGTCTAAATCGAACGCGGTCAGTTACTCGTAGGAATGATGTCTACATTTTGAAATTAGATTGGTTGAGATTGGGGCTTGTATAATTTCAAGCTCAAATCGAACGTTGTTCAATTTTAGACGAAACTAGAACGCTTCGGCGATAGCTGAAATTTTAGTGAGTATAACTCACATCTTTAGATAAATCAGTATACTATATTATAAATTAAAATTTATTATTTGTGTTTAGTTGAAATTATTGGCTGATTGGTTAAAATATCCGCTTTGAAAAGCAATTAGTATTTAAAATTGAAATACAGGAAAATTTGTAGAGAAATCCGGATTTCTCGAAATTGTGATTATTAATTTTCAATTATATTCCTATTATTTTATTTCAATCATAACCCTGTTATATGGATTGTTAATTGCTGAATCTTGATTGTTTAGCACTATTAGTTATGACATTGTTATATGTTCAAAACTTAATCATTGTAGTGAGAAAAATCAATAACAACATTAGTTAAGTGCTTTGGTGGCTATTGGCCTCAATTTAGTATTTTGAAATATTATTAATTGCCATTTGGCTTGAAATGGGTTTTTGATTCGGAAAATGATTTAAAATATAATCTTTGGGTTTTTTGGAATATTTGTATTTAACCAGATTTTGAACTTATCTATTTTACCCTAACCTTTTTATCTGCCTTTTCTAAATCATTTAGAAATGTATTAAGGTTGTTTAACTATCATTTAATAATGATTAAACTTTTTTAACTATGTTTTAATAATGTAAAAGTTGTTTGTTTCTATTTAATATTGTTTTAAAGTTATTTATTAATATTTTAATACTATGAAAAGCTATTTATTTAAATAATTGATATTGTTTGAAGATAATAATTATTATTTATTAATAATATTTTGGAGGTTAATTATTTATTATAATAAAGTTTTTGAAGATTAATTATTAATTATTATATTAATAATGTTTTGAAGTTATTTATTATTTTACTAATTATGTTTTGAAATAAATTAATTATTTCATTAATGATGTTCTAAAGGAAATTGACCGTGTTATTAATGTTGTTGAAATGTATAAATGTGGCATTTTACAAATAAAGTGAAGATTTGTAAAATCGTATTTTATTAATAAACGGATATATTTATAAATGATGTTTTTTAAATTAAAAGGAAACTATTATCATTTAATAGATTAGAGAAATAAATCAAATTATGGATTTATAATGAGATGTGAAATGTTGTTTAGAAAAATAGTTGATTCTATTTGGAAATTGAAAGCGAGGATAGATTTGGAGATGTTAAATGATATTTTATAAATTGAAAGGAATTTATAAAAGAAATTTATACATATGGAAGCAAACTTAAAAACGGGTTAAAATTTAGGTTTTGAATGGGATTTTATAAATAAGTAAGATTTACAAAGAGATAGAGTATAGATGAGGTTTTTACAAAAAGGGATTTTTATAAAGAGGAAGTTTAAAAAAATAGAAAGGGGTTTATAAATACAATTTTATAAATATGAAAATGATTATGTTGGAATCTGAGAATGAATTTTTATCATGGAAATATATTTATATTTTTTTTAAAAGATGTTTATTTATATTAATATTGTTTTAAAGTTGTTTATCAATATTTTAATATTTTGAAAAGTTGATTATTTAAATTATTGATATGGTTGGAAATTGATTATAGTTATTTATCAATAAAGTTTTGGAAATTTATTATTATTATTTATAACAATGTTAAAGATATATTATTATTGTTTTGTTAAGAATGTTTTGAAATTATAAAATTTTAGTTAAGATGTTTTGAAATTAGTTACTATTTATTTATAATGTTTATTATTATATAATAGTATTTTAAAATAAATGATTAGAATTTATTTATAAAAAAATTCGAGATGCATAAATAGGGTTTTGTAAACAGATATGGATTTTATAAGAGGAATCTTATAATATGGTTTGGAAAACTTAAAAGGAAGATTTGAAAAGGGGTAAAAAGAGTTTTATAAATGATCTTAGATATTTATAAAAGAATTTTTAAAATGGATTTATAGATTTATAAATGGTCTTATGGATTTATAAAGAGTTTATAAATGATTTTAGAAATGTTAAAAAGGGAGTTTATAAATGATTTCAAAGATTTATGAATGGGGTTATAAACGGGTTTTAGAGATTTATAAAGGAATTTATAAATTTGTCCTAGAGGTGTGTCAAAAGGAAAATTTTCTCTATTTTGTGAATATACTTATACTGTTGAAATAAGTATATGGATATTTTCCAAGTATTGAAAATACAAGGGTTGTGAATGAATCTTTGTAAAAGTATTTTGGTACGAATATTTACAAAGTGATTTTAATTAATGAAAAGATTAATTAAAGAGGTTAGTGGTTGCTTATGTGTTTAACCAATGTTGTTTTTTCCCTATGGAATTAAATCCCTGATTGAATGTTTGTTTATTCAATGGTTAAATAACCAACTATCGAATGTGGACCCAAAACCTAACTTTGGAAATATCTAGAAGAAACACGTGAGTTATATGGCACAGTCATCTCCGATGATGTTGTACTATTATAAATCTGGTTTTGTTCTCCTAGGAAAAATGATAAGAAAATCTGTCCACTAACGGTTAGAAGGTGATCTTCACTCTTATCTTTGACTGTTTATTTCCTAAAGAACTAGGGTTGAGTTTACCGAAAACTACCGAATGTTGTTTTGAAGAGACCGGGATCAGATATGTTATTCGAAAACCACTTCGATCCAACTCAAGAGTTTCGAAGTAAAGACATCTTAAAGATGATGGAATTAAAGACAGAGCTCTTTAAAGTTCAAGGGCTGCTTGCTACTAATCCTGAGGATGATTCCAAAGTGGATGTAGTAGAAGTAATGCCTTCAGTTTCGTTCAGTCCCAGAACGAACTTGTATGGATGAATGTTGGCATCGCATTGTTGCATAGAGGGCAGTTTTTGCATTCCAAGTGGGAAGTGCTATATAAAAGGTAAAACGTAGCCTCAAGCCTCATCAACCAGGAATGACTAAAACATGGGAGATGCAGCATGGCTAAGTGGGTTGCTTAGGGTATGATCATCCCTATCTAGAGTCGATATTATCTCTCATTTGTATGCTTCTAGGCCTATTAACGGAGGGGTGATCATATTCGGTACTATCCGGTAAAGGGTAGGCCGGTCCTGTGTTGGTATGGGTCGTTACGTTCGACCTCGGTGTTATTTTATTTAGAAATGCACCGTGACGGGCGGTACCCCAGTAGCCCAGTCATTGTATGGAATCCATTCTCCAATATGAGCCTTTACGCTTTTAGTTGTATACCTATTATGCTGGAATTTAATTAATGTAACAATTTCGGCTATGATTAATAAGTATTGTAACTTAGACACTATTATAATATCAGAGAATTTCATATGAAATGTTTTGGTTATCGTAAGGTAAAACCCGTCCGTTTTTATGGACGGCATGGTCTTACGAGATACTTTTGATTTTCAAAGGTTTTTTATAACTTAAAAATCCAGTTGAGCGTGTTTTCTTACACTAGTTTTCCAGATTGACTCGGGTGTTATTTTATATAATGCTCGAGTCAAAGCGAGCATATTTACAGATTCTTTGGATGCATTAGAGCTCAGGATGCGAGTTGGAGGTCTTCAAGTCGTATTCACGTATATGTTTATTTTCCACTGCTTTGTTGTTGAAATCATCAGCATTTGTGAGGATAGGTAATTATAACTGTCCAGGCTGATGATTGTGATTTGTTGTTGTACTCTGATAGATGTATGTATATAACAGTTCTCTTTTGTAAAGATCATTAATAGTATAGTAAATATTGTTTCGCTGTGATTGTGAGATTCTGTGTTGTTTTTAGTTTATTTTCTCTTCTTCTTCTCTTCTCTTGTTCTTTCTTTCCCATAACTATCCTTTTTTCCATTCGATTTGGGTTGGACGTGTGTGATTTATTATCAACTTGAATTGTACGGATTGGAGGGTCGTTACAGTCATGAACACCTTAGTGCACTTAAACACATACTTATATAAATAATGAGTGTTTAATTAAGTATGTTAAAATTATAAATATGTGTGTTCTCAAAGAAAAGAAGTGATGTGATAATTTTCAAAGGTTTAAAATTAAAATAAATAAGATAAGATATAATGTCATTATCATTTCACATCATAAGTACACTTAAGTGTATTACATGATGGATATAAAGCCTCCACCTCATGCTAACATGTGGAGAAAGGTAGAAGGAAGTGGATGGTAGTGATGTGGCATGCATTTGCGGAGGGTAGTGTACTTAAGGCAAAAATGGTAATTTTATCCACCTTCTTTTCCATTTTCATTTTTCACCTTTTCAAACTCTCCTTTATTTTTTCTTAAAGCTCTAATGGCCATCAATGGCTTCCTCTTTCTTTTAATATTTAAATAGTTAATTTTTACCTCTTTTCATTTTATAAAAATACTTAAAAACTCCTCATTTTCATTTCTAAGCTCCTCTTTCTTCTTAAAAAAGGTCACATCTCCCAAAAATCCACCATGGTAGAGCCTATCCACCCCTAGGCTAAGCCCATTAAGCATGTTCCACGGTCCAAAATCATAATTTTACTAAGTAAAAGCTTAGATCTAAGACTCTTTTCAAGTTCTAGAGTGATTTGGTTGAGTTTTGGTGAGTAAAGCTCACTCTTTTATGTAAATATAATTGCTAGTGTGGTTGTTTGGTTTAATTCTAATGATGGTTTTGTTTACATATATGTTCTTGTATGTGATATTAGGTGTTGACTTGTAAAGAAGTCAAAAACGTTAAGTATATTCGCAAGTTATGATCTTTATGTGAGGAATATTGTGATTGCTTGTGTTTGTGGTTTGTGGTATGCTTGGTATGCTATGGTCATGAATATGTGGTTATGTGCTAAGAAAAATTAGCACATTTGTTCAGGTAAGCGACAAGTAATCCTTGTGTGAACTATGTTTTTTAGTTTTAAAAATAAAAATCATTTTCAAGTTTCAAACTTCGTTTAGTTTTTCAAACACTTAATTTATGTTATGAAAAACTAACTGAGCTTTCAAAGGTGATAAGTTTTCAAAGTAAACTTAGAAAAACAATTTTAAATTATGGTATCCACAGCGATAGTCGCTATGGATGCAGTTTGGCGAAAATTCAACATTTTACAAAATTAAGTTTTTATACTTAAAAGTATTTTAGAAATGTTTTATAAACTTAATAATGATGTTTAAAAAAGTTAATTAAGAATTTAATAATTAATTTTTAAATAATTAAGTTTGGTAATTAATAATTAATTAATTATTAAATAAGGTTTATTAATTTTAATTAAGTGGAGATTAGTTACTAATTAATTATCTTTTAAAGTGAAATTAATTTTAATTACTTATTAATTGAGTAAGATTAATTTTTTATGAGTTAAGTACAAGATTAGTTTTAATTAATTATTAATTAAGTATATGATTAATTATTCATTAATCATTAAGCAATTGTTTAATTATGATTAATTAATTAATAAAAGGGTTCTTATAAGTTAAGACTTATTTAAGATTTAATTATGATTTAATTAAGGGTTTAACTTGTATTAATTACTTAAAAAAGGGTTTAAGTTTTTAATTACTTTGTTTTCCAAGGATCAAATTGTTTTAAAGGTAACTTTCTTTTACAAAGAATAGTTTTGAACATAAGGGATTCTATTATCGATACCATTAAGTAACCATACGAATGTGAATAGGTTACTAAACTTTGACATTTGTTTACCGGAATAAATCCATGGTCTACTATACCTTAATTAAGTAGATTATTTGGACATCTGTTTAGCAGAATAAATCTCCTATCTGCTATTATATTGATTAGGACATTGAATTGTATAATAGTAAATCCATATTGGATAAGAGATGTTTTCTACAGTTGTTACTTGCCTTTGTATTTGTGCTCACCCTTAGGTTATGTGATGTTGGAATGGATATGTAATCCCCTTTGAAATATTTTTGTTAAATCTTGTGCCTGGGTTTTACAAAGACACTTAATTTTTTTAAAACAAAGATGAGAATTAAGCTAATAAATTATCTTATTTATGATATTTTAAAATTAATTAATCATTTTTAATAATGATAATTAAAGTTAATTGATTATTTAAATAATAAGGTGATTAAGATTTATTAATCAGTTTATTTATGACATTTTAAAAGTAATTAATCATTTTAACTAATGATGTTTAAGGCTAATTTATTATTTAATTAATGATAATTATTCATTTTTGTTAATGATGTTTTAAAATTAATTAATCACTTTAATAATGTTTTTAAATTTAAGTAATCGTTGTAATAGTGATGTTTAAAATTAATTAATCATTTTAATAAATAATGTTTAAGAATTAATTAATCATTCTAATAATGATGTTTTAAAGTAAATAAATCATTTAAACAAGGGTGTTTTAAAGTTAATTAATCTTTTTAAATAGTGTTGTTTTAAAGCAATTAATCAGGATTAAAGCTAATTGATTTATTTAAATAAAAATGTTTTAAAATAATTAATCCTTGATTTAAGTTGGTTTATCATTTTAAGTAATGATTGTAAAGGAAATTATTAGATTTAAGAGGTAATGAATTTGTGTTTAAAGTAAACTAAATCATTTTGATAAAGTTCTTTAAAGTTAATATTTTTAATGTAAAACCCTAGCACAAGTTTGGTTTTAAAAGTAAAAGTTCGATTTGGTTATGGAAAAGTAGTTCTGTAAACGATATCGCTTGTATAGAAAGGATTTAGTCATACTTTTAACATTAAACATCGAGGTATGGACTCGTTTCTATCTCGAAGGTTAAAAATATCATCAAGGCAATGCCTAGAGGTAACACTACCTCAACTTGCATGCTTTATTTTCAACTGAGGGATGTCAGTTGTTTTGGAATCGATGGGTAGTGATAAGAATATGAGATTTAATTTCCATATATGATCATTTTTAATTATCCCCGATAGTTGATTTATTAACTATCGGTTTAGCTTTCTTCATTGTGTATCGTCAATCTAAGAGATTTATTGCTCATTTGAGCTTTGATATCCTTTGTCGGAAATGACTAAAACCAAAGCACGAGTAGAGGCCATGTTATGTGGGTTGCTCCCCATAGGATATTTTCACATCTACTCTTGGTCGGTTTCAGTTATATGCACAATAAGATGTGAAATACTATGATACTTGGTAAAGGTTGGCGGGGTCCGGCTTGGGGTTCCCGAGAGCCATCGTAGTTCTCAAGTATATTCTAGAGGTATTCGTTCGGTAAGGGGTGACCACCCTCCTAGTCATTTGTTGGAAATTTTCCCGTCTTTCCTTTGATACCAAATTTCCAAATTTACCTCTTTCTTAATTACATTGGGAAGCGTCATGAGCACTTCGCGATGTTTAATTATTTGTATCTATTGCTATGATTGGATGTTGGTATTGTAAGGGAAAGCCCGTTCCGCAGATGGTGGCGTGGTATCACATATTGTATTTATTTCCACCAGTTTGTTTGAGATTTACTCATACCAGACTTATTTTCTAACTCGAGCTGTTTATTTTCCCTAAACCTCGGGTACTTAATTATATTTGAGTTGTCCGAGAGTAGCAGTTTTTCTTCAGGCTCTTTGAAGATGATGGACGAGCAAAAGGCTCCGTGGCTATCTAGTTATTTATTTCTGCTGTTATGTCTACTTTGGATGTATATTTTGTATCAGCATGTGTAAAGGCAGAGTGTATAACTGGCGTAACTCTAATAACTCCATGTAAGGAGAAACCTTTTGTACTACATTATTTTGTACTATATATAACCGTTCCGTTGTGAGGTTTTTCTATTCTGTCCCGTTCTGTTCTTTATTTAACCATATGAAAACTTATCTTTCGGACTTGGGCAATGACACATGAACACCGAGGTTGTGTTAAGTGTTTTTACTGATAGCGTTGGTTGTAGACAGCATGATAGGGGGCTCTCGCATTGTGAACTATGTGATGAAGCTTTTTCTCTCACATCTATACGTCCTTTTATGGGTTGGTTGGCAAATGGCCTACACTTGAGAGGCTGGCCATGAAATCAGGAACGAGATTATGATTTGTAGTCACCACCCTTGAGGCGGGTGAATGTCACAAATTTAGAATATTTAGAATATAAAATGCAAATTGAAATTACATACATACATACATACATACATACATACATATATTTAAATTAATTTAAATACATATTCCACATAAACATATAAAAAGGTATAAATGTGTGTGTGTATTGCTGCTGCTTTTGGCTAGACAAAAAAATTTATTTTTAAAAAATTTATTTTCAATTTTAAATAATTTATTAATTAAGTACTTATAACAAATTAAAAATCGTACGGAAATAAGTAATTTTTTTCAGATTTATGTTTGAGACAATAATGTATATTTTATATTATAAATTTTTTTACAGAATTATTCTTTGTAAATGTTTTTACATTTATTTTATTTATTACCAATTTTTAATCAAGTAAATAATTAAACTATATAAAGTGTGTGTGTGTGTATGAAAAAAATAAATTATTTTGTTTCAATGCCGAAAGTTGTTCTGGTACGAACAAACATTTTACATAATTTAAAATATATTTATTATATGATTTAATCTTTTGTGTTTAAAATTAATTCATTAGAATCATTTAATAATATTATTTTAATCAAATTTTTTTATAAGCCTTAAGCTTCAAGTATACATAATTTTTAATTTTTTTTAATATAAATATACATACATACATATACATAGATAGATATATATGTATATCCACTTATATACACAACCATTAGCATGTGCTAATCCATCGATATACCAATTTGAAATATTTCTAGCTAAGCAACGCATGGAACAATAAGTAAACATTGGTATATAATAATAGACTAGCAAAGTACCTTTCATTAAAGCCCAAGGTTCTCATGTTGAAACGAAGTAGTGAATTCCTTGAACTGAATTCCAATACCGATGTTGCTAGTTTCCGAATTACCTTACCACCTACGATCGAATCTGTAACACCCTTAATTTTAGTTTAACATTATTCAGGATATTTAATTGGATAAATTAAATAGAATAATATAAATGGTTAAGGAGAATGAGAATTGGTTATTAGCAAAGGTCGTGCCTTAATGAATTAAGTAATGAGATTGTTTTCAAAGATTAACATATAAGGGAATATATAAGAGAGGCAAAATAGATAGATCCATCTTTTAATCCTTAAACCCAATCCCCCTCATATTCTATAACGATCTTCCTTTCTTACACCTAAAGACGACACTTAATACATCCTCGGTATTTGTGTGCCGATCATTTAAGTGTCCGAAAGACAGGTTGTTTGGGGTGAAAGAAGAAAAGACGGAACAAGATCTCATAAAAACGTGACGAGTAATATATAATATGAACAAGTCTTTACAAAAAGAAATCATCTTTATTATACACAATATTAGAGTACACTAACCTATTATCATCCTGGACAGTTATAACAACATGTCCTTAGAATTGCTGATATGTATACAACGAACAAACATCAAGGACAACTAATAGCAGAAGAACATAAGATACGTGATTACGTCTTGGAGTATCTAGCTCGTCTTCTGAAAGCTCCAAAGGAGCCAGCTAAATCTAGAAAATATGCTCGGGCTGACCCGAGCATTATTAGAAAATAACACTCGGATCAGTCTGGTAGAACCAGCGTGAGAAACTCAAATCACAAGGAATTTTATTTATTATAAGTTGTAAAATCCTTTAAAATCAAAGGTATCTCGTAAAACCATTTTGCACATAAACACTGACGGGTTTTACCTTACGATAACCAAAGCATTTTTATATAAAATCAAATGATATTATGATAATGTCTAGAATACAAATATATATTAATCACAGCCGAAATTATTACATTATTAAATTCCAGCATAATAGAATACAATCAAGTCCGAACGGCGCTTATTGGAGAATGGATTCCAACAATGGCAAGGTAAGGGACTACCTTCCTTATAATACACCTCTAGGTAAAACGTACCTAGGGTCAGACCTTGAACTTGGTCCACCCCTGCCAACATAGAACTGGCCTACCCCTAAACTTAGATAGTACCGAATATGTCATCACTCCGGTTGTTCCCAACTTTATCGAGAGCTCTCATGCACAACCAAATCCACAATATGATAATCTAGAAAGGTGATGATACACCCTAATGGGAGCGACCCATATAGTCCTGTTGTATCTACCCTGTTTTAGCGATTTCCCGAGTTGTGAGGCTTGAGGCAACGCTTTTACCTTTCCTTTTAGCAGACCATCTTGGAATGCTAACACTACCCTCCAAGCAGTAATACAGTGCTAGCATTTATCCATATAAGTTCGTTCTAGGTCTAAATGAAACCAAAGGCACTTTCACTACATCCTTTTTGGAATCACCCTCAGGATTAGTGGCAAGTAGCCCTTGCACTTCAAAAGCTCCATCTTCGATTCGATATTTTTTTAAGATGTCTTCAATTCGAAATACTTTAGTTGGATCGAAGTGTTTTTCGGATAATTTATACTTATCTGATCCCGGTCTCTTTGAAACAACATTCGATAGTTCCAGTAAACTCAACCCCGGTTCTTTTGGAAATAATCAGATAATACATAGGAGCAGGGATCACCACCTAACTGTTTAAGTGGATGGATCTCCCTATCATTTGTCCTAGGGGAACAAGACAAGATTTATATGCACAGTACAACATCATCGAAGATGACTGTGCTAAACAAACATGCAACAATTCAGAGATTTAATTACCCATAGCAATCACTAAGCCTTAAAATAAATCTTTCGTTTCTTAAAACTCTTTTCAAAAGTGTTTATAAAAAACATTCATATACTTATCTCACCGACATAAGTATATCCACAAAACATTTGCGAAAGATTTCTCATTTCCAAATCATATCAAAGGGTTAAAAAATAATGTTATTTAAGTTCGAGATAAAGATAACCTCAAACAATATTCCTTCAGTGTTAAATATGGAATGAATGTCTATACCACCAGAATTGAGAAGGTCAGTTAAAGGAAATCTAATCTCAATTCTTTTATAAATTTCCTTATATAAATCCTCTTAATAAATCTCTTTTATTTACTAATCTCCTTTACTTAAATTCCAAACCCATTTACAAAACTCTTTTATAAAAAAATCAAAACCATTTATATATATCTTTATAAATCTCCAAAATTATTTATAAAAGTTCCTTTATAATCCAAAATCATTTATAAAACTTCTTATAAATATTCCTTATTTAAAACAAAACTCCTTTAATAAAGTCATTCAATAAAGTCTTTTTGATAGCACTACACCAGAAAAGACTTTTGGTAGCGTTGAAAAAACGCTACTATAACTTATGGTAGCGTTTTAGAGAACGCTGTTATACGACATGCAACTAAAAGTCTAAAACTTTTTGTTGCGTTGTAGTAAACGCTACCAAAAGTCACTTTTAAATGCAACTATAGGTATTTTCTGTAGGATTTAAAAAACGCTACCAAAAGTCACTTTTAAATGCAGCTATAGGTTTTTTCTATAGGGTTAAAAAAACGCTACCATAAGTCTTCATTTTTTGGTTGCATTTTTTGTTTATATGCTTTTTTTGATTTTCAGTAGCGTTTTTAAAATGCAACTGTATAATTTTTATATTAGTTTACATTTGTTTCTGTAGCACTTCTGAACCGCTACTAAAAGTTATTGGTTGTTTGGTAGCATATTTTAAATGCTACTATTTACGGTTGATGGGCAATCGCTTATATACTATTCATATTAAAACGAACAATCAATCGCATAATTTTCATATATTCAAACAAACAATTAAATCACATAATTAGCATATACAAACAATCAATCATATTATCATCATATTCAAATAATTGCAAAAACATGTTAATCTCACAATCAAATATAATATCCATAATCAATTCGATAGTAGTTTTTCATCAAAATAAATCACATACTACAAGCATTCACAGACAAGTTTCCACAAATGGTACTAACAAAATACGACAACATATATAACAATTAAATTCATGTTCGTTGCTTGATTACTAATAGTTCTTTGTTGTCGACAGTCTTCGCTTCGAAATAGCTAATTACCTGCAAACGAGTTTAACAATCAACAATGTCACATCCCGAAAATTTTCGACTTTCGAAAATTCGACATCGATACTCACTTTATCGACTGCCGAGAAATCGAGTGCCGGAAACTCCAAGAGTGAGGGTTTTAGAAAGAAGAAAAAGGTAGAAGAAGAAGATAGAAGAAAAAAGAGAAGAAAGAAAGAAGAACAACAACAGAACAATAGCAGAAACAGAAACACAATATCAGAATCTCACATATCGCAGCGGAACAATATATAATAGATAAATCAGTAATCTTTAAAACAAAGAATTATATCTGTTATTACATTACATCACATCATATCGTCAGAGTCAATATACAACAATGGACAGTTATATAACTTGTCCTCATACAGAATACACAGCGGAATAAATACTATCAGACACAAATACTACGTCTCGCCATCCAATCTATCTCCAAGCTCCAGAATATCCAGAATATCCTGATAATATAACTCTAGGCTGCCCGTGTGGAAATTGGTGGGCACCCAGAGTTTAGAAGGGAACAATAAACTCCGAGTCAGTCATGGTGACTGGTGTGAGATCGTAAAACAGTTATTTATCTTTAAAATAAATAGCAGAGAATTTTAAAGTCAATTCGCAATGCTTTTGGAAAATGAAACTACCATAAGACCTCCCGCCACACACACAATGCAAACGCAGAATTGGAGGAGATTTCTTCTTATGATAGTCAAAGATGCTTACTACGCAAAATCAAATCATTTTTGATATTATTATTAGTGCATAGTGTAGAAAACATTTCGAAAGTATAATATTAATCTTAGCCAACATACGACCAGTATCGTATGCCTACTATAGCTACCATCCAAACAGTGGGGCGCCACCATAAGTGAATGGCAGGTTCTACAACTAATACCGTACAAGTCACGTATTGTTTCTTTGGATTTCCAACAAATGGTCAGGCTAAGGAACTTCCTATCCACGATGGGTACGTCCCTGGAATAGACGACCCGAGAAATAACCTAACATTACGGTTAGATCTCTGCCAACACAAGGCCGGGTTACCTCTGCAAAAATAGGTAACTACTGACACGCGTATGCCATCCCCCGATCGTCACCGATCTTCCCGAGGATCCCCGATTTCCAACAAACCACATAGATAATAATAATGCAGTAACCACAGAGGTTAAGTATCTGGGCTCCATACCATGATACCACCTTTATCCAGAAGGAATGACATACACTAAGGGGCGCTACTCCCTAGAACCTTGCTGCATCCTTCCTGTTTCGACCATTTCCGGGGTGTGAGGCTCGACGAAGTCTCGTCCACAAAGCTACGCTTTCTATAAAAAGCCCTGCTTCGGGTCAAACAAAATGATCAACCTATGATCACAAAGATATAAGATCAAACAAATGATCATATCGAAAATGATCAAACACTGATCATTTCACAGCAACACTCAGTATGCCACGTTACCAAATTGGGATATATCGCTGATAAATTTCGACTACATAACCTCTGAGCTCGTACGTCTCAGAGAAGGGTGTTAAGCTAAGAGAATAAATTCTCCGCCACCAACAGAAATGTATTTGAAAGAAATCAGCTTTATATCTCAAATTGTAACGTCAGACACACAATCCATACAAGTCTGTTCCGGGATCGAACAGAACCGAAGGCACTTCTCACGAAGCCCTTGCATTTCCGGATAATTTTCAATCACGTCAGGACTTCCCGTCACTAAGGGTGATAAAACCTCTAAATCGAAGATCAGTCGATGTAGAGTAACTCGACGGTAATCCTTCCGTTTTCAAAAATATCCGGTCTTCAACACCGGTCTTCAAATGCGATTCATAACGACGTATCACATATTCGGAATGGGTTATACGACCCCATGGTCCTTTCCCGGTTAACCCGAATAGTGAGCGTATATTTAAAAACAAGTGTGGCATTCAAATTCATCCAATTCACAACAAATACCTATCTAAAGGTAATTATTGATAGTCGGTTATTTAACTATCAATAAAGATGCGCGACATCATCAGATTCCAAATAATTTTCCAAATTATTTAATCTTCCAAAAATATCTTTACTAGATATAAAATTTCCACACTTTAAAAATAAATCAACGTTTATTTTTCTAAACAGTTTCCCTTTCCTTTTATAAATTCCATAGTGAATTTATATTTTCAAAATATCTACAGATATTCGATTTTCAATCGTTTTCAAATATTCACTTTCGATTTATCTTTAAGAAGATAAATTCTTAAAACGTTTCATTTCATTTTGGAAATGCATTTCCCTACTTATTTAAAGATAAGTACTTCACAAATCATTTATTTTCAACACTTGGAAAATATTCGATATACTTAAATCAAATTAAGTATATATTCATTCTTTAAGGAAATCATAAATTTCAACATCTATTTGAGTCAAAACGAATGTTGCGTAAAACATCGTTACGACGACTCGAAACCACTAGTATAGGGATTCGAAATTAATATAGATATGTAAATCCCAATACTAGATAAAAACATTTCCTTTCGGAAATCATTTACTATAACAACAGTGTTATAGTCCACCATTCCCTTATTTCTCGAAAACGCCTATTTCAACAAGAACTGTTGAAATCTATGCTTTCGATTCACAATACATTTTAAAACATCTTTAAAATGTTTAACTTCATTTTTAATATCACTTCTTCAAAAATGAATCCATTTTACTTAACAATATATTCACTGTTCAAAATCGTGAATAAAATTTACTTAACCCCATTTCAATCATTTCTACACATTTTTATCACATTCAATCTATTTCGAATTTATAAGCACGTTTATAAATTCTATTTCTCTTTTTTAATAACAACTTCGACTTATAAACTTCTTTTATCAACTTCTATATATAACTTATCAAAATAAGTGACTTTGGGTTTATAAACAACTTTTATAAACTTTAATTCTATTTATAAAAGCTTCAATACCAAATCAATTTCAATATTGATTTCTAATTTTATTTATCACTACTAAGTGAATTCCTTATTTTTCTCAAATTATCCAATATTAGGTTTTAAAATGGATTCTTCAAATTGAAATCATTTTACATTGATTTCACAGCTTACTTCAATTTACCAATTTAATTTCTAATTGGATTTCCAACTTATCTTCTTTTAAATAAATTCCTTTTTAAGAAAATAAATTTCAATCGTTTTCTTTCAATCTATTTTAAAATCCAAATTTTAAATTAAATCCTTCAATTTATAATCACTACTTTACGAAATCCATTTATTTAACATTTTTACTTTATTCTGGAAATAAATTCGATAAGATTATAAAAATTAACTTTTTATACTTTAAAATTCCTTGCTTCAAAATTTATTCAATTTCTAAAATTTATTCACTTAGAAATTTCTATTTTTGATTTCAAAAATTCAATTCCGTTTATTTTGGAATCCAATGATGTCAAAACATCCATTCAGCTAAATTTTAGCTTTCAAACAAATTCCAGATATCAATATGATTATAGCATCACTATAATCATTCACAGATTCAGATCACAATAGAAATGAATTAAATACATGTGAGGGGTCCAGTTGGATCCCTCCAACCTGTTTCCCTGCATCCAAAGATGTTAGCACAATACCAATTCCGCTCCAGTACGGAATTATCGCGGTATATAGGTTTTTATAAATCCGCTTACTAACGGCGCAATAGGGTCTCATCCGCTATACGAGGCGGGAAATCATCAATCCAATATATACATATGCCAATATGTATATACTGCTATATATATAGATATATATCCTATTATATCTAATATCAACAATCCAAACAGTCAAATAATCAATCAATAACTGTAATCAAAATTTTCCTTCGAGTGAGAAAATCTCACCTTAGCCTTTTATTTTGCATTCCATTTCATTTCCAGCTTGATTCTCGATTTTAAACCTTGTATAAATAATTATACAATCTATCAATATTCGAATTAAATCGAACAATAAATTTTCGTTTAGTAATTTTAATTATCCAATAAATTAAATTTCTAACAATTTTTTTCTTTTACAAAATATTTTTCATTTGAAACTAAAATTTTAATTCAACCAATAATTTAGTTTTAAACAAATTTTCCAAATCATTTGAAAATCTTATCTGTAAAACTTCTCATTTTCATATTTATATAAACTGTTTGAAGCTATATGTATATATCATTAAATCAAATTCAAATCGAAATAAAACTCAACTACCTCAATTCGAATAGGCAACCCAAAAGCACCGAGCTTTTGCTCGATATCCCAAACTCCGCCTCCACCACGACATCGCCTCTCCAAGCTTGCGAACTGCCCAACGTTGAGCAACCAACCCCAGATCTGCCGACGAACTCCATCGACCACCTAACTTCGCAATCGTCACTGCCCATTGTCTCGACCTTCCAGTATCGCGAAACCCAACCCATTCGAGAGTCACACGACTGAAACTTCCTCGCCGTGCTCGCGAGTGCCACGCCTGACGTCGCGAACAACCCCTCACCAGCATCGCGTTCCCAGATCCTCTACGAGAATCGCGACTACCTCCCCAGTGAACCCAGCCTCGACCTCGTGCTCGCGATCCTTCTCCTGCCGCTCCCATCATCGAACGCGATACGTTCGATTCTAGATTGCCGCGCGACTCGAGCTTGACTCGCGAATTCGAGCAGAACAAATCGCCTAGCATTGTCTTCCCCAATTCGAAACCCTAGATACCATCGCTGACACCCCTCCATCGATGCCCTACAACCAATCGCGAGTCCCCATCGAGCTTGAGAACACGAACCCTCATCTCCTCGATCATAATTTGAATGCGAGATCGAACGAGAGTGAATGAATTCGCCTTTCCTTTTCGCTTTATGAATATTAGTTCGGCCATTTTTTTTGGTTTGAACGAAAGGTTTAGCCCTTTTATTTTTTTATAAATCAAACGAAGACAATGATGATTTAAAGAACGAGAGGGAACAAGAAGTACGCGACTTTGCAGAGAGGAAAAAGTGTCGATGTTGAAAGAAAGCAGGCTGAAGAAAGAATCTCGGCTGGGTTGACAATTTTTAAATTTTAAAATTTAAATTGAATTCGATTTTATTTCAACGCGCTTTCCCACCGTACGATCACGTATTAACTTTGAAAAATACGAAATTTGAAACCCGGCAATAATACAATATTCCGGATCCAATGGAACTGGTTTCGTCAAATTCCGAGACTGTTTGAAAAATGACTACTCTATAAATATCGGTTCGAACGATTTATTCAAAACTGATCAAATCGATTTCAATTTCGATTCTGAAGCTTCAATTATCTTCAGTATTATCATTGCGAAATTTAAAAGCTTTTTGAAATATTTTTCTTCAACTTTTAAATTGAATATTCAAATTTTTATTCAGCATTCAATAGATCAAATTTTTATAATTTAATCGCCAATTTCAAAGTTATATTGGGGATTCAAATTAAATCGTCGTTCAAATATTTAAAATTAATTAAATATTCTCAATTTAATTTGGTCAAAATTCTGGGTCGTTACAGACTTCCCTCCTTAAAAGAATTTCGTCCTCGAAATTACAAGTTAGAAAGAAAGGTCCTTAACTCGTCTACTATTTTTCACAATCTAAATAGTTTTATCAATTCATCAAAACAAATCTTTCTACTTAAAGATTCGTTATCATTCAACTACATTTCGACTTCAACTCTAAGTTTCAAAACAACATTGTTTAACTTCAAAATTCAAATTCGAGTTTAAATTCAAATTTTAACTTTCAAAATTTCTCAAAAATTTTCTAACGCCCTAAATTTTCGAAAAATTTCGCCAGCGTCTCCTTTGCGCGGCTAATACGGTACAGCTACAAAACGTCCCTCCGGACTCTCAGATTTCAAAAAGAAAAAGAAAAAGCCAAGCGGCTAGAGAGAAATCATCAAAAACTCATATTATAATTCAAATACGTACCTTTTGTCGAGCAATTCAAATTATCTGTGAAATCAAATCCAATTTATAACACCTGTATATCTACTAGCCATGATATCTAGTTACAACATTCAACTATTTTGCACATTCAATTACAAAATTTTCAATATAAATTGCTTATATCATCTCTAAATTCGCTATTGAAGTTACATATTCTTTTTCGTTCAATTTTACATTTCAAAAATTCCATTTGAATTCAATCTCATCTTTTATCTTTAGTTGATAACTATACTATTCTAAATTAGTTTTATTTACTAATTTATTCGTCTTCAATTTGAATTTCATTCCAATCAGATTTCAAATATTCTATAAGTTATCAATTTATTTACATCTTGATTTATACAATCATTTACACATTCACAATTCCATTTCATTAAGGAATTTTATTTCTATTTATAAATTCTTTTACAATTTATATCCATTTTCAATTCGAATTCTCATTTCAATCGAATTTCAAATACTTTATAAGTCTTCGACTTATTTACAATTCACTATTTTGGTTTGTAACCACTTATATTAAACTGGATTTCAATTCGAATTCAATTTACATTCATGTACTTGCAATGGCAAATTGATTCATTCCTTCACAATTCTATTTTCATAATTCAATACTCAATTCCAAAGTCTTTTCAACCTTTTCAAAACCATTTTTGAAAACGATTCAAATTATCCTTTGAATTTTCTAAAACAAAACCCAAATTTTTCAAACAACTTCCATTTAAAACAATTTGGCAGCAATTTCTCTTCTGGAAACCCGAAAATGAACATCAATGATGCCGCGGTCATCATCGAAGTTATTTTCCAGCGACCGAAAAGAGTTTAGAGCTTTATCTCTCCAAAATACTTTTTCAAAATCCTTTGAAATTCATTTTCAACTCCAAAAAGATTTTAAACTTTTCGAATCTCCAAAATTTACGAATTCCTTTCAAAACATTTCCAAAAACTTCTCTGGAATCTCATTTTAAATTACAAATTACATTTATAATTTACATTCTCAAATTTCATTTGCATGTGAATTTATTTCTTTAACTTTGGAGTTACGATTTCAATTTCTTATTCGATTTCAATGATAATAGATTAATATTATCACTTCTAACATCCATGCAACCATATACTATAATAATTTACAGAAAATCATTTCTTTTCTATACAAAAATAGCTTTGGGTAAAATTATTTCATTTACCCTATTCGAAACAATACTGTGCCGAATTGTTCTATTCGAGCGTTTAGAAACCCCTTCGATCCAGTTGCGCAGACTGTGCCGACGAAGGTTCATATACCACTCAATAAACCAATCATCACAATATAAAACAATTTTATATTCAATAACAAATACGCGCTCATATCTATTATTACAATCAACTCATTCTAGAGTACTACTGACTCTATCTCTAATGAGTAACACCCAACAGAGCAGGGTTGTCGCTTAACCATATGCTCTGATACCACTTTGTCACATCCCGAAAATTTTCGACTTTCGAAAATTCGACATCGATACTCACTTTATCGACTGCCGAGAAATCGAGTGCCGGAAACTCCAAGAGTGAGGGTTTTAGAAAGAAGAAAAAGGTAGAAGAAGAAGATAGAAGAAAAAAGAGAAGAAAGAAAGAAGAACAACAACAGAACAATAGCAGAAACAGAAACACAATATCAGAATCTCACATATCGCAGCGGAACAATATATAATAGATAAATCAGTAATCTTTAAAACAAAGAATTATATCTGTTATTACATTACATCACATCATATCGTCAGAGTCAATATACAACAATGGACAGTTATATAACTTGTCCTCATACAGAATACACAGCGGAATAAATACTATCAGACACAAATACTACGTCTCGCCATCCAATCTATCTCCAAGCTCCAGAATATCCAGAATATCCTGATAATATAACTCTAGGCTGCCCGTGTGGAAATTGGTGGGCACCCAGAGTTTAGAAGGGAACAATAAACTCCGAGTCAGTCATGGTGACTGGTGTGAGATCGTAAAACAGTTATTTATCTTTAAAATAAATAGCAGAGAATTTTAAAGTCAATTCGCAATGCTTTTGGAAAATGAAACTACCATAAGACCTCCCGCCACACACACAATGCAAACGCAGAATTGGAGGAGATTTCTTCTTATGATAGTCAAAGATGCTTACTACGCAAAATCAAATCATTTTTGATATTATTATTAGTGCATAGTGTAGAAAACATTTCGAAAGTATAATATTAATCTTAGCCAACATACGACCAGTATCGTATGCCTACTATAGCTACCATCCAAACAGTGGGGCGCCACCATAAGTGAATGGCAGGTTCTACAACTAATACCGTACAAGTCACGTATTGTTTCTTTGGATTTCCAACAAATGGTCAGGCTAAGGAACTTCCTATCCACGATGGGTACGTCCCTGGAATAGACGACCCGAGAAATAACCTAACATTACGGTTAGATCTCTGCCAACACAAGGCCGGGTTACCTCTGCAAAAATAGGTAACTACTGACACGCGTATGCCATCCCCCGATCGTCACCGATCTTCCCGAGGATCCCCGATTTCCAACAAACCACATAGATAATAATAATGCAGTAACCACAGAGGTTAAGTATCTGGGCTCCATACCATGATACCACCTTTATCCAGAAGGAATGACATACACTAAGGGGCGCTACTCCCTAGAACCTTGCTGCATCCTTCCTGTTTCGACCATTTCCGGGGTGTGAGGCTCGACGAAGTCTCGTCCACAAAGCTACGCTTTCTATAAAAAGCCCTGCTTCGGGTCAAACAAAATGATCAACCTATGATCACAAAGATATAAGATCAAACAAATGATCATATCGAAAATGATCAAACACTGATCATTTCACAGCAACACTCAGTATGCCACGTTACCAAATTGGGATATATCGCTGATAAATTTCGACTACATAACCTCTGAGCTCGTACGTCTCAGAGAAGGGTGTTAAGCTAAGAGAATAAATTCTCCGCCACCAACAGAAATGTATTTGAAAGAAATCAGCTTTATATCTCAAATTGTAACGTCAGACACACAATCCATACAAGTCTGTTCCGGGATCGAACAGAACCGAAGGCACTTCTCACGAAGCCCTTGCATTTCCGGATAATTTTCAATCACGTCAGGACTTCCCGTCACTAAGGGTGATAAAACCTCTAAATCGAAGATCAGTCGATGTAGAGTAACTCGACGGTAATCCTTCCGTTTTCAAAAATATCCGGTCTTCAACACCGGTCTTCAAATGCGATTCATAACGACGTATCACATATTCGGAATGGGTTATACGACCCCATGGTCCTTTCCCGGTTAACCCGAATAGTGAGCGTATATTTAAAAACAAGTGTGGCATTCAAATTCATCCAATTCACAACAAATACCTATCTAAAGGTAATTATTGATAGTCGGTTATTTAACTATCAATAAAGATGCGCGACATCATCAGATTCCAAATAATTTTCCAAATTATTTAATCTTCCAAAAATATCTTTACTAGATATAAAATTTCCACACTTTAAAAATAAATCAACGTTTATTTTTCTAAACAGTTTCCCTTTCCTTTTATAAATTCCATAGTGAATTTATATTTTCAAAATATCTACAGATATTCGATTTTCAATCGTTTTCAAATATTCACTTTCGATTTATCTTTAAGAAGATAAATTCTTAAAACGTTTCATTTCATTTTGGAAATGCATTTCCCTACTTATTTAAAGATAAGTACTTCACAAATCATTTATTTTCAACACTTGGAAAATATTCGATATACTTAAATCAAATTAAGTATATATTCATTCTTTAAGGAAATCATAAATTTCAACATCTATTTGAGTCAAAACGAATGTTGCGTAAAACATCGTTACGACGACTCGAAACCACTAGTATAGGGATTCGAAATTAATATAGATATGTAAATCCCAATACTAGATAAAAACATTTCCTTTCGGAAATCATTTACTATAACAACAGTGTTATAGTCCACCATTCCCTTATTTCTCGAAAACGCCTATTTCAACAAGAACTGTTGAAATCTATGCTTTCGATTCACAATACATTTTAAAACATCTTTAAAATGTTTAACTTCATTTTTAATATCACTTCTTCAAAAATGAATCCATTTTACTTAACAATATATTCACTGTTCAAAATCGTGAATAAAATTTACTTAACCCCATTTCAATCATTTCTACACATTTTTATCACATTCAATCTATTTCGAATTTATAAGCACGTTTATAAATTCTATTTCTCTTTTTTAATAACAACTTCGACTTATAAACTTCTTTTATCAACTTCTATATATAACTTATCAAAATAAGTGACTTTGGGTTTATAAACAACTTTTATAAACTTTAATTCTATTTATAAAAGCTTCAATACCAAATCAATTTCAATATTGATTTCTAATTTTATTTATCACTACTAAGTGAATTCCTTATTTTTCTCAAATTATCCAATATTAGGTTTTAAAATGGATTCTTCAAATTGAAATCATTTTACATTGATTTCACAGCTTACTTCAATTTACCAATTTAATTTCTAATTGGATTTCCAACTTATCTTCTTTTAAATAAATTCCTTTTTAAGAAAATAAATTTCAATCGTTTTCTTTCAATCTATTTTAAAATCCAAATTTTAAATTAAATCCTTCAATTTATAATCACTACTTTACGAAATCCATTTATTTAACATTTTTACTTTATTCTGGAAATAAATTCGATAAGATTATAAAAATTAACTTTTTATACTTTAAAATTCCTTGCTTCAAAATTTATTCAATTTCTAAAATTTATTCACTTAGAAATTTCTATTTTTGATTTCAAAAATTCAATTCCGTTTATTTTGGAATCCAATGATGTCAAAACATCCATTCAGCTAAATTTTAGCTTTCAAACAAATTCCAGATATCAATATGATTATAGCATCACTATAATCATTCACAGATTCAGATCACAATAGAAATGAATTAAATACATGTGAGGGGTCCAGTTGGATCCCTCCAACCTGTTTCCCTGCATCCAAAGATGTTAGCACAATACCAATTCCGCTCTAGTACGGAATTATCGCGGTATATAGGTTTTTATAAATCCGCTTACTAACGGCGCAATAGGGTCTCATCCGCTATACGAGGCGGGAAATCATCAATCCAATATATACATATGCCAATATGTATATACTGCTATATATATAGATATATATCCTATTATATCTAATATCAACAATCCAAACAGTCAAATAATCAATCAATAACTGTAATCAAAATTTTCCTTCGAGTGAGAAAATCTCACCTTAGCCTTTTATTTTGCATTCCATTTCATTTCCAGCTTGATTCTCGATTTTAAACCTTGTATAAATAATTATACAATCTATCAATATTCGAATTAAATCGAACAATAAATTTTCGTTTAGTAATTTTAATTATCCAATAAATTAAATTTCTAACAATTTTTTTCTTTTACAAAATATTTTTCATTTGAAACTAAAATTTTAATTCAACCAATAATTTAGTTTTAAACAAATTTTCCAAATCATTTGAAAATCTTATCTGTAAAACTTCTCATTTTCATATTTATATAAACTGTTTGAAGCTATATGTATATATCATTAAATCAAATTCAAATCGAAATAAAACTCAACTACCTCAATTCGAATAGGCAACCCAAAAGCACCGAGCTTTTGCTCGATATCCCAAACTCCGCCTCCACCACGACATCGCCTCTCCAAGCTTGCGAACTGCCCAACGTTGAGCAACCAACCCCAGATCTGCCGACGAACTCCATCGACCACCTAACTTCGCAATCGTCACTGCCCATTGTCTCGACCTTCCAGTATCGCGAAACCCAACCCATTCGAGAGTCACACGACTGAAACTTCCTCGCCGTGCTCGCGAGTGCCACGCCTGACGTCGCGAACAACCCCTCACCAGCATCGCGTTCCCAGATCCTCTACGAGAATCGCGACTACCTCCCCAGTGAACCCAGCCTCGACCTCGTGCTCGCGATCCTTCTCCTGCCGCTCCCATCATCGAACGCGATACGTTCGATTCTAGATTGCCGCGCGACTCGAGCTTGACTCGCGAATTCGAGCAGAACAAATCGCCTAGCATTGTCTTCCCCAATTCGAAACCCTAGATACCATCGCTGACACCCCTCCATCGATGCCCTACAACCAATCGCGAGTCCCCATCGAGCTTGAGAACACGAACCCTCATCTCCTCGATCATAATTTGAATGCGAGATCGAACGAGAGTGAATGAATTCGCCTTTCCTTTTCGCTTTATGAATATTAGTTCGGCCATTTTTTTTGGTTTGAACGAAAGGTTTAGCCCTTTTATTTTTTTATAAATCAAACGAAGACAATGATGATTTAAAGAACGAGAGGGAACAAGAAGTACGCGACTTTGCAGAGAGGAAAAAGTGTCGATGTTGAAAGAAAGCAGGCTGAAGAAAGAATCTCGGCTGGGTTGACAATTTTTAAATTTTAAAATTTAAATTGAATTCGATTTTATTTCAACGCGCTTTCCCACCGTACGATCACGTATTAACTTTGAAAAATACGAAATTTGAAACCCGGCAATAATACAATATTCCGGATCCAATGGAACTGGTTTCGTCAAATTCCGAGACTGTTTGAAAAATGACTACTCTATAAATATCGGTTCGAACGATTTATTCAAAACTGATCAAATCGATTTCAATTTCGATTCTGAAGCTTCAATTATCTTCAGTATTATCATTGCGAAATTTAAAAGCTTTTTGAAATATTTTTCTTCAACTTTTAAATTGAATATTCAAATTTTTATTCAGCATTCAATAGATCAAATTTTTATAATTTAATCGCCAATTTCAAAGTTATATTGGGGATTCAAATTAAATCGTCGTTCAAATATTTAAAATTAATTAAATATTCTCAATTTAATTTGGTCAAAATTCTGGGTCGTTACAAACAATATATATATATATATATGTATATGTATATATATGTGCGTGTGTGTATATGAAAATCATGTAATCTATAACTCGATATTTTATATTAACACATATTAACAAAAACTGTTCTATTTTTATATGCATCCTATATAGTTCCCCAACGAATACACAATTTTCAATTTACACAGATATTCAGATCAAAACTGGGTTAGAAGTCTGACTGGATTTCATCCATCACCAATCATCATCCGATCAAATAGTGTGAAAGGACTGTTCACTTCACATATCAGTGTATCACAAAATCCATCAACTACTGTTTAGCATTATCTTCATCTCCACGACAACTCCTCATCACAAACTCAGCTAAAACCATCTCACCAACAATAACAACCTACGTCTGCAGCAGCTTTGCAGTGTGATCATCTCAGATCGACGTTGACAAATCAAAACTCCTAAACGTGCAACTTTTAATCTCTGGCCGCACATAACTCAAGCTTTAGAATTTCAATGCATTCCAGATCTCGACAACAACTCAATTCTGTACATCATCTCCAACAGGGTGCAAAGTCAACAACAACCAAATCACACAAACAACCAAAATCATAACCTTATTCTTATAGAAATCAAACTCACTGACTATTACAACCTCAATCATCACCAACCATATAACAACAACAAAAAAGGAACTTCCAAACTTCGACATCATTCCAAGCAATATTTTTCAGTTCTCGGGTTTAATAAAAAACACTGCAGCACGATAAGACTCAAGACACCATCAATCATCGATCATCTATCAGGCAAGCGCAGCAACCCTAAGTAGGCTTGACAGAATCTTTGTGAACAAACATCTTCTATCCATTTTGCCATCTTTAACCACAGAAGCACTCCCTTCAAACCTCTCAGACCACTCCCCTCTCATAAAATTTGGCCCTCTCTAAAACTCAAACCCAACCTCGTTCAAATTCTTCAACGTTTGGCAGGAGCACCATGATTTTCTTAACATCGTTAATCAAGCATGGTCCATTCTAATTCATGGTAACCCAATGTACACTCTTCAGCAAAAGCTTAAAAACACCAAACTCGCTCTTAAAGCCTAGAGTAAGGAAGTCTACATATAATAAAACAACAGTTGAACATGATCCAAAGAAATTTATATGGAAATACCTCTCCTCTCATTAATCCTTTATCTAACAACAATTTGTTTTTGTAGGAAATGGAGCTACCTAAAGCTTTAAAGAAAGCTTATAACAAGGAAGCAAATATGATGAGACAAAAGCTAAGGGACAAATGGGACGTGCAAGGGGATAAAAATACATCCTTTTACTATAATTGTATCAAAGTTAAATTAGCTCATTCAAAAATCAACAGTATTCAAGACATGGAAGGATTAGTGCACAATGACCAAGAAAGCATAGGACAAGCCTTTATATTTCATTTCAAGAATAAAAGCTAGCAACAGATAGCTGCTTGCTTATCATAATGCATTTTTTAATTGAAGTCCGCGTTTTGGACTTTACCTCCTCAGCAACTTTATTCAAACTCCTCCTCTTATATAAATTAACACAATCCAATACAACTATCCATTTAAAATTCGTCTCCTCTTCACAAAAAGAAACCTGTACACAAACATGTCAATGGAAGGAATAGAAGTACCATCATTCTTCCTATGCCCAATCTCCCTCCAAATAATGAAAGATCCAGTGACCCTCCCTACAAGCATCACCTACGACCGTAACAACATAGAAACATGGATCTTTACCAACAAACACAACACCTGCCCTCTTACAAACCAGCTCTTACCTTCCGATTTCGTAAAAATCACAATTTACATAAGTAAAAGGAGTAGCAGGTAGGCCAAATTATTAAGGAAATTCATATGTTGTGTACAATAGCATGTGCTGTTGTATACAATAGCAGCAGCACATGGCTGCTCCATAGTGTAGGGGCAATGCCACCTTTACTGCATAGTGGAGTGTACGTTTAGAGTGCTTTCATGTTAGGCTAAAACAAACAAATAGTTACCTGAGGAGTTACTTTAGCCTTGCAAGGAGAAGTTGAAATGTTTGCTCTAGCCTTGCAAGAATAAGTCGAAACACTTGTTTTTTCAGCTACAACTTTTGATTTCGGCCACGCTATTTTCCTACCGATGGCATCTTCAATGCATGACATATCAACAGTGGGTCGCCACAAAAAAGCATCTCCTTTTTTTGGCATAGTCTACTGAAACCACAACGGCTAACGGACCAAGTGGAATACCATTCACGATCATTTTTGAATCACCGGAGCATAATCTTCCTTCAGCGACCAAAACTTCACCCTCGTTCCAATCATAAATCTTGCACTTGTTGTTTGTGCTACTAGCTTTACTCTAAAAAGAACAATATATTTAACCAGTTAGTCAAAGAAATAAATTGAAGTCTTATTTAACCAGTTAGTACAAGATGTGTCAAAGCCAAATATAAAGAAAATTATTCTTAATAATACTGCAAGTATTTATAGGTGCTTTGTAAATAATAAAGATTGTGTTGTAGATTATAAACAAAATCCATTTGCAGTTTTTGAAAGTAACATCCATTTTGCAAGTTTGATCATATAGTCATTTATATTTATAAACCATTTGTAATTTACACTTTCATGCACTCCCTACATAAGCAAAAAAATATGCAAGACAACAGCAATCTCACCAAGCATGAAAACATGCAACACAAACCCATTCAAAAGCTCTCATAACCCAGGCAACTTGCAAACTATTACTCGTTTGTCTATATTATGTATAAAAATATGCACACAGGCTATGGCATATGCACAGACAATCAAGATGCACTCATGGAGAAAAATGAAAGACAGATTTCAAAAATATATGTTGGGAAACTGAAAGCCTAAATTCATAAATGCATACAGAGAGAAGGAAGGCAAAACTAAAAATTTTCAAGCAAGAATGAAATGCCAAACTATAAAAAGGTACGCATGCACTAAAGAAAAATATAGCACCATTGACACGCATGCATACATCAAGGTGAACATGCATGCAAGGGAGAAATGAGGCGGAATAGCGCTGCCCTTGGTCACCGGTTAACATCACAAAATAGTTTATGGAGAAATGAGGAGGACAAGCATAAGAACTTAAAAAAATTGAATCACAAAACAATGTCCATATACAAACAGCTTCATTCCAAGTCTACTAAAATTTATTGTGAATGTTGTTCTCGTAGTATTAAAAGGTAACGGCATGTCAAAATATACATTTCTTCTTTTTTTCCCTCTTCCTATCCTAGTCGCCTTTAATTTATTTTAGTTAAAACTAAGGTTAGAAATCATCTGAGATCAGGCTGCACTAAAAACATAAAGAAAATGTTTATTTCTCACTTTATAGTTTAAATGTTTTCTTTTATGTTTGAAAAGGGAACTTCTTTTTTCTGTGGCATCATGATAATGTTATAGTGATGGATAAAGTAAAAGTCTACACTTTCCTTAGTAAAAGAAATACCTATTAAAAGCAAATATTGATACACCTTTATTAAGTACTTGTAGCATAAATCTGACTATACATGCATATAACTCAGTTTCATTTGACGAAAACTCTTGTAGACCATTATTATTTTTATTATTTATTTATATATTTACTTCTTTTTTTACTAATGTACATAGTTACTCTACAAGTGTCTTATCTGAATGTCCAAGGGATATCCAACAAAGCCCATATGATATGATAATTTAAGTGTCCAAACTAAATACCCAGTAACCTCTAAGAAATTAATAACCAAAATTTAGTGCTATGTTACATTAGCTAATGCAATTAAATATGAAGTAACCACCAAAAATTTATTAAACTGATAGCTAATACCTGCACTAAATACCAAGTAACAAAATTTTTCCCAATAAACCATGCTGTTAGCTAATGTCTAAATTAAATACTAAGTTGTAACGACTAACATGTTATAAACCAAAAATGATCTCTTGTAGCTATTGGTTCGTCTAATAACAAGATTCACTTTTAAAAGATTTTGGAACCTTGACCTGCTAGATTGTATAATTTATTGGCAGGCAAAAGCCGCAAAACTTAGAAAGCATGTATGGATTAGTGGTCTTAGCTCATTTGTAATAGAGGAACAACTTAAGAGCAAACAGAATGTATGGATTACTGGTCTTAGCACGTATGGATTAGTGGTCTTATCTCATTTTAATTATATGAAAACAGAATGTGTGATGTCAGTCTATGTGGTGGAAAGAAGTTGGATCCAAAGGGAATTTGGGACATAACAAGCTAACGGACCATGTATCAAGTTGTAACTGAAGCATGCATGTACGATACCAAGTTTTTGAAAGTGGTTTTTAGATGTAGTCTGCTATGCACTTGATGCATTGAAATTTTCAAGGCCCAGATTATCTTATGATAAAAAATGTGTAAGAATGAGAATTTTAAATAATAATGTGTCTATTTTAAATAAAAGTAGGAGTTTGTTTGCCAATAATATAGTTTTTAGAATATTTATAATTAATAGCTTTGACTTAACGAAAACTAAAAGTGATTTAAAGCCAACTTCATACCTTCATGATGAAGATTATGTGTGTCTTCAAGTATGTAAATCTCTATGATAATCAATAACTCAAAACCTGCATACATGAAATAAAAAATTGGTTACCAAACATATTAATTACGTTTGCCTAATTTAGACACAAACAATAATCATTGATCTTTTGAGCAAATAATGGAAAAACAAACAAGAATGACATACACATGCACTCAAAAACAATTTCCATAATCAAACAAAATATTGAGCTACTCAAGCAATTTTTCAGTTTTGAGTTAAGTATTATATAGTCACCGGTTTAAATACACCCAATCTCTTTCCATTGGCGATATAGGCAATCAAGTAATTTCTCAAGCGTTGATGTAGAATTTGCTTTTCTGTTTTAATCAAACAAAATACTACATATTTCATAATTCGAATTTCTATTATCCAAACTAACTGCAAAAATGAAGATTGATGTAAATTAAACTTACTGCAAAAGCAAGCCAAACTAGTAGGCACATCCAAATAAATAACCGCTTTTATATTTTTATATTGCTATCCAAACAACATCTAATTGACATCTATAGCAAGTTATTTTTATATTCTTTAGATGACAATGACAGTATACATCTATAGCAAGTGGAAACATAATTGCATAGAGGACTGGGTATAATGCAGGTACAAATTACTCATCAAATATACAAATCACTGATTTCATTTTTAATAAGTTGATAAACATGTAGACCAGTTGAGTTCTTTTAGTGTTAAAAATCAGTGGTTATAGTTATCAATTATTAACTGAGCTAAACTCTGTTTTATTAACTGAGCTTGCTCGGTTCTAAAAACTGAGCTAAGCCAAGTTTTTGTAACTAAGCTAAGCTCAGTTTTATTAACTGAGCTAACCTAAGCTCCTTATGATGGCAAATGATGCTTACATTAATAATGATGTTTATATTCATAAATAAACTATCTATTTTTAGAAACAAATTAAATGGTAATATAAATTGAAATATACTTTTAGATAGTTAGAGATCAAAAACCAGCAACTTACATTCCCGAATAAAATGAACTAACCGTCCCACTGACTTCAAAAAAGAATAATTGTGCTATGACCAATATAACCATGATTTATAGTGTAAAAAAATGCTAAAAGAAGAAGAAAATAAATGATAATAATAAAAGGTGAACTTGCAAAATACAACAGCACCTAAAATAGATCTAATTTCTATCAAATACCTTGTTTGCGATTGTAGAAATAATCTGAACCCAGAATTTGATTTATATTCTATCAAATATTGCAATGTTTATTTATAGCACCAAGAAAGTGAATACAAACGTTAGACCTCTTGAGTGTAAGAAGTTAAAACTTTTCTATTGAAATAGCTCACTATCCTTTACCTTAAGACCTAAAATCATAGTTAAACCCCTAAAATGTAAAATTAGTACTAGAAAGAAAGGAAATTTCTTGTCCACATCACTTACATGGAAGAAATCACTATTTAAGCCACTACCAGTAACCTAAAGTTGTGAATAATGATATACCAGCAGGGATATGACCCTAAAAATCACATCTCCTTCTTCTGTTAAATGCATGAAGAACGTGTACTAAGAAACTACCAGTAACCTAAAGTTGTAAATCATTGTGCACATGCATGTTATATCTATAAATGTTCCTGCTACTTTCTTATATGCAATTATATTCTCTGCATTTTTATATTATTATACATGTCAATAATACTTCTAAAGGTCCATATTAATGCTAGCTACAGTTGATTCTTCTTTTGTGTCATTTATTTACATAAAACATATATCACTATAATTATGTAATGCAAGACAAATAGAAAAAAAAGGAAAAACTTTTAGATGGCTTTGGTAGCTTGCGTTATTAAAATATATAAGGTCTCTAAAGTATACATGTAACTTGCATTTTATACGATGTAAAAGAAGAGGTCAGTTTTTCATACATAAAACTAAATAAATATTGATACAAACATTTATAACAATCATATTTCAATTAATAAACATACAAGTATTTTTTTTACTTCTCTTCCATACATGATAATATGATATCCACAGATCACTTAACCTTTAAAAAAAAATCAAACCATTGCTGCATAAATTTTCTGTCAATTCTCAGAAAAGAATATTAAAATTTTAGGCTAATTGCCTCCTAATTTTCAATCAATCTTCTAAGGCCCCATTACAAGACCAGTTATCTGGATTTCATTTTATCACAATCACAGCAAGATATGAGATTGTTAATAAACTAATCAATTTATCAAGTAATAAATCATTGTAGGTGAAACAAATTAAGGCAGAAAAAGTTCAGTACGAGGAGATCATCATGAGAAAAATAAATTTAAGAGAATGAAGATGGAAGAACTTGAATCACATTTCACATCAGGAAAAATAATAAAGTGTGTTTTCGAGTATTGATGAACAAAACAAGAACCAAAACATAATCGCCACTTTTCTAAATCTATAATACCATATGAGATCTTTATGTTTACTCAATTACTCTATTAATCAAATTATTAAATGTGTAGCTTCTATTGTCGATTTATTGATGAACAAAACAAGAACCAAAACAGCGATTACCTTGTTTTGTAGATTTAGGGCTCGTGAACAAAGGGGGGGAGCAGATCGACGAAGTGGAGGGAAGCCCAAGAGAAGCTGATTCAACGAAGTGGAGGGGAGCAGTTCAACGAAGCTGCTAAAGGCCTGGAAGCTGAAGCGAATGATTGGAGTGAAATTTTGCTGAATTAGGGAAAAATGTAACATTGGAGGGAAAAGGAGACAGTGGAGGGAAACTGATGGAAAAAACGTGACAGTGTTTAACACAAGGCGACAACCCTAAAATTATATGTACGAGAAAATAAAAAAAATTGGAAAAGGCAATATTTGTTGCATTTACACTACAAACGCTACCAATAATTGCAACTAAAGGTAGGTTTTCTTGTAGTGTAGACAAAATGATTATTTAAAATATCTTTACTAAGATCATTACTTAACTTGAAAACATTATTAAAAGTATGATTGACCTTAAAAATTAGAAAGAAGCTTAGTGACCTCAATGGTTCTCATTTAACTGAGTTTACTTTTTAAGTTATAACATTGGTATCTACATAACAAGCATATATGTATAAGGGAATCAGCCGACAACAAGCAAATCAACATATAGGTAAGATGTCCAAGTTACTATAATAGCAGACGGGGACTTGTTCTGCTAAACACATGTCCAAGTTAATATAATAGTAGAATGGGTTATTATTCTGCTTAAATATGCCCACATAATCTACTTTGAAAATTATGGCAGAACTGTGATTTATTCTACCAAACAGATGTCCAATATAACTTAATTAGCAGAACGGTGTTTTATTCTGCTAAACAGATGTCATTGCGTTTCATATTCGATTGGGATTACTTAAGGGTAATCGACAAAGAAATACCTTGGATTTAAAATCTTCCTTTAAAAGAAACTTGCTTCTTGAAAACAAAACCGATCTTCAAAATTAAAGTGGTTTAAAACTTTCAAACTTTATTTAATAATTAAATAACATTTAAACCTTTATTTTAATAATGATTAAACCTTTAATTAATAATTGTTGACGTCAAAACTGGGCAGCAATACCCAATAGAATCCAGTAGAGATTAAATGAAGTATGAAATTAAAACATGACAAAAATCATAAATGAACACACATATTTTTTATACTGGTTCGACAATCTTGGCCTACGTCCACTTTATATTTTTATTGATCTTCCACTTGATTATAGTTACAAGAATGTTTGGATCAGCTGGAATCCATTAGTACAAAAGTAAAGAATAAAAATGGTAGAGCTTCGACAGAGAAAGCAGAATCCCTTTTCTGAGGCCATGCTTGTTGTATTTATAGGGGAAGATGTGCATGGATCAGACTGAAATTTTGGCAGAATGTTCGGGAGACCAAGACGAGGCTACCTAAATATTTGCAGGCCCATCGGGGCCCACAATAGGGTCAATACCGATCCCTATTAATGCATCCAAATAGGCTGCGATCCCTATGAGGGATGGCCCATGATGTTAGCTACTTGCTCCTTAAATTTCGTGTAATTTCGACCTACGGTTTGTCAAATATCGCATTTTCTGTAAAGTAGTGTTGCTTGAATTTTGATTTCTGCGATCCCTCCAACTTCTTCCAATTGGAATGTGATCCCTAGGGGGTGTTCCATATGTTGTAATAAGCATGTACTCTAAGTTTCATGTTGATAGCATGTGTAGATTTTGAGTTACTGACCGATCATCGCTGCAAAATTGAGTTGTCGAATCGATACGGTACGATCCATAGTGTTGAACATGGATCGTACCTGATCCATCTCCGGGAAGTAGTGAGCTTTCGTGCTTCTGCTTCATATTATCACCTATGCTTGATTTTTGGACCACATAATCATCGCTCTGGGCAACTGGCCTTGATGACAGTCGAGTCTAACTTTTCCAGTCAATTCGGATATAGCCGAGTCAAAATACCGGATAACAAAAATTAAACAAAAATTAACTATTAAATAAATAATTAAATAATAATTATCCTTTATATAAATAATTATAATAATATTTAATCTTTAAATAAATATTTAAACCCTAATTAATCTCTAATTAAATAAATATGTAAACCTTCGTTAAATAATAATTTAAATCTTAATTATGCCTTTAATTTAATCTTAACTTAATTAGTAATTAATAAATAATTAAACCCTTTCTTATATAATAAAATAATAATTATCCTTAATCAATAATTAATAATAATTAATCCTTAAATAGATTATTAACTAATAGTTAAACTTTAGTTAATTAACTAATTATAATTAACTTACTTAAAAATAATTAAGTACTAATTACCCTAACTTAATTAATGATTAAGTACTAATTACCTTACTTAATTTATTAATTAAAAAATCATTAAATAAATAAATAATTAATTAAATAGTTAAATAATAATTTCTTTTAAATATTTAAAATATGTTTGAAAACACTTTTCAAAAAGATATTTAAGTTAAAACATTTTAAATTCAAAAAGAGTTTGTTTTTCACGAATTGTATTTATAGCGACTATCGCTATACGACCTAAAATTTCAAAAATTCATTTTATACTCTAAATCACTTTTCAAACTCTCTCTTTTATATTTAAACTACTTTATAAACTTTGAATAAAGTTTTAGAAAAAAAAGGTAAGGGTTTTAAAACTTTTATAAAACATTTTTAAAAGTAAAGTTAGAAAACAAGTTTAAACCAAAGGATCTCGATGTCGTTTTAACAAGTCAAAATGATAACTTTCTTAGCACATACATCACATACATAAGCTCATACATCCGAACAGATGTTATAACAACATACATAATGTAATGACCCAGAATTTTTATCATTTAAATTTGGAATATTTAATTGATTGAAATGTTAGTTTTATAAGTTAAATAACTTGAATTTCAAATATAGCGATTTATTTGATAATTGAATTTTTAAATTTAATAACTGGAATTGGTTAAATAATTAAATCTTGAATTTAATATGAATAAAAATAATTTTGAAAGTTGATTTAAATTCTATTTAAATAAGGATGAAGATAGTAAACTTTTAATATAGATTTAAAAGTGATTAATTTAGTTTTTATAATAATTCGTTTTAATTAACGTGTACAAAAATAGCCTTCCGGGCACTATCTCGGATTTCGACAAAACCAATTTCATTAGATCCATAATAATGAGTTATTGTATGCCGTCGAATTTCGTGGTGATCGAACGTATCGGTTGGTCGTGCAAGCTCGTAACGCTTAGAAACTAATTACGTAAATTAATATAAAATAACTAGGGTGAAAAGCTATCTTTTGTATATGATCGAATTAAGTCTTGAGACTAGTTCCATTATGTTCAGGATAGGGGTATTACATATAGAACGCCAGGCGGCATGCCTTGTTTGGAGTTCGAGATTTTCGGACGTTAAAGCTTGATTTTTGTAAGTTAAATTAAAATATATATACACTCTTCCCATCAACTCAGCCATTACCCTATCCACGTTCCACTGTTCAACCCATACCCTTGCCCACGTTTACCCCATACCTTTCTCTCTTTATATTTTCCTGTCCAATATCAGAGAAGAAGTTCGCTCCTATTTTTTCTTTCAATTTCATCTTCCCCCATCCAACAGCCCATAACCCTAGGCCCCACCAGAGGCGTTTCTAGCCTCCGACCCCAACTAAGCAGAGGTGCACGACAATGAGGCGAAGGTGATGGACGATGGGATCGTCGTGAAATCAACCAAGGTGGCTGAAATCTTAGTTCGACAGCGATTCAAACTTTGTGAGCTCGGGGCGGCGCTACAGGTGGATTTGGAGGCCGTGACCGGTGTCATTGGAAGGGTGGTGACGTAGGCGAGCTTGATTAATAGGCGATGACCATTCGCGGTCAATGGCACCGTAATTTTGAAGATGAACGGAAAACCTATTTAGGGTTCGTGGCGGAGCTAGGCGACGTTTCAGGTGTCGCGGCTAGGTTCATTTGAAGGGGGAAGGTCGGGGCTTCAACTTGACATGATCGCGGCAAGCTGCGGTGAAGGCATGCGGTGGTGGTTCGTGATGAGAGGGACTGGAAAGAGTGGGCTTGAATTTGGGAAGGAGGATTAGTGATTTGAATGGTGATTAGTTAAAATAATATGTAATTAGTTTATTAATTATTAATTTTAAAATCGTTTAATTAAAAATTGTATAACTCTCTCATACGTGGTCCAATCAAGGCGTGGATTTTTGTGTTGCGCTCGTGATGACGTAAGATTCGTAATGGAACTGGTTTGATCGGATTTGGAGACTGTTGAAATTTGGGCTAAATCAGACGTTGTTCGATTTTAGTTCCAAACCGGAACGCCTCAGCGACAACAGAAATTTCGGTGATTTAAACTCACCCTTTTGGCTAACCGGTAATGTTACATAGTTGATAAGAATTATTGATTGGATGTTTGGATGGTTTATTGTTATATTAGTTGGTTTGGATTTATTCTCGCCATGGGAACGGATCACCTTTTATATATACCCACCTAGTAGCAGATGACCCATATTATACGATTATATACTACTTGTGATACAGGAAAATAGGTTGGAGGAATCCAACAGGATTCCTCACCACTATTGATTTTATTTACATATATATGTTCTGATATATATAAGTTGTGATGTAGGGGGACGGGTTGGAGAGATCCAACAGGATTCCTCGCCATGGTTGATTTTGATTTCAATAATATTCCTGTCATATGAATTATTGGATATTAAACCTGATTGTTGGCTCAATAGATTACGACATTATTATATGTTCAAAAACTTAAACTCTGTAGTGATAGAAAATCAATATCGATATTGGTTAAACGTTGGGTAGCTATTGACCTCAAGTTAGTATTTTAAAAGTACTATAAATTGCCATATGAGTTGGAATTGGTTTTTGAGACAGGAAATGATTTTAAAATCCGAATTTGGGTTTCGAAAATATTCTATTTTCAAATATTTAGTTTCTATTTTATTCCAACCTATTTATTTATCTTTTTCTAAGTTATTTATTTAATATTATTTAACAATTTATTTATTTAATATTGTTTTAAAGTTATTTATTTATATTTGATATTTTTTTAAACTTATTCATTTGAAATTAATATTGTTTTTAAGGTTATTTATCAATATGTTAAGATTTTGAAGATAAATTATTTAAATAATTAATATGGTTTGAAATTAATAATAATGATTTATTAACACTATTTTAGAAATTAATTGTTATTTTTATAATAAGGTTGAAAATTAATTATTAGTTTTTTTATTTATAATGTCTTTGAAATTATTAATTATTATTTTAAGATGTTTTAAAGGTTAAAAATTATTTATTTATTTATTTATTTATAAGGTTTACTATTAATAATTATTACTATATAATAGTGTGTGAAGTAAATGACAATTATTTATTTATAAATGTCCGAGATTTATAAATAGAGTTTATAAAAAGATTTGGGTTTTGGAAGGGGAGTTTTATAGAAGGTTTTGGAGACTTAAAGGGAGATAATTTACAAGATAAAAAGAGTTTATAAATGATTTCAGATATTTATAAAAGAATGTTGGAAATGGGTTTATAGATTTATGAGAAGAGTTTTATAAATAGTTGTATGGATTTATATAGAGTTTATAAATGTTTCAGAATTTATAAAAGAGTTTATAATTGGAAATGGAGGTTGGGTTTTAAAAGGGGTTTATATAAAGAGTTTTATAAACAGTTTTAGAGATTTATAAAATAGTTTTATAAATGGTTTTTGAGATTTATAAGGGATTTATAAATGATTTCAGAATTTTATAGAAAGAAAATCTTTCTCAGTTTTGCGAATATACTTATAGCGTTAAGACAAGTATATAGATATTTTTTAAGTATTGAAAATATAGGGATTCGTAGGTATATCTTTGAAAAGGTATTTATATACAGGTATTACAAGGTGATTTTTTATTAATAAAAAACTAATTGAAAGGAAGCTTGTGGTTACTTATCTGCTTAACCAACGTTGGTTTTCCCTTTGAAATAAATCCCTAATTTAGATGTTTATTTATTCGATAGTTAAATAAATGACTATCGAATTTAGACCCAAAACGTAACTTTGGAAATATCTAGGAGAAACACAGGAGTTATATGGCACAGTCATCTCCGATGATGGTGTACTATGCATATAAATCTCGCTTCGTTCTCCTAGGACAAATGATAAGGAAATCCATCCACTAACGGTTAGGAGGTGATCTCTGCTCTTATCTTTGACTGTATTTCCTAAAGAACCTGGATTGAGTTTACCTCAAATTATTGAATGTTGTTTCGAAGAGACTGAGATCAGATATGTTATCCAAAAACACTTAGATCCAACTCAAGCATTTTGAAGTGAAGACATCTTAAAGATGATGGAATGGAAGACGGAGCTCTCAAGCATTTCGTTCAGTCCTAGAACGAACTTGTATGGATGAATGCTGACATTGCATTGTTGCCTGGAGGGCAGTGTTAGCATTCCGAGTGGGAAGTGCTATATAAAAGGTAAAACGTAGCCTCAAGCCTCACCAACCGAGAATGACTAAAACAAGGGAGATGCATTAGGGCTAAGTGGGTCGGTCCCAAGTAGGGTATCATCCCTATCTAGAGTCGATATTATCTCTCATTTGTATGCTTCGGGGCTCATTAACGGAGGGGTGATCATATTCGGTACTACTAATCAAGCGATATGCCAGTTCTGTGTTAGCAGGGGATCCTGGCGAGGTCCTCGGTGTTATTTTATCTAGAGATGCACCATGACAGGCGGTACCCCAGTAGCCCAGTCATTGTATGAAATCATTTCTCCAATACGAGCCTTTATGGTTTTAGTTGTATACCTATTATGCTGGAATTTAATTAATGCAACAATTTCGGCTATGATTAGTAAGTATTTGTATCTTAGACACTATTATAATATCAAAAAATTCATATGAAATGGTTTGGTTATCGTAAGAAAAAACCCATCCGTGTTTATGTACGATGTGGTCTTACGAGACACCTTTATTTTCAAAAGGTTTTTACAACTTTAAAATTCAATTGCGGTGTGTTTATCTCGCGCTGGTTTACCAGAATGACTCGGGTGTTATTTTATTATAATGCTCGGGTCAGACCAAGCATATTACAGATTTAATTTGGATGCTTTGAAGCTTCAACAGACGAGCTGGAGGCCCAGAGACATCTTCACGTACATGGTTATTTTTCCACTGTATTCATTGTTGTATTTAACAGCAATTATGAGGATAGGTTGTTATAACTGTCCGGGCTGAAATATGTTAGTATACTCTGATTGATGTATGTATAATACATTTCTTCTTTGTGTAAAGATTTATTGTATATTATAGATTATTCGTTCTGCTGTGAGATTCTATGTTGTTTGTTTTCATTCTCTCTTCTTTCTTCTTCCTTCTTCTTTCTTTTCTCCTAACAATCGGGTTTTCCATCATTCGATTACTTGGCACATAATATAGTCAACGTATTAGTTTCTATTTTCAAGGGTCGAAAATCCCGATTTGTTACACATAAGTAACAATAAACCAAAATCATAGCTTTCAAACTAACTTCAACATTATATTTCATTTCAAGTCTAACTTTCAATCACATACAACAACATACAACATTGTCTAAACCAAACATCCAACATACTTAATAATCAAATAATAATATTTATTATCAAAGTAAGCATCATATTTAAAGTTAGAACTTTTAAATGAATTCGTGAGTTATACTCACCCAAAAGCTACCAAACCACTCTGAACTTCCACTAGAACTTGTCTATGACCTAGCTCCATGTTATATGCTTTGAAAATGAAGATTTAGTGGCCTTATGGTTCAGCCAAGGTATGTTACACACGGCCCAAAGGTGGTGGAGCTCGGCCTTGAAAGGTGGAGGGACTTCGGATCATCATTGAATTCACAAAAATCCAACCCGAAAATGGGTCTTCTTCTAACTAATTTTTGGATAAGTAGCTCATGGAATTTGAGAAAGTGGTCAAAGTAAACGTTTTTGGAAATTCTTTTCTAAGAGTCACTTAATTTGGATCTGTTTTGAGGAAGATATGGTCAAAAGAAGAAGAGGTATTTTCAGACTTAAAAATATGGGTCCGAAAATGAGTCTTAAAGAAATGAGATTTGGATATTGTTAAGCTCAAAATTTGAAGAAGTGATGAAAATAAAAGTTGTTGCCACTGAAATTTTATACAGTAATAAAAGAAAACCTTCATTTGGTTAAGATATGATGAAGATATGGTAGAAGGAAAAGGAGGCAAAAATAAAGAAATGAAAGGGGTATTTATAAGCAAGAAACAACTCAAATTACCTTAATACCCTTGGTCTTTTACCCTCCACCTCCTCTTGCCACATCACCATGCCACCCCACCTCCATGTACCTCATTTCACAAGCTTGTCCCCCTTCCCTTTGCTTAGCCAACATGTTTTAATGCCAAATGTACTAATGTTGCACATAATGTACTTATGTCTCCCTAAGGCATCTTTTATTATAAAATTACATAATAAGTCACATCTAAGTGTATATATACTAAGTATATACATGTACATATATCCATCATATAACCCTAATTTATTATATTTGTATGTAGATAATTATACAATATAGTTTATAATGTTTCCGTTAACTTTTAGCCGACGAAGAATCGAAAATTCGAAAAATGAATTCTGCTCACATTTTTAATTTTTCTTCAAACTATATTTTTTTGTAAACAAATTTGGAAAATTATTTCACTGTCATTATTTATTATTTAAAATATTTTTATTTTAATTATAAATTTATTATTTGAATATTTAAAATTAATTAAATATTCACAAATCAAAGTGGTGAAATTCTGGGTCGTTACACTCTTCCCCCCTTAAAAGAATTTCGACCCCAAAATTTTACCTCAACCCTAATCGAGAAACACTTAACATTACTCACCAGTCTGTATGATGCATATAGATCATTCCTATACAAAAATCTGATTTGATCAGTCACTCGAATACATAACTTTACTTTTGAACTAGTATCACTCACTCGATTCTCTTGTGCGGACTCCGATCAGGCTTCTTAATTAGAAACCTTCATTCTCTCTACGTAGCCATATACTATGATAGAAAACTTTTGGTTCCTCATTAAATTAAAATAAAAATGTTGTTATTTCCTCATAAAATGCGCTAATTAACTTACGCTTTTTAAAACTTTCAAAATATTTAAAATTTTCAAAAAAAAATTCAAAATCAGAAAGTGCAAACTAGCTTGCGCTTTCCTCATAGAAATCACAAGTTAACTTGCGCTTTTCAAAAAATTTAAAATTTCTAAAAAATTTCATAATTTTCAAAAAAAAATTTCAAAATCAGAAAGCGCAATCCTGATAGAAAGCGCAAGTTAACTTGTGCTTTTCAAAAATTTCAAAATCAGAAATGTGCAAGTTACCTTGCATTTTCTGTGAGAAAAGTGCAGGGCACCTTGCATTTTCTATTTTTAAAAAATAGTGACCAAATTTACATTTCATTTCTGCATGAATTTTTCTTATAACAATATAAAAAATAGGGACATATGGCTCTTTTCTTGTAAAATCTAAGCCATTTCTTTTTTCTTGTTTTTAACGGTTAAGGAAAAAGCCTAGATTATCCTGAACACTAGAGAGCGTCAAACCCTAAACCCCTCAACAATTTATCAATCTCTAAATCTACCACATCCCAGTTTCATTGGATCATTATATTCGTTTACAACAATTAGAAGAATCAAAGAAAGTTAAACCTAAATTCACTATAAATCCACCCTTATTTCTGTTTCGCAGCAACCCTAGTATGTCAATAGCAAAATGAAGAACTCGATAGCATCATGTACGCACGTATTCTAGTTTAATTACATCTAGAAATATGAGTTTAGGTAAGTTTTTATCTTACCAAGTACTTATCTTACTGCGTATTTGTAATATTGATAAGCACAAGCCTTATGAATGATATTTTACTATTAGGTTTATAGTATAGGCTACCTCTATTTGAATATGTTGTAGGAAAGGGGATTGATTCATCACTTATGTGTCGCATGAATTTTTATGTGCTTGAGTTATCAAGCAAGAAAATGGTTCTTTTTTATTTATTGGACGCCACTTAAAGGCCCAAAAAATCTATGTGCGAAAAGTACAAAATTGGCATCCAAAGGAGGATATTAGAGGGAGGTAAATTGTTAAAGGGTGAGGATGTTTCCCCACATCAATTTCTGGCCCGTGTTTCGGGCCTTGAAGAATTATTGTTATTTATTGTGTCGTTGGTTTTATCTATATTTGTTGAGAATCTCTTTATTGTTTTCTGACTTTACTAAAACTTATGTCTAGACTTCTTTTTATGTATAAAAAAATTCCATCTGGTTAGTGTAATGGAAATATTGATTTTGATATGTTTAGACCTTAATCTAGTGATTTTTTCTGGATGTCCTTTCTATATTTCTATTGATTGTGCATCTTCTATATACCATAATAAATTGTCTTCCAAGTATTGTGTACTACTTAACTAATGATGTCTAAATTTAATAACTAAAACTAGTTCTACTTAAGATGTGATGCAAAAAGCAGTCTTCAAATGTGATGCCTAAGGTTTTTAAGCTTATAGAAGAATCTTATAACGATTAAACCCATGGCTACCTAGGTTATTCACACTTATGTACAATCTAAGTATCTTTATTTTAGTTAAATATATTATTTAACATGTTCTGCATTTGTCTTTCTTATTCAATTTAAAATCAGTTTACTTGTCTATCATCCATTCTATCACATTCCTTGAAATTAAAAACCTTCAAAATGCAACTTATTGAACCATTATGAAAAAGTGCTTTAGCCAATGCTCAAGCTAGGCTAGGATTACATGTTAAAGAGCTCGTATGTAACAGTTTCATGATATGTATGCTCCAAAGAATTATTAGATGAATTTTGACATTTTATTCTACAAGTAGAAAATTAATGAAAATGAAACAACTCCAACTTTTAAAATGGTTCTCTGCAATTACATTAAATGGTGTGAAGATCCTGTGCGTTTGAGTCGCAAGGAATGCGTATTTCTGACTATTCAGTCTATTTACCTGTACTTCTAATAGCATAAAGAAATAGTGTTTGGATGCAAAATGCCATTATCAATTATTTTACAAGAAATATAAAAGTTTAAAACGCTATTTTGATCAAGCCAGAGATTAAAAGTGCTATTTCATCCACAACACGGTGAGAATTTTCAGGTTCCCTCCAACACTGTCCTACCTAAACAAAGTTCCCTTAACTTAGAAATTTCTTTCCAGCAAAAATAACCTAATTGCAAAATCCAATTTTCAAATCCAATTCAGGTGCCATTTTCACTCATCAATCCCTAGTTGATGCTGCCCTCCTCACGCCTCAGTCGTCGTTGCACTCCTCATGCTTAATGGTCGATTGCACTTGTCAATCCCTAATTGCTGTTTGGACTCATTGCCCTTGTCCTAGTCACTCGCTTGCACTCATAGTCCACTTGCCCCATCATTGCTTGAACAAATCTGCTTGTTAATCCGGTTAGATTCCCTTTTTTTGGGTGCAGTTAGTGTTTTGATCTATAGCTCTCGATCTATTAGGTTGTTGTTATGGGCGTTTTTTCCCCCGAAATCGAAGTTAGATGGAAGCCAGTAGGGGAAACGAATAGAAGGCAAGGATGTAAGGCAATATTCCACTACCCCCTCCTATGCTCGGTAACCAAGGGTACCGATCAGGACTCCTTGGTTGGTACCCAAGGGTACTGATCAGGATATCTTGGTCGGTACCCCAAGGTACCGATCAAGTTATCTTGTCTGGTACCTCATGGGAGCTGAACCAAGAACATTTCCTTGAGCAACGAAGATGCCGAAGCATGGGGATAAGCACGAACCAGACCACATCCCTAGCTAACCTACCGAGCCACGAGCCTACCGAACCAAGAGGAGCCGAGCCGAGCAGGGGTGTACGAACTTAGCCAACAAATCATCCACATCCATCCAAGCCAAACCAACGCCCTCCAAACCAAGTTCTTAAAGGGCCCCAGCAGTGCAAGTATGGAAGGAAATCAACATAGATCGGAAAATAAATAACTACATTTGGCATATTCAGAAATATTATTTTTTGAATGAGATATACATGAAAATATCATAATTTACTAGATTAACCACGCCTCACATTCACCTTTATAAATATCCAAGCATTTGGTATTTTCAAGGGGGACTTTTGGATCTTTAAGACTCCAAGATACAAAGTCAATTGCGCATAACATCCGGATCACCATTTTCTATTATAACTCATTGTATTCTTTAATTACTTGTAATATCATGAAAATAGTAGAAAATAATAAAAAATGAACAGTGGAAGTAGACCCATTATGGCTGAACCACTATAAACCCTGATGTACTTTACTTTTTCTGCTTTTTATTCATCATTTAGTCTACTATGAAAAATCGATTGGAGGTGTTTGCCAATTTTCCATTCAAACAGTTGTTGATTTCATTTTTTTCAGTTTCATATTAATAAAAGCTGATAATTTAAATCATTAGACTTCCAATAAAATTGAAAGTAGATATAGTATTGGACTTTGTATTGGAATTGTATGTAGATATAGTGTTAAAATTAGAAAAATTGTGCATACGAGGGTTGCGGCAAAATGGGAATTGTGGCGGAAACTCATTTGAGTTGATTTGTGTTCATGTTTGAGGAGAAATAGTAAAATTTATGGTATTTATCAAATTGTAATTTTTATGTAAAACTTTCTTCTTTAGATGTTTTTTGTTATCTATCTTAGATAATCAAGTTTTTCATTTTGGTTTGTGTAACACTCCTAATTTTTGATAACATTATTCAGGAGATTTAATTAGATAAATTGAATAGAATAATGTAAATGTTAAGTGTAAGGGGGTTGGGATTTGAATAAATCCAATTAAGTCCGTGCTTAATAAATAAATAAATGGGATTAAGAATGGGTTTTTGGTTAATTAAATTACATAAGGGTATATAGGAATTTACCGCCCATAACTCTTACGCTTATATATTTTCGTTCCTACCATTTCATTCCTATTCATGTCATTTTGAAAACAAAATGTAAGAAGGAGAGGCCGGCCATTAACAAGAGGAATACAAATTAAAAGATAGAGAATCAAGCTTAGGGGAAATTAATCTCAATCCAATCTCCTTATCTTAATCAAGATGAATAATAATTACATCTCTATTTTGTTTCGAATCATATGTTGCCGGATTTAAGGGTAAATTCGTTTTTATGGTGAATTGGATGGTGATATGCTAGAATATTAATTTCTTGAATTTAAACAAGATTGTTTAAAGGGAATTATACACGGTTTTAGGGTAAAACCGATTTATATTGATATTTAAATGCCATGGAAAAAATTTATGTTGTATAAAATATAGTTTTGGAGTTGGGTTTCAATTTTGATAATTTTCAAGCTATGGAAAGATTGTTATGAATTTTCAAGGAAAATATGGTTATTTGGGTTTATAAATTTATTTCAGAAAATATATTATGAATTTGGGTCTCGAATTTTGATATGTTAGATAACATGATTAAAGTGAATTTCTGGAATTTTTGGGGATTTTTCCAAAGTAATTTGCTATGCAAATTAAATTATTTTAGAAGAGGGACTTCTTTGCAATAATAGTTTTGCTTAATGGAAGGACTTATTTGATTAACTTAACCATGGTTTAGATCAGAAATTAGCCGCAGTTATTTTAGTAAAGAATTTGAAAAGGTTAAGAAAACCAATCTAGTGTTGATACATGGCAGGTTAGTTAGAAAAAGATTTGCTTTAAGTAGAATAAAACCACGTTTACTCAGAAAAGATGGTTTCGCCTACTTTGGAAGTACCTTTCGACACAGAGCTTCCGCCTTCAACCCAGTCGAAACCTATTAAGCCGAAACCAATACACAAGGTATCACAATGATGGTACGCAGTGGATTGGAGAAAGGCGAAAGGTTAAGTGTCGAAAGCATGTCTTCCAAATGAGTCGCTACCTTGGTTTGTTTTAAAGAGAAAGTGCCCGCCTTTGTTTTGTTTAAGTCTTCGAAGGAGTCAAAGCATATGGTTTTGAAAGAGGTTTAGAAGGTTTTGAAAGGTTTGCCATTAACATATGTTTGCTTTCGAATGGGTTCCTTTACTTATGAAAGAATGCTTTTGAAAGAAAGGGTTTCGACCTATTCGAAGCCATGCTGCCATTCTTTAGCCTTTCGATGGAGTTGAAGTCATGAATGCTTTCAAAAGGTAGTGTTTGTTTTTAAAACATGTTTTAAGCTTCTTCCTAAAGGCTTTCGAAAGGGTCCAAGGGTTTCGAAGGCAATGGCTTTGAAAGGGGTTTCGACGCTATCCTTCAATGTTCGTTTAAATGGTTCAAAGCTTTCGAAAGAGATGGTGTCGACGCCATAAGGTTTTCCCTAATATTTTTATATGATCAAGGATGGTTTCAAAAGAGATGCTTTCGCCTATATTCACTTTGACCCAAATAATATTTTTAAGTATAAACCCAATGGTTTCGAAAGGGGGACTTTCAATGATTTCGGAAGGGTTACTTCCAATGATGTTGAAAGGGGTACTTTCAACTGGTTTCGAAGCTATGCTTCTAAAGTTAAACGTTAATACTTTAATATAATCGAAAGGTTTCGAAAGGAAGGTTTTAAAGTATTAGAAAGGCATGAGCCTACTGTTTGAAGATAGATTTTAATGCTTTCGAAGGAGGTCATCCTATGAACTCGAAAGAAAAAAGGTTTTGAAAGGTTTTGCAACCCAAACTCATTTTTAAAAGGAAAACTCATAGCTAAATTAACGGAGTTTTTGTAATAGTTTTGAGAAGAAGCTTTCTTTGATAAAATAATAGGTTAAAGGGATTAACCATGTTTTATATTAAACCCACAAGAGTGGTATTGTTACGTTATTATGTATGCTTCTTCAAATATAAATATATTCACATTATAATGGACCCATAACCGTACTTTAGGGATAAAGGATAGAAGAACCAGCTAGGTTAACCCAGTTGTGAATATAAACTGATTAAACTCCTGGATGAGTAGAATTGGATACAAGAGGCCAGGAAGACCAGAATATAGGATGCTAAAATATTAAAGAGAGATATTGGCAGGGGCCAATAGGTTCTCAATAAGCCCATGAAAACTGTGTATAAGAAAAGATATTGGCAGGGGCCAATAGGTTTATAGTTAGCCCATGAAAACTATGTATAAAGGAAGATGTCAAAAAGACAGGTTCATAGTAAGCCCATGAAAACTATGTATAAAGGAAGATGTCAGAAAGACTGGTTCATAGTAAGCCCATGAAAACTATGATTTGGAACCGATAGAGGCCAGTAGGTTTGTAGTTAGCTCATGAAAACTATATCCGGATTAAGATATTGACAGATGTCAATAGGTTCCTAGTCAGCCCATGAAAACTAGGGTAAGAAGAGAGGATATTGGAGTCACCAATAGGTTCCTAGTCAACCCATGAAAACTAGGATAAGAGTAAAGATATTAGAGTTACCAATAGTTTCTTAATGATCCCATGAAAACTATGTAATTAGATAGGGTGTCCTTAAATATTTTACCGGTTATTAGTCTGCCCATGAAAACTAATTGGTTAATAGTAATCCTAGAAACTATAATTGAGACAGATAGTAAAAAATGAATGGGGATGGGTAATCCAGAATTGATTCATTTGTTTTGCATATCATCATATTGTATTGTTTTGAATTGTTTTAACCACTGTGGATGCAGGAGCACAGTATAGGGTTTTATAAAGGTTGTAGAATACCAGTGAGGGGAAAACCCATTCCTCTAAGCGGCGTGGTCTCACTAGATATCTAAATGATTTGAGATGGTAGATTATTATTCATACCAGGCTTTATGTCTGACTCGAATTTATGTTTTTCCCTTAAACTCTCGGGTACTCAATTGATTTTGAGTAGTTTGAGAGTTGAGGTTTTCAAGTACCTCATTAGACGAATAAAGCTTTCGGAGATGTGAAGGAGGCATGTTAGCTATATAGAGTGTTCTTTTATTTGATTTCGCTATGTTGTTGTAATGGCAAAGTTGTTATATTGCTTGTATATACTCTGATTATCCAAGGGGGCATCTTCAAATGTCGCTCTTGGCGTATGTTGTAATAAATATATTTTCTCTGAACGTGATTTGCGATTGTGGGATTATATAATGAATTGGGAATATTTTGAAATGGAATGTGATTTTGTTTATAGTTTAAATTTTTTCCATATTCATGTGTTTCTATGTATCAATGAATCTAACACCGCCGTATTTGGTCGCCGAGGATTAAAAACTATGGATGATTGTAACATCCGTAGCCGTTAGTTTTGGGCCTCTAAGTAAGGGGATGTTACAAGTTGGTATTGGAGTATAGGTTTATGAAACTTTAAAAGAAAGTTAAAACCTAAATTTTTTTCCAAACATAATCCAATGAATTTGAAAATATGATCGGGGTTGGGGTTAATGCTATAGTAACGTACTTGTACTTGATATATATATATATATAAGTACGTGTTCCCCTCTCTCTTAGACCGTTCTTCTGTATCTTACTAAGGCTTGTATGTAGATTTACGAGAAAGAGGATATGGGAGCAGGAAATGGATGAGGAAATCTAGGTGGAGGAAGCACCACAACCAATGGAAATGCTCGACCTAATACTGGGAGGAACCAAGGTCAATAGGCTAATACTAACTCAAATGCAGAGGCCAATGCAGGTGCTGGAAATTCGCCAGTAGATGTAGGGATGGTGTATCAGTCGTTAGCCAATCTTTTGCAAGCTGGAGTTGCTGGTAATGTTGAAGGAGCTACTCCTTTGGCTCCAGTTGGGAATAACTATGCTAAGTTGAGCAGAGACTACACCAGTCTGGGTGGAAAGCCGTTTACTAGAACTAAGGATGTTGTTGAAGTCGAGAATTGGCTATTGCACAGTGAGAGGATCTTTAATGATCTAGGATTGGATGATGGGAAAAAGAGGAGGCTGGCCTCTAGGCAGTTGCAAGGGACAACGCTTCATTGGTGGAATAGTGTAACTACCGGAGTTCCGGAGGAAGAGCTGACATGGGCTGATTTTAGAAGGAGGTTTGAGCAGAGGTTTCTATCTGATGTTGCTAAGTCGGGATTGATGAGGAAGTTCATGGATCTAGTTCAAGGAAAGACGTCAGTAATCGAGTACGCTACTAGGTTTGGTGAGCTGTCTCGATATGGATATGCTATGGTTGACACTGACATTAGAAGGAATGAGAGATTCATTCGAGGACTAAGATCTGAGCTTGCTAGAATGACCATGACCCATATCCGAGAACCTTGTAATGTGGTGGTGGAGATGGCCATTCGCCATGAAGAGATGCTTGCTGTTTCTGCTAGAGCGAAGCCCGTTAAATCCCAGAGCCTTCAGGGAAAGAAGAGGAAATTCTTTAAGAAGAAGGGAGCCCAAAAGGGAAATGCTGCTAAGAAGGAAAAGGCTAATTTGGTGTGCTACAAATGTGATAAGAAGGGTCATTATGTAAATGAGTGCCGGTCATGCAAGGGGAAGAAGGCTGTAGACAGAAAGAATGTGAAGTGCTTCAACTGTGACCAAGTTGGGCATTATAAGAACCAGTGTCCAGAGCCAGTCAGGACGGACAAAGGAAAGGCCTTTGCTCTTGGATCATTTGCTAAGCCTACTACAGCTGATAAAGGGAAGACTGTGATGGAAGGTACGTTTTTGATTCAGAGTATACCAGTTAGGATACTATTTGATACCGGTGCATCACATTCATTTATATTACAGTACTTGGTTGATAGGTTATGCGTAGAACCCACATACCTTGTTACTTCCTTTAGGGTTGTGAATCCAATAGGAGGGAATGCAACTCTGGGGATGAGATGTGACAAGTTAGAACTTATTTTTTAGGTCATAGGTTTGCATGAAGTCTACATGTTTTCGATTTCGTAGATTTCAGAATCATTTTGGGTATGGATTGGTTGAGAAGTATGAGGCCAGGATATTTTGCCAGGATGTGGAGATATCATTAAGACACCCTGATAGTCATAATCGAATTATATTCTCAGTAAAGAATTCTGACCGGAGTAGTTGTGTTTTGTTAGTGCAATGGAAGTGGGAGAAGATCTAAGTCAGGTTCGAAAAGCAAAAGAGTTTGCAGATGTCTTTGAGCCAGTCATAGGATTACCACCGAAACGAGCTGTTGAGTTTCGGATAGATCTTGTTCCAAGAGCTGAACCTGTGAGTAGACCACCTAGCAAGATGACACCGACTGAGATGAAGGAATTAAAGGTGTAGCTAGTGGATCTAGGAAGGAATTTTATTAGACTAAGCAGTTCGCCTTGGGGAGCGGCCGCGGTATTCGTGAAGAAACCAGATGGGTCGTTAAGGATGTGTATCGACTATCGTAAACTAAACGAGAGGATGATAAAGAATAAGTATCCTTTGCCAAGAATTGATGATCTGTTTGATCAGTTGAGTGGATCCAGAGTGTTTTCCCAATTGGATTTGGCGACAGGGTTCCATCAGCTGAGAGTGGCGGAGGATGGCATTCCTTTGACAACATTTCGAACTAGATATGGTTCGTATGAGTGGTTAGTAATGCCATTTGGGTTGACGATTGCACCTACTTTCTTTGTGGATTTGATGAACCGAGTCTTTCGAGAGTATTTGGATAGATTCGTGTTGGTGTTTATGGATGACATTTTGGTATACTCTAAGGATGAGAGAGAGCATAAATATCATCTTAGAGTTGTGCTTGAGACGTTGATGAAGAATTAACTAAAGGCGAAGTTTTCCAAGTGTCATTTTTGGAAGAAAGATTAAGTTTCTTGGTCACATGGTTTCAGAGAAAGGGTTGTCAGTCGATCCAGATAAGATCGAAGTTGTGAATAATTGGAAGAGACCAGAGACGGTGACTAAGATTAGAAGTTTTCTTGGACTTGCTGGCTACTACCGGAGATTCATCAAGGATTTCTCGCGGATAGTAGCGCCTTTGACTAAGCTTACCAGAAAGGAAGTGAAGTTTGTTTGATCCGACATATGTGAGGAAGCATTCCTTAAGTTAAAGCATTTGTTGACCAATGCGCCAGTGTTAGTAGTTCCAGATGGAAATCAAGGGTTGGTAGTATATACTAATGCATGTGGGACAAGATTGGGAGCTGTATTGATGCAGAAGGGTAAAGTAATTGCCTATTCATCTAGACAGCTTAGACCGCATGAAGTAAGATATCCTACCCATGACTTAGAGTTGGCTGCGGTAATCTTTTCCTTGAAGATTTGGAGGCATTATCTCTTGGGGGAGAGATTTGAGTTATATACCGATCATAAGTCTTTAAGGTACTTATTCTCTCAGAAGGAGTTGAATATGAGACAGCAGAGGTGGCTAAAGTTTTTGGCAGCTTACGATTTTGGTATAGAGTATACCCCAAGGAAAGGTAATAAAGTAGCGGATGCTCTTAGCAGAAGACATCAGAATGTGGTGTTGGCTATGTTGGCAGAATGGAAGGATTTAGAAGCTTTGGCCAGTTGTGGGGTGCAGTTAAGATCGGCTGCTAGTTCTAGTCAGAGTACTGCCATGTTATCCTGTTTAGACGTTCGACCAGTGTAGATCGAAAGAATTGCTTCTAAACAGAAGGAGGATCCATTATTAGCCGAGAGTATTAGAAGGCTTGAGGTTGGAACTGAGATCGATGATTTGAAATATTTTTGTCTTGACCAGAGAGAATGGTTGAGAAAGAAAGGGTGATTATGCGTTCCAGATGTTGAGAACTTGAGGAAAGAAGCTCTTAGGGAATGTCATCGATCCAAGTTTACGATTCATCTTGGAGGGACCAAGATGTATCAAGATACGAAGATAAGTTTTTATTGGGAAGGCATGAAGTGGGATGTTGGCTTGTGGGTTAGGCAGTGTGTAAACTGTCAATAAGTGAAAGCCGAACATCAGAAGCCGAGTGGGTTGCTTCGGCCTCTAGAGATTCCAGTTTGGAAATGGGATTCGATATCCATGGAATTTATAGATGGGTTGCCAAGGTCAAACATAGGAAATGAGAGTATATGGGTTATTGTGGACAGGTTGACCAAGATTGCCCATTTCATTCTAGTAAAGTCGACCAAGACGACACCTGTTTTGGCAAAGTTGTTCATGAAGAACATAGTTAGGCTTCATGGAGTTCCTAGTAGCATAGTCAGTGACAGAGATGCTTTATTCACTAGCAAATTCTGGAAAAGTCTGCAGGATGTGTTAGGCACTAAGCTCAAGATGAGTACCGCATATCACCCACAGACAGATGGGCAGACAGAGAGAGTCAATAAGGTACTCGAGGATTTGTTGAGAGCTTGTGTGTTGGATTTCGATGGATCTTGGGAGGATCACCTACATTTGGTTGAGTTTTCCTAAAATAATAGTTATCATACTAGAATAGGAATGGCGCCTTTTGAAGCTTTGTATGGAAGACCATGCAAATCACCAGCATGTTGGTTAGAGACTGGAGACAGATTGGTCTTAGGTCCAGATTTGGTTAGGGAGGCGTCAGAGAAGTTTGAGTTAACCCAAGAACGGATGAAGAAAGCTCAATCTAGACAGAAGAGTTATGCAGATAAGAGGCATAAAGACCTAGAGTTCTCAGTTGGAGACAGGGTTTTCATTAATGTATCACCAATGAAGGGTGTGGTACGATTTAGGAAGTTAAGGAATTTGGCACCGAGATATGTTGGTCCATTCCAGGTTATAAAGAGAATTGGAAAGCTCGCATGCAGAGTAGAGTTGTCGAGCAGTATGATAGGTATCCATAATGTTTTTCATGTGTCTCATCTTCGTAAGTATGTGCATGATCCAAAGGCCACTATTCCTCCAACAGGGTTGGAAGATCTAGTAGTAGAGCCTAATTTGACTTTTGTTAGACAACCAGTTGGGGTTGTTGCGAGATATGAGAAAAGATTGAGGAACATGACAGTCAAGTTGTTGAAAATTCAGTGGAGCGACAACGAGAAGGACTGTACTTGAGAGACAGAGAACGGGATTCGAGATACTTATCCTGATCTTCTTTGAGGGTATGTCTATATTAGATTTATATATTCCTAGTTAGGTAGACTAGTATAGTTGTTAGGAGTCGTTACAGATGTTTGCCATGTTTAGTATTTAGTCCTTACTGAATTTTGAGGACGAAATTCTTTATGGAGTGGAGCCTGTAACACCCCTAATTTTTGATAACAATATTCAGGAGATTTAATTAGATAAATTAAATAGAATAATGTAAATGTTAAGTGATAAGGGGATTGACATTTGAATAAATCCAATTAAGGCCGTGCTTAATAAATAAATAAATGGGCTTAAGAATGGGTTTTTGGTTAATTAAATTATATAAGGGTATATTAGGAATTTGTCGCCCATAACCCTTACCCTTATATATTTTCGTTTCTACGATTTCATTCCCATTCACGCCATTTTGAAAACAAAATGTAAGAAGGAGAGGCCGACCATTAACAAGAGGAATACAAATTAAAAGCTAGAGAATCAAGCTTAGGGGAAATTAATCTCAATCCAATCCACTTATCTTAATCAAGGTGAATAATAATTCCATCTCTATTTTGTTTTGAATCATATGTTTTTGGATTTAAGGGTAAATTCATTTTTATGGTGAATTGGATGGTGATATGCTAGAATATTAATTAGTTGAATTTAAACAAGATTGTTTAAAGGGAATTATACACGGTTTTAGGGTAAAACTGATTTATATTGATATTTAAATGCCATGAAAAAAATTTATATTGTATAAAATATGGTTTTGGAGTTAGGTTTCAATTTTGATAATTTTTCAAGCTATGGAAAGATTGTTATGAATTTTCAAAGGAAAATATGGTTATTTGGGTTTATATATTTATTTCGGAAAATATATTAAGAATTTGGGTCTGGAATTTTGATATGTTAGATAACATGATTAAATGGAAATTCTGGAATTTTTGGGGACTTTTCCAATGTAATTTGCTATGCAAATTAAATTATTTTAGAAGAGGGACTTCTTTGCAAAAATAGTTTTGCTTAATAGAATGGCTTATTTGATTAACTTAACCATGGTTTAGATCTAAAATTGGAGGCAGTTATTTTAGTAAAAATTTGAAAAAGTTAAGGCAACCAATCTAGTGTTGACACGTGGCAGGTTAGTTAGAAAAAGATTTGCTTTAAGTAGTATAAAACCAGGTTTACTCAGAAAAGATGGTTTCACCTACTTTGGAAGTACCTTTCGACACAAAGCTTCTACCTTCAGGCAAGTCGAAACCTATTAAGCCGAAACCAATACACAAGGTATCACATTGATCGTATGCAGTGGATTGGATAAAGGCGAAGGGTTAAGTGTCGAAAGCATGGCTTTCGAAGGAGTCGCTACCTTAGTTTGTTTTAAAGAGAGGCGCTTGCCTTTGTTTTGTTTAAGTCTTCGAAGGAGTCGAAGCATATGGTTTTGAAAGAGGTTTTAAAAGGTTTCGAAAGGGTTTCCATTAACATATGTTTGCTTTCGAATGGGTTCCTTTACTTATGAAAGAATGCTTTTGAAAGAAGGGGTTCCGACCTAGTCGAAGCCCTGCTACTGTTCTTTAGCCTTTCGATAGTATTGAAATCATCAATACTTTTGAAAGGTAGTGTTTGTTTTTAAAAGATGTTTTAAACTTCTTCCTAAAGGCTTTCGAAAGTGTCCAAGGGTTTCGAAGGCAATGGCTTCGAAAGAGGTTTCGACGCTATCCTTCAGTGTTCGTTTAAATGGTTTAAAGCTTTCGAAAGAGATGGTGCCGATGCCATCAGGTTTTCCCCAATATTATTATATGATCAAGGATGGTTTCGAAAGAGATGATTTTGCCTATATTCACTTTAACCCAAATAATATTTTTAAGTATAAACCCAATGGTTTCGAAAGAGGGACTTTCAATGATTTCGGAAGAATTACTTCCAATGATGTTGAAAGGGTACTTTCAACTGGTTTCGAAGCTATGCTTCTAAAGTTAAATGTTAATACTTTAATATAGTCAAAAGATTTTGAAAGGAAGGTTTTAAAGTATTAGAAAGGCATGAGCCTAATGTTTGAAGATATATTTTAATGCTTTCGAAGGAGGTCATCCTATGAACTCGAAAGCAAAAAGGTTTCGAAAGGTTTTGCAACCCAAACTCATTTTTAAAAGGAAAACTCATAGCTAAATTAACGGAATTTTTGTAATGGTTTTGAGAAGAAGCTTTCCTTGATAAAATAGTAGGTTAAAGGGATCAACCATGTTTTATATTAAACCCATAGGAGTGGTATTGTTATGTATAAGAAAAGATATTGGCAGAGGCCAATAGGTTCATAGTTAGCCCATGAAAACTATGTATAAAGGAAGATGTCAGAAAGACTGGTTCATAGTAAGCCCATGAAAACTATTATTTGATATTGGCAGGGGCCATTAGGTTTGTAGTTAGCCCATGAAAACTATATTCGGATTAAGATATTGACAGATGTCAATATGTTCCTAGTCGGCCCATGAAAACTAGGGTAAGAAGAGAGGATAGTGGAGTCACCAATATGTTCCTAGTCAACCCATGAAAACTAGGATAAGAGTAAAGATATTGGAGTTATCAATAGGTTCTTAGTGATCCCATAAAAACTATGTAATTGGACGGAGTCCTTAAATATTTTACCGGTTATTAGTTTGCCCATGAAAACTAATAGGTTAATAGTAATCCTAGAAACTATAATTGAGACAGATAGTCAAAAATGAATAGGGATGGATAATCCAGAATTGATTCATTTGTTTTGCATATCATCATATTGTATTGTTTTGAATTGTTTTAACCATTGTGGATGCAGGAGCATAATATATTGTTTTATAAAGGTTGTAGGATACTAGTGAGGGGAAAACCTGTTCCGCTAAGCGGCGTGGTCTCACTAGATATCTAAATTATTTGAGATGGTAGATTATTATTCATACCAGGCTTTATGTCCGACTCGAAGTTTATGTTTTCCCCTTAAACTCTCGGGTACTCAATTGATTTTGAGTAGTTTGAGAGTTGAGGTTTTCAGGTACCTCATTAGACGAATAAAGCTTTCGGAGACGTGCAAGAGGCATGATAGCTATATAGAGTTTTCTTTTATTTGATTCTGCTGTGTTGTTGTGATGGCAAAGTTGTTATATTGTTTGTATATACTCTGATTATCCAAGGGGTCATCTTCATATGTCACTCTTGACGTATATTGTAATAAATATATTTTCTCTAAACGTGATTTGCGATTGTGAGATTATGTAATGAATTGGAAATATTTTGAAATGGAATGTGATTTTGTTTGAAGTTTAAATTTTTTCCATATTCATGTGTTTGTGTATCAATGAATCTAACACCGTCGTATTTGGTCGTCGAAGATTAAAAACTATGGATGACTGTAGCATTCGTAGCCGTTAGTTTTGTGTCTCCAAGTAGGAGAATGTTACAGTTTGATTGCTTCAATCTAGGTGTCCAAGTCGCTTAGTTGATTTTTGTTAACTTCACGATCTATAGTAGTTAGTTGACCTAAATGCTTAAGGTTAGCGATTTTTGAGTGTTATTATATCTATGTATAACTATACTCACGTCCTCCCTTTTCTTCTCTTCACAAAGGAATCTCACGTCTTCAATCTTAAAATCGTTCTTCCAAAGGGAAACAAAAGTAAAATTTTATTTTAAAAAATAGATTTATCAATGATATTAAATCATTCTTTAGACTCTAGAATTTTCAGTTTTCTATTTCCTTACCCATAACTCTTTCTTTTTTATTTTCAAGGGAACGCTTGGCTATAATGGATACCATATGCAATATCCCATCAAGATTAGTTGTCTATATATGCATGCGTTAGAAATCCTTAGCAAAATGTGTTACACGTGAACATCATTTGACCCTAATATCTTTCATTTTTATCATCATGTCATATCATATATTATATCATATTTGATAAAATATAAAAGAACTAAATGCATGTAATGTATTTGGAATTGCATGGATTGAGCGAAGTGGCAAGCGAATATTGCAGAAAAGTATGGCTACTCTGCTTCCGCTTACCAGGGCTGATATCCCAAAGCTTAGGACTAGAAGAGAAGTACATAGAAAGGGTCCTAGGAGAGCAAGAGCAGCACGTGGCTATTTAAACTACTACCCTAAATATTTGGAACCCGAACTGACGTACGGGTTGCAAGGCCACAAGGACCCGAATGCGCTCATCATTCTTCTTCAGGACCATACCATGTCTGGATTGCAGATACTTCAGCAAGGATCATGGTCTTCAATAAACCCTCTTCCTAACACCTTTGTTATCAACATAGGCGACCAGTTACATGTATATTTATTTACAAATGTAAAACATCGCTTAGTTTACTCTTTTTAATGTATGTATTGTTATTACATTGTAGGTGTTGAGTAATGGAAGGTACAGGAGTGTGTGGAACAGAGCGGTGGTGAATGCGAGCAGCAAGAAGACGTCCATTACTTCGCACCTATGCCTATGCAATAGTTCAACTATTTGCCATGTTGAGAAACTGACTGAAAATGGGATAGCTTATGTTTACAGGAGTTACATTTGTGATGAATACTATAAGAAGTTGTGGTGAGTAAGAATTTGGATCAGGAGAGCTTTCCAAAATGTAATTGGGTGTGTGAGGGTCATGATTTTGACTATTATGATTTGCATGTGAGCGGTGCAATAGGTTTTTTTGCAAGAGATGAATGTTTATGTAGTTATGTACACACATTTCGTGCACCGTAGAATTATAAATGAATCTGCATGTGCATGCGAAGATTTCTAGTTTTAATGTTTAAGTCGTTGTGTTACTACAGCTGCCGAGTGGTGTCGCAAATGTGTTAAAGGTCGAAATCAAACGTTGTTGTGTTTGCCGCTTGTTTTTCTACTCAAAGCAACACATAGGTCCTACAAATGTTAACACATGTTAAATATAAAACAAAAAAGGATGACAAAAATGTACAGAACTTAAGCATCAGCGGTGGATATGGGTGAGTAGGAAAATTTGAGGTTTGGATCCCACGGGTTGTTATCTCGGGCTGCTTGGACTTCTCATCATGGTACATTTTTCACATCATAATTCTCATCTTATACTATATACCTTATTAGATGATCTTTTACGATTAACATACATGAAAAATATCTAATACTGTATCGATCATAATATATAAAATATTCAATCTATTACCATCTATCACGATTTCCTTTCTATTTTCTTAGAATTCTAGAAATAAAATACAGTTCTCTCTTTAATTTGTCTCATTCTTTGCGATATAGACCTCCAATAAAAATAATATTATTCGATTATCTATTCTATTATTATATATAAATGGGAATATGTGACTTTTAGTATACTCTTTCCATAATTCTTCTCATCCTATATACCATTAACATACATGAAAAATATTAATGATATCGTTAATGCATTTAACGTAACGAACATGCCATATATATCATATAATTATACAAAATATTCAATCTTTGACTATTTGTATTCTTATTTTCATCATAATATATAAAATATTCAATCTATTATTATCTCTCACGATTTCCTTCCTATTTTCTTATAATTCTAGAAATAAAATACCGTTCTTTCCTTAATTTGCCTCATTCTTTGCAATATAGACCTTCCACAAAAATAGTATTATTATATTATCTATTCTATTATTATATATAAAAAATAATATGTGACATTTAGTAAACTTTTTCCATAATTCTTCTCATCCTATATACCATTAACATACATGAAAAGTATTAATGATATCATTAATGTATTTAACATAATGAACGTTCCATATATAGTATATAAAAAACATTCAATCTTTGACTACTTGTATTTTTATTTTCATATATATATATATATATATATATATATATATTAATCCTTCATCATTATTTTTATACTTACTCAGACACTTCTAATCGTTTCCTAATTATTTCACTTCCATTTCGTCTTCTCTCACAACATTATTTCTTTCCATTTTCCAATTTCATATGCAAGCTACAATTCAAAAAAACTATTCTACTCTCAATCAAAATAAAATTAATGATACTTTCCAAACAATCTCTCTTTAATTCTTTGTTATTGAACATTGAATTCGTCAATATCTTTTCACTCTCCTAATAATATCACTTCCGTTTCATTCTTTCTCATAACTTTATTTCTTCCCATTTTCCACTTTTATATGTAAGCTACAATTCAAAAAAACTACTCCACTCTCAATCAAAATAAATTAAAGATAGTTTCCAAACAATTCATCTCCTTAATTCTTTTTTATTGAACTAGAATTTGATTGAATTCAGCAATATCTTTTCACTTCGTATTCATCACAAATTACATATGATTTTATTCATGTTTTGCAGCAATAATGTTTATACTGGTTCTTTCCAAAAAAACATAGCTTGCTGGATTTATTGACTTGATTTAAAGGTTAGTTTTTTATTATTTGTCATTTCATTTAATTTGAGGTTGAATTGCAGTTTTTTATCTCAAATCTTTGCTTTGAGTTTTTGTGCCTAAAACTCAATGTTCTTCTTATTTATTTCCAGTTTGTACGCTTGTGAATATGGTCTCCTTCATTTGTCCTACGATGTTACTAGATTTGCAAATATATGGATAGCACGGAATCTCACGTTGAGTTGTAAAATAGATTACATGTAAAATTAACTTTTTGTTTGTTTTGAATTTTTGTTATTCTTGTATGATTTTGTATATTGTTTACTTTTAATCTAGCTATAGTAGGTAACTTTGAAATGTTGTTAAAAGTTCAATTCAAAACATGTTTCCCTTTAAACTTTTTTATTTAAATGTTTTATATACCCTTACATGGATTATACTTATTTTTTGTAAAATCGTATATTAACTATCTTTGTCACTATAATTTCAAATGGTGTTGTTTGATTGTCTTTTTGGGATCTTATTGAGCATTGAGGTATTATTATTGATTATTCATAAAGTTAGTTTGAAATTATGTTGTTTTTATTTCTTATGCAATGGATAAGTTTATAGAAATGATCATATCAAATATTATTATCATGCAAGAATTAATAAGTACTAAATTCGTCTAATTTGGTTTCATAGAATTAATTTTGATCAATTCATTTTAGTGCTAATCAATTTGAGTCCACCGTTATCTTAATACAACATTTTATTCTACAATGGATTAAAATAGGTTTTTAGTTTTACTTAAAACATGTTATAAAATTTACCTTTATTAGATTGTGGTATGTTGCCTTTATTCATATTATTAGCATAGTTTTTGACAAGGATAGTGTTCAAGCAGTTGGAATCATCAAAGTTGAAAGATGTATTATTGAAGAGACGAGGTTTTTGTGAATCCAATATAGTAAAAATGATGGGATGCATACTATATATACATAAATAATTATTAGTTTACATAACTTATTATATGATTTATAAACTTAAACGATATAATAGCGATAAAAGTTAGAAGGTTGAGCAGTGAAACTATTGATTCTCACCTATTTTTTCAATTTTATTTTTAAATAGTTGATAAATTCAATTCTTTTATACTTTTACTTCTAAAAATAAATTCTTTGCTTAAAAGGATTTTTTTTATAAATTCACAGAAGCGTGTGCGTAATTTAGTTAATTTGATAATATGTTTATCTTTTAGTTCAGTTGTTGAAACTATAAATGAATAGGTCAAATTTTCCAGTTTGTAGTATTCGGTTGTTTGATTGTAATTTGTTTCGTCTTGGGCTAGATAGGGTTGGACAACCGGTATGTGCAGATGTGTTTCTTCGAACCCATAGTTTGGGCCGGCTACTACAGCAATTGTTTGTTTTAATTTTTTTGTTTTTTAAGTTGTTATTTTTCATCTTTGTAACTATATTACTTCTGTATTGGAGTCTGTAAAAATAGAGGATGTCGTGCTCTTTTTCCTTACCACGATGGTAAGGTTTTTTAAGGAGGCGAATCCTGCTATGTATTAGTTCTTATACGTCATAAATAAAGAACCCTTCTTTCAAATATATGTGTGTGTATATATATATTAGGAGCTGATTTAATTAACATAAAAGAGAATTAACTTGAGTATTAATTTATAATTAATTCTCTAATTGAAAAGTTGAAAATATGAATCGGAATTAATTGGACCTAATTGGAATCAACTATAAATTGGAATTTAAATTGCATCAATTCAAATGCCCATCTCTCCTTAATTTAAGCATTTTTTCTACATATTTTGGCTCCGTAAGTTTTCCCTTATTGACAAGCACCTTTGTCCAAGTGGTTAATTGATTCGGCTTTGGTGCAGGATGTCACAAGTTCGAAACTTGCTTTCTAACGTTTATTTGACATGGGATATGTTGTCCCCATGATTTGTTGTATATAAAGTACCAGTTCAAAAAAAAAAAGTTTTCCCTTATTCACCCCTATCCCATTCCAAAATAAAGTCACCAATTAATTTTCAAATGTTACCGTTCTTAAATGTTTTCCACCTACCTGTTAAGATTACAGACAATCTCATTCATGCTTTTTTATCATCCTCATCAACTAACTTTTTATAAATAAAGTTCAATAAATTAATTTCAATTATTTTAATTCTCATTTAATCTCAATTCAATTTCTATCATGTAGGGAATTCAACCACTGTTTTTCTTCTCTCATTCAATTTCAATCCAAATGCTCATCTATGTTTAATTCTAATGTTTTATCATATTTTGACTTATCGAGTTTTATCTTTTTTGCTCTCTTTCATTATGAATAATGTAATGATATCATTTGGAATCATTAATATTTTTTTTGTGAACAAATTTATTTCTAAAATATTTATGTATTCTTTGTAAAAACTAAACTTACATTTTATAAAATCTGATGTTATCTATCTCAATCGACATAGGTTTTTATACATTTTTCAGTGGTGTTATTAATAGACCATGGAATATGTTAGGTTTGTCTCGTATGTTATAAAGAGGAACGACGGTTTTGAACTGTAAGAGTCCCGCATCGCTAAATAACTTGGAGAAGTGATGTATAAAAATGGGTTGGTGGGCACGTAACATTGCTTTTGTTACAACAAAGTGTGTGCCAACTCATATGTGTACACCACATCCTAGAGATGGAGAGCTTGGTTCGACAACTGTTGCATAAAAAGTTATACATAAGAAAATCAAAAATTTCTATTTGTATGCATGGCTACTACCAAATACTTAGGAATCTTATGCAATAGTGAGGTATCTAGGTTTTTCATTTTCGACTGTTGTTTCATACTATATTTCATTTCATTTTTTTGCAGTTTGGATACATCTATAAATGGTTATAAACTAGAAATTTTGTCACTCTTAATATTTATAAGTAATATTAAATAGAGAGAGTCATATATGGAATAATATTATCATGTAACTAATAAAAGGAATTAACTTAAATGAATTAAGTGTTATCTACCCATTTAATTTTAATTTAAAACAGCTAACTAACTAACTGCAATTAATTATTTTTATTGGAATTAATTGAATGAGATAGTTAATCATATTTTAGTTCATTTTAAAATTATTTAGTTAGAATAATACTATGCAATAAATATTTCATATGCATTATAGGTTTTAAGTTTATGAACAAACATGTAAGTAAATTTTGTGAAAGCTTTCTTATTGTGAAAAATAATATCTAAAAGTAGTAGAGTAGGTATTGTTGGGGAAAATCCCTTCAGATGATCAGTCAAAGGGAATAAAAACCCAATGCAGCGGAAAACAACTGGATCGTGATTGTAGTGAGATGGAACAAACAAAAGATGAACACCAGAACAGACAGTCATAGATCAATGCAATGCAGAAAAATAAATAACACCAGTATTTATAGTGGTTCCACTACCGCGAGGTAGTGTACGTCCACTTGGGGAGAGGAGATCTTATTAATCACTGAAAGGTTAGAGTTACAAGATTGATTCACTTTTGGAGGCTATACATAAAAATAATTTACAATACAGACAAAATTCTATAGAGTTTCATCTCTCCAGGATGGCTCTGAAATTGGTTGAAATTAGCTCTCAATTTCGACTACCATTGTTGTTCAGAAGCTCCTCTATTTATAGTGTGAAGAAATGAGGAGGGGTGGCTGCTATATAGTAGCCCTGGGGTTTGGTTCGGCATGCATCTGGTTTGGTTCGGCAAAACGGCGAGCAAAAATTTGGACCGGCATCAAAATACTGAACAAGAAATTTCGTTCAGCAAATCACCGAATGAAATTCTTCGTTCGGCAATTTGCTTTTCTTTCGCTCCTTTATTTTTACCGAGCGAAGCTTCCTTTTCTCACCACTCAAATCGCATCTTCAACTTTACCGAACGGAGTCATCCTCCACTCCAAATTACCTCCAAAGCTCGATCGGCATCACTGCCTTCCTTCACCGAATCAAATCAGCTCCTCCTTTCTTCTTGGCTTTCTCCTCTTCATTCGCTCAAAATCACTGCTCTTCGCTCGGTGAATTTTACTTCAGCTCCCTAGGGTTTTGGCCAAGCTCCTTGCTCCTTCTTCTTCTGCTTATTTCGGTATCAATTTCAACAATCTCCACCTTGATACCGAATTCCATACAAGCCTTCCAACTTCATCTACACCTTCATGCTTCAAGCGATGGATACTTTCCCAATGAGCTTCGGCAATGCATCACCCATTACACTCTGTCAACGAACTCTGGCAAGGCCACCGCCTGTCAACAAAGTGTTCGAAGTACCCAGTCCGTGTAGAACCTATCAATCTCCACTATGAAAACAAGTGTCTCCATGAACCATCTCAACTCTCCCCCTCCCCCCTCCCTGTGCCACCCCGTGGCACCTAGCACTTCATTAAGCGAATCAAGTTCGAGCAATGCTCGAACTTAGCAACAGGCAACAACTTGGTAAACATGTCTGCTGCATTCTCCTTTGTGTGAACTTTTTGAAGATGAACTAGCTTTTCTTCACTCATTGAGACAAGGAATGACTCTCTCACCTCAATATGCTTCGTCCTCAAGCTGAACGCCAGATTTTCAGCTAAATGAATTGCACTCTAACTATCACAGTACACATTCACTCCTTCATATACGAAGACCAAATCACACAACAGTCGCCTCAAATACAGCGCCTCCTTAACTGCTTCAACCGCAGCTATGAGCTCTGCCTCTGTATTAGACAAAGCCATAATCGTCTGCAACCTCGCTCTCCAACTGATCGTTGTCCCACCAATGGTGAACACATATTCAGAGGTTGACTTCCTTCGATCTCTATCACCGGCATAGTCCGAATCGCAAAATCCAACCAAGCTGAAATCTCTATTTCTACCGCCAAAGACAAGTCCATGGTTTGGAGTTCCTCTAAGGTATCTGAAGATACACTTCACTGCTTCCTAATGCGTCTTTCCTGGATTTGCCATGAATATACTCACTAATCCAACAGCCTGTGCTATGTCAGGCCTAGTGCAGACCATGACATACATCAAGCTGCCAACTGCACTTGCATATGGGACCTTTATCATATAAGCCTTGTCCTTTTCCGAGATTGGGGAGCCTTTACTAGAAAGCTGTATGTGCAAAGGCATGAGTGTGCTGATTACCTTTGCCTCTTCCATGCTAAATTGAGCAAGCACCTTTCGAATGTACTCATTTTGAGTGAGGATCAAAAGTCCTAGCTTTATATCCCCTTGGATTTCCATACCCAAAATTTTCTTTTCTTCTCCAAGGTCTTTCATTTCGAATTCCGCCTTTAGCTTTCGCTTTAAACTACCGATTTCAGCTTTATCCTTGGAAGCAATCAACATATCATCCACGTACAAGAGTAGGTACACCCATCTACCATTCTTTAAATACTGGAAGTACACACAAGCATCTTTGATGCTACGATCAAAACCAAGTGAAAGCGTAAAAGAGTCAAACCTCATGTACCATTGTCTAGGCGACTGCTTAAGTCTATACAATGACTTCTTCAATTTGCAAACCCAATTTTCTTTCTCATCTACAACAAATCCTTCTGGCTGCTTCATGTAGATGGTCTCATCCAAGTCTCCGTCGAAGAAAGCAGTTTTCACGAGCTACGACGATAGCGAGCAAAATGCAGATGGACGTATGCCTCACTACTGAAGAGAATATCTCATCAGACTTCAATCCCTTTCATTGTGAAAACCCTTTAGCAACTAGTCTAGCCTTGTATCTCCCATCATCCTTCACCTTCAACACCCATTTGCAACCTATGGCTCGGCTTCCTTGAGGAGGTGGTATCAAATCCCAAGTCTTGTTCTTCTTCAATGACTCTAACTCCTCTTTCATAGCGCACATCCACTTCGAACTGTCACATGATTTCAAAGCTTCATCATGGTCAAGCGGCTCCTCAAGAACCACATGCAGAGCATAGTTAAACTGATCACCAAGGCTAAGGTTTGCAAACTGCCAATCACCACACCTATCGGGCGGAGTAATAGTCCTACGACTGACCCGGGTAGTACTGCTTCGCCTAAACTCCTTTCAGCTCCACCTTGAACCGAACTTCCTCTAGATTCATGCACATCACCAGCACTACTAGAAGGTACCTGTGGACTATCCTGTGATGTTTCATCGACTGTGTTTTCCTCGACAACATCAATAACAAATCTACTCCTTGGCTGGAACATAGGAACTTCTTCCACCTCCTTAGGCCTATCAGAATCTTCTGATGTGGTAGGTAGCTTCTCCTTCGGATTGAACATAGCAGACTCATCAAAAGTTACATGTCCGGAATGAACAATCTTCCGATCAACCGAGTTCCAAATTCGATACCCTTTGATACCATCGGTGTATCCCAATAGTATGCCCTTGTATGCTCTAGCCTCCAACTTATCATCACCTGTATGGTGAACGTACACAGGACAATCAAAAATTCAGAAGTAACCAAGATACACTACTTTACCTCTCCACTTCTCCTTTGGAATCTTCCCATCTATGGCTGAGCACGAAATTCGATTTATGATATGCGCCGTAGTTGATAATGCCTCAGCCCAAAAGCCTCTAGACAAGCTCGTCGTCAATCTCAAGCAAGGAGCCTTCTCCAGTAGAGTCTCGTTCGTCCTTTCTGCAACCCCATTGATTGCGGATCGTTGGGTGTAGTGAAATGTCTCTGAATGCCATGCTGTCTACAAAAATTGAGGAACTCCCTAGAGACAAATTCACCACCATTATCAGATCTCAACACCTTCAACCTAGAACCAGATTGGTTCTCAACAAGCACGTTCCAGTCTTTGAACTTCTCAAAACTTTCTGATTTGGCCTTCATCACATATACCCATACTTTCCGAGAAAATTCATCAATGAAAGAGATAAAATACTTTGCTCCTCCAAGAGAAGGAGTAGCAACTGGTCCCCAGACATCTGTGTGCACGTACTCAAGTACTCGCCTCGATCTATGGAGTCCAACTCCAAAAGATACTTTAGTTTGCTTGCCTAACACACACTCCTGGCAAAAGTCCATCTTGTCGAAGCTTTCTCCTTTGACCATCTTCCGTCTTCGAAGCAACTCTAAGCCCTTCTCTGAAATATGACCCAACCTGAGATGCCAAAGCCTTGTGGCATCCAATGCACGAGAACTATCTACTCCAACACATGACTCTCCAAGGACTATGGTTCCTTTCAGCAAATACTGATTTCGGAACACATCTCCTTTCATAAGAACTAGTGAACCTCTCGAAACCTTCAGACTATCCTTCTCGATAGTTACCTTGCATCCCAAAGATGTCAATTGTCCTAGAGAAATTAAGGACTTCCAAAGACCTGGAACATATCAGACACTTGTCAAAGTGCGTATCACTCCGTCAAACATCCTGATCCTCACTGTACCTTCACCTATTGCTCTACAACTAGCATCATTACCCTTAAGAATGGAGCTTCCCTCTCGTCCAACGAAAGAACTGAAGTAATCCTTATTAGGCGTCATATGGAAAGACACCCCCGAGTCCAGCACCCAATGGTCTGAGACATCCGACACTGCTGCAGACAACACATTGTCAGATACAGACTTCTCCACCACGAATGATGAAGATCCGTCTTCTTCCTTCTTCTTCAAATCTGGACATTCCTTTTTCCAATGACCAGGTTTGTTGCAGATAAAGCACTTTCCATCCTTAGACTTTCCTCTCCTGCCATTACCGGGCTTCCTGGACTTGGAACGCCTTCTAGAGTGTCAATTCTTCTTATCTTCCTACCTCTTTCAACAAACAGGCCGTGACTACTACTTCCACCTCTACTTCCTTCACTTATCTCCTTCATTCGATCTCTCAAGCCCTCAGATAAAAGACACGACTTCACATCTTCTACTGTCAATGTATCTCTAGCGTAGATAAGGCTGTTAGTGAAACCTGTGTATTGCTTCGGAAGAGAACACAAAAGAATCATTGTCATTTGCTCCTCATCCATCTTCAAGTCAATACTCTTCATCTTCATCACGAGATCATTAAAGAAATTAAGATGTTCCTTTACTGAAGTACCCTCTCTCATCTGCATGGTGAAAAATGTCTTCAGCAATATCATACGGTTAGTCAGAGATTTTTTCAAGTAGAGATTCTCCAGCTTGGTCCAAATGCCCCTAGCAGTGGTCTCACTGCTAATCTCTGAGATAACATTCTATCCCATAGCTAGTTGTAAAGTAGTAAACGCCCATTTCTCCATCTCCTTCCTTTCCGCGACTGAGATGTCAACCGTCAACTCCTCAGGGGCAAACACTACTGGATGGACTTCATTCCTCATTAGAACAGCCTTCATCCTCCATTACCACTTCTCGAAGTCTTCATCCCCATTCCATTTTTCAATTGTCAACTGTGATCCTGATGCGAAATACATCCCTCTAGTATAAGGTCTTGTAACAACTGGAGTCGCTTCATTTCATGCCATAACGTCTAACACTCCTCAATCAACCTTGCAGCTCTGATACCAGACTGTTGGGGAAAATCCGTTTAGATGATCAGTCTAAGGGAATAAAAACCCAACGCAGTAGAAAATAACCGGATCGTGATTGTAGTGAGACAGAACAAACAAAAGATGAACACCAGAACAGAGAGTCACAGATCAATGCAATGCAAAAAAAATAAATAACACTAGTATTTATAGTGGTTCCACTACCGCGAGGCAGTGTATGTCCACTTGGGGAGAGGAGATCTTATTAATCATCGAAAGATTAGAGTTACAAGATTGATTCACTTTTGGAGGCTATACATAAGAAGAATTTACAACTCAGACAAAATTCTGCAGAGTTTCAGCTCTCTAGGATGGCTATGAAATTAGCTGAAATTTTGGTTGCCATTGTTGTCCAGAAGCTCCTCTATTTATAGTGTGAAGAAATGAGAAGGGGTAGCTGCTATATAGCAGTCTTGTGGTTTGGTTTAGCAAAACGCCGAGCAAAATTTTGGACTGGCATCAAAATACCGAACGAGAAATTTTGTTCGGTAAATCATCGAACGAAATTCTTCGTTCGGCAAAACACCGAACGAAATTCTTTGTTCGGCAATTTGCTTTTTATTTCGCTCCTCTATTTTTACCGAGCAAAGCTTCTTTTTCTCACTGCTCCAAATCTCATCTTCAACTTTACCGAACAGAGTCATCCACCGCTCCAGATTACCTCCAAAGCTCGATCGGCGTCACTGCCTTCCTTCACCGAATCAAATCAGTTCCTCCTTTCGTCTTGGCTTTCTCCTCTTCATTCGCTCAAAATAACCGCTCTTCATTCGGTGAATTTTACTTCAGCTCCCTAGGGTTTTGGCCAAGCTCATTGCTCCTTCTTCTTCTGCTTATTTCGGTATCAATTTCAACAGGTATTCACCGCATGTTCTTAGCGAATGCTTTGCTTTTCTTTAACAAGGTTAACAACAAATTATATAACCAATAATATAAATATATGTAGATTATTTTATTCAATTGTCATACCCTAATCATGTTAGGGTAATTTTTGTTATGCTTGTAATATAATACTAAAGGCAACATTGTAAAATAGGATTATAATTTTTGTCTTGCAAGCATAATATCGTACTTGATTATAAGTAGTACATTTAGGTAGGTTAGATATATAAATAGAAAATATTTTAAGTTTCGTACTATTGTTGGATTTATATCCTAATAAAATTCATAGTATACAATTGTTTGTTACTCTATATATATTTCATGGCCACTGATTGGTGCTATGATGTTATGCGAAGACTATAAAGTAGTGAATGTTGATTTTATGAAAAAAGGACAAGAAGGAAGTGGAAAATTATTGAATAAAGAGGTGAATTTAAGTTAAAAATATGCTTGAAAGTAGAGTTGGGTATGAATAAAATGAAAATGCAGTAATGTCTATTTGCTGAAAGATGAGTGATGTGAAAGATATTTCGATCAAGTTAATCTTTTAAAGAACTGCAAGGACATGATGAAAATCTTTCTTGAACATAATTGCTAGAAAATTATTCGTTTTTTCTTTTTATGTAAATATTTATAACTTATCATCGAGTAATTTATGGTTTCTACAAATGGTTCATAATAGATAGATTAACTTTTGCTACAAATTTTAGTTCACTTCTTTTAGTTGATTATTTGTTGCCTCCGTGCATAAGTACATATATTTTATAAATGTTTTGTTATTCTCACTTATATAAATAATTTAGTCTATTATTTTACAAAACTAATATGTATATAAATTGTTAGACTTACTATTATTTTAGTCCACGGTAATTTATTCTAATAATCAAAATAATCAATTTTTCATAGTTCACTTTGTTGACTACATTTTCTTATGTCGTGTGGTCTTATTGTCATATATACTATACTATGATTACCGAGTATGATTTAATAGCTCACAGGCCTCCTTAGATTTCATAGATTAAATTTAAAACAAAACGTCACACATATTGCTCTACTTTTCATCCTCCACCCTACGCTTCCGCCCCTTATTTGCCGCTTTTATTCCAACCCTAGATTTCTTCTATTCCTAATTTTCCTCTTTGACTGTGCATCGACGTCTGCCCCTCCGCTTATGCCTACCGCATACCCCTCCATCTTCAAATCTCTACATCCTTCCAGGCCACGCTTGCTATTTCGCCTCTCCTCCAATGATCCCCTCGCTTCTTCCGTCGTCCTCAGTTTCATTCTCCAGCACTCGAAAATTTGAAGGTATGTTTCTTAATCATATTGCAACTAGGTTATTTTGAATTTTTCCATAATTTTGATATTCTGTACTATAATTAGTCTAGCTTCTTTAATATTTTGCAATATACAATCATTCACCTGTATATTATCTACCACTAACAATCATTTTAAATTAAGGAGTTATGTGCGCAACTGATTTCAATTTTTTTGTTTTTGTTTTTTTTCTTCAGTTCATGACCTTCAGTTGATACAAAAACATGAACCAACGTACACCCATACTATAGGTTCGACAATTCATTGCAATTTTATCATGTAAAAAACTTATACATTCCACCTATACAAGATATTCAGAGTTACAATTCATTACATCTATACAAGATATTCACAGTTTCACATTCATAATTAATAGTTCTATCATTGTTTACAGATAAATAACTTTTGATGTTATAAAACCAAAAATATTAAACTATAGATAATAGGTACTAATTATTTGATATATCTACGAATTTTACTATGTTACCTTCATAGATAATGTTGAATCTAATTATTTTGCTATAGATTAACATAACCGATGTTAGGAGATAAGAGGACCGCCTCTTCTGATATGTGCTAAATGGTTATAATTTTCTCTTTTGTTTGAAACATCAACTTATAAATTCAGTGGAAACAATGATGGTGTAAGCGGTCTTGAAATTTTATATTTATCACTTAATTTGGTCAAAGTGTTTTCAAAATTTAAACATAATATCAAAAAAAATTCAATGCAACTTACTCAAGGTCTATGTGAAGTAGAACCCTGCACTTTAGGTTTCTATTGATTTTAAATTGTTAGTTACTTTTGTTCCAAACTGAATTTTTTAAATAATCTTAAGGGATTACTTAATGTACAACCAACTTATAATACGCTTTTATTTCAAGGAAATATTTTTATGTATGTTTTCTTGGTTCATATGCTCATATATGATAAATAAGAAAGGCAAAATTTGTTGCAATAAGTGGAAACTAAATGGGCATAATTCTTAGAATTAACTAAAAGTCAAAAGATATTTTTACTAGTTGATATGTTTACCATATAAAACTCCTATATACCCATCCAAATATATCATTTTCTCAGCAATCTGTTCAACTATCTAGGTAAGAATTAAGCCAAGGTTCTGCAAGTTTGGTGGGCAAGTCGAATCATGTTATCTCTACTCTATTTCAAATAGTTTCAATGATATTCTCTCATATAACATCATCATGTTAAGGAATTATGATATGGTTCCTTATTGTTTAAATAGTAGATATTATCAGAGGCAATTGTCTTCTTAAAGAAAAAGAATGGAAGAAGAAGATGTTTGCACCTTTCTGGGACAATCATGAAAGACAAAAACTATAGTATTTCTGATGGCATGGATGATTAATACAAATGATTATGATGGTGTAGCTCCCAACAAAAAAACTGTATGTAAAAAGGAAAAAAAGAGCGGCGAAAAGAGACTAAAAGTGCCAAAGCGCTTCCTAACTCAACAAGAACGATGTCAGTTTTGTTTTAGTGGAGTATATCCAACAATTTTTAGGACATTTACAGGCAGTATTACTTTTAAGTTGCGGATGCATTACTCACGTTATTTTTTGAGGGGGGCATTTGATTTGGTTTGATCTATAAATAAAGGCGGGCATATGTCACAGAAGAAAGTAATCTATTAGAAATACATGCATATGCAAGGTTGTTATCTTGTACCAATTAAACTTATTATAATTACACCCGTAAGAAAATCTTCCTCACTCTTAATCTACCCTAATAGCTTAAATCCATTTATTATATGGCATGTGATATGCCTTCCCATGTTCTCACCCTGGATACATTCCAAATACTAGCAATTTAGAATGCCAACTAAACCTTTTGTAACCCAATCCCTTGACAATGTCGATACGGTTTATTTAATTTGTATTATTTTTTTTCTACTTACAGTCCATATTTAAGTTTTTTGAATTTTCATGATGAAGAATTTATATTATTGAAGGTCTCTCTTAACATAGCTATTCAAAAAATTGATAAATGCTTCCAGAAATATTTATATATTTTTTGAATGCTGGCATTCAATGCAGATGACAACAGAAGGTTGATGATTCAAAAAGTCAATCACCTAATACAGAGACAAAATAGGAAAGTAAAGAAATAATGTCACTGCAAAAAGGAAAGTATATCATAAATTTGATTATAGACAAAAGAGATGTTATAGATATTGAAAGTGGCAAGCATCTCTTCCTAAATCTAAGTAGTGTCATCTTACTTAATTGTCTTACTTATGTTATAACTCTTAATCTAAGTTCCATACACAAGTTTTGATCGAATTTCAAATTTATTTATTGTTTCACTTTTAGTAATTGCAATCAAGCATGATTTACTAACATATAAAATCAAATCCTTAAGTTTCCTTAGTATTAAATAAATACTTATGTCATGTCTTACTAAATTCTTCGCACCCTTTTTATTTCTTTCAATTTGATTTGGATTAAGTATTAATAGTACAATTCCTTAAATAATAAATAGAAGATATGGTATAAACTGTCGGTTCGAACGTATAAATTGGACTTAGTCATCCAATTTGAAATATGAAATATTCTTCAACCAACTATACACATCTGTCAAATATGCTATATCAGTTTATTATGATGAATTGGATATTAAATTCTAACACTTTGGTTTTTTTTATTTCTCCAACTTGGTATATACGTCAATATTTTATGTTTCCCTTATAAACAGTCCTAGACATGAAAATATGAATATTTCCCTCTCCAAATTTGGTGTATTAATAGTTATTACATCTTTGTCAATGTTTAAAGTAATGGGTATAGTGATTATGCAATTATATAGATTAAATTCAATTTCCAAAAATTAAACACTTGCACAAGTAATTGTGTGTAAAATAAAAATCATTTGATCATTCCATAAAGCAATATTTAGCAAATTGGTTAAGTAGTTCTTTACTTTTTACCTTTATTTGACTATCGTAAAATCAATCTTTTTAAACTGTAATCTTAGTTACTTGCTTATAGTTATTATATTTTAAGTGGAATTTGACTTTATGAAATCATATTGCTATTTTTTATTCAGTTTTTTATAATTTTACCCAAATGCTAATCGATTTTGATATCCACATTTTGTTTCCAAAATTGCTCTTGAAAATTGTGGCACTTATTTCCATATCAATTTACACTACTTTTATATTTTATCATTAATTGTTGATTCATTAACATATAATCCTTGAAAATTAACTTAAAATTTATGCAACTAAAGATACATGTTAATATTGCTTTATTTTGCATATATGTCAGTTGACCTGATCATAGTTACCATTTTTTGTGCAATTATTGAACATGTTTCGCCAAAATCTTTAGTAAAAGAATACCTTTCTTTTTCTAACACTAATAAAGTCAATTGTTATGCATTTATCTTCCTTTAACCTTTACTTTATCATTTTAAAATCTATCATTTTAAATTGTTTTATTTGAACTACTGACATAAGAATTGAAGTTAGCTAGCCATTATTCTAAAAATAAAAAATAAGTTGTTTATTGTTTCTTCTGGCATACTGACTACAATTGACTACGATAGTAAATAAAAACAGACCATCCAGTAAGTTGTGCTTTAGTTTTCATGTTTATTTTTTTACAGGTGCACTGAAAAAAAAAACTTTGCTGCAGCTTTTACATAATATTATCATTTCACTGCAAAATAATACAGCTGCCACTGAATAACATAAAATGAAAGAGGGCCAGGGAGGAAAAAAGGCAGATACGTAATGGAAGGGTTTGAAAAGTGGAAGACGAAAAGTCGAAATGGAAGGGGTTAAGGATTAGAAGAGAACGAAGAAGTACAAGTGATAGATGAAGGTGGCGGTAGGTAACCTATGCCTCTGTTTTTACATAGTTTTGTACCTTCTAACCCGATTTTCTTAGCAACTTTCTACTATAATCCGTCTTCGTTTTAGAATTCCAGCGATAGCTGGAAGATTTGAGGAAGAGTGCGACAACCTACTGGATGCTTTGTCACGTGTGGGATGAGAATTGCTTTGCTGTGATTTGCGTTGGGTTGATTTTTACAGCAAGGTGGGGGTTGAGCACATCGTTGGTGCTGTTGCTTTGGTTTAGGAATTTGGTTGATTTTTCAGTGTTTCGCCTGAGTTCTGGTTCTAAGGAGAAGGTGGCTTTTCTGTACTCTTCCAGTATCGATCTATTCATCCTACCAAAAAGAGACTTCGGCAATTGCTTTGCAACAGAATGCTCTTTTCTGATTTTGATTGTCAAGCAACCTCCATTGGCTACTTTTGCTGGAAAATTGTGTACAATATAACATGTTAACTATCGCCGATTTGTTCCAACTGCCCAGCTGTTCATGTCCGACAGTAAATAAGCATTTGACCATGTAATAATTTCCAGCAAATATGTTGTAGTATTTATGAAGTGAACATATTCCAACAAATTGCTTTTTAGTACAGAAATTTTATGTTTGTATGTCATTGTAGTATGGAACTCAACAGTTTTCGCTGCTAAATTCAACTTTATTTTGTTTCGTTCTTTTCTGTCAAGATTTAATACTTTTTAATCATTCTGTATGGTTGTATGTCTATGCTCTTCATGTGAACTATTTGTAATGGAGACATTACGTGGACATTTTATTATGCTTTGACTATTTATTGGTGAGAAACTGTTTAAGTCTTTTGTATGGTTCTGTGATTGATAAGGGCCACTTTATTCTAATTTCAGAATTATTTCTTCAATATTTGTTCTGCTAAAACTAACACATGTTAGTGCCACCTAACCACTTGGTTTATTTTAATGGTTTAACATATGAATATAATTATTATTTTCAATCACCTGACATTTGCAACATTCGTAGCTCTAGGTTCTAATGTGCTCAAAGATCCTGGCATTAAAGAAGTAGTTTAATATTTGTAAGAATTAATGGTTGCCTCTTCTCATTGATTTTGAACTTAAATATATAAGTGCCATTGCCAATCTTATGACTACAAATCAGGTTAATAATCAGAGAAGATCTTTGACATTACAATATAATAATAACTAACCATTTATAAAAGATATACATGATCTTTTGTAAATTAATAGAATAATTTACATATTCTATCAATATTATAGTAGCTATTATATATTTATTAATTAACATTTATTGCTTGTCAACAAATTCCTAAATATTCAGAAATATTATACTATTATTTACAAAACAATCACTTAAACATGGACTCTGCATCACTTCCATGTTTGCATAATAGTACTTTAAACTTTTTGATGGCAGATCCATTTGCATAGCACGAGTTTGCCCGAGTTAGTAATACAAACACCAAGTCATCAAATGTGTACTAAATCACTATATTAGTAACACAAACACTAATAAGTAAAACCATAGTTAACTACAGACAACGTATTAATAATGATAAAATATCACACACATCAAAACGCGATTTCGTCGTCGTAAATCAACATATGTGATTCATAAAATCTACCATTAATCAATATTACATCCATCCCAAAACATCTTATTCAAGATCATTGTTTTCTTTTAAGTATAAAATCATTATTTACTCCAAAAGAACCTTTATTTATTTCAGAACAATAATCATCCTTCCAAAATGGTAATATACTTCAAAATACTTTATTATGACATCACTGCTTCAAATTTCTTAAAACATCATATTTTCCATAAAAAATAGTAATTTACATCAAATCAGTTTTCAAAGCAATAATATTATTACTTTACATCGAAAGTAATGTACATTAAACCTCTTTAATACTCTCCAAACTAAATTATTACTATTTATGAAATCTCACTTACTCAAAACAGGGATTTTTCACACTATTAAATATAATAAGAATAACTTCCCAATTTTAGTTTAAAATATATTTTCTGTTATTATTTATGAATTTCCCCTGAATGTCATAAATAATAGCCTTATTAAATTTCTTCCCTTCATGTCATTTTAATTCATTAAATCCCCACTTACAACTACTAAATTATCTTATGTTAGTTAAATTAAATTTATGATGTGATTAGAAGTTGGTGGATTGCTGTTTGGTATATTTAAATCGTCCTTCCAGTTAAATATAAATTTTTATTGAATTTAGTTGCCATTTAATTTAGTTTTGAATTTAAATTGCCAGTTAAATACCTGTTAATGATAACTAGTTAATTGTTGTTATTTATTGGTTGATTTAAATGATGATTGTGATGGATGTTTAATTGTTGATATTTGGATGATTGGATGTATGTTTATTTATATGTTGTTATTACACTGCAACTTCCCTTAGTTATTGTTAGGAAAATCACTATGGGTTGGAATGATACATACCCGAATGGACTTATAGATTAGGGAAAAATCGTTATGGGTTGAAATGATAAACTTGAGCAATTTTATGAATTTTGAATTTTAACTCGGGATTGCGGGTTGAAATGATATATATCCGTAAATTTAATTATGATGGGTTAAAATGATATATATCCGTATCACTTGACCATATGGTAGAAAATTATACAAACACTGGATTGGTTAAATTAAATGATTTTAAATCCTAAATTTTTGAATTCAGTTGAATGATATTTTGAAATAAAATTTGATTTATAAAAACTGAATTATTTTCGAAAATCCAAGCTTTAAATGTTGGTTGGAGCTGCTTTTATACATAAAGAATGACGTAGGGGTCTTTGAAGCGGGGCTCTGACTACAACATCAACTAATACATTTCAGGGTTCTGATTATTCATAGAATAATTATAAGCTCCATGGCTCTTTAAAGGAACCGTATTATACAAATAACCCATTCTTAATTATGTTATCATTACAGTAGAATGATAATGCAATGTTCATTAATTGTTTGACAATAGTCCGTGTGCGAAGCACGGGTTCACACTAGTCATTAATAATATATCATTCAAAGTATTTTTATGCGTGTCTACCGGTATTTTGTGTCATGGTGATTGCTTATTTGAATTATGTTAATTATTATATCATTTAAATTATTATCTTTATATGAATATTTATAGTAAAGGTAAAAAATTGTTTGGTTGTGCTAGAAATTAGACTACGTAATGTTAATATTTTTGTAGTTTTGTCCCATCACATAATAATATTTGTAAATATAGTACTTCAAAGCTGCTAAAGTATTTTCAAATTCAGTTAGTATTAGGTAATGTCAAAAATGTACCAATGCATATGTTGAAATGTAGTTTTTCGAACCAAATTTGAAATCCTATTTCACTCCTAGCACAATTCTATATGAGGTTTGTAACATAATAATTTATACTTTAAATATAGGATAAACCCATGTTGAAATAATGCATTCCTTATATTTGAAAATTGATCTGAAAGCTCAATGACATAATGATTACCAAGTCACAAAAAACTTGTGGTCAATTACAATATTGGTTGTATAAAGCTATTACACCTTTGACACTTCATGCTTAGTGTCTTTCAAAGAAAGTTTATCAATACACTTTTGACAATAGTACTTATAAAAAGGCCAATTTAAAATAATTATAATTTATAAACATATTCATTATTTTCATATAACTAAATACATTTAAATTGCACCGTATTACATTATATGGTGAAAACCGTGTGCCTAGCACGGGTTCGCACTAGTATGTTAAACTAACTATTAGCATATCGATCGAGTCAATAGGGAGTTATTCACCTTATATTTAATTATCCTTCATAATATCGTTTTTCAAAAATTTTCCATTTTACCTCTGTGACACCGATGTCACTTTGTCATCTTAATGCTCATTCTCGGCAAATATATCATCAACACCGAACTAAATTCCAACATCATTTCTAAGATCAGCATACAAAAAAAAATTGTAGTTCTAAATAATATGAATACCTCAACTAATTGAGCAAAAAAATATCTTTTACTGGATTCATTTTAGAGAAAAATGGGGTGAAAAATTGAATATGTGATTTTTTTGGGTTTATCGGTGAAAATGACGATTATAAAGGAGTAAGATGAAAATTTTACTTTGCACCAAATAAAAACTGAATTAGTGGAATTTTTGTACGTTGATTTTTATTCTTTCTTCTATCGAATAAAATAAAATTTGAGTGAATTATGTAGTAGTAAAATATGATCCCTAATGATCTTATTATTATTTTGATTATTTTTTTGCTTTGAAATATTCGTATGGTAAATAAAAATAAAACTAGGATTTTGTATATGGTGTATTATAAATTTATTTGTAATACAATTTTTAATCACGATGAGCATGGAATTTAAATCTCACCCGCATTAAATTTGAATTGTTTTTTATTTTCTTACTTTATCTGCATATTTGATCTATAGTGGTTTCTTTAACAATTTGAAAGATGACATGAATCGTCGTCAGAGTCCTCTTTTGTGACGACCCATAATTTTACCACTTTGAAAATGAAATATTTAATGTATTTAAATATTCAAATATAGAATTTTCAAACTTAAATAATAATGTTTTATATAATAAATAAGAATGGTAAACTTATTTTTAGAAATGAATAGGACTTTTACCATAACATCGACAAAATTGACAAAAGCCGGTTTTCAATAAAATTGAACATATAGTCCAATTATTGTTTTAAAGGATAAATAAATTCTTTTAAAATCATTACATATAATAATTAGTTGATAAAAGTTTGATAATTGTATATATATACTTATGTTATAGTGATTGACAAATTTCGTCGCGCATTGACAAAATCAATGTTGTTAGCACCAAAATTGGTCACTAACCCCCTTTGGAAAGATTGTGTAGAGAGATAAATGAAGAAGATAAATTAAAACAGAGAGATATAGACTAAATTAACTGCAGAAATCTTGAACACCAGATTTATAGTGGTTCGGCGTAACTGCCTACGTCCCTTTGAATTGTAATCTTTATTGCTTTCTCAAGTAGTTATATACAGATACAGTCCGTACAATAATGTCTTGAGTACAAGTTTGAACTGAAAAGAGTGAGTCTTGAAAGCGGCAGAGTCTCCCCGGTGTTCTCCAAAAAAAAAGGTCCCTTTCACTGTGTCCCTGCCCCTCTATTTATAGACGAATATGGGTTGGACTTCCCTCATGGGTCTAGGAGTGAGATGCCTCGACCCGTAGTAAATGACTCCTGTATGCCGAGCCATAATTGCCGAACGGCAATTGCCGAACCACAAATCCGGGCCGAACGGCATTCGTATGCCGAACGAGGAAGATATGCCGAACGGTATCTGCATGCCGAACGACCTTGCTATGCTTTGTAAGGAGAAATGTCGGACGAGGCTTCTGCCGAACGAGGTTCATGCCGGTCGAGACTGGAATGCCGAACGAGGTTCATGCCGGTCGAGGCTGGAATGCCGAACGAGGTTCATGCCGGTCGAGGCTGGAATGCCGAACGAGGTTCATGCCGGTCGAACGAGGTTCATGCCGGTCGAACGAGGTTCATGCTGGTTGAGGCTGGAATGCCGAACGAGGTTCATGCCGGTCGAGGCTGGAATGCCGAACGAGGTTCATGTCGGTCGACCAATTGATGCCGAACGAGGCCAGATTCCGGACGAGTCTAGAATGCCGAGCGGTACTCCTAATGCCGAACGGTGCTTATGCTAGGCCTCTTGCTACATGGTCAAGCCACCGGGTAACACTTGCCCCCCAAAGTGTATCTTGTGGACGAACATGATATACTTTGAATCATGAGCACTCCATACACTCCTTTAAGCTCTTGGTTTGTTGTTTTTATTTGGTAGTGCTTTTTTGAATGCCAAACGAGGTGTTGGGTGCCGAACGATATTGGATGTCGAGCGACACTTGGATGCCGAACGACACTGCCTTGACCGGTTCTACTGGTTGATGCCTGTTCAACTTCCTTTCTCTATAAAAACTGACACTTCTTTCCATCGTTCTTTTACTTTCACTTCGCTTCATAAACTCGCAACTTTCCTTCTCCCAGACTCCAGCTACCTCTCCAAACTTTCTTCCTCACCCTGAATCTAATTAGTCCTTCCCTATAGTTCTTCCACGGGTTGATTCTAAGCAAACTTTAATCTTGAACCAAATCTGATCCCTAAGCCCTGTTCATCCTCTTAGGTAATAACCTTTCTTTCGAGTGCTTTTTTTAGATTAGAAAATTTAGCACGAGATTCGAGCTCGTGAATTTTCCTCATACCAAGGACAGTGGGAATCGTGTACCTAAATCGTTGATCTAGGTCGATCGGTGACGTATTGGTAGGCGAATGGAAAACTGGCCAAGCGTGGAGCTGGTGGCCCGGTGGTTTCCATGTGGAAGTGATGTTTAGGAGTTAGGAGATAAACGACTCGGTATGCCCCCTCGCATGCCGAACGGTGAGGAGAGGAAACATGAGAGAAGTAGTAGTCTGGTAAAGTGTCATCCGACATGGCCCGGTATGACTTGCCGAAGTACTCGACCGTACCGGTCGGTAGGGACGGAGGGAAGGAGTAAAATTGTTGCTAAGGATAGAATGTCGAGCGATGCGGCTCGACATAATTGCGGTTCGGCGTGTCTCGCCGCATGTTGAACGGTAATGATGGATGGTAGGAGAGTGGTGTACACATGTGTAACGACCCCGAAATTTAAATTTTATTTAAATTAATAATTAAATGGATTTTTGAATTAAATTGAGTAATTAAATAAATTTTTGGATAAAAATTTGTACATTTAATTAGAAAATTGGAGCGAGTTTCCCCGAATCCAAATTAAAATATATTTTATCATTTAAATTTAAATATTGTATATATCTGAATATATAAGTATTCGGGCATATACGAGTGAATTTGAAAATAGTTAATATATAGATATATTTTTGATTTGAAGTGTAAATAAATGATGATGATAATATTAAAGTAAAATAAAGATTTAAGTTAAAATAGAAGTAAATGTTTGAAATAGAATAAATTAGAAATTCAATTATATTGTAAAGTAATAAAATAACAAATACAAGTAACAAAGCAATATAAATAGTATAAACAACATTAAAACAAGAACAACGTAAACAAAACAAAAACACATTTAAAATGAAACAAACTAGCAGCCACCATTGTAAAACAAATATAACTACATATAAGCAAAACATAAAACAATAAAGTATATAGGCTGCAAAAGGAATACATTCAAACATTAACAAGTGATAAAACAAACAAATATAAGTATGAACACTTATAAAAGAAAGCAAACCTACAAATGATATTTAAAGTTAAACAACATTATATACATTCATATATAAACAAAGATCTGCCATACCAAAATCACCTCAGCCGAAGTCAAAATGAAATAAACAAAATAAAGCAAGTACAAGCAAGCATCTCTAGCCCATAACTCCAAGCAACTTCAACCATACCCTGTCAACTTCTCTCCTATATACCAACTCCTCAACATCAGTTCGTTCAAAACAACTAAGGCCTGAGAGAAAAAAAAATGAAGTGAATGTCATTTGTAAACAAAACAAGCATCTCAAATTTAAACATCAAAACAAATCAATGGAAAACCAGAGATATGTAGCAAGCTTCATCATCTTGCATGCATTCTTAGCAAGTTCAAGTATTTCAAGCATTCCAGTTTGATAAAAAAATTCAAGTTTTAAAATCAAAGACAAATGAAGGCAATTCCAAGTTTTAAAGTTTAAAAGCTTTTTCATTTTCAATGGTGCTCTGTCCATTTAAAAACCCAGGTGAGCAACTCTTCTTATTTACCTTTGAGTAAACATCATATGAAAGTTTAGTCAGCTAATTAGTGAATAATATATGTCTTTATATAAATATTTTTCTTCTTTGCTTAAACTCTGGGGGTATACAGATGTATATGCATTTTTTCTTAAAGTATCAAGTATTCAAGAATTCTCTGTTTATTTCGCAGAGTATATGACCACTAAAAAATTCAATATCTCACAATCTACTTAGAGTTATGATGTGATGTCAAAAGCAGAGTTGTGGATTAAAGTAAGAACTGTGATCTAAGAATAATTTCATGAAGTACAAACGTAGACCAGAGGAAAGATTTATATTTTCCAGAGAATGCTTAAAAAATGGGAAATTTTGGATTTAACAAATTATTGAATCATGTATATAATTTGAATCCTTAATAAAAATTAGGATTTTTAATGCAAGTTTGGTAATTTTTAATATCATGGTTGAAGAGCAGTTTGAATATGAAGAAGAATTGCATTTTTGCCAAATTCAGTTGATACGATAAATTTTGATTATTGAAATTTCGTATAAAGCAAGATTGAAGATGATTTATAACAGGAAAAATGCTAAAATAATTTTCGAATGCATAGATTTTGGGTTCGAGATCGAAGTAGGGTTTAAACTCGAAAGGTATACGGTCTGGAAAACGTGGTAGTTTCATCGTCACGAATTGACCGAGCTTCACGAGAACTTGGGGGATGATGGCGTGGGGTGTTGTCGTGCTAGGGCCGGATTTTCAGGGCGTCAGGTGGTCGTCGTTGGTGGGGCGAGGCGTTTAGGCTGATGGGTTTCGAGTTGCAGTTCGATGAAGAGGTGAGGTTTTTATTTCGAGTGTCTTCGATCGAACTGAGGTTCAATTTGGAATTGGCAAAGGTTTTTCGACTTGCTGGTGATCAAGGCGATCACCAGAATCGCGCCGAACCACCGTGCACGTGCACGGTGGTGATGATGTGTCAGTGGAAAGAAAATGGGGAGGACGTGGTTTCTGGAAAGAAAACTCGAAGCATTCGAGTGAAACCATCGGGGAGGTGACGAAGAGGTTTTAAGACTTGAAAGTTAAAAAGAAAAAAAACCAACAGAGATTTGAAAGGGAAGAGAAGAAGAAACAGAGAAGAAATATACGAGAGGAGAAGAGAGAGACTCGGGGAAGAGACGAAAAGGACCCGAGTATTACTCGAGTGAAAAATAGGGTTCGCTCGGGTTACTTTAAAAATGGGTTTAGCCCAAATTAAAATTCGAGTTGTACTGTTAAGTAAAATTTAGTGTTTATGAATAAGGACTCGGAAACATTTTGTTTCCTGTTTTAAACTTACCCAGATTTAAACTAAAATGAATTTGGCTTTAAAACTCCTTTAAATTTCTTTTATAAGGTATGTATTACTTTGACAAGTAATTATAAGGTTCACAAATTTGATTTAAACTTATAAAAATAAATTGGTATTTATTTTAAACCTTGAAAAAAAATGGATTGAATATAAATGTTTTCGATATATCTATAAGTGATAATGAAATAATTAGGATAAATTAATTAAAGGTAAATCAATGATTTAAAGAGTAATTGATCAAATTGATTGGTAACTAATTAATAATTATAATTGAACTTATAAGTAATTAATCTGATTTAAATAAATCAGATAATTAAATTGATTCCTACTTATGAATAATTGGATTCTATTGATTTGATTGTTTGATATCCCTGATATATGATGCTTTGTGATACATCCTGATTTATGTTGTACTGAACTGTAATTTCTATTTCTGTGATATATTACTATGTGAATATGAAACCCTTTGCCCGTAAAACGGCATTTGAATTTCGATGCGACAGGAAGTCGGATTCCAGTTGGTTATCCGAAACCCACATCGAATTGTAATAGTGAATCTTTGTGACTGATAAATTTATTTTATCTATGAATCTGTGAATGAAGATAAGCGTTATCGATTATACCGCTTATCGATATATCTGTGATGATTGATTGTGACGACCCGGAATTTTTGTATATTTGAAATGGGAATATTTAATTTATTTTAAATATTCGAAGGTTAAATTTTAAATTAATTTTCAAATATACAGTATTTATTGGATGATAGATTATTGAATTAGACAATTAAAAATTGGAGAAAATGTTGAATCGAGAGTTTTGAGCCAGTTAAAAATAATTTAAAGGCTTGTAAAATTTATATTGGTAATACTGAAGATAATAGAACTTTCAAAATTTGATTTCAGAGTATTTTGTTCAGTTTTGAAATTATATCGTTTGAATCGATATTTAAAAATAGCCTTCCGAGGCACAGTCTCGGAATTCGACGAAACCAGTTCCATTGGATCTGTAATATTGTATTATTATCGGATTTTAAATTTCATAGCATTTGGAGTGGTTGTGTGCGCGTATGATATAAAAACGCATTGGGAATTTTATCGAGACGATTTGAAATAATTTATATAATAAGTTGACTGGTCAAATTCATCGCACATCAGAGTTTTTCAATATCCCAAATCACTGTAACTAATAGAGCCTTCTCGAATGCAGTTTCCTTTCAAAACAAATCCAAGAAATAAAATCACGAATCTTCTTTCCTCATCAGTTCAAATCAAAACTTTATCCTTACACTTCAGAAAACACTGTAGTCGACTAATTCTATCTGTATCTTCTCGAATACACTTCCCTTTTTATTTATTGTCGCTCTTCATTGTGCAAAATCTTGTTCAAGGTATAAAATAAAAATCAATGGCCGAGTAAATCCTCTACTCGTTCGAAGAAAAAAAAAAGAAAAAAAAAAGAAACCGAGTTCTTCGAAATCAACGGCACATGCTTTCCCTTCTCTTTTCAAAAATTCGAAACAAACCCTCTCAGTAATAATAAGAAGTAAAACGAACTGCCGATTGAAGCCTATTTAAATCGCGTCCTTCCCCTCGTTTTTTCCTTTCCAGACCGAAGTCATTCGAAGTTAGTCGAGCTGCCCTTTGCTTCGACCCTAATCTTTTGAGCGAGAAGGGATGTTGATAGAGCATGGCGTGGCGATTTTCTTTGGCGAGCTCTGTCGAATAGTTTGGGCGAGGTCGGAGGTAGAGGGGTTCACATGAAAATTTAGGGCTTCGCTCTGTTGTGGGCTAGATTGGGAAGGGGTCGACTTTATTGTCGTGAGTGGTTTGGCTGCTGCAGTGGAAGCTGGTACTTCGATAATTAGGTTTGGGGGAGTGGAGCTCGTTCACGAGCAAGCTGAGAGTGGAATGTCGTGAGGTATGTTCAGGAAATAAATTATATATATATATATATAGAATATATATAACCCAGTTTTGGAATATATAGTAAGTATTAGGCAACTTGTTTTGAAATTTAATCTGATATATCCATAGATTAAGAAAAATTATTGGTTTAATTCAATTAAAATTATTAGTAAATTAAGTTTGTTAAGTGGAAATAAATTATGTAGTTAATTCGAGTGTTAATAAAATCATTAGTTAATTAAATTAAATTTAGCAAACGAAAATTGTTTGTTCGATTTATTCGAATATTACTAAAACCTTATAATGTCTTTACAAGGTCAAAATCTAAAAGAAAACAAGTCGGGATTTGGATGGGAATTGCAAAAATCAAAGGTGAGTTAATCTCACTCAGTTAAATTATAATTTAAATTTAATTGGTTAAATTTAAATATTGATGGATGATTGAATTGATTGATTTGATGGATTTGATTGATATGGTATATAGTAGTATATAGCAATATATACATATTGGCATATGTATATATTGGAGTTGTTGATATTCCCGCATTATATAGCGGATGAGACCCTATGCGCCGCACAATAGCGGATGATTTTATATAAAACCCATATACCGCGATATTCCACTTTGAAGTGAAATTGGTATTGTGCTAACATCTGTGGATGCAGGGAAACAGGTTGGAGGGATCCAACTGGATTCCTCAAAATATTTAATTTTGTTTAAATATTCTGTGATATGATTGTTGATATCCTGTGATGATTTATATTGGATAATCTGGTTGGATTGAATTTCCCAGTATAATGAGTTATCAAAAGCAATTGAATTGGATTTTTGGAAAGAAATAAAAGAGTAAAATTTAAGTTAAGTAATTCTAGTGAATTCGAATAAATTAAATATGGAAAAGAAGAATTTTAAATAAACAGAGAATATTGAATTTAAAGAATACTTATGTGATATTATTTAAAGGAATAAATAATTTATTTTAATTCAATGTTTAAATGTAATTAAAAAGAAAGAAGGAATTTGGTAAAATCTGAAACCTGTGTTTCGATTCAAAGATTTTAAATCATAATGAGAAATAAAATCTGGAAGTTAATGAATTTGGAAATAAATGGATTAAGTAAGGAAATTTATTTCAAAGTAAAATAAATTGGGAAATCAATTATAAATTGATTCAAATACTTTGGGATTTGAAATTTAAAGAGGAATGAGATTTTGAAGATATAAACTGGGTTTATAAAGTGAAATGGAATATCAGTGGATATTAGAAAATATAAATTCAAGGTGGGAATTTATAAAAGGATATGGATTTGGTTTAAAAATAAATGTTGATTTATTTTTAAAAGATGGGAATGAGAAGTGTATTTCTCTGGATAGCCAAGTACGTTTTCCTAAGTAAGTATGTTTTAAAAAGCATGTTTTAGGAAATTTGTTTTTTTAAAATGTTAATTTCCTAAGTAAGTATTTTCAAAAATATACTATTGTAGTAATTATATAAAAGTGATTTGCTATTATGTTTTAAAAGGAGAAATTTAGTTTATATTTATAAAGTGGTTTATTTTAAAGTATGTATTTTTAATAAAGCATTAAAGTAGTTTTATCATTTCAATGATATAAAGCATATTTATGGTAAAGTGTTTTTAAATTATTTTTAAATCTAAATATTTTGTACTTGGTGATTCAGTGGAAATAATTATTTGGGAAATGTATTCCGTAAGCGGAAACTGTTTGAAATTGTTTTCAAATGAGCTTTGAAAATTTGAAAATATATCTTGGAAAGATATTTGGGCAAATAAATAATGTGGAAAATTATTTATTGTGTGATGGTTGCTTGTGGATGTTAATTGATAGTTAAATAACCGACTATCAATATTGGCCAAATGCGTTGATCGTTTCGAAGAGACCGGGATCGAGTTTCCGTATACCAGGATTCTAGGTCTGGAGACTCGAATACCACTTCGATCCGGTTTGTACGTTTCGTGTAACGTGTTTGGAGTCGAAGATGGAGCAGTGAAGTGCAAGGGCTAGTCGCTACTAATCCTGAGAATATTTCCAAAATGGATGTAGTAGGAATAGTGCCTTCGGTTCCGTTCGAACCCGGGACGGACTTGTATGGACGAATGCTTTCGTGACATCGTCAGGTGGACGATGGGCATTCTAAGGGATATGTTCTGAAAAAGGTATCGTTTAGCCTCAAGCCTCATCAACCGGGAATGACTGAAAATCAGGGGTTATGCAGCAAGGCTTCGTGGGTAGCACCCACTTGAGAGTAAGGTCATCCCTGTCTAGATGTCCCTTTTATTTCGGCTTAGTGGTGCGGTTGCTGATCCCAACCGTGGGGTGATTTTATTTGGAATTATCCAGTAAGGGATGATTCCGGCCTTGTGTTGTAGGGGAGCGGGCGTACTCCTCGGTACTGTGATCTAGGCCACGTACTGTGACAGGTGGTACCCCAGTGCCTAGTCATTCGTTGGAAATCCATTCTCCCTACGTGCCTTGTACGAGTTTTGTTTGTATTACCCACTTTGTGGCTAGTATGCCGGAATTTAATAGATGTAACAATTTCGGCTATTTTAATAAGTATTTGTAAATAGACACTATTATAATATCAGAGGATTTTTATAAAAAGTGTTTTAGCTATCGTAAGGTAAAAACCCGACATGTTTATTTGTGGCGTGGTCTTACGAGATGCTTTTATTTTCAAAAGGATTTTTGAAACTTTAATAATCAATTTGAGTGTGATTTTCTCACGCTGGTATTCCAGACTGACTCGGGTGTTGTTTTATATAATGCTCGGGTCAGACCGAGATAAACAGGTTCAGGATATGATGCTGTGGAGCTCAGGAGACGAGCTGGATGACGATACGTACTCTCGTACTTGCTATTATTTTTCCGCTGTGTATTCAGTTGTATGTTATGGATGTTGATGTACTCTGATGATGTATTCTGATGATGTATTGTATAAACAGATATAGTTTTGATTTGTGTAAAGATCTGTTGATATATATTATATTTTATTCCGCTGCGATGTGAGATTCTGTTGTTGATTTTCCGTTTCTTCTTCTTCTACCTCTTCTTCTTTAACACAAATGGTTCGATTTTCCGGGACTGGAAAGTCGGGTCGTTACAGTGGTATCAGAGCTTAGGCTGGCGACAACCTTGGCTCTGGTGGGAATTTTGAGAGTATTAATAGATATGAGCACGTATTTGTTAGTGAATATAAAATTGTTTTATATTGTGTTGATTGGTTTATTGAGTAGTTTATGGATTCTGGTCGATGTGTGGGACGCCACAACATTGATAGGGATCTCTAAACGCTTGTATAGAACAATTCGACACAGTATTGTTTTAAAGTAGGGTAAATGAAATAATTTTACCCAAATTATTTTTGTATAAAAAGAAACGTTTTGTAAACTATTCTAGTTAATATATATATGGTTGTTTGGATGTTAGAAGTGATAATATGGAATTATTATCATTAATATATGGAAACTTAACTAGAAATTGAAATTTATAACCAAAGCAAAGAATAAAATTTTATAATAAAATAAAATTTGAGATATAGATTACAAATGTAATTTATAAAATTGAAATAAACTTCATATACAAATGAGATTTGTACTTTAAAATAGAATTCCAGAGAAATGTGGAAAATAAATCGGAATGGATTTTAAGTTTGGAATTTTGGGAAAGGTTTGAAATTCCTTGAGATTTGGAAATAGTTTTCAAAGAGTTTGAGGAAATAATAAGTGGTATTATTTCAGGAATATTTTAGGGTGAGTTTGGAATCTGGAAAGATTTGAAATTTAAAAATATTTGAAATGTTTTAAAGAGATAAAAGCATTTAATTCTCTTTCGGTCGCTGGGAAATAATTTCGGTGATGACTGCAGCATCATCGATGTTCATTTTCGAGTTTCCAAAGAGAAATTGCTACCAAACCGTGTTAAATTGGGATTGTTTGCAAAACTGGATTTGGTTTTGAAATTCAAAGAGATAGCTGAATATACAAAAGGAGTTTGGATGTGATTGATTTCAAAAGTGATTTTGAAATTTTGGGAAATTGTTAAAAACTCTGGAATCTTATTTTAATTGTTTATAGAAAAACAAATAAAAAGAAATAAATATACTTGACTAAATTTAATGTATAATCCGGAATAAAGAGTAAAATGTGAATGGGATTGCTTTTAATGGATTGAAGTGATGAAATAAACCAAATATTAGGTATAAATTGGAATAAATTACTTAATGGAGTAATGGATTATGGAAATAGAACCTTAATTGGCTGAAAGAAAGTTGATTTTGTAATTTGGATATGAAATGGGAAATGAACTTAGATTAAGTAGAAATTATTAATTGCAATCCGAGATAAAATACTAACAAATCGAATGTGGATGATATAAATAAAGCTCGACACATATATTTTGGATGCTGTTAAGTGAAATAAATTGGAACAAAATTAACTTAAGTGTGAATGAACTCAAGTATAAATAAATGGAATATGACCTTGAAATATTATCCAAATGAGTTTGGGTTATAGAATTTAAATATTTTAAATAGAAATTGAATTGTGAATTAATAAAATTGGGTAGTGAATTAAAAATGAATAGTAGAATCAGAATTTGAGTTATTAATTAAAATTCGACTTGGAGTATCAACACATTAAATATAAGTGGAAATGTGTTAAACAAAAATGAAAATTTGAATTAAAATAGTGATGGCTTGTATTGCAAACGAAAATTCAAGTGGGTATGAATGAAAATGGCCTTGGATATTATTCAATGAACGGAATATTGAATTTAGAATTAAAAAGGGACAAATTGAATGAATTGGTGCAAACTGCAATGAAAATGAACTTAAGTTGTTAACTTAAGTAAATGTTGGATGAAGACTGTACTCAAATCGAGGTGTTGAAATCAATTGAGAATTAATTATTGAATGAAATAGCCTGGATTGTTTTCGAGATAAATAAATGGATGTGAATAAATTAAATGGAATGGGTTGAGTATTGTTTGGAAGAAAAAATGGGAATAAGGGTCGAAACATTTCATATGTGCTTATGGAAGTATATAACATGCATTGTTTGTAGAATCCATGTTTTAGCAATTTAAATTTTAGTGAAATGTAAATAAACTTTGTATATTTGGCACTTACATGTTGTAATTGAGTTAGTACAGGTTCAGGGAAGTCGGTTGGCTGAATCTGATGGCACAACATGCTAAAATAAATAACCGCTTTGCTTTAAAAATGCTAAAATAAGGTACGCTTACGCAAAAATTCAAAATAGGAGATATGAACTGCATATATTGATATATATTGTGATTTCCGGCCTGAGGCCGATGTATATATATATTTGTGCATCCTGCGATATTGCAGAAGTCCCTCCGTACAAAGGAGACTTTGCCAAAATTTTCCGTAAATTTTGGGAGTTAGAAATTTTTTGAAATTTTTGAAAATTTTCATTAACGATAAATGATTTAAATTTGTTATGCAAATGAAATTGAAACTGGATATTGAAATCTAATTCAAATGTGAATGTAAGGTGAAGTGAAATCGAAGGAACTAAAGAAGTGAAGTTTGCGGATAAACTATTAATCGAAATTTAAAATTAATTAGTAAGTGCAACTAATTAAATATTCGAGTGGAAGCCAAATTGAAATCAAATGGAATTGTAAAGACAAAAGTAAATAGAAATGGATACGAACTTCAATAATGAAGTGAAAATAAGTATAAGCAGTATGTAAAATATTTATATTGAACTTAAGGAATATGGTGAGATTCTTAAGTAATTTGGTATTGAGGGAAGTTATTCTAGATGAATAATTGAATGACAATTAAAATTTGGAGTTGTGAAATGAGAAAATTGTGGATAAGTGAATGTAATCAAACTGAAGGTGAATAAAAAGGAAATTGATATAATTGATAATCAATTGGGCTAATTACGTAAGGTGTACGTATATTATTTTATTCGCATAGCTATTTGATCCAGATGTCGAGCATAGAATTTCGAGGTAGTTATACCGATCTGAGTTAGGATTTTTTTCACTCGATTTTCGAAGGCGAACCTGGATATGGATTGTTGATTGATTCTGGTAATTCTCTATCATAGTTTGTGGCTATGCAAGGAGAATAACGGTTTCTGATCAAGAAACCAGATCTAAGTCCGCACTAGGAAGTCGGGTGGACAATACTAGTTTGGAAGTGGAATTGTGTGATCGAGTGAGCGATCAAATGTGATATTGCGTACGGGTGATATATATACATCGTACGGGCTTAAGTAAAACAAATATTGTAAATTTGTAAAGAAAAGTATAAAATGACTTTGGAATTGTGATTGAATGTTATTGCTTAGTAGTATATACAGGTGTATAAAAGAAATGGATAAATTGGGATTTTTGATTTTTGAAGATAAAATTTAATGGCCCGACAAAAGGTATGTATTTGAATTTCTATATGAAATTTGATTGGGTTTTGGATCCAGCCACTTGGCTTTTTGTTTCTTTTTGAGATTGGGAGGCCGTAGAGCCATTTTGTAGTAGTACCGAGCTAGCCGCGCAAAGGAGACGCTGGCGAAATTTTTCGAAAATTTAGGGAGTTAGAAAAATTTTGATAAGTAAATTTTGAATTCAAATTTAAATTTGAATGGATAAGTAGGTGGTATGGGTTGAACTTATGAATAAGTTTGGGAAGTTAAAGGATGATTAGTGTATCATTAATAAAAGAAGACTTTGGAAAGTTGTTAAAACTGTTTGAATTTGGGAAATAGTTAATGGGTATTGGATCATTCTTCCTAACTGGTAATTTCGGGGACGAAATTCTTTTAAGGGGGGAGGAATGTGACGACCCGGAATTTTTGTATATTTGAAATGGGAATATTTAATTTATTTTAAATATTCGAAGGTTAAATTTTAAATTAATTTTCAAATATACAGTATTTATTGGATGATAGATTATTGAATTAGACAATTAAAAATTGAATAAAATGTTGAATCGAGAGTTTTGAGCCAGTTAAAAATAATTTAAAGGCTTGTAAAATTTATATTGGTAATACTAAAGATAATAGAACTTTCAAAATTTGATTTCAGAGTATTTTGTTCAGTTTTGAAATTATATCGTTTGAATCGATATTTAAAAATAGCCTTCCGAGGCACAGTCTCGGAATTCGACGAAACTAGTTCCATTGGATCTGTAATATTGTATTATTATCGGATTTTAAATTTCGTAGCATTTGGAGTGGTTGTGTGCGCGTATGATATAAAAACGCATTGGGAATTTTATCGAGACGATTTGAAATAATTTATATAATAAGTTGACTGGTCAAATTCATCGCACATCAGAGTTTTTCAATATCCCAAATCACTGTAACTAATAGAGCCTTCTCGAATGCAGTTTCCTTTCAAAACAAATCCAAGAAATAAAATCACGAATCTTCTTTCCTCATCAGTTCAAATCAAAACTTTATCCTTACACTTCAGAAAACACTGTAGTCGACTAATTCTATCTGTATCTTCTCGAATACACTTCCCTTTTTATTTATTGTCGCTCTTCATTGTGCAAAAGCTTGTTCAAGGTATAAAATAAAAATCAATGGCCGAGTAAATCCTCTACTCGTTCGAAGAAAAAAAAGAAAAAAAAAGAAACCGAGTTCTTCGAAATCAACGGCACATGCTTTCCCTTCTCTTTTCAAAAATTCGAAACAAACCCTCTCAGTAATAATAAGAAGTAAAACGAACTGCCGATTGAAGCCTATTTAAATCGCGTCCTTCCCCTCGTTTTTTCCTTTCCAGACCGAAGTCATTCGAAGTTAGTTGAGCTGCCCTTTGCTTCGACCCTAATCTTTTGAGCGAGAAGGGATGTTGATAGAGCATGGCGTGGCGATTTTCTTTGGCGAGCTCTGTCGAATAGTTTGGGCGAGGTCGGAGGTAGAGGGGTTCACATGAAAATTTAGGGCTTCGCTCTGTTGTGGGCTAGATTGGGAAGGGGTCGACTTTATTGTCGTGAGTGGTTTGGCTGCTGCAGTGGAAGCTGGTGTTTCGATAATTAGGTTTGGGGGAGTGGAGCTCGTTCACGAGCAAGCTGAGAGTGGAATGTCGTGAGGTATGTTCAGGAAATAAATTATATATATATATATAGAATATATATAACCCAGTTTTGGAATATATAGTAAGTATTAGGCAACTTGTTTTGAAATTTAATCTGATATATCCATAGATTAAGAAAAATTATTGGTTTAATTCAATTAAAATTATTAGTAAATTAAGTTTGTTAAGTGGAAATAAATTGTGTAGTTAATTCGAGTGTTAATAAAATCATTAGTTAATTAAATTAAATTTAGCAAATGAAAATTGTTTGTTCGATTTATTCAAATATTACTAAAACCTTATAATGTCTTTACAAGGTCAAAATCTAAAAGAAAACAAGTCGGGATTTGGATGGGAATTGCAAAAATCAAAGGTGAGTTAATCTCACTCAGTTAACTTATAATTTAAATTTAATTGGTTAAATTTAAATATTGATGGATGATTGAATTGATTGATTTGATGGATTTGATTGATATGGTATATAGTAGTATATAGCAATATATACATATTGGCATATGTATATATTGGAGTTGTTGATATTCCCGCATTATATAGCGGATGAGACCCTATGCGCCGCACAATAGCGGATGATTTTATATAAAACCCATATACCGCGATATTCCACTTTGAAGTGAAATTGGTATTGTGCTAACATCTGTGGATGCAGGGAAACAAGTTGGAGGGATCCAACTGGATTCCTCAAAATATTTAATTTTGTTTAAATATTCTGTGATATGATTGTTGATATCCTGTGATGATTTATATTGGATAATCTGGTTGGATTGAATTTCCCAGTATAATGAGTTATCAAAAGCAATTGAATTGGATTTTTGGAAAGAAATAAAAGAGTAAAATTTAAGTTAAGTAATTCTAGTGAATTCGAATAAATTAAATATGGAAAAGAAGAATTTTAAATAAACAGAGAATATTGAATTTAAAGAAAACTTATGTGATATTATTTAAAGGAATAAATAATTTATTTTAATTCAATGTTTAAATGTAATTAAAAAGAAAGAAGGAATTTGGTAAAATCTGAAACCTGTGTTTCGATTCAAAGATTTTAAATCATAATGAGAAATAAAATCTGGAAGTTAATGAATTTGGAAATAAATGGATTAAGTAAGGAAATTTATTTCAAAGTAAAATAAATTGGGAAATCAATTATAAATTGATTCAAATACTTTGGGATTTGAAATTTAAAGAGGAATGAGATTTTGAAGATATAAACTGGGTTTATAAAGTGAAATGGAATATCAGTGGATATTAGAAAATATAAATTCAAGGTGGGAATTTATAAAAGGATATGGATTTGGTTTAAAAATAAATGTTGATTTATTTTTAAAAGATGGGAATGAGAAGTGTATTTCTCTGGATAGCCAAGTACGTTTTCCTAAGTAAGTATGTTTTAAAAAGCATGTTTTAGGAAATTTGTTTTTTTAAAATGTTAATTTCCTAAGTAAGTATTTTCAAAAATATACTATTGTAGTAATTATATAAAAGTGATTTGCTATTATGTTTTAAAAGGAGAAATTTAGTTTATATTTATAAAGTGGTTTATTTTAAAGTATGTATTTTTAATAAAGCATTAAAGTAGTTTTATCATTTCAATGATATAAAGCATATTTATGGTAAAGTGTTTTTAAATTATTTTTAAATCTAAATATTTTGTACTTGGTGATTCAGTGGAAATAATTATTTGGGAAATGTATTCCGTAAGCGGAAACTGTTTGAAATTGTTTTCAAATGAGCTTTGAAAATTTGAAAATATATCTTGGAAAGATATTTGGGCAAATAAATAATGTGGAAAATTATTTATTGTGTGATGGTTGCTTGTGGATGTTAATTGATAGTTAAATAACCGACTATCAATATTGGCCAAATGCGTTGATCGTTTCGAAGAGACCGGGATCGAGTTTCCGTATACCAGGATTCTAGGTCTGGAGACTCGAATACCACTTCGATCCGGTTTGTACGTTTCGTGTAACGTGTTTGGAGTCGAAGATGGAGCAGTGAAGTGCAAGGGCTAGTCGCTACTAATCCTGAGAATATTTCCAAAATGGATGTAGTAGGAATAGTGCCTTCGGTTCCGTTCGAACCCGGGACGGACTTGTATGGACGAATGCTTTCGTGACATCGTCAGGTGGACGATGGGCATTCTAAGGGATATGTTCTGAAAAAGGTATCGTTTAGCCTCAAGCCTCATCAACCGAGAATGACTGAAAATCAGGGGTTATGCAGCAAGGCTTCGTGGGTAGCACCCACTTGAGAGTAAGGTCATCCCTGTCTAGATGTCCCTTTTATTTCGGCTTAGTGGTGCGGTTGCTGATCCCAACCGTGGGGTGATTTTATTTGGAATTATCCAGTAAGGGATGATTCCGGCCTTGTGTTGTAGGGGAGCGGGCGTACTCCTCGGTACTGTGATCTAGGCCACGTACTGTGACAGGTGGTACCCCAGTGCCTAGTCATTCGTTGGAAATCCATTCTCCCTACGTGCCTTGTACGAGTTTTGTTTGTATTACCCACTTTGTGGCTAGTATGCCGGAATTTAATAGATGTAACAATTTCGGCTATTTTAATAAGTATTTGTAAATAGACACTATTATAATATCAAAGGATTTTTATAAAAAGTGTTTTAGCTATCGTAAGGTAAAAACCCGACATGTTTATTTGTGGCGTGGTCTTACGAGATGCTTTTATTTTCAAAAGGATTTTTGAAACTTTAATAATCAATTTGAGTGTGATTTTCTCACGCTGGTATTCCAGACTGACTCGGGTGTTGTTTTATATAATGCTCGGGTCAGACCGAGATAAACAGGTTCAGGATATGATGCTGTGGAGCTCAGGAGACGAGCTGGATGACGATACGTACTCTCGTACTTGCTATTATTTTTCCGCTGTGTATTCAGTTGTATGTTATGGATGTTGATGTACTCTGATGATGTATTCTGATGATGTATTGTATAAACAGATATAGTTTTGATTTGTGTAAAGATCTGTTGATATATATTATATTTTATTCCGCTGCGATGTGAGATTCTGTTGTTGATTTTCTGTTTCTTCTTCTTCTACCTCTTCTTCTTTAACACAAATGGTTCGATTTTCCGGGACTGGAAAGTCGGGTCGTTACAGTGGTATCAGAGCTTAGGCTGGCGACAACCTTGGCTCTGGTGGGAATTTTGAGAGTATTAATAGATATGAGCACGTATTTGTTAGTGAATATAAAATTGTTTTATATTGTGTTGATTGGTTTATTGAGTAGTTTATGGATTCTGGTCGATGTGTGGGACGCCACAACATTGATAGGGATCTCTAAACGCTTGTATAGAACAATTCGACACAGTATTGTTTTAAAGTAGGGTAAATGAAATAATTTTACCCAAATTATTTTTGTATAAAAAGAAACGTTTTGTAAACTATTCTAGTTAATATATATATGGTTGTTTGGATGTTAGAAGTGATAATATGGAATTATTATCATTAATATATGGAAACTTAACTAGAAATTGAAATTTATAACCAAAGCAAAGAATAAAATTTTATAATAAAATAAAATTTGAGATATAGATTACAAATGTAATTTATAAAATTGAAATAAACTTCATATACAAATGAGATTTGTACTTTAAAATAGAATTCCAGAGAAATGTGGAAAATAAATCGGAATGGATTTTAAGTTTGAATTTTGGGAAAGGTTTGAAATTCCTTGAGATTTGGAAATAGTTTTCAAAGAGTTTGAGGAAATAATAAGTGGTATTATTTCAGGAATATTTTAGGGTGAGTTTGGAATCTGGAAAGATTTGAAATTTAAAAATATTTGAAATGGTTTAAAGAGATAAAAGCATTTAATTCTCTTTCGGTCGCTGGGAAATAATTTCGGTGATGACTGCAGCATCATCGATGTTCATTTTCGAGTTTCCCAAGAGAAATTGCTACCAAACCGTGTTAAATTGGGATTGTTTGCAAAACTGGATTTGGTTTTGAAATTCAAAGAGATAGCTGAATATACAAAAGGAGTTTGGATGTGATTGATTTCAAAAGTGATTTTGAAATTTTGGGAAATTGTTAAAAACTCTGGAATCTTATTTTAATTGTTTATAGAAAAACAAATAAAAAGAAATAAATATACTTGACTAAATTTAATGTATAATCCGGAATAAAGAGTAAAATGTGAATGGGATTGCTTTTAATGGATTGAAGTGATGAAATAAACCAAATATTAGGTATAAATTGGAATAAATTACTTAATGGGGTAATGGATTATGGAAATAGAACCTTAATTGGCTGAAAGAAAGTTGATTTTGTAATTTGGATATGAAATGGGAAATGAACTTAGATTAAGTAGAAATTATTAATTGCAATCCGAGATAAAATACTAACAAATCGAATGTGGATGATATAAATAAAGCTCGACACATATATTTTGGATGCTATTAAGTGAAATAAATTGGAACAAAATTAACTTAAGTGGAATGAACTCAAGTATAAATAAATGGAATATGACCTTGAAATATTATCCAAATGAGTTTGGGTTATAGAATTTAAATATTTTAAATAGAAATTGAATTGTGAATTAATAAAATTGGGTAGTGAATTAAAAATGAATAGTAGAATCAGAATTTGAGTTATTAATTAAAATTCGACTTGGAGTATCAACACATTAAATATAAGTGGAAATGTGTTAAACAAAAATGAAAATTTGAATTAAAATAGTGATGGCTTGTATTGCAAACGAAAATTCAAGTGGGTATGAATGAAAATGGCCTTGGATATTATTCAATGAACGGAATATTGAATTTAGAATTAAAAAGGGACAAATTGAATGAATTGGTGCAAACTGCAATGAAAATGAACTTAAGTTGTTAACTTAAGTAAATGTTGGATGAAGACTGTACTCAAATCGAGGTGTTGAAATCAATTGAGAATTAATTATTGAATGAAATAGCCTGGATTGTTTTCGAGCTAAATAAATGGATGTGAATAAATTAAATGGAATGGGTTGAGTATTGTTTGGAAGAAAAAATGGGAATAAGGGTCGAAACATTTCATATGTGCTTATGGAAGTATATAACATGCATTGTTTGTAGAATCCATGTTTTAGCAATTTAAATTTTAGTGAAATGTAAATAAACTTTGTATATTTGGCACTTACATGTTGTAATTGAGTTAGTACAGGTTCAGGGAAGTCGGTTGGCTGAATCTGATGGCACAACATGCTAAAATAAATAACCGCTTTGCTTTAAAAATGCTAAAATAAGGTACGCTTACGCAAAAATTCAAAATAGGAGATATGAACTGCATATATTAATAATTATAATTGAACTCATAAGTAATTAATCTGATTTAAATAAATCAGATAATTAAATTGATTCCTACTTATGAATATTTGGATTCTATTGATTTGATTGTTTGATATCCCTGATATATGATGCTTTGTGATACATCCTGATTTATGTTGTACTGAACTGTAATTTCTATTTCTGTGATATATTACTATGTGAATATGAAACCCTTTGCCCGTAAAACGGCATTTGATTTCGATGCGACAGGGAGTCGGATTCCAGTTGGTTATCCGAAACCCACATCGAATTGTAATAGTGAATCTTTGTGACTGATAAATTTATTTTATCTATGAATCTGTGAATGAAGATAAGCGTTATCGATTATACCGCTTATCGATATATCTGTGATGATTGATGTTGCACTATTGTGTGTTAAACCCCTGGACTACACTCTTACACACACAAATATGGATTTCACGTGGAAATCTGTTAAATCACAGATAATTTAAATTTGATGATTTTGAAATTGAATTTCTAATTTCAATTGATTTTGAAAATTAGAAATTTGGGTTTAAATGTGAAAACTTTTTGAAATGCAATTTCAAAGATAAAAGTTATTTTGAATAACTTAATTGAGTTTTGAAATTTAAATAATTTGATTTAAATTTAAATGCAAGATTTGAAATTGAATCCTACGATTTGAAACTAGGGATTAAAGATGTTATACCCGTTATAAAAAGGGTTAAACTATTTTAACAGTATTGATTTTGGGAATGTGAATATAATTCAAGAGTTTTTAACTCGTGTAAATATAATTGGATTTTTCTGAAACGAAAACTATTTGTTTTCAAATAATAACAGCTTTCATATAAGAAGTGAACTTCCAATTTGAGTTGAAAGGTTTCAAATTTAAAATGAAATTGAAATGTTTTGAAAGGCTATGAATGAAATTGTTTTGAAAACTATGAACTGAATCTGTTTATTTTTAACAGATTTAAAATGATGATTTGTTTAATCCAATTGAAATGAAATTGTTTTGAAAGCTATAAGTTAAATCTTGATTTGAAGATTTAACGAGTTAATCCAATTGAAATGGAAATTATTTTGAAACCTATGAATGTGTCTTTGTGAATGGGGTTAACTTTGTGAAATAAATCTTTTTGTTTAAAGATTTGAAAACGGTAATTTGTTTTAACCATTCGAATGAAACGTTTTGGACTTTAAGCTGTGATTTAATTGAAATCCCATTATCCATATGATTTCTAATAATTGCGCTCATTATTCGGGTTAGCCGGGAAAAGACATTTGTGTCATATAACCCATTCCGAATAATGATACGTCGTATATGGATCGCATTTGCTATATTACAGCATGATAGGGGGTTCTCGCTTCGCGGTTTGGTGGCGAACGGGGGACTCTTACCCCTACATGTCCCTGAGAGGGATGGGTTGGTTAGGCGAAGGCCGTGACAGTCGAGAGGCTGGCCGTAAAAGTAAATGCGAGGTGCCAATGTAAGCCATTTGTTTTTAAAGTTAAACTGTTTTTGTTGCTCACACCAGTCCCATGACTGATCCGGAGTTTATTGTTTCTTTCCTAAACTCTGGATGCTCAAAATTTTCTACACGAGCAGTCTAGAGTTGGGTTTTTCAGATATTCAGATTTAGTAGATTATCTGGAGCTAGTTCAGTCTTTGGATCGGACTGCACTTGCTTATCTTTGTGCCTCGTTATTGGGAGTTCGAGCTATTTATGGATTGGCGCTTTGAAGATGGAGATTATCCGCTGCTGATGTTATCGTTTTCTTTTCCGCTGCTATTTGTTGTATCATATCTCTGATGTATATAGATATTCATTGTATCATCATTGTATCTGGATATTGTATCAGATATTGTATATCTATATTCTTTTATTTCGGCTGTGTTGTTTACTTAATGTTGTTATAAGCTCCGGCGACTCGGATTTGAACGGTCGAATCTACGGCATTCGAATACGATGTAAAGTATGGATGTTGATTTTCGAGCGGGAAAAATTCGTTATCGTTACATTTGGTATCAGAGCTAAGGTTGAACTTTAGCTCAGGAGTATAACACATTAAGTAGCTCATTAGAGATAGGGTGAAGTAAACTCTAGAATGAGTATATCCCTAAGATATCCGTTTGAACGTCTCAGTAAATTCTCTTACTATCCACTAATAGTGAGTATGAGTGCAAGAAGAGGACGAGATAGGGGACAAGGGAATACGACTACAAATGGTTAATACCCTGCAACAGTGGAAATAATTTTCTCTATCAATATTCTTTGATTCGTTTCCAAATTCTTTTTATTTCTTCGTATCAGCTACAAGAAGAAGTTTCGGTGTGATGATGGCTTTACGAATCGTTGTAGAAAATCCTTACTTCGTATTTCATCGGTTTCTTATCAGCTTTTCGTTGAATTAAACCTTAATGAATTTGAAATTGGAAATTTAAATTCGAGTTAAATTGATTAATAGAATATGAAGCTAAAATTGAATTAAATCGATAAAACGATTTTGTTTAAAACCAAATTTGAAATTCTATAGTAATTTCTTTTGAATACCAAAGTCCGTAGAGGGACAAATTGGTTTATATTTTAGATATTCCGACTTGAATTTGGAATTCATATCTTAAGTTTGAGGGATTATAGGAGATCGAATCTATCTATCTCTGCGTTGTTTTCGTGCCTGCGAATTTCGAGGACGAAATTCTTTTAAGGGGGGAAGTTTGTAACGACCCCGAAACTTAAATTTTATTTAAATTAATAATTAAATGGATTTTTGAATTAAATTGAGTAATTAAATAAATTTTTGGATAAAAATTTGTACATTTAATTAGAAAATTGGAGCGAGTTTCCCCGAATCCAAATTAATATATATTTTATCATTTAAATTTAAATATTGTATATATTTGAATATATAAGTATTCGGGCATATACGAGTGAATTTGAAAATAGTTAATATATAGATATATTTTTGATTTGAAGTGTAAATAAATGATGATGATAATATTAAAGTAAAATAAAGATTTAAGTTAAAATAGAAGTAAATGTTTGAAATAGAATAAATTAGAAATTCAATTATATTGTAAAGTAATAAAATAACAAATACAAGTAACAAAGCAATATAAATAGTATAAACAACATTAAAACAAGAACAAAGTAAACAAAACAAAAACACATTTAAAATGAAACAAACTAGCAGCCACCATTGTAAAACAAATATAACTACATATAAGCAAAACATAAAACAATAAAGTATATAGGCTGCAAAAGGAATACATTCAAACATTAACAAGTGATAAAACAAACAAATATAAGTATGAACACTTATAAAAGAAAGCAAACCTACAAATGATATTTAAAGTTAAACAACATTATATACATTCATATATAAACAAAGATCTGCCATACCAAAATCACCTCAGCCGAAGTCAAAATGAAATAAACAAAATAAAGCAAGTACAAGCAAGCATCTCTAGCCCATAACTCCAAGCAACTTCAGCCATACCCTGTCAACTTCTCTCCTATATACCAACTCCTCAACATCAGTTCGTTCAAAACAACTAAGGCCTGAGAGAAAAAAAAATGAAGTGAATGTCATTTGTAAACAAAACAAGCATCTCAAATTTAAACATCAAAACAAATCAATGGAAAACCAGATATATGTAGCAAGCTTCATCATCTTGCATGCATTCTTAGCAAGTTCAAGTATTTCAAGCATTCCAGTTTGATAAAAAAATTCAAGTTTTAAAATCAAAGACAAATGAAGGCAATTCCAAGTTTTAAAGTTTAAAAGCTTTTTCATTTTCAATGGTGCTCTGTCCATTTAAAAACCCAGGTGAGCAACTCTTCTTATTTACCTCTGAGTAAACATCATATGAAAGTTTAGTCAGCTAATTAGTGAATAATATATGTCTTTATATAAATATTTTTCTTCTTTGCTTAAACTCTGGGGGTATACAGATGTATATGCATTTTTTCTTAAAGTATCAAGTATTCAAGAATTCTCTGTTTATTTCGCAGAGTATATGACCACTAAAAAATTCAATATCTCACAATCTACTTAGAGTTATGATGTGATGTTAAAAGCAGAGTTGTGGATTAAAGTAAGAACTGTGATCTAAGAATAATTTCATGAAGTACAAACGTATACCAGAGGAAAGATTTATATTTTTCCAGAGAATACTTAAAAAATGGGAAATTTTGGATTTAACAAATTATTGAATCATGTATATAATTTGAATCCTTAATAAAAATTAGGATATTTAATGCAAGTTTGGTAATTTTTAATATCATGGTTGAAGAGCAGTTTAAATATGAAGAAGAATTGCATTTTTGCCAAATTCAGTTGATACGATAAATTTTGATTATTGAAATTTCGTATAAAGCAAGATTGAAGATGATTTATAACAGGAAAAATGCTAAAATAATTTTCGAATGCATAGATTTTGGGTTCAAGATCGAAGTAGGGTTTAAACTCGAAAGGTATACGGTCTGGAAAACGTGGTAGTTTCGTCGTCACGAATTGACCGTGCTTCACGAGAACTTGGGGGATGATGGCGTGGGGTGTTGTCGTGCTAGGGCCGGAGTTTCAGGGCGTCAGGTGGTCGTCGTTGGTGGGGCGAGGCGTTTAGGCTGATGGGTTTCGAGTTGCAGTTCGATGAAGAGGTGAGGTTTTTATTTCGAGTGTCTTCGATCGAACTGAGGTTCGATTTGGAATTGGCAAAGGTTTTTCGACTTGCTGGTGATCAAGGCGATCACCAGAATCGCGCCGAACCACCGTGCATGTGCACGGTGGTGATGATGTGTCAGTGGAAAGAAAATGGGGAGGACGTGGTTTCTGGAAAGAAAACTCGAAGCATTCGAGTGAAACCATCGGGGAGGTGACGAAGAGGTTTTAAGAGTTGAAAGTTAAAAAGAAAAAAAACCAACAGAGATTTGAAAGGGAAGAGAAGAAGAAACAGAGAAGAAGTATACGAGAGGAGAAGAGAGAGACTCGGGGAAGAGACGAGAAGGACCCGAGTATTACTCGAGTGAAAAATAGGGTTCGCTCGGGTTACTTTAAAAATGGGTTTAGCCCAAATTAAAATTCGAGTTGTACTGTTAAGTAAAATTTAGTGTTTATGAATAAGGACTCGGAAACATTTTGTTTCCTGTTTTAAACTTACCCAGATTTAAACTAAAATGAATTTGGCTTTAAAACTCCTTTAAATTTCTTTTATAAGGTATGTATTACTTTGACAAGTAATTATAAGGTTCAGAAATTTGATTTAAACTTATAAAAATAAATTGGTATTTATTTTAAACCTTGAAAAAAAATGGATTGAATATAAATGTTTTCGATATATCTATAAGTGATAATGAAATAATTAGGATAAATTAATTAAAGGTAAATCAATGATTTAAAGAGTAATTGATCAAATTGATTGGTAACTAATTAATAATTATAATTGAACTCATAAGTAATTAATCTGATTTAAATAAATCAGATAATTAAATTGATTCCTACTTATGAATATTTGGATTCTATTGATTTGATTGTTTGATATCCCTGATATATGATGCTTTGTGATACATCCTGATTTATGTTGTACTGAACTGTAATTTCTATTTCTGTGATATATTACTATGTGAATATGAAACCCTTTGCCCGTAAAACGGCATTTGAATTTCGATGCGACAGGGAGTCGGATTCCAATTGGTTATCCGAAACCCACATCGAATTGTAATAGTGAATCTTTGTGACTGATAAATTTATTTTATCTATGAATCTGTGAATGAAGATAAGCGTTATCGATTATACCGCTTATCGATATATCTGTGATGATTGATGTTGCACTATTGTGTGTTAAACCCCTGGACTACACTCTTACACACACAAATATGGATTTCACGTGGAAATCTGTTAAATCACAGATAATTTAAATTTGATGATTTTGAAATTGAATTTCTAATTTCAATTGATTTTGAAAATTAGAAATTTGGGTTTAAATGTGAAAAGTTTTTGAAATGCAATTTCAAAGATAAAAGTTATTTTGAATAACTTAATTGAGTTTTGAAATTTAAATAATTTGATTTAAATTTAAATGCAAGATTTGAAATTGAATCCTATGATTTGAAACTAGGGATTAAAGATGTTATACCCGTTATAAAAAGGGTTAAACTATTTTAACAGTATTGATTTTGGGAATGTGAATATAATTCAAGAGTTTTTAACTCGTGTAAATATAATTGGATTTTTCTGAAACGAAAACTATTTGTTTTCAAATAATAACAGCTTTCATATAAGAAGTGAACTTCCAATTTGAGTTGAAAGGTTTCAAATTTAAAATGAAATTGAAATGTTTTGAAAGGCTATGAATGAAATTGTTTTGAAAACTATGAACTGAATCTGTTTATTTTTAACAGATTTAAAATGATGATTTGTTTAATCCAATTGAAATGAAATTGTTTTGAAAGCTATAAGTTAAATCTTGATTTGAAGATTTAACGAGTTAATCCAATTGAAATGGAAATTATTTTGAAACCTATGAATGTGTCTTTGTGAATGGGGTTAACTTTGTGAAATAAATCTTTTTGTTTAAAGATTTGAAAACGGTAATTTGTTTTAACCATTCGAATGAAACGTTTTGGACTTTAAGCTGTGATTTAATTGAAATCCCATTATCCATATGATTTCTAATAATTGCGCTCATTATTCGGGTTAGCCGGGAAAAGACATTTGTGTCATATAACCCATTCCGAATAATGATACGTCGTATATGGATCGCATTTGCTATATTACAGCATGATAGGGGGTTCTCGCTTCGCGGTTTGGTGGCGAACGGGGGACTCTTACCCCTACATGTCCCTGAGAGGGATGGGTTGGTTAGGCGAAGGCCGTGACAGTCGAGAGGCTGGCCGTAAAAGTAAATGCGAGGTGCCAATGTAAGCCATTTGTTTTTAAAGATAATCTGTTTTTGTTGCTCACACCAGTCCCATGACTGATCCGGAGTTTATTGTTTCTTTCCTAAACTCTGGATGGTCAAAATTTTCTACACGAGCAGTCTAGAGTTGGGTTTTTCAGATATTCAGATTTAGTAGATTATCTGGAGCTAGTTCAGTCTTTGGATCGGACTGCACTTCCTTATCTTTGTGCCTCGTTATTGGGAGTTCGAGCTATTTATGGATTGGCGCTTTGAAGATGGAGATTATCCGCTGCTGATGTTATCGTTTTCTTTTCCGCTACTATTTGTTGTATCATATCTCTGATGTATATAGATATTCATTGTATCATCATTGTATCTGGATATTGTATCAAATATTGTATATCTATATTCTTTTATTTCGGCTGTGTTGTTTACTTAATGTTGTTATAAGCTCCGGCGACTCGGATTTGAACGGTCGAATCTACGGCATTCGAATACGATGTAAAGTATGGATGTTGATTTTCGAGCGGGCAAAATTCGTTATCGTTACATTTGGTATCAGAGCTAAGGTTGAACTTTAGCTCAGGAGTATAACACGTTAAGTAGCTCATTAGAGATAGGGTGAAGTAAACTCTAGAATGAGTATATCCCTAAGATATCCGTTTGAACGTCTCAGTAAATTCTCTTACTATCCACTAATAGTGAGTATGAGTGCAAGAAGAGGACGAGATAGGGGACAAGGGAATACGACTACAAATGGTTAATACCCTGCAACAGTGGAAATAATTTTCTCTATCAATATTCTTTGATTCGTTTCCAAATTCTTTTTATTTCTTCGTATCAGCTACAAGAAGAAGTTTCGGTGTGATGATGGCTTTACGAATCGTTGTAGAAAATCCTTACTTCGTATTTCATCGGTTTCTTATCAGCTTTTCGTTGAATTAAACCTTAATGAATTTGAAATTGGAAATTTAAATTCGAGTTAAATTGATTAATAGAATATGAAGCTAAAATTGAATTAAATCGATAAAACGATTTTGTTTAAAACCAAATTTGAAATTCTATAGTAATTTCTTTTGAATACCAAAGTCCGTAGAGGGACAAATTGGTTTATATTTTAGATATTCCGACTTGAATTTGGAATTCATATCTTAAGTTTGAGGGATTATAGGAGATCGAATCTATCTATCTCTGCGTTGTTTTCGTGCCTGCGAATTTCGAGGACGAAATTCTTTTAAGGGGGGAAGTTTGTAACGACCCCGAAATTTAAATTTTATTTAAATTAATAATTAAATGGATTTTTGAATTAAATTGAGTAATTAAATAAATTTTTGGATAAAAATTTGTACATTTAATTAGAAAATTGGAGCGAGTTTCCCCGAATCCAAATTAATATATATTTTATCATTTAAATTTAAATATTGTATATATCTGAATATATAAGTATTCGGGCATATACGAGTGAATTTGAAAATAGTTAATATATAGATATATTTTTGATTTGAAGTGTAAATAAATGATGATGATAATATTAAAGTAAAATAAAGATTTAAGTTAAAATAGAAGTAAATGTTTGAAATAGAATAAATTAGAAATTCAATTATATTGTAAAGTAATAAAATAACAAATACAAGTAACAAAGCAATATAAATAGTATAAACAACATTAAAACAAGAACAAAGTAAACAAAACAAAAACACATTTAAAATGAAACAAACTAATAGCCACCATTGTAAAACAAATATAACTACATATAAGCAAAACATAAAACAATAAAGTATATAGGCTGCAAAAGGAATACATTCAAACATTAACAAGTGATAAAACAAACAAATATAAGTATGAACACTTATAAAAGAAAGCAAACCTACAAATGATATTTAAAGTTAAACAACATTATATACATTCATATATAAACAAAGATCTGCCATACCAAAATCACCTCAACCGAAGTCAAAATGAAATAAACAAAATAAAGCAAGTACAAGCAAGCATCTCTAGCCCATAACTCCAAGCAACTTCAGCCATACCCTGTCAACTTCTCTCCTATATACCAACTCCTCAACATCAGTTCGTTCAAAACAACTAAGGCCTGAGAGAAAAAAAAATGAAGTGAATGTCATTTGTAAACAAAACAAGCATCTCAAATTTAAACATCAAAATAAATCAATGGAAAACCAGAGATATGTAGCAAGCTTCATCATCTTGCATGCATTCTTAGCAAGTTCAAGTATTTCAAGCATTCCAGTTTGATAAAAAAATTCAAGTTTTAAAATCAAAGACAAATGAAGGCAATTCCAAGTTTTAAAGTTTAAAAGCTTTTTCATTTTCAATGGTGCTCTGTCCATTTAAAAACCCAGGTGAGCAACTCTTCTTATTTACCTCTGAGTAAACATCATATGAAAGTTTAGTCAGCTAATTAGTGAATAATATATGTCTTTATATAAATATTTTTCTTCTTTGCTTAAACTCTGGGGGTATACAGATGTATATGCATTTTTTCTTAAAGTATCAAGTATTCAAGAATTCTCTGTTTATTTCGCAGAGTATATGACCACTAAAAAATTCAATATCTCACAATCTACTTAGAGTTATGATGTGATGTCAAAAGCAGAGTTGTGGATTAAAGTAAGAACTGTGATCTAAGAATAATTTCATGAAGTACAAACGTATACCAGAGGAAAGATTTATATTTTTCCAAAGAATACTTAAAAAATGGGAAATTTTGGATTTAACAAATTATTGAATCATGTATATAATTTGAATCCTTAATAAAAATTAGGATTTTTAATGCAAGTTTGGTAATTTTTAATATCATGGTTGAAGAGCAGTTTGAATATGAAGAAGAATTGCATTTTTGCCAAATTCAGTTGATACGATAAATTTTGATTATTGAAATTTCGTATAAAGCAAGATTGAAGATGATTTATAACAGGAAAAATGCTAAAATAATTTTCGAATGCATAGATTTTGGGTTCGAATCGAAGTAGGGTTTAAACTCGAAAGGTATACGGTCTGGAAAACGTGGTAGTTTCATCGTCACGAATTGACCGTGCTTCACGAGAACTTGGGGGATGATGGTGTGGGGTGTTGTCGTGCTAGGGCCGGAGTTTCAGGGCGTCAGGTGGTCGTCGTTGGTGGGGCGAGGCGTTTAGGCTGATGGGTTTCGAGTTGCAGTTCGATGAAGAGGTGAGGTTTTTATTTCGAGTGTCTTCGATCGAACTGAGGTTCGATTTGGAATTGGCAAAGGTTTTTCGACTTGCTGGTGATCAAGGCGATCACCAGAATCGCGCCGAACCACCGTGCACGTGCACGGTGGTGATGATGTGTCAGTGGAAAGAAAATGGGGAGGACGTGGTTTCTGGAAAGAAAACTCGAAGCATTCGAGTGAAACCATCGGGGAGGTGACGAAGAGGTTTTAAGACTTGAAAGTTAAAAAGAAAAAAAACCAACCGAGATTTGAAAGGGAAGAGAAGAAGAAACAGAGAAGAAGTATACGAGAGGAGAAGAGAGAGACTCGGGGAAGAGACGAGAAGGACCCGAGTATTACTCGAGTGAAAAATAGGGTTCGCTCGGGTTACTTTAAAAATGGGTTTAGCCCAAATTAAAATTCGAGTTGTACTGTTAAGTAAAATTTAGTGTTTATGAATAAGGACTCGGAAACATTTTGTTTCCTGTTTTAAACTTACCCAGATTTATACTAAAATGAATTTGGCTTTAAAACTCCTTTAAATTTCTTTTATAAGGTATGTATTACTTTGACAAGTAATTATAAGGTTCACAAATTTGATTTAAACTTATAAAAATAAATTGGTATTTATTTTAAATCTTCAAAAAAAATGGATTGAATATAAATGTTTTCGATATATCTATAAGTGATAATGAAATAATTAGGATAAATTAATTAAAGGTAAATCAATGATTTAAAGAGTAATTGATCAAATTGATTGGTAACTAATTAATAATTATAATTGAACTCATAAGTAATTAATCTGATTTAAATAAATCAGATAATTAAATTGATTCCTACTTATGAATATTAGGATTCTATTGATTTGATTGTTTGATATCCCTGATATATGATGCTTTGTGATACATCCTGATTTATGTTGTACTGAACTGTAATTTCTATTTCTGTGATATATTACTATGTGAATATGAAACCCTTTGCCCGTAAAACGGCATTTGAATTTTGATGCGACAGGGAGTCGGATTCCAGTTGGTTATCCGAAACCCACATCGAATTGTAATAGTGAATCTTTGTGACTGATAAATTTATTTTATCTATGAATCTGTGAATGAAGATAAGCGTTATCGATTATACCGCTTATCGATATATCTGTGATGATTGATGTTGCACTATTGTGTGTTAAACCCCTGGACTACACTCTTACACACACAAATATGGATTTCACGTGGAAATCTGTTAAATCACAGATAATTTAAATTTGGTGATTTTGAAATTGAATTTCTAATTTCAATTGATTTTGAAAATTAGAAATTTGGGTTTAAATGTGAAAAGTTTTTGAAATGAAATTTCAAAGATAAAAGTTATTTTGAATAACTTAATTGAGTTTTGAAATTTAAATAATTTGATTTAAATTTAAATGCAAGATTTGAAATTGAATCCTATGATTTGAAACTAGGGATTAAAGATGTTATACCCGTTATAAAAAGGGTTAAACTATTTTAACAGTATTGATTTTGGGAATGTGAATATAATTCAAGAGTTTTTAACTCGTGTAAATATAATTTGATTTTTCTGAAACGAAAACTATTTGTTTTCAAATAATAACAGCTTTCATATAAGAAGTGAACTTCCAATTTGAGTTGAAAGGTTTCAAATTTAAAATGAAATTGAAATGTTTTGAAAGGCTATGAATGAAATTGTTTTGAAAACTATGAACTGAATCTGTTTATTTTTAACAGATTTAAAATGATGATTTGTTTAATCCAATTGAAATGAAATTGTTTTGAAAGCTATAAGTTAAATCTTGATTTGAAGATTTAACGAGTTAATCCAATTGAAATGGAAATTATTTTGAAACCTATGAATGTGTCTTTGTGAATGGGGTTAACTTTGTGAAATAAATCTTTTTGTTTAAAGATTTGAAAACGGTAATTTGTTTTAACCATTCGAATGAAACGTTTTGGACTTTAAGCTGTGATTTAATTGAAATCCCATTATCCATATGATTTCTAATAATTGCGCTCATTATTCGGGTTAGCCGGGAAAAGACATTTGTGTCATATAACCCATTCCGAATAATGATACGTCGTATATGGATCGCATTAAAACCGGTGGTGAAGACCGGATATTTGCGAAAACGAAAGGACAACTCGTCGAATGTCTCTGCATCGAATGGCCCCGATATAGAGATTTTATCACCCTTTGTGATGGGAAGTCCGGACGGGATCGTGAATACCCGGAATTGCAAGGGCTTCGTAAGAAGTGCCTTCGGTTCTGTTCGAACCCAGAACAGACTTGTATGGTTACATGTCTGACATTACACTTTGAGATATAAAGCCGATTTCTTTCAAATACATATCTGTTTGGTGGCGGAGAATTTATTCTCTTAGCTTAACACCCTTCTCTGAGACGTACGAGCTCAGAGGTTATGTAGTTGAAATTTATCAGCGATATATCCCTATTTGGTAATGTGGCATGCTGAGTGTTGCTGTGTGATGATCAGTGTTTGATCATTTGTGATATGATCTTTTGTTTGATCATTTATCTTTGTGATCATAGGTTGATCATCTGTTGACCCAAAGCGTGGATTTTTGAAAAAGCGTAGCTTTGTGGACGAGACTTCGTCGAGCCTCACAACCCGGTAATGGTCGAAACAGGAATTGTGCGGCAAGGTTTTCAGGGGTAGCTCCCTTAGGGTATGACCATTCCTTCTGGAAAAGGGTAGTATCATGGTATGGAGCCCAGATACTTACTCATGTGGACACACTTTATTTATGACGTGTGATGTTGGTTTCGAGGTACCTCGGTTAAAGATCCCAAAGGACCGGGGGTGGCATATCTGAGGTTTCTTTTATCCCTTGGGAAAAGGGGTTGCCGGCCTTGTTTGGCAGAGAACAGTTGGTTCTCGGAACGTCCCGCCAGAGGCGTTTCTTTCGTGGAATAGGAAGTTCCTTAGCCTGACCATTTGTTGGAAATCCAAACAAAACAATACGAGCCCTGTACGGTTTTAGTTGTATTACCTGCCATGGAATGTGGTGGTAACCTGCTATTGAACATGGTAGCTATAGTAGGCATAAGTGCGAAATGTCTATGCTGGCTAAGATTTATATTCTACTTTCGAAATTTTTTCTACACTATGCACTAATAATAATATCAAAAATGATTTGATTTTGCGTAGTAAGCATCTTTGACTATCATAAGAAGAAATCTCCTCCAATTCTGCGTTTGCATTGTGTGTGTGGTGGGAGGTCTTATGGTAGTTTCATTTTCCAAAAGCATTGCGAATTGACTTTAAAATTCTCTGCTATTTGTTTTTAAAGATAAACTGTTTTTGTTGCTCACACCAGTCCCATGACTGATCCGGAGTTTATTGTTTCTTTCCTAAACTCTGGATGCTCAAAATTTTCTACACGAGCAGTCTAGAGTTGGGTTTTTCAGATATTCAGATTTAGTAGATTATCTGGAGCTAGTTCAGTCTTTGGATCGGACTGCACTTGCTTATCTTTGTGCCTCGTTATTGGGAGTTCGAGCTATTTATGGATTGGCGCTTTGAAGATGGAGATTATCCACTGCTGATGTTATCGTTTTCTTTTCCGCTGCTATTTGTTGTATCATATCTCTGATGTATATAGATATTCATTGTATCATCATTGTATCTGGATATTGTATCAGATATTGTATATCTATATTCTTTTATTTCCGCTGTGTTGTTTACTTAATGTTGTTATAAGCTCCGGCGACTCGGATTTGAACGGTCGAATCTACGGCATTCGAATACAATGTAAAGTATGGATGTTGATTTTCGAGCGGGCAAAATTCGTTATCGTTACAACATGGCAGTCAAAACTACCTCAACCTGGATTTAGGACATTATTGACTTAACACTCTTCACATGCCCGAATATATGATAATGAAAAGTGACAGACTTAAACAACTAAGCATGTCAAACAACCCGGACTGATAACTCCAACATTTAGACAACTGTAAACTTGAACTTAACTTGCTTAATAGTCAGTAACCTTTCATATGCAGTGTCGATGCCGAGTCCAAAACATAAACCATCTTACGATAAGCTCTCGTAGACGGTCAGCGATGACGGTCTTCGAAGATGATAGTTCGAAGTCTAACTTTATCTCACCGACCCAATGACTTTTAATTTCTTAGCATTTACATTCGAATGATCGCACTAGTTCACATGCCTCACGGGGGGAAATTTGTGTCGTTAAGTCTAATGTCGATTGTTTTTTTAAGTACAGTTCAAACAGGTGTTTCATCAGATCCAACACTCATTAGAGATGTCTAGAAAATCCAGTTCTGCCACAATTTCGGACAAACCCGGGCTGTCTTCTCAATAAGAAGAAGTCAGAACTTCAAATCCGTCGTCTATTCCTACACAAGACGTGCCGAACCCCGCGATCGCATCCGACGACTTGGCTCCCGATGCCTTGGATGCAGCGATCTTTTTAGATGATCCGATCAATTCTCAAGCCTCGAAGATTAATGAAAGCACGCTTCGCCGTATATGCTAAGTACACGGGATTCCTTTCGACGACGTGTTGGTTCCATCAGGATAGGATCGTCCCCACTTGCCCCCAGTAGGATTTACAGCTTGCAACAGATTCATGTGCTGGGTCGGTAGCGTGCCGCCATTCAACTCCTTTCTTCGGGACCTGTTACAGTATATCGAGATCGCCCCATCACAATTACACCTAAACAGCCACGCGTTCATATACGACACTTGCATTCTCTTCATGAGTGTCCTTTTCAGGCTCCCGACTCCCGGCGATATCCGTTATATCTATCGCTTCAAGAGACGGTCAGATAGTCCATCTTTTGTCTTTCATGAGCCGCATAACAAGTGTCAAATTTTGACTGGAGCGTGGAGCAAATTCGCTCAATATAAACAGGAGTGGTTCTACGTGCGTTGTCCTCCCGGCTTCGCGAGGAGATGGGTGGAAGGGAGTAAGTATTTTTTCTGGATTAATACTCGTGTTTGGCGGAAACTGCACCTTTTCTAACTCTTTCTATACTTTTACAGGTATCAACCCACGTCCCGAAGGCTCCGGGTATTCTGAAGCAGTCGAAGCTATCTGAGCCATTCCCGTAGAGGACCGGGACATCAGATCGCTCATTTCAAATGAATCACTCATGAATTTTGGGCTGTTGGCGGAAGGTCGCCGAATAAGCCTTCCTTAATGCGTCACTATTCCCAGGCCTGCTTCAGGCAAAGGAAAAAAGCATGTTGGGTCTTCAGCATGTAATGCTCCTGATACACCAGAGGAGGGGGAGATTAGAGAAGCTAGAACGCTTGAAGTACATGGCGAAAATGTTAGCCCTGCTCGGGACCCGATAGTCGAAGTCCACGATATCGAGAAGACACCTTCCCCTTCGAAGGGAAAGTAGAAGTTGACCTACAAATTGAGGAAGAAGATGGTGGGTGGAACCTCTAAGGTCACCCTTACTCCAGTAGAAAAAGAGCCTTCTTCTCAACACTTAGAGAGTTCGCTGAAAGGCTTGTCAGACCTAACTATTCCCGATGATTTGCTCAACTATGGCTTCGATGATCCTGAAGCTCTTAAACTTCATTCGCCCGCGAGAGGCGATATAGGCGCTCAAGCCCAAGTCCAGGGAGAAAAAACTCCTATTAGTAAAGATAAAGAAACCGGTCCGTCGGGGGGAACACTAGGGCACTTAGGACACGTGCACTTCACCCTGCATTTCAATTTTAGCCATCACTCTGTTCTTATCTAACCTATCGTTATTCTCATTCTATGCAGGTGACATGGGACACACTCACGGACTCGATTGTCTTCACGGGTCATCTATTTTTCATCATTCTGGCTGGGATTCGGGCACCGGCAAGCGCCGAGACAAGGACGACTCTGGAGACCGAGACTATCGCCCCCGAGAATCAACTTATCGAAGGAAATCATACAGCCAGTATTCATATTCCCGCGATCTCCCTTCTCAATCAGAGCAAGGCAGAGAGAAGTCTACGCAGAAGGGGTCCCAATCTGATGTCCCCCGTGATCAACACTCCGGTTCATCTAGCACATGGCAGTCTCTGGATCATCGTAAGAGAACAGAACTTTCAAAGCCATCTCCCCCTGTTCCCGCAAAAGATCCGACGATATCGGAGAAGCTGGCCGAGCTTAAAGTTAAATTCCCCAAAATCTGCTTTGATGGTCTAAAGTTCCTCCCAGCGATCCATCACATTCCGGGGCATGTCAAACAGAGCGCCATTGCTTGCAACAACGACGTTTATGTTCAACATGATGCGTTTGTTCATCTAGCTGAAAAAGTCTTGGAAGTCTCTGTTGAGCGTCAACATGAAATCGACCGCCTGAAGCTTGAAGCCATTTTTGATAAAGACATTATCAAAACTCAGGATGAAGAGCTCTTTTCATACAAGTCCCAACTCGAGGCTGCCCAACAAAGTGCTAAAGATACTGCAGAGGCCGTCACTTGTGACAGCCCGTAGTTTAAGCAAAAAAATATATATAAAAACTTTTATTTTTATAAAAGAAAGATAGTTGGTTGAAAACACAATTTTCTGGAAATGCTTGTTTATGAGAATGAGTGTGCATGCCCTTGTGCATGTGCACACTGTTCCAGAATACTACCTGAGCAAGGTAATTTAGTAAGTAAAGACCTTGTAAGTAAATATGAAATAAATTAGTGCATGACCTGTTAAGTGTGTGTACATAATAGCTTAAATATAATGCATAAATAACTTAGGCAGTTTTAGCCCTAAATTCCATAGAATAAGTATAAGCACAGTAACTTGTGTCGGTAGAAAAATATATATATAAATACACATGAACATATACATATGCACAACATTTGGTAAATACACACACATGGCTGGCTATACAAATAAGTTTATATGCAAAAAAAAGAAAACCAGAAAAGATAGAGCAATGCCCAAGCCAAAGTCATGTATATAGTGTGTGAAGAAATTTGCCAAAAGTGGCCAAGACAAGGAAAAAGGAGAAATGGTGGGAAAGAAAAGTGGAGAGGGTGAACAGTGGGGTGAAACCAGAAATGGTGAAGGGACTCCTGATGAAAATAAATTACTTAACTAACCTTAAAACCCTAGCAACTCCCCTATATACATCATTATCTCCCACGGTTACATGTTAGAACCAGAAAAAAAAATATAGAAAAGAAATAAGAAGAAAACAGGCAGCAGTTTAGAAAAATTAATGGCAGACCTGAACCAAGACTTGGGGAGGAGAACTTTGGTGAGTAAACCCTCACTTGGCAAGGCATTAAGACCTATGAAAGGCAGCCATTTAACCTTTAGTTTATTTTAACTTCTGATTAATGTTTTGCTTGCATTTTTAGTTTAACAAACTTCTGTTGTTTCTGAGATTATGTGACTTGTAATTGCTTGGATGTCACTTGACCTATGCTTGTTTATACATGATAATCAAATGATGGAATAATAACTGATTTGTTTGTATGTTTATGAACTTAAGAAATATGTTTAGTTAAAGCATGAATTAATAAGAAAAGTAGGGTGCAAGGCAGTAAGAGGAAGGAGTTCTCTGGCTTATGTCTTGCAACTGAAAGGATGGTTAGGGTGCAATGGAATTTCCATGTGCTGAGTCTTAATCCATCACTAAGTGTTGTCTAGAAATAGGGTTGAGTAACAAGCAAACACACTTTAATGTGTGGATTGACTGTGAGAACCATATTGCTGGAAAACCATATTAGCATTTCATCCTCTGAAAATGCTTCAACTTATGCTTTAACTAAGGATATGTCTCTATGTGAAATAGACTGGTAATGATATGCAAGTATAACTGACCAGTTGTTGAACGCATGAATGGATGAATGATTAACTGTTGTTTGAAATCTGATAGCATATCTTAGTTTGATATAAGTACATAGGAGTGACACTGTATAGATAACATGGGGTCATATGAAAGAAAAACATAGTAATTAAACTAAGGGATTGGGTCACCTCTATCAGTTTGGGTATGAGGGAAATGGGTATGACATAGTGGTTGGCTTGCATCAAGGTTGGGGTGTAAGTATGCACACGACATGTTTATGCCCAAATAGCTTGTAGTGCACTGGAAACCAGGTAGTAGTTCCAGGCAGTGTGCACCAGTGCAACCATGAATGAAATACTGGACCTTAAAATGACATGAAGAAATCATACATGCAAAGGTAAATAGGCTAGAAGTATGTGGGAGTCCTAACATGTAGACTCAGGGTTGATACTTTAGCTTAGTACCATGAATACTGCAAGGGTATGTTGTGCAAAGTTTGGGTGTTAACACTAACCTGTGTGACTAGTGTGATGGCTGTTATGATTGCTTGGACTAAAACTTCTGATGAAAAATTAGTCTAAGCATATGTACATGTAATTAGCAGTACACACACACCACTGATATAACACTTGGCAATCTGAACATGAGGGAGTGATCTAATAACTTGAGTGTAACACTTAACCTCTAAAAACAGAAAGGTAAGATGGAATCTATTTTATTAGTCTTCATGCATTGTCAAATGATTTTACTTACACCAGACTTCAGTCTGACCTGTTTGTTGCTTGCATCAAATGGGTGCTTCATATGCCTTATGGAGTAGGTCATGAGATGTCTGCAGGGAAAGAGGAAGCTAGGAATTAAGGAGCAGATGTATGATGCTAAGAAGAAAACTGCTAATTAACTAAGCTAGGACTTTTGTAGAAGAATGTCTCCTTATGTTTTTTTGAACTGAAAGACTTCTCTGTATTAGTGTTTGCATTATGCTGAAACTTTGATTGTGATGTAATGAATGGTCTAAAATGATTATTATGGGGTGGAACTGTTTTCAGTAGAAAAGATAAATGTGTTTAGCTTTATATCATAACCTGTAATTATGCAAATTTTCATGAATCAAGTAGTGAGTTTAGTAGTAAATCTGAAGCATATGTGAACCAGTAATGTATGCATATGTATTAGATTGTTTATAGGCTAGAACCTATTTACAAATTAACTGTAAATATTATGAAGTAAGGATAAACCCATAGGTAGAAAAGAAAAAAAAGCATAAGAAGAATGAACCCAGATTTACATGAGTTTGAGGTTGTAAATGAATGAGCAAAGATAGTAAATTATAATAAGACAGTATAGGGATCCAACCTAATCAAGTTGATCAATCTGCAAACTAAGGTATAGTAAATAGCAGATGTACATGTTTATGTGCACACAGGTGCACAGAAGCATGCACAACCTCCTGCTTTGTTATTTGAAAAGCCATATTTCAAAAAGTCTAAATGTTATGACTCAACTCACATGTTTCATTAAATATACAGATGTAAACACAAATAAACAAATAAGAATTAGTTAGTAAAATTGCACAAAGATTCAAATGGGAGAGGGTCTTTCCCAATCCTTTTTACTGTGGCTAAACATAGTTATTTTGTTTAGAATAAACTGAGTTATTCTTTATTCAAAAAAAACTATGATAAAAGAATTAAAAATGATTTGTATGTTTATATGTACATACAAATAGTTGTACAAAGAAGTATATCAATATTTCTATATTGATCATATTGGATCTTGGGAAAAAATAAATAAATAAATAAAAGAAAAAAAGAAAAAAAACCAATAGAAGAAAGAAAATAGTTGGTCTTGGAAGTAAGTAGCCCTGAATTTAGCATAAACTAAATTGAGTCTCTCAAACAATATGACAAGTATAGGAGGGTTGCTTCAGTTGGTATCAGAGCTATGTTATTAAATACTTAGCCAAAACAAATACTTGATTGAATCTGTGTGCATTGTTTGCATTGTTGCTGTTTTCTTTGGTTGTTTTACATATTATGAATGAATGAGTTCACTGCTAGTTTTAAAAGTAAAGTAGTGAATAGGAATTAGAACTAACTACATTGGAAATGTTCAATAGAGATCTAGAGCAGTTAGAAACAATCCCCAGGCTGCTGGAGAAAGGGAGAATGACCAATTCTCTGGTAGTACTGAACAAGCAACTGGAGTGGCTGCTGGTCCCCCAATGATTAACATGCAAGATTTTGTTAGAGTACTGAGGGATGGAATGGCACCTAGGGTAGATAATCCACATGAAGAGCTGTCCAAATTGCTTAAAACATATACACATCTAGGAGGCAGTAGCTTTGATGGCACAGAAAATGTCATGGGTGTCCAGACATGGTTAAGAACAGTAGAAAGGATCTTTGCAGATATGCAGGTTAATGACCAGAGAAGAAGGAAAATAGCTTCAAGACAACTAAAAGGCATTGCTTTGGATTGGTGGGAAGTGATCATTGCAGGCAGGCAAGAGCAAGAGATCACATGGAATCAGTTCAAAGAAATGTTAGAAGCCATTTTTGTCCCAGCCTCAGCAAAAGCTTCATTACTTGAGGAGTTTATCAAGTTGAGGCAAGGATCTATGAGTGTTACTGAATACACTCAGAAATTTGAAGGGTTGTCCAAGTATAGGGCAGTACTAATCCTAGATGAAGTTTCAAGGAATGCAAGGTACATTCAGGGATTAAATGCTGGATTGAGTAGAGCCATGTTACCATACAAAGACAGAACCTTTGATCAAGTTATGGACTTGACATTGTCATTTGAGCAGCATAATAATGCCAGAGAAAAATTTAAGAATTTCAGGAATAACAAGAAAGGGAAGAATAGAGCACACCCATATGAGAAGAAGAAGGGAGAAGCAATGAACAAAGAAGGAAGTAAGGTGGCAAGCTCTGACAATAAGAAACCTAAAGTGATCTGTTACAACTGTGGGAAGGAAGACCATATAAAGACCAAATGCCAAGCACCCAAGTCAACTATCTTAGGTGTTACAACTGTGGTAAAGAGGGGCACATGAAAAGGCAGTGTCCAGAAATGGCAAGGGTGGCTGTACTTGAAGGGAAGGGCAAGACCATGGAAGCACCTAGCCAAGTGGAAGGTATATTATTTATTAAAGGCATACCCATATCAGTTGTTTATGACATAGGAGCTACACACTCTTTTATTTCATGTGACATAGTTCAGTAACTAGGGTTAACATGTGTTCTTGTTGATAAGCCATTGCATGTTAATAGTCCTATAGGTAGTTCCTGCATTACAAATATGAAATGCATGCAAGTAGAATTATGTATGGGTGGTCACACCTTTATTTCAGAATTATATGTGTTGAATTACCCTAAGTTGGATATTATACTGGGAATGGATTGGTTAAAAGGTTTTTGTGCTATCATTAACTTGGAAAATTTCACAATCTCATTACAACTTCCTGATGGCAAAAGAGTTTTGGTCATGTATGAGGCAGCCAAAGATAGGGGTATGGGTAAGATGTTCAACTTGAATAGTGGTGAGGTTGAATCAAGCCTAGAGAAGATACCCATAGTTAACCAATGCACTGATGTGTTTGGTGAAGTGAATGGCATTCCTCATAATAGACCAGTAGAATTTCAAATAAGACTTAAGCCAGGAACAAGCCCTGTCATTAAGAAACCAAACAGAATGGGTCCTAAGGAACTGATTGAGTTGAAGAAACAATTAGAAGAATTAGAACAAAAAGGCTTCATTAGGCCTAGTAGTTCAAATTGGGGATCACCAGTAGTATTTGTTAAGAAGCATGATGGTTCCTTGAGAATGTGCATAGACTATAGGGAACTAAACTCAGTCACCATCAAAAACAAATACCCTCTACCTATAATAGATGATCTTTTTGATCAATTAAATGGTGCTAAGATATTTTCCAGACTCGACTTAGCATCTGGTTTCCATCAAATGAAAGTGGAAGAAGAAAGTATCAAGTATACAGCTTTCAATACCAGGTATGGCTTGTATGAATACTTAGTAATGCCATTTGGTTTAACCAATGCACCATCCTATTTTGTGGATTTAATGAATAGGATTTTTAGAGATTATTTAGATAAATTTGTACTGATTTTCATTGATGATATATTAATATACTCTAAATCAGCTAATGAACATGAGAAACATCTGCACATGATACTGAGTAGACTAAGGCAACAAGGCCTTAAAGCCAAGTTTGCAAAGTGTTCTTTCTGGAAGAATGAAATAAAATTCTTAGGCCACATAATTTCTCAAGAAGGAATTTCAGTAGACCCTAGTAAGGTCATAGCAATGCAAGTATGGAAGAGACCAAGCAGTGTTACTGAGATAAGATCATTCATGGGCATGGCTGGATACTACAGAAGATTTATAAAAGACTTTTCTAAAATAGCAACCCCATTAACTAAGCTAACAAGGAAAGACCAGCCTTTCCTATGGACTGAGAAGTGTGAAGGGGCATACAACCAATTGAAGAAGGCATTGATGGAGGCACCAGTGCTGAAAATTCCAGAAGGCAATGATAATCTGGTAGTGTACACTGATGCATGCAGGTCATGTATAGGAGCTGTTCTTATGCAAGATGGTAGAGTAATAGCCTATGCATCAAGGCAACTGAAGCCAAGTGAAACCAAGTATGCAACACATGACTTGGAATTGGCAGCTGTGGTGTATGCATTAAAGCTTTGGAGACACTACCTATTAGGAGCAAAGTTTGAGCTTTATACTGACCACAAAGCTTTGAAATACTTATTTTCTCAAAAAGATTTGAACATGAGACAACATAGGTGGGTGGAATTCCTTGCTGCCTATGATTTGGACATTATGTACACACCGGGGAAAGCAAATAGAGTGGCAGATGCATTGAGTAGGCAACATGCCAAGTTGGCTACACGGATGATAGAGGAGTTTAAAATGCTATTAACACTAACTGATGTAGAAGTGGGTAGCATGGGAGAGCAAACTATGGTGTTAGATGAGGACATGGAGCACTATGGGAAGCTCAGCCTCATCACAATAAAATCAGACTTAGTGGAAGAAGTGAACCAGTCTCAAGATATGGATGCATTCCTAAGAGAGAGGAAGGAATTGTTAAGGAATGGTTCAAAGCTTGATAAGTTTGAATTGGATGAAAAAGGATTTTTAAGATACAAGGGAAGACTGTGTGTGCCTGACACAGAAGCACTACAAAGGAAAATCATGGATGTCCATCACAAGTCTAAGTACACCATACATCCAGGTGGTACTAAAATGTATCATGATCTAAAGAGGAGCTATTGGTGGAAAGGAATGAAGAGGAGTGTGGGTGAATATGTGGCAAAATGCATGACTTGCCAACAAGTCAAAGCTGAATACCAAAGACCCAGTGGACTGTTGCAACCTCTGGAAGTTCCAAGGTGGAAATGGGAAAGCATATCAATGGATTTCATTGATGGCTTGCCAAGATCAAAGAGAGGTAATGACAGTATTTGGGTGGTGGTAGATAGATTGACTAAATCATCGCACTTAATACCAGTGAAGAGTGATAGAAATGCACCAAAATTGGCACAAGTTTTCATGAAAGAAATAGTGAAACTACATGGAGTTCCTACCACTATCATTAGTGACAGAGACACCATATTCACATCAAAGTTCTGGAGCAGCTTTCAACATGCAATGGGGGTTGAGTTGTGCTTGAGCATAGCCTACCATCCCCAAACTGATGGCCAGATAGAAGTAGTTAATAAATTCTTGGAGGATTTACTTAGAGCCTGTGTACTTGACCATGGTGGCAATTGGGAAGACTACCTTCATTTAGCAGAGTTTGCTTACAACAACAGCTACTAGAGTAGTATAGGGATGGCTCCCTATGAAGCTCTATATGGGAGGCCTTGTTTGTCACCTGCTTGCTGGTTAGAGGTAGGTGATAAGGTGATATTAGGACCTGATCATGTGAAAGAGACAAATGCTAAGATTTCACTGATCAAACAGAGAATGAAGGCAACACAAGACAGAATGAAATCATATGCAGATAGAAGAAGGAAACCACTTGAATTTGAAGTAGGAGATTTTGTGTATTTGAAGGTCTCACCTATGAGGAAGGTGTTGAGATTTGGCAAGGCAGGGAAGCTAACCCCAAGATATATAGGACCATATGAGATCATTGCAAGAATAGGAAAGATGGATTACAAGTTGAAGTTTCCAGAAGAAATGAGTGGAATACACAATGTATTTCATGTATCACAATTGCAAAAATGTGTACATGATGAAGCTTCAGTGATTCAGTCACAAAACAAAGTGGAAGTCAGACCAGACTTGGTGTATGAGAAGAAGCCAGTGGGAATTATATCTAAAGAAGATAAGAAATTGAGGAACAAAACTATTAAACTGGTAAAGGTGCAGTGCAGTCTAGACCCTAATGATTGCACATGGGAGGTTGAGGACAAGATAAAAGTCCAGTACCCTCAACTATTTGCAACTAACAATTAGAGTAGAGGTAATCCATTATTCATGCCTGAATTTAACTATTTAAATATAGTGTTCAGTGTTGAATGTGTTTACTTGATGGATGTTTTGGTTGAATTAAGAATATGTGTGTATGTTTAGTTTTGATATATAACTAACACAATAAGAAGTGTTAAATTGTGGGACACAATTTCTTAAAGGACGGGTGTATGTGACAGCCCGTAGTTTAGGCAAAAATATATATATATATATATATAAACTTTTATATTTTATAAAAGAAAGATAGTTGGTTGAAAACACAATTTTCTGGAAGTGCTTGTGTATGAGAATGAGTGTGCATGCCCTTGTGCATGTGCACACTGTTCCAGAATACTACCTGAGCAAGGTAATTTAGTAAGTAAAGACCTTGTAAGTAAATATGAAATAAATTAGTGCATGACCGGTTAAGTGTGTGTACACAATAGATTAAATATAATGCATAAATAACTTAGGCAGTTTTAGCCCTAAATTCCATAGAATAAGTATAAGCACAGTAACTTGTGCGGGTAGAAAAATAAATATAATACACATGAACATATACATATGCACAACATTTGGTAAATACACACACATAGCTGGCTATACAAATAAGTTTATATGCAAAAAAAAATAAAACCAGAAAAGACAGAGCAATGCCCAAGCCAAAGTCATGTATATAGTGTGTGAAGAAATTTGCCAAAAGTGGCCAAGACAAGGAAAAAGGAGAAATGGTGGGAAAGGAAAGTGGAGTGGGTGAACAGTGGGGTGAAACCAGAAATGGTGAAGGGACTCCTGATGAAAATAAATTACTTAACTAACCTTAAAACCCTAGCAACTCCCCATATATACATCATTATCTCCCACGGTTACATGTTAGAACCAGAAAACAAAATATAGAAAAGAAATAAGAAGAAAACAAGTAGCAGTTTAGAAAAATTAATGGCAGACCTGAACCAAGACTTGGGGAGGAGAACTTGGTGAGTAAACCCTCACTTGGCAAGGCATTAAGACCTATGAAAGGCAGCCATTTAACCTTTAGTTTATTTTAACTTCTGATTGATGTTTTGCTTGCATTTTTAGTTTAACAAACTTCTGTTGTTTCTGAGATTATGTGACTTGTAATTGCTTGGATGTCACTTGACCTATGATTGTTTATACATGATAATCAAATGATGGAATAATAACTGATTTGTTTGTATGTTTATGAACTTAAGAAATATGTTTAGTTAAAGCATGAATTAATAAGAAAAGTAGGGTGCAAGGCAGTAAGAGGAAGGAGTTCTCTGGCTTATGTCTTGCAACTGAAAGGATGGTTAGGGTGCAATGGAATTTCCATGTGCTGAGTCTTAATCCATCACTAAGTGTTCTCTAAAAATAGGGTTGAGTAACAAGAAAACACACTTTAATGTGTGGATTGACTGTGAGAACCATATTGCTGGAAAACCATATTAGCATTTCATCCTCTGAAAATGCTTCAACCTATGCTTTAACTAAGGATATGTCTCTATGTGAAATAGACTGGTAATGATATGCAAGTATAACTGACAAGTTGTTGAACGCATGAATGGATGAATGATTAACTGTTGTTTGAAATCTGACAGCATATCTTAGTTTGATATAAGTACATAGGAGTGACACTGTATAGATAACATGGGGTCATATGAAAGAAAAACTTAGTAATTAAACTAAGGGATTGGGTCACCTCTATCAGGTTCGGTATGAGGGAAGTGGGTATGACATAGTGGTTGGCTTGCATCAGGTTGGGGTGTAAGTATGCACACGGCATGTTTATGCCCAAATAGCTTGTAGTGCATTGGAAACCAGGTAGTAGTTCCAGGCAGTGTGCACCAGTGCAACCATGAATGAAATACTGGACCTTAAAATGACATGAAGAAATCATACATGCAAAGGTAAATAGGCTAGAAGTATGTGGGAGTCCTAACATGTAGACTCAGGGTTGATACTTTAGCTTAGTACCATGAATACTACAAGGGTATGTTGTGCAAAGTTTGGGTGTTAAACACTAACCTGTGTGACTAGTGTGATGGCTGTTATGATTGCTTGGACTAAAACTTCTGATGAAAAATTAGTTTAAGCATATGTACATGTAATTAGCAGTACACACACACCACTGATATAACACTTGGCAATCTGAACATGAGGGAGTGATCTAATAACTTGAGTGTAACACTTAACCTCTAAAAACAGAAAGGTAAGATGGAATCTATTTTATTAGTCTTCATGCATTGTCAAATGATTTTACTTACACCAGACTTCAGTCTGACCTGTTTGTTGCTTGCATCAAATGGGTGCTTCATATACCTTATGGAGTAGGTCATGAGATGTCTACAGGGAAAGAGGAAGCTAGGAATTAAGGATCAGATGTGTGATGCTAAGAAAAAAACTGCTAATTAACTAAGCTAGGACTTTTGTAGAAGAATGTCTCCTTATGTTTTTTTGAACTGAAAGACTTCTCTGTATTAGTGTTTGCATTATGCTGAAACTTTGATTGTGATGTAATGAATGGTCTAAAAAGATTATTATGGGGTGGAACTGTTTTCAGTAGAAAAGATAAATGTGTTTAGCTTTATATCATAACCTGTAAGTATGCAAATTATCATGAATCAAGTAGTGAGTTTAGTAGTAAATCTGAAGCATATGTGACCCAGTAATGTATGCATATGTATTAGATTGTTTAGAGGCTAGAAACTATTTACAAATTAACTGTAAATATTATGAAGTAAGGATAAACCCATTGGTAGAAAAGAAAAAAAAGCATAAGAAGCATGAACCCATATTTACATGAGTTTGAGGTTGTAAATGAATGAGCAAAGATAGTAAATTATAATAAGACAGTATAGGGATCCAACCTAATCAAGTTGATCAATCTGCAAACTAAGGTATAGTAAATAACAGATGTACATGTTTATGTGCACACAGGTGTACAGAAGCATGCACAACCTCCTGCTTTGTTATTTGAAAAGCCATATTGCAAAAAGTCTAAATGTTATGACTCAACTCACATGTTTCATTAAATATATAGATGTAAACACAAATAAACAAACAATAATTAGTTAGTAAAATTGCACAAAGATTCAAATGGGAGAGGGTCTTTCCCAATCCTTTTTACTGTGGCTAAACATAGTTATTTTGTTTAGAATAAACTGAGTTATTCTTTATTCAAAAAAAAAACTATGATAAAAGAATTAAAAATGATTTGTATGTTTATATGTACATACAAATAGTTGTACAAAGAAGTATATCAATATTTCTATATTGATCAGATTGGATCTTGGGAAAAAATAAATAAATAAATAAAAGAAAAAAAGAAAAAAAACAATAGAAGAAAGAAAATAGTTGGTCTTGGAAGTAAGTAGCCCTGAATTTAGCATAAACTAAATTAAGTCTCTCAAACAATATGACAAGTATGGGAGGGTTGCTTCATCACTCGTCTGGAGATAACTCATAAGAAGAAAATTGACAAAGCGGTCCAATGCTGCGGGGCCCTGGCTTTAGAAAAGGACTCTGTTCAAAAAGAAAGGGATGCATTCGCCCTGCAGGTCAAAGAGTTGAAAGAACTACTCTCTAAGGAGAAGGAAGAAAGATAGCTACTCAGGAGAAGTCCCAACGATACTGCAATGAGATTGTTGCCACTCGACTCCTCAAAACACAACTAGATGAGGAGCTTTCCAGAGCCGAAGCTGAAGGAGATAGCCCGCGAGGAAGGTAAAAAGATGGCGCTTTCTGATATCGATTCGCGCCTCGAGGCAGCTGCCAAAGCCGGTAGGGAGGAGGTCAAGTGCTTGTTCGACCTGCTTATAGCAGAATACAACGCTCGCGTCCTTATGCATCGGGATTTGACTTTTCTCGGCGAGGGTTACCTCGAATCTCTAGCCGAGGCATGGGAAACTTTGATAAAGATTAGGAAGGTTCAGTCGGGTACCGGGGAGGTTGACGAGGATGTTTTAGTAAAGAAGTTTCTTAGGGGGAACGAGCCTTCAGACTTATTCGCAGCAATGGCTCTTTTTGGCAAAGGCTCTTCTCCATCAAAGGAAAAAAATGACATCGTTGGTCCGTCTGGAACCGAGTCTCCATCTCCTCCTCCTACTCAATCGGCTGATCGGCCAGTACTTGATCCATTCGAGCAACACGCTGGTTATGACCCAGAAGACCCTGGCCTCGGCATTCATGTGCTATCTTCTATTCTAGAGGGTGAGACTCCTCGGATGGTCGAAAGTCAGCAAGAAACCGATATATAACTCTTCTTCTTAAAGTTCAAAGAACTGTCGTTTTTGGCGAGAGGCTATTGTATTCTAACGTTCGTCTCTTGTGGTTTTGTGCAGGCCATTCTAATCCTGATCCGACTCCAAGGAGTGATGATGCCAAGGAGGAAAAGGGGAAAGCGAGCGAGGCCACCCACGCGGGAATGACCCCTGGTCCTGATGCTCAGGTGATTGAGGCGCTCGACGAGGATAAGTCCGAAACTTCGTCCCCCGTCGAAGAAAGTTATGAAATTGAGATTACCGGCGCTTCTGACAATACCACAGGGCTGAGCATGAAGGAGCGTTTCGAGGAAGAGAGGAAAAAGAAAGTGGAGATCAAGGTCGAGTCTCAAGTAGTAGAACTTGACGACCCGTTGAACAGGCCTCTAAAAGTCATTCTTCTTGGCAGAACCAAATCACTGGATGTTCCTCCTCCCACTTCTGACACCGTTTCACTAGCGAGCAAAACGTCCAAGAGAAAACGCGTGGGGGAGGAGTCGTCTGAGAAAACGGAGGAAAAGAAGCCAAAGAAATCGACGAAGTAGCCACTACACTCGTTCAACGAGAGTTAGCTTAGATCATGTAATTATTTTTATTTATTTATTTTCGTAGTCAATGTAGATAGACTTTTGACTCCGAGTTTTGGAGGAGTGGTAGTAGAACCCCATTTTGGATTAATAAATAAAGTTTAGTTTCTTTGTCTTTCAAATGACTTTTGTTTTTCAGCTTTCTATTTAACTGTGGTCGAAACCCGAACTATCATGAGTTATATAAACCACCAATCCATTTTCATATAACTCGAAAATTTGTTGGGGTTGTACATCCTTTATTCCACACTTCAGGTACTTAGAATATTTTTTAGTCTGTACTCTGGGGACTTGTTGCCTTCAAGTCATTTGTACTCTAGTCTGCATTCCGGGGACTTAGAGACTTTTAGTCGTTTATACTCTGGTCTTCACTCTTGGGACTCGGAGTACTCCAGTCCGCACACAGGGGACTTAGAGATTTAAGTTGTTTATACTCTAGTCCGCACTCCGAGGACTCAGAGTACTCCAGTCCGCACTCAGGGGACTTGGAGATTTAAGTCATTTATACTCTAGTCCTCACTCCGGGGACTCAGAGTACTCCAGTCCGCACTCAGGGGATTTGGAGATTTAAGTCGTTTATACTCTAGTCCGCACTCTTGGGACTTAGAGTACTCCAGTCCGCACTCAAGGGACTCGGAGATTTAAGTCGTTTATACTCTAGTCCGCACTCTTGGGACACAGAGTACTCCAGTCCGCACTCTTGGGACTCAGAGTACTCCAGTCCGCACTCAGTGGACTCGGAGATTTAAGTCGTTTATACTCTAGTCCGCACTGTTGGGACTCAGAGTACTCCAGTCCGCACTCAGGGGACTCGGAGATTTAAGTCGTTTATACTCTAGTCCGCACTCTTGGGACTCAGTGTACTCCAGTCCGCACTTAGGGGACTCGGAGATTTAAGTCGTTTATACTCTAGTCCGCACTCCGGGGACTCAGAGTACTCCAGTCCCCACTCAGGGGATTTGGAGATTTAAGTCGTTTCTACTTTAGTCTGCACTCTTGGGACTCAGAGTACTCCAGTCCGCACTTAGGGGATTTGGAGATTTAAGTCGTTTATGCGCGTTCGTACGTCAGACAGAATAATGTAACTCTAGTTTTTTTGCCATCGGATTATAAGGCACAAAAACATCAGTAATTCATGGAAAAGATGGCTTCAAGCCTTTATTAATGAAAACAAACTAAATCGTCTGATTACATGCCTAAAAAGAAACTGAGAATCAATGGAACAAAAACATACGGGAAATAATTGCACCTAAAACACGAAAGAAACAGGCTAAATATAATAATGTCGCAAATGCTCACTATTCCATGCTCGGGGGAGTGTCATGCCATCAACGGTCGCTAGCTTGAAAGTTCCCTCTCCAAGCTTCCGTTCAACGACATATGGACCTTCCCAGTTGGGATTCATACGTGACGGTACCGGAAAAACTCGTTTCAAAACGAGATCACCCACATCAAAGATTCTCGGGCGGACTTTTTTGTTATAATTTCGCTTAACTTGGTGCCCATATGCTGCCGCCCTTAACTCAGCTTCTTCACGTTTTTCATCAACGAAGTCCAGTGATTCCGACAAGAGATCCTGATTCATCCTAGGATCATAATGTATCACCCGATGTGATGGAACTTCAAGCTCCACAGGTATAACAGCTTCCGTGCCATATGCCAATACGAATGGAGTGTGGCCAGTCGTGGACTTGTGGGTAGTTCTATAAGCCCATAGCGCTGTTGGAAGTTCATCTACCCATTTGCCTCCAGCCTTTTCCAAACGCTTCTTCAATATGGACTTGATTATTTTTTTCACGGCCTCAACTTGTCCATTAGCCTTAGGATGAGCAACTGCGGTGAACTTTTTCTCAATGCCGTACTTTAAACAGAAATCTTTGAATTCCCTACTTTCGAACTGAGTTCCGTTGTCTGTAATAATGGTTCGCGGTAGGCCAAAGCGGCATATAATGTTTGGCACAACGAAATTAATGACCTTCTTGGAGGTTATTGTGGCTAAAGGCTCTGCCTCAGCCCATTTGGTGAAGTAGTCGACCGCAACTATTGCATATTTTGCACCACCTTTGGATATAGGCAAAGAACCGACTATGTCGATTCCCCAGATTGCAAACGGCCAGGGACTAACCATTTGCGTGAGTTCCGTTGGCGGAGCTCTCGAGATTTTCACGTATCTTTGACACTTATCACATTTTCTTACATAATCTGCAGCATCCCGATTCACAGTTGGCCAATAGTATCCGTAGCGAAGGACCTTTTTTGCTAATGTCTGCCCCCCAGTATGGTCGCCACATTCTCCTTCGTGAACTTCCTTCAAGACCCGCTTTGTCTCATCATGGGCAATGCATCGTAGTAAGGGGACCGAGAACCCCCTCCGATACATTACTTCGCCCTACATCAAATATCGCGCGGCTTTGCGAATGACCTGTCGTCTTTCGCTTCTTCTTTCGGGCAAAGTCCCGTTTAGCAGGTATTGTTTGAATGGGGTGATCCATGACTTCTTCTCGATTTCCGTTTCCAACACGAAATCGACCTCCATCACATCTCTGCTTGGAGCATGTAGGGTTTCGACGGGAACTAATCCCATTCGCTGTGCATCGCCGGTACTTGCGAATTTGGCCAGCGAGTCGGCTTCCTTGTTCTGTTCACGCGGGACATGCGAAATGTCATAATGTTCAAAGTTCGCCAATAGTTCCTAAACCACAGCAAGGTACGGAGCAAGCTTTTGTCCCCTTGCTTGGTAATCTCCTCGCACTTGGTACACCACCAACTGTGAGTCACAAAAGATTTCAACTGATTTTACCCCGAGTTCTCCAATAAGCTTTAAACCAGCAATCAATGCTTCATATTCTGCTTCATTATTCGTAGCCGGGAAATTGAGCTTCAAAGCATAACAAATCGATCGATTTTCTGGAGTCACAAGAACTACACCAGCCCTAGAGCAACGGTCGTTTGACGCCCCATCGGTGTACAATTTCCATCGAATGAGGGGAATGACACTATGACTATCTGGTTCGTCTGACATAGTAAACTCATCGATGAAGTCTGCAAATGCTTGCCCTTGTATGGCTCTTCGTGGAAGGTAGGTAATATCGAACTGACTCAACTCGATATTCCATTTTAACATCCTTCTAGAAGTTTCTGGTCGTTGGAGTACCTATCGCAAGGGCTGATCGGTATAAATACTGACTGAGTGTGCTTAAAAGTATGGACGCAGCTTACGTGATGCAATCACCAAGCAATAGGCCAATTTCTCAATTTTAGGATAATTTCTTTCTGTCCCCGGTAAACGTTTACTAACGTAATACACCGGCTTTTGAACTCGGTCCTCCTCGCGGACCAAAGCCGCACTTATAGCATGTGGGGATACGGCCAAGTATATGTACAACATTTCATGGTTTACTAGTTTCGACAGCACTGAAGGATTTTCTAAATGCCTTACCAGAGCTCGGAACGCTTCCTCACAGTTGGATGTCCATTCGAAATTCCTCTTTCCTTTCTTTATTATATCGAAGAAGGGAATACACTTGTCTGTGGCTCTGGATATGAATCGACTCAATGCAGCCACTTTTCCATTCAAGCTTTGTACTTGTTTTATAGTCCTAGGCACTTGTATGTCTCGAATAGCTTGAATCTTTTCCGGGTTAGCTTCGATTCCCCGGGCATTAACAATGAATCCCAAAAACTTCCCTGACGCTTCGCCGAAGGAACACTTCAGAGGGTTGATCTTCATCCCATAATATCTGAGTATGTCAAACATCTCTGCTAAGTCTCGGATATGGTCGTTTGACTGTTGTGACTTCACGAGCATGTCATCCACATAGACTTCCATTGTTCTACCAATCTGGTCTTTAAACATTCGATTCACCAAACGCTGATAGGTCGCTCCCGCATTTTTCAATCCAAAAGGCATCACTACATAGCAATATAGCCCAACGTCTGTGACCAAACTAGTGTGTTCCTAGTCCGGAATGTGCATCGGGATCTGATTATATCCCGAGTATGCATCCATGAACGACAATAACTCGTGTCCTGCAGTGGAGTCGACCAATTGATCAATTCTAGGTAATGGGAAACTGTCCTTAGGGCAAGCTTTGTTTAAATCGGAATAATCTATGCAAGTTCTCCACTTCACATTCGCTTTGCTCACTAGCACGGGGTTTGAAACCCATTCCGTGTAGAGGGCGTCACGGACAAACGCATTGGCTTTGAGTTTGTCCACCTCCTCTCTGAGAGCAGCGGACCTCTCCGGGTCCATTCCTCTCCTTTTTTGCTTAACTAGGATGTACCTTGGGTCTATGTTCAACATATGACTCGTAATAGCGGGAGAAACCCCGCACATGTCGGAATGTGTCCAAGCGAAAACATCGAGATTCGATCGGAGGAAATCACTAAGGTCCTTGGTCATCGAGGGGCTGAGTTGTGATACAATCTTCAGTATTCGCGACGGATCGTCTCGGCTGACTGAAATGTCAATTGTCAGTTCAGCCGATGCTGCATTTTCTTCCCTGGGTTCCTCATCATCATCTCTCGGATATATGTCTCTGTAGATCCGAGAATTTTGCCCGAGCCAGGTCTCGGGGATTACTTGTCAATTGTCAGTATTCTGAATGCGGACGGAGCTATCCGCAACCTTTCCTTTCTCTCTCCGCTGGGCCTCTCGGAGCTCAGCCACATAACATGCACGACCGGTCGCCTGGTCACCATGAACAACACCTACTCCTTTGTCAGTCAGAAACTTTAAAGTCAAACACCACGGGGCCAATGCTGCCCTGAATTCAACCAGGTCCGGTCGACCCAGAAATACATTGTATGGGGATTCTACATCCAAGACTACGAAGGGTAGGATTCGCACCCTCCTACGCTCACCTTGTCTTAGTTCAACTAGCAACTCAACGTACCCCACTACATTAGTCGCCGCACCGTTAAAGCCATGAATATGGGCTTTAGACGGCTTTAAATCCTTCGTTTCCATCTTCATTTGGTCATACGCCTTTTTGAAGATAATGTTAACAGAACTTCCACAATCAATCAAAATTCTCTTCACTAGTGCTGGCCCGATAATCGCGGATATGACCATCGGGTCAACGGTAGGAGCCTCTACCTGCCTGCGTAGTTTCAGTCTTGCGGCGTCTACGCCTGGGAGGTTCATCGGACGAAGTCGAGCTATCAGATGAAGAGTAAGGAGCTGGACTACCCCCAGCATTCTGATGCTGTTGTTGAGTGAGTTGTGCCATAAGGTTGGCGTTAACTTGAATCTGTTCTCCAAGTTGTCTCCTGCTTTCCATGAGTTCCCTCATCAAGTCATTGAATTCTGTTCTGGTGACAACTTCCATTCGATCTTGGGTCGTAGTCCCTGCACCCAGATTTGCTTGATGATTGCTAGGTCCTATTTGTTGTATGCTAGCAGTCTCATTGACGTCCGCATTATGAGAGGGTGATCTGGTACGTGGTCTTCCCATTGTAGCGTTATTGGTAAGAACTCTGAGTAGAATCAACGGACGTCTTATGAATGACTTGGATCTCCTTCAGTGGATTTATTCAATCCAGTAGCTACAAAGCAGATCCTTGTGGCTTGAGAATTCGACTCTCAGTGAAAGCACCAAAGTGTTAACACCAAAATTGGTCACTAACCCACTTTAGAAAGATTGTGTAGAGAGATAAATGAAGAAGATAAATTAAAACAGAGAGATATAGACTAAATTAACTGCAGAAATCTTGAACACCAGATTTATAGTGGTTCGACGTAACTGCCTACGTCCACTTTGAATTGTAATCTTTATTGCTTTCTCAAGTAGTTAAATACAGATACAATCCGTACAATAATGTCTTGAGTACAAGTTTGAACTGAAAAGAGTGAGTATTGAAAGCGGTAGAGTCTCCCTGGTGTTCTCCAAAAAAAAGGTCCCTTTCACTGTGTCCCTGCCCCTCTATTTATAGACGAAGATGGGTTGGACTTCCCTCATGGGCCTAGGAGTGAGATGCCTCGGTCCGTAGTAAACGACTCCTGTACGCTGAGCCATAATTGCCGAACCACAAATCCGGATCGAACGACATTCGTATGCCGAACGAGGAAGATATGCCGAACGGTATCTGCATGCCGAACGACCTTGCTATGCTTTGTAAGGAGAAATGCCGGACGAGGCTTCTACCGAACGAGGTTCGTGCCGGTCGAGGCTGGAATGCCGAACGAGGTTTGTGCCGGTCGAGGCTGGAATGCCGAATGAGGTTCATGCCGGTCGAACGAGGTTCATGCCGGTCGAGGCTGGAATGCCGGTCGAGGTTCATGCCGGTCAAGGCTGGAATGCTGAACGAGGTTCATGTCGGTCGACCAATTGATGCAGAACGAGGCCAGATTCCGGACGAGTCTGGAATGCCGAGTGGTACTCCTAATGCCGAACGGTGCTTATGTTAGGCATCTTGCTACATGGTCAAGCCACCGGGTAACAAATGTCGTATATTTGCAAATGAATTTCGATATTGTTTTATATTATTTAATAAGCCAAATATACTTGTTTTAATTATTTGAAAATGATAAGAAATTTATTTTCAAGTTTGGTTTACATGAATAAATAGTTTAACAAAAACGTTAAAATGTGACGGTAAAACATTTTATCGAAAATCAACGTTTTGTCGAATAAAAGTTGCCGCAACGTTGTTGCACCTTTATGTATATACACATGTACACAATTTTAAATATGTTAAGTATTAACAATTAACTAATCAAGTTTACTTTTGTTAATTAAGGTTAGAAATTTCTAAAAAATCATTAAGAAAAAGTAAACATAAAAGGACAAAATCATGTCAAATCAAATCAAATCTTTACTTTATTTTTCTTATGCATTAAGTGATTAAGACATAAAATAGTGATGCAACAAAGTGATGGTAAGTGTTGAAAAAGTAAGGTAAAGCAAGGATATTTTGGTAATTTTGTAAAGGGTTAATTTTGTAATTCACCACTCCTTACTTTTCCTATAGATACCCATCTATTCTTCTCATTTTCTTCACACTTCTCATTTTTATTCTTCTTAATTTTGAGATTTCTTTTGCTCATTAATGGCTTCTCTTCTTTAAGAGAGGTAGGAGGGTTAAAAATAGTGGAGTGCTTAAGCACCAATCCACTAATTACTCTCTAACCTCTTCTTAATTCACTTCTTCTTCTCTTCTTTAAATGGCCTTAGGCCATAAGTATTGGGATGGGGAGGCTATGGCCGTGAGCTATGGAGGTGGAAGGAAGGTTTGGGCCGAGAGAAAAGTAGTGGAGGAAGGATGACCATGAGCATGGGCAAGGTGGTGGAGTTGTTTATGGATGTATTAGTGAAGTATAGGATAGTTTAGTGAAGTGTGGTTGGATAAGAATGTTGGTAGGAAGTTAATCAATTTAGTTAAAAGCGAGAACTCCTAAATTACTATACTATATGTTGGATGATGATATAAGGTTGCAAATGGACGTTTAATATGTTTTGATCATCAAGTTTGGTTGTTTTCATATGAATGTTGAAATTATATGCAAGTCATGAATATACACGTCGATAAACACAAAAGGAAATCACTTTCTTTAAATTAATGAAATGGTGTATAAGGGAGTATTAAACCTCTTATAAATGATTTAAAATGTATTTGAAATGTTTTATAAACATTCAAAAGTGTTTTGGTGAAGTTTGAAAAGAAATAGATAATTTAGTCAAAAATGAGCACGTCGCGTAACGGTAGTTCGCGATTTCACGCTATAAAAGTCAAACTAGTGTAAAAGTTGGAATATAGCTCAAAATTCTTCGAGATAAGAATTTTTCTGAACTATTATATCCATAGTTTTCCAACAAAGAAAGAAAATCGAGATTTCGATAAGTAGATTTTGAAATATGAGCAAAACAAGTTTTCGGAAAAATCGCGGTTTTGCAGTTCGGAATCAAAAACTGGATTTCTTTGAAAATAATGTTTTAAAAATATGAAATAAATCTTATAAATAATTTAAAACATTTTAAAAGTGATTTGAGTAATAAAAGTGAATTTTCAAAATAAAAATAAAAGGTTGTTTTGATCAATATAGCTTAAAAGAGCTCTTTCCGCAACACTTATCCGTAGCAATTTTCTATAACTTTTGAAATATAGCTTTAAACATAACAATTCTTTTCCTAGTCTTTTATAAATATTTTCCAAATAATAACTAAGTGTTTTAATAATGATTTGGAAGTTTTTTAGTTATTAAAAATAGAATTTAAATAAAATATTTAAAGAAAAGCTATTACAAATTAAGTGATTTAATCTTGGCTCTAAAAGCCGATGAGTAGACTAGATTTTTCTATTCGTGAGATCCGGATGAGTGGTACTTAAACTAAGGAGATGTTTAGGAGCAACCAGTGCCCTGGCACACATGGCCTCTACCCTAGGCGAGGGATAGATAAGGTCGAAATGTCGGAGACGAGTTAAGTATAAAGAAAGATATTTTCCAGGATTTAAACAATTTGGATTTTATAGAGATGATCTTCTTATACTCGATGTTGAAGCCCGAAGAGGGAACTCATACTATTCATGGAATTTAAAAGGTGATTTCACCGTTATTCCGCCCATAGTATTTATTGAATACGAGAATTGATATTGAGTAGAATTAGATGATTTATATAGATTATGCTCACTTAGTAATCACTGGTTTTAGATTAACATCCTAGATGACATGGTTTCAGTTTAATCAAAGGTATGAGTTTTGGATTAAGAAATCTTTATTAAGATTTACATAAATAATTTGAAAACATTTTGCTAAGAAAAGGTGAAATGATTTGGGATGTAAAATGGTTTTAAAGTGATCAAAGGATTTGATAAGGGAGGTTTAATGATTCCGTATGTACCAGAAAGAATGTTTAAGAAATGTATATCTCCAAAATAGATTTTGATAAAAAGAACTAAATCAATTAAAGAATGATTCCCTACTCAAAAAAACATCTTTTTATCGATGATTGTTTCGAAGGAACCGAGGTCGGATTTGGGTAACTCCTATCCGAAGTGCACTTCGAACCAGTTTACGCATTCGAAGTAAAGACATGGATATGATATTTGGGATTTTCAAAATGAAGAACTACTTGTTGATCATTTGGGGATAAAATCCCAATATACATATAGTAGTTTCCTTGTTATGAAATATCTGATGCAAGGACTAATCGCTACTAATCTTAGGGTGAATTCCCAACAGGATGAGGTAGGAGAGTTCCTTTGGTTTTTCCTATCCCTGGACAACTTGTATGGACGAATGTCTGACGTTGCATTCCTAGTTACATAAGTGGAAAGGTAATCGCTACCTCAGGCCTCATCAACTGGGAATGGCTAAAGCAGGGTAGATGTGGCAAAGCTATGTGGGTCGCACTCATTAGGAGATGGTTATCACCCTTCTATATTACTCTCTATATGTCGAGTATGTGGTGTATGCTTTGTGATCCCATTAAAGGTCAGTATCGACCGAGGTGATGTCATATTCGGTACTATCCAGCGAAAGGGTTGGCCAGTCCTATGTTGGTATAGCCGTTCAGTATCTGGACCCTAGGTATATCCCTCTAGAGGTATACTATACGGAAGGTAGTCCCTCACCTTGCCATTGTATGGAATCCATTCTCCGAACAAGCCTTGTAAGAGTTTTGTTTGTAGAGCCTAGTATGCTGGAATTTAATAATGGTAACAATTTCGGCTAAGATTATTAAGTTTATTTGCAAATGTTTTCAAAGATATGCCATTAGAAATAATATCAAGTATTTTAACGTAAATTTTTTTGGTTATCATAAGGTAAAAACCCATTTCCTATTTTAGTGCGGCGTGGTCTTATGAGATACCCTTTTGTTTTCAAAATGTGTATTTTGAGTTCTCACACCAGTCCCATGACTGACCCGGAGTTTATTTTCCTTTTCCTTTAAACTCTGGATGCCCTAATTTTCCCCGGGCAGCCAAGTAGTTAGGAGAGCTTGGAGCATTTTGGAATGGAGCATGGAGCATGGAGCATGAAGCATTTTGGGTTTTTCGAAGAAGTTATCTATATTCCGCTGTATCTGTATTATGTAGCTACTAGCACTTGTAAGGATATACCAATATAACTATCCTAGCTGGGTTGGTACATGTTGTAACTCTGATAAATCATTTGAAGTGACTGTATGTAATATTCCATATGTAAAATTATAAGTGTTTTAATGCGATGTGGGATTCCGTTGTTCTATCTTTTATATTTATTTCATTTTACCCCTAACGACTAGGTTTACGACACTTGAATTAGCGGCACATGAATACCGAGGATGTATTAGTATCGATTTTCGAGGGTCGAAAATATCCGTTCATTACATTTGGTATCAGAGCTTAGGTTGAGCGAACACCTAGGCTTTATTGGGGTAAGACTCGTCGGAGATAGGGTTAGTAATACCCTAGGACGAGTAACTCATTATAGATAGGGTTAGTTACACCTAGAATGAGTTCGAGAGTATTATATATGAGAGCGTATTTATTAGTAACTAATAAAATATTTTGTGTTGATTTATATGTTGAGTGATTTATGGATCTTGATCGATGCGCCTGATCACCGTTATCAATGAGGGTTCCTAAACATTTAAACAAGGCGAACCGACACACTGATTTTGAAAATTTTGGGTAAATGAAATAATTTTACCTAAGCTTACGTATTAATAACTTTCGAAAATGGTATAATTATTAATTGTGTGTTAACTTGTAATTAAGGGAATGATAACCTTTAAGTATTATCATCCGTTGATTTAACAAACACATTGTGAATTAAGTTTCATGATTTGACTATAAGATGTTTGATAATAATACTTGGGTTAAGATAAATGAATTAATATAAGATAATAAATGAGCATGTCTTATAAAAAAAGGAGGTATTTTACAAAGATATGTTAATTTTATAAAAGGTAGATATGGAAGATATGAAAATTTAAAGGTGATTAAAAGAAAGTAAGTTAATATAAGATGAATTTATAAAATAGATTTTGTAAACAAAGTAATCTCTAAAGGATTTTGAAAATAATAATGGTATTATTTCAAATAAAAATAAGTATTTTATGATAACTAGTTTGAGCGGCTCGAAAATAAACTAAAAATGGGCAAGAGATGTGTTCGGATGGTAAACACTTCTCTTAAGTATTACTCTTCTTGTTAAAGGGATATGTGATACTATTGGTAGTACCCAGTTCCTTGGTATGGTTTTGCAGTTACTCGATCTACATAATTTTCTTAAGTGAAAGAGATAATGCGAATCATTAATTGATAAATTGATTGGTAATCTTTATAAAAGTGTTTAAACCAAAGATAAATTGGGATTGCCAATTGATAAGATAAAGCGGAATTTCCAATGATTTTGGACAGTCGAAAATTTCTGACTCATACCTGACTCAAAGCTAAGAAATTGATGAAATTTTTTGATAAAAGATTGTGAAATATGTTGAGTAAATGAAATTAGATAAGTATAATTTGTAAATATGATTTATAAATAAAAATGATTCAAAAGCTGAGAATTTGATGATTTAAATATGGGTAGTTTTAAAATTTGTTTTTCAAAGCTAGAAAAATAATAATAGTATTAAATAAGAAATAAGTTGTATAACTTATGAATTTAAAATAATAGTAAATTAAAACAAAGTTTAATTTGTTAAATAGACGGATTTAAGTAAAATCAATTTGAAATTTGGGATTTGTATATACTCTTAGGATGTAAAGGTATTTCATACAAATATAGATTTAAGTTATGAACTGTTTATACACTTAAGTAAAATAATGACTCTTTAAAAAGATAATTATAACCTAGAAAATGTTTTCTTGCATAAATTAAGAATTTGGACTTAAAAGTGATTGATTTGCATAAGTTGTAAGATATAATAAACTTAAGTAATAGTTTTACGAAATAATTCATTAAGAATATTAGTATTAAAGGAAATATACTAAGTAAAAATGATTGTGGAAAAATAAACAATTTTTTTATAATAAAGATAAATTATCTATTGAGTGAAAAATCGTTCCTTTGGAATATTTTCCTTTAATAAAAATATTTGGAAATAAATAATTAAAGGGATTATATAAAGGAACATCTTTATAAAATGTTTGAACTTAAGATAAAAGTTTTTATGAAAAGTTTTTGGACGTTATAAATACATAAGTTATATATAGATCATTTCATTACACGAATTTGATCTAAGATTCGAGTATGGAACTTTGACGTGTTTACACCAATCCGAAAACAGATTTATCACTTGATTCTTGACGGCGAACATTGATGAGGGTTTGTGGTTAGGTACTTGAGTTTTCTATCATAGTTGAGAGCTATGCAAGCAAAGTAAAGGTTTATGATCTAGAAGCCTGATTAGATTCCGCACTAAAAAATTAGGGGATCGATACTAATTCGGAAGAAAAGTTATGTATTCGAATAAAAGATCAAATCATATATTTCATATAGATGGTCTATGTAAAGAATTAAGATTAAAGAAAATATTTTTGGTAAATACCTTTGGGTTTGTTTTGGGGTAATTTCGGGGACGAAATACTTTTAAGTTAGGAAGTGTGTGACGACCCATAATTTTTCTATTTTGGAAATGAAATATTTAATGTATTTAAATATTCAAATATATAATTTTCAAACTTAAATAATCATGTTTTATATAATAAATAAGAATGGTAAACTTATTTTTAGAATTGAATAAAGATTTTGGACTTTTACCGTAATATTGATAAAATTGACAAAAGCCGGTTTTCCATAAAATTGAATATACAATCTAATAATTGTTTTAAAGGACAAATATTTGCTTTTAAAATCATTATATAATGATAATAATTGGTTGATAAAAGTTTGATAACTATATTTAGACTTATGTTATAGTGATTAACAAATTTCGTCGTGCATTGACAAAATCAATGTCGTATATTAGCAAATGAATTTCGATATTGTTTTATATTATTTTATAAGCCAAATATACTTGTTTTAATTATTTAAAAATGATAAGAAATTTATTTTCAAGTTTGGATTACATGAATAAATAGTTTAACAAAAACGTCAAAATGTGACCGTAAAACATTTTGTCGAAAATCAAAGTCTTGTCGAATAAAAGTTGCCGCAATGTTGTTGCACCTTTATGTATATACACATGTACACATTTTTAAATATGTTAAGTCTTAACAATTAACTAATCAAGTTTACTTTTGCTAATTAAGGTTAGAAATTTTTAGAAAGTCATTAAGAAAATGTAAACATAAAAGGATAAAATCATGTCAAATCAAATCAAATCTTTGCTTTATTTTTCTTATGCATTAAGTGATTAAGACATAAAATAGTGATGTGACAAAGTGATAGTAAGTGTTGAAAAAGTAAGATAAAGTAAGAATATTTTGGTAATTTTGTAAAGGGTTAATTTTGTAATTCACCACTCCTTACTTTTCCTATAAATACCCATCAATTTTTCTCGTTTTCTACACACTTCTCATTCTTCTTCTTCTTTATTTTTGAGCTTTCTTTTGCTCATTAATGGCTTCTCTTCTTTAAGAGAGGTAGAAGGGTTAAATATAGTGGAGTGCTTAAGCACCAATCCACTAATTACTCTCTAACCTCTTCTTAATTCACTTCTTCTTCTTCTTCTCTTCTTTAAATGGCCTTATGCCATGAGTATTGGTATGAGGAGGCTATGGCCGTGAGCTATGGAGGTGGGAGGAAGGTTTGGGCCGAGAGCAAAGTGGAGGAGGAAGGATGGTCGTGAGCATGTGCAAGGTGGTGGAGTTGTTTATGGATGTTTTAGTGAAGTATAGGATAGTTTAGTGAAGTGCGGTTGGATAAGAATGTTGGTAGGAAGTTAATCAATTTAGTTAAAAGAGAGAACTCCTAAATTATTATACTATATGTTGGATGACGATATGATGTTGCAAATCAATTTTTAATATGCTTTGATTATCAAGTTTGGTTGTTTTCATATGAATGTTGAAATTATATGCAAGTCACGAATATACACGTCGATAAACACAAAAGGAAATCACTTTCCTTAAATGAATGAAATGGTGTATATGGGAGTATTAAACCTCTTATAAATGGTTTAAAATGTATTTGAAATGTTTTATAAACATTCAAAAGTGTTTTGATGAAGTTTGAAATTTTTTTTGAAAATTTAGTCAAAAATGAGCACGTCGTGTAACGACAGTTCTCGATTTCACGCTATAAAAGTCAAACTAGTGTAAAAGTTGGAATATAGCTCGGTATTCTTCGAGATAAGAATTTTCTGAACTATTATATCCATAGTTTTCCAACAAAGAAAGAAAATCGAGATTTTGATAAGTAGATTTTGAAATATGAGCAAAACAAGTTTTCGGAAAAATCGTAGTTTTGTAGTTTTGAATCCAAAACCGGATTTCTTTGAAAATAATGTTTTAAAAATATGGAATAAATCTTATAAAATGTTTAAAATGTTTTAAAAGTGATTCAAGTAATAAAAGAGAATTTTCAAAAAAAAATTGTTTTGATCAGTATAGCTTAAAAGAGCACTTTCCGGAGCATTTATCTGCAGCACTTTTCTATAACTTTTGAAATATAGCTTTAAACTTAACAATTCATTTCCTAGTCTTTTATAAATGTTTTCAAAAGAATAACTAAATGTTTTAATAATGATTTGGATGTTCTTTAGTTATTTAAAAGGATTTAAATAAAATATTTAAAGAAAAGCTATTACAAATTAAGTGATTTAATCTTGGCTCTAAAAGCCGACTAGTAGACTGGATTTTTCTATTCATGAGATCCGAATGAGAGGTGCTTAAACTAAGGAGATGTTCAGGAGCAACTAGTGCCCTGGCTCACCTGGCCTCTTCCTTAGGCGAGGATAAATAAGGTCGGAATGTCGAAAACGAGTTAAGTATAAAGAAAGATATTTTCCAAGATTTAAACAATTTGGATTTTATAGAGATGATCTTCTTATACTCGATGTTGGAGCTCGAAGAGGGAACTCGTACTATTCGTGGAATTTAAAAGGTGATTTCACCGTTATTCCACCCATAGTATTTGTTGAATACGGGAATTGATATCGAGTAGAAATAGATGATTTATATAGATTCTGCTCACTTAATAATCACTGGTTTTCGACTAATATCCTAGATGACATGTTTTCAGCTAAATCAAAGGTATGAGTTTTGGATTAAGAAATCTTTTTTAAGATTTACATAAATAATTTGAAAATATTTTCCTAAGAAAAGATGAAATGATTTGGGATGTAAAATGGTTTTAAAGTGATCAAAGGATTTGATAAAGGAGGTTTAATGATTTCGTATGTACCAGAAAGAATTTTTAAGAAATGTATATCTCCAAAACAGATTTTGGTAAAATGAACTAAATCAATTAAAGAATGATTCCCTATTCAAAAAACAACTTTTTATCGATGATTGTTTCTGAAACACCCACACCCTTTAGTATACCTAAAAAGGACACACTAAAGGATATGGTGCGTTATAGGTATAGCTAAAACTTTACAAAGACTGAGGTTCACAAGAGAAAATAAATAAAATAGCGGAAACATTTAAAATTAAACTTTATTACTCCATAAAATAAGTCATAAAACTAAATATATAATATGTCTTAAAAACCGAATACATATGTCTCGTGAAAAACACCATCTCAGTCACATCATGAGAGTACAATAATAAAAATCATCCCTCTCATAAGTTACCAGTACATCCAAAGTCATATGAAAAGAAAACTGAAAGAAAAAGAATACATAAAGAATGAGAAAGCTCTGCAAATGAGTCTCCAAGAAATCCAAATCTATTGTCCTTGCCTCTATTGGCTTATTGGGGGGGAAGGGGCAAATAGAGGAGTGGGTCGAACTATAAGTCTGGTGAGTGAAAGTAACTACTAGTATTTTAAGCAAGATAAAGATAATAGACTTGGCAACAGTTCTAGTATAAAAGGAAATAAAGGAAAGATAGAACTAGAATAAAATACTTTTTAACTGTTTGCTTTGCTTAGATAGTTTTTGATTGGATTGTTTGCACTTTTCTGAAACTGCTTTGATTAGGCTGAAATCCCAATCCTAGTTTAATTAGGCTGAAATCCCAGTTCTACCCTTCGATCGGCCATCTATCTCTGTTGTGCCATTGTGAGCTAGTCCCATCCTATGAGTCCCACAACAAAAGACACCTATAGCACTTTGGAACTCAATAACGACTTATCTCCCTGCTTCGATGCCGCACACTCGGTCACCGCCGGTTCGCACTATCGGTTGCTCCCTCTTTTGACCTCTTATCTACCTGCTTCAACATAAGTGTGTCCATCCTCACCTGATCTGTTGTGAGACCATCAGTCCTAGTCTGATAAGGTCCTGCCTAGTCTCACCTAAGTGTTTTGTGAGACCATCAGTCCTAGTTCGAAAGGGAAATCCTACCGGATACGGGTCCTAACAAACAAAACCTAGTTGGCCCCTTGCCCAAATTCCTTGACTTGAGCTTCTATCTATTGTCCCCTTAATTACCCTAGTTAGCATAAGCGTGTCCCAGCCTCACCTAATCTGTTGTGAGACCATCAGTTCCCGACTGAAAGGGAATGCTATTGGTATAGGCCCTATTTCTGTTCTTGCTTATTAACTAAGTGTAAGTTCTTTTAAAATAAGCCTCTTTTGTTATTTCTGCTATATTTGCTTATTAACTTTATCTAAGTCTTAAAATAAGCCTCTTCTGTTATTTTTGCTATATTTGCTTATTAACTTTATCTAAGTCTTAAAATAAGACTCTTCTGTTATTTCTGCTATATTTGCTTATTAATTTATTCTAAGCTTTAAAATAAGCCTTTATTGTTCTTTCTACTTAATTATAACCTACGTTATAATTGTTATTCTTCTTTTCTATCTTTTTTATTTATAACTACTAGTTATAAACTTGCTTGCAAATGTCTCAAATTTTCTTATTTCAGTCTATCTTCTTTTTATTATAGTCTTTCTTATTTTACATCTAATTTCTGTAAATTTAGTGTTATTCTATTTTAATCCATATTAGCGAATTATTCTCCTTTTAATATTCTATTCGTGTAAAAAGGAATAAAAAGGAACTAACATTTACAGACTAAATTTTAACGTAAAACAGATGTAAATAAATGCAAATAACAGTAAATAACTGAATAAAATAGCTGAATAAAAATAATTGAATAAAATAAATAAAAAGAACTTTAAAAACTAGCTGTAAATAACTTATACAAAAATTGTCTCAAAATTGCAGAAAAACTACAACTATTGAGAACCCTATTATTTTAAATTACTTAAAAATCTAAAATAATTACTAAACACTCACATGTGGCCCTCTGCTCTAGTCCTTGGTCTTCCTTGATCCACTTCTAGAGCATAGAATATTTTTAACAAAAAGATCTTCTCCCAAGAGAAATTTTCTTTTTAGGGTCCAGCCTCAGGCAATGAACCCAAATAGGAGAAAATCTGAATGAGAAAAATAGCTAGGCCTAGGGTCTTATTTATAGTGTCACTTGGGAATCTCAGACCGTTGGATTTGACGATTAAACCTAGTGCAACCACGTCATAGGCTCGTAGGGAACCGTCGGATGGAAGCACGAATGCACAGGATCGAACATAAATGGAAAAACACGTCACTGAAGAAGCTGGAAAAATTCGCGTCAAAATACATAGGCGGGTCGAGCCATGGGGAAGGTTGACCCCTTGGTCGACCTGACCTTATATATATATATATTTGTTCATTTTCTTGTTTATTTTGTAACTCCTTTGTTTTAGCTCGGATTTTTACAAATTATATATGGAAATTGACCAGAAAATTACCACGGACACAATGGTGCAACTTCCATGGCTTAATTCTGATAATTTCACAAAGTTATTTTATTATTTAATTAATTCATTAACTAATTATTATAGCTTAAATTTCGGGTTGTTACATTCTCCCCTCCTTAAAGGATTTCGTTCTCGAAATCTCCAAGGATAGAATAATGAAATAAATATTTTCATCCAAATTCTACAACCACCTAGTCAACCATCATCCATTACATCCATTGTCCTTAAGTTTTCCTAATGCAATTTATGATATTTATGCAAATAGTGTGGTGTCAATGTCCCTAACTAATGCAAAAGATTAGGCGGTTTACTGATTCAGTTGACCTCCTTTTTATGCATTCATATCTGTGCTATGTATCCAAATGAATGCAAGTTTCCTAATGAATACTGATAGTTCTATATGCATGCTACAATCATCATCCAAATGAAACAATCATATGATAATCATCCATTTATAGCAACCATGGAATATAGTAAAATGCAAATGCGCACACATCCATATGCATATGCTCTAGTGACCTAGTTAGGCCGATCCCTAGTAGATAATAGTGCCTAGTGTGTATATATATATGTGTCCATTAGCATCCACTAGCAAACATTTGCAACCACTAGCATCCATCATACATAACATGTTCTAATAACAAGTTTACATCAAATCCTACCATCCATAGGTTAAATCCTAAGATCTACCCTCCCAAAGGATAATAAAGGAAAGAACCTATTCAAAACTAAAGATGGAAACCAGAAATTAAAAATTTATTATCAAAGATATGTGGATAAGAGGTACGTATTCTCTTCTAATCAAATCAATCTTCTCTGAAGTCTCTCTAACCATGCCGGGACCAAGTAGCAATCTTTCTGTAGACTCTAACCAACACGAAGGCGACTTGACGGTCTTCCATAAAGAGCTTCGAAAGGTGCTATTCCAATGCTAGCTTGAAAACTATTCTTATACGCGAATTCCACTAAAGGAAAATGCTCCTTCCAAGTTCATCCAAAATCAAGAATATACATCTACAACCATGTGTGTCTTACTATCTTACTAATACCATCTTACTATTCTTCTATAGTCTACACACATGAAGCAACAATCCTAGGTTCTCACTAGTGTCCTATACACTTTACAGAAACTTCTATTATTACTTCTAAAAGTAATCACTGCTATCTCTTATATAGCCTTACACTTTTTCAGTCACACCTAGGAAATGATTCCTGTCTACTCTACATTAAAAAGTTTGGTTTGGTATTTATTATTTCATTTCAAAAACTAAAGCTTCTAAATTTTTAAAACATCAAATCCTAAAAATTTTGCCTTTAAAAGTGTTACTTTCAAGTTTTTATTAAATTCAAAGGTACTTGGTTACTTAACATTTTATCTTTCAAGACTTGCATCCTTACAACTTTTTTGAATTTACATTATTCCCCAAACCTAGAGGGGAAAACTTACAAATTCTAAGTTCAAAACTTATTCCTCATTTTCTTTTAAAGACCTATACAGCTTTCCATAAAAATTTGGATTTTTAAATTTAACTGTTACTAAGCTTTTTGCTTCCAAAAACTTATTTACTTTTTCACCAAACCATTTTTCTTTAAGATATCTTTAAAATGTCTTCACATGTTTTCAAAAAATCTCTTTTTTTCATAGATTTTCAATTTTGCAAAGACTGGAGTAGATAAGAACAATTATTCTATTAAAAACCCCTTAACTTTCCAATTACCTAACCTTGGAGGAGTTTTTAACTTACTACAAATCGGGACTTTCTACAAAGGCAAGCAACCAATGCGCATAATCAATGGAAAAATATATATGAAATTTCCATTGCTTAGCTTTTTCTACTAAGGCTCGCTATAATATCTCTCTTAACTAACACTGTCTCTTCTTATTACACCTAATGGTTTTATACCTTAATGTATTGAAGTACTTTCTTTTATAAGAAACTATTAACGCTAAAACCTTCTATGAATCCTTTAAAAGAGGACTTCATGTTTATGTGAAATTACAAGGAACTTATTTTATATTCAAAATTGGCTATACAGAATATGGTGCTTCCCATACCTTGTACATCTCTTTCACGCATTCCTTATAACTTGCACAAAACATCTTTATTTGTGATTTGGTTTCATAGAAAATTATATCATTATTCATTTCATTCCAATAGATTTAAGTATGTTTAATCTATATTCTCTTATGATAGACAATTTCTATGAAATTTATTAATTTCCTAATATTGAACTTACACCCCCCCCTTTTTCTTTTTTTTCATAAGAACTCGTTTTCAAAACTATTTTAATATTTTCATAACTAGAAAACATTTCCTTATACTTATTTAAAAAATAAGTGTACTTACAAACCACTTTATTTCTATACCTAGAAATTATCTTCAAAACACATTTTATTTGGGTCAAAATAGATGTTGTGTAAAACACCGTTACTACAACCCAAAAATACTAGTGTATGGGTTCAATAAATACTAATAAATCTCATATACTATGTAAAAACATTTCTTTTCGGAGTCACCCACTATAACAGTAGTGGTATAGTCTATGCTCCCTTTATTTTTCACGAAAACATCTATTACAACAGTAAATTTTGTAACCTATGTTTCCGATACTTAATACACTCTAGGTTTTTTTATATTTAAAATCTTTGTTTACCTACAAAGAAACTAGTGAGCTATATATGCTCTATAATTATAAAAAAAGAATTTCACTTTTTACAAAATTTATAGTTTTCAACATTTCAATTTAACAATTTCATTTCATTGGGCTAGACATAAAGTGGATTTTCTTCTTACTACCCTAGGAGTACCCTTCCTAGACCTTGGAAAGCTCATTTCCTTACTAAAGTCTCTTATTCCTATCCCTCTTTTATGCTTATATTAATTCCAAGGCACTACCGTTAAATCCACTTACCTGAAACAATTAAAAATTTTGCAATTATTTACACATGGGCTTTCCTCTTTTTTTCAACTGAATCTATTGTACATCTCCAAAAATTTCCTATAACTCTTTGGATTTCCACAATCCGAACCTAAATGTACAAAACCGTTTCTCAAACTCTTTCCATGTTTTGACCTTCTCTATGCCCTAAGAAACGCATTTCCTTATGCCAAAAGTGACACTTCAAGAATTCTGCCTTCAACTTATGTACGCGAAGTGTACAAAGAACCTCCTCTAGATGAATAACATGCTCTTCCATACTCTTGGAAAACACAAAAAATGTCTTCCATGAATACTACTACAAACTCATTTAGGACATTTCCAAAAACACGGCTCATCAAATATACAAAATAGGCTGGGGCGTTGGTTAGCCCAAACGGCATAACTAACCACTCAAAGAATCCGTCTGATGAAGTCTTTCTCCAATAGCTCACCAATCTGCTTACTTAACTCCTTCCTTTCATGTGTCTCACGGGCAATGTCACTGGCTTAGCATTGTCATTCATATAGATCCTAAAGTCGATCTCTCTCATAGGGGGTAGTCCCCTAACCTCCTCAAAAATGTCTGGGAAATCTCTAACGACTGGAACGAAATCTAGCTCTCCTAGTGACGAATCAAGGGAATAAAGGAAACTCAACATGATTGACCCCTGTGGGTCGCAAGAAACCTCAAGAGTCCTACTGCTTCATGTCTCTAGTCTAACGACTCTCTTGTCACAGTCCAATATCGCTCCATAAGTGGATACCCAATCCATCCCCAAAATCATCCCATACCCTGAAAATCCAATACATAGGCATCACAGTCAAACTCTACGCCTAGTATAAAAATTTTCAAACCCCAACCATAGATAAATGTGCCGATCCTTCTATGGGGTTTGAAACTACTATAGGGTCTACTACAAGAGAAATATCTAAGTGAAAACAATCGACCAAAGAACTAGAAATGAAAGAGTCCGAATAGGAAAATCCGAAATAGAGATCAAAACCTTCTATAGAGACTTTCCTACCTCGATCCGGTCCACTACTAGAAGGTGTTGAATCCAAAGCCTGTACTTGCGCTATAGGTGCGCCTGCTCTCTACCCCATCCTGTGAGGACAATCTCTACTAAGGTGACCAGGCTGCCCACAGTTGTAACACCTCCCCTTCATCATTTTCTTCTTATAGTCCTTTCCGTAATGACCAACCAATCCACAGCTATGACATTTCCCACTTTTCTTAATCCGCTTCTGAGGTCCTCCTTCTTTCCTCTTGTCCTTTTCCTTCTTGTTCTTCCACCACGGCTTCTTAGAGCTTTCTGATTAGGAACCTCTTTAAGCTCTTCCTTCAACTGCCAAGCTGCAGGCTGAACTCTCTGTTGGTCTTCCAATCCTAACAGCCTAAACATTCGCTCAGTATCCTTCAACCTAGCTCATGCCTCCTCGAAATCCTCTGTGCCAGAAAACGTCTTGCCTCCTAGACTAGCGAAATCCTTGCATAACTTAGAAAAATTGGCTGCTGTAGGTGGATTATTTGGATCTCCACCTGCTGATGCTGTATTGGGCACTTGCCCTTGCACTTCTGGTACCGTAGCTCTACGGAACCAGTCAGCCATAATAAAGAAAAAGGAAATTTAGGCTCGAAAGAATTCGAAAGAAGGTCGAACTGGACTTTTGAGGGGATTTTTATAAAAACTCTCTTTCATACTTTGAAAAACTATTTCTATAATAAGAGTTTCTTTCTGAAAAATACTTCTAGTTGAAGATATGCTACTTTTAAAAATAGGTTACTTTTGGAAAAATACTTTATTTTTAAAACAAGTTTTTAGGAATCCTGTAACTTGAGGCTCTGATACCAAGTGAAACACCCCACACCCTTTAGTATACCCAAAAAGGACACACTAAAGGATATGGTGCGTTATAGGTATAACTAAATGTAACAACCTGAAATTTATAAAAATTAATTATCCTCGTATGATGAGTAAAATTAGTTGTTAAGTGCTTTAGGGATTTTGTCGAGTTGAAATTCTTTGTAATAGTGTTAAGGATATGCGGGCTTAAAATTAATTTGGCCCTCTTCCTTTTAAATTGTGGTCGTGATACTTATCTAAACTCGTCCCCCTTTCATATCCATTTGTAACCCTAAATCATACGAAGGAAAAATAATGGCGGCCTTGATTGTCTTCGTTCGTTCGCTTGTCCAAAATTAGGGCTTCTTAATTTCGATCGAAGCTGAGCCTTTATCGATCGACGCTCACTACACTTTGGCTCCTTCAATCTATGTTCGTCGATAAGGTGAGTAATTTAATTACTCACATCTAGTTCAATTCGTAAGTTGTAGGGTTTGAATCCCTATTTTCTAGTTCGTGTATTTATGTCTGAACTCGTCCATCAATTTCTTTGGCCATTCGTATATGTTGTGATTTCTTGGTTGGCACGATATTGATTTTTATATATACGTATCGGCTTGAACTTGTGGCAATTGATTTTTGGTTTCGTGACATTTTCTGATGATGGTTATTTTACTGTGATTTTGGTTATACCTTGCTTTGTTCACTGTGACTTTGGGTTTACCTTGCCGTGACTTTGTTGAATTCCTAATATTTGACTAAAACTATCTCTGGTTCCTTTGCATTGCTGTACAGTGCATACCTATATATCTTGTTATGTCATTTTGTTATCTGCTTAGATACTTCATGTGTACTTTGGAGTCTTTGTATACATTTTGCACATTTGTCAATGTCACTGCTTCGAGCCCTTATACTTGGGTTCTGAACGTATTTAGTTGAATTTCTGTCAATTGTTAACTTCGGCCATTTTGGGATTTTTGACAATTTTTGATTTCGTGAATTTCTGGCATTGACTTGAAACTGTAAATTTTACTTCTGCCCGGATTGGATAATGTCTTTGACATTTTAACCGTGGCTTCGGCTCTTGATGTAGTCGAACTTGTTGGTTGACTTATCTGTATATATATGCATACATACATTCGTATGTGGGTATGCATATATTGTTGACCATTTTTCGAGTTATGTGTTGTCTTATTGTATTTGTTGTGCACTTCATACTGTGTAGCTAGTTGATCATATATGTTGACTTGAGTTTTCATTTGATATTTGGAATTTGTATTTGATTATTGGCGGTATTTTCCACCACTCTTTGTTGTAAGTGTTCAAACGTCATATTGGGGCTGCACTTGCTTTTGTACAATTATCCTTGTGCACTTATGTTGTTAGAGCAGGCCATTGGATCAAGTACTTGAATGTGTACTTGTTTGTTTGGTCTCATGTTGGATTTAAGTTTTGATTGTGTGGTCTGGTTTCAATTCATGTTGCCTAGACTACACTATCTTCATACTTAAAAAACTATTGCTATCTGGCCGTCATTGCGCCATGTTACAGCTTGATATTATTGTCACATGCTGACCCAGTTTGCAGTTTTCATTTTTGATGGTCATTTGCTGTTGCATCCCTTGGGTACTTGTTTGTACATGCTGACCCAGTTTGTAGTTTTCATTTTTGATGGTCATTTGCTGTTGCATCCCTTGGGTACTTGGTTGTACATGCTGACCCAGTTTGCAGTTTTCATTTTTGATGGTCATTTGCTGTTGCATCCCTTGGGTACTTGTTTGTACATGCTGACCCAGTTTGCAGTTTTCATTTTTGATGGTCATTTGTTGTTGCATCCCTTGGGTACTTGTTTGTACATGCTTACCCAGTTTGCAGTTTTCATTTTTGATGGTCATTGCTATTGCATCCCTTGTGCTATTGACAGGTGCATTGTCTTTGTCTTTGTACCTGTTTGCAACTGTAATTTCATTACTTGGAATTCAACAGTTTGCATTTGAGTTTGTAGTCATCCTACTTTGCCTGGATTGTGTACATTTGTGCACTTGTTTTGGTTGCTGCATTGAGTACATGTCTGATTCATGTAGTCTTGGTCATGTCTGAGTTCCTATGCACTTGAATATGTTGTAGTCGAGTTGTTTTGTTGCATTCATTCTTCACTATGATATTTGGAGTCTGATACTTTTGTATACAGTTGCAGTCGTGACTTGCATTGAGGTTCACTGCATTTGTATCTTGTCGTTTCATTTATTAGCACGGTATACATACATATATATGTATGTATGTGCTAGTTGCTGTGCGTTGTATATTTCTTTTGTTTCATTTTGTTGGGCTGGTTGATGGCCTCGAGCTGTCTGCTTGTTTATTCGAGCCTGCACCGTGACTTGAGTTGAACCCGATTTTTGGGTTTGACCCCGTGTTTGCTTGTGACTTTCATTGAACTTTCGTGTATTTCATCACGGTAGTGGCGAGGCAGTACATGCGTGCGTGTACTGCAGCCACACTGAATTGTCATTTTATGTGTTATTTAAATTGTTCGAATTGCTTTGTGGGTTCAATTCAATATTTGGAAATTGAATTTGATTTGGTTTGATTTGATCATTCGAGATTGTCTAATTATCTATTTGATAATTAGATTCTGAGTTTCCAATTATTTATTTAATAATTGGATTTTGTTGTTAATTGTTGTTTGGGAAATTCTGTGGTTTTCATATTATCTTCATTGATATTCTTTTTATTTATCCTTGTTGATGATTTGGATTTGATGATTTGTTGTTTAACACTGTTTAGTGTTATATCTGCCGTTATCCGATTCTCCTATCGAGGAGTTGGATATACGAGATTTATGTGACTGTCGTCTATTTGATATTTGATTATTATTGCTTCTGTGCATTAATAACTGAGTTTGAATTAGACTGACCCGTGTATTATTTTCTTTTGAATTTAATACTCGGGTCAGACCCCATTTATTTCAGGTTGTAGATATCTTGCTTTGGGTTGCTGTTTGAGCTATGAAGACTTTTCATATCTTTTGGAGTAGTCGTGTCATAGTATAGGTTGATATGTATTCATGTATATTAGTCGATAATGTATTTGTATATATAACTTCCAGAGTCGACAGTGGTAGTTGTATCATATGTATTGTGTCAAATGTATTGTAACTGACATCAGTTATATATATATATATATATATATATGAGACTTTTGTTATCTGTGTTCCGCATTTTTAGTATCTGTGTTATTATTATATATTGTCCTAAACTATTATGAACCATCGTAGTTCGTTTTATACTGGAATTGGGTATGTCGATGGGAGTAAATAAATAAGAGATGAAAAATGAAAAATATATACTACTCCTATCGAGGTAACCAATACTAGTGTAAGGCCAACTACGGATGGCCGCTCCTATCCATCCTTATTCTTCGTAATAACAGACAGTATTTCTTTTAATACTCTTTGTTATTGTGAGAATAGAGGTGGGGCGTCACAGTTGGTATCAGAGCTTGGGGTTTATGGACATAATATAAAACATAACTTAGATGGAACATGTGTTACAACTATTGGTCGATGTTTTATTTGTGCTTTGAGTCAAAAACTAAAGTTTTGAAATTAAGATGAAATTTTTAAATATCCTTATTTAAAAATAAAAGTGAAACTGTGTTTTGATGATTGAATAATTTGTGTTCTGTTATCAGAGTGCGCAGCGGAAACAGTGAGACTGTCTTCGCTGAATACAGCTGATAATCTTTTTGATTTAAAAATCAAAATATGAAATTGAAATAAATTTCATTTGTTGTTTACATAGCTGGGTTTATTTTGTTTCTTTGAAAATTTCGAATCCGATTTGAGGATTCGAAGCGATTGCAGTTATGTGATTTGTTGAGATTTTTGCTGGTTTTCTTTTATGCTAATCATATATTGATTAGATTTTGCTGTTTTGAATTATCTTCGTTGAAGATACATTCGAATGATTTCTTTGTTCATTTTGTAGTATACGTGCAAATTTGAGTTGCACGTTACTGCATTGATTTAACGTTGAACCGGTGTTTGGTTTAAACGTATTTTGTTGCCGTTTTCTTTATAACGGGATTTTTACATCGGTGCTAAATTTTTGAAGCACGGTGTTTTGTTGACATTTTGAATGAAAATTCACTGGTATTACATTTTGATGCGAATTATTTTGATGAGATTTTGACGTTTAGAAATTACTGTCGCTTTGACTTCAGTAACCGTCAAATTTTAAAAGTGGATTTTCAAGCGGTTATTCCGCAATGCTGATTTTGAGATTCGTTTTACGATGTTTTGGGAAGTGCAATTTTCTTTTCGAAATTGCTACTGATGTTGTTGCTTTAATCACATGATTGGAAAATCATTTTAAAATGAAAATTGTTTTATAAAATTTTTTAACAGTCCGCGCTTTCAAAAGAATGAGGAAGCGACTTAAACGATTCAGCAAAATAGAGGAATATGACCCCTTTCTTTTACTGATTCGCTTAACTTCGGACTTGTTCAGTTGAGAATGTGAATTGTTATTTTTATAAAATAAATAAAATTGTTTTCAGGAATTTTAAAGTTTGCGCTTTCAAAAGAATGAGGAAGCGATTTAAACGATTCAGCAAAATCGAGGACTATGACCCCTTTCTTTTACTGATTCGCTTAATTTCGGACTTGTCCGTTTGAGAATGTAAAATGTATTTTTACAAAATACACAATTTTGCACTTTCAAGGAAACGATGAAGAGAATCAAACGATTTAGTAAAACACGTGGTATGGGACATGTGCCTTTGCTATTTCGGTTAATTCCGGACTCGTTAATTGAAATATTTGATGTTTTGATGATTCTAATGATTTGTGTGCTTTCGAGCCACATTTGTTGGACCTTCGGGTCATTTGTTGGGCTTTCGGGCCTCTCTGAGGACCTTCGGGTCAAATACCAGTACTAGACCTTCGGGTCACTCTACGGACCTTCGGGTCATCTGATGGGCGCCAAAATTATGTTGAGTACTTGGTAGGCTTCGGCCATTTGTTGATGCACGTGCGGCGAACTAAAAACTCGCCATCTGATGGGATCGATCCAAGCTTTTATGTTGATTTTCTAGTCTTCTTAATTGATTTCTAGATATTTGTTGTTTCTAATTATCTGCAGGTAATTAGATATCTGATGTTATGAGATTTAATTATCGTATCGGTAATTAAATATTTGCTGTTATGAGATTTAATTATCGTATCGGTAATTAAATATTTGATGTTATGAGATTTAATTATCGTATCGGTAATTAAATATTTGCTGTTTTGAGATTTAATTATCGTATCAATAATTAGATATTTGTTGTTTCTGATTATCGTTTTTGATAATCGGATAATTGTTGTTTCTGATTATCGTTTTTGATAATCGGATATTTGTTGTTTCTGATTATCGTTTTTTATAATTAGATATTTGAGATTTCTGATTATCGTTTGAGATAATTAGATATTTGTTGATTTGAGAATTATGATTATCGTTTTTGATAATTAGATATTTGTTGATTTGAGATTTCTGATTATCATTTGAGATAATTAGATATTTGTTGATTTGAGAATTCTGATTATCGTTTTTGATAATTAGATATTTGTTGATTTGTGATTTCTGATTATCGTTTTTGATAATTAGATATTTGTTGATTTGAGATTTCTGATTATCGTTTTTGATAATTAGATAATTGTTGATTTGAGATTTCTGGTTATCGTTTTTGATAATCAGATATTTGTTGATTTGAGATTTTTGGTTATCGTTTTTGATAATCAGATATTTGTTGATTTGAGATTTCTGGTTATCGTTTTTTATAATTAGATAATTGTTGATTTGTGATTTCAAGTTATCGTTTCTGATAATCAGATATTTTTTGATTTGAGATTTCTGATTATCGTTTTTGATAATTAGATAATTGTTGATTTGGGATTTCTGGTTATCGTTTTTGATTATCAGATAATTGTTGATTTGAGATTTCTGATTATCGTTTTTGATAATTAGATATTTGTTGATTTGAGATTTCTGGTTATCGTTTTTTATAATCAGATAATTGTTGATTTGAGATTTCTGGTTATCGTTTTTGATAATTAGATATTTATTGATTTGAGATTTCTGATTATCGTTTCTAATAATTTGATATTTGTGTTTTCTGACTATCGTTTGGATAATTGGATGTTTGCCGACTTTGTTGATTATGAAATTTTCTAGTCTCTATTTGATTCTAGATTATGTTGATTACATTGAATTGCTGTTTCCTATCAATCACTGCTGATAGTTAGAGTTCGTTGATTATGAAGTTCGTGTTTTCTAGTTAATTATTGGATAACTAGATATTTGCAGTTTTGCGAATTGTGATTTGTGTTTTCTAATTATCCTTGTTGATAATTAGATTTTGATGTTTTCTAATTATCGTATCGATAATTAGATATTGTTGTTTTGTGATTTCTGTATTTCTGATCATCTAATTGGTAATTGAATATTGCTGATGATTGTATTTATTCAGTTTGTTGTTTTCTGGTTATCTATTTGATAACTAGATTTTGTTGAGAATTTGTAAATTTCCCTTATGGGATTAAAAGATTTCTTTGGTGTTCTGTTCTCGATCTTTATTTTTCTAGCTTAACCGGTTTATGTTAGAAAAATAATTGTTATAGACGACTTTAATTATGAAAATTGCGGGGATGCAATTTTTATAAGGAGCGGAGTCTGTAACAACCCGAAATTTTATAAAAATTAATTATCGTTGTATGATGAGTAAAATTAGTAGTTAAGTGCTTTTGGGATTTTGTCGAGTTGAAATTCTTTGTAATAGTGTTAAGGATATGCGGGCTTAAAATTAATTTGGCCCTCTTCCTTTTAAATTGTGGCCGTGATACTTATCTAAACTCATCCCCTTTTCATATCCATTCGTAACCCTAAATCATAAGAAGGAAAAATAATGGCGGCCTTGATTGTCTTCGTTCGTTCGCTTGTCCAAAATTAGGGCTTCTTGATTTCGATCGAAGCTGAGCCTTTGTCGATCGACGCTCACTACACTTCGGCTCCTTCAATCTGTGTTCGTCGATAAGGTGAGTAATTTAATTACTCACATCTAGTTCAATTCGTAAGTTGTAGGGTTTGAATCCCTGTTTTCTAGTTCGTGTATTTATGCCTGAACTCGTCCATCGATTTCTCTGGCCATTCGTATATGTTGTGATTTCTTGGTTGGCACGATATTGATTTTTATATATACGTATCGGTTTGAACTTGTGGCAATTGATTTTTGGTTTCGTGACATTTTCTGATGATGTTGATTTTACTGTGATTTTGGTTATACCTTGCTTTGTTCACTGTGACTTTGGGTTTACCTTGCCGTGACTTTGTTGAATTCCTAATATTTGACTAAAACTATCTCTGGTTCCTTTGCATTGTTGTATAGTGCATACCTGCATATCTTGTTATGTCATTTTGTTATCTGCTTAGATACTTCATGTGTACTTAGGAGTCTTTGTATACATTTTGCACATTTGTCAATGTCACTGCTTCGAGCCCTTATACTTGGGTTTTGAAATCTGATTTAGTTGAATTTCTGTCAATTGTTAACTTCGGCCATTTTGGGATTTTTGACAATTTTTGATTTCGTGAATTTCTGGCATTGACTTGAAACTGTAAATTTTACTTCTGCCCGGATTGGATAATGTCTTTGACATTTTAACCATGGCTTCGGCTCTTGATGTAGTCGAACTTGTTGGTTGGCTTATCTGTATATATGTGCATACATACATTCGTATGTGGGTATGCATATATTGTTGACCATTTTTCGAGTTATGTATTGTCTTATTGTATTTGTTGTGCACTTCATACTATGTAGCTAGTTGATCATATATGTTGACTTGAGTTTTCATTTGATATTTGGAATTTGTATTTGATTATTGGCGGTATTTTCCACCACTCTCTGTTGTAAGTGTTCAAACGTCATATTGGGGTTGCACTTGCTTTTGTACAATTATCCTTGTGCACTTATGTTGTTAGAGCAGGCCATTGGATCAAGTACTTGAATGTGTACTTGTTTGTTTGGTCTCATGTTGGATTTAAGTTTTGATTGTGTGGTTTAGTTTCAATTCATGTTGCCTAGACTACACTATCTTCATACTTAAAAAACTGTTGCTATCTGGCCGTCATTGCGCACATGTTACAGCTTGATATTATTGTCACATGCTGACCCAGTTTGCAGTTTTCATTTTTGATGGTCATTTGCTGTTGCATCCCTTGGGTACTTGTTTGTACATGCTGACCCAGTTTGCAGTTTTCATTTTTGATGGTCATTTGTTGTTGCATCCCTTGGGTACTTGTTTGTACATGCTGACCCAGTTTGCAGTTTTCATTTTTTATGGTCATTTGCTGTTGCATCCCTTGGGTACTTGTTTGTACATGCTGACCTAGTTTGCAGTTTTCATTTTTGATGGTCATTTGCTGTTGCATCCCTTGGGTACTTGTTTGTACTTGCTGACCCAGTTTGTAGTTTTCATTTTTGATGGTCATTGCTGTTGCATCCCTTGTGCTGTTGACAGGTGCATTGTCTTTGTCTTTGTACCTGTTTGCAACTATAATTTCATTACTTGGAATTCAACAGTTTGCATTTGAGTTTGTAGTCATCCTACTTTGCCTGGATTGTGTACATTTGTGCACTTGTTTTGGTTGCTGCATTGAGTACATGTCTGATTCATGTAGTCTTGGTCAAGTCTGAGTTCCTATGCACTTGAATATGTTGTAGTCGAGTTGTTTTGTTGCATTCATTCTTCACTATGATATTTGGAGTCTGATACTTTTGTATACAGTTGCAGTCGTGACTTGCATTGAGGTTCACTGCATTTGTATCTTGCCGTTTCATTTATTAGCACGGTATACTTACATATATACATACATATATATGTATGTATGTGCTAGTTGCTGTGCGTTGTATATTTCTTTTGTTTCATTTTGTTGGGCTGGTTGATGGCCTCGAGCTGTCTGCCTGTTTATTCGAGCCTGCACCGTGACTTGAGTTGAACCCGATTTTTGGGTTTGATCCCGTGTTCGCTTGTGACTTTCATTGAACTTTCGTGTATTTCATCACGGTAGTGGCGAGGCAGTACATGCGTGCGTGTACTACAGCCACACTGAATTGTCATTTTATGTGTTATTTAAATTGTTCGAATTGCTTTGTGGGTTCAATTCAATATTTGGAAATTGAATTTGATTTGGTTTGATTTGATCATTCGAGATTGTCTAATTATCTATTTGATAATTAGATTCTGAGTTTCCAATTATTTATTTAATAATTGGATTTTGTTGTTAATTACTGTTTGGGCAATTCTGCGGTTTTCATATTATCTTCATTGATATTCTTTTTATTTTTCCTTGTTGATGATTTGGATTTGCTGATTTGTTGTTTAACACTGTTTAGTGTTATATCTGTCGTTATCCGATTCTCCTATCGAGGAGTTGGATAACTGAGATTTCTGTGACTGTCGTCTATTTGATATTTGATTATTATTGCTTCTGTGCATTAATAACTGAGTTTGAATTAGACTGACCCGTGTATTATTTTCTTTTGAATTTAATACTCGGGTCAGTCCCGAGTTATTTCAGGTTGTAGATATCTTGCTTTGGGTTGATGTTTGAGCTATGAAGACTTTTCATATCTTTTGGAGTAGTCGTGTCATAGTATAGGTTGATATGTATTCATGTATAGTAGTCGATAATGTACTTGTATATATAACTTCCAGAGTCGACAGTGGTAGTTGTATCATATGTATTGTGTCAAATGTATTGTAACTGACATCAGTTATATATATATATATATATATATATATATATGAGACTTTTGTTATCTGTGTTCCGCATTTTTAGTATCTGTGTTATTATTATATATTGTCCTAAACTATTATGAACCATCGTAGTTCGTTTTATACTGGAATTGGGTATGTCGATGGGAGTAAATAAATAAGAGATGAAAAATGAAAAATATATACTACTCCTATCGAGGTAACCAATACTAGTGTAAGGCCAACTACGGATGGCCGCTCCTATCCAGCCTTATTCTTCGTAATAACAGACAGTATTTCTTTTAATACTCTTTGTTATTGTGAGCATAGTGGTGGGGCGTCACACTAAAACTTTACAGAGACTAAGATTCACAAGACCAAATAAATAAAACAGCGGAAACATTTAAAATTAAACTTCATTACTCCATAAAATAAGTCATAAAACTAAATACATAATATGTCTTAAAAACCGAATACATATGTCCCGTGAAAAACATCCTCTCAGTCACATCATAAGAGTACAATAATAAAAATCATCCCTCTCATAAGTCACTAGTACATCCAAAGTCATATGAAAAGAAAACTGAAAAGAAGAAGAATACATGAAGAATGAGAAAGCTCTGCAAATGAGTCTCCAAGAAATCCAAATCTATTGTCCTTGCCACTGCTGGCCTATGGGAGGGAAAATGGGGAAATAGAGGAGTGGGTTAGACTATAAGTCTGGTGAGTGAAAGTAACTACTAGTATTTTAAGCAAGATAAAGATAATAGACTTGACAACAGTTCTAGTATAAAAGGAAATAAAGGAAAGATAGAACTAGAATAAATTACTTTTTAACTATTTTCTTTGCTTAGATAGTTTTTGATTGAATTGTTTGCACTTTTCTGAAACTGCTTTGATTGGGCTGAAATTCCAGTTTTACCCTTCGATCGACCTTGTAACGACCCAAAATTTGACCACTTTAAAATATACTATTTAAAGTGATTTTAAATATAAATTAGGTATGGTTATATGATTCAAACAATATTAGATAGCATCTGGAAAGAGAAGTATACACAAAAATAGTAACATTTACCTATATCGACAAAAGTGACAAAATGCTGATTTCAGAAAAATAAGTTTCAATGGTTAAATAAATTATTTTAATTTATTTATAAGTGTTTATATTTTTAAATTACATTATATAAATTTATTTTTAAATTACATTATATAAATTTATTTTTAAATTTGGTTTACATAAATATATAATTTAAATAAAACGTCAAAATGTGATCGGAAAACATTTTGTCGAAACTCAACGTTTTGTCGATTAAAAGTTGTCGCAACGTTGTCGCACCTTTGTTAACATGCTTTAACATATATATTACACATTTTAATAACTAAACATGTTTACTTTTACTAAATATAATTAGAAATCTTCTAGAAGTCATCAGTAAAAGTAAGTAAGAATTAACAAAAGTAAGAAAAAGTAAACATCAAATCAATATCACATCAAAAACCAACATAATTATTATTTTACTTAGCTTAGTTCTTAAGGGATTAAGAGATAAATTAAGAAGTGAAAGGATGATATTAAGTGTTGAAAACGTGGAGGTTACTTTAGGTTGAAGTAAGGATAGTTTGGTAATTTGGTAAGAGGAATTTACCACTTCTTTCTTTTTCTATGAATACCGACCTCTTTCTTCACTTTCATTCCCATTTCTTCTTCTTCTTTTCTTAAGCTTCTTCATCTTCTTCCTCTCCTCTTTAATGGCTTCTAAGCCATAGAAAAAAAATTAGAAAGAAATAATGTCAAAATATTTACAAAATATTCAAAAGAAATCAGTGTTCATTCTCTTCAAATCAAACTCATCTTTTTTCCATAATTTACCTCTTCTTCTCTCGTCCATAACTTCATCAAAACTGAATCAAAATGCAAAATTCATTTTTTCAAATCATGTATTTTTCCAGTGGCTAAAACTTTCATGTTGACCACTTTGTCTCAGTATAAATTTAGCTATATAAAAAAATCCACTTCTTTCCAGTGCATTCTCTGGCCCAATTTTTAAGACAGAGAATAGCATATTTTGTTTTGATCATAACTGATCCAAATAAAGAAATTCGTTTTTTAAAATCATGTATTTTTCCAGTGGCTACAACTTTTATGTTGAGCACATTTTCCAGTTTTGAGGTTTGCTATACCTGAAGCTCAATCTTTTGAAGAGCATTTTCGGGCTTCATTTTTGTCAATCTGACAATACCTCTTCTTCACTCTATCATATCTCCCTCAAACCCACTTGGATTCAAATGATTCTATTTTTAAAATTCAAGAGAAAATAATTTTCATCAACTTTCCAGTTAATAACTTTTCCAAATTTGGAGAATTTGTGGGCCTAAAATTAGATACAACATAACATATTTTTTTGGATCTAGTTTTAAGAATTCAAGTCAAAGCTCCAAGACTTCTTCTCTATACCTTCGGCCAACCTCCATCTCAAGCCTTGACTAAGCTATTGGAAGGAAGTGGGTGTTTTTTTCTAGTTTTTAATGGAAAAGGAAGTAGTTAGTGAAGTGTTGGTTGATTAGAATGTTGGTAGGAAGTTTATCGCTTTGGTTTATGGTGAGAAACTCTATTTAACATCTATATTTATATATATATATACATGTTTGATGATGTGTTATGATTGCTATGGATGCTTATATATGATTTTATCATCAAGTATTGATTGTTTGATATGATTTTTAAATTATTGTACCAAGTCACTTTAATACACGTCGATAAGCACAAAGGAAGTCACTTTTCTTTTGAAAATGAAATGGTGTATATGGAATGCTTAAACCTTTTGGAAATATTTTTAAAATAGGTTAGGAATGTTTTTAAACATTTAAATATGTATAAAGAAATAAAGAATGAAAATCACGATTTCAACTTGTATATTTTAAATATGTCCAAAACAATTTTCCACAAAAATCGCGCTTTTGTAGTAAAGTGACCAAAGTTTAAAATTGATATTTTAAATATTTTAAAAATATGAAATAAATTCTAAAAATCTTTTAAAATGTTTTAAAAGAGATTTAAGTTGTAAAGATTGATTTTTAAATGATATAAAAGTCGTTTTGAAGAATATAGCTTTAAAAACATTATTTGCAACACTTTTCGCAACGCTTTTTGCAGCACTTTTATGCTGCGAATTCTACAACCTTTTGAATATGAGTTTAAACGTAACGATATTTCCTAGAATCAATTATGAATGTTTTTAAAAGGAAAATTAAGAGTTTAAAAGATAATTTTGAATCTTATAATCAATTCCAAAATAAAGCTAATAACTGAGTATGCAAAAACGACTAGTACATTTGTCCCGCCTGTGAGATCTGGAAAGATAAAACAAGGTGTTTAACTTAGGTTTGGGATGGACCAACCAGTGCCCTAAACTTACCTGGCCTATGTTTTCTTTTTTTAGGCGAGGGGTGGAATAGATCGAAAGGAAAGCCCAAATGCTCTAAAAAGATCATATTTAAGTTTTTCCAAGAAAAAAAAGGAAACAAATTCTTTGAATGTTAATTAACCACTTAACATCTTTTTTTATTTGATGATTGGTACGAAGGAACCGGGATCGGATTTGGGTGACTCCTATCCGAAGAACCGGGATCAGATTTGGGTGATTCCTATCCGAAAATCCCTTCAAACTAATTTTCGAAATAAAACATATTAAAGACAAAGATCATTGAAGGAAAAGATCTTCATGATATAGGATTACTTGCCACTAGTCCTTGGAGGTGAAATTTACCATATCTAAAGTGGCAGTAGTGCTCTGTTATGAAAATCTTTGATTTGCAAGAATATTATTTGAAGTTAAGAAAGAAATCTTTATTAAGATTTAATAAATGATTTGGGAATATTTTCCCTAAGTTAAAAGTTATAACTTGAATATAAGGAATCTTTGATTAAGGTTTTAATGAATGATTTGAAAAGGTTTTCCTAAGTAAAAGAGAAAATGATTTGGAATTATTCCAAGATTTAAGAAAGGTTTAAATAAATCAAATGATTTAATAAACGTGGCTTAAAGATTCCATATACTCTTGACAAGAAAATGGAATAAATTGAAAAGAATATATTTGAGAAATATATTTGATTTAAATAAAGATGAAGTAATTGATTGATGATTGATACACACATATGAACTTAACATCTTTTAAAGCGATGATTGGCTTCGAAGGAACCGAAATCAGATTTGGGTGATTCCCATCCGAAAACCACTTCGAACCAATGTATACGTTCGAAAGTGAAGACATGTTGAAGATGATGGTTATTGAAGACCGAGGATCTTCATAGCGTGAGGACTGCTTGTTGACATGCTCTGGGTCGCTCCCATTATAGAGTTATTTATAGCAGTGGTCTCTCCATTGTGGAGATTTTTCGGATTGCAAGGACTACTCGCTACTAGTGGTAGTAGGAGAGTGCCTTCGGTTTCGTTCAGTCCCAGAACGAACTTGTATGGATGTTTGTCTGACATTGTATTCTAAATCACATTTGAGTGGTTTCTATAAATGTATATCAGTTGATGGCGGAGAAAGCAACTTCTCTTAGCTTAACACCCTTTCCCGAGACATACAAGCTCAGGAAGTTATACTTTTCTAGAAATCAGTTGTGTGACGTGGAATGACAATGTGGCATTCAGAGGTGTGATATGTGATATGTGAAAGGGAACCGTAGCCTCGCGAGCCGACCACGGTTATGATGGGATTCTATATGGTCAGATGTATGCTCGCATTTCGGATAGTTGTGATTTGGGTTATCAGATGTTCTGAGCCCTAGGTACCAGATACGTCTGGGCCTTATGGCGGGGATGCGTGAAGTCTGAGTCCTTGGATGTTATTTGCAGATTGTATCCCCTTTTAGCTATTTGTGTTGTTGTATAACGGCGTCTGAGTCTTGGACGTAAGCCGGGGATACAGATTGATCTTTCCACTAGTTCCCTATCATGTTGGAAAATCCAATTCCGATACAAGCTTTACGGTTTTTGATTGTATTCCCAAAATAGCTGTAATGACTTGCAAATATTTCAGCTACCCCTTCTGGTATCTTATATTCTGTAGACCCAGTCCGGATATATTCCCTTAGACGTAGTCCAGATATTGATACCTTATTTGAATAAGTTTATTCGAAAGGTGTTTTCAAAAGTATGTCATTAAAAATAATATCAAATGATTTGGTATAAAAGTGTTTTGTTATCATAAGGTAAAAACCCATCCGTGTTTATGTGTGGGCGTGGTCTTATGAGATACCCTTCTTTTCAAAGGTTTTGATATCATTGTCATGATATATGCATTTAAAATTTCGAGTATCTCACGCTGATTTATCAAGCCTTATCCGGGTATTTTTAATACTTGGGTCAGATCCGAGTAGTTTCAGGTTTAGTTGAAGACGGTTGGAGTTTCCAGTGGAGAGCTGGAGATCTTCATCATCGTATGGACGTATTCTATTATCCGCTACATCTATTGCATTTGTTTTGTTGTTTTTCAGCATTTGTAAGGATATGGGTTTATAACTGTCCAGGCTGAATCTAGGTTAGACTCTGGTATTGTATTTTAAAATTTTCCGCTGTAAAGATTATTATTGCAATAATATATGTTATTCCATTCGTGTGAGATTCTGTTCTGTCTTTATTTTCTTTCTACCCTTAATGATCCGCTTATTCGTGCAATTTGAGTTGGACATGTGTGGTTTATTGTCGATTCATAGGGTATCAAAAAATGGTTCATTATAGGCCATCTATCTCTATTGTGCCACTATGAGCTAGTCCCATCATGTGGGTCCTACAGCAAAAGACACATGTAGCGCTTTGGAACTCAATAGCGACTTATCTCCCTGCTTCGATGTCGCACGCTCGGTCACTGCCAGTTCGCACTATCTGTTGCTCCCTCTTTTAACCTCTTATCTACCTGCTTTAGCATAAGCGTGTCCATCCTCACCTGATATGTTGTGAGACCTTCAGTCCTAGTCTGATAAGGTCCTGCCCAGTCTCACCTAAGTGTTTTGTGAGACCATCAATCCTAGTTAGAAAGGGAAATGCTACCGGATACGGGTCCTAATAAACAAAATCTAGTTACGCCCCTTGTCCAAATCCCCTGATTTGAGCTTCTATCTATTAGCCCCTTAATTACCCTAGTTAGCATAAGCGTGTCCCAGCCTCACATAATCTGTTGTGAGACCATCAGTTCCTGGCTGAAAGGGAATGCTATTGGTATAGGCCCTATTTCTGTTCTTGCTTATTAACTTAGTGTAAGTTCTTTTAAAATAAGTCTCTTCTGTTATTTCTGCTATATTTTCTTATTAACTTTATCTAAGTCTTAAAATAAGCCTCTTCTGTTATTTCTGCTATATTTGCTTATTAATTTATTCTAAGCTTTAAAATAAGCCTTACTATTCTTTCTGTTTAATTATAACCTACGTTATAATTTTTATTCTTCTTTTCTATCTTTTTACTTATAACTACTAGTTATAAACTTGCTTACAAATGTCTCAAATTTGCCTATTTCAGTCTATCTTCCTTTTGTTACAGTCTTTCTTATTTTACATCTAATTTCTGTAAATTTAGTGTTATTCTATTTTAATCCATATTAGTGAATTATTCTCTTTTTAATATTCTATTCGCGTAAAAAGGAATAAAAAGAAACTAACATTTAGAGACTAAATTTTAACATAAAATGGACGTAAATAAATGCAAACAACAGTAAATAATTGTAAATAACTGAATAAAATAGCTGGATAAAAATAACTTAATAAAATAGACTGAAAAGAACTTTAAAAACTAGCTGTAAATAACTTACACAGAAATTGTCTCAAAATTGAAAAAAAAACTACAACTATTGAGAACCCTATTATTTTAAATTACTTATAAACCTAAAATAATTACTAAACACTCACCTGTGGTCCTCTGCTCTAGTCCTTGGTCTTCCTTGATCTACTTCTAGAGCATAGAATATTTTTAACAAAAAGATCTTCTCCCAAGAAAAAAATTCTTTTTAGGGTCCAGCCTCAGGTAATGAACCCAAATAGGAGAAAATCTGAATGAGAAAAATAGCTAGGCCTAGGGTCTTATTTATAGTGTCACTTAAGGATCTCAGACCATTGGATTTGAAGATTAAATCTGGTGCAACCAAGTCATAGGCTCGCTGGGAACCGTCGGATGGAAGCACGAACGAACGGGATCGAACAGAAATGGAAAAATACGTCATTGAGCGAAGCTGGAAAAATTCGTGTCCAAATACATAGGCGGGTCGACAGCCAGTTTGACCCATAAAGTGGTAGGTCGACCTAGCTATGGGGAAGGTCGACCCTAGGGTCGACATGACCTTATTTTTTTTTGTTCGTTTTCTTGTTTATTTCGTACCTCCTTCGTTTTAGCTCGGATTTTTACAATATATGGAAATTGACCATAAATTTACTACAGACATAATGGTGCAACTTCCGTGGCTTAATTATGATAATTTCACAAAGTTATTCTATTATTTAATTAATTCGTTAATTAATTATTATAGCTTAAATTTCGGGTAGTTACAGTTTCGAAGGAACCGGGGTCGGATTTGAGTAACTCTTATCCGAAGACCACTTCGAACCAATTTACGCATTCGAAGTAAAGACATGGATATGATATTTGGGATTTTCATAACGAAGAACTATTTGTTGATTATTTGGGGATAAAATCCCAATATACATATAGTTGCGGTAGTTTCTTTGTTATGAAATATCCGATGCAAGGACTAATCGCTACTAATCCTATGGTGAATTCCCGACAGGATATGGTAGGAGAGTGCCTTCGATTTGTCCTGTTCTTGGACAACTTGTATGGACGAATGTCTAACGTTGCATTCTTAGTTACATAAGTGATCTCTATGAATGTATCATCTGTTTGGTGGCGGAGAAGGAAACTTCTCTTAGCTTAACAACCTTTCCTAAGACGTACGAGCTCGGGAATTATGCGTTTGTAGGAATCAGTTGTGTGACCATGGAATGGCAATGTGGCATTCAAAGTGGAATGTGCTATGTGAAAAGGTAATCGTGACTTCACGCCTCATTAACTGGGAATGGCTAAAGCAGGGTAGATGCGACAGGGATATGTGGGTCGCACCCATTAGGAGATGGTCATCACCCTTCTAGATTACTCTCTATATGTCGAGTATGTGGTGTATGCTTCGGGATCCCGTTAAAGGTCGGTAACGACCGTGGTGATGTCATATTCGGTACTATCCAATGAAGGGGTAGGCCAGTTTTATGTTGGTATAGGCGTTTAGTATCTGGACCCTAGGTATATCCCTCTAGAGGTATACTGTACGGAAGGTAGTCCCTCACCTTGCCATTGCATGGAATCCATTCTCTGAACGAGCCTTGTAAGAGTTTTGGTTGTAGAGCCAAGTATGCTGGAATTTAATAATGGTAACAATTTCGGCTAAGATTAATAAGTTTATTTGCAAATGTTTTCAAAGATATGTCATTAAAAATAATATCAAGTATTTTGACGTAAAATGTTTTGGTTATCATAAGGTAAAAACTCGTTCTGTGTTTATGTGCGGCGCGGTCTTATGAGATACCCTTTTGTTTTCAAAATGCATATTTTGAGTTCTTACACCAGTCCCATGACTGACTCGGAGTTTATTTTCCTTTTCCTTTAAACTCTGGTGCCCTAATTTTCCCCGGGCAGCCAAGTAGTTAGGAAAGCTTGGAGCATTTTGGAATGAAGTATGGGGCATGAAGCATTTTGGATCTTTTGAAGAAGTTATCTATATTCCACTATATCTGTATTATGTATCCACTAGCACTTGTAAGGATAGACCAATATAACTATCCTAGTTGGGTTGGTACATGCTGTAACTCTAATAAATCATTTGAAGTGATTGCATCTAATCTTCCATATGTAAAATTATAAGTGTTTTAATGCAATGTGAGATTCTGTTGTTCTATCTTCTATATTTGTTTCTTTTTACCCCTAACGACTGGGTTTACGACACTTGAATTAGCGGCACGTGAATACCGAGGATGTATTAGTGTCGATTTTCGAGGGTCGAAAATATCCGTTCATCACATTTGGTATCAGAGCTTAGGTTAAGCGAACACCTAGGCTTTGTTGGGGTAAGACTTGTCAGAGATAGGGTTAGTAATACCCAAGGATGAGTAACTCCTTATAGATAGGGTTAGTAACACCTAGAATGAGTTTGAGAGTATTATATATGAGCGCGTATTTATTAGTAACTAATAAAATATTTTGTGTTGGTTTATCTGTTGAGTGATTTACGGATCCTGGTCGATGCGCCTGATCACCGTTATCAATGAGGGTTCCTAAACATTTAAAACAAGGCGAACCGACACACTGAATTTGAAAAATTTGGGTAAATGAAATAATTTTACCTAAGCTTATGTATTAATAACTTTCTAAAATGGTATAATTATTAATAGTGTGTTAACTTGTAATTAAGGGAATGATAACCTTTAAGTATTATCATCCGTTGATTTAACAAACACCTTGTGAATTAAGTTTCATGATTTGACTATAAGATGTTTGATAATAATACCTGGGTTAAGATAAATGAATTAATATAAGATAATAAATGAGCATGTCTTATAAAAAAAGGGAGGTATTTTACAAAGATAAGTTAATTTTATAAAAGGTAGATATGGAAGATATGAAAATTTAAAGGTGATTAAAAGAAAGTAAGTTAATATAAGATGAATTTATAAAATAGATTTTATAAACAAAGTAATCTCTAAAGGATTTTGAAAATAATAATGGTATTATTTCAAATAAAAAGAAGTATTTTTTGATAACTAGTTTGAGCGGCTCGAAAATAAACTAAAAATGGGCAAGAGATGTGTTTGGATGGTAAACATTTCTCTTAAGTATTACTCTTCTTGTTAAAGGGATATGTGATGCAATTGGTATTACCCAATTCCTTGGTATGGTTTTGGAGCTACTCGATCTATATAATTTTCTTAAGTGAAAGAGATAATGCAAATCATTAATTGATAAATTGATTCGTAATATTTATAAAAGTGTTTAAACCAAAGATAAATTGGGATCTCCAATTGATAAGATAAAGCGGAATTTCCAATGATTTTGGACAGTTGAAAATTTCTGACTCATACCTCACTTAGAGCTAAGAAATTGATGAAATGTTTTGATAAAAGATTGTGAAGTATTGATAAAAAAATAATCTTTTATACAAAACAATCTTTTATAAAATAAGCTGATTAACATATTTTTCTTATGCAATATTTATACAAAAACAAATCGATACTTGGAAATATAACAATGTGTTTTGTTTGTATTTATACATACTATTTCACAATAAATAGAAGTTAGCCCATGTATTTATTTGTGTCAAGAATTATCTATACATATAATCATTATTTCACAATAAATAAATCTGCTCTTTGTATTCTTTGCATACGTCCAACGAACATGCCTATCGTACTGGTATTCCTAATAAAATAATAAAAACGTGACTTCGATAGATTATTCACCATGTTTTATCAACTCGTACAACGGATTAGCAATCTGTTGCTTTAGTCCACTCAGCCATCTCTCCCAATTCAAATTGAAATTTTTTTATGTGGTGTGACAGGCGAAGTAAAAAAAAATTAAATTGAAAAACCTTACTTCCTTGATTTTCATTTTGTAAGAAAAGTCCATTCCCCCGGCCAGTACTTAACCAGGCCGGGTTATTACATTACTTATGATGAATCAATCATTTCATAGATCAAATGATTTCATTTTTTGTTTTTATTATATCAAATCAAAGATACTTGTTATTGAAGTAACAATAAAGACAATTTTTATCTCCATTCCAAGTGTAATTTCTTAGTATTAGTAATATAATACTATAGAAAATACTATAAAATATACTATAAAATATGAAAATGAAAGAATATTCAAATTAATAAAAAAATTTATTAGTATTTATTAATTTTATTAGTATTTATTAATTAGTATTAAGTAGTATTTTGAATTAAGTAGTATTTTGAATTTTGAGTCTTTTTTCTCAATTTAGTTAATTATTTAACTGGAAAAAAGCACATATAGATATTAAATAACATAATATAAAAAATGAAACACACATATGTTATAACATATATAACATAACTCTTTTATTTGTTCAAGGGACATTGAACATTTAAGATCCAATTAATCCGAGTTTAAATTCAAAAATAGGTCAGTTGAAGGGAAAGTAAAAAAAATAAGGAATTCGTCATGGTTATAGCCCAGCTTCAATAATTCCTTCAATTTTGGACTGTCAGTAATGACTTATAACAAGTGAAAAATGAGACTTTTTGCTTTATTCTTCAGGCTAATCAAATCTAAATCAAAGTGTTTTTCTAGTCTTTTATATCATGCAATCTAAGAATTTTGTGTAAATGTAATGATCACTAAAAAAATCTACAATACGAATGTGGTTTGAACCTCTGTAACATTCTCCATTTTAAGGCCCGAAATTAAGTGCTACGGATGTTGCAGTCATCCATAGTTATTAATTTCCGATGACAAATGCGGCTTTGTTAATCATTTTGATAATACGAGAAACGCGTGAATATGGAGATTCAACACAAATTTTAAAATAAATTTTCTCATCTCATCTCACAATAGGATTTCAATTTCATTACGTAATCTCAACTCGGAAACCACGTTCAAAGAAAATATAATTATTACAACATATTCTAAGAACGACATATGAAGATGCCCCCTTGGATGATCATAGTCGAATATCTGACATTTAATACAGCTTGCCATTACAACACAAAAGTAGAATTAAAACACAGCTGAAAATAGATATATAGCTCCTACTAGCTAGATTGCCTCATGCATGTCTCCGAAAGCTTATTCATCTAAAGGGAACCTGAAAAGCCCTTACTCTCAACCTACTCAAATGAGTACCTGAGAGTTTTAGGGGGAAACAAAAACTTCGGGTTCAACAAAAAGTCTAGTGTGAATAATAATCTACCATCACAAAACAATAGATATCTAGTAAGACCACGCCGCTATAAGGAATGGGTTTCCCCTCACTAGTACCCAATTAAAGATAATACCATATACTGTGCTCCTGTATCCACAATGGTTATAACAGAATAATATGATAGTGTATAAACATGTCATATGTACCGGATTACCCATCCTCCATTTATTAGACTACCCATCTAAGTTCTTATTGACTACTCGTCTTATATTCATGTGGACCACCCATCACACATTTTATTTTACTTCAACTAATATGGACTATCCATCTCACATTTTATCATTTAAACTGATGCAGATAATCCATCTCGCATCTCATAGTTTTCCTAGGATGACTATGAACCCTTAAATTAACCAATTAGAGACTATCCATCTCGAGCATGATGCAGACCATCCATAATACGTTCTACAGTTTTCCTAGGATGGCTATGAACCCATCACTTGGCCATTTAATTCATGTTATCCACATGTTTCTATTTATCTCATGTTACCTACATGTTTAACTTTACTCCATGCTACCCATATGTTCAACGTTAATCCATGCTATCCACATGTATAACTTATTTCTATTTGTGTCCCCAATTAAGTTATTTCCCCTTAGTTATTTAAATTTCACGGTGACATACATTGGTAACCCCCAAATGATTTCATGTCAAACTCATTAAGATATATCTTAGTGTCCCCAAGCTTCGAAGTTAAAATCACGCAACAAATGGCTCTCTGTCATTTATTAGTTTGATGCGTATTAGCGTCAACATCCATCTCATGTCGATGTGAAAGCATAAGGCTTTCCGCCTATTAAAACTCGAAGACTAAATGTAACGACCACGACTTTCTCTCCACAGAAAGACGCATCGTTAATAAGAAAGAAAGGGATAGAAAGAGAAAAGAAGAGAAGAAAGAAAGAAACAACAACAACGATCTCACAGCGGAACGAATAAATTATATTAATAACATAAACTATTACATAGTATACAACAATTTACAGAGTTACACAGCATATACATCACTTACTAGACAGTTATAAACATCTGTCTAGACATTACAACTCAAATACAAGACAAGACACTATCACAGATATCAACACAGCGGAATACTATATCTACGAACGCCGAAGCCTCCTGCTCCATTGCTCCTCCAGAATATTCGTCAAAGCTAAACCTGAATCCCTTGGCTACTCGTAAAAATTTGAGTACCCAAGAGTTTATAAAACAGAAATAAACACTTGGGTCAGACATGGGTCTGGTGTGAGTAACAGGTTAAACTTGCTTAACTTCAAAACCTTTAGAAAGAAAAGGTATCACGTAAGACTCCCCACAAATAAACATGGGTAAGTTTTTACCTTACGCTAACCAAAACATTTGATAGGAAATCTGATTTTATTATAATAGGGTCTAGGGTTTTCAAGTAAAATATAGAAATAGCTGAAATGCTTACATCTCACATTCCAACATAGTTGGGCACAACTAATACGTACGGCACTTATTGGAGTTTGGATTCCATACAATGGCAGGGCTACTGGGGTACCGCCCGTCACAGTACGTGGCCTAGATCACCGTACCGAGGAGTATGCCCGCTCCCCTGCAACACAAAGCCGGAACCATCCCTTACTGGATAATCCCAAACAAGATAATCCCGTAGTTGGCGCGACCAACCACACACTAAGCCGAATAAAAGAAAAGGGACCTCTAGACAGGGATCTATCTTGCTCTCAGTGGGTGCTACCCACGAAGCCTTGCTGCACCTCCCCTGTTTTAGCCATTCCCGGTTGATGAGGCTTGAGGTTACGATTACCTTTAATCAGAACATATCACTTAGAATGCTCATCGTCCGCCTGACGATGTTCTGAAAGCATTCAATCCATACAAGTTCGTTCCGGGTTCGAACGAAACCGAAGGCATTATCTCGTTACACTCGTTTTGGAATCACCCTCAGAGTTAACGACAATAACCCTTGCACTCTGAATCTTCATCTTCACTTGAGGTTCACGACCTATCGTAAATTTGGATCGATGTGGTATTCGGGTCTCCAGACCTGGAATACCGGTATACGGAAACCCGATCCCGGTCTCATCGAAATCCAAAACGTATCTTTTAAGGGCCAAGTTGTTTTAAGGTTAAAACAATTCAATTCTTATCTATATACACAAAGATAGATAATTCAATAGATAATCTACATTATCATCCCAAACAGATAATTCACATTATCATTATAATTCAACCAAACATCCATATCATATATCAATCATATCTCATCAGAGATATCAAACAATGAAATACATTCAATCTCATTCATCCATCCTTAAGCAATGATTTATATCATCTAATTAATTTAAAGTGAATTAAACTAATTACTTCATTCTATAAATCCTGCTTACTTAATTATTAATTAAACCAATTAATTAATCATTACTCTAAATATCCATCTTAATTAATCATTCCTGATTAATAATCCTTTAATTACTTTAAGTAATTAATTCTTAATTAATTTCACAAATTAATTAACTTAACCCATTACAGTAATTAATCATTAATTAATTAACTATATTTAATTATCTTAATCCTTAATTAATTACAATTAATTAATTACTTTAATCACTTATTATTTATTAATTAATCTTAATTAATCAATTCTTAATTACATCATTAATTTTATTAATTAATGATCCTTAATTACTCTTAATTAATTATCTTATTTAAATTAATTACATTTATTAATTAATCTTTAATTATTAATCACCTTTGATTAATCACATTTAGTAATTAACTACCCTTAATTACTCTTCCCTTAATTAATTTACTTCTTAATTAATTATCCTTTAATTAATCCCTTGATTAATTATTCAAAGTAATTAAACTCAAATTACTTTTATTAAACCATCTTTAGTTAATTACATCCACTAATTAACTTTAATTACTTTCCTAAGTAATTTATACTTCCACTAATTACATTTAAGTAATTATCAAATCACCAAGTGATTCCTTAAATTAATTAAACAAATTAATTTAAACTTATCAAATTTATTTAATTAATTACTTTAAGTACTTAATTTCTTTAATTACTTTTATTAAGTAATTTATACTTAACCAATTTTACAAATGATTATCATTTGTTAATAATCTACACTTATCTAATTAAATTTCTTAATTTCAAATTAATTAACTCTTAATTAATTAACTTAAAATCTTAATTATTTAATTAATTAACATTAAACCATTAATTAATTAAATTACCAAATTACTCTTTAATTACCTTATTAATTTAATGACTCCTATATCATTAAATCTCTAAATTAAAGTATAAACATTAATAACTACTTTAATTATCATTTTCAAAAAGGTTTTGAAATTCTTTTACTTTTAAATCTTCCTTTTATTCATTTCAAATTAATGATTTAAAATAAATTTCAAATTTAACTTAACCAAATTTAAATCAAATTATAACCTAATGTTAAAGAACTACTTAACATTAAAGATTTTAAACTAATTATTTAAATTCAAATCTTTTTAAAATTATACTTCCAACATTTTAACTTTGTTTAAACATTATAAATTTTATAAACTTTATTTATTTCAAACTAAAATTCAAATTAGATTTGAAACCATACTTTAAATTTGATTTAAAACTTTGTTTAAATCTTGTTTCAACTTTTTAAACTCATTTTAAATTTTAAAACTCCTGTCAGATTTTAAAACTGCAACATCACAGATTACCCGAGCCAAACATCATATTACCCGAGAAAATTTACAGAAATCCCGAGACCAGCTTCGAGTTTTCTCTTCCCTTTTCTTTTATACTTAATTTTATTAAAAATTTAAAACTGTTAAACCCCACGCGAGTCTCCCCTGAAAACAACTCGAGCCAGAGTCCTAATTTCTCGAGTATGACTTCGAGTCAAATTCCATTTCCTCCAGTACGTCTTCTTCTCCTCTAATCCAACTTCTTCCAGATGTACGAAATGTACATGTGCACGTGCGCAACGATTTGATCATCTCCAACACCTCGCCGTGATACTCGCAAGTCGTCGATCACCTCCTCAGACATTCCGACCACCCAACGCCACGTACTCGCCTGAAAAACGAAAACGAGCAAATCGATCATATCCTGGAATTCAACTGATCGCCTAAAACCAGCTCGCACCATCAATCTCGACCATTTGAAACCTCGCCATCACGTTCAGAACTGCATCACCATCCCACGCGCCGATCCCACCACCTCCGAGAGACTCCGATGCATTGACGATGGCGCGGCAATCCAAAATCTACCATCGACCCAAAACTTGGTTTAAACCCTAAATCCATGCCGTTCGTTAACCACGATGAATTGAAAAATGACTCATCATTTTTCCAATGATCCTTGACCATCCACCATCCTCCAGCCACGATTTCGATAATCAACACCGTGCCAATCGTCAGAATTCGATGATAAAGCAAAATCTGATCAACTTACGAATTCACAACATCCTTGACCTTAAAAATCATGATTTCTGTTCTAAAATTCCTCATTCTACCATACGATCTTGTTTAGATAATCAAAGCATGGAATTATGGATATTGATTTTCGACATATAATTGATTTTTACTGTAATTTTCCATTTTCAAAATATTCACTAAATGTTTTTGCTTGAAACTATTTTTAAAATTTTAATCTTGCAATTTCGAATAGGTTTTGTCTAGACTTCAAAGTCTATAAATGATTGTAAGATGAGAATATGATTTTTAAACAGGTTTGCATCCTGTAAATCTTTGAAACAGAGATACTTGTATCTGTTTTCTAGACATGCACAACACATTCCTATCAACATTCAAACACTATTCATAACATATGCAAACTTATTCACAAACATTCATCAATACTAATTGCATGCAAACCAAAAGGTGTATAAGGTTAAGGGTTTGCTCACTTTAAACAAAGAAAACTTGAGAAGTTTTCAAAACTGGAAGCTATACAGGGTTGATATCAGACATGCATCCAAAATTTCAACATATAAACATACAATTTATATTAAACAACATGCAGGCATATTACATCATAGATTCAAGAATTTGTAGCATGCAAACAGATATCATATACTTAAGTTTTTTAAAATAAATGTTACTCACCTATTTTAAAAGGAAACAGAGCCTCTTTGAAACTGCTTTTGAAAAACTTTGAAATGCTTTTAAACTGAGATGCCTTTTGATTTTAAAAATCTTTTAAACTTGAATGCTGGCTTTGGAAACTTGCATGCATGCTTTGATTTCCAGATTTACTTGCTTCCAGATTTTGAATAAGAAAAACAGGCTTTTGTTTCCAGATTTTGAAGAAATATTTACAGGCTAAAGAAATGCAGGCTTTTGAAGAAGATGTTTACATGCATTTCAAATTTTGGAAAATGAGTTACAGATCTTATTTTTGGTTTGAGGAGGGTTGATTACTGATTTGTTATTGAGATTATGGTTTTGAGGAATGTTGATCTACGGATTGTTTTGAGAATTTTGTTTGAGTATACTTCAGATTTTTATTTTGAGAATTTTGTCTCAGGCTGATGTTTTCTTAAGTTTTTAAAAGAATAGAAAAGGAAAGTGTAGATGAGAACATATGTTTATATAAGTGAAAAATGATTTATTCAAAAAGAAAAACAAAAATACAAAACTTTGACATTTGTCATTCTCATATCTTAACCTTAGAACACATGTTATAATGATGCCTTAGGAATTTACACATGTCCTTTATTTTAATTAATATTTATTTTAAATGTAAAAACCTTTTTCTTTATTTATTAAATACTTATCTATATATATATATTAATCATAAAGAAACAAAACTAATTATTATAAATAAAAGTTTACATATATTTTGAAATCCAAACTATTTGAATATTACCTCTTTTGAATTCAAAATTAAATCTAAATTCAAATTCAAATTATATTTAAAATCCAATTTAAAGTCAAGTTATATACATACATATATAACTACACATTTAATTTGAAATAACCATTCTATTTAAAATCTATTTATTTTTATATATAACAATATATCAAAAATATTGTTTAACATAATAATTTATCTATTTTAAAATAATTCATAAAAGAGGTTATAAATTACTACTATTACTAAATGAATTAACATATCATATGTAATTTGTACTTTAAATATATATATATACTCCTAAGTCATATTTATTAAGCAATATTCAAAAATAAAATAAATCTTATTATTAATCTTATTTAAAACCATATAATTATTTTGTTTAAATAGCTTTGTAAAGCTAATATTAAATAAATCATAATTTCCAAACTATAAGAATATACATTAGAAATTTAAAACAAGATTTCATTTATTATTTAAATTTCAAATCCAAGCTTATCTATTTACAATATATACATATATATATACATTATAAATAGAAATCATTTTATTAGTTTTTAAAGGATAAAATTCACTAATTAAATATTCATTTAATTAGATTTTTAAACCAATTCAAATATTTTTATCAAAGATTAACAAATCAATTTAATTATTTAAATAGATTATTAAATTGATATTGCCCCAAATTTCCGGGATATTACATTCCTCCCCCCTTAAAATAATTTCGTCCCCAAAATTTAAAACAAAGGTAATTTAATAATCTTTTTAAATCACAAGGATGTATTATCATCCATATGCTAACAATCATAGCAACCAATCATCCAAACAAACAATTCTAACTATCCAGCGGAAAATTCTGAATAGAATTTCCTCGAGTTTCCCCAAGTATATATATACCGGGATACTCGCTCTACAAACAATCCAAACAACTAATACTACTAAGCTATAGAGCTCCTACTCGTCTAAATCTACAAAACTAAACAGAATATCAGACTACAGACGAGTCTGACTCAACAACCAAATCCTCCAGAACTGCTGGTTCCAAAACCGGAGATAGATCAAACACGTACTCCCTTAGAGATACGTAAAATACATTGAATTCCAGTCATCCAAACTGACAATTCAACCTTGTAGATCAAAGTACTTATCCAAATTAGATCACAGAAAAGGTCCAAAATAACTCGGAGCTAACTTCCCAGACTCACCCAATCTTATAGCTCCCTTTAACCAGAGAAAAATTTCACAACAACGAAGTCTCCAACTTCGAATTTCAAATTCCTTCGTCTTTTATCCACAAAATTCTTCAGACGATCCTGGCTTCATACAAATCCTTCTTGATCAGTTTAACCTTCGTCGATGCTCCTCGAAACAAACAGGACCAAGAATAACTCAACAAAATGATCTTCTCAAGATCAACCAAGATCAAGAACAAACTTTATTCACAAACATCAAAAGACTGAACTAACTTCTCCTATCTGGAAAAGACAAACACAAACAGGAGCACTCGCCAAACTGCTTCCGCTGCACCATTCTGATCTGGAGTAGAATGAAAATGCTGATGATGAACACAAGCACAGACTGGGCAATATATCCCAGAAAATCTCAGATAACTCAAGAGAATACTCAAACTATCGCAAGTCACTTTTGCGATCAACCCAGCCAAATTCCAAAGAAAACTGTTCTCTCTTTACCAATCAAAACAGTTCATACTTAACTATCCAATCTATCGAAGAAATGGATCCACTATATTGCTTCTGAACTCTACCTTCAGAAAAACTGCTAAGCCGGAAGAACTTTCTGCCAATGCACAGAATACTCCGAGCTGTGCTGCTGCCACCGATGCCAAAGACTTCCTTTTCCAAAGCTCTTCGAGAAACTCGAACCCAAACCAAATAGAAACACCATGCTGAACTCAACCACAACACCGAAGCAGACACACTTCATTAACTTGTTCCAAAGAAAACATCTTCGGGAACATCCATAGTCACTGCATCTCATCACACAGCTACTTCTTCCAGAAGTATCAAGATACCATCACTCGCTTCTGCCTCACTGACAGATCCAACTCTACTCATCCAACTTCAAAGATAACTCCGAACCATAACAGGTTTTCTTCAGAGATTGTGAAATCCTTACAATTGCAAAGTTCACTCGAGACGGTATTAGGTTTACAGTCTCGACAAATACACTTCCAACCTTAACACTTAGACTCCTAATCCTAGATGATAAATTGTTATCATCTCAACCAATCATTACAAATACCATATACATTTAAAATGATACTTTTTTATATAGAAATTATATCTGGGTAAAATTATTTCATCTACCTTTTTAAAACAATATTGTGTCCGTTGGCCTGGTCCAAGTGTTTAGAGATCCCTATCAATAACGTTAGCTACTCGTATTGACCAGAATCCATATACCACTCAGCCGATCAATTAACACAATATAAAACCATTTTATATAACTAACAAATACGCGCTCTCAAGATAGACACCACTTCAGAGCCTAGGTATTCACTCAACCTACTGCTCTGATACCACTGTAACGACCACGACTTTCTCTCCACAGAAAGACGCATCGTTAATAAGAAAGAAAGGGATAGAAAGAGAAAAGAAGAGAAGAAAGAAAGAAACAACAACAACGATCTCACAGCGGAACGTATAAATTATATTAATAACATAAACTATTACATAGTATACAACAATTTACAGAGTTACACAGCATATACATCACTTACTAGACAGTTATAAACATCTGTCTAGACATTACAACTCAAATACAAGACAAGACACTATCACAGATATCAACACAGCGGAATACTATATCTACGAACGCCGAAGCCTCCTGCTCCATTGCTCCTCTAGAATATTCGTCAAAGCTAAACCTGAATCCCTTGGCTACTCGTAAAAATTTGAGTACCCAAGAGTTTATAAAACAGAAATAAACACTTGGGTCAGACATGGGTCTGGTGTGAGTAACAGGTTAAACTTGCTTAACTTCAAAACCTTTAGAAAGAAAAGGTATCACGTAAGACTCCCCACAAATAAACATGGGTAAGTTTTTACCTTACGCTAACCAAAACATTTGATAGGAAATCTGATTTTATTATAATAGGGTCTAGGGTTTTCAAGTAAAATATAGAAATAGCTGAAATGCTTACATCTCACATTCCAACATAGTTGGGCACAACTAATACGTACGGCACTTATTGGAGTTTGGATTCCATACAATGGCAGGGCTACTGGGGTACCGCCCGTCACAGTACGTGGCCTAGATCACCGTACCGAGGAGTACGCCCGCTCCCCTACAACACAAAGCCGGAACCATCCCTTACTGGATAATCCCGAACAAGATAATCCCGTAGTTGGCGCGACCAACCACACACTAAGCCGAATAAAAGAAAAGGGACCTCTAGACAGGGATCTATCTTGCTCTCAGTGGGTGCTACCCACGAAGCCTTGCTGCACCTCCCCTGTTTTAGCCATTCCCGGTTGATGAGGCTTGAGGTTACGATTACCTTTAATCAGAACATATCACTTAGAATGCTCATCGTCTGCCTGACGATGTTCTGAAAGCATTCAATCCATACAAGTTCGTTCCGGGTTCGAACGAAACCGAAGGCATTATCTCGTTACACTCGTTTTGGAATCACCCTCAGAGTTAACGACAATAACCCTTGCACTCTGAATCTTCATCTTCACTTGAGGTTCACGACCTATCGTAAATTTGGATCGATGTGGTATTCGGGTCTCCAGACCTGGAATACCGGTATACGGAAACCCGATCCCGGTCTCATCGAAATCCAAAACGTATCTTTTAAGGGCCAAGTTGTTTTAAGGTTAAAACAATTCAATTCTTATCTATATACACAAAGATAGATAATTCAATAGATAATCTACATTATCATCCCAAACAGATAATTCACATTATCATTATAATTCAACCAAACATCCATATCATATATCAATCATATCTCATCAGAGATATCAAACAATGAAATACATTCAATCTCATTCATCCATCCTTAAGCAATGATTTATATCATCTAATTAATTTAAAGTGAATTAAACTAATTACTTCATTCTATAAATCCTGCTTACTTAATTATTAATTAAACCAATTAATTAATCATTACTCTAAATATCCATCTTAATTAATCATTCCTGATTAATAATCCTTTAATTACTTTAAGTAATTAATTCTTAATTAATTTCACAAATTAATTAACTTAACCCATTACAGTAATTAATCATTAATTAATTAATTAACTATATTTAATTATCTTAATCCTTAATTAATTACAATTAATTAATTACTTTAATCACTTATTATTTATTAATTAATCTTAATTAATCAATTCTTAATTACATCATTAATTTTATTAATTAATGATCCTTAATTACTCTTAATTAATTATCTTATTTAAATTAATTACATTTAATAATTAATCTTTAATTATTAATCACCTTTGATTAATCACATTTAGTAATTAACTACCCTTAATTACTCTTCCCTTAATTAATTTACTTCTTAATTAATTATCCTTTAATTAATCCCTTGATTAATTATTCAAAGTAATTAAACTCAAATTACTTTTATTAAACCATCTTTAGTTAATTACATCCACTAATTAACTTTAATTACTTTCCTAAGTAATTTATACTTCCACTAATTACATTTAAGTAATTATCAAATCACCAAGTGATTCCTTAAATTAATTAAACAAATTAATTTAAACTTATCAAATTTATTTAATTAATTACTTTAAGTACTTAATTTCTTTAATTACTTTTATTAAGTAATTTATACTTAACCAATTTTACAAATGATTATCATTTGTTAATAATCTACACTTATCTAATTAAATTTCTTAATTTCAAATTAATTAACTCTTAATTAATTAACTTAAAATCTTAATTATTTAATTAATTAACATTAAACCATTAATTAATTAAATTACCAAATTACTCTTTAATTACCTTATTAATTTAATGACTCCTATATCATTAAATCTCTAAATTAAAGTATAAACATTAATAACTACTTTAATTATCATTTTCAAAAAGGTTTTGAAATTCTTTTACTTTTAAATCTTCCTTTTATTCATTTCAAATTAATGATTTAAAATAAATTTCAAATTTAACTTAACCAAATTTAAATCAAATTATAACCTAATGTTAAAGAACTACTTAACATTAAAGATTTTAAACTAATTATTTAAATTCAAATCTTTTTAAAATTATACTTCCAACATTTTAACTTTGTTTAAACATTATAAATTTTATAAACTTTATTTATTTCAAACTAAAATTCAAATTAGATTTGAAACCATACTTTAAATTTGATTTAAAACTTTGTTTAAATCTTGTTTCAACTTTTTAAACTCATTTTAAATTTTAAAACTCCTGTCAGATTTTAAAACTGCAACATCACAGATTACCCGAGCCAAACATCATATTACCCGAGAAAATTTACAGAAATCCCGAGACCAGCTTCGAGTTTTCTCTTCCCTTTTCTTTTATACTTAATTTTATTAAAAATTTAAAACTGTTAAACCCCACGCGAGTCTCCCCTGAAAACAACTCGAGCCAGAGTCCTAATTTCTCGAGTATGACTTCGAGTCAAATTCCATTTCCTCCAGTACGTCTTCTTCTCCTCTAATCCAACTTCTTCCAGATGTACGAAATGTACATGTGCACGTGCACAACGATTTGATCATCTCCAACACCTCGCCGTGATACTCGCAAGTCGTCGATCACCTCCTTAGACATTCCGACCACCCAACGCCACGTACTCGCCTGAAAAACGAAAACGAGCAAATCGATCATATCCTGGAATTCAACTGATCGCCTAAAACCAGCTCGCACCATCAATCCCGACCATTTGAAACCTCGCCATCACGTTCAGAACTGCATCACCATCCCACGCGCCGATCCCACCACCTCCGAGAGACTCCGATGCATTGACGATGGCGCGGCAATCCAAAATCTACCATCGACCCAAAACTTGGTTTAAACCCTAAATCCATGCCGTTCGTTAACCACGATGAATTGAAAAATGACTCATCATTTTTCCAATGATCCTTGACCATCCACCATCCTCCAGCCACGATTTCGATAATCAACACCGTGCCAATCGTCAGAATTCGATGATAAAGCAAAATCTGATCAACTTACGAATTCACAACATCCTTGACCTTAAAAATCATGATTTCTGTTCTAAAATTCCTCATTCTACCATACGATCTTGTTTAGATAATCAAAGCATGGAATTATGGATATTGATTTTCGACATATAATTGATTTTTACTGTAATTTTCCATTTTCAAAATATTCACTAAATGTTTTTGCTTGAAACTATTTTTAAAATTTTAATCTTGCAATTTCGAATAGGTTTTGTCTAGACTTCAAAGTCTATAAATGATTTTAAGATGAGAATATGATTTTTAAACAGGTTTGCATCCTGTAAATCTTTGAAACAGAGATACTTGTATCTGTTTTCTAGACATGCACAACACATTCCTATCAACATTCAAACACTATTCATAACATATGCAAACTTATTCACAAACATTCATCAATACTAATTGCATGCAAACCAAAAGGTGTATAAGGTTAAGGGTTTGCTCACTTTAAACAAAGAAAACTTGAGAAGTTTTCAAAACTGGAAGCTATACAGGGTTGATATCAGACATGCATCCAAAATTTCAACATATAAACATACAATTTATATTAAACAACATGCAGGCATATTACATCATAGATTCAAGAATTTGTAGCATGCAAACAGATATCATATACTTAAGTTTTTTAAAATAAATGTTACTCACCTATTTTAAAAGGAAACAGAGCCTCTTTGAAACTGCTTTTGAAAAACTTTGAAATGCTTTTAAACTGAGATGCCTTTTGATTTTAAAAATCTTTTAAACTTGAATGCTGGCTTTGGAAACTTGCATGCATGCTTTGATTTCCAGATTTACTTGCTTCCAGATTTTGAATAAGAAAAACAGGCTTTTGTTTCCAGATTTTGAAGAAATATTTACAGGCTAAAGAAATGCAGGCTTTTGAAGAAGATGTTTACATGCATTTCAGATTTTAGAAAATGAGTTACAGATCTTATTTTTGGTTTGAGGAGGGTTGATTACTGATTTGTTTTTGAGATTATGGTTTTGAGGAATGTTGATCTACGGATTGTTTTGAGAATTTTGTTTGAGTATACTTCAGATTTTTATTTTGAGAATTTTGTCTCAGGCTGATGTTTTCTTAAGTTTTTAAAAGAATAGAAAAGGAAAGTGTAGATGAGAACATATGTTTATATAAGTGAAAAATGATTTATTCAAAAAGAAAAACAAAAATACAAAACTTTGACATTTGTCATTCTCATATCTTAACCTTAGAACACATGTTATAATGATGCCTTAGGAATTTACACATGTCCTTTATTTTAATTAATATTTATTTTAAATGTAAAAACCTTTTTCTTTATTTATTAAATACTTATCTATATATATATATTAATCATAAAGAAACAAAACTAATTATTATAAATAAAAGTTTACATATATTTTGAAATCCAAACTATTTGAATATTACCTCTTTTGAATTCAAAATTAAATCTAAATTCAAATTCAAATTATATTTAAAATCCAATTTAAAGTCAAGTTATATACATACATATATAACTACACATTTAATTTGAAATAACCATTCTATTTAAAATCTATTTATTTTTATATATAACAATATATCAAAAATATTGTTTAACATAATAATTTATCTATTTTAAAATAATTCATAAAAGAGGTTATAGATTACTACTATTACTAAATGAATTAACATATCATATGTAATTTGTACTTTAAATATATATATATATATATATACTCCTAAGTCATATTTATTAAGCAATATTCAAAAATAAAATAAATCTTATTATTAATCTTATTTAAAACCATATAATTATTTTGTTTAAATAGCTTTGTAAAGCTAATATTAAATAAATCATAATTTCCAAACTATAAGAATATACATTAGAAATTTAAAACAAGATTTCATTTATTATTTAAATTTCAAATCCAAGCTTATCTATTTACAATATATACATATATATATACATTATAAATAGAAATCATTTTATTAGTTTTTAAAGGATAAAATTCACTAATTAAATATTCATTTAATTAGATTTTTAAACCAATTCAAATATTTTTATCAAAGATTAACAAATCAATTTAATTATTTAAATAGATTATTAAATTGATATTGCCCCAAATTTCCGGGATATTACACTAAACATGCAGCATCATGAGCCTCGATGATAATAATGTCGTCGACTCATGATACATAGGCTATCTGCCTGTTTAAAAACTCGAAATCGATACATGCGGCATCATGAAGCATGTCGATGCTATCCAATGCTCGACGACTCCTCTCCCCTATGTTTCAAAATTTGCGGCATGGTATATGAATGCTACCGCCTTTTTGACCTCGACGAGTTTGAAAACGCTATGCACTATCGTAATAGTGTCGTGTTTTCGTCTCGTTGACGTCGAAGATTAAAAGCGCGGCAATGTCATAAAGGGGAGTGGCATCATCGTAAATATCAGTAAAACTGAATTTTTATTTAAAAAGTACGCTCTTTTTACCAAATCTTCTCTATTCCTTAACACATGATTGGGTATTACAATTTTTTTCAGTGTCTTTGTAGTATTGCCGTCGCATTTACATTTCCAAAGTTAACAAATATGCTAATAAATTAATTTCGCAAAATTAATTAATTATCAACCATTTAAATGACATTCTTGGATTTTAAATTCATATCTCTGGAAAAATCCCAAAAATTCATATAAATTTCAAAATTAAATTTCTTTTGACACATAAAATATTCGGGTCTAAGACCCTCACTTAATTATCATTAATAAATTAAACCCGAATTTATGCCCATTTATCCTTAGAAATTTCATAATAAATTTCTACCACTTTGGAAAATTCTCAAATTAAAAACCCTTCTCCAATATGTTGTTTCACATTACATATCTCAATTTTAAATCATTTGGAGGATAAGGATTTTGGATTTAATCCCAAAACCGAATTAAACAATTTCTAATCAGTTTCAAAAATTCCCATTAACCATTATTCTGTCCAAACAATGATTATTAGATCATAACTTGACCATGAAACACATAAGATTTGGGTATTACTCATGATCGAATCAAAACGAATATTAAAGAGATGATAAGTGTTATTATTCACCTTAGATTAATGGTTGGAGTTGAGATTTGGTGTAGCTCTTAATCCTAAGCTTCCTTTCCCTTGAATCCAAGATTTCGATCTCCCTATTGCTTCCTAATGGCCGGCCTTGATTAAGCTTTCCTTTTGATTGTTTTTGTTGTGAATATGAGAATGATGTAGAAGGTGAGGGTTTGATGAATGAAGGGTTTATCTATGCCTATTTTACCCCTGCCACGTATTCTTCTATGTGTATTAATTTTAAAAAAACCTTACTTAGTTCATTAAGTTCGGCACGACTACACTAATTAACCAAATCTCATTCTTCCTAATTATATACATTATTCTATCTAATCTATCCAATTAAATGTCCTGAATAATCTTAACTAAAAATTAGGGATGTTACAACTTCATTTATTTACAATCATTTAATAATTTGATGTTAATACAAACCTTCTATTTATGTGACTACACCAGTTGAAATTTAAATAAAACAAATCCTTCGATGTAACTTTTCTCATCATTGAAGATTTTTACTTAACTGTAATTAAAAAAGTAAACGCTCATATTTTATTATTATCATCATAAGTTACCTTAAATCATATTGCATACCATGCATGAACCATGTTGCTATTCTTAAACTCAACATAGATTCACACATTAACAATTTTTCATTGAAAGTTTAGCCATTCGATGACAATGAGCTTTATTTATGGTGCAATGATAAATGCAGTGTGGTCAACCCTTTGTTTTGGAGTAATTCAAACAGCATAATGGGTTTACGTTGACCTTTTGTAGGTTTGTTAATGTACAATATCCCACTTGGGATTTCATTTCAAAATATTCCCAGATGTGTAAACATGCCTTCTTGCTTATTATATGAAGAATAGTTAGAACTCAAAAAATCAAATCACAACCATTGTGTTTCACATGGCGGCTAAGATACACAAAGATATCGACCTTTCATATTAATTTTAGTTTTTGATCAATCAGACTTCATTGATGAACAACCACTTAATGATTTGTTGTTAATATGCACACCCATATTTGGATAATTCCGTAACAAAAAACTTCAACGGCTGGTACTAACGAGTTGTAATTGAAGGGGCTGTAGTGAAATTAGGAAAAGAGTAGTTGAATCTTGTTTCACTTACAATATTATTTAATAGGCTACCATATCTTGTGCTTTTCTCTTACCTATATCTATTATCAAGTAGAAAGACAGAAGCATTTACGATTTCTTAATTCTTTTATTTTGCACTTCCATTCAAGTCCTCCACCGTGTCAAAAATATTATCTATTTTTCTTAATTCTTTTCCAATATTTTCCCTAAAATTCACATTTTAAAACTCTTAACCGCTCCTTTAATATCATCGACTATATAAGATTTGTTAATACCTCAGTTATTGATTTTGATGACAACAACCATATAAAATATATATACTAATGTTTTATATAGTATATAGTGCAGAATATTACACAGATGCTGAATTGAAGACTATACAGTATAAAGACTCAGGATAAAGATACGAAGTTTCATGAGTTCAAAGACAAAGAAATTAAAATCTCCAGACAATAATTTAGTGTATTGAGTCATTAGTAAATATTGTTAAAGTCCTTGATAGCAATTTTTGATTTCTATCTCCAATTTCTGTCTTTTATATTTAAAAATAAATAAATTACTTTAATCTAAAAATATATTTTAAATACTTTATAAAAAAAATTAAGTTCAAAAATATTTAAAATCTATATTCAAAATATTTTATAAGGTATATAATTTTCAAAACATTTTAAAGAAAACAATCTTCATTTTTAACTAACATATGCCGACATACATATCTAGGATACGTCGACATACATGCCACCAAATGGTTTTTTAAATTTTGAATGAAAGTGTCTATTCAACACAGCCCTCCACTAATGGACACATTTGTTTATTCACTATATATAGAGGATTGCAAAATGAATTTTCAATAACTAATTACTTACTTTCTTCCCACTCCTTACTCTCTTGAAAATTCTCTTGATATACTCTATTCTCTTCAAAATCATATAGAATCAATTCATACTTCGTTTTATTGATTTAATATCACTTCCTTAATTTTGTAGAAACATCTCTCTCTTATTTCAAAGATCAAAGTGCTATTAAAGAGGCTATAGAATCCATTGTATCCAAAGTACAAGAATTTGTCTTTGGAAAAACTATCAACTCTACTCATGTTTGTTTGGGTGTACTTGTAGCCTGTTCAAATAAATTAGGTGTGTTTGTATCTCGTTGAAATCAAGTGGGTGTGCTTAGTAGTCCGTTCAAATCTAGTGGGTGTGCTTGTAGCCTGATCAAATCAAGTGAGTTCACCTTGGACTTGAAATACAAAAGGGTGTGTCTTGTAGCCTCGAAATCGAGATTATATTTGACTTTGCCTTCTACATGATTAAAGACTGGCATTTGAAAAGAAATCTGTACAAGAAATTATACAGGACTGGATGTAGGAGAAATCCGAACCAGTATAAAATCCATGGTGTCATCTCTCTAACTCTTACTTTACTTTGTTGCTTTTATTTGTATCTGTGAGTGCATTTGTGGCTGATTGTTAGTATAATTTTGTGTTGTTAATCTATGATTTAATATTAACCTTGAAAAAAATTAAAAATATTTACATAAGTTAGAAAACACCATTCACTCTCCCTCAAGTGTTAAATTAACCTTAAGATCCATAATTCCGCAACTTATATTTGGTATCGGGGCACTAGGTTTTCAAAAACTTGTAATTTGATTTTTAGATGATTTTAAATGGTAGCAACACTGTTAGTATCTTTTTAACACTTTTATAGAAAAACAATTTTATGAAACCAATATGTTATTAGAAACTAATTGCTTTGAAAAGTCACTTGATAGGTTGGAAATGTATAACGTCGTATTATAGGAACAAGTATGTTATATTGTTGATTATGAACAGACACTTGATATTCATTCATCATAAATCTAGAAGGACAAATGGATACTAGATAGTGGATGCTCAAGATACATAACTTGAAATCTGAAGATTTTGAAAGATATTGCTTACAAAGATAGTGGATCAATTAATTTTGGAGAAAACTCTAAATGATATGTGATTGGCATCGGCATTGTTGGCAACTCTAAAACTTTTACTATTTCTAATGTTTTACTAGTTAGGAATTTCAAACATAACCTGCTTAGTATCAGTTAATTATGTGATAAGGGTTTTAAAATAAAATTTGAAAAGGATGTTTACCACATCGAAGATAATGAGCCAAACATTATCTTTGAAAGTATTAGGAAACGTAATATTTACATTTTAAATATGAAAATGTCCAATGATAATATGTTTCTTTTAGCTAAATCTAGTGATCCTTGGATTTGGCATAAAAGATTTAGTTATTTAAATTTTAAGCATCTATCTAAAGTTGCTAGATATGGACTTGTTAGATGTCTCTCTAAAATGAGTTTTAATGTCAACAACTTATGTGATGTATGCCAACTAGGAAAACTTCAAAAAAGTTCTTTTAAATCAAAAGATATAATTTCTACTTCTCAACCTCTTGAACTTCTTCACCTAGACCTTTTTAGACCCTCGCAAACACAATCTATAAATCATAACAAATATGTTTTTGTTGTTCTAGATGATTTTTCTAGATTTACAAGGACAATTTTCTTAAAACTTAAAAGTGAAGATTTTGAAATGTTTAAAATTTTTACTAAAAGAATTTAGAATCAAATGTCAACTAAAATTAAAACGATTAGGAGCGATCATGGACAAGAGTTCAAAAATGAAAATTTTGAAAACTTTTATAATAAGAAAGGGATCACACATAACTTTCCATTCTCGAGAACACCCTAACAAAATGGAGTAGTATAGTGTGAAAACAGAACTATAAAAGAATGTGCTAGAACGATGCTAAATGATAGTGATTTATCTAAAAGTTTTTGAGCTGAAGCAGTTGCTACAGCATGCAATATTTTAAATAGAATATTAATAAGAACTTTGACAAAGAAAACTCCTTATGAATTATTTTATAATAAAAAGCCTGAAGTATCTTATTTTAGAGTTTTTGGTAGTAAATCTTTCATATTAAATACAAAAGATAGATAAATTTGATGCTAAATCGGATAAAAGAATTTTTATTAATTATCCTAATAGAAGTAAAACTTATAGAGTTTTTTTACACCAGAATTAACATCATTGAAGAAACATTACATGTTTCATTTGATGAAAATTTTAACATCAATAATACCAGTCTTGATGAAGAAGAAAATATTAATGAAATTACAAATAATGAAACCACTAATAATGAAAATAATAATAACTCTGAAAATTTACATCCAAATGAAAGAACAAAATATTTGAAAGACCATCATATATAAAATATTCTAGGAAATATAGAGTTAGTTGTAAAACAAGAAATCGATTAAATAAAATGAGTAATGTAGCTTTTATCTCAACCAATGAACCTAAAAATCCAAAGCAAGCATCATTAAACGATTCACGGATTCTTGTCATGCAAGAAGAATTGAATTAGTTTACCAAAAATAATGCTTGGGAATTACTTATACTTGAAAATAAATCTGTAATAGGAACTAAGTGGGTCTATAGAAATATAATGATGAACGGGAAGAAGTCAGTAGAAATAATACACATTTAGTTGCTAAAGGTTATATTCTAGAGGAAAGTATAGATTTTGATGAAACCTTTGCTCCTGTAGCTAGATTAGAAGCTCTTAGAATTCTACTTGTTTTCGCAAATCATAGTAATTTTAAATTATTTCAAATGGTTGTCAAAAGTGAATTTTTAAATGGCTTTATTAAATAAGATGTCTATGTATAACAACTCTCACTTTTTGAAGATGAAAAACTTTCAAATCATGTTTATAAATTAAATATAGCCTCATATGGTATAAAACAAGCTCGTAGAGCATATGATAGACTTAAATCCTATATATTACAATCTAACTTTAAAATAGAAAAAGTAGATAGTACTCTTTTTATTAAAAGAAATAATAATGATATTCAACTTATACAAATTTGTGTAGATAATATTATATTTGGGTCAACAAATGTACAGTTAAATCAAGAACTTTCAGATATAATGGCTAAGGAATTTAAAAAGAACTTTCTTTTTAAGATTACAAATAAGATAATTAAGTAATGGTATTTTTATAAGTCAAGAAAAATATGCTAAGCATTTAGTTAAGAAATTTGCTATGTCAAATACTAGTGTAAGCCAACTCCTATGGCAACTAATGAGAAATTAAATAAGGAAGAAAACTCAAAAGATGTAAATAAAAAACTATATAGAAGTATGATAGGATCCTTACCTATATAATTACTAGTAGACCAGATATAATGCATAGTGTTTGTCTTTGTGCAAGATATCAATCTCAACCTAAGGAAACTCACCTAAAATCCATAAAACAAATACTAAGATATGTAAATAGCACACTAGACTATGAACTCTTCTATCCAAAAGAAGATTCCTTCGATTTAATTTCATATAGTGATGCTGACTATGCTCGATGCAAATCAGACTGAAAAAGTACAAGTGAAACTTGTCACTTTGTAAGACACTCTCTTGTTCCTAGTTTAGCAGAAAGAAAAACTCTGTCTCTCTACCTACAACAGAGGCAGAATATATCTCAGCTGCATTAGCCTGCTCATAGGTTATCTATATGCAACAAAATTTAAAAAGATTTTAGTTTGGATTTCACTAAGTCACCAATATACTGTGATAATACTAGTGCAATAAATGTCTAAAAACCTAACTCGTCATTCTAGAACAAAACATATGGATATAAGACATCATTTTCTGAGAGATAACGTAAATAAAAATGTCATTTCACTAGAATTTATAAATACTGAAAATCAAATAGCCGATATATTAACGAAACCTTTACCTCAAACATCTTTCATTGAACTTAGAAGAGAATTAGGAATATGTTCTTTCTTCGAAATATAAATATAATAGCTATTTTTTCTAAATTTAAAAGAAAATATAAATGTCAAAATTTCCTCACATATGTTGACATACTCTCCTTCTATATGTCAACATACACTGTAGTTTTCTGAAAACTAATTTTCCCTCTTAAATTCAAAATTCGAAACATGATTATATAGCCATCAAATTTCGAATTCTATCTCATTTCCTTGTCTTCTTCTTTCTGTAAACTCCAAACAAAATAAAATTTAATGGATCCTTCAAGTTCCAAGAGATTAAGAGAAGAGACCACCTCCTTAAACTACAATACCACCACTCTAGGCCCCTTCCAAAACACCACCATGGCCAAAGTTATCAATATAGAGGATGATCTAAAGCATGTCCTCAACATGCTTTCAAAAATAGAGGTCATCCAAATATGCCTCTTAAAGGAACAAGAAAATCAAGGGCGAATCATTTGCAACCTTCAGAAACATTTATTGGATAGTGAAGCCATTTCAATCATGATTGAAGAGGAAACTCCAAATCTTGTCATTCACATCCCATGGATGATGAGGAAGAGGAGGAAGAGGAGGAAGATGTTGTTGAAGATGATGACGAAATCAAGTGTGTAGGAGAGGTTTCCTTTGATCATAATGGAAATCTTATGGAATAAAAAGGAAACTTTTGTCTCCACTATCCCTTTTGCCCAATTCATAAGTCTCCCATAATAAAAAAGAAGCATTAATTCAGAAGTTTGAGTTTGGCTTGTCTAGGTTTGGATTGTTAGTTTGATTTGAATAAATAAAGATTGTGTTATCTTATTTATTTAAAGTCTCAATGTGTTAATCATCACTTATATGTTATAATTATATCATAATCATATTTAATATTCTTATATATGCTTCAATTATTTTTAATCCAAATTTATTGATTTTGACTCTACTGTTTATAAGTATTTCATTTAGGGGGAGTCTTATTTTTTCAACAATTTTTTTGATGACAAAAAGGGAGAAAAATACAAAATATACACTCATGCATATATTAAGGGGGGTTATGTAAGACAAAGGGAGTTATATCATATTTTATATATAGGAATAATTAATGGTTGTCATCATCAAAAAGTGGAAGATTGTTAATACCTCGGTTATTTATTTTGATGACAACAACCATATAAAATAGATACTAATGTTTTCCCAAGTTTTATAGTATATAGTGTAGATTATTACATAGATGCTGAATCAAAGATTATACATTATAAAGACTCAAGATAAAGATATGAAGACTCATGAGTTCAATGACAAAGAAATGAAGACCTCAAGGTTATAATTTAGTGTATAGAGTCATTAGTAAATATTGTTAAAGTCCTTGATAATAATTTTTTATCTCTATCTCCAATTCCTAATCTTTGATATTTTAAACAAAAAATAAATTACTTTAATTTCAAAAATACATTTTAAAATACTTTATAAAAGTTTTTTAAGTTCAAAAATATTTAAAATCTATATTCAAAATATTTTATAAAGTACAGAATTTTCAAAACATTTTAAAGAAAATAATCTTCATTTTTAACTAGCATATGTCGACGTACATATCTCAAATATGTCGAAATACATGTCTCCAAATGGTTTTTTAACTTTTGAATGGAAGTGTCTATTCAATGCAACCCTTCATGAATGGATACGTCTATTCATTCACTATATATAGGGGAGTGCAAAATGAATTTTCAACAACTAGTTACTCACTTTCTTCCCACTCCTTACCCTTGAAAATTCTCTTGAAAAATATACTCTATTCTCTTCAAAATCATATAGAATCGATTAATACTTCATTGTATTGATTTAATACTGCTTTCTTACTATTTTGGAAACATCTCTCTCTCATTTCAAAGATCAAAGTGCTATCCAAGGGGCTATAGGATCCATTGTATCCAAAGTACAAGAATTTGTCTTTGGAAAAACTATCAATTCTACTTGTGTTTGTTTGGGTGTGCTTGTAGCCCGTTCAAATCAAGTGGGTGTGCTTAGTAGCCCTTTCAAATCTAATGGGTATGCTTGTAGCCCGGTCAAATCAAGTGAGTTTAACTTGGACTCGCAATACAGGAGGGTGTGTCACATAACCTTGAAATCGAGATTGTATTTGGGTTTGCCTTCTACCTGATTAAAGATTGGAATTTGAAAAGAAGTTTGTACAAGAAATTGTGCGGGACTAAATGAAGAAAATATCCAAACCGATATAAAATCCTTGGTGTCATCTCTCTATCTCTTACTTTACTTTATTGTTTTTATTTTTATCTATGATTGCATTTGTGATGGATTTTTAGTATAATTCTGTGTTATTAATTTGTGATTTAATATTAACTTTGAAAGAAAATTAAAAAGATTTGCATAAGTTAGAAAACACTATTCAACCCCCTTTAGTGTTAAATTAGCCTTTGGATCCATAATTCCGCAACCTAGAAGATTTTCATAAAACTAAAGTGATCATCCATTAAAATATGGAATATCTAGCTTCTAGGTCTTTTATATTTTCAAGATTATCATTCCTTATACAAACTTTACAATTTTATATTTACCCACATAGTTAATCTCTAACATATTCATTATACATCAGGCAATAAATTTAAAATTAATCTAATAGATATTTATTGCCATAAAAATCAACAAAAATTGAACTTCAAAATTATAAAACAAAACGTCTTTATTCAATATCTATTTACTTGCTTGATAAATATAATATTCTTTAAAAAGGATAACAAACTTGGATTATATCTTTCATTATCTTTAAAAGTAACAATCTTTGTAAAGACTCGACTTCTCGACCCTCGAATGTTGACACTAGATACATCCACGGTATTCTTGTGCCTAGCACCCAACTGTCGGAAAGACAAAAAGTTAGGGTAAAATAAAATAAAAGAAGAATATAACAGGAAAGGAAGAACACAACATCAGAATCTCATAACGGAATGGTAATCTACAGTATCAAAGGAGCAGTACAAAGGGTTACTATGAGTACAAAAATGCCAGAGTTACTAAAACCTAAGTACTATCATCAGCCTTGATAGTTATAATTGTCTGTCCTCATAATGCTGATATATGCAATACAAAAACAGAAATAGATAGATAATGGAAGCCTTCAACTCGTCTTCTTGACTCTGAAGCGTCCAAGTTAAAACCTATCATACTCAGCCTACTCGAAAGAGTACGCGAGGAATTTAGGAAAAACAAAAACCAAGCGTCAGACATAAGTCTGATATGAGAAAACCCGAGATACATGCAACATGTAACAGTAGCAGTTGAGACCTTATGGATTTCGGTAACAGTTTCCCCCAAAAGAAACCAACCATTTATTAAGTTTAATATAATGATATGATAGATAATGTCTATGGTGTATGATATAATCATATCAACTAGCTATGATTCTTACATTGTTCACACCATAACATAGTTAGGTGACATTTATAACCACTAAGGTACGTTCGCATATTGGATTTTTCATTGAAGACATCCCTAGATAAACTAAGGCTAGCCTTTTGACAAGGGTCAGAAAGTACCTTCCGAGCGACGTATACCTCTAGATAAAATGTACCATTAAGGTAAACACAACTAGCCCATACACGAACCTATAGAACCACATAGAACCAAGTACCATCAACTCCCGCGCATAACATATCGATTGGAATACTCTAGAATGGAGTTGATATACCCCATCGTAGATGAACAAAATCTCGGGTTGTGCATCCTACTCTGTTTTCTGTCATTCTCGATGTCGAGGTCACGTTCGATATCCTATACACGAGTCTTCATCACTCAAACAGAACATGAATCCCTAAATGGTTTTCCATATCTCGAACAGATCATGAATCACTACATGGATTCGAACATCTAGAACAGATCTTGAATCTCCACATAGATTCTCTTTTTCAATCGCTTCCAAAACATAGAACTCGTATACTAGTTTTGAAGTGGTGTTCGGTAAGTAAAACACTTACAATCTCGGAGTCTTCAAATCTGATCGATGAATTTTTGGCTAACTCAATTCCGATTCTTTTAGAAGTAAGTGAAAGCTAGAGGCATTTCGTACCAATAATCCACCCCGGGGGTTCTCACTGGTATGAAATAGCGAAGTCTTTTGATTACTTCTTAAGTTGATTTAGGTCAAGTTCGATAATCGACTCATCGATTATCTAGTCAAAACACACGATTCGTACGCTTAACTCATTTCTGACATTACAATTTAACTATTCCTTGTTCAAGAGTGAAACCAGGTAAGTTAGAGCACTAGTTGCATCAAAGCCTTACTTAGGCACTTCATTCTTGAATCCCATAAATAGATAAGTCTACCTCGTCGGCTTTTAGTGTTAAATATAGTATTAATGATTTCCATAACAAGAAGAAATCAACACAATTAACACGTTTCCGAAATTATCCGACTTACTATTCCTTGACCAAGAGGGAACCCAGTGGTTAGAGCTTTATTGCTTCGTCCTACTCAACATCAATCTTAACTCTCACAAATAGATAAGCCTCACTTCGTTGGCTTTTAGTGTTAAGCATGGTTAATTGTTTTTCAAACAAGTAATCAATTAATTAGCCATTTAGCCACTAAGCAATTCTTTACCCCTTTCCAAAAATATTTGTATATACTTTTAAAATACTTGAACATACTAATAATAGGTTTTAAAACATTTATCCAAGATATTACTTTAAAATAACAAGTTTGTAAAATCTATAAAACATGGAAGAGAACATGTTTTATCATAAAACCCTCTACTTTAAAAATTCACTACTAATTCTTAGATATTCATAAAGATCTCAAACCACTTTTAAATACTTCAATAATAGTTAGTAAAAACTTGTAAAAATTATTAAACAAAATACTTAAATTTAAATATCTTTTCAAACATTTTAAGTCCAAAAATCAAGTATAAACGAGGCAGTTTTGCACAAGTGGAGTTTTGGTTGTTTTCAAGATGTTACTTAATGTTTTAGTATCAAACTTTTTAATAGCAACAAACATACATATAAAAAAATTTAAATATGGTGAGAAACCCTTAAGGATCTCTTTATAAAATTCCATAGAAATCGCCAAAAACAAGGAAATTCACAACTGCATCTATAGCTGGGGCTGCCAATGGGTCGGGTCGGGTCAAGTCGGGTTCGGGTTGATTTTAAATGGGTCAGGTCAACCCATTTATTAAACGGATCAGAAAAGCTCAACCCAAACCCGACCCGTGTAACACGATTATAAATGGGTCGGGTTGGGTCGTAAATGGATCGGGTCAACCCGTATAAGGTGTAAATGGGTCGTAAACGGGTCGGGTCAACATGTATAAGGTATAATTGGGTCGTAAACGGGTCGGAACGGGTCGTAAATGGGTCGGGTCAACCCGTATAACCCGTATAAGGTACAAACGGGTCGGGTCGTAAACGGGTCGGGTCAACCTATATAAGTATAAACGGGTTGTTAACGGGTCAATTTTGGGTTAGCGGGTCAACCCGAAACCCACCCGTTTATAAAGGGTCAAATTCGGGTTGACCCGAAAATGACCCGCCAAATTAACGAGTCGGGTTAACCTGCTAATTTCCGTGCAGGTTTTGGGTCGTGTTTCGGGTCGTGTAGGAAATTGACAGCCCTATCTATAGCGACTATCGCTATATGTGCACGTTTAAATCTGAGTTATATTCAAACCTATGTTTAACTACAACCTATGTGCTTTATTCCAAGACATTGCTATATGTCATACAAGTCCATTCAAGTTCATTCAATTCCGTTCAAGTCTATTCATATGTCACTTGTTTTTAAGGCAAGAATCAAAATCAGTGTTTTTACATATGTCCATATTAATTCAACAACACATTAATACAATCAAACATCAATATATATATATATATATATATGTGTGTGTGTGTGTGTGTGTGTGTGTGTGTGTGTGATATTTTCCAATCCAAATGGTGATTTAGCTTACCTTTAATCTAACAACCAACCAACTCCAAGCTAACCAAGTCCAACCTCAACCTAGCAACCACCTTCTTTCCTCATTTTTCCATTGGCTTTTGCACTAGTTCACCCAAAACTCCCAAGATAGCTCATGGCCTCTACGTGTGGGAGGATACTGGCTTCTAAACTTCAAGATCTAACTAGGTAGGATGTTTTGTATTATGATAGTAAGGCTTCACTCCAAGTTTGAAGTGATTTGGATTTGATTTGCAAATATTTTGCTTTAGGAAATTATGAAGAGGAAGAAGAAGACGACATGGATTTTAGTTCACTTTTTCTTGTGAATTTGTGAATGATAACCAAGGGTATGCCCCATCCTTAAATAGGATAAGAATGGTGTTCTTTAAGCTTGCCTTCACTCCTTCTTTCATGCCATGGAAGACTCACCTCCCATCACTTCTCCTTTAAGTCACTTCTCCATTATGCTAATTTCCATATTACCCCTCTCATCATAATATCACTTATCCTAATATAAGCTTCTAGAACATTTCAAGCTTTATGAAGAGGTGTGTATATTAATTAGTTGCTAATGTGTTCATCTGATCGTTATTCAAGTGCACAAGAGTTCAAACAACTTATATCGATCGAAAAGCTATTTATCGATAAACCGATTTTTGGTCACATTATCGATTTTCTTCGAAGAATATATTTTTGTAAAAAAATTTCAAAAACAGGTTTCTCATCATTATTTATCAATTAAATGATGTTTACCAAGGTTATAAATTCATATTTATAACACTTAATTATACTTCAAAACATTTTGATATTCGAAGACGAAGTGTTCGAATTTTAGGGTCGCTATATTCTCCCCACTTAGAAAATTTTGTCCTCAAAATTCAGTTAAAAATGATAATCAAAGAAGATAGAAGAAAAGGTGTGTGTGTGTGTGTGTATAGCATACTGTTGAAACTATATACAAACTAAAATGCAACCCAATATGCATATCGTTACCCCATCTTTTGGTCAAGGACGGGATATCAACGAAATTGGCTAAAATAGACGGATATCAGGATTGGAGATCGGTTGGAAACAAGGCTATGTTCGATACCGCTAAAATTGGACCAAGCTCCAATCAAGGTGGGATCGATCGGGAATGATAAACAAGGTTTAGAGAGGCTAAATTTCAAATTTCAGGTCAAACGGAGTTTGTATGCTCGAATTATGGATGGATCAATATTGGTGAGAAATGGTTCTGGATCGATATCTTCGTATCGATCAAGGTGATGGGCTTCAGATCGATGCCTACACATTGATGCTTTCGTATCGAGAGATGGATGCGAATATGGATAACACACACATGGCTTTGGATCGATAGTAGTTCGTATCGATGGGTTTCATATCGGCCTGTGATATTGGATCGATACGAATAGAGGCGTTTGGGATCGATACGAAGGCGATGGACTCGGATCGATGGATATGAACAAAGGCACGAGTGATGGATACGAAAGGCAAGCATTCAGGGATCGATATGAATAGAGGCATGGATACGAAATGATGGATATGGGGTAATGGAATATGATGGATACGAACAACATGGCAATGGATGCTAATTGATGGAGGCGAAAGCGATGGATACGCACTGTTCGATGGATACGAAGTTTCCAGCCTACTCGTAAATGTAAACTTTTATCGATCATAACTCTCATTCTACAACTCCAAATGCTATGAAATTTTCACAGAAGCTTGCTTATGCACTCAAGAATGTTCATGATCGATCTGAACTCAATTGGAGCCAATTTGGATTGATAAAAATTATACTTGGATCGATCCCAAATCGCTCTAGATCGATCTAGTAAGCCCGCCTGTGCAAGAGAGAAGGTATTCCAGGTTTTGAGGCAGATATTTTCAAATCTACACCTATAAATAGCCGTCCTGTGGAAACTAAAAGGGGGATCTTCTTCTGCTCTTTGCACCGAAACTCTGTTATTTTGTTTGTTGATGTTCAAAGGCTTGTAATTGTAATCTCAATACAAAAGGAATAAAAAGATCAATTCAAAGTGGACGTAGGCCGGAGATAGCCGAACCACCATAAATCTTGTGTTCTTTCTTGCTTTCTTACATTTTTATTTTTCTATTTCTTCATTTTTATTCTCTACTTCATCTAGATCTGAGATCTGTGTTTCGATATTGTGGATCTGTGCGTGAACATTGGTGCTTTCACGACTTCTGGGATTTGTGACCAATTTTGGCGCAAACACATACTAAGTGACTCCACCTCAAGCGGTGAGTACACTGCAAAAGATGTACGATACTAAGATAAGAAATCTCCAGTCTGAGAACAAATTTGGATAGGATTCCCTCAAACTATCCTCTGTTTTCCATGTACAAACTTGAGCATCCTCGTCCCATTGTACCTTGACTAACTTCACAACCTTAGTCCTCAATCGCTTCGTATCCCTGTTAACAATACTAACAGGATGTCTCAAAAAAGTCAAATTTGGCTCAATCTCCAAGTCCTCCTACTGCGATGCTTATACTATCATCAAAGGATCATGCATAAACTTATGAAAATGTGACACATGAAATATATTATGCATGCTAGATAGCCTAATGATAACTCGACCCTATACACAAGTGTATCAATCCTCTCCAGAATCAGGAATGGTCCTATATATCGAGGAGCTAACTTCCCAGCTCTTCCAAATCAGACTACACTTCTTGTAACACCCCTAATTTTTCTTTAACATTATTCAGGAGATTTAATTAGATTAATTATATAGAAAAATGTATGACATGAAGAGGAGATGAGATTTGATAATTAATTGGGTTAGGCCTTAACTAATAAACGTATAAGATTGTTTTAACTTAAACATAAACAGGAGGAATTATGAGAGGGGCAAAATAGGAATATGCTTCATTTCCTAAACATAAACCCTTCCACCCTCGTATCCTCAGTCATTTTTACATCCATACAAAACATAAATAAAGTAGAGGCCATTGCTAAAGCTTTTAAAGGAAGAAAAGTTAGAGAATCAAGCTAAAGCTAAGGGGAATCAAATCAAAAACTCAAATCTCAACTTTTTTCTCAACTCAAGGTGAATAATATTATCCATCTAATTTGTATGTGTTAAATTTTGGATTTTTGATGTATTCCACATTGTTTGATAATGATAGGGTTGGTTTTACCATTGTTTCAATGAATGGTGATTTATTGGAATTTTTATGAAATTATTATGATAGGTTTCAAGAGAAAAACCTTAGTGAATGACCTCCAAATGACTTAATTTTTGGATATATTGTGTAATGCATAATTTTAGAGATGTATTTTTAATTTCATAATTTTAGAAATTAATAGAAATATTTTATGACTTTTCTCCAAAATTTTTATGTAGTAAATAAAATATTATTTTAGATTTTTGGTGAATTTTGGGGATTTTTTCCAAGTGTTTTTGATTTATTATGAATTTTCTAAGCTAGAAAAGCTTAATAATTATATTAAAATAATAATAAATATTGAAGGGTTGCAAATAATTTAAAATTATTAAAATCTGAACTATATCGGTTTTTCTGAAAAGAAAGTGGGTAAAGAAGTCACCATCCAATAGAAATTTGACAAAGAATAGGAGTTGGTGAAAAAAATATACTTTATTTAGCAAAATAGCAGTTTTACATTAATTACGAATCTGCCACTAGACCCCCTTTCCCCAATATCGGTGGAACCCCCTTTCCCCAATGTCGGCGGAACCCCGTTCTCCAATGTCGGCAAAACCCCCTTTCTCCAATATCGGAGGAACCCCCTTCTCCAATGTAGGTGAACCCCCTTTCTCCAATGTCGGAACCCCCTTTCTCTAATGTCGGCGGAGCCCCTTTTTCCAATGTCGGTGGAACCCCTTTCTCCAATGTGGGAGGAACCTCCTTTCTCCAATGTCAGTGGAACCCCTTTTTGCCACTGTTGCTTTTGTACCCTTTTACCAGCTATGTTTTCAAAACTTCAAACATGCATAACTTTCTAACTGTAAGTCCGTTTCTCTACTAAGACCAGTCTACGAAAAGGGAAATCATCATTCGAATGTAATAGAATAGGTTAGAGACCTTAATTTTATACCTATAAAAAGTTATATCCCAAACAAACTTTTTATTTTCTTATCACCTTGTTTTTAATAGACAAACGAAGGGGTGGATAGCCCTAGAATTTATAAAAGTTGCTTTTGGCATACATACACTAAGGCATATTTTAATAAAGTTGATACTATAATTGGGGACACCAATAATTGTAAAACTTTGTCGTTTACATTAGGGGACACCATTGTATGTCTTATAAAGGACGTATGTATGCTTGGGTAATCATATTCACTTCATTTATAACCCATAACTACATTTGGGGTGCTAAGGGAAGGATAACCGGCTAGGTTTACCAAGTAGTGAATATACATTTATTTAACCCCTGTGTGAGTAGAATTGCATCCAAGAGGTCAGATAGACCAGATATAGTATTCCCAAAACTGATTAAAAGATTATTGATTTGAACAGGTTCTTAGTTAGCCCATGAAAATTATGCCTTGGGAAATGTTATTGGCAGGGGCCAATAGGTTCTTAGTGATCCCATGAAAACTATGTCCTGAGAGATATTATTGGAGAATCCAATAGGTTCATAGTCAACCCATGAAAACTATGTTTGGATGACGTTATTGGTAGACACCAATAGGTTCTTAGTAATCCCATGAAAACTATGAAACTGGTAAAATAGTCCGTAAGCTTGGAACATGTTATTAGTTAGCCCATGAAAACTAATAGGTTAATAGTGACCCTAGAAACTATAACTTGAGACAGATAGTCAGATGAAGTGGATGGGAAATCGAGGATATGTCGTATAATTGTGTATCATCATATTATGTTATGTTTTAACCACTGTGGATGTAGGTGCACAGTATATGGTTAACTAGTTTTTGGTTAAGGTACTAGCGAGGGGAAAACCTATTCTGCTTAACTGCGTGGTCTCGCTAGATATCTATTTGGTTCAAGATGGTATATTATTATTCACACCAGACTTTTTGTCTAACTCGAAGTTTATGTTTCTCCCCTTAAACTCTTGGGTGCTCAAAATTAATTTGAGTAAGCTAAAGGTAAGGGTTTTCAAGTTATTAGTTGACGAATAAGCTTCCAGAGATATGCAGGAGGCAAGCTAGCTATTTAGGAGATTCTATTTATTGTCCGCTGTGCTATTTGGATGTAAGTGCAAATTTGTTTAATTGCCTATATTTAGACTCTGATCAACCAAGAAGGCATCTTCATATGTCGCTCTTGGCATATTTTGTAATAAATTGTAATTTCTTTGAATGTGACTTACGTATGGGATTATGTAATGAATCTAAAATGTTATTTGTAATGAAATGAGAAACTTGTTTTAAATTGAGTTTAATTTTTTTTCATATTAATGTGTTTCTGGTATATAAATGTATCTAACATTACCGCATTTGGTCACCAAAAATTAATAACTGCGGATGACTGCAGCATCCGTAGCAGTTAGTTTTGGGCCTCCAAATGAGGGATGTTACAAGTTGGTATATGTTAACCCGCCTCTCGGCAAGGCCACGGACAGGCGGATTTAACTAAGTCAACTTCTCGTTTATCGAGGCTGGAATATGATGGATTCGGTTTAAAATGATGAAGTTCACTTGGATATGTCGTTCGGTCGAGAAGTGGAGAAGTTACATGGCTCGGTCTGGAAGTCAAGGGCCGGTCGGCCCTGGTAATGTCGCTCGGCATTACAGAGAAGTAAGTGTCGCTCGGCATTACAGAGAAGTCAGGGTCGCTCGGCATTACAGAGAAGTAAGGGTCGCTCGGCATTACAAAGAAGTCAGGGTCGCTCGGCATTACAGAGAAGTAAGGGTCGCTTGGCATTGCAGAGAGGTCAGGGTCGTTCGGCATAAGGTAGTGGTTCGGCAGATGTCGCTCGGCATCGTACCTCGTTCGGCATAAGGTAGTGGTTCGGTAGATGTCGCTCGGCATCGTACCTCGTTCGGCATAAGGTAGTGGTTCGACAGATGTCGCTCGGCATCGTACCTCGCTCGGCATTGGGTGTGGCTCGGTATGGTTTAGGTCGGCTTTGATGGACTTCATGGTTCGGCATTGGGGAGTGTTTCGCTTTGACATTTGGGTGGAAGTTACTTCGACCGGGGCATGACCTAGGCCACAGGTCCGGTTACTTCGAGTCAGTACTATGGTTGCTTCAGTTCAACACCCAGGTTACTCTCATTCGGCATATCAACTGCTCGAGGTCGGTCGTAATGATGAATATGGTTCGGCTATAGCCTTAATGGGCCCCGATTACTCAGGAAGCTTAATAACCCAGTTTTTGTCTATAAATACAGCATGAGGGGGTTCAGAAAGGAGGATCTTCTTTCTACTCTCTTACCTTCTCTTTTCTAAGGCTAAGGCCACTCTACTACTTTGTAACTGTAGTCGGTTTTTATAGCAATAAAAAGGAAACTTCTGGAGTGGATGTAGGCCAGAGTTAGCCGAACCACTATAAACTTGTTTTTCTTTACTGCTTTCATTTTAATTTTTATTATTCTTCACGTTTATATGCTCTACATACATTCTATCTGTGATTTGGTGCTTTCATCTGGACCTGGGTGTTAGTGACCAATTTTGGTGCTTTCACTGAGAGACAAGCACTCAGGAATTTTGAGTTAGGAACTTGGATCCTAGAAAGCAATGGCTAGACCACCAACAAGGAAGCAAGCAGCGGAAAGGAGCAATCAGGAAGGAAGTCAAGCGGCCTCTTCTGGAGCTGGAGAGGATCATGCATCCATCTACATAACTCGGGACAAGATGCAGGTGATGATGAATTCTATGCAGGAGCAGATGATGAAAGGGCAAGAGGAGATGATGCAGGCTCTTCTTAGGTAATTTGGACAACCATGAACTGCAGGTGCTCAAGTTCTTGGAACTGGACCAGAGGAACTCTACTAGCGGACAAATGGAGTGATTCAGCAGAGGGGAGCTCCCAATCAACAAACATCTAACAATCTAGATGGACCTAGACTCGGGGGCACACCACCAGGTAATGCTAGATCAGTTCATGGAGGGATACCGGATGACGCTACGCGGCCTGACGTCGATAGGAATACAGGAGTACGTGATGAGGAATATGTGCCAGAATTTCCTCGGGGACTTGGGGGGCAATCTGGAAACATGGATAGGGGGCTACCCTTGGTTGGAAACACTGGATTGGCTGACATTATCAGGCAGACTATTCGCGAAGGTCTGACAAACAGGGATTCAGAGGGAGTTAACAAAAGTCCGTTTACCCGAAACATTAGGGCAGCTAGGAATCCACCCGATTTCAAACTACCCACTCTGGAAGTATACAACGGGAAGACGGATCCCACTGACCACTTGATGAGGTACACTAGGCATATGGAAGTGCTGGGGGCAACGGAGGAGCTTATGGCCCGATGTTTCCCCCTGTACTTGACTGATATAGCTGCTATGTGGTTCAGACAGCTGGAGGATGGATCCATTGGAACATGGACAGAACTGGTGGACAAGTTCTTAAGTCAGTTTCGAGTTCACATAAAAAGGCCAAAGAACGTGATGACGCTAACGTCAGTCAAACAGGGAGCGGATGAATCGCTCAAGACATTCTTAACTCGATTTAATGCAGCAGTTGCTTCGGTGGATCGGCTAGATCCATCAATGGTTCTGATGGCTGCGGTATCAAGAGTTAGAGATAATTCGGATTTCAAAGTATCGTTGAAACGGGATCCACCGTTGGATCTTGGGGAATTCTTTCATGAAGCTGAGAGATTTCTTCGACAAGAGGACGCATGTTTGGACATGAGGTCAAAGGAAGTGAACATGATTAAGGATGGAGGACTACCCGGCGAAAGCTCGGGTGGGGGCAAGGATAAAGAGAAAAGGAAGCGCTGGGGAGAACCAAAGTTCTCCACTTACACAGGATTGAATGCAACGTTGGAGCGGATATTCTTGGATACTCGAGATCTCCTTCCGTATCGAAGGCCGGCGAGGAGGGAGCCCTCAGAAAGAGAAAGGGCGTCAGGAAGGCATTGTCTTTTTCATGACCTGGACGGGCATGATACTAACAGCTGCCGGCATTTGAAGGACATAATCGAGGAGCATATAAGGAATGGTCAGTTGCGACAATATGTCGAAACTCGGAACATGGCGGTGGAACAGGAGCAGCCACCGCCTACCTTGAACGACGAGGGCATGAGGCCCAAGAATGGTGGCCGATTGGTTATCAACTAATCTTGATGGTTTGGAATAAGTAACAAACTCCGGGCAAACGGTTAAATCACTTACTCATGTACGGGGTCGGAGATAACCCTCAGGCATGCTCTGAGATGATGGCTTACCAAGACGCCCTGGTTTGTGAAATCTGTTTTTTCCCTTTTGAATTGGACATTTGCTTTTTCTGGTTTGGTTTTGGACTTTGGTTTGAACTCCCTGTTTTGCTCGTTTTCTGGTTTGGATTCGTGTTTGGATGTTTGTTTTTTGGTTTGGATTTTTGATATGGATTTCTGGTTTTTCTGGTTTTGATTAGATTTTCCTTTGGATTTTGGCTAAAAGGTCATCGAGCATGGACTATGCTCGGCAAGGGTCTGGAGAGACCAGGATTCGGCCTAGGACTTAGGCCCTATATTATCGGTTATTATCTCAGGTCGTCGAGTATGGACTATGCTCGGCAAGGGTCCGGAGTGACCAGGATTCGGCTTAGGACTTAAGCCACGGCATTATTCGGCGTTCAAGGACACTGAACCATGAACACCATGGAATTACTTAACATAGGTCATCAAGTGTGGATTGCGCTTGGCAAGAAACTGGAGAGGTTATAGATTCGGATATTGGCTATGAACAGCTAAGGATTTGGGCATGGACCTGGAACGATCCCGGATTTGGACATCGACCCAAAGAGGTCATGGACGTGGTTATTGGTTGTTGGATATGGATGGATTAGAACTCGGTTGTCGAGTTTAGATGGATATGGATTTGGCTATGTATTTGGTTACTGGATTCAGAATTGGATATCGACTCGGAGTAGTCATACATTCGGATAAGGATACAGCGATGGCACTTGGATAAAATGGATTGGATTATGAGTTGGAAAGTATGAATGGGATAACATACATGCTTCGGATATCAGACTCAAGGCTATTCAAAACACACCTTCCAATAGCAAGGCATGTTTTGGGGGGCAAATGTTAACCCGCCTCTCGGCAAGGCCACGGACAGGCGGATTTAACTAAGTCAACTTCTCGTTTATTGAGGCTGGAATATGATGGATTCGGTTTAAAATGATGAAGTTCACTTGGATATGTCGTTCGGTCGAGAAGTGGAGAAGTTACATGGCTCGGTCTGGAAGTCAAGGGCCGGTCGGCCCTGGTAATGTCGCTCGGCATTACAGAGAAGTCGGGGTCGCTCAGCATTACAGAGAAGTAAGGGTCGCTCGCCATTACAGAGAAGTCAGGGTCGCTCAGCATTACAGAGAAGTAAGGGTTGCTCGGCATTGCAGAGAGGTCTGGGTCGTTCGGCATAAGGTAGTGGTTCGGCAGATGTCGCTCGACATCGTACCTCGTTCGGCATAAGATAGTGGTTCGATAGATGTCGCTCGGCATCGTACCTCGCTCGGCATCGTACCTCGTTCGGCATTGGGTGTGGCTCGGTATGGTTTAGGTCGGCTTTGATGGACTTCATGGTTCGGCATTAGGGAGTCCTTCGCTTCGACATTTGTGTGGAAGTTACTTCAACCGGGGCATGACCTAGGCCACAAGTTCGGTTACTTTGAGTTAGTACTATGGTTGCTTCGGGTCAACAGCCAGGTTACTCTCATTCGGCATATCAACTGCTCGAGGTCGGTCGTAATGATGAATATGGCTCGGCTATAGCCTTAATGGGCCCGGATTACTCAGGAAGCCCAATAACCTAGTTTTTGTCTATAAATACAGCATGAGGGGGTTCAGAAAGGAGGATCTTCTTTCTGCTCTCTTACCTTCTCTTTTCTAAGGCTAAGGCCACTCTACTACTTTGTAACTGTAGTCGATTTTTACAGTAATAAAAAGGAAACTTCTGGAGTGGACGTAGGCCGGAGTTAGCCGAACCACTATAAAACTTGTTGTTCTTTATTGCTTTCATTTTAATTTTTATTATTCTTCACGTTTATATGCTCTACATACATTCTATCTGTGATTTGGTGCTTTCATCTAGACTTGGGTGTTAGTGACCAATTTTGGTGCTAACAGTATCAAAGCATCGGTTTATGAAAATTTAAAAGAAATTTGAACCTAAAAGAGTTTCAAAACATAGCCTAATGAATCAGAGAATGAGATCGGGGTTTGGGTTAACGCTATAGTAATGTACTTGTATTTGCTATATATATAAGTACGTATTACCCTCTCTATTAGACTATTCTTCTTTTTTCTACGAAGGCTCGTATGCAGATATCGAGAAAGCAAGGTATGGAAGCAGGAAACGGAAGAGTGAATCTAGGTGGAGGAAGCACCGCAACTAACGGAAATGTTCGACCCACTACCAGGAGAAACTTTGGTCGATAGGCAAACACTAACCCAAATGCAAATGCCAACGTAGGTGCTGGAACCCCGCCAGTAAATATAGGGATGATGTATCAGCCCTTTGTGAATATGGTGCAAGCTGGAGTTGCAGCTGGTTTGGTTGGAGGAAATGCTTTGACATTTGGATGTGAAAAACCCATAGAGACTCAAGGTTATTAAAGCAAGAAAAGAAAGTTCTTCAAGAGGAAGGGTGCTCAAAAGGAGAAGTAGCAAAGAAAGGGAAAGCAAATATAGTTTGCTACAAGTATGACAAGAAGGGGCACTATGCTAATAAGTGTCACTCGGGTGATGGAAAGGTGGTTGTGGGGAAGCAGAATGTGAAATGCTATAATTGCGACCAGATTGGGCATTATAAGAACAAGTATTCAGAAGCTGCCAAGGCAGGAAAGGTCTTTTCTATGGAACCATCATTCTCTAAACTAACTGCTGCTGAGAAGGGAAAGTCTGTGATGGAAGGTATGCTTTTGATTCATAGCATACCTGTTAGGATACTATTTGATACGAGTGCATCGCATTCATTTATATCTCAGTATCTAGTAGATTGATTATGTTTAGAAACATCATACCTACTTACTTCCTTAAGGGTTGTGAATACAATAAAAGGGTATGCAACTATGGGAATGAGATGTGATCAGTTAGAACTTGACTTATTAGGTCATAAGTTTCATGCAGTTTGGATTTTTTTTATTTCCTGGGTTTCGGGATCATATTGGGTATGAATTGGTTAGAAAGATATGATTTAAGAATACTTTGCCGGGATGGCGAAATATCCTTGAGACACCTCAACAGCAGTAACAAAATTATATACTCGGTGGAGAAGTCAGACTCAAGTGCTTGTGCTTTACTGAATGTAATGGAAGCGGAAGAAGAATTAGATCGGGTGTTAGTAGCAAAAAGGGTTGCAGATGTTTTTGAGCCAGTGTCAGGGATACCACCAAAGCAAGCTATCGAGTTTCGGATAGATCTTGTGGTAGGAGCAGAACCTGTAAGTAGACCACCTAGCCAAATGACACCAACTGAAATGAAGGAATTAAATGTGCAGTTAGTGGACTTTGAAGGAAATAATTTTATCAGACTAAGCAGTTCACCTTAGGGAACGGCGGTGGTGTTCATGAAGAAACCGGATGGGTCGTTAAGGATGTGTATCGACTATCGTAAGTTGAACAAGAAGACGATCAAGAATAGGTATCCTTTGTCGAGAATGGGTGACTTATTTGATCAGTTGAGTGGAGCCAGAGTGTTTTCCCAATTGGATTTGGCAACAGGTTTCCATTAGCTAAGGGTGGTAGAGGACAGTATTCTGTTGATGGCGTTTCGACCAGATATAGATCATATGAATGGTTAGTGATGCCATTTGGGCTAACGAATGCGCCAGTTATCTTTTTAGATTTGATGAATCGGGTATTCCAAGAGCGCTTGGTTTGTATTGGTATTCATAGATGACATTTTGGTGTATTCCAAGGATGAAAGAGACCATGAAGTTCATCTTAGAATTGTGCTTGAGATGCTGTGGCAGCATAAACTTAGGGCAAAGTTTTCGAAATGTCATTTCTGGAAGAAAGAAGTGAAGTTTCTTAGTCATATGGTTTCAAAGAAGGGTTTATCAATCGATCCAAATAAGATCGAAGGTGTTAACAGTTGGAAGAAACAAGAGACGGTGACTAAGATCAGAAGTTTTCTTGGACTAGCTGGATATTATCAGAGGTTCATTAAGGATTTCTCATGGATAGCAGTGCCTTTGACTAAGCTAACCAGGAAGGGTCTAGAGGCTTTGACTACTTGTAGTATGCAGTTAAGATCGACTGCTATTTTTAGTCAGAGTATTGCCATGTTATCCTGCATGGAATTCGGACCAGTTCTGATCGATAGGATTGCATCTAAGCAGAAAGATGACCCAGTGTTAGCTTAGAAGATTAGAAGGCTGAAGGCCTGAATCGAGATTGATGATCTAAAGGATTTTAGTCTGGACTAGAGAGGGTGGTTGAGAAAGAAGGGATGATTGTGTGTCCCGAATGTAGAAAACCTAAGGAGGGAAGTTCTTAAGGAATGTCATCGATCAAAATTTATCATTCATCTTGGGGGACCAAGATATATCAGGATACGAAGAGGAGTTTCTACTAGGAATGTATGAAGAGGGTTATTGGCTTGTGGATAAAGCAGTGTGTGAACTGTTAACAAGTGAAGGTCGAACATCAGAAGTCGAGTGAGTTACTTCAAACTTTGGAGATACTAGTTCGGAAATGGAATTTGATATCCATGGATTTTATAGATGGGTTACCAAGGTCAAATCGAGGAAATGAAAGTATATGAGTCATAGTGGATAGGTTGACCAAGAGTGCCCATTTCATTCTAGTCAAATCAACGAGGACGACACCTGTCTTGGCCAAATTGTTTATGAAGAACATAGTTAGACTACATGGGATTCCTAGTAGAATAGTTAGTGACAGAGATGCCTTGTTCACTAGTTAGACTCAACAAGTGGTAAGTGTTCTTCCCACGAACCCCCAAAATCTAAAATGCACGCTTGATGAAAGTCTTCCAACACTCAGTTCACCCTTTCTGTTTGCCCATCGGTCTACGGATGGTAAGCGTTACTCAAATTAAGCTCAGTCCCTAATGCCTCATGCAAACCCTTCCAAAAATGGCTTTTGAATATCAGATCTCTATCGCTCACAATATCACAAGGAACACCATGCAATCTAATGATCTCCTTAATATACAACTTAGTCAAACTAGAAGCTATTTTCATAGTCTTAACAAGTAAGAAGTGAGCGCTCTTGGTCAATCGATATATAATAACCCACACACCTTCGTTACCCTTTCTCGACCTAGGCAATCTGTCGATGAAGTACATGGAAATATGCTCCCACTTCCACTTAGGAATCTCGAGTGGCTGAAGCAGTCCAGCCATTTTCTGGTGACTACCTTTCACCTGTTGGCAGTTAGCACACCTGCTTAGAAAGGTAGAAACGTCCCTCTTCATGCCCTCCCACCAGAATGTCCTCTTTATGTCTTGATACATCTTAATGACCTCATAATGTATCATCAACCTAGAATGGTGACTCTCTACTAGAACTTCCTGCCTAATCCCATCAACATTTGGAACACATAACCCACCATTCATTCTCAAAATGCCAAGGCCATCCACTTAATATCCCGACCACCCCTTCGGTGCCTCATTCTTGCTTACATTTTTAGCTACCCTAGCAAAATGAAGATCTCTATGCTGGTTCACTTCGATACGACTAATCAAAGTTGGACGAACCTCAACGTTTTCATAACTGCATACTTCCTACTGAGCGCATCGGCTATGACATTATCTTTTCCCAGTATGTATAATATATCTAGATCATAGGTCACAAGAAACTCCAACCACCTTTCTGCCTCATGTTTAAGTCTTTGTGCATAAAAAGATACTTCAAAGATTTATTGTCCGTATATAATTCGAACCTTTTACCTAGCAAATGATGCCTCCACATCTTTAATGCAAATACCACTGCTAACAACTCCAAGTCATGAGTTGCATACCTCGCTTCATGCAGTTTGAGCTACCAACTCACATAAGCAATAACCCTTCCATGCTGCACTAACACAGCACCTAGACCCGTTCCACACTCATCAGTGTAAACAGTCAAACCCTCACACCCATTTGGAACAGTAAGAACATGAGCACTAGTCAACTCTTCCTTTAACTCTATGCTTGCTCGCATTTGTCAATCCATACAGATTTGACATCTTTCGTCGTCAAATTCGTTAAGCGAGAGGCAATCTTCGAGAAATCCTGTATGAATCTCTTATAATAACCTGCTAGACTCAGAAAGCTCCTAATATCAGTTGCACTTTCCGATCTCTTCCATTTTTGAATGTCCACAACCTTAGCGAGATCAACAGAAATACCCTCCGTTAAAATAACATGACCTAAGAACCAAACTTCTGAACATCAAAAATGACACTTCGAGAACTTAGCCTTCAACACATGTTCTCTTAGTGTTTCTAGAACAATTCATAGATGGTGCGAATGTTCCTCCTTGGTCTTGGTGTAGACCAGAATATCATCGACAAATACAAGGACAAACTTATTCAACACATCTTGGAAAACTCGATTCATTAAGTCTACGAAATATGCTGGAGCAGTAGTTAGGCCGAATGGCATAATTAACCACTCATAAAACTGGTTGGACCTAAAAGCGACCAAGGGTACACTCTCTTCTTCTACCCTCAACTAGTTGAACCATGTTGCAAGATCAAGTTGGGAAAACACTCGGGCTCCATGAAGCTGATCAAACAAGTCATCTATCCTAGGAAAAGGATACTTCTTCCTAACAGTTTGTTTGTTGAGCTCGCGATAATCTACACACAGTCTTAGGGAGTTGTTCGCCTTCATAACAAAGATGATGGGCGCTCCCCGACTCGAACGACTCGGTCGAATCAAGCCCTTCTACAACAGCTCGCTAACTTGGATGGATAGCTCAAACTTCTCCTTCGGTGCAAGTGTATGAATAAACAATATGATAACCCTTGCATCTTTAACTAAATTAATGCAAAATTCGATCTCTCGATGAGGTGGTAAACCCGACACCTCTTCGAAGACATCCTCAAACTCTACAACAAATTAGATTGAACCCAACTCCTCTTCCGCCACGTTAAGAGAATAAAGGAAACCATACATAAGCAAACTGGGCTCTCCACTATTAATTATTAGAGTTTTCCCTCCCCTAGTTTTAAATGATACAGTTCTCTTCACACAGTCCAGAACCGCACAGTATCGGGATGACCAATCCATCCCAAGAAAAACATCAAAGCCCATAATCCCAGAACATACAGATCACAAGGAAAGAGTTGGTCAAAACAAAAAATCAAAGCTCCTAAACAGATCATACAAAGATTGGCCAAGCTCCCAATAGGGTTCGACACACAGATAGAATCTAAAGCCATAACTGGCTCAAGTTTCAATCTGCCAACAACAATACTAGATATGAAACTAAGAGAAGCTCCAGTATCAAATAAGACACGGACCCAAAAATAGATATAATACCTTACAGAACTTGCTTCCCCTTTATAGCGATAGAAGTGGAAGGTGCTGAAGCTAGCACAAAAGCTCGAGGTTGTTCTCCCTTCTAGAGTAATTGACATTCTCTAGAAAAATGGCCTGACTGATGGCAGTTATAGCAACCCCGCCTGGGAACAAACTGAGCCTTGGCTGTTGGTAGCTCTATCTTTGGGACCTTAACAATAGGTGCTTTTACTAACGGCGCTTTCACCACCTATCCTCTCCCAACTATTGTATAGTTCCCTATGAAATGCCCCTTCTTCCTGCACTTATGATAAGCTAAACCAGAAATATCTCTAGGAGGTTGAAACTTCTGCTTGTTGTCCCCAGGTGGTGCAGAAATAGACGACTTTGGAGCAAAACTCTCAAACCTATATTTATCAGATCCAAATAAGATCTTATGATGTTATTAATCATATTTCCCTTGAATTATGGGCACATCCCTGCGATGAACATATCATTTCTCTTCAATGGCGTATCCACCAAACTGAACCTGAACTAAGATAAGTCTATGAATCGATTATCATACTTCGCCACTGTCATGGCCCCCTAGTTCAAGTCGAGGAAGCTCCTAAACAAGAAAGTCTTCCCATCGTCTGGGACAAACTTCATCTTGAATCCCTCATTAATTTGGTCCCAAGAGATGTCGTTTTCTTGGACATCAGCACTGGCAGAACTTCACCAATCCATGGATGCGTCCGTCAGATGTCGTGACACTAACCGATGCTTCATTGCATCATCTAGCTCCATATTCCCAAATATTCGATCACATAATTTGATCCAAGTTTAGACTTCTACGATCGTCTCTGTACCACCGAACCTCTTACCTCCTAGCCTCTCATAATCATGGCAGAGCGAAGCAAAATTCACCTAACGGCTGACCTGCACGATCTCCTCTAAAATATCCACCCTTAGTTCCCTGACTGGACCAACATTCCTTGGTGCTCTATTTCCACCATTTATGATGGTACTACCCCGACCACCTCTACCTCTACCTCCTCGAGCATTGACAACCCTAGTACTTTTGATGTTTAACTTAAACATAACAGAATATTGTTAGAGGCAGAATTATGGTTCTTAAGGCTTAATTAAACATTAGAGGGGGGATGAACTTTTGTTTTCTAAATTTAATGAATTTATTTTTGATTATTTTAAGATTATACTTGATTTACATAGAATAAAAAATCACAAATTCAAACGCAAATAAATATAAATGCAGTAAAGTACAACTAGAGAATCAGAGAGATCACACCGGGGATTTTATACTGGTTTGGAGTTACCCTACATCTAGTCTCGTATAATTACTTGTACAGATTTCTTTACAAATGCCAATCTTTCAACGGATAGAAGGCAAACCCAATACAATCTTGATTTCAAGGCTACGAGACACACCCTTCAGATTTTCTAAGCTTTGGGCACACTCACTTGATTTGGCTCAGGGCATAAGCACACCCACTTGGATTTTCGAGACACCAAGCACATCCAATTGATTTGAATTGGGACACAATAACACCACAATCAACTATAACTTGAGATTTAATGGTTTTTCCAAGACAACGTATGGTCTTTGGATACAACTGATCATATAGCCTCTAGGACATCACTTTAATCTTTGATTGAGTGGGAGAGATTATTGAAATCAAAGGGTAAATAGTAGAGAATCAATACAATGAAGATTGAATTGATTCTAGTTTGAATTTGAGAAAATTATAATATATTTTCAATAGAAATTTTGGCAGAGTAGGAGAGAAGATAATAAGAATGTAGTTGTCAAAAATTTATTTGGAAACCCCCTGTATATAGAGAACAAACAGGCATGTCCATTCACGAAGAGTTACGATGAATGGGCACTTACATTTCAAATTTGAATTTTGGAAACTGCAGCACGTATGTCGACATACAATTCGCCTACAAGTTGACATATCCTAGTATATATTGAAAACTTGTTTATTTAAAATGTTTTGTAAATCTAATGCTTTGTAAAATACTTTGATACTTTGTAAAATAGTTTCACATAGTTTATAAACATTTTAAACTTTAGAAAACTTTTATAAAATATTTGTAAAAATATTTTTAAAATATATTTTGATTTAAAAATAAATGATAAGAAAAAGGGAAATTGAGATCAAAGATTGCTACCCAGGGACTTTAACAATATTCAATGACTCTATAAATTGTACCATGGTCTTGAAATCTTCATATCTTGATCTTTATACTCTTGAGTCTTCATGTCCAGTTCTTGGGTCCTTATATTGTATAGTCTTCAATTTAAAACCTATATAATACCTTGCACTATGTACTATATAACTTGGCAAAATCATTAGTATCCATATTTTATATGAACGTATATTTGTTACCAAGATTATTGTCATAAAAATCAATATCTGAGGTACTAACAATCTCCCCCTTTTTGATGATGATAACCATAATTATTTTGTACATATAAAATATGATATAACTCTCCCTAAGTTAGGTAAATCCTCTTAATATGTGCATATATATGTATATTTTATATATTTTCTCCCCCTTTGTCATCAACAAATGGGTGAAAAAAAACAACTACTCCCTCTAAATAAAGGACATAATGATATATGATGATATACCTAATTCAAAATCAGTAATCTAAGTAAAAATGATTATATGTTAAATTATACTAATAAACATGATGATATTTGATTATATGATGAACAATGTATGAAATAAAGTGGATTTTATTCACATAATTCAATTTATACATAAAATTATTTATGTACAAGTCAAACTAACAATCCAAACTAATTAAACATCAAATTTAATAGTCACACGAGACCAAACTAGAACACCCAAATCCTAAAAACTTAAAAAGCACACAAAGCCAAATTAAATCTAGCAAACCAAACATATTGCGAATTATAACTATATATATGGTTTTCTCCTAATTATGAGGGACTTGTAAATGGGACAGAAAGGGTAGTAAGGGAAAAAGTTTCCTCTTTATTCGATGAGATTTCCGTCTCAATCGAAGCAAACTTCTCCAACGCATTTGACTTTATTGTCATCTTTGTTGTTTCCCTCATTTTCCTCTTCCACTTCTTTCTCTTATTCATTCATAGGATTTCGAGTTTCTTGATTAGTAGTATCTTCTTCAATTACTACTGGATTTGTTGGATTATCCAATAAGTATTTCTGAAGATTCCACGGAATCCGTCTTTGTTTCCCTTGTTCCTTTAAGAGACGAAGTTGAACCACTTCTATTTCAGTAAGCATACATAGTACACGCTTCATATCATCCTCTATTTTTGTTACTTTGGCCATGGTGATGTTCTGGAGAGTGCCTTCATGGGTATTGGGAAAGAAACGGGTGGATTAACTTCTTTTGGGCGTTTGGAATTCAAGAAGGACATGGGTTTATTTTATTTCATAAATTAGAGAAGAAGAAAGAAAACTAGACTTAATTTCAAAATTTAGTGGTTATATAAATGGTTTTCGAATTTTGAATTTTGGACAGAAATTGGTTTTTAGAATTTTCCAGCATATATCAACATATAGGAAATGGGTATGTCGAAATATGTAATCTAATTTTGACAATTTTGTTTTTCTTTTAATTCTTTAATTTTTATACTATTATATCTGTATCTCAGAGAATGAATATATTCCTAATTCTCTTCTAAGCTTAATAAAAGATGCTTGAGGTAATGGTTTTGTTAAAATACCGGCTATATGATTTTCAGTATTTATAAATATGAGTGAAATTACTTCTTTATTTACATTATCTTTCAGAAAATGATGTCTTACATCTATATGTTTCGCTCTAGCATGATGTGTTGGATTTTTAGATAGACTTTGACGCAGCGGATTAATCAAAAACAATGTCGATCGATGAGAGTAGCAATCGATGGATTGGAAGATACTGAAATGCCCGAATTCGTTGATCCGAAGATACCGAATTCTAGCTATCCCGAACTCGTTGATCGCACACGATACCGAGTTCAAAGATCTGCGATTCTTCACACGTTGATCTAGCGCACTAGATTCCGTGAATCGGCTTCTGCAGTCGTTGAATCGAGCGCACTCGATTATCCGAAAGAGGAGATAGGAGATTACACTCGACTACCAATTTGGTGAAAGCACAAAGCTAACAAAACAAGAGTTTTATTTCAAATCAACTAACTATTACAAATGGCACCACCGGCCTATTTATAGAAGTTACAAAGCAAAACAAAATTGTACAACACATGAGTCGTCGTCGACCTAACAACCATGACCTAAAAGCAACCGACTTAAAGACCAGACGACTTACGACTTACTATAGGTCGTACTCGACCTAACCATACAGACGTCTTACGAAACAGACGGCATACGACTTAAAGAAATACAACACAATACAAGCCCCTGCCGACTTACGACTCAAAGATACGACCTATGACTTACAAAAGTACGACCTAAAAAATCATACGACTCAATACATATGTACAGAAGACTTACGAATTGTCGACTTAAACACATGCCGACTTACGACTTACTATAAGTCGGTAACGACTTATCTGCAACTCCGTTCTTCGACTTACTAGCATAGGCGACTTTCTTTGGACGACTTAAAAACATCCACAGTTCAGATTAACGCGGCATAAGGATCTTCGGTCTCCAGGCTTCAGCGACATAAGATGGTACGACTTAACTAAGTCGAAACTCGGTGCCGACTTATCATTTTCCTTAAGTCGTATCGGACTTATCCCTTGTGCATTCTCAACTGCTCCTCCCATATCATTCTTGTTAAGTCGCGCGAGCGCCCTTCCCTGTAGCTGGTTAACTCGCGTTTCTCCATTACGTCGGTCACGACTTATGGCATCTTTAGGTCGGTCACGACTTAGTCCCTTTAGCTTGTTAACTCGCCGCTCTCTACTAGGTCGGTCACGACTTATGGTTGCCTTAAGTCGATCACGATTTAGGACTTCCTTGCGAACTTCCTTGTTAGCTTCCTCGGTGATAGGTCGTAAACGACCTATCGTTTCCAAACGACTTAAGCTTTTACTAGGTCGGTCACGACCTAGTACTTGACCTGCATCAGACTTATTGCACTAGTATTATCACGGTATATTGGTGATTTAGTGAAATTTAAACCAAAGTCTTTTAAAGTTTATTGCATATAAATTACTTATGAACATGCTAGTACAGATGAAATATATTCTGCTTCTATTTTGGATAGAGATACAGAATTTTACTTTTTGCTAAACTAGGAAACCAGAGAGTGTTCTAAAAGGCGACAAGTTCCACTTGTACTTTTTCGGTCTAATTTGCATCCAATGTAGTTAGCATCACTATATGAAATTAAATCAAAAGAATCTTCTTTTAGGTAGAGAAGTACTCGGTCTAGTGTGTTATTACGTATCTTAATATTCATTTTATAGATTTTAGATGAGTTTCCTTAAGTTGAGATTGATATCTTGCATAGAGACAAACACTATGCATTATATCAGGTCTATTAGCAGTAATATATCATACCTCTATATAGTTTTTGATTTACGTTTTTGAGTTTTCTTCTTTATTTAATTTCTCATTAGTTGCCATAGGAGCTGGTTTTCTGCTAGTATTTGCCATGCCAAATTTCTTAGCTAAGTCTTTGGCACACTTTTCTTAATTTATAAAGATTCCATTATTTAATTGTCTTATTTGTAATCCTAAAAAGAAGGTTAGTTCTCCCATGTGACTCATTTCAAATTCCTTAGTTACTATATTTAAAATTCTTATTTAATTGTTCGTTTGGTGATCCAACGATAATATCATCTACATATATTTATATAAGTTGAATATCATTATTATTTCTTTTAATAAAAAGAGTATTATCTACCTTTCATATTTCAAAATTGGATTGTAATAAATAAGATTTCAGTCTATCATACCATGCTCTAGATGCTTGTTTTAAACCATATAAAGCTTTCTTTAGTTTATAAACATGATTTGTAGTTTTTCATCTTTAAAGCGTAGGTTGTTGTAACAACCCAACTCGGAACAAGCCTAAATTTCGACCTAAAAAAGGCCTGTCGAAACTTAAATCCATTCTAAGGTAAGCTGTTGGTAGTAAAAAGAAATAACATTATAGAGCCATCACAAAACTTTCAGAACTCACAGTGGATGAAACAAAATAAAATAGTAAAATGTACCCATTTATTTCAAATTCATAACAATATCAAAATACAAGATACGATCAAACCATAACATAATCCGGTACAACAATAGTCTGAAAACATGGGTATATATGAAAGCAAATAAAAATGGTAAATACTGCCGCAAGTCCACCACCTCCGTCTCTAAGCATCACATTTTCCATCAACGTCTTCAACCTGTGTTGTAGTGAGGAGGGAGTCAGAACAACAATGTCAGGTGAATAAAAACCTCGAGTCTTACATTTTCAGTACTTAGACAGTATATCTCAAAATAAGTATGTCTACGAAAATAGACCATTAAACAATTTAATACTTATTTATAAGAAAAGGAGGTGGGTTCAACCACTTAATACCTTCCATTCCAAAAGAAGGTTTCTAGAATCCCATATCCCAATCTTATGTCATAAACAGCTAGTAATGTGAGAGACGGTACCCAAGCCACTTAATACCTTTTATTGGAAAATAGGCATACTCTGGTCATTTAGTACCTTAATTAAGGTAGACTCTATCATTTATTACCTACTTCCAAGGCGTGCTCCTTAATGGTACTATCTAGCTGATATCATATGGAATCTCTTAGGCCACTTAACACTTCCATGTGGAAAATAGGTAGACTTTGGTCATTTAACACCTTAATTAAGCAAATCCCATCATTTAATACCTTTTTCCCAAATCGGACCCCCCATTGAGATACCACCTAACGTAACCCCTTGGCCATTTAATACTTCATTTAGGGAAAAGAGGCGAGCCCTCAAACAACCACTTAATACCTCAAGACCTCAAAGCAGGTTCTTCGTCTTATGGCCTATACTCTAATGACGTCTCACATTAGTTTGAATATTTGTAGGAACTGGTAGCCAGATTAGCTGGGCAGATTTCCCTTACAGAATTTAGAACTGACCTCACATCATTACAAATATTTATCATAAGGATATCTCACATCAATCAAAGTGTACACAACTGTTGATAGCCTCAAAGTGAAGGGTAGATTTCCATCATGTAACTTTATTGACCTCACATCCCTATGACTTAGCCATACATCAATTACTCTCTCTCTCTCTCTTTCCACACACACACACACATTTATCTCATTGTTTCATAAATAAGGCCTTATAAGGAGTCTTCCCTATTACGCCTTAAAATAATAATTAGGCTATATAAGTGTTTCCTCTTATTTCCGCTTACAAATCAATTACCTTCCTAATGGGAAAAAATAAATTAAAATAAATGCCTAATTAACTACGCTATATATGTAATAATTATACGTTAATTACGCAAATAGAGATAAATAAATATTTGTGCCTAATAAGTTCTAAATGCACTAATTTTACGCTCTAAGCTAGAGTTAAATGTCAATTCCCTAACCAAATATTATTACAAGTCATTTTTCTTCAAATTCCCAAGATTTCAACATACCAAAATAAGGGATTCTAATATCCAAAATAGAGAATAAATATTCATAACCAAAACTACAATAATAGACTTGTAAATAAAAAATAGAAACTCAATTTATTACACCAATTCAATGGAATATCCTAAACAATAAGAATTGCAATCTAAACTCCATATTCTATTCAACTCCTCTTTTACAAAGAAATAGATAAGAATAAATGGTGTAAACTACAAGTAGAATTGACATTTAGAAATAAAAAGGAATTTTTGGGGATTTTATCTATCGTATTTTCGAAATCCCAAAATCCCTAAGACATATTCAAATCCAGAAAGAAATACACTAAACAATTACCGAAAAAGAAGTATTAAGGTTTCCACTCACTAATTAGCCTTAGCTTTACTTAGATGGATTTGTAGCCTTCCATCTTTTTCAGAATCTCTCTTTTGTTATATATACACACAATAGGGAAAATGTATACATATTCATTAGATTCAGAATAATTGGAGAAGAACAGGATAAGAATAGATTGGAGGAAGAAGAAACAAATAAGAAATAAGTTTAATTCTTAACTGAATTCTCTATGGAGTATCTAAATTTTATTAGAGAGATAGCAATGGCAGAATTTTGTTGTATTCCCTAAAATAATATGAATAAAAAGTGGAGAGGATATGGTTCTATTTATAGGAGTTGAAATGCACCATAACCGTAGGATGAAAATAGTTTAAAACGGAGAAATATGGAGCATACAAATAAATAACACAACCCTTCAAACCCTAGCCGTGCCAAAATTTGGCTTTGACCGGTTGACCACCCCTCTTCAACTGGTCCTAATAAAGGGGTCGAATGGTACGTTTGTTTTGGGAATGTTTTTATTTCCGTTGCTTTTTAATTAATTTTATACCCTAATTAACTTTAACGTTAATTGTTGATTAAACGTTTGCTTAACCTCCAAGATAATTTTTAAAATTCAAACGCTAAATTTAAATTCTCATTTGTATTTGAATTCCAACTCAATTAATTTAAATCTGAAAAATTAAAACGCTCATAACTTCTTCGTTTGAACTCCGTTTTCAGCATTTTATATATGGAAATAGATCAGAATTTCACCTTGAACACAACAAAATAACTTTCATGGTCAAATTCAAACTTTTATAAAATTTCCATATTCATCCCTTATCATATCTAATTCAATTTACTTCATTTATTTATGGTCCATTTTATGAGGTGTTACAGTTGTTCTACATATACATCTTTTTTAATAAATCCATTTAAAAAGATGCTTTTAACATCCATTTGAAATAATTTAAAATTATTATGATTTGCAAAAGCAAGTAAAATTCTAATAGCCTCTAATCTGGCTACATGAGCTAAAGTTTCTTCAAAATCTATACCTTCTTCTCGATTATAACCTTGAGCGACTAAACATGCTTTATTTCTAACAACTTCTCCTTGTTCATTCATTTAATTTCTATATACCCATTTAGTTTCTATTATAGTTTTATCTTCAGGACTTGGGACTAATTCAGAAACATCATTTCTGATGAACTGATTCAGTTCTTCTTGCATAGGAAGAATCCAAGAATCATCTAAAGACGCTTTCTTTAGTTTTTTAGGTTCAATAGTTGAGATAAAAGCAACATTACACATTTTATTTAATTGATTCTTGTTTTTACAATAGATTCTATGTTTCATAAAATACTTTCTATAGGGTGATCTTTCAAATATTTTGTTCTTTTATTTGGATGTAAATTTTCGAAATTATCATTATTTTCATTATTAGAAATTTTATTATTAGTAATTTCATTATCAATATTTTCTTCCTCATCAATACTGGTATTACTGATTTTAAAATTTTCATCAAATGAAACATGTAACTTTAACGATGTTAGTTCTGGTGTTGAAAATTCTATAAGCTTTGCTTCTATTAGAATAACCAAGAAAAATACCATTATCTAATTTAGCATCAAATTTGTCTAAGTTATCTTTAGTATTTAATATAAAACATTTACTATCAAAAACTCGAAAATATGATACTTTAGGCTTTCTATTATAAAATAATTCATAAGAAGTTTTCTTAGTCAAAGGTCTTATTAGAATTCTGTTTAAAGTGTAACATGTTGTAGCAACTGCTTTAGCCTAAATTTTTTTAGGTAATTCACTATCGTTTAACATTCTTCTAGCACATTCTTATATAGTTTTATTTTTACGTTCTACTACTCTATTTTGATATAGTGTTCTTGGAAAAGAAAAATTGTGTTATTCCTTTCTTATTACAAAAGTTTTCAAAATTATCATTTTTGAATTCTCCTCTATGATTGCTCCTAACCGTTTTAATTTTAGTTGACATTTGATTGTGAATTATTTTAGCGAAAACTTTAAATATTTCAAAAGCATCACTTTTCTGTTTTAAGAAGATTGTCCATGTAAATCTAGAAAAATCATCTATTATTACAAAGACATATCTATTATAATTTATTGATTGTATTTGCGATTATCCGAAAAGATCCAGATGAAGTAGTTTAAGGGGATGAGAAGTAGAAATCATATCTTTAGATATAAAGGAACTTTTACGAAATTTTCCTAATTGACAGGCGTTGGATAAATTATTAACATTAAAACTTATTTTAGGAAGACCCCTAATAAGTTCATATCTAGCAAATTTAGAAAGATGTTTAAAATTCAAATGACCAAATCTTTTGTGCCAAAATCAAGGGTCGTCAGATTTATCCAAAAGACATAAGTTGTCATTGGACACTTTCATACTTAAAATATAGATGTTACGTTTCCTAATATTGTCAAAGATAATGTTTGACTCATTATCTTCGATATGGCAGTTATCTTTTACAAACTTAATTTTGAAATCTTTATCACACAATTGACTAATACTAAGCAAATTATGTTTTAAATTCCTAACTAGCAAACCATCAGAAATAATAGGAGTTTTAGAGTTACCGACATTGCCGATGCCAATCACATATCCTTTTGAGTTGTCTCTAAAGTTTACCGATCCACCATCTTTATAGACTATATTTTTTAAGATCTCTGGATTTCTAGTCATGTGTCTCGAACATCCACTTATCCTTTTTGATTTGTGATATTTGATTTTCAAGTGTCAGTTCACCATCAGCCATATAACAAATCTATACCTGCAATTCAAAAACATACAATTTCTAAGAAATCAAGTGATTTTCAAAATAATCAGTTTCTAAAAACATATTAGTTTCACAAAATTGTTTTTCTAGAAAATTATTAAAAGTATTACTAGCCATTTAAATATTTCAAAAATCAAATTATGAATAGTTTAAAACCTAATGTCTGATACCAAATATTAGTGGCGGAGTTACGAATCTTAAGGCTTAACTAAACACTAGAGGGGGTGAATAGTGTTTTCTAACTCTAATGAATTTCTTTTTTATTCTTTTAAGATTATACTTAATTAACACAGAATAAATAATAACATATTCAAACATAGATAAATATAAATATAGTAAAGTAAAAGTAGATAATCAGAGAGATCACACTAGGGATTTTATACTGGTTCAGAGTTACCCTACATCCAACCTCGTACAATTACTTGTACATATTTCTTTTCAAATGCCAATCTTTCAACGGGTAGAAAGAAAACCTAATACAATCTGGATTGCAAGACTACAGAGCACATCCTCCAGATTTTCCAAGCTCTGGGTACACTCACTTGATTTGACTCAGGACACAAGCACACCCACTTGGAATTCTAGGACACCAAGCTTACCCAATTGATTTGAATCGGGACATAATCACACCCAATCAACTATAAATAGAGTTTTAATGGTTTTTCCACAGAAAATGTTTGATCTTTAGATACAATTGATCCTATAGCTTCTTGGATATCACTTTGATCTTTGATTGAGTGAGAAAGATGATTGAAATTAGAGAATCAATACAATGAAGATTGAATTGATTCTGGTTTGAATTTGAGAAAATTTGATTATATTTTCAATAGAAATTTTGGTAGAGCAGGAGGAGAGAAGATAATAAGAAGGCAATTGTTAGAAATTTGTTTGGAAACCTCGTATATATAGAGAACAAACAAACATGTCCATTCGCAAAGAGTTACGACGAATAGACACTTCATTTCAAATTTGAATTTTGAAAACTATGGCATGTATGTTGACATACAATCTTCTTATATGTCAATATATCCTAGTATATTTTGAAAACTTGTTTATTTTAAAATGTATTGAAAATCTAATACTTTGTAAAATATTTTGATACTTTATAAAATAGTTTAAACATAGTTTATAAACATTTGAAACTTTAGTAAACTTTTATAAAATATTATTAAATATATTTTAAAATTATATTTTGATTTAAAAATAAATGATAAGAAAAGGACAAACTGAGGTCAAAGATTGCTACTAAGAACTTTAATAATATTCAATGATTCTATACATTGTATCATAGTCTTGAAATCTTCATATCTTGTTCTTTATACTCATGAGTCTTCATGTCCAGTTCTTATCTTTATACTATGCAGTCTTAAATTCAAAACTTGTATAATATCCTGCACTATATACTATATAACTTGACAAAATCATTAGTATCGATATTTTATATGAATGCATATTTGTTACTAAGGTTGTTATCATCAAAATCACTATATAAGGTACTAACAAATATATTTAGAATCTAAAAGGCTAGAGTTATTTCAAAGAAAGATATTTTTCCGAAGGAAAGCTGAAAAGGGGGTATAAGTGTTGCTTACCCTATCTCTAATAAGCCATACCCAACCAAAGCCAAGACATTTGCTCGACCTTGGGCTCTAATACCAAATGTGATGACCCAACTTTTCGACCCTCGAATATCGACACTAAAAACGGTATTCGTGTATCGAGCACTGAAGTGTCGAAAAGAAAGAAAGTTAGTGTACAATAAAATAAAAGAAGAATAAAACAGGAAAGAAAGAACACAACATCAGAATTTCACAACGGAACGGTAATATATAATATCAAAGGGATAGTATAAAGAGTTACTCTGAATACAGAAATATCAGAGTTACTAAAACCTAAGTATTATCATCAATCTAGACAGTTATAACTGTCTGTCCTTACAATACTGATATATACAATACAGAATTGGAAATAGATAAATAATAGAAGCCTCCAGCTCGTCTTTTGAACTCTGAAGTGTTCAAGTTAAAACTTGACATACTCAATCTACTCGAAAGAGTACATGAGGAATTTAGGGAAAACAAAAACAAAGCGTCAAACATAAGTCTGGTATGAGCAAACCCAAGATACATGCAACATGTAATAGTAACTATTGAGACAGTACGGATTCCCGTAACAGTTTTCCTCTTAAAAAAACCAACCATTTATTGACTTTAATATAGTAATATTATAGATAATGTCTAGGATGTAGAATATTATCATATCAAATAGCTGTGATGCTTACATTGGTCACACCATGACATATTTATGTCATATTTAAAACCGCTAACGTACGTTCGCATGTTGGATTTTCCGTTGAGGACATCCCAAGATAAACTGAGGTTAACCTCCTAACAAGGGTCAGAAAGTACCTTCTGAGCGATGTTTATCTCTAGATAAAATATACTGTTAAGGTAAACACAACTAGCCTATAAAACCACGTAGAACTGAGTACCATCAACTCACGTGTGCAACAAGTCGATTAGAAACTTGGGTTTTCATCATGATAAAAATACTCTATAGTTTATTTCGGTAAGAGATTTACTCTATAAAAGATAACCATTGACTAATTTAATCTTATCAAAATTATTATAGTGCTTGAAAAGTGATGGATAGTGATTAAATTATATTTCATAACAAGAGAAAGTATAATTTTATAATTTCATGAAAATTAAACAAATTTTATAATATTTTTATATTAGTACTTATTCCATGATCATTTCTATCACTTTCACCTTTCTGTCAATCCATACATCATAATATAGTGTGCAGAATTTGGTATTTCAAAATAAGGAAATAATTTTTTTGTAAAATAATTATATCCTAAAGTATTCACTCTCATTTAAAAGTCCTCGCGGTCGTGCATGGGTGAATTACTTGAATTTCTATATATGGGCATCCATTCTCATTTAAAATTCCTTGCGGTTATGCATAGATGGGACGCATATAAGAAAGGGATAAATATCAAGTATATTCTAATCTCATTTAAAAGTCCTCACGATTATGCATGGTTAGAAAATACTTGACATATTTTTTTTAAAAAAGGGGTAACTACTAACCTCATTTAAATGTCCTAACGGTTATGCATGGTTAGTAAGTGCTTTACATTTTTTTGTATAATATTTGAAAGGGTAAAATGCACAAATTATTCCTTTATTGAAAATATCAAACTCTTGTCACTATATAAAATTTTCCATAATCCTACCATTTCTCTAAAGTGGAGTTTATTTCTAATTAATAAAATATTATGATTTTTGTTTGATTAATTGGAATTTGAAATTATTATTTCCCTCTTGATTTGATTTTATATTTTTAATCAAAACCGTAGCTATTTCAATTACTATTATTATTTTTGATGATAACAAAAGGGGAAGAGAGGTTATGATTTTGATTTTTGAGCAATATCCTTACTAATATTCGAGAGTGTTTTTATTCAAAGTTATTTTTAATTAATTTTTCAGTTTTAACTACACGCATCTGTGTGGGGGAGTTTTGTTGTAGTAGGAGTATTCAAATAGGGGGAGCTAATAGAATTCATCAAGACCAAATACATTTAATAGAGTCAAAATCTTAATATATGTTTGTTACATCAAAAGGGGGAGATTGTAGAATATACTAGTATATGATTTTTGTTTGATGATAATAAACATATATATATATATATATTCGTTTAAATGTATTTGTTATTGTACTATTTTATTTTTCCACATAATTAAATAAATATTTGTTTAATAAAATAAATAACTCGGAATTCATATTTAAACAAATATTTTATTACAAATAGTACAAATTTGAGCTCTCACTACATTTACACATTTTCAATTTCAAATACAAGTTTCAATTACAATACAATTTTTAATACATATTTCACCTCACTACATAATTCACTCAGCACTCGTATTTTTATCTTCAACTCTGTTCCAGCCTGTATCCCGCATCTGAAATATCTGCAAAATAAACTCTGACGCAGTAAAATTGAAAAAGAAATATTTTTGTAGTTCACAATAAAGTGTGTGTTTTTGAAAATATTATTTGCCTCGGTTATTTGGGTTGTTCGTCGTCATTTTTGTTAATTCATCATACACGAACAACTAGTGACATGCACAGTGTATCATTGTACATTCCACAAGGTCGTGTACACCGATATACACTTGCTTGTTAAAACTGCAGGGACAGGTGAGCACGAGGTCAAACCCAAGCCTAGGCCGGATACAACTCAAGTGCAACAAATACAAACACACATGCAAATCTTCAATGGGTGAACATGAAGAGAAAGCAACATAGTTTCAGGCATGGTCAAATGCAAGGCAAGGTCAAGTGCAAGGCATGGTCAGGTGAAAAGAAACTAATGTTCAGTTCTCTAAATCAATGGCCACATGAACACACACCAGAGACAATGCAACAGAAAAGACTACAAAAACTCAGAGCCAAACAGCAAGTATGCTTATGCACAAGGAAGGGTAAAGCTATTTAACTCGAGACTACAGCAACATCAGTTCAGACACATGAAGATCAAAGCAACAAACAACATTTACATATATGCAACCAAGCAACTGGACATGGATGAATACAAGCAGTTCAACAGGAACAGAATACAAATACAGTGGCACCAAGTTCATCAGACCAGATCAATGAAATGACTCGAAGCAATGGAATTTAACTTAAAGCAAAACAAAACACAAGGTACACCAGTTCCACATATGAAACCAGAAGCGGACAAGAACTCAGGAAATCCAGACTTCAAGAAGTGTCAGACATGCCAAGCAGAGAAATAGTCAGTGCAAAAACAATCGTGGTGCACCAGGCATAGACATACAACTGAACATGGAACTTGAACCAAAATCTGAATGTAGTGCATATGAACAAAGTGAGGAGACAACAACTCAACATAACATGCAACCAGACTCCAACCAATATGGATGTGTAATGCTCACAACAACATACACATGAATACATGAAGATGGAAATAGTGACAGTGATCAAGTGCAGGCACACATACAACAAATCAAAATAAAATCATGAATGCAATGCTTCAGACAGTTCAAATGGTTAACATGAACGCAAAGTTTCAATACATCATACATATATACATGCATGTTCACACATGTATACATGTATATATATAGTGACAAAGCAATCAACAAAGGAGTCTTCAATACAAGGAAATGGGTATGAAACTCGAAGCAACTAGCATCAGCTCTATACATACATATATATAGTGACAAAGCAATCAACAAAGGAGTCTTCAATACAAGGAAATGGATATGAAACTCGAAGAAACTAGCATCAGCTCTATACATATGCAACAGAGGTCATAAGGAATCGTATGGGCCAGCAAAGAATGGAACAGCAAGTCAAAAAGTCAATTTTGATCTCAAGCCATGGGTAATTATCAGCAGGTTGAATAAAGTCACAGAAGAATTCAAGATGAACCATTCAATCTTCAGGAAATCAAAATTATCTTAAAATTCAAAATGCCGAAGTCATAGGAGCACAGAAAGGAATCGACCAAATCAATTCAAGAAAATTCGAATCCATGGAGTAACATGAACAAGTCAGAAGTCATCACTATCATTCAATCAATAATCGAGCGGCCATGCAACGCAAGTAATAAAATCATGAAACATTCAAACCAAAAATACACGAACGTAAATTTAGGGATTTTATCCCTATTTAAACCCATTCTCATCATCAGCATATAATCATTCGAGTTCGAGACAAAAATCCAAAGAGCATACTTTTAATAAATTGAAAACAAATTTATGACTCGAATCAAAGTCGAGAACTAGAAGAGCAAAAATCATGTACCAATTTATCAACATCCAACTCGACTTATTGAAGCAACCACAAGCTATCAAAGCCAAGGAATCGACTGACAAGGAAAATCGAAGTAATTCATCACTGCAATCGATTGAGTTGATTCAGCGACTTCAATTTTGAACGAAGCCTTAAATCCAGATTGATAAAGAAAACAAGGCGGCCACGAAACTAAGAAAAGGGAAAAGCGACTATTTTTTTATCTTTTAATTTTTGGGCTACATTTGTTAATTTATTTGGACCAAATTATATTTTAGGGCTTTGTATTTAATTTTAGTTTTTTTGTTTGTTTTTAATTCTTATTTAAATCAGACTCTAGTTTAACTAGGTTTACGAACTACGGTTTTATAGTTGCAGGGTTTTGAGCTTAGAGTTAGGTTGATCAAGTAAGCGGATGTCACAAGTTTACGTGTGTTTGTAAGCGTCTGACTACTAGATTTCTAGTAGAAACCTTGGGGGCAGCACGTAGGCAGGTTTTTGCCGAAGCTGTGTAAATCTATGTGTGATTTTTACTGCATACTTTCTGGTATTATTTTTATTTCCGCATTAATTTTAGTATCACCCTATTCACCCCCTCTAAGGTGAAAACGATCATACAATAGATTCCCTTTTTCAACCATTTCCAAAACATAAAACTCGTATACTAGTTTTGAAGTGGTATTTGGAAAGTAAAACACTTACCAATCTAGGACTTCTCAAAACCATCCGATAAATTTCTGGCTAACTCAATTCCAGTTTTTTCAGAAGTAAGTGAAAGCTAGAGGCGTTTCGTACCAATACTCCTCCCCGGGGTTCCCATTGGTATGAAATCGCGAAGTCTTTCGATTACTTCTTAATTAATTTGGGTCAAGTTCGATAATCGACTAATCGATTATCTAGTTAAAACAATTGCTTGTACAAATCACGATTCGTACACTTAACTCATTTTCAATATTCAAACTTAAATATTTCTCATTCAAGAGTGAAGCCAGGTAAGTTAGAGAACCGGTTGCATCAAAGTCTTGCCTAGACACTTCATTCTTGAATCTCACAATCATTGGCGTTTAGTGTTAAGTATAGTATTAATGATCTCCATAAACAAGAAGAAATCAACACGATTAACACGTTTCTGACATTTTTCGACTTACTATTCCTCGGTCAAAAGTGGAACCGATAAATTACAGCTCTATTGCTCCATCCTTACTCGATATCAATCTTAACTCTCATAAATAGATAAGCCTTACTTCGTTGGCTTCTAATGTTAAGCATAGTTAATTACTTTTCAAACAAGTAATCAAATAATTAACCATTTAGCCACTAAAAAATTCTTAACCCCTTTTCGAAACATTTGTATATACTTTTAAAATACTTAAAAAATACTTATAATAGATTTTAAAACATTTATCCAAGATATTACTTTAAAAGAACAAGTTTGTAAAATCTATAAAACTTGGAAACGAACATGTTTTATCATAAAAATCACTTCTTTAAATTTTCACAACTAATTCTTAAATATTCATAAAGATCCCAAACCACTTTTAAAATACTCTAGTAAACACTTGTAAAAAGAATTAAACAAAATACCTAAATTTAAATATCTTTTCAAACCTTTTAAGTCCAAAACTCAAGTCTAAACAAGGCAGTTTTGCACAAGTGAAGTTTTGGTCATTTTCGAGATCTTACATAACTTTGTACAATCCAACTTTTTAATAGCAACAAACATACATATAAACATTATAAATATGGCAAGAAACCCCTAAGGATCTCTCTACAAAATTTCATAGAAATCGCCAAAAATAAGGCAATACAACTGCATCTATAGCGACCATCGTTATTAGTGCACTTTCAAATCCGAGTTATATTCAAGCCTATGTTCAACTACAACCTATGTGCTTTGTTCCATGGTCTTGCTACATATAATACAAGTCCATTCAAGTTCGTTCAAGTCCGTTCAAGTCCATTCATATGTCACTGGTTTTTAAGGAAAGAATCAAAATCAATGTTTACACATATGTCCATATTAATTCAACAATATTAATACAATCAAACATCAACATATATATGTGATATTTTCAAATCAAATGGTTAGTTAGCTCAATCAAGTCCAACCTCACCTAGCAACCTCCTTTTTTCCTTGGCTTTTGCACTAGCTCACCTAAAACTCCCAAGATAGCTCATGACCTCTAAGTGTGGGGAGAGATTGGCTTCCAAACTTCAAGATCTAACTAGGTAGGATGTTTTGTAATGTGGTAGTAAGGCTTCACTCCAAGTTTTAAGTGATTTGGATTTGATTTGCAAATATTCTGCTTTAGAAAATTATGAAGAGAAAGAAGAAGAAGACATGAATTTTAGCTCACTTTTTCTAGTGAATTTGTGAATTATAACTAAGGGTATGCCCCTCCTTATAAAGGCTAAGAATGATGCTATTTAAGCTTGCCTTCACTCTCCCTTCATGCCATGGAAGACTTACCTCCCATCACTTCTCCTTTAAGTCACTTCTCCTTTATACTAATTACCATTTTACTCCTCTCATGATAATATCTCTTATCCTAATAGAAGCTTCTAGGACATTCCAAGCTTTACGAAGAGGTGTGTGTGTTAATTAGTTGCCGGTGTATTCATTTGATCATTAGTCAAGTGCACGAGAGTTCGAACAACTTATATCGATCAAAAAGCTCTTTATCGATAAATTGATTTTCGGTCACATTATCGATTTTTCTTCGAAGAATATATTTTTGTAATCAAATTTCAAAAACAAATTTATCATCATTATTTATTGATTAAATGATGTTTAACAAGGTTATAAAATCATATTTATAACACTTAATTGTACTTCAAATCCGATATTCGAAGACTAAGTGTTCAAATTTCAGGGTCACTACAATCTTTAATTTATTTTCACATGTAAACGTTTATAAATCACATAATTGTAAATATAAACTTCTTAACATTGATTTTAATACATTGTTATATTCAAACCACTAGTTGCGCACTAGTGATATCATATGATAAATGGTTTCAGAGAAATTTCGATGGTAATCGTATCATGTAGTACTGAAAAATAACAAATATACTAATACTTCAATGAAATATATATTTATTACGACTACCAAAACTTTGGTGTAAGTTTTCTAATGAAGCAATATTTTATCTTAGACGACCACATTATACATAACCATATACTTGGGAGGCTGTATTGTGATATTATGATACAATTTGCATGCAAAAGAAATCGTGAATACTCGTGTAAGCTAAAGTTTAAAGAACAATCCAATTGTTGGTAATCCTCGTGAGGTTTTTCTTTCTCTTAATTTTATAAGCTGTTATTTTAAGTATAAAGTAACTTGGTTCTGTTCATTTTTTTCTTTGCACATGCTTGAAACTCCTTTTCCATCTTATACCATTCTACTTGAAATTGTTTTCTGTAGACCAATTATTAGTTTGGGTTGGTACGTTATGTTTGTTGCAAATACAAATTTTCTTAATGGTTTTTTGCAGTTCAGAATCAGATCAGATAGATGTATCTTCCTAGCATCTGGGTGTTCGAATTTCGATGGCATCAATTGCTCTATTAGGTATGCTTAATTCATTTTTTGGACAAAATATAATTTGATTGTCAATTCATTTTTCTCTTTATTGTTAAATTTAAATTGAATTATGTCAATCAAGCATACAAGTTTTCCCTTTTTTTTGGAAATCATATCGGATGGATGTATCTTCCTAGCACCTGGGTGTTTGAATTTTGATGGCATCAATTTCTCTATTAGGTATGTTTGATTCATTTGTTGGACAAAATATAATTTGATTTTCAATTCATTTTTCTCTTTATGGTTAAATTTAAATTGAATTCTGTCAGTCAAGCAAACATATTTCTTTAATGTTTTTTGCAGTTCGAAATCAGGTTTGATGGATGTATCTTCCTAGCATCTGGGTGTTTGGATTTTGATAGCATCAATTACTCTATTAGGTATGCTTGATTCATTTACTGGACAAAATATATTTTAATTGTCAATTCATTTTTCTCTTTGCTATTAAATTTAAATTGAATTCTATCTTAAAATTTCATCTCCATTTCTTTTTTGATAAGGATTTATTTATTTATTTATTGTCCCATAGAAAATGTTAGCATCAAATTGGTATATAATCTTTTCTGACCCTTAAATTCTCTTTTGATCCGCATCTATTACTAATTCATCTTCTTAGGAGCTATCATGATACAATGCTCTTTCGTGGTTCCTACCTTCTAGTAAAAATTTGTCTGAAAGTTTTCTATACATGCAACTTATTTACATCGGAGTTAAGGATGAATTCGCAAATAGCAGTTCTTACTAAATTTAATTTTTGGTATGTTATATACATTTAGTCTTTGAAAAGGTGCTTAGAGATTGCCTTGGCACCTATAAACCCCAGCATTATTTTTTGTGAGAAGTGTATGCAAGGCAGGACTCGAATCTGAATCTGTTACCAGCCCTAGACAACCCTTTTCCATTGCGCCACACCTACGGACAACCTTTTAGTTTATAATATAATTGTGGTCACTTGGCAGGGACGTAACTAACTTATGGTTCGAGTGGGAAACCGCCCGACCCAAATGCCCTCGAGATTCATAGAGAGCTTGACCCACCTAATTGTCTAAGAACACCCTCTTCTTGCAAACTAATTCTACGCATCTGCAGAACTTCAATTCACGTGTCGCATGTGACAAGCTTGCATCAGCATTCATGCCGTATCCTTTTTGTAACGACCCCGATTTTCCGACATTTAATTTTGAATATTTAAATGGTTTTAAATATTGGATTTGGAATATAAATTGATTTTGAATAAGGAATTATTGTTGAATTCGAGTAAAAGAGTTTAATTTCGAATATAGCGATCATCGTAATACCAGAATAGTGCAAATAATTGAAAGTTGAAGTGAATATGAATCGAAACGATTTCTAATGTGAATGTAAATTCTATTTGAATTAGAATTGAGTTAGTAAGTTTCTAAAACTGAAATTCCAAGTAATTTCGTCGATTTTGAAAATCGTCGATTTAATTGACGCGTTAAATAACAATCCAGGACACGGTCTCGGAATTCGACGAAACCCATTCCATTAGATCCATAATAGTGTATTATTATCAGATTTCAAATTTCATAGCGTTTGGAGTTATCGTTTGGTCGTGCAAAGCTAAAACGCATAGAAATTTATTTAAGTAAATTTAATTAAAATAATTCGATTCAAAAACCTATCTTCCAAATACGATGGAATTGGCTCCCGATATATATTCCATTGTGTTCGAAATAGGGGTAAAACATTTTAAACGCCAAGCGGCACGCTTCGTTTGGATTTTGGTAAATTTTCGCGTGAATAGTGTTTTTGTAATTGCCTATATAAAGGACTAAACCCTTCAAAACCCTAACCCTAAAGAACCTAGCCGCCATTAAAATTCGATAGCCAGAAATGTTTGATTCTTCTCCCCTCAAATCCACTCGATCCTCTAACTTATAGGCTTCGACGTTTAAAGGAAACTTGTAGTACTCATCGAGAGTTACACATCCTACGGTGGAATTGTGCTCGTTCGTCATGTGGAGGCCAGAAGATTGCCGCGTTCAGCATGCATTTCAAGGGGTGCTGCGTCATGTAGGGATGTCTAAGCTCGATGGGATTCATGGCGTAGGCGTGTCGTGGCTAGGGCTTTCGAATGGTGAATCCTAAGCGTCGTATAGGCGAATGACTCGGCCGCTGCAAGCAAATGAAGGAGATGGTGTTTTGGGTTTCTTTGATTGGCTTAAACGAAGGAGAAGATAGAAGGAGCGGCCTGGATCTGAGGGGAGATGAAAACAACGGCTGTGATTATTCCAAGGTTTATAAAATAAAAAATTGTAAATTTAGTTTATAATAAATCGAAATCTTATAAATACCATAACTTGCTCATATTAGGTCGGAATTGAACGCGATCAGTTGCGTTGGACTCGTATCAACGTGCTTTACGCGATGAAACTGAATTGGATGAATTTATAGCCTATGGAATTTTAAGCTAAATTCGAACACCGTTCGAATTTAGTCGGAATCAGAACGCGGAAGTGACAACAGAAAATTTCGGTGAGTTAATCTCACCTTTTTAGATAATCAGAAAATTTATATAGTCAATAAATATCATTTATTGGATGTTTGGAAATTTATTTCTGATCTTTATTGATTGTTTGGATAATATACTAAATTATATTATCAGGTGGATGTTATATTATATATAGTAGTATATGTTAGTAGTTGGGTATATTTCCCATCGATTGGAGCGGATGAGACATTATGCACCCCGCATAATAGGGGATGACCCTTTTTATTGCGATATCCCGCCTCGAAGCGGGATAATTATTTTATGTTATATAACATCTGTGGTTGCAGGGAAACAGGTTGGAGGGATCCAACTGGATTCCTCAAGATTGTTGTTTTTAATATCATATATAGTGATGTATGATGTGTGTGGATAATCTATTATAGATTATGTTATGATTTGATTTATTAGATGCTATAGTAGCTCTGGCCTTAAATTTTGTATTTTAAATACCATAGATATTATTTTTGAATTTGAAGGAATTAAAAAGGAGACTTTGGATATAAAAATATTTATATCGAAATTTGGATTATTTTAAAGGAAATTGATTTGGATAAAACAATGATTTGATTTTGGATTTGTACTAAACTGTTTGTAAAATGTTTTAATTAGAGATTTAAAAATAATTTATATAAGGGATTGTTAACCAAATTTATGGTCAACGCCCCAAAGTAATATTAAGAAGGATGGATTTCCTCTTTGGAGAACAAAGGATGTGATTCCTTTAAGAATTACCGTTCAATTTAACCTTATTAGTTGATAATATCTGTATCAGACCTTTTGATGTCGTCGAAGGATTAGAACATAGGCTAAATGTACTTTCAGCTTTGTCGAGTTACTGTAGAATGATCACCGATTTAGTTGAGCTTTTATAAGATTTCCCCTGAAAGCAATTTCCTTGATCAAGATAGAATTCCCTTAATTTTTCCCTATACAAAGGGTTGACCTGGATCCTTGCCGGAAGGTTTATCAAATAGCTGTTTGAGATTCGGAGGGTTGTTAAGGTTTTCAGGATATGACAGGTTATGACCCTTATCGAAAGGTTAGATCCACATATTTTATGGCTCCGAAAGGTTTTATGAATGTCGATTCTAGCAAGCTTCACTTGTGCCCGAAGGGTTTAGGTTGAAAGATAGAGGTCTCCGAAGGGTTATAAAGGTTGTTTAGGAGGAATATTATTATCTTTGTCGACAAGAACCTTTCGGAAGAGCTGCACCTGAAAATTGGAATTAAACCGGCAAAAATTAAGGTAAATTATAAAGTTAATTCACAAAACTTAAGACTTCCCTCTTTATCCAAGAAAAATCTTCACTTTTATTAAATTCCCCAAATCGCTACCCTATTAGGGTTACAGAGCTTTGATTTTAGAAATTACAAGATTAGAATGAGGAAAAAAATCTGCCCCTGAAACAGGACACCTTGGGTCTTATTTATAGATGCCGGTGGCCATGCTTCCGTCCTTGCGCTTTCGGCTAGATCGAAGGGTTCCCTTCTTATATACAATTGCTAACCTTTCGGTTTCGATGAAAGGTTTTCCTTTCGGTTTCAACGAAAGGTTTTCCTTTCACATGTCATCGTGGATCCTCGAACGCTGCTGAAGGGTCTTTTCTTTCATTTGTTTTTAGGAACCTTTTGCCCTTGTCGAAAGGTTTGTCATCTATACAGTATGTGAACCCTTCGGAGGTGCTGGAAGGTTCTTGGCTATTGTGAACCCTTCATCTTTGTCGGAAGGTCGCTTTTTACTTGGATGTTGTCGAGAGCCTAGCCTTCCTTAAATGTTGTCGGAAGGTTGCTTTGCGTTCCCTGTTGACTTATGAATGTTGCTTTCATCATAGACCCTCCGACATCGTCGAAAGGTATTCAATAGGCATTCCAACCGGCCTGAGAGGCTTATTATGCTTTTGGAAAGGTTGTCATAGGGTCACATGCCCTTGTCTTGACTTCTTTGCCTTCTTCGGAGGGTAAGAACTTCTTGGATATTGTGGAACAATACCCTCCGTCTTCTCCAAAAGGTCTTGAGCCGCTTCATATTGTTGACTGCAGCCCATCGATCTCTTCGGAAGGCCTGATCTAGTTTCCTTTTCTTCTGTCCTTTGTTTGAGATCTTATGACTTAAGTGGAAGGTGAAGTTTTCGAGTAACAGTTATCTACCATTCTTTGCTGACTTTTGAGCATTGCTTTCTTTATAAAAACCTTTCGACCTAGTTGAAAGGTATTCTGGATGTGCTCCAACCGACTCGAAAGGCTTGCTATGCTTTCGAAAAGGTCGTCATGGAGTTGCACCTGCTTGCTTTGATTTCTTCATCTTCTTCACAAGGTAAGAACCCCCTGAACGAAACCTTTCGACTACTTCGAAAGGTTTGAAGCTATTGAATCTTGATGGCTGCATCCTCGACTCCTTCAAAAGGTTTGGTTTGAGCTCCTTCTCCTTTGTCTTTGTTGAAAGACCTCTCGTTCTAGTCGAAAGGTGGATTCTTGGAGTATCATCATGCCTATGGACTTTGAAAGATAGCCTTGGACTTCGCCGGAAGCTCCTTGTCGGAAGGTATGATTATCCAGAACATCTCGGTGCTTTCTGATCTTTCCCCATGCTCTCATGACCCTTCTTTCATACCTTTGTTCTTCTGAATATTTTATGGTTAACATTTAGCCCCCCTTGTATGAAAGAAGCTTTTGTTCTTTAGGACAAAACTCCAATGAACTTCCTTCTTTGCTTTCTGTAAAATTGATTATAACTTCTATTAAGGTTGTGACTTTGTTATGAAATCTTAACGAGCAATCTCAAATTTACGCAGCTAATATTCAAGATGTCATTAGAGTAATATTTCCAGATAAGTTGCTTTGTAATGACCATAATTAAACTTCCTTAAGAATGTGGAGTAATATCACCAGATTTGCAAATATTGGTTCAAATAAATGAACCTTTAGAGAATATTTATTATAGACCTTTGATATTTCTTTCTCGAGTTAAACCTTTTCAACCTGTGGAAATTAATTTCATGCTATCGGGGACCTTTCCTTGTCCCTCTTAGTTTCCTTCATTTTCATCCTTAAACCATTGATTGGTAATTCTCAGTTAGTGAAAAAGTAGAAAGTAGTTTAGTAATGTTTCCATTTGGTGTCATGAAGGTCTTGTATTTTGAATTCAATGGAAAATTTATAAATCATCATAAAATTCAATAAAGGGAACCAAGAAATCATGAACTCATGAAACACGTGATCAATAGGAAATCGTCATGAAAATTCAATGGGAAATTGTAACACGTAAAATTCATGAATCATCAGAGAAATCAGTAGGAAAATTCATTAAACCAATAATTCCGTAAGAAATCACCACAGTGATTTAATAAAGAAATCATGAATACAAGATCAGCAAATCATCACCAAAATCCATAGGAAGAGTAGAGTTCAGTAAACCCGAAAACCAACAAGATCAGTAAAAATTCAGTAAGAAAACCCGAAATACAAAATTCCTAAATCATTATGAGAATCGACAAAGGAATCCAGAATTCACGAAGCTAGAAATCAAAAATTCAATAAGGAGACTAGAAATGGGAAATCTTCGAATCATCATAAAAACTCATCAGGGAAATCAATAACTCATTAAAACAAGCAACTAATAAGAAATCATCACGATAATTCAATAGGGAGAAACTCAATATTTGGAATTGACAAACCTTCATAAGAGACCAATAGGGAAATTCAAAATTCATGAAATCAGGAATTCAATTAAAAGTTATCATGAAAATTTGACGAGATAAACATGAGTATGAAATCTATAAATCATCGTAAAAAGCAATATGGAAATTCAAAATTCACGAAATCCAAATTGAAATTTGCATCAATAGAAATGGTGAAACTCAGAATTCACAAAACCAAGAACTTATCCAAAGTTTCGTCAGGATCTCATCTGACGAATTAAATATTTAAAGCTCCATTCAATATAAGTACGAAGCCATATATATATATATATATCTAATAATAGCATATTTAGTAGATTTCAAATAAAAGATAACTAAGTTGATATAACCTTAATTCTAAGGTTATTCACAGGAATGTTTCCTGTTAATAAATGTGTTGCTCCTAAAGTGCCTATAAGTTAGTAGTATATGTATATATCTATATACAGGTATAATATACTCTTCTATCCAATCGTTCACTTTATCTCAAAGGATTCAGGAATGGCTTTCTTAACCTGATCTTGGATTGAAGTACTTTACCTTTGGGACTAAAAATTTATTATCTATTCCATTCCTTTAGATTTCGTATCAGTCTTTGTTTTTGTTTCCATGTTATGCATTCCATCTTCCATTTTTTGGTCTTATGCTTTTTTTGTGGTATGAAAGTTTCTTAATCCTTTGATGTAGGAATCACTTTCCTACGATTGGAAGTTCTTTAATTCATTAGCATATCCTTTGCCTCTGTGTGTATCCTCTTCTAGGATTCCAACTTTGTCTCAGATGACGGAAAGGTTTTTTTTCTTTAACCCTTTATTCTCTTGGGTTCTGACTACTTCATGAGTTGTAGACATCTTTGTCTTTATTCTTTTATTTGGAGCCCCTACTGGGCTTGGACGTCTCAGTCTATTCTTTGATGAGCCACTCTCTGGGCTCGGACATCTTAATCTATCAAAAGCCTCTCTTTCGGCTAGACACCTTAGTCCATTGTTTGATGAGCCTCTCTTTGGGCTTCCGTTGTCTCAAAGGGATGTATACTTAGCTGACCTTTCTCCAGAAGGTTGCTGATGAGCGCTTTACCGGATCCTACCCTAAGAGGTAATTTGGACGTTAGGGGCTTCTGATTTTGCGGATGCTTATCCTAACCCTCCCCTAAGAGGTGATATGGACGTTAGGGGCTCTATCTCTCTCTCTAGGAGATGCTACGAAATAGTGTCGTAGGCTTATGTCCCTCCCTCTAAGAGGTGCCACGGAATAACATTATGGGCTTATGTCCCTCCCTCTAGGAGGTGCTACGGAATAACATCATAGGCTTGAGTATTTGTATATGAAAATATTTTTTGGCCAATTAAAATGGAGTCTCCTTTGAGAGAAAGAATTTTGTAATTAGACACTTCTATTATATTGAAGAGTTTCTTTTTGAAAAATAGTTTAGACTCATGAATCCTTTTTATGAAAGAGTTTTTTTAAATATTTTGCAAGAACTTTCTTGTTGTTCTCAGAATGGAGACACGAATCTAAAATAGGAGGCTAGGAGCTCATGATTCATGAACCGACAGCCTTTTAGTCGAGAATAGGGTTCTCTAATTTGAGTTCCAATAAACTTTTTGTGCTTTCAAAATCTTTCTTGAAAAAGTATGAATAGGCTTATCTTCGCCCATGATTTTAGTATACTTTGAAACATTACTATCGTTTAGTTTGAAGTCTTTTAATGCACATTTATTAATGCTATATAATATCTCAAAATAGTTGCATAAATTTGTTTTTGAGATAAATAAGTATTTATTTCCCCCCAGGCCATGGGGTGATTGAAAATAGTTTTCTTAAGAGGATATAATTTGATAAGTTTCCTTTTGAAATTGCTTGCTAAAAATAGATTTGGTATATATGGGTTTTCTCCTAAATTGGAATTGAGTTTAGCAATGATTCAACTTTCTTACAGGAAATCCTTGGTGTTGACTGAACTGTTGATAATTGCTTCATGTCAGGCGTCTGAGTCGTCCTCTTTAAGTATCCTGGAGTTTGTTGAGTGCATCGGTTTGAATTTGTTTTTACCTATAATTGCACTCAAATTTTAATCAGTACATGATCAATGCACAATACAAATTTAAGTATCAAGTTAAAGAGCTATGAAAAGAAAGAGAGAAAGTTCATAGTTGAACTGATGTCGTGAGTCCTCATGATTTGATAGAAATCTGCATTTTGGAGTTGCTGAATTGTTTTCCTCTTATTTTGAATAAGATGTCTTTCAAGTTTCTCTGACGAACTCTTGTAAAAATCCCGACCTGACCATGCCTTTAATTTTATCTGACAAGACACGACATCCATTAGTTTCATGTCCATTTGCTTTATGGTACTCGTAGTAACTTCCTCTTTTATTTGGCTCTGGGCACTTCGAACTTTTTGAGGCGCAATAAAATTATCATTTTTTTATCTTAGCATATATGTAGGAGAGGGGCTTGCTCAGGACTGCACAATTCATTTTAGAACTCTTTCTTCGACTTCCCTTCAGGTTTTCACTTTCCCTTGGCCTCTTGTCAAGGCGCCTAAAATCAGATTTCTCTTCCTTGGATTCTCGGTGGAATTCTTTCTTAGCATGGTGCATCTCGTCCAATTGAATAAACTTCTTAGCCCAGAGAAAGAAATATTGTAGATCTTTGCACCATTGATATAAAGGTCTTTCTAGAATGGGGTTTGTTCAATTAACCCTAATCGAATTTCCATAAGCTTTTCTCTATCAGTTGTACTTTCTTCCCTTAATGCTTCTACGCTGAATCTGTTCAAATATTCGCCAAGTAGCTCCCCTGGCTTTTGTCTGATGGTTGCTAGCAGGCTAAATTCCATAGTTGTATCTCTGAATATAGAAAATTGAGCCACGAAGTCACAAGTAAATTGTTCCCAAGAATAGATATTTCCCATTCGGTAACTCATATACCATTTGATTGCTGCTCCTTGAAAAGTGATGGGAAAAAGTTTACAACGAACTACCTCCAGAGCAATATATAAGTTCATCCATTTTTCAAAGACGACAAGGTGATCATCTGGATCAGTTGTCCCATCATATTTTAGTGAAGGAATTTGAATGTGTGGAGGAAGATTTGTCGCCATTATTTCTTCGAAAAAGGGGGCCTTTTGCAGGGTAACATATTCCTCGGGATCATAAATTTCTTTTTCTCTAAGTGCATTAACCACTATATGGTGTAGGTTGTCATTTTGGTTGGTCTCATTCTTGTAACTTCTCCTGTTGTATTCTAGGATAAGGCTCTTTGATTGCTCAAGAGATTTATTTACTTAGACTATCTCGGTTTAACCCTTGATCCGCTATCTCATTTGGAGGTTGAACTTCGTTCTCCATTTCCATTATCTTTATTGATTCCCGGGTTGGGGTCCTTTTTGAATACTCCTTTATTACCATCTTTTGTGGCCGTTGATTTTGAACCTTGATCATATTGCTTTCCAATTTTGTTAAGGTTGAAGGTTGCCCAACTTCTATTTTTCTTAAGTTAGGATTTGAGACCATGTGACCTTTAAAGGTTGACTGTGATGTAGCCTCTTCGTTTGGATTGTCGCTACTACATTTAGCTTTGTCCATTCTCCTCTTTTAGTCAAAGCCCTTTATATAATTGATCGGGGATGAAAGTTATCGGAGATCAGAGGTACGTGCCCACCTTCTAGCACCAAAATGTTAACAAAATTTATGGTCAACGCCCCCAAAGTAATATTAAGAAGGATGGATTTCCTCTTTGGAGAACAAAGGATGTGATTCCTTTAAGAATTGCCCTTCAATTTAACCTTATTACACTACAACAAAAATACCCTTTAACAACTGCCAAAAACAGTTGTAATAGGTCTATTACAACTGGCACCCGCCAGTCTTTATATCCGCAGTTGTAATAGAGTGGGATTATTTTACAAGGGGTGCGTACAGTTCCAAAAGCAGTTGTAAAAAGTCTTTTTACAACTGCAAATAGCTGTTGCAAAAGTTTTATTTACAAGTGCTTTCGGCAGTTGTAAAAGACTTTTTACAACTGCTATTTGCACTTGTATTAAAGTTTTTCGCAACAGCCAAAAGCATTTGTTATAAGACTCTTTTGCAACTGTCAGCAACTGTTGTAATAGAATCTTTTACAACTGCTTTATGCAGTTGTAAAAGACTTATTTACAACTATTTACAGCAGTTGTAATAAATATTTTAACAACCGTTTCCGCCTGTTGCGTTAACATTTTACAAAAGTTTGTAATAGTTGTAGTAGGATCTACTACAACTAGTGATAATAGTTGCAACAAATATTTTTACAACTATAATTCATCTTTTCACAATTGTTATTACCATAAATTTCATATTAAAACCAATATTTCTTTAATAATAACCACAATCATTCAAATACTTGAAACAACACGAACCATTCACATTCACAAACAATTCAAGTTTACACCATTTATGAATTCATAACTCCGTTCCAAAACATAACTAAATGCATAACATAAATTAGTAAAAGTACAAATATGTACTAATCAAAAGAGATAAATTCTTTATGCCAAGCAATAGGCGTCCCAACCGCTTGTCTAATCGTATAGATATCTAAAGTAGGCCTAAATAAAAGAGCTTCGGGATCTACCACCGCATCGACCCAAACTTTCCAAGTATCTGCTCCTAGTGGTACATGATGCACTAAAACAGTAGGGTCGGTAGATGCGATTGTTGCTTCTGCGACAACATTCCTTTGCCAACTCAATAATTTGCACTTTCTAGGCTGCTGCTGAAATTGTATATTAACATCAGTTGTGATGTTGTTGCTACTCCGATGAGACTGTAAAAATAAAGCATTATGGTTGGAAAAAATAAAGAATTATGCTAGTTCACGTATATGTGAGTACGAAGGAGAAAGAACAGTATGATGGCTTATTTTAGAGTTACTGCTTAAGATTTCAATACGTCATTCACCACTATTAAAAAATACCATCAGCCTTTTCATTCTTAATTTTCATTATTAAAGGGTCTGTAAATAGGATCAACTCCAACCCCAGCTGGTTCACTCTTGAGGATTATACACGATTGCAATTAAGTAGTGATTTTTTAGTCAGTTGTAGATGGATTTACTTACAGACACATTGTTAGTGAAAAACTAGGTCTTTTATCCTTATTTGCAGGCTAAATTCAAACCACTTCATCCCTTCATACATAGTCATCACTGGTTATAACTCATAGCAACCACATGTTATAAAGTAAAAGGTATCACCAATAGGTTATTGCATATTATGAATGTAGCTCCCGCATGTTATTTTAACAATTGCTACTAACATATATATTAAGCTACCGAATGATATAACATAATAGGTTATCACTGGTTATAACTCATAGCAACCACATGTTATATGGGTAAGCTGCCACTTTTTAGTACAGATACCTATCGTAGTCTATAAAATGGTAGAATCCTAATTAGTGCTTAATTCTTGCATTTCTTTACCTACAAAAAAAACTCGTGAAATTTTCATCCATTTGCACGTTTCTTTTCAAAAATCACAGTCTTACATTTTCAAATATTCTCATATTTTGTTTCCCGGTAATTAACTTTTTAAACTGACTGTTTAATTGCTTAAATTCAAAACATTTTCTTGTGATTTAAAAATCAAAGTAAAATCGGAAAATTACTAGAAAAAATCCACAAAAATTATCAAAAACCATGAACCGTAATTTTCACATAATATCTCGGATATTAATAAAGTTGCTCATTTTTGAATTTTTTGTGTTGTTTTAGATTCTGATCATGGATTGTTTTCGTCTTCAAAAATTTATGACAATTTGGGGAATTTTTTTCTGCACTGCTTGTTGGACGGAACTTATTTCTGCACTACTTGTTACATCTTGTTTGTTACCTTCATTTAATATTTCTGTCTCTGAAGTGCATTATCCATAACTGTCTTTACTTGTGTTATTCATCCCTAGTGGCATATTTCCTGATGCACAACTCTTATTATATTAAAATGTATGAACTCGGACTGTGCCTTTTTAGCAGATTATTTATTAAAATGTATAAAGTTACTTCTTTTCTTCTGTCCAACATTGTTATAATTGCACGGTACTGTCTAGTACGTTTTTAGATCCATATAGAATATATATATATGATTGAAACTAAATATAGATATATGTATATATGAAACTAAGATATATCTAAAAATCTGTATATAATGTTGATTCTGCAAGACCACTATATATCTGAAAATCATTTTGAGCTGTAAATTTTCTTTTTAAAATAGATCACTTTTGAAATTAGCTTCACAATCATTTTCAAACTTCAAACTTCATGATCATTTTCACAATCAATAAGTTCGAAATTTTTTATTTTGAGCTGTAATTTTTCAATAAGTTCGAATTTTTGGAAATAAACCTTACGCTTAATTACAGATTTACATTAACATAAACGCTATAGATGCAGCACTGAGACTTAATGTCCAAAAATATTTGTTACAGATTCTATAAAATACTAGATAAGAAAAGGTAATCCAATTGTTGATTTAAAATCTATTCGCTTACAAATTTTTAGCGGTAAACGATATCGGTTAAACAAATGCACTCAATTGTATTGTACTGTTTCTTTAGTTTAACTTTTTCTACAAGCTATATGTGCTTAAGTTTACAGTGATCAATGGCATCCTAATTGTTAAGAATTTTTCGGGATCACTACACAATTATATTTAGAAGAAAAAGTAGTGAAGAAAGCAAACAAAAAAAATTCCCCCCAAAACAAAACTTTTATTGATTTAACTAAGAAAATACAAAAGAGACCTAAAATTGAGAAGAAATCTCAATCCCGAACACTCTACCAAATACACTTTTTCCACACATCTCTTATCAACCCTAGACATGTCTATTTATAATAGACTTGACAAAATATCTTCTTTAAGAAGCAATTGAATACTTCCATTAATCTTTCCCATGCAGATAATTTGTTGCATTCTCTAATGCAATAAAAGAGGCGACTAATCACTCTGCCAAATACACAAAATCTCTAAAAAGTGCAACTAATCACACTCCAAATTCTATCAAATCTATAAAATAGGCAATGAATATGAGTCATAATTCCACATAGCATAAAATATCTCCAAGATCTAATTAAATATGGAATATTTATATCAGCCAAATCTAACAATCTCCACCTTGATATAATATTCCTTAAATGTCATCCAAGCTCTTTCTAGAACCTCAAATTCCAAACAATATATCCAAGGAAACAAATGTCTTCACCACAAAGCTAAACCTCCCTCTAAACTATGCATGCCCGCCAATCGAACATGCACATTATCAACAGATCAGAATTGCTTGTAATACCACAAAGACCTCCAAGTAGGCTTTGTGGTTTTCCGTTGTTGGCTCCACCTTGATTCAGACAGATTTGTCTCTCCAACTTCACTTGTATAAGAATTTGCAATCTTTAAGGTTTTTCCAAGCAATGAATAAATATTATTGTTTTTCCTCTTCGCGAGCAGCACCTCCCTGTTACCCTTCCAAACCCTAATTACTCCACCTCGAGTCGAGAAGTTACAATCTTTCCCTTCCAACTGTCCAACAGAGACAAGATTCCTTTTAATTTCTGGGATATACCTAACCCCTGTAAGCGTCACCAACCTTTCAGTATCCATCTTCAACATGACAGAACCCGTGCCTTGAACTTGTAGATCTCCACCATTAGCGGACTCCACCTTGCATGCTTCCTCCTTATAATCAGTGAATGCTTCCCTTTGATTGCAAATATGGAAACATGCACCAGAATCTAGCACCCACTCTTCTCCCATACTTATATCAACACAAAGAACATCATTGCTAATGCCAAAGTTTACCTCCTCATCACGGTCTACCTCCAGCTTATTTTTGCTTCCTTCTTAAGTTTTCATCCTCTCTTTATCATCTCTTAATTTATTGCAAAATTTCAGCTGATGGCCTGGTTTTTCACAGTAATAGAAAATGAAGTCTCGATCCGTATTTGGTTTGAATGAGCGTCTTTCTCTCTTTGCAAAGTGGACCTCTGCCAATGGACTTGTAGTTTCCTTTTTTTAAGTGGCCTTTCCTTCCGATGAATTTATCCTTCGCATCTCCTCATTAAGAAGGCTGCTAACCACAGTCTCCATGGAAACAACACCACTAGAATTTGAATTGTTCAATGCGACTACTAGAGTTTCCCAACTTTCAGGCAATGAGCTCATTAATATTAAAGCTTGAGTTTCGTCATCAACTTTGAAGCTTATCTCCGCCAATTGGTTCACAATTGCTTGAAAGCTGTTGAGATGTTCGCTAATCGATTCGCCTTCCTTTAGTTTTAGATTGACCAACTTTCTCATCAGGAATGCCTTATTCGTCGCAGAATTTTTTGGCATAAATTCCTTCCAATTTCTTCCATATGCCAAAAGCAGAAGTTTCACAAGCAACGATATGAAACACAGAATTCTCCATAAAACACCGAATTGCTGCAGTTGCCTTCCTATCCAAAATTTCCCACTTTGCCTCAGTTATTCCATTTGGCTTTTCCCTTTTGTTTTCCAAGGGTTGGTGAAGATCATTAAGATAGAGATAATCTTCCATCTTCGTCTTCCATAACCCCCAGTTCCTTCCATTAAGCTTTTCAACACTTATCTTCTCCATAGCCAAAGACTCTTCCAAAAATTTGTGTAGTTGGCTCTGATACCAAATGTTAAGAATTTTTCGGGATCACTACACAATTAGATTTAGAAGAAAAAGTAGTGAAGAAAGCAAACAAAAAAAAATTCCCCCCAAAACAAAACTTTTATTGATTTAACCAAGAAAATACAAAAGAGACCTAAAATTGAGAAGAAATCTCAATCCCGAACACTCTACCAAATACACTTTTTCCACACATCTCTTATCAACCCTAGACATGTCTATTTATAATAGACTTGACAAAATATCTTCTTTAAGAAGCAATTGAATACTTCCATTAATCTTTCCCATGCAGATAATTTGTTGCATTCTCTAATGCAATAAAAGAGGCGACTAATCACTCTGCCAAATACACAAAATCTCTAAAAAGTGCAACTAATCACACTCCAAATTCTATCAAATCTATAAAATAGGCAATGAATATGAGTCATAATTCCACATTGACTCAAATATCTCCAAGATCTACTTAAATATGGAATATTTATATCACCCAAATCTAACACTAATAACTTTTTTTCCTCGATGCACTCAATTACATTAATAATATCAGTTTTTTTTCCATAATGCAGAGGAACATCCTAATAACTTTTGGCATCTACTGTGAAAATTAATCAAACCTCTTAATAAATTTTAGCATCAAATGTGAATACTAAAAAAGAAATTGGTTTCCTACATAGAAAATAAAACTAAAAAATGCTAATCACCATTTAATCTAAATACATACTTTGAACATGACATTATTTCGGAAATACCTGAGGCGTATTGCCACGAGAAGTCACTGGTTCTTCCGCTACATTTTGTTTACCATTGACGTTCTGTTGAAAAAAAATGGTAGACAAGCACTAATAAATTAAATGTATATCAATTACTCATTAACATGGTGAATCAATTATAACTTACAGCCATAAACAAATCAGAGAGCTCTTTCATTTGAGCCTGCAAGGTTGTAATTTGATTTTCTAAGTCACGTACTTTTTTTGAACTAATCATACGAACTCCGAACTGAGTTGGTGTAACCCCAAAACCTAGCCCCTTTATTCTACCTCTGTATTCACGACCACGTTCAATGATACTACTCCTTGAGAAATTTAAGTGTTTTTATACTCTTTTATCTTAGCCTACAAATTCAAAAATATTCATTTTTCATATGTTGCAACATTAAATGTAACATTCAAATACTGGAGACAATTGCAAAAATACATGCCAACTAAAATATATCAAATTCAACTATGTAATCGATGAAATGGTTAAATGAAGTCAAAATGAAAAATGGGAAAATTATTTGATGTATTATCCATCCTTACTATGTAATTGGCGACAACATAATTTGGTGGTTCTCCATTTTTCTTTGTGTAGCCTCTGCACCACAAATCTTCCCTACTGTAATATGGTTGTTTTGTTGTAGTGGGGGCTTCAAGTATCTATTCTCTATTTTTGATGCGATCGTAGATCCCTATTTTTGAAAAAATATAAACACAAATTATCTTACATTTTTTGAAGGTTCGAATAAAATTTAAATAGTTTTCCATAAATTATATAAAAGTTGATAACGTAAAAAAAATTCGGTAAAAGAGACATACTTATAAAACAACCATACATACTTACTAAAGCCTAAGTCGATTTACAATATAACAAAATGCAATAAAAGTGCAAATCAAATTTTTTTTAAAACATACAAGTACCGCCAAATATTTTTGCATGCATTTATAAAAATTTAATGAAAAGATATAATAAGATTAATTTAGTATAAAAAACGTGTGCGAAGACACTAATCAGATTACATTATACATAGTGCATTATACAAAAAGTGCCACCTACTAAATGCTTTAACAAGAAAAAAAATTATTAAATTTATATTTATACTTTTTTTACAATTTGATGGATAATCGATGAAGTTAATGACGTAGATGATGAAACCAAATAAAAAAGTTGAAGGTTCATGATAAAAAAATTATTACATATATTTTTTGGTATTAAAAAATAAAATTAAACCAATATATTGAAAAGGGGAAAAAATACGAACCTGATTTATGTCTTAATCAACAGGGACTTTTGTTAATATAGCACAGAAAAGAGGGACCTGAAGGTTTTCCCTCGTACAAATATGGTAGTCCCGTATTTTTGGGTGCATAATGTGTGTGCGCGCGTGCATATATAGGGCAAGGATTGGCTACACCTTATTTTAGCTACACCTTATTTTAGCTACAACTCCATTCCCCTCGGGTTTCCACCACACATTATCATTTAAATAATAAGTTAGCTCATTATACACAATGCCATTAGTAACGTAAGTAATAATGAATAATATACGATTGGATATTGCACAAATCACACATTTAAGGATGGCATAGCTTTTACTTGTATCTGATAAAAGTGAATTGACTTCACTATATTCACTTATTTGATCAATACAGATGAATGTCCACCCCCGATCTTAAGCACTTAACCAACTACATCTCAAATAGCTATGCAAGATTTCCTCAGTAATCAAGATTTTAAAGCATGCTAGACCCTCTAGCTACTTGGCATATATTATTTACTCAATTTTCAGTTTAAGAGGTAAAATTATTACTGTAAACTTGATAATTTGATGAACTTAGCATAATTTATGGTTATTTAGGCTAAAAAAGTAGTTTTGTTGTTCCTATCACAGGTAGAGTGGGTTAGTTAACAACATTGAAGGTTGAAACAAACAAGTACTACTTAACTAGAACCTGCTGTGTTAATCACTTCATATTAGAAACGGAGGACCGATAATATGCTTACTTTGAAAACGGTGGTTCAAATTTTTTGTTGATGAAGGATGAGGTTCATACTCCAGATAGTATTCCACACGAGACTTATTGAAGCAACAATTTCCCCCTGCAAAAAGCATGTATTTCACATTAAACATAACAGAAAAGATAATGAAGTTGAGCTATACATGGCGAGTTGACAATTTTAGGTCCATAAATTTCATATAACTTACTTTTCTTTTCAGAACATACATCCATGAATGGGAAACTTAACAGAACAACGCAACAAGCATATTTTGAGGTATCACGATATAATGCCAATTAATTTGTAAGGATTTTTGTGCTTGCAAATGCAATAAATTATGTGAAACAAAAGGGTGTTTCTTAGTACATCAGGTTATATCAGGTTTACTAGATAAGCTCTCTTTGACGTACCAAATTTTAGCCTCACCGCTATCTTGTATTGGGAGACGTTACATCATTTTATGAATAATGTAATCAAATCCAACCAACACCTTGATTTGTTTTTAATTGAGCTCTTTATCCTTGTAATAAAAATTCAAGCTTCACATTTATAAATAAACTCACATTAAATAGAACATAAGGAAAAAGACACGCACTCAATGTTAGATAGGAAAACAGGTTGGTACTAATTAACATGTAATATAAAGATTTATTTATTTATTATTTTCCACAATTGTGATAGCCTAAATAGATATACGTTGCAGTTTGACCTTCCTAGCAGTACTTAACATTTAAAAGAAGAAGAAAAACAAGATGAATTGTGATGCAGGATATGTTCTAATAGTTTCTATCAGAAAGAAATAGTTTATCGGTAGAGTATAAGAAAAAAGATTTGCTTTTAAACATAAAGCATCCTTTGCATTTGAGTAATATATAAATATTTTTTTAGATTCACAGATTGGGTTATTTCTGCACAATGATAAAACAATCATGCTCTTCAAAACAAAGAACAAGAAAGTTAGCTAACCAATGAATTATCAAACTAAAGAAATTGTAATTATGGGTAGTGTAAGTTGCTTTATAAAACATTTATATGCAAATAAAGCCTTATATAAGTTGGATTCTAAGACTTAATAGCAAAGGAAGTCCTAAAACATGATCGAGTGGCACAAACTATCTACGTACTTAACTAGAATCAGATTCTAAGACTAGTATAAAAAATTGCCCAAAAAAATGACTTAAAAGGGAGGAACAGGAATCACTCTGCCTTTAAATATACCTATTTTTATTCTTCACATCATGCACCTTTTATTATCTTTTGATTTCAATAAACTGAAGAAGCTGCATTCTTTCTTCTTTGGACATTGCAATTAAGCTATCTATCAATTGCTTCATGTCAGACAAGGCAAGTTCATTATTTTAAGTTTCTTACCTTAATTATTTGAAATCTAAAAACTGGCACCCTTTTGATGCTTTCAGTTCTAATAAATGTACTGAATCACCATACAAGCTGCTACATCACTTGCTAACGCTACCCAAAACCAGGTTACAAAGCAAGCACTCAAATTCCGATACAAACACAGCAAAGCAATTATATGCAAACTTCTATGCAAACTGTGTTAGTAAGCTGATGTATATACTGGTAAGCTATGCAAACTAATATATGTGTTGAATCTCTTAACATGTACAAATCTATGTAAATTGTGTTATAATTCAGACACACAAATTTTACCATAGTAAGACATATACGAATGATTACCTTCGACTATCAGTCGATTTCCCTCTCTAGATTTAACAATATAGAGAATATAGAAGGTGATGAGAAATATTAGGCTTCCATACATATGTGTGTATTTAAGTCAATGGATCTATAACCATATATATCACGTACAGTATGCAAATTTTGTAGTCATTCACCGAGTATATATCATTTGATAAATAAAAATTCATGTACTAATTACAATTGTAAAAATATCTTTTCATACATTGCAACAAACAATCCACCCTAACAACTCATCTAAAACTCCATGACGTTATTTTTGATGACTGAAGTACAAAAAAGAATGCTCACCTTTTAAAATTATGGTTAAGAATCCAACTGATAAGTTATCAGTGATTCCTCTAATTCATAATTGATAATAATCCAACGTTAGCAACCTTTGCTCTGTTTTTAATTAACATAAATAGCATATATTTTATTTAGGGCACCTCTTAACAAGATTTTAAAGAATAAGAATCATTATTTTAGATAAGAATTTTAAAATGGAGTCATGGCATATTGCATTAGTATTCATAAGCTATCCTCGGATCATCAAAACATCAAATATACAAAGAGATATGCTTTAATTCAGAAAATGTCAAAATTTGAAGTAGATAATTCGAAAACGTCAATATTTAGATAAACTCTTCAAATAAAAGTTGTTGCTTATGTTTTAAGCTTTCTGGAATATGCAAGATCATCAAAATGGATAATAAAATCAAAAGTTACGACCATATTAGCACAACACTTTTTAAAGTGCATACTTCATGAATTTTGTTATCATTTTTTATTATATATATATATATATTCAAAATATTTCTCACCTCTTCATTCTCAAGTTGTAGATTACTAGAACTACTTATGCTATGCCTTTAGCTGTACTTAAGTCTTAAACATTCTGTTAGCACAGGTAGTATGTAGCAAAATATTAACTTTTAATCAATCTTTAACTTTACGATTTAGTGATATGTTGCCTATAAGTTGAACTAATGAAGAGTTGTATTCTCTTGTGGTTTTCCTATATTGCATTATGTAGCAAGTAGTTCAGCCTACTGAATTATAGTACATTCAAGCAGGTTTATTAAACTAAACTAAATCACTAACTTGTCAATATAGTAGACCTACATGCCTGCTACCATTTGTAAATTTAAGACTATCAGAAATCAGTGCATAAGAATATGCTTTATATTCTATAAAGTTAACTTCTCTGTTGTTTTTCCTTTAGTTGATAAATGCAGTCACAATTAGATGTACAAGAAAAAGTGAGTTTGACGTTAACAGAGAAAAATTGTTGTCTCCTACTCTTAATGGAAAATTAATAGAATACATGATCTGGTATAAAAGAAGCTAGTCTATTTTCCTCCACACATATTGGAGTATGCAGCAACCCTTGAAAACTAAGACAATATGCATGCAACCCTCTGTCATATTGTATAACAGGCTGTAGAAATTGCAAGAATTTGTACTATTTTGCATTTAATTGACTGAAGATAACCAAGTTTTGTTATTAAAAGTTCACTGCATTGTAAACACAGATAATGTAATTTTAGTTGAATATACGAAGAGTGGACAACACATTGACTAGCTTAATGGATTTAACTAACACTTGAATGATAGTTTTAACTTTGTACATAAAATAAATTGTAGTTAGCATATAAAATAAATTTTGTATGTATTACCTGACTTTTAGCTTTTCGACCATTGATCATATGATAAAACACATTAAAAAAGAAAAGTATATAACATACATACCGCGAATTTACGCCAACATACCCTATCTCAGTGATTACATAACTGGAAACTTAAATTATCATGGATATGATCTAAAAATATTTCAGAATAAAAGATAAAGGAAAATAAGAATCCTTGTGGCCAAACCCATCTTTTGAAAAAAATGAGCATGATATTATTATTTTTCCATAACCTCCAAATCTTAACTAAAAAATTCTCTCCCTATAACATAAGTTATGCATATGGATTTTGAGATGTAATCCACAGTACATGTGACCAGACATACAAAATAAAATTCAAACATTCGTGTACCATTTTTTTTCTTACATTAGCTGCATTTCAAAACACCAAGAAAATTTAACTAAGAATATGACACAAGTGGAATGGATCAAGCACCTGTTTTACAGCAGCATTTGTAGATTAATAACCCTCATTTCCAAATTGAAAATTTGTCCTAAGTAGTTATTGACATAATCATTCACTAAATGAATGGAAAACAAGAACAATGACAATTAAAAAGACAATAACTGAAATCAAATTTACAGCCTTACAAGTTACTTATAAAAGTTTATTTCAAAACTTTTGATACTTAATTTTACAGAAACCTCATGTAAAACATTCAACAGTTATGGACCATTGAATTCTCCAAATGAATCGATTGATTCTCCTACCAGTACAACTGCAAAGAGAAATAAAAATACTAACAGAGTCTCCAGCAACCAAATGTAATCAACAAAAATAACCTAGAAATTAAAACGAAATTAAAATCCACAGATTAAAAAAGAATGAAAAAGATCAAACCTTTTGAGCGATAGCATGAGCGAGTACAAGCGGCGAGCACGAGCATTCTAGGGGCAACAGTTGCGGCCTACGATCGGTGACGACGATGATTTAGGGTTTTTTGGATCTGCGACTAAATTATTACAAGGAGGGAAAACGAAATTTTTTGCTGGTTTAGGTTCTTTTTTGGCGTTTAGGTTTTAAAAAAGAGGAAAGGAGCGATTTAGGGTTTTTTTTTCACGTTTGTGCAACCGAAGAAATGAAAGGAGGTATCGAAAGTCCTAACTGATGAAATATAATATTTGTTACAACAGTTGAAAACAGTTGATATAAATAAATATTACAACTTCTATACAAATATAGTTGTTCAAAGTGCCTTTATTACAACTACTGAAATAGAATAGTTATTACAAAATACCTATTACAACTGCTGAAATAAAATAGTTGTTAAAATATACCTATTACAACTGTCAATTGTTGCTGGTTGTAAATGAAAGGTTGTAATATGGTTGTTTTGTTGTAGTGTTAGTTAATAAGATCTGTATCAGACCTTTTGATGTCATCGAAGGGTTAGAACATAGGATAAATGTACTTTCGGCTTTGTCGAGTTACTGTAGAATGATCACCGGTTTAGTTGAGCTTTTATAAGATTTCCCCTGAAAAAAATTTCCATGATCAAGATAGAATTCCCTTAATTTTGTCCTATACAAAGGGTTAACCTGGATCCTTGCCGGAAGGTTTATCAAATAGTTGTTTGAGATTCAGAGGGTTGTTAAGGTTTTCGGGATATGACAGGTTATGACCCTTATCGAAAGGTTAGATCCACATATTTTATGGCTCCGAAAGGTTTTATGAATGTCGATTCAAGCAAGCTTCCCTTGTGACCAAAGGGTTTAGGTTGCAGGATAGTGGTCTCTGAAGGGTTATAAAGGTTGTCTAGGAGGAATATTATTATCTTTGTTGACAAGAACCTTTCGGAAGAGCTGCACCTGAAAATTGGAATTAAACCGACAAAAATTAAGGTAAATTATAAAGTTAATTCACAAGACTTAAGACTTCCCTCTTTATCCAAGAAAGGTCTTCACTTTTATTAAATTTCCTAAATCACTACCCAATTAGGGTTACAGAGCTTTGATTTTAGAAATTACAAGATTAGAATGTGGAAAGAAAATCTGCCCCTAAAACAGGACCCCTTAGGTCTTATTTATAGATGTCGGTGGCCATGCTTTTGTCCCTGTGCTTTCGGCTGGATCAAAGGGTTCCTTTCTTATATACAATTGCTAACCTTTCGGTTTCAACGAAAGGTTTTCCTTTCACATGTCATCGTGGATCCTCGAACGTTGCCGAAGGGTCTTTTCTTTCATTTGTTTTTAGGAACCTTTTGCCCTTGTCGAAAGGTTTGTCATCTATATAGTATGTGAACCCTTCGGAGGTGCTGGAAGGTTCTTGACTATTGTGAACCCTTCGTCTTGGTCGGAAGGTCGCTTTTTACTTGGATGTTGCCGAGAACCTACCCTTCCTTGAATGTTGTCGGAAGGTTGCATTACGTTCTCTATTGACTTATGAATGTTGCTTTCATCATAGACCCTCCGACACCGTCGAAAGGTATTCAGTAGGCATTCCAACCGGCCCGAGAGGCATATTATGCTTTCAGAAAGGTTGTCATAGGGTCGCATGCCCTTGTCTTGACTTCTTTGCCTTCTTCAGAGGGTAAGAGCTTCTTGGATATTGTGGAACAATACCCTCCGTCTTCTCCTAAAGGTCTTGAGCTGCTTCATATTGTTGACAGCATCCCTTCAACCTCTTCGGAAGGCCTGATCTGGATTCCTTTTCTTCTGTCCTTTGTTTGAGATCTTCTGACTTAAGAGGAAGGTGAAGTTTTCGAGTAACAGTTATCTACCATTCTTTGTTGACTTTTGAGCATTGCTTTCTTCATAAAAACCTTTCGACCTAGTTGAAAGGTATTCTGGATGTGCTCCAACCGACTCGAAAGGCTTGCTATGCTTTCGAAAAGGTCGTCATGGAGTTGCACCTACTTGCTTTGATTTCTTCATCTTCTTCGAAAGGTTAGAACCCCCTGAACGGAACCTTTCGACTACTTCGAAAGGTTTGAAGCTATTAAATCTTGATGGCTGCATCCTCTCGTCTTCTTCAAAAGATTTGGTTTGAGCTCCTTCTCCTTTGTCTTTGTTGAAAGACCTCTCGTTCTAGTCGAAAGTTGGATTCTTTGAGTATCATCCTGCCTATGGACTTTGAAAAATAGCCTTGGACTTCACCGGAAGCTCCTTGTCGGAAGGTATGATTATCCAGAACATCTCGGTGCTTTCTGATCTTTCCCCATGCTCTCGTGACCCTTCTTTCATACCCTCGTTCTTCTGAATATTTTATGGTTAATATGGATTTTTAACAATGGATTTTTAAGTGATATTTCTGGATTTATGGAAAAGGAGTTGAAATTGATATTTAAAATAGAGTTGAAAAATAAATGGAATTTATTAAGGAATGGATTCATAAATGAAATTTTAGAAATGAGATTATTTTTATAAACAAGTGAAACCCAAATGAGTTTATAAACTTATAAATGATGTTTATAAATAAAGGGAAATGATTATCAGTTGATAAATTGGGAATATAAATTCAGTGTGAATTTTTATCAAGATATGGAAATCGGTTTTTGGAAAAAAATAGTGGATTCTATTTTTGAAATGTGAGGATGGTTATAAAAATGAAACGTAATCAATGTGATATGAACCGAGAGGGATTTATAAATTGAAATTGGTAATATTGGATTTTAAAAATAGATTTTTGTCAAGAAATTAAGTTGTTTTAAAATGGGATCTTTATTTATTAAACTATATAAATAAAGTTGTTTTAGTATTGAAATATTTCGGAAGGTGGATTATTCAAATACTTAATATTTATTGAAATGAATTCAAATTTTTATAATAAGCTTTGTAAATCGATTAGTTTTATTTAAAAATGAATTGGTAATGAGTTATCGGTGTTTATTTAAAGTTCTTTGATATTTTAAATAATTACTTAAACGTGTTTTAAAAATAAATTATTATTCTTTAAAAATACTTATCATAAATATAGAGTTTTGAAATGATTGAAATTTATTTATAAATCCTCTCGAGATTTGTAAACGGGGTTTATTTAACGGATATGATTTTGATAAGAGGAATCTTATAAGGGAGTTTGGGAGAAAATGGAATTTCCAAAATGTTGAAATATGGGAACTTCGAAAATGAATCTGAATTCATAAAAGAAGTTATAAATTGTTGGTTAGGTTTATAAAAGAGTGTAATCGGTTTTGGAAATTTGTAAAAAGAAATTTACAATAATTTCAGAAATTTATGAGATAAGTTATGAAATATTTCCCAAGTTTGATATAAAAATGATTTTGGAGAATCTGCCTACAAATATTCTCCTAAGTATTGAAAAGAGGGTTTTGGAAAATAATTTAAGTATGAAATGAATTATACAGAAATATTTTTCTAAGTGTTATAAATTGAATTTGAAAATATTTCTAAGTGTTGAAATGGTTTAAAAAATATCATGTTTTGTATAAGTATTTGAAATTGTTTTCAAATGTTGGAATGTTGGATGAGAGTTGAATATATATATTTGTAAAGATATTTTGAAATGAATGTTTTGAAAGATTTATAATATGGCCTAGTGACTGCTTATGTGTGTAATTTGATAGTTAAATAACCAACTATCAAATCTAGCCAATTTCGTTGATCGTTTCGAAGAGACCGAGATCAAATTTAATTATTCGAAAACTACTTCGATCCGATTTGAGCGTTACAAATTGAGAAATCTTGAGGGTAATGAAGATGGTGATCTTTGAAGAGATTGATTTGTTCAGACCCAAAACAACTTGTATGGATAAATGATGTCATTGCATTGTTGCTTGGAAGGTAGTGTTAGCATTCCAAGTATGAATGCTATTCTTAAGGTAAAACGTAGCCTCAAGCCTCATCAACCGGGAATGACTACAACATGGGAGATGCAGAAAGGCTATGTGGGTTGCTCCCATTAGGGTATGATCATCACTCATCTAGAGTGGACATTTATCATCATCACCATCTATTTTTTGTTGTGTTTTCGAGGTCCATTAGTGGTGATCATATTCGGTACTATCCAGTAAGGGGTAGGCCGGTCTTGTATTGGCTGGGATTGATAGGTTCGATCTCGGTACATTTTCTAGAGGTGTACTGTGGCGGGCAGTACCCTAGTAGCCCTGTCATTGTATGGAATCCAATATCCACTACGAGCCTGTACGTTTTTAGATGTGCCCAACTATGCTGAAATGTGAGATGCAAGCATTTCAGCTATTTTATAGTTTATTTTCTATAGACACTATTATAATATCAGATGATTTTGATATAAAATGTTTTGGTTATCGTATGGTAAAAACTCGTCGTATTTATGTGTGGCGTAGTCTTACGAGATACCTTTATTTTCAAAGGATTTTGATATCAGTAATAATTCAAATTGAGTGTGTTTTCTCACGTTGGTTTTCGAGACTGACTCGGGTGTTATTTTATTATAATGCTCGGGTCAGACCGAGTATTGCAGATCTAGGTTAGGATGCTATGGAGCTCAGGAGACAAGCTGGAGGATTTCAGGCGTATTACACGTACTTGGTTATTTCCGCTATGTGTGTTATGCTGTATATTCAGTACATGTGAGGACAAGTTATTATAACTTTCCAGATTGATTGTTGACTGTTGTACTCTAATGATTATATGTATATTACAGTTACAGTTTCTTTGTATAAAGATCTATTATTATATTGTTCCGCTGCGATTGCGAGATTCTGTGTTATGTTTCTGTTTCTTCTTCTATCCCTTTTCTTCTTCACCTCTAATGATCTGGTATTTCCGGCACTCGATTGCTCGGCATGCTATACAGTGAACGTATTGATGTCGATTTTCAAGGGTCGAAAATCCCGCGGATCGTTACAGTTGGTATTAGAGTGCAAGGTTTAGCGAGAACCTTGGCTTTGATGGGGATTACTCATTATAGATAGTGTCGGAAGTACCCAAGAATGAGTTTGAGTGTATTATATATATAAGCACGTATTCGTTAGTGAATATAAAAATGTTTTATATTGTGTTAATTTATCTGTTGAGTGGCTTATGAATCCTGGTCGATATGTGGGACGCCACGACATCGATAGGGGTTTCTAAACACTTGAACCAAGTAAACCGACACAGTATTGTTTTGAAGCGGGTAAATGAAATAATTTTACCTAAACTATATTTTGATATGAAAGAAATAATTTTCTGAAATTATTATAGTATATTGGTGTGTTTGGTTGTTATTATTATAATCCATACAAGATTATAAAATTTGAAATGGTTATATATTACTAAATAGAAATTGTATAAGCATGATTTATGTATATGAATTATAAATAAAAGTGGATTCAAACCGAAATTTGGAGATTAAAATCACAGAAAGTTTGGAAAATATTTTCAGAAGTGTTGTGAAAATAAAAATGGTATTATTTTAAAAATATTTTTTGAAAAAAAATTGTTTAAATGGATTTTGGAAGTGATAAAGCACTGAACTCACTTCAGTCGCTAGAAAATAATTTCGATGATGATCGCGACATCATCGATGTTCATTTTCGAGTATCTAAGTAACGGAGTGCTACCGTAGTAATTTGAAATGGAGATTTTTGTTTGAACACAAGGGTTGTTTTGGAAATTCCAAAGGAAATTTGTTTTGGATAAAAACCAGGTTTGGTTTAAATTTAAAAAGTGTGATTTGGTATACAGATATATATATATATATATGATTTCAAATGAAACCGGGTGGTTGAATTCTGGAATATTCATTTGAATGTTTTATGAAACCTGTGAAAAATAAATTGTGTAACTTATATATTGAAAAAGTGGAATGGTGAGACAAAAATAAAAATGGTTTGATATTCTAGTGAAGAAATGGAAATTCAATTTTGAATTATAAAATCAAGTGAACTCAAGCCAACCAAATTGAAGTGATTTTTGAAATAAAAATCAGATTTTGAATTATGAAATGGAAGTGAACTAATTAGATAAATTAGTAGTTAATTGAATATAGAAATGAGACTCAACTTGGTTAAGTAAAGTGACTTGTGGAATGAAATTGAATGTGGAACTTGAGTTATAAATGGAATTCGACTTATGTGTAGCAAGTTAGATATATCTTGGAATGTTGTCGAACAAAATAGAAATGGTTTGAAATGGTGGTGACTTAAGTTATAAATGAATTCAATTTAAGTGTAAATTGAATATGGTCGGGAACATTATTGATAAGAATGAATTCAACTTAAGTAACTAATTTATGAAATGGTTCATAATAAATTGGCATGGATTGGATTGTTGTTGAATATAAAATTGAGCGAACAAGATTTGTGAATGAATTGAATGTGAATCAATAGAGCTTGATAAATTGATTTAGAATTAATTTAAATTGACTTATAAACTTAAAGTGGTTATTTATTTAAATTAATATCACCAAATAGCAGAGATTGAATTGTCATTGGACATAAATAGAAGTAAACAAAATTTTGCGAATCAATGGAAAGTGAACAAATTGATTAGAATCAATTTGTAATGGATATGAATGTAATGTGTGTAAATATGAATTGAATGTTATTAAATTGTTTGTTGAATCATTTAAAATGCATGGAATGGTATATAAATTGATTGAAAGTAACTAAGTTAGTATGGAATCTTACAATTGTTTTTGAATACATGTGTAACATGTTGGTTTATGCAATCTTGGTGTTTGCATTAGTAAAATGAATGTGAAGTATTAAATTGCATAAATTATGAAACTTACGTGTTTATTTGAGTAAATACAGGTCCATGGAGGCTATTTGGCTTGATTTTGGTAGCGCAATTGCATATAAATTAAGCGAATTCACTTAATAACGCTAAAATAAGGTACGCTTACGATTTAGCGCGCGAAAAATAAAAATATTGATATACATTGCGTTTTTCGACCATGAGAGTCGATGTATATCTTTTTATCATATTTGTGATATTACAAAAGGCTCTCCGTACAAGGGAGACTCTGCCAAAAAAAATCGAAAATTTAGGGTGTTATAAATATTTTGTTAACTAAAAAGTTGTTTTTTGAATTGTAATTGAAATAAAGGGGTTGAATTAGAAATGGAGACTAATTGTTTTGAATGGAACTAAAAGATTTAGGAAAGCGAAATATCGAGTTTAACTAAGTGGGTTTTGGAAAGTTAATGGGTTTGTGGAATTTTTCTTTCCTTAGTAATTTCGGGGATTAAATTCTTTTAAGGGGGAAGGAATGTAACAACCTGGATTTTCCGACATTTAATTTTGAATATTTAAATGGTTTTAAATATTGGATTTGGAATATAAATTGATTTTGAATAAGGAATTATTGCTGAATTCGAGTAATAGAGTTTAATTTCGAATATAGCGATCATCGTAACGGGAATAGTGCAAATAATTGAAAGTTGAAGTGAATATGAATCGAAATGATTTCTAATGTGAATGTAAATTCTATTTGAATTAGAATTGAGTTAGTAAGTTTTTAAAACTGAAATTCCAAGTAATTTCATCGATTTTGAAAATCGTTGATTTAATCGACGCATTAAAATAGCAATCCGGGACATAGTCTCGGAATTCGACGAAACCAGTTCCATTGGATCCGTAATAGTGAATTATTATTGGATTTCAAATTTCATAGCATTTGGAGTTACCGTTTGGTCATGCGAAGCTAAAACGCCTAGAAATTTATTTAAATAAATTTAATTAAAATAATTTGATTCAAAAACATATCTTCCAAATACGATGGAATTGGCTCCCGATATATATTCCATCGTGTTCTGAATAGGGATAAAATATTATAAACGCCAGGCGGCACACTTCGTTTGGAGTTCGAAATTTTTTCGCGTGAGTAGTGTTTTTGTAATTGTCTATATAAAGGATTCAACCCTTCAAAACCCTAACCCTAAAGAACCTAGCTGCCATTAAAATTCGATGGCCAGAAACGTTCGATTCTTCTCCCTCAAATCCTCTCGATCCTCTAACTTATAGGCTTCAACATCTAAAGGAAAATTGTAGTACTCATCGAGAGCTACACATCCTACGGTGGAATTGTGCTCGTTCATCGTGTGGAAGCCAGAAAATCGCCGCATTCGGCGTGCGTTTTGAGAGGTGCTGCATCACGTAGGAATGGCCTAGCTTGATGGGATTCATGGCGTAGGCGTGTCGTAGCTAAGGCTTTCAAATGGTGAAGCCTGATCGTCGTCTAGGCGAATGACTCAGCCGCGACACGCAAATGAAGGAGACGACGTTTTGGCTTTCTTTGATTGGCTTGAACGAAGGAGAAGATAGAAGAAGTGGCCTAGATCTGAGGGAAGATGAAAACAACGACTGTGATTATTCCAAGGTTTATAAAATAAAAAAATTGTTAATTTAGTTTATAATAAATCGAAATCTTATAAATACCATAACTTGCTCATATTAGGTCGGAATTGAACGCGATCAGTTGCATTGGACTCGTATCAGCGAGCTCTATGCGATGAAACTGAATTGGATGAATTTATAGCTTACGGAATTTTAAGCTAAATTCGAACGCCGTTCGAATTTAGTCGGAATCGAAACGCGGAAGCGACAACAGAAAATTTCGGTGAGTTAATCACACCTTATTGGATAATTAGAAAATTTATATAGTCAATAAATATCATTTATTGGATGTTTGGATATTTATTTCTGATCGTTATTGATTGTTTGGATAATATACTGAATTATATTATCAGTTGGATGTTATATTATATATAGTAATATGTGTTAGTAGTTGGGTATATTTCCCACCGATTGGAGCGGATGAGACACTATGCATCCCGCATAATAGCGGATGACCATTTTTATTGCGATATCCCGCCTCAAAGCGGGATTATTTTTTTATGTTATATAACATCCGTGGTTGCAGGGAAACAAGTTGGAGGGATCCAACTGGATTCCTCAAGATTGTTGTTTTTAATTTCATATATAATGATATATGATGTGTGTGGATAACTGTTATAGATTAAGTTATGATTTGATTTATTGGATGCTATAGTAGCACTGGACTTAAATTTGGTATTTTAAATACCATAAATATTATTTTTGAATTTGAAGGAATTTAAAAGGAGATTTTGGATATAAAAATATTTATATTGAAATTTGGATTATTTTAAAGGAAATTAATTTGGATAAAACAATGATTTGATTTTGGATTTGTACTCAACTATTCGTGAAATGTTTTAATTATCGATTTAAAAATAATTTATATAAGGATTTTTAAGTGATATTTCTGGATTTATGGAAAAGGAGTTGAAATCGATATTTAAAATAGAGTTGAAAAATAAATGGAATTTATAAAGGAAATGATTCATAAATGAAATTTTATAAATGAGATTATTTTTATAAACAAGTGAAACTCAAATGAGTTTATAAACTTATAAACGATGTTTATAAATAAAGGGAAATGATTATCAGTTGATAAATTGGGAATATAAATTCAGTGTGAATTTATATCGAGATATGGAAATCGGTTTTTGGAAAAAAAAAATAGTGGATTCTATTTTTGAAATGTGAGGATGGTTATAATATTGAAACATAATCGATGTGATATGAATCGAGAGGGATTTATAAATTGAAATTGGTAATATTGGATTTTAAAAATAGATTTTTGTCGAGAAATTAGGTTGTTTTAAAATGGGATCTTTATTTATTAAACTATATAGTTAAAGCTGTTTTAGTATTGAAATATTTCGGAAAGTGGATTATTCAAATACTTAATATTTATTGAAATGAATTCAAATTTTTATAATAAGCTTTGTAAATCGACATACAATTGTTCATATGTCATTATATGCTTAGATAGAATACGAATATTACAAATCCACATATGTTTGTGCTGCCAACATTTGATGATAATATATATATGTGTGTGTGTGTATTTTAAAATTTGTGGAAATTAGCCATAAGGGCCTCTTTAGCAAGTGGAATTAGTTTCTAGTACACACAACTGAAATAATTACTTTCAAGGACAAAACGCAAAATAATTAGTTTTAGAGCCTAAAAATCTATGAAATTATGTCCTTGAAAGTAATTGGACTGCTGACTTTGTCCTTGAAAGTAATTATTCTGCTGACTTTGGCCTTGAAAGTAATTTCTTTGAATGGGTGTCCTAGAAACTAATTGGACTACAAAGATTGTCCTTCTGGTGAAATGCCCCTTAAAATTTTGTGTATGTATATAATAACATACACTGCTAGTAATTTAAAAAATAATTTTGTGTATTTAAATATGTTAAAAAATTTGATTTTGTATACACGGATTGATTTTAAAACACATACATAATTATATAAAACATATGTATATTTATTTTATTAATATATATGTACATTATAGTTTTCAAAAGAACTATATATATCTGTGTGTGTGTGTGTGTGTGTTTTTTTTAAATCCATGTATAGATATTATATATATAATAATATATATATTTCATTTAAGTTCTTACACATAATTTTATATATTGTAAATATATATACATTGTAAAATATTTAAATATAAGTATTTAACAAAATTATAAGTATGTATTAAATAGTTTTAAAAGTAATAATAATTTGTATCAAGTTCTCCTTACAGAAATCTTAACTAATTTAAAGAAACTAAGTTTTAAAATCGAATACTCTTTATTGAAAAGAATTTTTTTTAAAAGGCCATGTATTTATGTTAATATATATATATAATGCTAATTATTTATTCATTCCAAAGCTTCTTTGTGACGCCCCACCTCTATACCCACGCTAACCAAGAACACTACGGTGTAGTGCTGTCAATTAGCACGGAGAATAAGGCTGTTGAGGAGCGACCATCCATGTAACTTCTTTGTGCGAGCACCGATATGTCAGATAGAATAGAATGCATATCTTTTAAGGAGGAAATCCGACATACCGATACAAACACAAAGCTATCACACGGTGGCTATATATAATCTTCGAAAACAAACATAGAAATAAACGTAACACAAATCAGTCACAGACAATTCATATCACAAAGGCGGAAATAGATATGAATGTAACACATGAAAGTGTACATCAGAGTAGTGGTCAAATAAGATCCACAATAACACAAAAGAATAGATACAAGTGCTAACCAAAAGAATATGTATACATCAAGGAGTCTAATCTCAAATGTATACAAACAAAAACTACTAAACTAGAGTAGTTAGCCAAAAGTCAGAAGATGGCTCCAGATAAGAAGTCATGAGGAAGCACCTGTAAATCTCAGTCTGACCCGAGTATTATTTAAGAAGAAAATAATAAACGGATCAGTCTAGCTATAAATATCAGATAAAGTGATATAGAATAAGAGGTATGACAAAAATGTATCATAACCATAATACCATACTGTGATAAGTACGTGATTGAAAATCAACAAGAGATTAATCAATATCACAAGAATCTTCTCAAAGATTAAAAAGAATGTCATATTCTCTATTTAATTCACCAAGCCACAATAAATGACATACATATCAATGCCCATCGTAAATGCTGGTGAAACATAAATTCCAGAAATCAATATCCAGAAATCAAATAATCCGAAGCAACGACGTCGTACAGCGTAACGTCCGATGATCCAGAGACAAAAATAAATAGGAACAACGACGTCGTACAGCGTAACGTCCGATGAACCAAAGCACAAATAAAAGGAACAACGATGTCGTACAGCGTAACATCCGTTGAACCAAAGCATAGGAAAATGGAACAACGACGTCGTACAGCGTAACGTCCGATGAACCAAAACACAATAAAAAAGAAAAGGAACAACGATGTCGTACAGCGTAACATCCGATGAACCAACACGTAGTGAAATGGAACAAGGACGTCGTACAGCGTAACGTCCGATGAACCAAATCACCATAAAAAGAAAAGGAACAACGATGTCATACAGCGTAACATCCGATGAACCAACACGTAGCGAAATGGAACAACGACGTCGTACAGCGTAACGTCCGATGAACCAAATCACCATAAAAAGAAAAGGAACAACGACGTCGTACAACGTAACGTCCGATGAACCAAAACACAGTAAAATGGAACAACGACGTCGTACAGCGTAACGTCCGATGAACCAAATCACGATAAAACGGAACAACGACGTCGTACAGCGTAACGTCCGATGGACCGAATTAAAGAGACATCGCACATTGCTAGTCTAAATCACAAGAATGATCGTCATGATCATAAGGAAGTGTCAATTACACTAAGCTAGTGAATATAAGAGTTTAGCTTCATGTCCCATAACCACTTGCTTAACTCAAATATTTACGAACAAACTGTAGATTTCCACTAGAAAATTGTCACAAGAGAGTTTCAATCGAACAAGTCCAAAAATTAACCGACGAAGTAAACGCAAGCGTTTCATACCACTTGTTTTGCTAAGCCGTTTAATTATATTTTCTCATACGAATGAGGTAAAGGTTTGTATATACTAGTAGATTGAAAAACAGTTTTATAAACGAGTTTGATATTGAAAATAGAGTTGAAATCGTTTTGATGAAAGAGTTTTGATATTTAATACTAGTATAGAAAACCTTTATATTTTGAAGTGACAAATCATAGAAGTGATTGTAGAAACAATCAATCATAAAAATTCACGTTCGAAGACGTGAGTAAAGTTCAAAGAAATCAATTCTCAAAACCATCAAAGTAAGAAGTTCGGTTAAATGGCTTTCGGATAAGATTGCTTACGCAGAGTTGTACGGGGTTCGACCTGACCGGTCAGGTCGCGGGGGTCCAGGGGGCAGCGCCCACGGCGGGGTGCGGGGCAGCGTCCCATCCAAACGGTACGACCTAGTGAAGATAAAATGAGGTCTAACGACCTAAGGGAGATAGGGTCGAGCGACCTAACGAGGTACCATCCCGAAAGAGGGGTCATCAAAGTCTTAGAGATGATAACAACAAATAGGAGACCACACGAATCGATTAAAGTTGGAAATTCAAACAAATAAGCAATATAGGAAAAACTGGCAAATAGGAGCAGGTCGGTCAACCGGACTCCCTGAGTCGGTTGACCGGACCAGAGACAGAAGTGCTCGGGTAGCAGGTCGGTCGACCGGACCCTGAGGTCGGTCGGCGGAAGCCTGTAATCTGCACTTCCAAACAGAGGCAGGGAGATGCTAGAGTAGCAGGTCGGTCGACCGGACTCTGAGGTCGGTCGACCGGAGCCTGTTTCCAGCACTCCCATGCCAATCAAATGAATGCCAAACACTTCCGAAATGCAATCGGTCGAGCAACGACGCTAAGGGTTTACGCCTATCGACTACCCGGCCTTATAAGCTCTTCAATGCATCACAAAAATCATGATCAAAGATCAAAGTTTGGATTTTTAAAGAATTGAACTCAAAACACTAAAAATTGGAATATCACCAAATCAATCCAAACCAAAAGCATTTGCACAAGAATAAGTGTTAGGAATTCATACCTAACAATCGAAGATAGTTATAGACTAAGATGTGAGATAAAAATCTCACCTTTGAACCCAAATCAATGAAGAAGAAGCTTGAAAGCAATGGAAATGGCAATCACTCTTCAATTCCAACACAACAAGCTTGAATCAAAGCTTAAAAGAAGAACATTCCCAAAGTTAGGTTTAGGAATAAACTGAAATTGAAGAGGGGAAGAAGAAGGAGATGCTTACCAATGGGTTCTCTTCGAATTTGGAGCAAGGACTTGAGTTTGCAAGAGGAACTAGGGTTTGGAATTTTTAATTTCCCATCTCTCCCACCATTTTTGCTTTAGAACTGAGCAAGAGGAGGAAGTGAGAGTGAATGGGGAGGGATGGTTCAGTTTGGGGTTTAAGTTGGCAAAGGGGCTGAACCCAAAACCAAACCCAAAGTGAAAATGGTCAAATTTTGACTAGCTCCAAACATATCGAAGTTTACACTCAAAAAGATCGCAAACGACATTTTGAACTCAATGGAGGTGGTCTCGAGTCCTAATTCGACTGTTTGCAAAAAGTAGCTTTTCGGACTTCAATCCGACGAATGATGAAATATTTAAATAAAATATTTAAATATAAAATCGACAAATATGTGGGTTGTTACATTCTTTATACATACATACATATATATATATATATATGAATTTTCAAAAATATTAATCTAATATATATATATAATATGTATATGTATTAAAAATAATAATGATTTCAAAATATACATATTATATATATTTGTTTAACATTAATAGTATTAATTTGAATTTTCAATATCTAGATATTTTATTATATAGATCTAGATCTAAGATTCAAAATTTGAATTTTAAATTTGATTTTATATTCAAGTCATTTGTAACAATATTTAAAATTATTTTATTATAATTTCAACTATATACACATACACAAATATATATATATATATAAACATTCACATTTTACAAACATTATTTACTATTATTTGTAAAACTATATATGTATGTACACACACACACACACATATATATATATATATATGTACATATTTATCAAACAACACATATACATATGGAGGGGCTAATATGTCCGTTGCGGTATAAATTTCAACATTTATACATAGGCATGTTTGCACACGACTTATGTAGCACGTGCACATACACACACATGTGTATATGATGCAAATAGCATACTATATAATATGTAAACATAATAGTAATTAAAACCTTATTTCTATATTGAATAAAATATTGATTTAATTTTAAAAAAAATGAAGTAAGATCTAGATAAATTTAGACTTCATAGGCCCAATAAGACTAGAATGGAATAATAACTTTGTAATTTACCCATTTATCCCACTGCATGCTAGCTTAGTTCCAACAATGATATCAAAGCAAAAAATCATATGCGGTCTAAATTAGCAATATTAGTGCTAACTTATTAATACCTACCTTATAGGAGGGCTTCTAGAAAAGTAGGGTCTAAGGCTGTGCAATTAATGCCCCGCTATTACCCCGCTATATCTCATAGCGGATTTCTACCGCTATGATATTTCCATATATCCCCAAATATAGCCTTTCCGCTTCAAGCCCCGCTATTTCCGCTATATCCCGTAATTCCCACTATACTCCGCTATATCTTCTTTAAAAGAAATGAATTGAAAAATGATATTTATACATTATAAAAATTATGAAATTAATTTATTTAATTGAATTTTTAATATATTTTCAAAAATGAAAATACTCTAATATTCTACTAAATTCAATTATGTTATATAACAGTTTTATGTTTATTTACAGTATATTCGCACATATTTTTATTTAAAATTATTTATGTATTAATTATAATTCAATTGAATGTTAATTTTTTATTTAATTGCCATTTATATATTTGTAAAAGCATTAAGTACGAGTTTTATATGCTATTTTAGAGTCATCCGCTATATCCCGTTGTATCCTCGTTGTATCCTCGCTATGACTTTTTGCACCTCCGCCGCATTGGATATGCCGAGCGCTTTAACTGCACAGGTCTAAGGTTGGGTTTGGATGATCAAGCACTCTGCCCTACCTGGGCATTGGCCTGACCCGAAAGGACGAGGTAAGTCCAAAGGTTATCCCTAATATAAAGGCCTAAATTGATTTAGGCCTTGGGCTAATTTTTAAAATCTGTTTTGAAATTAAAATAAAAATTTTAATTAGAAGGTTAAATTTAAAATAAAGAAAAACCATATTTTAAATTTAGAAGGTTAAATTTAAAATAAGAAATGATTTTATAAATGTTATAAAATAATTTTCAAAATTTTTTGAAAATAATTTTTTTTTTGAAAATTATTAATAATTAATTGGATTAATAAATTTAATAATTAATCAAAAAAATAACCTATATGTTGATATATGTAACATTATCTTAAGATGTTAAGTTAGTACATATATATATATAATTTTAAAAATTAGTTATAATTAATTATTGTTTTAATTAAACAAAATTAAGTAAATGTTAATTAATAAATAATATAATACATATATATAATATAGGGGCATTTCACTAGAAGGACAAACTTTGTAGTCCAATTAGTTTCTAGGACACACATCCACAGAAATTAATTTCAAGGCCAAAGTCAGCAGAATAATTATTTTTAAGGACAAAGTCAGCAGTCCAATTACTTTCAAGGACATAATTTCATATGTTTTTAGGCCTTAGAAACTAATTATTTTGCATTTTGTCCTTAAAATTAATTATTTCAGTTGTGTGTCCTAGCAACTAATTGCACTTGCTAAAGAGGTCCTTGTGGCTAATTTCCACTATAATATATATATGTGTATACCTATTAATGTTATAATGTAAGTGTTCAAATTAAAATGTTTCAAATAAATAAAATAAATTAACATGTTAAGTAATTAAATTAATTAAATAAGATTTAAATAATAAAATTAATATAAGATTATACATAAGATTATTATATAAATTAGTTAAATTATAAAATGTTATATGATAATTAAAATTATATAATATGAATGTATAATAAAAAGTAGAATGGTAAGAAACTCAATTTGATTTAAGGAATAAATACATATATACAGTATGTATGCTATGATTTCTGATGTGACACTTGAAACACGAGGGTATTCCATAAGAATACATTATTTTATAAGTAGATATCACTTAAGTAAATATATTAAAGATTATGACTTTTAGTATAAATATTGTCCTCTAACATTTATATAGTAACAAATTACTTGCATATTCTATGGTTGTTGAGCAAACTCAAACTAGAGATGTTATGTGTAGTATTATTAATATATTGAACAGACGAGGTAAGATAGCTATATATATTTGTTGAGCAAATTCAAGGTACATATACTATACTTAGGTCATTGTGAAATGGTATGTATAAGTGAATAATCTCTTTCGATTTGTTAAGCATACTCAAAATTGAAATGAGATTATAGTAAGATACCACGGGTTAGAAGTTGTATATGATACGACCGATAAAGAGTTATCCATCATTTGTGGGCTTATTATTAGTTGAGCAAAATAAAGGTCAAAATCCCAAGACTAACGAGTCCTAACACCCACTAGAGTAGTCGAAAGACTTCTATGTTTCATCTTTGGGTTTTGAAAAACATAAAAATTGAGTGGGAGCCTTATTAGATAAATGAAAAGGTAACATTTAACCTTTCTAATATTACAAGAACATTTTTTATGTATAAATTAAACCGATCTACATCAATAAATTTATGCAATTAATGTAATTGATAAAATGTATATCAATTACATGAGTAACGAGTCCTAACACCCACTAGAGTAGTCGAAAGACTTCTATGTTTCATCTTTGGGTTTTGAAAAACATAAAAATTGAGTAGGAGCCTTATTAGATAAATGAAAAGGTAACATTTAACCTTTCTAATATTACAAGAACATTTTCTATGTATAAATTAAACCGATCTACATCAATAAATTTATGCAATTAATGTAATTGATAAAATGTATATCAATTAAAATATACAAATGAACTAAATTAATATTGACAAATAGAAAAATAAAATACACTTACCAATAAATTTTTGCATGAGACCCATGCAAGGGCCTAATTATACAACCACCATATACATTCATAACTTGGTCACTTACGTGTATGCTTTCCTAAGACTTTGTATTTTCTTCAATGAGTTTCGAACTCAAAAAGCAATATAAGGATATGAATATTTGATTCATTTCCAAACACATATAAGTGTAATATGGTGAATGGTGTAACAACCCGCACCTCAGTAGGCCCAAATTTATGCTAAATCGAAAACCCAAGTCCACCAAAGTATGGATCGTTGGTGTTCGGTGTTATACAATAACAAAAGTATATCAGAGCACCATCGATACAAACTCACGGTGGAATAGTAAATATAATAAACATATTATTATTGACCAAGATTGACACCTTTGAACTCTAGTATCCTTGTTAGTGTTGAGCATGCATAAGGAAATATGTCCTTCCACCGTTCCAAAGCCTTGTACCGGTACCTATCCTTTAAAGCTATCTTGTAGATTGTAATAAGGAGTGGGTTAGAACAACGGTCTGGTAGCTGGTAAATTACACATTTTACATGCTAGTTTATGCCGATTATCTTCCATTGCATGTTATGTCAATTGTTTTACTTAGTCGTCTTACTTCACATACGCATACGATACGCTTATATACTCAAAGTATACAATAACTACATACGTGTGTGTGTATATAAGTATCATAGTCCACATTTGGACCAAGATACTTTCCCTGCTAGTATTCCTAACCCAGTACCTCGTCAGGATCCATCGTCAATGCAGTATCATGTCCTCGTCGTCTTATGTACCATGGAACTCCTATAGTGCCTGATAACGGCATTACAACTATTAGCCGTATTCTATCTCATTTTTAAAAGGCCACATTAAAAGGTTATCTTGCATTGCCTCCTAATAATAAACAAACTAACAAATAACTGTGAGGCAGTGCATGCCCTAAACGTGATCTACACTAGTAGGAGGTGTAGCCCGTTTAGGCGTAACCCATATCTTTTCGCTAACCGCTCAGGGCCGATGACGATCTCGACCTATGTAAACAGCTCCTACTCCTCATGTATGGTACCAATCTCACTATTATAGCAACGATCCTACACTTGCCATCCTATTTAGATTTCCTAATGAAATCTAGGAAATGCCAACTCGGTTAGTTAACTCATACCCCCTAAAAAGTTAAAGCGGACACTACATATCCATCGGCACTTCGACCGAGGTGAACCATCCTACTTCGGTATTCCCTCCACCTATACACGAATGTATAATGCTATGAGTCCAACAGTTGGATATATTCCACATCGGTATACTGTATACACAACTACTAGTGGCCCCTTGCGGTTGGTTGACTTCTATTGTATAACACTATTGACCCCGCTGTAACATCCCCTACTTGGAGGCCCAAAATTAACGGCTACAGATGCTGCAGTCATTCATAGTTATTAATCCTCGACGACCAAATATGGCGATATTGGATACATTGATACACAGAAACACAAGAATATGGAAAAAAATTGAACAGCAAACAAATTTCACATTCCATTTCAAAATATTCCAAATTGATTACATAATCCCAGTTCGCAGACCACGTTCAGATAACATATAATTATTATGAAATATTCCAAGAGCGACATATGAAGATGCCCCCTTGGTTGATCAAAGTATATAATAAGGCAATAAAACAAATTTGCCTTTACAATCAAAACACATAGCGGAAATATAAGAACTATAATAAAAAGCTTGCCTCTTGCACATCCTCGGCAGCTTTATTCGTCTAAAAGAACACCTGGAAACCTTAACTCTCAACCTACTCAAAGTCAATTAGGTACCCAAGAGTTTAAGGGGAAAACAGAAACTTTGAGTCAGACATAAAGCCTGGTATGAATAATAATTTACCATCTCAAACCATTTAGATATCTAGTGAGACCACGCCGCTTAGCGGAACGGGTTTTACCCTCACTAGTATCCTAAAACATTTATAAATCCATATACAATGCTCCTGCATCCACAATTGTAACATTCCCCCTTTTGACCGCCTCCAGTCGGTAATTAAACCAACTAGAAACGTTCAAAAAGACGAATTGTTATTTAGTTTATAACGTTTAAACAGAATCAGCCACAGAAACACAGAATAATAACAATGAATTAAAACAAATGAATCTTTATTTCATTACTATAAATCTTTTTATATACATCAGAGTTTATACAATTTAATACTGATACAGCGGAATCTCTTAAAATACAATTTTCTGAAAATTAAAGTGATTCTTTACTCTCTCTCTAACTTCGCTGCTCGAAAATCTTCAAGATGTAGAATACTCGGTCTGACCCGAGTATTATATTCAAAAGAAAATAATACACAGGTCAGTCTAATTCAAACCAGTTTATTAGTGCATAGAGGCAATAATAATTTAAATAGACGACAGTCACAATAATTCTCGTCTATCCGACTCTTTAAACAAAGAAACCGGATAACGAAAATTTTAACACTAAACAGTGTTAAACAATAAATCAGCAGATTTAAATCATCAACAGAGATAGATGAACAATTTATCAAATTGACTAAATCAATTTAAAATAATTGAAGTTGTCACTTTAAAACCATCAGAGTTCGATTGGCTGCCGTACACGCATGCGTGTACGGCCCCGCCAGTACGGCAAAAAAAATCAATGCATCACGACGCAAAGAAACATCAATTCAAACTGTCGATTTCTTGGTGGCTGCAGTGCACACTAACGTGCACGGCCTCGCCACAATAAAATCATCACAATACCAACTGTAAATCAGCAAAAGGTCAAATCCGAGCGCTTAGGCTGGATTCAACTCAATGTACAAATCAATGTACAAAACTCAATACCCCAATGTCCAGACCAAATATTATCAATATGGTCGAACAAAAATTCCAAATCAATGCATCAATGCAATGTAAAACTACAACAGCCAAAACTGCATATAAAACGTAACTGCAGTCATAAATGAATACAAGGGCAAACTGCAACAAAACTGCAGCCACCACAAAGATCACAAAGGCAAGACTACAACCCAAAACATAACTCATAAAGAACGAGTATGCAAGTGGAGACAACAATGGTGCCAGCAGTCGCAAACACGTTCAGGGACATCAGAGTGACCAAAGTCACAGCCGTAATTTATCAAAAAGCCCCACGAAAATAATCAAGCAGCAAGAAGAAAATCAAAATGCCAGAGATAGTTTCATAACGGCTGTACCATCGAACTAAGACAGAAGTGCAAAATTCACAATGAGCAAATCAAAATGTCAAGTGACCGAAGTCAAATACAAATATCAGTTTTGAACAAGACTTAAATAACAGAGTCAAAGCACATAGGGTCAAACACCCACCAGGTAAAAGAATGCCAATATGATGAAGTCAGTGCCAACCATAATGACAGCAACTCGATCATCTCACGAATTATTAAATGCAAACAGCAGTGAAAAGTCCTACACAAACCAACCAAAAATTCTTCATTTTTGTTTTAAAAACCATCGATTAAAGTATAGATTCAATAAATATTCTTGAACTCGTAATTTACAACAATTTATTTTTGTCGAATATCGATTTGAAACCTGTAACCAAGTTTACAGTGGAAATATAATTTACTGTATGTTCAAACAACTTTTGAAAAATATTATTTGAGATTAACATCTTGGTTGTTTGAAAAAAAACAAATCTTTGTAATGATTAATCAGTAAAAGGATATTAGTTTGAACAAATATAAACCCTATATTCATTGGCAGAGAACACAACAACATCCAACATTACATACAGACTGAAGTAAATTCAAAACAATTATAGATGAGATTTTAACTGTTTCCGAATGAATTTAAAACTGTTCCAAAAATTTAAATTTACTCACTTGGATAACTTGATGAACAGAGATGCTTCAAAATTTACAGACAAGCACTCAGAAACTCACATATAACATTTATGCAGATCAAACATCAACACAGTAATTCATAAGCAAAAGGTTTTACTCAATGCAAATTACTTCAAACAAATTTATACCATATCCTCATCCTTATAACATGATTTTTCAATCATTTACAGCAATTAATTATGACCCGAGCTATCCAATTAATTATAACATGATATATGAAATTCCATTAATAACCGAATACAGCAATTACTGATATCAAATCCAAACAACATTGTGAAAAATCGGGAATATGTAACACAGTAAGTTCAAACATATTCAAAACATATTTTTTTTCTTTTTTTTTTTCTTTTTTTTTCTTTGTTTTAGATCCAAACAACATTGAAATAAAGTCGAACGACCAAAGCACAGATCAGACGAACGAAGAATTAGGGTTGCGAACCCTATATAAACACCAAACTTCACGAGAATATATGAATTCGAACAAAATTCATATAACAAAATTGGACAATCAGAGAGTCGAACTACAAAAATTGAAACCACAATAACCATGAAATAGAAACGAACGAAAATCACAGAGTTTCGAACTCTAAACAAATTCAAAGCAAGAATTAGATGGGAGCAATTTGAAATTACTCATCGATGATCGAAGCGGGTAGGAGCAGCCGCGATTGAAGAGGAAGATGGAGACGAGCGAACGAAAGCCCAAATTTTCAGATCGAAGCTGCCGCATCGCAAGCCAGAGAATCGAACGAGATCGTCGAAAGCCCTAATTTTTTTTTTCCTCGTCGCCATTTTTATTTCCTTTTTTTTTCCCTTTTGTTTTCTGATTGAAGAGAAGGGGGAGGGGGTGCGACGGGTTTAACAGGAGAAAGATCGTGGAGGGTATGGGTTTAAACGTGAATAAGGGTATGGGCTTAGGCATGGGCTGGTTATGGTGTTTTATTTTTTTTTTCTTTTTTTCTTTTTTAAAAATCTAATTTTGTTTTTGTTTAATTTTGTTGTTAAAATCTAAACTATATATATATATTCATTCGTACAAATAAAAATTTAAATAAAAGAATTTCAATCGATTTACAAATTCCAACTAAAATTTAACAACCAAATTTATATTGCCAATTGACGAAAATTTTACTGTTATAAAAATTCCAATAACAAAAAGAAATTTAACTGTCAACTTAAATCATTTACAGATGATTATAATTTTGGGCAAAAATCCAGGTTGTTACAGAAATTCAAATTGAATTCAATTTAATTTTATACGCGTTTATACGTCGTATATTCACAAAACAATTCCGATAAATACGAAAATTGAAATCCAGTAATAATTCAATATTACGGACCCAATGAAATTGGTTTTGTCAAATTCCCGAGACTGTGCCTCGGAAGGCTATTTTTAAATTCGATTTCAAACGATACAATTTCAAAACTGAACAAATCGCTTTCAAATTCAATTCTGAAACTTCTATTATCTTCAGTATTATCAATATGAATTTCTAAGCCTTTAAATTATTTTTAACCGGCTTAATATTGAAGATTCAAATTTTATTCAACTTTCAATAGATTAAATTCAAAAATTAAATTGCCAATTCATTCTGATAATTTGAAATTTAAGTCAAATCATCGTTCAAATATTTAAAATTAATTAAATATTCTCAAATTAAATTGTTCAAAATTCAGGGTCGTTACAAACTCCCCCCCTTAAAAACTTTTCGTCCACGAAAAGGAAAAGTTGTTAGATTTTCATCGATATTTATACTCTAGTCAATTTTTTTTTACTAAACTCAAAACTTATTACAAATAAATGAATATAGGATTCATTTCATTTGTTTAATCTTACTAGTTTTGCTTATCTTCTCTTTTATTCAATGATTTCTACAATCATTGATTTCTAAAATCAAAATGCAAAAGTCTTTTATCAACATTTTCGATTTACAACTCAGATTCAAACTTAAAATTCTTCACGTTAGAGATTTGCATAATATATATCTCTTCCAAAGCTGTGGACTTTCAAAACATTTCAAAGATCCTCTTCCTTAGTTCATTAAGTTGGAATTTCGTAATTTTACTTTCAAATCATTGATTTGTTATTTACAGTTTTAAAATACTTGCTAACTCGAAATTTAACAAGTCCATCTTCGTTCTCACAGACATTAGACATACGCTGGCCAGGCGCAGGTCTAAAAATCTCCAAGTACTAAATATACTTGTTTCAATTCCCAGTGAAAATACTTTTAAAAATTCTTTTAAAAATGGATATGGAAAGCACGTTCCCCCATGGATTACAGTTCCACCCGGCGGTTACGCTACTATCCCAGTAGAGTCGCTTGTGGCTGTAGATTTCACATCTCTTAAATTTTGCCATGGTTGTCGCCATAGATTGCAGTACACACGGCGGTTACGCTACTATCCCAGTAGAATCGCTCGTGTCTGTAGGCATCACGCCCCTCAAATTTCGCCTGGCATTAGATTGCAGTTTACCCGGCGGTTACGCCACTATCCCAGTGGAAACGCTTGTAACTGTGGGCATCTCGCCCCTCAAATTACGCTAATCATCAATCAAATCTAATCTCATCGCGATGAACTATCGCGAAGGATTTCCGATTCAAATAGTCACTCTGACTAAAATTCTACGTAGCTACGAATTTCAAATGGACACTCATCGAGAGTTCCAATACCTTCTCCAATAATAAATGGAAGGTACTTTTCCACATCCTCAGTTTAGAAAACATAATATCATATATGTAGTACTTTCATTTCACATTTCGTACATATAACATCTATGTAAACATACATAAGATTTCCATAACAATGTCTTTCTAAACTAACGGTTTCAAATTCACCGTATTCATATATATATGTTCTGAAACTTACATATCTCATATTCATAACAAAATAGAGGATTTCAAAATTTTCCTCTAAGTCGATTTGGAAATTCTAAGGTTATCTCAAACCTAATTCATATTCATAATTCCAATTCATTATCGACTTTCACATTCAATTTGGATTTCACGCTTACATCGTCAATTCTCAACACAGAATTGATGTCTATCGATATATAACCTCTGAGCTCGTACGTCTCAGAGAAGGGTGTTAAGCTAAGAGAATAAATTCTCCGCCACCAACAGATATATATTTAATAGAGATCAATTGCTATGTCATCAATTCACAATGTTAGACATACAATCCAAATCATCATCTGAAATTCAAAGCTCAACTTATATTGTCTTTGATGTCGAAGTTAAACTCAATTTTAACTCAACGATTCAATCCTTTTGAAAAAATTTCAAATTGAACAAATTGTTCAAATTCTCATTTAACTTTTCAACTTCGACTTCAAAAATGAATTTCAAATCATTTATCCCTTACGGAATATATTCACAACATTTCATTTCATATTGGAAAAACATTTCCATACTTATTTAAAAATAAGTAATTCACAAATCCATTTTATTTTCAACATTTGAAAATATTCGATATACTTAAATCAAAATTAAGTATATATTTCATCTTTTTAAGGAAATCATTCTCTTTCACATTTTTATTTGAGTCAAAACGAATGTTACGTAAAACATCGTTACGACAACTCAAAATCACTAGTATAGGGATTCGAAATTTAGATAGATGTATAAATCCCAATACTACACAAAACATTTCCTTTCGAAAATCATTTACTATAACAACAGTGTTATAGTCCACCATTTCCTTATATCTCGAAAACGTCTATTTCAACAATGAATGTTGAAATCTATGGTTTCGATATTCAATGCCTCTGAAAACATCTTTTTTTAAAACAATTAACTTCGTTTTAAAATATCACTTTCCCAAAACATGTCCATTTCATTCAATAATATATTCACTGTCCAAAATTGTGAATATACTTTACTAACCAAATTTCAATATTTCCTGCACATTTTATTTCAAAGATTATCCACTGTCCAAAATTGTGGATATACTTTCTTTAACAAGCTATAAAGATTTACTTATCAAAATAAGTCAGTTTCGAATTTATAAACAACGTTTATAAATTCTATTCCTATCAATAAAGACTTCAATTTATAAAAATTGCTTTATTAACCCATTCCTTTATAACTCAATTTTATATCAGAATTTTAATTTACAAGTAAATTACTTATAAATTCTTTTATTTCGCAACTTCGATTAATTTTATAACTTCACAATCTTAATTCTGTAATTTCCATTCACTTATGAAATCCATTAAATATTTCACTTTTAACACTTATACAAATCCAATATTTTATCAACACTTATACAAATCATTTTATAATTCCAATATAATATCAATCTTTTCAAATCTTCCATTATAACCCGTTTATAATAATTCAAAAATTCCAATTTAAACTATTATACAAATTTATCAGTTTTCCAAGATAATCAACTAGTTCTTTAATAAATCATTCATCGACTTGGTTCTCAGTTTAATCGCATTCGATTCATTCACATTGGATTTTACTAACATTCATTCATATTCAATTAGTTCACATTCACTAATTCATATTCAAGTCAGTTTGCTTTCAATTCAAATCAAATTTGGTTCTATTTAAATTTACTTATCTTTCAATTTGAATTCAATTTACATAGCTTCCAATTTCCATTAATACAATTTCATTAACACTTAATGAATTTCCATACGATCAACTAGCAACCAATGCACATTCAATTTAACCAAATTTATTTACTTTGCTTACATTCAATTTGGTTCAACACACTTAATTTCAATTGGTTTATATTCCAATTCAGATTAAATTTTTTATACTCACCATATTCACAAATTCACTTTTACAGTTAAAGTTGAATTTCCTTTCTATAACTCAAATTCATATTCATTCTTCACTTTCTCAATTCATTTTGATATCAAATTCAATTTGATTCAATATTACTTAAGCTATATTTCATTTTATCTCCACTTGCATTTATTTTCACTATACAGCTTAAGTTCGGCTCTAATTTATTTGAAATTCTATTTTATTTAACTTTCCTAAAGTCAAATTCATATCACATTTCAAAATTCAGATTTTGTTTTACTTAACAAAACTGTTCAACCATTTAAAAACTGGTTTTACTTAAACTTTCTCATTTTATAAGTTAAACAACTTATAATTTAAACTTCCAAATTCATATTATATAATCACTTATCTTTCAAGTTTAACTTTCCATCTCAATAATTTATCTAATCCAGTTCAATTTATTTAACTTCCTTTAGTTAAATTTCAAATCATATATTTATTAATACTAACTCAATTCAATTTAACTTTTCTTAAGTTAAAAATCTTTATTTTCAAAAACAATTTTATACTTCTTTGGATTTGAAAAAACGTTTCCTTTTTACAGTGTTTCTAGTAACTATTCATATTAAACATCATAAACTAAGCTTTGTGTAAACCAAAGCTCTGATACCACCCTGTAACATTCCCCCTTTTGACCGCCTCCAGTCGGTAATTAAACCAACTAGAAACGTTCAAAAAGACGAATTGTTATTTAGTATATAACGTTTAAACAGAATCAGCCACAGAAACACAGAATAATAACAATGAATTAAAACAAATGAATCTTTATTTCATTACTATAAATCTTTTTATATACATCAGAGTTTATACAATTTAATACTGATACAGCGGAATCTCTTAAAATACAATTTTCTGAAAATTAAAGTGATTCTTTACTCTCTCTCTAACTTCGCTGCTCGAAAATCTTCAAGCTGTAGAATACTCGGTCTGACCCGAGTATTATATTCAAAAGAAAATAATACACAGGTCAGTCTAATTCAAACCAGTTTATTAGTGCATAGAGGCAATAATAATTTAAATAGACGACAGTCACAATAATTCTCGTCTATCCGACTCTTTAAACAAAGAAACCGGATAACGAAAATTTTAACACTAAACAGTGTTAAACAATAAATCAGCAGATTTAAATCATCAACAGAGATAGATGAACAATTTATCAAATTGACTAAATCAATTTAAAACAATTGAAGTTGTCACTTTAAAACCATCAGAGTTCGATTGGCTGCCGTACACGCACGCGTGTACGGCCTCGCCAGTACGGCAAAAAAAATCAATGCATCACGACGCAAAGAAACATCAATTCAAACTGTCGATTTCTTGGTGGCTGCAGCGCACACTAACGTGCACGGCCTCGCCACAATAAAATCATCACAATACCAACTGTAAATCAGCAAAAGGTCAAATCCGAGTGCTTAGGCTGGATTCAACTCAATGTACAAATCAATGTACAAAACTCAATACCCCAATGTCCAGACCAAATATTATCAATATGGTCGAACAAAAATTCCAAATCAATGCATCAATGCAATGTAAAACTACAACAGCCAAAACTGCATATAAAACGTAACTGCAGTCATAAATGAATACAAGGGCAAACTGCAACAAAACTGCAGCCACCACAAAGATCACAAAGGCGAGACTACAACCCAAAACATAACTCATAAAGAACGAGTATGCAAGTGGAGACAACAATGGTGCCAGCAGTCGCAAACACGTTCAGGGACATCAGAGTGACCAAAGTCACAGCCGTAATTTATCAAAAAGCCCCACGAAAATAATCAAGCAGCAAGAAGAAAATCAAAATGCCAGAGATAGTTTCATAACGGCTGTACCATCGAACTAAGACAGAAGTGCAAAATTCACAATGAGCAAATCAAAATGTCAAGTGACCGAAGTCAAATACAAATATCAGTTTTGAACAAGACTTAAATAACAGAGTCAAAGCACATAGGGTCAAACACCCACCAGGTAAAAGAATGCCAATATGATGAAGTCAGTGCCAACCATAATGACAGCAACTCGATCATCTCACGAATTATTAAATGCAAACAGCAGTGAAAAGTCCTACACAAACCAACCAAAAATTCTTCATTTTTGTTTTAAAAACCATCGATTAAAGTATAGATTCAATAAATATTCTTGAACTCGTAATTTACAACAATTTATTTTTGTCGAATATCAATTTGAAACCTGTAACCAAGTTTACAATGGAAATATAATTTACTGTATGTTCAAACAACTTTGGAAAAATATTATTTGAGATTAACATCTTGGTTGTTTGAAAAAAAACAAATCTTTGTAATGATTAATCAGTAAAAGGATATTAGTTTGAACAAATATAAACCCTATATTCATTGGCAGAGAACACAACAACATCCAACATTACATACAGACTGAAGTAAATTCAAAACAATTATAGATGAGATTTTAACTGTTTCCGAATGAATTTAAAACTGTTCCAAAAATTTAAATTTACTCACTTGGATAACTTGATGAACAGAGATGCTTCAAAATTTACAGACAAGCACTCAGAAACTCACATATAACATTTATGCAGATCAAACATCAACACAGTAATTCATAAGCAAAAGGTTTTACTCAATGAAAATTACTTCAAACAAATTTATACCATATCCTCATCCTTATAACATGATTTTTCAATCATTTACAGCAATTAATTATGACCCGAGCTATCCAATTAATTATAACATGATATATGAAATTCCATTAATAACCGAATACAGCAATTACTGATATCAAATCCAAACAACATTGTGAAAAATCGGGAATATGTAACACAGTAAGTTCAAACATATTCAAAACATATTTTTTTTTCTTTTTTTTCTTTTCTTTTTTTTTCTTTGTTTTAGATCCAAACAACATTGAAATAAAGTCGAACGACCAAAGCACAGATCAGACGAACGAAGAATTAGGGTTGCGAACCCTATATAAACACCAAACTTCACGAGAATATATGAATTCGAACAAAATTCATATAACAAAATTGGACAATCAGAGAGTCGAACTACAAAAATTGAAACCACAATAACCATGAAACAGAAACGAACGAAAATCACAGAGTTTCAAACTCTAAACAAATTCAAAGCAAGAATTAGATGTGAGTAATTTGAAATTACTCACCGATGATCGAAGCGGGTAGGAGCAGCCGCGATTAAAGAGGAAGATGGAGACGAGCGAACGAAAGCCCAAATTTTCAGATCGAAGCCGCCGCATCGCAAGCCAGAGAATCGAACGAGATCGTCGAAAGCCCTAATTTTTTTTTTCCTCGTCGCCATTTTTATTTCCTTTTTTTTTCCCTTTTGTTTTCTGATTGAAGAGAAGGGGGAGGGGGTGCGACGGGTTTAACAGGAGAAAGATCGTGGAGGGTATGGGTTTAAACGTGAATAAGGGTATGGGCTTAGGCATGAGCTGGTTATGGTGTTTTTTTTTTTTTTCTTTTTTTCTTTTTTAAAAATCTAATTTTGTTTTTGTTTAATTTTGTTGTTAAAATCTAAACTATATATATATATATTCATTCGTACAAATAAAAATTTAAATAAAAGAATTTCAATCGATTTACAAATTCCAACTAAAATTTAACAACCAAATTTATATTGCCAATTGACGAAAATTTTACTGTTATAAAAATTCCAATAACAAAAAGAAATTTAACTGTCAACTTAAATCATTTACTGATGATTATAATTTTGGGCAAAAATCCAGGTTGTTACAGAAATTCAAATTGAATTCAATTTAATTTTATACGCGTTTATACGTCGTATATTCACAAAACAATTTCGATAAATACGAAAATTGAAATCCAGTAATAATTCAATATTACGGACCCAATGAAATTGGTTTCGTCAAATTCCGAGACTGTGCCTCGGAAGGCTATTTTTAAATTCGATTTCAAACGATACAATTTCAAAACTGAACAAATCGCTTTCAAATTCAATTCTGAAACTTCTATTATCTTCAGTATTATCAATATGAATTTCTAAGCCTTTAAATTATTTTTAACCGGCTTAATATTGAAGATTCAAATTTTATTCAACTTTCAATAGATTAAATTCAAAAATTAAATTGCCAATTCATTCTGATAATTTGAAATTTAAGTCAAATCATCGTTCAAATATTTAAAATTAATTAAATATTCTCAAATTAAATTGTTCAAAATTCAGGGTCGTTACAACAATGGTTAAAACATAGTATTTCAAAACATTATGATGATATGCAAAACAAATAAATCAAATCTGGATTACCCATCCCCATTCATTCTGACTATCTGTCTCAATTATAGTTTTAAGGGTCACTATTAACCTATTAATTGTTTATGGACTATCTGTCTGATTTCATAGTTTTCATGGGATCACTAAGAACCTATTGGTAATTCCAATATCTTTTCCCTTATCCTAGTTTTCATAGGCTGACTAGGAACCTATTGACTATCTGTTAATATCTTAATCTGGATATAGTTTTCATGGGCTGACAATAAACCTATTGGCCCTTGCCAATATCAAATCATAGTTTTCATGGGCTGAATATGAACTTATTGGCCCTTGCCAATATCTTTAATTTAGATTTTTAACATTTCTTAAATTATATTCACTACTGGTCAACCTAGCTGGTTATTCTGCCCTTCCCCAAAATACTGTTATAGGTTAATAACAATGTGAATAAGCATATGAAGAAGTATTCATAACAACAAATAATACCATCACCTGAGGTTTATCGTCGTCCTTATATATATATATATATATATATATCCTGGTTAAATCCTTTAACCTTTATAATCAATGAAAACTTCTTCATTTCAAAACCCTTTGTTTACTTATGCCATGGTTATTCCTTTAAATTGAGATTGGGTTTATGTTTTGAAATCTTAAATCATCTCTTTTGAAACCTCTGGATGACTTCCATCGAAAGCATAAATTTCTTTTCAAAACATAATAAACATACCTTTCGATGGTATCAAAACGTTCTTTAAAACATAGCTTCGAAATAAATAAAAGTACCCTTTCGAAATCATTGGGTTTACTCTTTAAAAACATCCTTTGGGTCAAAATGGTTATATATGAAAGTATATCTTTCGAAACCAATTATAAAATTATTTTGGGAAAAAGGCTGATGGTGTCGGAATCATCTAGTCGAAAGCAACAACTTTTTAAATTAAAACATCAAAGGATAGAGTTGAAACCCTTAACCCCTTTCGAAAGCATTTCGGAAGCGGCTTAACTTAGGTTAAAATAGAGATAACCTTTCGAAGGCATTGTTGTCTTCAATACACTCGGAAGGAAAATAGCGGCTGTGTTTCAACTAGGTTAGAACGAACCTTTCAAAAGCTCTTATTTAAAGAAAAAGGTACCCCTTCGAAAGCTAATACTTTAACATAATAAAGTAACCTTCCCCAAAAGCTATTTGTATAAACCTTTTTGAAAGCATATGTTTCGACTATGTTGAAAGCTTTAAATAAAACAAAGCAAGAACTTAGCTTTTGGAAACTGAATATGGTTTCGACCCTAATGAAAGCATTACTTTTGACACCCTACCTTCCGCTACTCTCCAATTCATTTCGTACCAATTCCATTGATACCATGTGCATTAGTTTCGAGTATGTGGGTTTCTACTAGGATGGTTTCAACTGAGATGGAGCGGAGGTAAAGGAGCCAAAAGGTACTTCCGAAATAGGAGGAATTTCCTTTTTTTCTTAAAACGCTGATTTATAGCTAAATATGGCCATTACTTTATAACTAACCTGCCTGTTGTAATTCCTTGATTGGTTACTTTAAAAAATTTCAAATGCTTTACCATTAAAGTGCCGCATTTATCAAATATAATTCTAAATAAATTTAAATGGTTAAGCCCTTCCATTTACAAAACCAGTATTTGCAAATAGGTCATTCTCTTGAAATAATTCATTTACCTTAGTAAATCAATTGGGAAAAATCCCTAAAAATCACAGAAATTCAATTTTATCATGTAATCAAACATATTAAAATTTCAGACCCAATTTCTTCCTGAAATACTCGAAATGAATTTTAAACTCAACTATATCAAATTTTCCTTTAGAAATTCATAATAAATTTTCTATAGCTCCGAAAATTCTGAAAAATAAAACCCATCTCCAAAATCATGTTTTACTTAACATAAGATTTTTCCATGGCATTCTAAAATCATAGAGTCTTGGTTTTACATCAAAACCATGCCAATTCACATGTGAATGAATTAAAATAAATCAAACATAATATGGTTCAAGCATATCATCTTCCATGTCATCATAAAAACGAATTTAATCATAAATCTGAAAACATATAATCATAGAATAAAATAGAGATGGTATGAAATTATTATTCACCTTAGGTATGATAAGGAATTTGAGATTTATTGTTGATTAATCATTCCTAGCTTTGATCCTTAGCTTTAGATTGTAATCTTCCTCTTTGATAATGGCCGGCTCCTTAGGGTTTTTGCATTTATTTTTGTTTTGAGAAAAATGAACGTGAATAGACAAGAATGAGAAGTGTATAGCCGTGTATAATGAAGTGGCTATTTTACTAATATGCCCATTTACTTTGTTAATAAGCATGACCCTGTATATGGTTTATTCAAATCTCAATCCCCTTATCATCATTATTCTATTTAGTTTATCTAATTAAATTTCCTAGATGTTATCAAAAATTAGGGATGTTACAGGCTCCCCCCTTAAAGAATTTCATCCTCGAAATTCAGTAAGGATTAAATACTAAACATAGCAATCATCTGTAACAACTCCTAACAACCATACTAGCCCAACTGACTAGAAACTATCTATATAAATCTAATATAGACATACCCTCAAAGCAGATCAAGATAAGTATCTCTGATCATGTCCTCTGTCTTCCAAATACAGTCCTTCTCGTTGTCGCTCCACTGAACTTTCACCAACCTGACTGTCTTGTTCCTTAATCTTTTCTTATCTCTAGCTACAACCCGAACTGGTTATCTAACATTGGTCAAATTAGGCTCTATTACTAAGTCTTCCAACCTGTCGGAGGGATAGTAGTCTCTGGATCATGCACATACTTGCGGAGATGAGACGCATGAAATACATTATGGACACCTGCCATACTGCTCGGCAACTCTACTCTGTATGCGAGCTTTCCAATCCTCTCTACAATCTGGAATGGCCCTACATATCTTAGGGCTAACTTACCTGAATTTCCAAATCGTACCACACCCTGCATTTGTGATACCTTAATGAAAACCTTATCCCCAACTGAGAATTGTAGGTCCTTAGGCCTCTTATCTGCGTAACTCTTCTATCTTGATTGAGCTTCCTTCATCCTTCCTTGGATTAACTCAATCTTCTCTGACGCCTCTCTGACCAAATCTGGACCTAAGACTAGTCTGTCTCCAGTCTCCAACCAACATGCTGGTGATTTGCATGGTCTTCCATACAAAGCTTCAAAAGGCGCCATTCCTATACTAGTCTGATAACTATTATTATAGGAAAACTCAACCAAATGTAGGTGATCCTCCCAAGATCCACCAAAGTCCAATACACAAGTCCTCAGTATATCCTTGAGTACTTTGTTGACTCTCTCTGTCTGCCCATCTGTCTGAAGGTGATACACAGTACTCATATTAAGATTGGTACCCATCACTTCCTTTAGACTCTTCCAGAATTCACTAGTGAACAAAGCATCTATGTCACTAACTATACTACTAGGAACTCCATGCAGTCTAACTTTGTTCTTCAGGAACAACTTAGCTAAAGCAGGCATCATCCTGGTTGACCTAACTGGAATTAAATGGGCACTCTTGGTCAATCTGTCCACTATAACCCATATACTTTCATTACCCATATTTGTCCTTTGGCAACCCATCTATAAAATGACATAGATATCGAATCCCACTTCCAAACTGGAATCTCTAAAGGCTGAAGCAACCCACTTGGCTTCTGATGTTCAGCTTGCACTTGTTGACAGTTTGCACACTGCCTAACCCACAAGCCAACATCCCTCTTTATGCCTTCCCAATAGAAGCTCCTTTTCATATCCTGATACATCTTGGCCCCTCCTGAATGAATCGTAAACTTGGACCGATAACATTCTCCAAGAACTTCTTTCCTCAAATCAACAATATTTAGAACACACAATCATCCCTTCATTCTCAACCATCCTCTCTGGTCAAGGCTAAAATCCTTTAGATCATCAATTTTAGTTCCAACCTCAAGCCTTCTGATTCTCTTAGCTAACACTGGATCCTCCTTCTGCTTAGAAGATATTTTATCAATCAATACTGGTCGAACTTCTAAACAAGACAACCTGGCGGAACTCTGACTAGAACCAGCAGTAGATCTTAACTTCACATCACAACTGACTAAAGCTTCTAAATCTTTCCTCTCTGGCAACATAGCTAACACCACATTCTGTTGTTTTCTGCTAAGAGCATCTGCTACCTTATTACCTTTTCCTGGTGTATACTCTATACCAAAATCATATGCAGCCAAAAACTCCAGCCATCCCTGCTACCTCATATTCAACTCCTTTTGAGAGAATAAATACCGTAAAGACTTATGATCGATATAAAGCTCAAACCTCTCCCGTAGGAGATAATGTCTCCATATCTTCAATGCGAAGATCACTACCGCCAACTTCATATCATGAGTAGGGTATCTAACTTCATGCGGTCTAAGCTGTCTGGATGCGTAGGCAATAACTTTACCATTCTGCATCAACACTGCTCCTAATCCAGTTCCACATACATCAGTATACACCACCAATCCTTGACTTCCGTCTGGAACTACTAACACGGGTGCATTGGTCAACAAATGCTTTAACTTAAGGAATGCTTCCTCACATTTGTCGGACCAAACAAATTTCACCTCCTTCCTGGTTAGCTTAGTTAAGGGTGCTGCTATCCGCGATAAATTCTTAATGAATCTCCGGTAGTAGCCAGCAAGTCCAAGAAAACTCCTGATTTCAGTCACCGTCTCTGGTCGCTTCCAATTATTTATGGCTACGATCTTATCTGGATCGACTGACAATCCTTTCTCTGAAACCATGTGGTTAAGAAATTTAACCTCTTTCTTCCAGAAATGACACTTGGTAAACATCGCCTTTAGCTGATTCTGCCTCAGCGTCTTATGTACCACTCTTAAATGAACTTCATGCTCTCTCTCATCCTTAGAGTAGACTAGAATGTCATCTATAAACACCAGCACAAACCTATCCAAATACTCTCATAAAACTCGGCTCATCAAATCCACAAAGAAAGCAGGTGCATTCGTTAATCCAAATGGCATCACCAACCACTCATATGAACCATACCTAGTTCGAAATGCTGTCAAAGGAATACTGTCCTCTGCCACTCTTTACTGATGGAAACATGTCGCCAAATCTAACTAGGAAAACACTTTGGCTCCACTCAACTGATCAAACAAATCATCTATTCTGGGCAAAGGATACTTATTCTTAATTGTCCTTTCGTTTAACTTACGATAGTCGATGCCCATCCTTAACTACCCATCCAGTTTCTTTACAAACACCGTGCCCGCTCCATAAGGCGAACTACTTGGTCTAGTAAAACTCCTTCCTTCTAGATCCATTAGCTGCACCTTCAATTCCTTCACCTCAGTCGGTGTCATCCTACTAGGTGGTCTACTTACAGTTTCGGCTCCAGGCACAAGATCTATTCTAAACTCAACAGCTCTTTTCGGTGGTAGTCCAGTGACTGGCTCAAAGACGTCTGCAAATTCTCTTGCTACCCAAACCTGACTTAACTCATTTCCTACCTCCATAGCATTAAGTACAGCACTAACATTTCGGTCAGTATTCTCTACCGAGAATATCACTCGGTTATGACTATCAGGGTGTCTCAGTGATATTTCCCTATCCTGGTAAAATATTCTAGCCTCATACCTACCCAACCAATCCATATCCAAAATGATTCTGATATCTATGAAATCAATAACATACGAATTACAGGTAAACTTATGACCTAACAAGTCAAGTTCTAACTGGTCACATCTTAAACCTAGAGTTGCATACCCTCCTATTAGATTCGCAACCCTTAAGGAAGTAACAAGGTAGGTGGGTTCTAAACATAATCTATCAACTAAACACTGAGATATAAATGAATGTGATGCACCGGTATCAAAAAATACCCTAACTAGTACACTCTGAATCAAAAATATACCTTCCATCACAGTCTATCCTTTATCAGCTGCAGTAGGCCTAGTTGGTCCTATAGCAAAAACTTTTCCTTTGTTCTCCCTAACTGGCTCTGGACACTGATTCTTGTAATGCCCAACTTGATCGCAGTTGAAACACTTCACATTCTTCTTGGTTGCAGCTTTCTTCCCATTTCCTGACCGACACTCATTCGTAAAGTGACACTTCTTGTCACACTTGTAGTAGACTATCTTAGCCTTTGACTTTTTAGCAGTATCTCCTTTTTGGGCATCCTTCTTTTTAAAGAACTTCCTCTTCTTCCCTTGGGAACTATGAGTTTCCACTGGCTTCTCTTTAGCAAACTCAGCAAGTAACTCCTCATAGCGAATGGCTATCTCCACCACTATATTACAAGGATTACGGACATGTGTCATGGTCATTCTAGCAAGCTCGAGCCTCAATCTTCGAATGAACCTCTTATTCCTTTTGATGTCAGTATCTATAGTAGCATGTCCATATCGAGACAGCTCTTCAAACTTAGTAGCGTACTTGAGTACTGACATCTCTCCCCGAACTAGATCCACAAACGTCCTCGTTAGTTCTAACTTAGCAAACTCAGATACAAACTTCTGCTCCAACCTCGTTTTAAAATCATCCCAAGTTAACTGCTCTTCCAGAAATCCGGCAGTGACACTATTCCACCAATGTAGTGCTGACCCCTGCAACTGTCTAGAGGTCAACCTCCTCTTTTGCCCATCATTCAGACCCAAATCGGTAAATATACGCTCACAATGCAACAGCCAATTCTGAACCTCTATGGCACTCTCCATTCCCAAGAATGGCTTTCTACTCTCCACGCAAACTGGTGTAATCTCTACTTAGCAAAGCATAATTATTCCCAACTGGAGCTATAGGATTAGCTACTCCTACATTTCCAGCAACACCAGCAGTAGCTGCTGCTTGCATCAAACCACAAAGAATGGATACATCGCCCCCATATCTACTGGTGGATTTCCAGCACCCACTTTGGCATCAATGTTTTGATTACTAGCATTAGTCGGTCGACCCGGGTTCCTCCTTATAGTGGGTCGAGCATTTCCATTAGTTGTGGTGCTTCCTCCACCGAGATTTCCTCTTATGTTTCCTGCTTCCATATCTCCTTTCTCGCAAATCTGCATACGAGCCTTAGTAAGATACAAAAGAACGGTCTAAGAGAGCAGGGAATACGTACTTATATATAACTATATATATCAAATACAAGTACATTATTATAGCATTAACCCAAGCCCCAATATTATTATCTGATTCATTGGATTATGTAAAAATATTTTAGGTTTAAGTCTCTTTTAAAGTTTCATAAACCTATGCTCTAATACCAACTTGTAAGATCCCCCTACTTGGAGGCCCAAAACTAACGGCTACGGTTGCTGCAGTCATCTATAGTTATTAATCCTCGGTGACCAAATACAGCGATATTAGATACATTGATACACAAAAACACAAGAATATGGAAAAAAATTGAACAGCAAACAAATTTCACATCCATTTCAAAATATTCCAAATTGATTACATAATCCCAGTTCACAGACCACGTTCGGATAACATATAATTATTACAAAATACGTCAAGAGAGACATATGAAGATGCCCCTTGGTTGATCAGAGTATATAATAAGGCAATAAAACAAAATTTCCTTTACAATCAAAACACACAGCGGAAATAAAAGAACTCTAATAACAAGCTTTCCTCTTGCACGTCCTCGACAGCTTTATTCGTCTAAAAGAACACCTGAAAACCTTAACTCTCAACCTACACAAAGTCAATTGAGTACCCGAGAGTTTAAAGGGGAAACAAAACTTCGAGTCAGACATAAAGCCTGGTATGAATAATAATTTACCATCTCAAACCATTTAGATATTTAGTAAGCCCACGACGCTTAGTGGAACGGGTTTTCCCCTCACTAGTATCCTAAAACATTTATAAATCCATATACTGTGCTCCTACATCCACAATGGTTAAAACATAGTATTTCAAAACATTATGATGATATGCAAAACAAATAAATCAAATCTGGATTACCCATCCCCATTCATTCTGAATATCTGTCTCAATTATAATTTTAAGGGTCACTATTAACCTGTTAATTGTTTATGGACTATCTGTCTGATTTCATAGTTTTCATGGGATCACTAAGAACCTATTGGTAACTCCAATATCTTTTCTCTTATCCTAGTTTTCATGCGCTGACTAGGAACCTATTGACTATCTGTCAATATCTTAATCCGGATATAGTTTTCATGGGCTGACTATAAACCTATTGGCCCCAGCCAATATCAAATCATAGTTTTCATGGGCTGACTATAAACCTATTGGCCCCTGCCAATATCCAATCATAGTTTTCATGGGCTGACTATAAACCTATTGGCCCCTGCCTATATCCAATCATAGTTTTCATTGGCTGACTATGAACCTATTGGCCCCTGCTAATATCTTTAATTTAGATTTTTAACATTTCTTAAATTATATTTACTACGGGGTCAACCTAGTTGGTTATTCTACCCTTCCCCAAAATACTGTTATGGGTTAATAACAATGTGAATAAGCACATGAAGAAGTATTCATAACAACAAATAATACCATCACCTGATGTTTATCATCTTCCTTACATATATATATATATATATATATATATATATATATCCTAGTTAAACCCTTTAACCTTTATAATCAATGAAAACTTATTCATTTCAAAACCTTTTGTTTACTTATGCCATGGTTATTCCTTTAAATTAAGATTAGGTTTATGTTTTGAAATCTTAAAACATCTCTTTCGAAACCTTTGGATGACTTCTGCCGAAAGCATAAACTTCTTTTCAAAACATAATAAACATACCTTTCGATGGTATCAAAACGTTCTTTAAAACATAGCTTCGAAACAAATAAAAGTACCCTTTCGAAAGCATTGGGTTTACTCTTTAAAAACATCCTTTGAGTCAAAATGGTTATATATGAAAGTATCTCTTTCGAAACCAATTATAAAATTGTTTTAGGGAAAAAGTCGATGGTGTCGGAATCATCTAGTCGAAAGCAACAACTTTTTTAATTAAAACATCGAAGGGTAGAGTCGAAACCCCTTTCGACTCCATTGCCTTCGAACCCCTTAACCACTTTGGAAAGAATTTAGGAAGTGGCTTAACTTAGGTTAAAACAGAGATAACCTTTAGAAGGCATTGATGGCTTCAATACATCGGAAGGAAAATAGCAGCTAGGCTTCGACTAGGTTGGAACCAATCCTTTTGAAAGCTGTTATTTAAAGAAAATTTGCCCCTTCGAAAGCTAATACTTTAACATAATAAAGTAACCTTCCCCAAAAGTTATTTGTATAAACCTTTTCGAAAGCATATGTTTGGACTGTGTCGAAAGCTTTAAATAAAACAAAGCAAGAACTTAGCTTTTGGAAACTGAATATGGTTTTGACCTTAACGAAAGCATTACTTTCGACACCCTACCTTCCGCTACTCTCCAATTCCTTCGTACCAATTCCATTGATACCATGTGCATTGGTTTCGACTATGTAGGCTTCGACTGGGATGGTTTCGACTGAGATGGAGCGGAGGTAAAGGAGCTGAAAGGTACTTCTGAAATAGGCGGAATTTCCTTTTTTCTAAAAACGCTGATTTATAGCTAAATATGGCCATTACTTTATAACTAACATGCTTGTTGTAATTCCTTGATTGGTTAAAACTTTTCAAATGCTTTACCATTAAACTGCCGCATTTATCAAATATAATTCTAAATAAATTTAAACGGTTAAGCCCTTCCATTTACAAAACCAGTATTTGCAGATAAGTCCTTCTCTTGAAATAATTTATTTCCCCTAGTAAATCAATTGGGAAAAATCCCCAAAAATCACAAAAATTCAATTTTATCATGAAATCAAAGATATTAAAATTTCAGACCCAATTTCTTCCTGAAATACTCGAAATGAATTTTAAACCCAACTATATAATATTTTCCTTTAGAAATTCATAATAAATTTTCTTTAGCTCAGAAAATTCAGAAAAATAAAATCCATCTCCAAAATCATGTTTTACTTAACATAAAAAATTTCCATGGCATTCTAAAATCATAGACTCGGTTTTACATCAAAACTATGCAAATTCATATGTGAATGAGTTAAAATAAATCAAACATAATATAGTACAAGCATATCATCATCCATGTCATCATAAAATCGAATTTAATCATAAATCCAAAAAATTATAATCATAGAATAAAATAGAGATGGTATGAAATTATTATTCACCTTAGGTATGATAAGGAATTTGAGATTTGTTGTTGATTAATCCTTCCTAGCTTTGATCCTTAGCTTTAGATTGTAATCTTCCTCTTTGATAATGGCCGGCTCCTTAGGGTTTTTGCGTTTATTTTTGTTTTTATAAAAATGAACGTGAATAGACAAGAATGAGAAGTGTGTAGCCGTGTATAATGAAGTGGCTATTTTACTACTATGCCCATTTACTTTGTTAATAAGTACACGGCCCTATATATGGTTTATTCAAATCTCAATCCCTTTATCATTATTATTCTATTTAATTTATCTAATTAAATTTCCTAGATAATGTTATCAAAAATTAGGGATGTTACACTCGCATTCTAACCAAATTTAATGACTATGTCACATTATGTAACACCCTGTAATTTTAATGTTAATAAATCTAAAATAATAAGTACTAATGCGGAAACTAGAATTTTTGCAAACTTTATAATTTTGCTAAGAGACTTATACCGTTGGGTTTGTGGTGATTTTCTTATCAATTTTCATATATAAGCTTTTTGATTGGAGTTCAAACGAAAAAGTTATTAACGTTTGAAGTTTTTGAATCAGAAATAATTATATACGCAATTATGGTAACAAAAATAAATTAAACATTAATTTATAACAATAGTGGAAATTAAACAATAAAGTTAAATTAATTCTCAGGGAATATATAAAGTGGAAAGAAATTAGCGAGATCTATTAAATAAGAAATTAAATTAAAATCAATACGCTAATTAATTAATGCATTAAACAAAGCAACAGGTCTACCTATGATATATCCTAGTCAACCGGTAGTGGTCGACCATAGGCTATAAGCAGTCAATCGGTGCTGGTGTTAAATCGTGGATTTTATATTACAGATGAACGAACATAATGCATTTTGATATTTTAATTGTGTGCTAAGAAATTAAGGGACGTTTAGAATTAAATTAAAAGATTCTCTAGATAAATCTAATGCTCCATGTTAACTCCAAACCACTATAAATACAAGCCTAGTTCATACTTCTTTTCTCATATTTTATAGGTCACAGAGCAGAGCTTTGCTATTCTCTTTTCTCCACAATTTCTTGAATTCTACAAGTAGTAAAATATTGTATTATGTATATATATAAGTGGAGAAAAGAGGAAAATAAAAGAAGAGAAGAGTAGAAGTAATTTAGAATGCGAACAAAGGTAAATTCATAAATCAGAAACTTTAATCTAAAATTTATTAAATCCTTCCCCAAGATCTGTAGTTTTAATACACACACCATTTTTATTATATTCGATTTGAAGTAAGAGGGAGTCAAATAAAAATGGAATGGATCCAATTCTAGAAAGATTGGAAAGCTAAAGCAAGGTCGGTGGGAAATTACATGTTTTGTAATAAGATTATATTTATATCGTTGAAATCTGTTTCGCCTGTATTTAATCGCTTTGGATATTTTCCTGTAAATGCAACATGAATTGATATAAATTTCGGTTTGGAATTTTTAATTGAATATGTTTATTGATTAGAATAATAAATAGCGAATTTGATTATAACTTGCATTTGCGTAATGATAATGGAATAGATTCAATGAGATTGATTATGGAATAGATTTAATTAAAATTGGAAAACTTGCCTACATATTCTATACCATTAATTTTTCATATTTATGAATTTATTGTGACATGATAATAATTAATTGGTATTTGAACAAAGAATAAGAATGTAAAATAAAGAAATTTTATTAAGATTTTAGGGGTTTAAGTGATATTTTAATTCATTGGAATTTGGAGTGTTGCAAGTAGATTTCTATGTATTATCAAGTTTATATAAATAAAGCGCGATGTTTGAAATGATAAGGAATACACCTAAAAAGAAAGAGATGTACAAAATAGGGATATTTACCGATCTACTTCAAATAATTAAAAGATAGTTCCTTGTAATTACAAACACCACACAAATCTTCCTTTTTGGATAAGATGTGGAAATTTACGGTGTTAACATTCTAATGATAGAAATGTATTTCTAATACATTAAGAATAGGAAGATATGAATGTGATAAGAATATCCTTAGAAGATAAAATGCGAAATACCAAGAAAAATGGAAAGTGAATAAAAAGGAAATTCGAAGGATAGGTAAGAAGAAATAAAAATGAAAAAATGGAATAGAGATATAAAATAGGAAAACAGACAAAAAGAATGGATGATGATAGTATGAACATGATAAGGGGAAAATGGTAAATAAACTTAAAGTAAGAAAAGGATAAACACATAATGAAATAATGACCTAAGATAACGAGTAAACTATAGAGGCAAGGTAATTAAGCAAGCCTGAATGAATACAAACACACATTGCCTCAAGTATGCGTTTATGATGGATGTGAACTATAACGTAAAATATAATTAAATCAATAATATGACATTTGGTCATTGTAGTAGATTAGAATGCGAAGTCGGTAGTGTTACATAATAGAGTCTACCCACCACGAGGGGCTACTAGCAATTGTGTATCATTATGCTGTTGTAAGACATAGTATAGATAAAGGAATACCCCAAATAGATAGAGTGGTATGCTTCAAATATGGTTTTTAGGGGGGTATTGCCTTGATTGCATTAGGCAATCTAAATTGGATGCTGAGAGGGATCGGGCATTCTGTAGCAACTTTAGGTACCAAAATTACGGTATAATATTTTGAAAAGCTATCAGGAGTAGGGATGCATGGGGCGATAATGTTATCAGTCCTTAGCGGCAAAGGGGAAAGATAGGGTTACACCCAACTAGCCTTCATCTCCTACTTGGGTAGACCAAGTTGGGTTATGCACCGACATAGTTGTTTGCTAGTTTGTTTGTTAGGGCAAGGCCGGCTAACCCAAAGAGAGTATTTTCAAAATGACTGGGGTGGTCTGTGGAACCGAGTCTACAATAGGAAGAAAACAAAATAGTAAATCCCCAAAGCTATATAGGATATGATATAATATTTTGAAAAGCAATTATTCGGCACTATATGAGTCCCTCAAGTTATACGATGATTAGATCATGACACGACGGGGGTGGAAAATCCTGATAGGATGCTGATAGAGAGATACTACGAGGGATAATATCTAGGTCCATTGGGGGACTGTGCTACTTATATATATATATATATATGTATATATGTATGTATGTATGTATGTATGTATGTATGTGTATGTATGTATATAGCTGTAATTCTATAGAGGGTGGATGGGAATGTTTCGTATGCGAACGTGGAGTCGAGTTGACTAATTATAATGTAAACATACATAACATAAGATAGAGAACAATTGGCATAAAATAGTGTTATGTAAATAGTGTATAGTTTACCAGTTATCAGAACGTTGTTCTGACCTCCTCCACATTACGACCTACAAGTTATTTTGAAGGGTAGGTTCTAGTGCTTGGCGTGTTCGTGCGGACAAAGACACTTGACTTTGGAAGTACCGGATCTTGGTCGGTTGTTATATGACTTATTATAGTTTGTTATTCCGCTATAAGCTATATCGTTAGTGCTCTGATATGCATTCTTTTGTTTTAATTACAGAATACTAAACCAATGATCCGTACTTTGGTGGATTTAGGTTTTCATTTCAGCGTAAATTCAGGCCCACTAGGGTAATGGTTATTGCATTTGGTATCTAAGCTTAGGTTAGTCGATCTTGAAAAATTAGGAAATGTTGAGTGAGCATATTATATTTTACCTACAACTATAAATACATTATAAGCCAAATCCTTAGAATTACAACTATAGAGTTGTTGAATATGGAAGGTCCATGAAGCTAGATAATACATGACTCCCTAGATGGCTCTAATGACCCAATGGTTGTAGATCCTCGTATGATTACCGATGGACGATGTATAGTAGGTCCAGATAAGGTGAAAATACGAATCTGTATATTGTAGGTATCCGGAAGAAGGTGGTTTCCAAAAGGAAGGTGTAAAGTAGTCACTCCAAATTAATAGCCGAATTCCTAATATTGGAAAGAAGATAAGTTAGCTAGTTGAAGAGCAGAAGTTCTAGAGAAAGAAAAAATAGAACTCCACTTTAAGTCCAACCCAATAGAAAATAGTCTTTAAGTTTAGAAAAATATATAAGTAATATATTTGAAAAAGTAAGCGAATATTGGATTTTAAAATGCATATATAAATATAAAGTTTTAGTAGAAATTAAAATTTGGTAAAATCCAAAAAGTTAAGTAAATTTTGTAAAGAAAAACTATTTCATTTGAAAATAAAGTAGAGCAATATAGCTCGTGGGTTTTTATGTAATGAAAGTTTTTAAGTTGTAAAAATTTTTTAGGAGTGGACAATAGGAAGTGATACAAGTTTGGAATATGGGAAATATTGGGAATGAAGATTTAGAACTCCAAAACAAAGCTGTAGGCAAACGCAATACAATGGTGCAACTAAGAAGACAGTTAATTGAGAGAAAATCAATTGGAATTAGTGCAGCTGAGGTAGAGTAAAGTTGAATGGTAATAGCATTGTAAAAAGTAGAAACAATATTATGAATCAATATAAAATTAATGTCAATAACTAGAAATAATGTTAGCAAAATATATAATAGTAATCTAATTAGAAGCAACATAGAAAATCTAAGGAAAAACACATGAAAATGGACATTTTCCATTATTATTTCAAGTATCTTTTAAAAGTCCCCCTTACATGATGTTAGAGACTCCACCAAGGATTAGAAGTAGAAATAGTATGAGTGATAAGAAATATTGGAATGAGAGTTGTCCTTGTCTACTCTAGTTTTAGTTGTTAAAAAAATTATAAAAAGATGTTTTAAAAACATTGTATAGTATATTTCTGAAAAGAAACGATTTGCTATAACAATTAAGTGTTTAAAAGAAAACTTAATAAACGGTTTAAGTTAAAAATCCTAATTTTTAAGGAATAAAAGTTAAAGAGGTCTTTAAAAGAAAAGGTTAATTTGGAGAAAAAGGAAAGAAACTTTTAAAGATTTAAATTTGCTAACATTTTCTTTTAGATTTAATGAATAAACTAAGTTAACACACCAAGTATTTTGAACTCAATAAAAGTTTCTAAGTTGTACCTTTAAAGACAAAGGTTTTGGGATTAAGTATTTTAAAAATATGAAGTTTTTAATTTTTGAAAAAAATGGCGAAGACCAAACCAAATTTTTAATATGGAGTAGATAGGAATGAGCGCCTAGGTAAGCGGGGTGAAGGGTAAGGCTATGAAGAAGATAGCTATGATTACTCATGGAATAGTAATAAAGAACCCCCATAGAATGTAAAGAATAATGGTAAGTGTTTGCACCAAAAGTAGACACAAACACCCAATAGAGATTTTATAGAGAAATAAATAAAGAAAATCAAATGACAATAGAGGAAACAACAATTAACCAATAAAAAAGCAAAAACAAGAAAATAACAATTTTTAATGCTTCGGCATTGATAGCCTACGTCCACTTTGGAAAAATTATTTTATTGATGACTTTGAATTCTGAGTACAATAGTGATCGGATCAGAATCTGTAGTTACAATGGAGTACAAAGAAAACAACAGCGTAAAGACCCTTCAAATGAATAATGAAGCCTATATTTATAGGGAAGACAACCGAATATCTTACTGAAAAATCGCCAATGGAATCTCCAGATGCAGACGAGGTCATATGAGCGATCGCCAGACCCAAACCTTAAGCAATAGGGATCGGCCCCGATCCTTCTTGATCGCCACGTGGGGGCTCACGATCCCTCTGGTGGATCCCCCTTCATTTTAACTCCATGTCACCAAAATGCTTGCATATTTGACTTCTAGATTTTGAGATATCGCTCAATCTCCGTTGAGTTGACTGCTAAGTTGATATGATCTGATCCATTGCATAGAGGTAGGAATCGTACCCGGTCCCTTGCCTAGTTGAGACTATAATATATACTTAGAATGTTATGTAGGGTTCATCGCTTGGTTTCGCTTGATCGCTGCTTTATATTGTTGTCTATGCTTGATCTCTGGACCCCACGATCATCTCTCTGGGCTACTAGCTTTAATGATAGTCAAGTCTAACTTGTCCAATCAGTCTGAATATAGCTAGACCAAAAGGTCAGATAACACTTGCCCTACGAAGTACATCCTATTTCAGACATGACATGATTTGAATCAAAGCAAGTTAGAGTCGCCGGAAGAATTCCATTCAGTTTCCTAAATAGTCGTTATCCTTTCGTAGAGTTGTCTTTCCATAGAGTCGTATCTCTCTCTCTCTCTGTTCGTCATGATGCTTGGTTGATATTTGCTAGTATAAACCTGGAATGTAATCCTTAGTCTTTGTCTTCTTCCATTGAGCTTGTCAATCGAGTTAGTAAGCCTCGGCTATCAGTAGTGACTTCTATCCTGAGACATCCAAATAATAGTTCAATTCCCATTGATTCAAGAAATTGAATGTTGGGTATGTACACGTGTGCACGTTCATCCATGTACACACTTTTGTCATTGGTTCCCGATCACGTTTACACATTTATGGGTCCATGCCGATATCATGTAATCGAAGTAAAAGAGCATTGCAATTCTTATCATCTCCGTTCATTTTCTATTTTTTTGCATTGGTAAGGGATCGGTACGAATCCTCTAGGCATGGGATCAGATCCGATCCATTCACTTAGGTGCACTTAGCCGATTTCAAGCTTATGGGTTCGGCCCACTTTTGCATATATAAGCTAATAACTTAGCTTCTCCAACTTCACTTGATCCACTTGGTTTGCAACTGAACCGATCCCCTTTAATTCTTCATATCTATCATTAACGAACTCAAACTTGAGAAATTCATCAATCCATCCAATCCCTTTTTCGATTCAAGCCTTCCTCATCCTTTACAACCCTATCCACCACCCTCAATTGTGTCCAAGCATCTAACTCTACTCAACATTGCCCCAACTCAAACCGAACCCAGCATCCTTTCTCCATTCCTTTCAACTTTGAGCTCTTCCTCATTGATCGAGTCACTTATTTACATAGGTGGGTTTCTACGATTTAGATTAGAGTTATGTGATGAGTTGATTGGGATTATTCATGTTGGTGGATTGTGAACTTAGGGTTCGGTCGTTGGTTTTGGAGAAGAAATGAAGCTATAAGGAGGAGAGCGATCTGTGTGGATACGGAGGAGAATGAGTGACTGTGAATACAGGCGAAAAGATCGATGGTTTATTGGAATGGGTATGAGATGGATTGGTGAAGTCCAGGCGATTGGTGATGATAGGATCAACTCATGGGACCGAATGGAAGCATGTTGGAGATAAAGTGAAATAGTGAAGTCTAGGCGATCGGTGATGGAGGGATCGGTTGTTTGATATGTTTAGAGGGAAGGAAGTGGAATGATGGAAGACGATCAGTGATGTGATGCGATGGGTTGCGATTTGAGAGGAGGGATTGGTTAGGGGTTTAGGGAGTTCGAAATGGTATAGGCAGTACTGCCTAGGTGAGGGATCAGGTACGATTCCCCTGCTTAGGGGGGGGATTAGGCACTTTTAGCTTGATGTGAGCACACCCAAACCCACTCGTATGAACAAACCTGAACCTTAGGAGCATGAGCATAGAAAAAAAATTGGACATGAACACTTGTATATTCAATATGGGACTTGAACTTGAATACTTCAACTAGAGTACGCATGCATGTGCACTTAAACTTGAATATGTATAACATATGAACTTAAATATGATGTAACATATGCTTTGAACAGATCTGGGTGCTCATATGTACTTGAATGCAAATACCAAACTCCAACAAGCCAATACCTGGTTTCAGAGCTTAGATAAAATCCACAACCATCGATGTGAAAGCCGGTTGGGACGGTCAGCGATGACGATCACTCCGGTCGAATCCCTAATTCTCATCACTGCTATCGTTCTAATTCTAAACCGTTTATCACTACATTGCACAACACTGCACCACACTGCACTAGTTTACACTTAGCACAGGGGGACAGGTTAATTTTTCTAATGATAATTATCTTCTAAGTTTAATAGTTATAGGTTCTAAATGCTTAGAGCGCTTAGCTGCTATGGCTACTGAATATACTTCTCCACATGACAATTTCGATGTTGAATCCAACTCAACAACCACATCTACTTGAAACACTCCAGGTCATCAATTTGAACGACCTGAAATTCCCATTAAGTACCAGAGATTCTAAAAAGTCCTTAAGTAGAAGATGAGCCAGCTCCTAACACTCTAGAAGATGCTGTAATCTTGGAAGATTCGGCAAACTTCGTGGCTTCGAAAGTCGACGAGGCTTCTCTTCAAAAAATTTTCATTAAGCATGAGATTCTATCCGTTGATGTATTAGTTCCATCTCACCATGACAGAGCTCATTTTCCCATAGAGGGATACACTGCCTGCAATAAGTTCATGCGCTGGGTGGGATGCGTTCTACCCTTTAATCCGTTCGTTCGAAAAATGTTATATTATTTGAGACTAGCTCTAGCTCAGCTACATCCGAAGAGCTATGCGTTCCTACACGGTACATATATGATATTCCTGGAAATCTTGCACCATGAGCCAACTTTAGAGAACATCAGGTTCATCTATAATCTCAAGCAACGAAGGGGAATCCTCTCGTACACCTTCCTCGAGGCACCGCCTAACTGTTAGATCGTAACCAGCACTTGGAACAAACTTAGAACTTTCAAGAATGAGTGGTTCTAAGTGCGCTGCCCAACTGGTTTCGCAGGACGGTAGCTCAAAGGATGTAAGTGTCTCTTCAAATTTAACTCTGAGTGCTTTTATTCAAGTTGTATCCTATACTAAACAGTTATTCTGAAAATTATAGGTAGTCACCCATGACCCAACGACAGTCGTTACTCAGAAGCGGTTTTAGCGCTCAGGGATGCTCCTGTGGAGGATAGAAATATTATGTTTCTCATTACCGATGAGCACCTTTTCGCCTTTTGCCTACAAGACGAGGGTTGCAGCACTGGGCTACCTAGGAACACCGAGGAGGGTACCGTTGAAGGAGGAGATGCCGTTATGCAAGGAAGTGATAATGTCGATCCTACCATGCCCTCAATCGAGGAGGCCCAGGATGCCACCATAGAAGGCGAAGCAAAGGGTGACGATGATGAATCCGGTCATGATGATGCGGGTTCTACCCATGAACATGCAGTCGGATCCTCATAAAGTACGCAGCCTCCTGCACCTAAGGAGAGAAAAAAGAAGAAACTTGTCTACAAACTTCGTAAAGGCCGAGCTGCCAAGCAGCCCAAGCGATCTATCACTCCTCAAGTCGCTCCAGTATAATCTACTTCTTAGCTCCTAGAAAATTTAGAAAATATATTTGAGGGACTGTCGGATATTCCGATTCCAGATCATGTCGAGACTTAGAACTTTGTTGATATGAGCGTCGGGGGGTCTGATTCTCCTATCAGAATTAGTGTTGATATTCCTCCCACCACCAGGGGAGAGGCTACTCAAGTCAGCAAGACCCTCACGTCTGGTCCGTTTGGGGGACACCGAGACACTTACATCCATCACGCACTCCACAACACTGCATTGCACTTGTCAGGTGCCCTTTAATGCTAAAATTTAATTCTTTTTTGTTTTCCTTACATGATCCATGGGGAAAAAGAAACATATGTTTTCCTTACAGACTCAAAGGCCTCGATTGTGCTTGCATCACTAGAGTAGCGGTCGTGAACACGCCCTAATTACCATTCCAGTCGAGATCGAGGCTATCATGATAGGAGTGATAGGGATCTCTTTTTGCATGATTCTGCTTCCAATCATCGATCTAGATCTACGTCCCTTCCTCCAATAGGTCTAGACAGGCAACTGGATTGGCGCGATGATATCCCTCATGCCGACATTTCACGTGGTCCATCCTCTGCTTCAATCCCTACACAACTGATTGTATCATCACATTCTGTGCTATCTTCTGATCGTAGATGTCAAAGTGGTTTCGAAGCTCCTTAGCACAGGCTGGGCAAAGAGAGCGCCATTACTCAAGCCGTTACTAAAGACCAACAGCTCGATAATTCTGCCTGCATGGCCCAGCTTAGAGAAGAATTCCCAAATGTTTGCTTGAATGGGTTTATGTTTGTGCCCAACATAAAGAGGGTTACTAAGAAGGTCCAACAAATGACTATTAACTGTATGGTCAATATTCATAAGCAGTACAACTACTGGATAAGAGCAGTGAAGAGGATCTCCAAAGTCTCCAGAGAGAGGCAGCAAGAAATCGAAAAGCTGAACCACCAAGAATCTCAAAAAAAACGGATCATTTCCACTCTTGATGCTGAGTTAGATGCCTTAAGGAAATCTCAGGCAGAGGCCGAAAAAGGGCCAAAGAAGCCACCAAAGCACTCGAAGTGGAGAAATTGAGACACTTGATTGAGGTTAAGCAGTTGCACCATCGAAATCATGAGCTGGTGATCGAGAGAAATACCGCTCGAAGAAGTGCAGTCGAATTAAAGACCAAGCTTGAGCATGATATAAAAGAGAAAGACGAAGTGCAGAAAATTGACCGGGAGGCTTGTGATAAACTAGTCACGGTTAGACTTGAGAGGGATGCAACTATTGAGAAGGTTAGAGATATTGATGCTCTCATTAAGAAAGAAGTAAATGCTACAAAGAAACAGGGAGGAGGTTATGGATGAATTGGAGCTTATCTCTTATAACGCTAATGTCTTGAAGTTCAGAAATTTAGAATAGCTCCAGGGCGACTACCCCTACCATCTTGCCCGCACTTGGAAACAGATAGTTGAAGACGAGAATAGAGATCTTGGGGCTGAAGAGATTGATTTGATGCAGTTGGAAAAAGAAGTCTTGAGGGGTGATGAACCTAGAATTTTGCATGAGGGCCTACTCCTGATCCAAGAGGAAATTGCCGCAGCTTCTCAACAAGAGATAGGCAAGGGTTCTAGATCCATGCAGCATGATGTTACGGCTGATCAAACTCCAGAGACCCATACTATCCCTAGCTCTAATGTGGGCCCCTCTACCTATACTGGTTAAAACCCAGAGGAACTGCTGTTTCAGAAATTCACTGGTCTCTCTCCCATTCTAGAAGGAGCATCCAGCGGTACTCCGGCTCACGTGGAAGTTCCAACTAAAGAGGACATTTCGCTGACTTCTCCCATTTTTCAAAAAGACGATGTATCCTCGGCCTACATTTCTGACCCCTTTCGTTGTATTTCTTCAGCTTCAGATCCACCTATTGCCGCTTCGCTCCATCCCTAGGGCTTTCAACCAGGACCAAAATCCGAGCGACGGAGTCCATAACCTTAACGACTTCGACGATAACCCATAACATTCCGAATGAGAAAGTTCTGGACTTTGACGAGCGCTTGGTGGATGCTTTGTTGAAGGAAGGAGGTGATTTAAATCAGAAGACCCAAGTCGATGATAATGTTGTTATTTCCAAGGTTTCCCATTCCTCACCGGGTCCTTCCATACATGAGATAGAGCATAAAATTTAGGCGGATGTTCTTCTTACAACAGATATCAAACAAGAAAAGTTGGAAGTCATCCCTCCTCCCATATATATAGTTCTACCCGGGGACCATTTTTGCCCCTGTTCACATCTCTCCACCCGGGGGCGTTGGAAGTTCCTCGGCAGTGTCTTCTTCAAGAACCCCAGTTTCCACTCCTCGGCCTGGAACTGCCTAGGGCACACCTGCTGGATCAACACATAGCTTAGGTTTGCACTCCTGATTCCAAGAAGAACAAACAGAAGTCCTCGAAGAAGAAGTAACCTTGGGTTTGCACTCCTTTATAGCTTAGGACAATAGTAGTCTACTTTTTTTTAGTTTTTTAGACATAAACTTATACTTGGCTTCCAAGTTTAGTATATAAATAAAAGTTCTTTTGTTTCTATTCGACTTTGGCATAAATTTGTTTAAGCGTTCGACCTATTATGTTTTGCATTCAATGCACTTGTAATTCATTGCTCGTCGTCCAAATTGTAGTGTCATATGGTCACCCTTAATTCGGGCGTTGATCCGATAAGTTATCTCAAAGCCTCCTTTCGGTCGTGGCCTTAAGTCATACCAACTCTAGGCTTGAGTCATGGCATTACGTTGTTGAATTCAGTGGTTAAGTGATAATACTCCTGCCCCTAGTCTTGGACCAGCGGAGTTAGTTAGTGGACGGTCAGGTTCCACCCTTGATAAGTTCATACCCTTCCTATCAGATTCAAGTCGAGGTTAGTCAATGAGCAGTTGAATCATGCTCATTCGTTCGTTTATACTATTATCCATGCTTTGGGGATTAGAGCTAGTCGATGGGTAGTTGATCTCATTTGTTTGATGCTTATACTCCAGTCCATGCTCTGGGGACTTAGAGTTATTCCAAAAAATGGTCAAACCGCATTTTCCTTAGTCGATTATTTTGCCCCCATATTTGGGGTAAGGGTTGATGACTGATCGATCATACCGTGATCATTCTAACGTCATGTTTCTCCCATCAAACGGTGGGAAATTTTGGTTAATGGATAGTCGAGCCACATCCATTTTATTTAATTTGATTATGGACTTAAGCAATTAGTTGGCACCAAGCTCTGGTTGCCTGTTAGTTTATATTAGGCATATGTAAATGCAAGTTGGCTGCATATCACAACTATTATATAATGCACAAACAGTTCACAGATGTGGAAGAAATCTCAAATTCTATTGCCAACTGAAGAGAAGCAACAAAATCTGTCTTATTATATGGCTTTGAGCCGAAATGCTAAAACAAATGCTGAATGAAATACAACTGCATGAAATGAAACTAAGTGAAATAGTGTTGTAAATGCCTGCTATTCCATGCTCTTAGGAGTATAATGTCGTCAACGGTCGTTAGTTTGAAAGTTCCATCTCTAATTTTTTGGCCAATGGCATATAGTCCGTCCCATTTCGGACCTATGCGGATAGGGATAGGAAAACCCATTTCAAGACAAGATCACTAATTTCAAAGGTCCTAGTTTAGAATTTAGTATTGTAGTGTCGGGCAACTCGATGTTGATATGCAGCTGTCTTTAAATCTACTTCTTTGCGCTTCTCATCAATCATGTCTAGAGATTCCAAAAGGAGATCTCGGTTAGTTTTGGGGTTGTAGTAAGTCACTCAATGAGAAGGGACTTCAAGTTCCATGGGAGTCATGGCCTCGGAGTCGTATGCAAGGGAAAATGGAGTATGGCCAGTCGCGGACTTATGGGTGGTTTGCTATGCCCATAATGCTAATGGGAGTTCATCGACCCACTTGCCTCCGACCTTCTCCAAACGCTTCGTCAGAATGGTCTTTATAATTTTATTTACATATTCGACCTGTCCATTAGCTTGAGGGACATAAGGAAACCATTTTTGAACATAATTTATTCTTAAATGATGTAGCATGAAGCTTTGCAGAGGATCTGTTGTTTTTCACTCCTCCGTTCGGGAAGGATCCCATGTTGTAGATAGTCTTTGATAAGAGGCATCCACGGCTTTTTTCCGACTCTGTCTCCGAGACCCAATCGATCTCCATCTAGTCAATGCTTGGAGCATTAAGTAATTCTACTATGACCAAGACTATTAGCTGTGCATTCCTAGAAATGGCCAGCTTGGCCAGTGAGTCGTCTTTCTCACATGGTCCTCTTTGGATATGTGTAATAGTGTAGTACTCGAAGTTGGTCAATAGATCTTGGACCCGGCTGAGATAAGGAGCAAGTCTCTGCCCCTTGGACTAATAATCTCCCCTGACTTGGCATACTACTAACTGAGAATTACAAAAGATTTGTAAAGTTTTCACTCCCAGTTCTCTAGCAAGTTTGAGCCTGGCAATTAATGCTTCATATTGGACTTTGTTATTCATCGTAGGGATGTTGAGTTACAAGGCGTAGCTGATCGATTGTTCCTCTAGAGTCACTAAAATGACTTCGGTGCCGGAACATCGATCGTTGGATGCCCCAACCGTGTACATCTTCCATTGGTTGGTCGGTTCTCCACTACTTTCCGAAGAGTCTTCTGGTGCAATGAATTTAGCTATGAGGTCCACCAATGCATGTCGTTGGATAGCTCTCTGGGGGAGATAAGTGATATCAAATTGGCTCAATTTGATGTTCCACTTGAGCAACCATCCAGACATCTTAGGTCGTTGTAGGACCTATCGTAATGGGCGGTCGATGTAGAAGTTGATGAGGTGAGCTTGGAAGTAAGGATGGATTTTTCACGACACAACCAACAAACAGTACGCAAGATTTTCCAACTTCGGGCAGTTTCCCTCAGCACCTATCAATCGCTTGCTAATATAATATACTAGCCTCTAGATCCGACTTTCTTCGTGCAACAGTGCGGCACTTATGGCGTGTACCAACACCGCTAAATAAATGTATAAGTCTTCATGATCTAGCTACTTGGATAGGATGGGAGGTCTCTCTAAGTGATCTACCAGAGCTCGAATGCATCAATGCAGTCTTGCATCCATTCAAAGTTTATCTTCCCTCTCCTAATTAAATCGAAGAAGGAATACACTTGTCGGTGGCTCTGGAGATTAATCTACTTAAGGCGATGACCTTCCCGTTGAGGCTCTGTACCTGTTTTATCATTTTCGGCACTCGAATGTTTCAAATTGCTTGAATCTTATCAGGATTTGCCTCAATTCTGCGAGAGTTGACTATGAAACCCATAAGTTTCCCTGATGCAACGCCGAAAGAGCATTTCAAGGAATTGAGTTTCATTCCGTATTTTCGGAGAATACTGAACATCTCCGCCAAATCATCAATGTGGTCGTTTGATTATCGTGACTTAATGAGCTTATCATCCATATATACTTCCATTGATCATCCGATTTGGCCTTTGAACATCCGGTTGACCAGTCTTTAATAGGTAGTTCCAACATTCTTTAGTCCAAACGGCATCACAACATAGTATCAGAGTCCTAAATCGATAATGAAACTGGTGTGCTCCTAGTCGAGGATGTGCATTAGGTTTGATTGTTTTCGGAGTATGCGTCCAAAGATGAAAGTAATTCATGTCCAACGTTCCAGTCTACCAACTGGTCGATCCTTGGAAGTGGAAAGATGTCCTTCGGGCATGCCTTGTTTAGACCTGAGTAGTCAATACATTTCTGCCACTTCCTATTTGTTTTTCTCACGAGAACAGGATTAGATACCCATTTCGAGTAGAGGGCGTTGTGGATAAACCCATTGCTTTTGAGCCTATCCACCTCCTCTTTAAGGGCGGTAGATCTCTCCAGATCCATGCTGCATCGTTTATGTTTCACGGGACATGCCTCAGGTTGATATTCAATGCATGGCTCATTATGGTCGACGAGATCCCACACATGTCAGAATGGGTCCAAGCAAACACAACAAGATTCGCTTAGAGAAAAATTTCTGACTCCTTCATCATTATTGGGCTGAGCTATGGTCCGATCTTCAGGACCCATGAGGGGTCGTCGTGACTGACCATGATATCGAGCATCAACTCAACGGGTGCAGCCTTGGATTCTTTGGGCTCTTCTTCTTCGTCTCTCGGATCTATATCTTTATAAAACCAACTGTAGTGCCCGAGCCAAGGCCCAGATGCTGGTTGCTAAGCCTCACTCATTTTTATGCAGAGAGACTTCTCCATACCTTTTCCCTTTTCCTTTCCCTGAGCATACCTCAACTCAGCCATATAATAGGCATGCCCAGTTGCTTGGGCCCCATGAACAGCTACCACACCGTTGTATGTTAGGAATTTTAGTGTTAAACACCAAGGGGTAAGAGCTACCCTAAATTCAACAAGGGTTGGTCGGCCTAAAAAGGCATTGTATGGAGAGTCCACATCCAACACAACAAATGGTAGCATTCGCACTCTCCTACGTTTGTCGTCTCCTAACTCTGAAAATGACTATGGATCTTGTAATATGAAATATTTACTAAAATATTTACTTCTATGGAATATAAATATAAAAGTAAAAGTAATAAAGTAAATGACACCAGAGATTTTTATATTAGTTCGAACATAATGTTCTACGTCCAGTCCCAGACTACTTTTGGATTTAATCGATACCCACACTTAACCCGGAGGAACATGTATTACACCGTCTGAGCAACTGAATAGGACTTCAACTGCCTAGACAACCGAATAGGACTTCAACCGCCTGAGGATACTACAACAGGACTTCAACTATAAATAGCAGAAAAGTATTTGACCGAGTATGCTCTTGAATAGCAATGATAAGTCAATAACGCACACCCTTCCTATAATCTTCTCCTTTATAGTATATTGTGTAGTTAATGAAGAAAGGAAGAAATTTTGATCACAAGAAAATATTCTTGAATGATCGCATAATCAAAAAATGTAAAGCAGTTTGTAATTGAATACTTGAGAGTTCAATAGTAAAGATAGAAAGAATTGAGAATGGAATTGATTACTGAAAGAATGAAATGAATTGCTTTATATAGAGTTTAATAGTTCCAATCATTCGTGAAAAGAAATAGTGAAAAGTTATGACTTCAACTCTTGATTTAAGAGATGTATCTCTTCATGATGAAGAGGTACCCTTTAAGAAAACTAGCCGTTATAAATATTCAGCAGTCTGAACTAAACGTTTTAGCCAGCTGAATCGAGTGAAAATCAAGACAGCAAGAAAATAGTACAAAAAAGCCCTTATTCAGCCGTCTGAATATTATATTTCAGCCGGCTGAATATTGTCAACTTTTTGTGCAAGTGTACAGCATTCAGGTGGCTAAAAGTGCTCATTCAGCGAATATTATGTTTTGTGTTTATGTGTATACCACTTCGGAGAGATTTTAACATATGTATACTCTAGACATGACACTCTATGACCAATAATACTTTGTTTGTCACCTTTGTCTTGTCTCTATCGTGTATATCTCTTCTTGTATCTCTATATATATACTTTTATCCTCTTTTGTACTGTGTATCTTCATGTTGAACTTATTTGTTTGTCTCTTTTTGATACTTATGTACCTGCAAGTTAGTTTAGAGGTTCTTTGGCATAATTGTATAGTTGTTGTCCTTAAAATCCAACAATAGAGGTTCTAATGTTCTCCTCCTTTTTGATGATGACAACTATACAATTTTTTAAAAATATTCATTCTATATAAAATAATATTAATATGTTTAAAGCTCCCCTTAAGGATAACATCTCCCCCTAAGTATAATATCTCCCTCTATTAATATGTATATGAATTTCTCCCCCTTTGTCATTATAAATAAGAATGAGGGAATATAATAAATTGTATAAAATATCTTATAAATAGCAAGATAAACCTAATATTAATCATGGAGAAAATAAATTAAATTTTACCGTATTTGCTGAAGTCCATATTTCATTGTAAGCACGTAATTCTATTAAATGTTTGGAACATCCTTTAAAATTCCAAAATCTATCCTTTTCCTTTTGTTTCTCCAAGTACATTGAAAATTTGAACATCACGTTTGTGGCTTCATTTCCATAAGTATCAGGAAATTTGGAATATATCTCCCCCTTTATATGTGGTGTACCTAAAAAATGAAATATATGTTCTAGTACCCACTTCCTATGTTAGGGTCCGGGGGTTAGGTCTTGGGAAGCCATACCCATTTGGGTGTGGTTGAACCTTTATAAATATAATTTTCATTATTAACTATTATATCAAAATAATCATCAATGTATTTTTCTCTATTTTTCCAATTAACAGGAACCCAAATACTTAGATGATTTTTATTCATATTTCCCGTCAATGATTTTGTACTTCTAGAGATATTATAAACATTATTGGTCATAGCAGTACTTGAATTTCTATAAAAATTGGATTTAGACTTTACTCTAAATCTAGTACTAGCACTAACATTTTTACTATACATGAAAGCGTATCTAGTGCTATTTCTACGATCGGTTTTATTATATCCTAAACCACTTTTATCATGTAAAGGTCTAGAACTAGATAAAATCATGTTTAAATCATTTTGACCTTTATTAAATTTCATGAATTCATTTTTACGTTTTTTAAATTTAGTTTTAAAGTCACAATTGTTATTTTCAAAAGAAATATTACTATTTTTCAAAATATTAATTTCTCGTTTAATTTAGAATTCTCGTTTTTTAACATACAGTTTTCATTTTTGAGAAGAAGTTGAGATTCTGAATTATTTAAAGAGGATTATAATAAATCATTTTGTCTTTTTAAATCAAAATTTTCTTTTTATAATTTTTATTATTAAATAAGGTGTTTTTTGCATTTAGAAATTCTTTAAGAGTTATAAAATTATTTTTTAAAACACCAAGTTGATTTTCTTAATTTAATTTCTCATTTTCCAATTTCTCATTTTCAAGTTCGATGGATTTCATCTTTTTAAAATAATAAAATTAAGGTTTGAGATCTTATCGCTTGTACTAACTAACTCATTATTTTCATTTACTGAAATTTGTAAATCAGAAAGTACCTTTTTGTAGTCCTCGTTGGTAGCTTTGACATGGATTTTGCTTGTTGTATTTCGATTGGATCTTTTTCTGACCATTATTCTATGATGTTGTGACAATCGATAGAATTCCGGGCTCTGATACCAAATGAAAATGACTATGGATCATGTAATATTAAATATTAACTAAACTATTTACTTGTGCAGAATATAAATATAAAAGTAAAAGTAATAAAGTAAATGACACCAAAGATTTTTATACTGGTTCGAACTTCTCGTTCTACGTCCAGTCCCAGACTCCTTTTGGATTTAATCGATACCCTCACTTAATCCAGAGGAACATGTATTACACCGCCTGAGCAACTGAATAGAACTTCAACCGCCTAGACAATGGAATAGGACTTCAACCGCCTGAGGATACTACAACAAGACTTCAACTATAAATGGCAGAAAAGTATTTGACTGAGTATGCTCTTGGATAGCACTGATAAGTCAATTACATACACCCTTCCTATAATCCTCTCCTTTATGATATATCATGTAGTTTGTGAAGAAAGGAGGTAATTTTGATCAGAAGAAAATATTCTTGAATTATCGCGTGATCAAAAAATATAAAGCAGTTTGTAATTGAATACTTGAGAGCTCAATAGTAAAGATAGAAAGAATTTAGAATGGAATTGATTATTGAAACAATAAAATGAATTGCTTTATATAGACTTTAATAGTTGCACATTCGTGAAAAGAAACAGTGAAAATTTATGACTACAACTCTTGATTTAAGAGATGTATCTCTTTAGGATGAAGAGGTACCCTTTCAGAAAACTAGCCGTTGTAATATTAAGTCGTCCAAACTAAACGTTTCAGCTAGCTGAATCGAGTGAAAATCGAGACAGCAAGAAAATAGTACAAAATAGCCCTTATTTAGATGTTTGAATATTATATTTCAACTGGCTGAATATTGTCAATTTTTTGTGCAAGTGTACAGCATTCAGGCGGCTGAAAGTGCACATTCAGCTGGCTGAATGTGATGTATTTAGTAGTATTCTTTGTTTTTAAGTATCTTATATTTTGTGTGTATGTGTATACCACTTCGGAGAGATTTTAACATATGTACACTCTAGACATGACACTCTATGACTATTAATACTTTGTTTGTCACCTTTGTCTTGTCTCTATCTTGTATATCTCTTCTTGTATCTCCATATATATACTTTTATCCTATTTTGTACTATGTATCTTCATGTTGAACTTATTTGTTTGTCTCTTTTTGATACTTATGTACGTGCAAGTTAGCTTAGAGGTTCTTTGGCATAATTGTATAGTTGTTGTCATTAAAATCCAACAATAGAGGTTCTAACAAACTCTACCGGTAGCTTGAAATAGCCTACCCGCTTCAGTCGCAACACCATTAAAGTCGTGAATGTGGACTTTACACGGTTTCAAGTCTTTGGCTTCCATTCTCATCTGGTCGTAAGCCCTCTTGAAAATAATGTTTGCAGAACTACCACAATCAATCAAAATCTTCCTCCCTTAGGTAGGGCCGATCATGGACGAGATCACCATCGGGTCGATCGTAGGGGCCTCCACCTTATTTATGTCTCTACTTCGGAATACTATGTCGTATGTGATAATACCTGCTACTTGGCCGGAGCACCATCCTCCGTGTTTGAGTAACATTCAAAATCAACATGCCTGATCGTGCTTGGATAATGCTCCATTTTATGCTAGCTTCTGTCAGCTGGATGCGGTCCTCCAACAATGGTATTAGTAAATAATCTTCCTCCGGCCCGCATAGGCTCCTCGGCATTAGGTGGAGCTTGTCCACGATTAGGGTCGGATGTTCCCTGCCTGCCATTCTGCGAGGCTTTAATAAACTATGGCAATATTCTCTCATGAATTAACTTCTATATGTTATCATGCAAGTGAAGACAGCTGTTTGTATTTTGACCATAAGTTCCATGGAACCTACAATACTTTCTTGTCTGGTTCTGCTTATCCGTTGACTCTTTTAGAAGCAGTTTTCGATACTGTAGGGTATTACAGGTCAATAGATAGATGTTTTCTAACGACGTGTTCAAAGGTGTGTAGGTGTCGTACGTAGGGATCCTTGGCTTCCCTCTACCAGAATCCCATCTCCGATCGTGGTTTCTATCACTACCCGTTTTATGCTCATTCGGTATATTTAAACATTAATCTAAACTTTTCCAGAACTATCACCAGACTGTCTTACTACTACATTATTTTGTACTCCCTCAACATTTAGGCCTGCAACATCCCTCTTTCTAGTTCGCTTTGCCTCCTCCTTTCTCAGAAACTAAGCCGCTTTTGAAAAGAAATGGTCTAATGTGGAAGGAGGCTTTCCTGCTGACCAATTACCAAATTCAGAATCAGGGTCGACTCCTATAGCTAACGCTATGAGCATCATTATTCGGATTATTAACTTCTATAACAACTGTATTAAACTTTTGTAGGTAATCTTTTAAGCGACTCCCCCGCTGCTTGAACCAAGTTGGAGAGACACATAACATCCTTGGGGTGAGGCGCATGCATGCGAAACTGCTCCAAAAACTTTGTTGCTAACGCATCAACCGAAGAAATAGACCGTGGTGGTAACTTAGTGAATCACATGGTCGCAACTCCCTCTAGAAAAATAGGGAAACATCTGCACTTGACTACATCAGGAGCCCTGGCGGAGTCCATAAGCCATTCGTACCTTATAAGATTCTTCCTAGAGTCGGTTTTCCCCGTGTAAGCAGGTATCGAAGGCATATTAAACCTCCGCAGATACTCTACATGTAAAACGTTATCGGTGAACATAGTATGGCTCCAGGATAGTCCCCAAGCATCATTGTTTAAGCTCTGACTTTCTTTCAGAAGCTGCCTCACCATGGCTGTTAAGTATGGTGTTTAAAGAGTTGGTGACAAGTGATGGTCACGTTCCATCTCACGTGAATGTCCCGGTCCACGTCTACGGGCAGTACCATGTTGCCTTGGCTCCTTTTGCTCTTGATCCATCTCTTGAGCTGCGGTCCTACCATCATCTCTCAGCTGTGGTTCAACTACATTCACCAGAGCTCCAGCACCCTGATCAATTGCAGCACCAGGGCCCCTCCAACTAATTGGTGATTCCCTTTACGGGAAGAGGGATCCGCGCAGATCCATTTGGTTGGATCGGGGTCGATCGGTGCCGGTCGTTGGTAGTGGGCTGCTTGGTTCCGTCCAGATGTCCCAGCATTGTATGCTTCAGTTTTGCAGTGTCTGGCTTTGTGATAGTCGTCGGATAAAGAGGAATTTTTCGATCTTGAATATGAGTAGGCTCCCTCCTCCTTTTCCCACGTTGATCCCTATTCATCAAATCGATGTAAGCTTGGATCTGCTGGTTGAGCTACTAACGGCTTTCCATTAACTCCTTCATCGGGACTTCAAAATCAGCTCCGGTGATGGTATCAATAGAATTATGGGGATTGGCAGTAGCTGGTTGTATGTTCTAATCAACCTATTGAACACTAGCATTGTCGTTGCCTTCAACATGAGCACGGGAAGTAAAATTTGTTCCTCTAACCATTCTATCAGCTTCCTTCTAGATGTTTTCCAAATTTGAGTTGAAACGAACTCCATATAGGTAGAATCTGGAACTTATCTCGCGGATAACGGAATCCACTAGTAGATGATGAGATCTAATCAAGCTAAGAACTGATCCCTCAGTGAACACCAAAATGTTTGCATTAAAAGTTGGCACAAACACCCAATAGAGATTTTGTAGAGAAATAAATGAAGAAAATATAAGAAACAATCAATTAACCAACAGAAAATAAGCAAAAACAGGAAAACAACGATTTATAGTGGTTCGACGTTGAAAGACTACGTCCACTTTGAAGAAATTACTTTATTAACGACTTTGAATTCAGAGTACAATAGGGATCGGATTGGAAACCATAGTTACAATGTAATATAAAGAAAACAACTGTGTAAAGATCCCTCAAATGAACCATAAAGCCTGTATTTATAGGGGGGTACAACCGAATATCTTTCTGAAGAATCGCCAACGGAATCTCCAGATGCAGACGAGGTCACATGAGCGATCGCCAGGCCCAAACCTCAAGCAATAGGGATCGACCCTGATCCCTCTTAATGGCCACGTGAGTTCTCGCGATCCCTCTGATGGGTCCTCGTTCATGTTAACTCTATGTCACCAAAAGTGCTTGCATATTTGACTTCTGAATTTTGAGATATCGATCAATCTCCATTGAGTTGAACTGCTAAGATGATACAATTTGATCCATTGCATAGAGGTAGGGATCGTACCCGATCCCTTGCATAATTGAGACTATAATCCATACTTAGAATGTTCTGTAGTGTTCATCTCTTGGTTTCGCCATATCGCTGCTTCATATTGTTGTCTATGCTTGATCTTTGGATCCCACGATCATCTCTCTAGGCTACTGGCCTTGATGATAGTCGAGTCTAACTTATCCAATCAGTTTGAATATAGCCCAGCTAAAGGGCCGGATAATAGTAAGAACCTAGGACTATTTTGTTACACATGTGTGCAAGCCATATGAAGAACCCATAAAAGAATGATAAATGGTATTAAAGTATGCTTCTACGAGTTCTACGATAGGCTCGTATGGAGGGCCAAAGATAAAGGAAATAAATACCATGATTTGAGAATACTATCAAGGAATTTGGATTAAAAGAAGATTGTAATAGAGAATTATGAGGTGACGAACACACAGGGAGGATATTAGCAAACTCAAAGTTAAAAATATGAGGATTGCGGAAGGATAGCATATTAGAAAGATCCATTCATGTAATGACCTGCCTTTTCGACCTTCGGAAATCGACACTAATACATCCACGGTATTCATGTGCCGAGCATCCAAGTGCCAAAAAAGACAGATTGTTGGGAAAAAAGAAAGAAGAAGACATAACAGAATATCACATCATGATGAGTAATATATAATATACAACAGATCTTTACACAAAGAAAACTATAATATAGATACATCAATAAGAGTACACTAAACAAATCAGCAGCCTGGAAAGTTATATCAACATGTCCTTACAATTGCTGGTAGATACAACAAATAAAAAATGCAGCGAAAATAAAAAGATATGTGAATACGTCTTCGAGGCATCCAGCTCGTCTTATGAAGCTCCAAGTATCCAAACCGAATCTGTAAATATGCTCGGCTTAACCCGAGCATTATAATAAAATAACGCCCGGATCAATCTGATAAACCCGTGTGAGAAAACTCAATCAAAGCATATTGATTTCTATATTTATAAAACCCTTTCAAAATAAAAGGTATCTCGTAAGATCATGCCGCATATAAACACGGACAGGTATTTACCTTACGATAACCAAAACATTTCTATAATAAATCTTCTTATATTATATTAATGTCTAGGATTTAAAATAAATATATTAAATAGCTGAAATGCTTGCATCTCACATTTCAACATAGTTAGGCACAACTATGTCTGTAAAGCATGCATTGGAAAATGGATTCCAACAATGGCAAGGTAAGTAGCTACTTCCATACAGTACATCTCTAGATAAAATGTATCGACGGCTACAAATTCATTTGCCCCTCTACCAATATAGGACTGGCCTACCCCTTAGTGGATGGTACCGAATATGTCATCACCTGGTTGCTTTCTAACCTTAATCGAGAGCTCTCATGCACAAACAAATCCATAATATAATGATCTAGAAAGATGACGACACACCCTTATAGGAGCGACCCATATAGCCCTACCGCATTTACCCTGTTTTAACCATTTCCTAGATTGTGAGGCTTGAGGCAATGGTTTTACCTTTTGTCTTAGCAAATCCTACTTGGAAGGCTAACACTGCCCTCAAGGCAGTAATGCAATGCTAGCATTCCTCCACACAAGTTCGCTCTGGGTCTGAACAAAACTGAAGGCACTACTTCCACTACATCTATTTTGAAATCACCCTTAGGATTAGTAGCAAGTAGCCCTTGCACTTCAAAGAACTCCTCTTCGAAACTATCATCGCCAAGATATCTACCATTCAAATGCTAATGCCGATTCGAAGTGGTTTTTGAATAACATATCCGATCCCAGTCTCTACGAACCGACAACGATAATTTAAAACTGGCCAAATTTGATAGTTGGTTATTTAACTATCAAATAAAACAACAATCACATTAGGGATTAAATTCCATAGGAAAAACCAACATTGGTTAAGTACATAAGAAACCACCAACCTCTTCGATTAATCCTTTCATTAATTAAAATCACCTTGTAAATAATTGTATCAAAATACTTTTACAAAGGTATACTCACTAACCCTTTTTACTTCTTCCAATATGTGACGACCCGGCTTTCCACTCCCGGAAAGTCGCATCGACAGTAAGAAAGAAAGGGGTGAGAAGTAGAAAAGAGAAGAAGAGAAAAGAAACAAACACAAATACTCACAGCAGAAACGAACAAAATATATTATATCACATAAATATTACATAGTATCATATACATCATCTATCAGAGTTACACAGATTACACATCACATACTAGACAGTTATAAACATCTGTCTAGTTATTACAACTCAATACAAAACAAAGATCTAAACAAGATCAACACAGCGGAAACTACTATCTATATCTACAACGCTGAAGCCTCCTGCTCCATTGCTCCTCCACAATTCGTCAAGGCTAACCTGAATCCCTTGGCTACTCGTAAAAATTTGAGTACCCAAGAGTTTATAAAACAGAAATAAACAACTTGGGTCAGACATGGGTCTGGTGTGAGTAAACGGATAGACTGCTTAACTTTGAAAACCTTTGAAACAAAAGTATCACGTAAGACTTCCCACAAATAAACATGGGTAAGTTTTTACCTTACGCTAACTAAAACATTTGATAGCAAATCCGATTGTATTATAATAGGGTCTAGGGTTTTCAAGTAAAATACAGAAATAGCTGAAATGCTTACATCTCACATTCCAACATAGTTGGGCACAACTAATACGTACGGCACTTATTGGAGTTTGGATTCCATACAATGGCAGGGCTACTGGGGTACCGCCCGTCACAGTACGTGGCCTAGATCACCGTACCGAGGAGTACGCCCGCTCCCCTGCAACACAAAGCCGGAACCATCCCTTACTGGATAATCCCGAACAAGACAATCCCGTAGTTGGCGCGACCAACCACACACTAAGCCGAATAAAAGAAAAGGGACCTCTAGACAGGGATCTATCTTGCTCTCAGTGGGTGCTACCCACGAAACCTTGCTGCACCTCCCCTGTTTTAGCCATTCCCGGTTGATGAGGCTTGAGGTTACGATTACCTTTAATCAGAACATATCACTTAGAATGCTCATCGTCCGCCTGACGATGTGCTGAAAGCATTCAATCCATACAAGTTCGTTCCGGGTTCGAACGAAACCGAAGGCATTATCTCGTTACACTCGTTTTGGAATCACCCTCAGAGTTAACGACAATAACCCTTGCACTCTGAATCTTCATCTTCACTTGAGATTCATGACCTATCGTTAATTTGGATCGATGTGGTATTCGGGTCTCCAGACCTGGAAATCCGGTATACGGAAACCCGATCCCGGTCTCATCGAAATCCAAAGCGTATCTTTTAAGGCCAAGTTGTTTTAAAGGTTAAAACAATTTAATTTATTATCTTTATTCACAAAGGAAGATAATTTACAACAGATAATCAACATTATCAGATAATCCATACAATTCAACTAACATCCATATCATACAGCATATATCTCATCAGAGATATCAATCAATGCCAAGTATTCAATACTATCACTCATTCATAAGTAATGATTTATATCATCTCTAATTAATTTAAAGTGAATTAAATTAATTACTTTATTTTATAAATCCTTCTTACTTAACCATTAATTAATTACAATTTAATTAATTAATTATCTTCTAATATTTCATTTCAATTAATCATCTTTGATTAATTATCTTTTAATTACATCCAAGTAATTTATCTTTAATTAATTATTTAAATTAATTATCCTTAACCACTTATAGTAATTAACCTTTAATTACTTCATTAATTAATTAACTAAAATTTATTAAGTTAATCAACTATATTTAATTATATTAATCCTTAATTAATTACATTAATTAATTACTTCATTTATTAATTATTACTTAATTAATCAATCTTAATTACATCATTAATTATATTAATTAATGATCCTTAATTACAACTTAATTATTAATTACTTAATTAAATTAATTACATTAAGTAATTAACCTTTAATTAAACAACATTTATTAATCACTTTTGATTAATCTTCCATCGGTAATTAATTACCCTTAATTACTTTCATTAACTAAATTAATTATTTCTTAATTAATTCTTTAATTAATCCCTTGATTAATTCACAAGTAATTAACTCAAATTACTTCTATTAATAAAATCATTTATTCAACTAATTACTTCCAGTAATTATCTTATTATTTACTCCCCTAAATAATCTTACTTTAATAATTACATTAAGTAATTATTATCAAAACATCTCTTGATTATCCTAAATTAATTAAACTTAATTAATTAACTTAACTAAATCAATTAACTTCAATTTAATTATATTAATTAATCCTTTAATTAATAACATCAAGTGATTAAACCTTAATCACTTCCATTTAATTACTTTCATAATTAATTCTTCTTAATTTAATTACATTCAGTAATTACCCATTAATTACTTTACTAAGTAGTTACACTTAATTAATCATAAATGATTATCTTAATTAATTAGACTAATTAGTTAACCTAAAATTAATTAATTAATCAATAAAACATCACTTAACCTTTAATTAATTCAGTAACCATCCACTAATTACTTTATTAAGTAATTATCCTTAATTACAAATAGTAATTAAGCTTTTATTTAAAAAAATTCTTAATTATATTCATTTCCTTAAATAAAAATCATTGGTAATTAATTAAATCATTAATATAATTACTTTTAAAACAAACAAATTTAAATCACTTAACTTTTATATTTAAACTTGAACTTGTTCCAAAATCTTACTAAATGATTTTACTTTGGAACTTGGTCTATTCTCTTATGCAATAAAAACTCAGTTCATTTTAAAATACTATTTAATAAATTACTTACAAATTTAATCATTTTAATAACCTTAAAACTCAAAAAGAACTTATCTTTGAAAACTTATTTATTTCATTAACATTGAAACTTTGTTTAACATTTACCTTTGCTAAAACTTAGATAATACATTTTTTGAAAACATGAATTAATTTAAATTACTAAACTTTTTAACCTGTACATGATTTTCCTAAAATCTCAAAACCAGGTTACAATAAAATAACCAACCCGAGCCACTTTATTTCTTCCCCGAGTCATATCCTTACAAGCCCGAGTCGTCTTCGAGTCACCCCCCCTACTCATCTGCTTTGAGTCTTCCACGCGATCAACACGAGAGCGTCCCGAGTCTCTTCCTTCTTCCCCAAAACAAACAGCTACCCAGACACCAACTTGCACGCGTGCACGTGCACGATCAACTGATCGACCTCCGATCATCACTGCTGCCATTCACAGATCACCGTTGACCCCCTCTACCAATTTCCATCACCCAGTCCTTCATTCAAGCTCGAAATCAAAAACGAGATGTTCGAGCACTTCTCTGAAAACAACCCAATCACCAAATCCCTCTCACGCCGCCGCCTACGACCACGAGGAACCACGCCGCCACGTCTAGACCTTCATCAACGATCCACGCTTCATTTACACCTGACCCGATGCAGTTCGATTTCATATTCGCGACACAGCAATACAAATTCCAACCCATCATAAACGTGAGTTAAAACCCTAGTTCACCGATCTCTGGTCACCACAACCATCAGAAAAACCCTCTATTATTTTTCCCGTGATCATCATTCCTAAAGCCATCATCGACAACAACCCTGAGCTTTACATCGTCCACGATCATTGGCAATTGCTGATAAACCCAAAATCGATCAACTCATAATCTCTTGACGAATATAAACTTAAAAATCCAGATTTTAATATCTAAATTCATCATTTCTTATTACTAACTGGTTTCTGAAATCAAACCACAAAATTATGAATATTGATTTTCGACCTATAACTGATGTTTACTGTAAAATCCTATTTTTGAAATATTAACTAAATAGTTCTACCTTAAACTATTTTTAAAAATGAATTTACATTGTTATAATTGTTTTCTTTTTAATGATCATAACCAAACAGTGATTCTTTGAGAAGATAAGGATTTTTTAAAAGTTGTTCTTGAGCCAGAGAGATTCAACAGAGATCAGTATATATATACAGAGACATGCACACAATATACAGAGTATTTTCAATTATATTCCAGTTTAAAAACATCCATGCAGAACATACTTACAATATCACTTCATAGATTTAGCAAAAACATCAAAGTAATAACACATATTTTAGTTTTTGAAAGGTGTTTACTCTCTGGTTATAAAACAGAGAACAGAGGCAATACATGCATCTACACATATGAACACATGCAACCATATCTACAGAGATTCATCACAATATTTTAGCCAAATCACAGATTTTAAAAACTGTTTTTAAAAGAATGTTTACTCACTTTAATAAAGCAGAGAACAGAGCCTCCATTTGAAAAGCTTTTGATAACAGTTGAACTTTAAAACTGGAAATGCTTCTTCGATTTAAAACTTGCATGTTGCTTGATGTTACTGGATCTTGCATGCATGCTATTATCTTGTTGATATATTGCTTTAGATTCCAGGTTTGGCTTGCTTCAAACAGATTCCAGATTTGAAGAAAATATGTAGGCTTTTGGTTTGATTTTGGAAAATGAGTTTACAGGCTATTGAATTTGGTTTTTGTTTGAGGAGAAACTGATTTTGTTTTGAAACAGGAAGTGGAAACTTTAGTTCTTAGATTTGCATGCAGGCATGACTTCCAGATTTCATTTGAAAACTTGGGAAAATGATTACAAGCTTGAAACAGAAACAGACTTTGGATTTTTCTTGAATTTGAAAATGTTTTCAGGTTATTGAATTTGGTTTTTGTTTGAGAAGTATTGATTTCAGATTTGATTTTGAGAAATAAGTTTTCAACTGAATTTCTTTGTTTAGAAATTAAATGAGAGAAAGAAAAAGAAAAATGAAGATGTGTGCTTATATAACTTAATTTATGAATTATCAAAAATCAAAGAAAAATAAAATACAAAATGACATTTGTCATCTTCCTATATTAACATGTTGACACATGTGCTTAGATGGTTTTACTAATTTACACATATAATTTTACATGCAAAAATGAATTTTATAAATGGATAAAGCTTTAATTAACAAATTTCTAATAATTATATACTTATTCAAATTTAAATCAAAGAAAATCAATCAACTTATATATATTCAAATAGAAAATATCTTATTAACTTTTAAAAGATAAAATCATCAATTAAATACTAATTTAATCAGATTATTAAATTAAATTCAAATCTTATTATCAAAGATCATCCATATCAATTTAATTATTCAACAGATTATTAAATTGATATTGTCAAAATTTCCGGGATATTACATTCCTCCCCCCTTAAAATAATTTCGTCCCCGAAATTTAAACAAAGGTAATTTAATAATCTTATTAAAGATTTAAATTCAAAACACAAGCATCTACTATCATCCATATGCTAGCAACCATAGCAACCAAATCATCCAATCAAACAATTCTAACTATCTAGACTAAATTCTAGATAAAATTCCTCGAGTTTCCCCAAGTATATATATATATATATATATATCCAGGATACTCGCTCTACAAACAATCTAAACTATTAAGCTATAGATCTCCTACTCATCTAGATTTACATAACTAAACAGAATATCAGACTACAGACGAGTCTGACTCAACTACCGAACTTCCCAAACTGCAGATTCTAAAACCAGAGATAGATCAAATACGTATTCCCTCAGAGATACGTAAAACACAATGAATCTCAGTTATCCAAACTGACAATTCAATCCTGAAAACCCAATACTTATCCAAATCAGAACACAGACGAGATCCAAACATAACTCTACTTCACAACATCAGTAGATTCCAAACTTACTTCTCCCATCCAGAGATACACTCCAAACTGCTTTCGCTGCTCAACTCTGATCTGAGGTAGAACACAAGCACAGACTGGACAACTCTCTTCTAGAAATAAGGTTCACTGAGCCATAAATAAAACTCAGATATTCCAGCAAAACTTGAGTTGCTTCGCCAACTCCATCTCTAGGAAAACATCCTTCCACTAGACTGTACTACCGGTATCACTCCTGGAATCCAGTCGATAAGAAAACTCAACCTTCAGATGCGGACAAACTTCTGACTTCTCTGAAGACATCCAGAAAAACTCTGACAACCCAAGAGAACACTCAGACAATCGCAAGTCACTTTTGCGATCAACCCATCCTAATTCCAAACAGACTGTTCTCTCTTTACCAATCAGAACAGCTTACACTTATTTATCCAATTTATCGAAGAAATGGATCCACTCTGCTGCTTCTGAACTTCACTTCCAGAAAAACTGCTCAGCTAGAAAACTTCTTGCCATCACAGAACACTCCGAGCTGCACTGCTGCCACAAATGCTCCTATCCAAAGCTCTTCGAGAAACTCGGACTCCAAACTAAACAGAATCACCATGCTGAACTCCCCAACACCGAAGCATACACACTTCCTCAAACTCATTCCAAAGAAAACATCTTCGGAAACATCCATCGTCACTGTATCTCATCATACAGCTACTATTACCTGAGGTATCAAGGTACCATCACTCGCTTCTGTTCAACCGACAGATCCAACTTTACTCATCCAAACTTCAAAGATAAACTCCGAACCATTACAGTTTCCTTCGGAGATCGATGAAATCCTTCACCACAGCAAAGCTTACTCGAGACAGTATTAGGTCTACAGTCTCGACAGATACACTTCCAACCTCAACACTCAAATTCTAACTATTTGTAGTCGTGTTACACACACCACTACCCTATCTACCTTTATATCCTATATTGGAAAACCCGAACAGGTAACCCAACAAATAGGTAGAAATATATATATATTTAAAATGATACTTTTTATATAGAAATTATTTCTGGGTAAAATTATTTCATTTACCTCTTTAAAACAATATTGTGTCCGTTGGCCTGGTTCAAGTGTTTAGAGATCCCTATCAATAACGTTAGCTACTCGTATTGACCAAAATCCATATACCACTCAACCGATCAATTAACACAATATAAAACCATTTTTATATAACTAACAATTACGCGCTCTCAAGATAGACACCACTTCAGAGCCTAGGTATTCACTCAACCTCGCTCTGATACCACGTGTGACGACCCGGCTTTCCACTCCCGGAAAGTCGCATCGACAGTAAGAAAGAAAGGGGTGAGAAGTAGAAAAGAGAAGAAGAGAAAAGAAACAAACACAAATACTCACAGCGGAAACGAACAAAATATATTATATCACATAAATATTACATAGTATCATATACATCATCTATCAGAGTTACACAGATTACACATCACATACTAGACAGTTATAAACATCTGTCTAGTTATTACAACTCAATACAAAACAAAGATCTAAACAAGATCAACACAGCGGAAACTACTATCTATATCTACAACGCTGAAGCCTCCTGCTCCATTGCTCCTCCACAATTCGTCAAGGCTAACCTGAATCCCTTGGCTACTCGTAAAAATTTGAGTACCCAAGAGTTTATAAAACAGAAATAAACAACTTGGGTCAGACATGGGTCTGGTATGAGTAAACGGTTAGATTGCTTAACTTTGAAAACCTTTGAAACAAAAGTATCACGTAAGACTTCCCACAAATAAACATGGGTAAGTTTTTACCTTACGCTAACTAAAACATTTGATAGCAAATCCGATTGTATTATAATAGGGTCTAGGGTTTTCAAGTAAAATACAGAAATAGCTGAAATGCTTACATCTCACATTCCAACATAGTTGGGCACAACTAATACGTACGGCACTTATTGGAGTTTGGATTCCATACAATGGCAGGGCTACTGGGGTACCGCCCGTCACAGTACGTGGCCTAGATCACCGTACCGAGGAGTACGCCCGCTCCCCTGCAACACAAAGCCGGAACCATCCCTTACTGGATAATCCCGAACAAGACAATCCCGTAGTTGGCGCGACCAACCACACACTAAGCCGAATAAAAGAAAAGGGACCTCTAGACAGGGATCTATCTTGCTCTCAGTGGGTGCTACCCACGAAACCTTGCTGCACCTCCCCTGTTTTAGCCATTCCCGGTTGATGAGGCTTGAGGTTACGATTACCTTTAATCAGAACATATCACTTAGAATGCTCATCGTCCGCCTGACGATGTGCTGAAAGCATTTAATCCATACAAGTTCGTTCCGGGTTCGAACGAAACCGAAGGCATTATCTCGTTACACTCGTTTTGGAATCACCCTCAGAGTTAACGACAATAAACCTTGCACTCTGAATCTTCATCTTCACTTGAGATTCACGACCTATCGTTAATTTGGATCGATGTGGTATTCGGGTCTCCAGACCTGGAAATCCGGTATACGGAAACCCGATCCCGGTCTCATCGAAATCCAAAGAGTATCTTTTAAGGCCAAGTTGTTTTAAAGGTTAAAACAATTTAATTTATTATCTTTATTCACAAAGGAAGATAATTTACAACAGATAATCAACATTATCAGATAATCCATACAATTCAACTAACATCCATATCATACAGCATATATCTCATCAGAGACATCAATCAATGCCAAGTATTCAATACTATCACTCATTCATAAGTAATGATTTATATCATCTCTAATTAATTTAAAGTGAATTAAATTAATTACTTTATTTTATAAATCCTTCTTACTTAACCATTAATTAATTAATTATCTTCTAATATTTCATTTCAATTAATCTTCTTTGATTAATTATCTTTTAATTACATCCAAGTAATTTATCTTTAATTAATTATTTAAATTAATTATCCTTAACCACTTATAGTAATTAACCTTTAATTACTTCATTAATTAATTAACTAAAATTTATTAAGTTAATCAACTATATTTAATTATATTAATCCTTAATTAATTACATTAATTAATTACTTCATTTATTAATTATTACTTAATTAATCAATCTTAATTACATCATTAATTATATTAATTAATGATCCTTAATTACAACTTAATTATTAATTACTTAATTAAATTAATTACATTAAGTAATTAACCTTTAATTAAACAACATTTATTAATCACTTTTGATTAATCTTCCATCAGTAATTAATTACCCTTAATTACTTTCATTAACTAAATTAATTATTTCTTAATTAATTCTTTAATTAATCCCTTGATTAATTCACAAGTAATTAACTCAAATTACTTCTATTAATAAAATCATTTATTCAACTAATTACTTCCAGTAATTATCTTATTATTTACTCCCCTAAATAATCTTACTTTAATAATTACATTAAGTAATTATTATCAAAACATCTCTTGATTATCCTAAATTAATTAAACTTAATTAATTAACTTAACTAAATCAATTAACTTCAATTTAATTATATTAATTAATCCTTTAATTAATAACATCAAGTGATTAAACCTTAATCACTTCCATTTAATTACTTTCATAATTAATTCTTCTTAATTTAATTACATTCAGTAATTACCCATTAATTACTTTACTAAGTAGTTACACTTAATTAATCATAAATGATTATCTTAATTAATTAGACTAATTAGTTAACCTAAAATTAATTAATTAATCAATAAAACATCACTTAACCTTTAATTAATTCATTAACCATCCACTAATTACTTTATTAAGTAATTATCCTTAATTACAAATAGTAATTAAGCTTTTATTTAAAAAATTTCTTAATTATATTCATTTCCTTAAATAAAAATCATTGGTAATTAATTAAATCATTAATATAATTACTTTTAAAACAAACAAATTTAAATCACTTAACTTTTATATTTAAACTTGAACTTGTTCCAAAATCTTACTAAATGATTTTACTTTGGAACTTGGTCTATTCTCTTATGCAATAAAAACTCAGTTCATTTTAAAATACTATTTAATAAATTACTTACAAATTTAATCATTTTAATAACCTTAAAACTCAAAAAGAACTTATCTTTGAAAACTTATTTATTTCATTAACATTGAAACTTTGTTTAACAAATACCTTTGCTAAAACTTAGATAATACATTTTTTGAAAACATGAATTAATTTAAATTACTAAACTTTTTAACCTGTACATGATTTTCCTAAAATCTCAAAACCAGGTTACAATAAAATAACCAACCCGAGCCACTTTATTTCTTCCCCGAGTCATATCCTTACAAGCCCGAGTCGTCTTCGAGTCACCCCCCCTACTCATCTGCTTTGAGTCTTCCACGCGATCAACACGAGAGCGTCCCGAGTCTCTTCCTTCTTCCCCAAAACAAACAGCTACCCAGACACCAACTTGCACGCGTGCACGTGCACGATCAACTGATCGACCTCCGATCATCACTGCTGCCATTCACAGATCACCGTTGACCCCCTCTACCAATTTCCATCACCCAGTCCTTCATTCAAGCTCGAAATCAAAAACGAGATGTTCGAGCACTTCTCTGAAAACAACCCAATCACCAAATCCCTCTCACGCCGCCGCCTACGACCACGAGGAACCACGCCGCCACGTCTAGACCTTCATCAACGATCCACGCTTCATTTACACCTGACCCGATGCAGTTCGATTTCATATTCGCGACACAGCAATACAAATTCCAACCCATCATAAACGTGAGTTAAAACCCTAGTTCACCGATCTCTGGTCACCACAACCATCAGAAAAACCCTCTATTATTTTTCCCGTGATCATCATTCCTAAAGCCATCATCGACAACAACCCTGAGCTTTACATCGTCCACGATCATTGGCAATTGCTGATAAACCCAAAATCGATCAACTCATAATCTCTTGACGAATATAAACTTAAAAATCCAGATTTTAATATCTAAATTCATCATTTCTTATTACTAACTGGTTTCTGAAATCAAACCACAAAATTATGAATATTGATTTTCGACCTATAACTGATGTTTACTGTAAAATCCTATTTTTGAAATATTAACTAAATAGTTCTACCTTAAACTATTTTTAAAAATGAATTTACATTGTTATAATTGTTTTCTTTTTAATGATCATAACCAAACAGTGATTCTTTGAGAAGATAAGGATTTTTTAAAAGTTGTTCTTGAGCCAGAGAGATTCAACAGAGATCAGTATATATATACAGAGACATGCACACAATATACAGAGTATTTTCAATTATATTCCAGTTTAAAAACATCCATGCAGAACATACTTACAATATCACTTCATAGATTTAGCAAAAACATCAAAGTAATAACACATATTTTAGTTTTTGAAAGGTGTTTACTCTCTGGTTATAAAACAGAGAACAGAGGCAATACATGCATCTACACATATGAACACATGCAACCATATCTACAGAGATTCATCACAATATTTTAGCCAAATCACAGATTTTAAAAACTGTTTTTAAAAGAATGTTTACTCACTTTAATAAAGCAGAGAACAGAGCCTCCATTTGAAAAGCTTTTGATAACAGTTGAACTTTAAAACTGGAAATGCTTCTTCGATTTAAAACTTGCATGTTGCTTGATGTTACTGGATCTTGCATGCATGCTATTATCTTGTTGATATATTGCTTTAGATTCCAGGTTTGGCTTGCTTCAAACAGATTCCAGATTTGAAGAAAATATGTAGGCTTTTGGTTTGATTTTGGAAAATGAGTTTACAGGCTATTGAATTTGGTTTTTGTTTGAGGAGAAACTGATTTTGTTTTGAAACAGGAAGTGGAAACTTTAGTTCTTAGATTTGCATGCAGGCATGACTTCCAGATTTCATTTGAAAACTTGGGAAAATGATTACAAGCTTGAAACAGAAACAGACTTTGGATTTTTCTTGAATTTGAAAATGTTTTCAGGTTATTGAATTTGGTTTTTGTTTGAGAAGTATTGATTTCAGATTTGATTTTGAGAAATAAGTTTTCAACTGAATTTCTTTGTTTAGAAATTAAATGAGAGAAAGAAAAAGAAAAATGAAGATGTGTGCTTATATAACTTAATTTATGAATTATCAAAAATCAAAGAAAAATAAAATACAAAATGACATTTGTCATCTTCCTATATTAACATGTTGACACATGTGCTTAGATGGTTTTACTAATTTACACATATAATTTTACATGCAAAAATGAATTTTATAAATGGATAAAGCTTTAATTAACAAATTTCTAATAACTATATACTTATTCAAATTTAAATCAAAGAAAATCAATCAACTTATATATATTCAAATAGAAAATATCTTATTAACTTTTAAAAGATAAAATCATCAATTAAATACTAATTTAATCAGATTATTAAATTAAATTCAAATCTTATTATCAAAGATCATCCATATCAATTTAATTATTCAACAGATTATTAAATTGATATTGTCAAAATTTCCGGGATATTACACAATACTTAGAAGAATATCCATATACTTATCTCAATGGTATAAATATATTTACAAAAACTCAAAAAGATTTCCTATTTGATATTGAGTATGGAAAGATGTTTTCATACCACCATAATTATTCAAAGATCATTTTTGGAAATCAATCTCATTTTCTTTTATAAATTCCTTTTTTATACAACTCTAAAATCATTTATAAAACTCCTTTTATAAATCTCTAAAAACATTTATGAAAATCCTTTATAAAAATCCCTTCTAAAATTACGTTATAACAATCTTTTCTAAAATCCCTTTATAAAAATTCTTTATAAAGCCTTTATAAAAATCCTTTATAAATGCAAAAGACCATTTTAATTTATAAACTCTTTATTAAATTAAATTCCTTTATAAATCAATTTATTATTTATAAATTTAATTAATTAACTTTAAACAACATAAATAGATAATAAATTAACTTATCACATTTATAAATTCCCATATTTATAAATAAATTTTAATATGTGTGTGTGTGTGTGTCACTTTATATAAAATGGTTAATAATTATTTATACTAAAATATTTCTATCTTCTTTTTAAAATATTTCATAAACTATTAATTTATAATATCTAAAAATCATACTTTTTATTTTAAGATAACTCCTCCTTTAAATAAACTTCAAGAATAATTATTAATATATATAAATTCTCGAAATCACTAAGAAATCTTTTTAAAAACTAAATCTTCATTTTGTAGTATTTCAAAATACTAAAAATATAGCCCAGTGCTACTGTAGCACTAAACAGGGAAAAATCATCCATGTCATCAAATATGGCATCCAACACATAACATATAACAACATATATGAAAAGTAAAATCAACAATGTGAGGAATCACGTTGGATCCCTCCAACATGTCCCCTGCATCACATAAAGTATATAACCAAATAATATAATCAATCGCTTTGAGGTAGGATCGTATACAAAGGGTCATCCGTTCTTACACGGGAACGTAATAGGGTCTCATCCGCTCCAAGGGCGGGAATATATTCAAACCAACTAATAAAATAGTAAATCATCCAAACATCTAATCAATAAAAAAATTTCAACTATATATCATACTAGTTAACCAAAAAGGTGAGTTTAACTCACCTTGATTCCAAAAGTTGCCCATGCACTCTAGTTCGAATTAAAATTGAACAGACGTCCAATTTTAACCCAAATTCCTACTAGCTCCAAATCCATCCAATCAAACTCTATAACGTAGTATTTATCGATAAGATCACGATGCAACTTGTCGCGTTCAAATCCGACCTTATATGAAAAAGTTATACCTTTTTAACCATTCGATTTTATAATAATATAATTAATTACATCGTTAACTTTTAATTACCATATAACATAACCCTAATCCTTGTTTATGTCAAATCCAGGTCGCGCCATCGTTTCCAGACCCAAAAACACGATCGGGATCACGTAGTCGCCACCCCTACGTGCCACCATCCACCATCGCTCTTTCACCTGACATCGCCCCGAACACCACCTCTCCAACGCTAGTGGTATGATCCTTCCAGTCGCCGCCCAACTCCTGAAATTGCTCAAATGTCATGCGCCTTTGAACCCAAACTACCGCCTCCACGCCTCGCCGCGACCTCATCCACCGCCACTAATCGACTCCCCTCCCTCTTGCTGTCTTTTTCCTAGCAAAAGACGGCGGCTAATACGGCCTTTATTGGCTAGTGCAACCATGGCCATTGATTTTGCTAATGGCGGCTACGTTTGAAGAATTTGGGTTTTTTTGAAATTTTGTGAGCTCTTAGGTCCTTATATAGAAAATATCCAAAGTACTATTCATTCATTAAATTTCCGAACTCCAAACGAAGCATGCCGCCTGGCGTTCTATATGTAATACCCTTATTCTGAACACAATGAAACTAGTATCAGAAGCCAATTCCATCATATACAGGAGTTGGCTTTTCAAAATTAAATTATATTGAATTAAATTCCTTTAATTAATTCTACGTGTTTCGAACTCGCACGACCAAACAATACGTTTAATTGTCATAAAATTCGACGACGTACTATAATTCACTATTACGGATCTAATGAAACTGTTTTCGTCAAAATCTGAGGCAATGCCCCGGAAGGCTATTTTCACATGTTAATTAAAACGAGTTATTTTCAAAATCAGTTTAATCACTTTTAATCCCAATTTAAAAGTTTACTATCTTCATTCTTATTCAAATAGAATTTAAATCAACTTTTCAAAATCATTTTTATTCACATCAAAATTCAAAAACTAATAATTTTAACAAATCCAAATATTCAATTTAACAATTTAATTATCAATTAAATAGCTGAATTTTAAATATAAGTTGTTTAACTTATAAAATAGACTTTTCAATAATTAAAATCAATTAATTACTTCCAAATTCAAATGACTAGAATTCTGGGTCGTTACATTCTTCTCCCCTTAAAAGAATTTCGTCCTCGAAATTAGCAAGGTAAGAAAAATGCTCCAAACCCATTAACTTTTCAAAATCAATTAGTTGAAATAGATACTAAAATTTCTAAGTCTTTTAGATTCACCCACATATACCTACTAATTTCCTTCCATTCATTTATTCCAAGTTATAACTCAAATCAAACTTTAATTATCAAAAATATCTCCAAAATCCTCAAAAAAATTCTAACACCTTAAATTTACGGAAAATTTCACCAGCGCCACCTTTGCGCGGCTCGATCGGAAATATATATATAATCACAAATATACATCTCATCTTTAAAGATGAGGCATCCCGTAGGGAAAAATATATAATTACGATATGTAATCCTAGATGTGTATCTTATATTAGTATTAGCAAGCATATACAACCAATATAATGCGAAAGCGAGCTCACATGCGAAGCATACGCATCCGCACCTACTAATCACTCAAAAAATAATGAGAACAAGTATATAGAAAGTAACATCACTATATAACATATACTATACATTAACTATATGCAATTGTAGCAAATGTAACAAGAGAAACCATCCAACAAATAATGTACATCCCATTTATTTATCATCATATCAACTTGCATTTTCAAATGTCAACATTATATTTATACACATTCATTTCTTATCAATATTCCATTGATTCGTTTTTCAAGTTATTTACATTCAATTAATTTACATTCAATTTATTCACATTCAATTGATTTACATTTAATTACTCACTTTCAATTATTACTTAGTATATTTCTTCTAATACTAATATCACTTAAGAACCATTCCATCAAATTTTACATAAGTTTATTATAAACATTTCTATAACACTTCTCATGTTTATTTTCACTTCATAACTTAAGTTCATATTCAATTCTTTTTACAACTTAAATTGCATTTCATTTTATAACTAAAATTCATATTCATTCCATTATTCACTTTATTAATTCACTTCATTAATTCATCTAATTCATTTCAAATTCAATTCAATTTCATTTAAGCTTTGTTAAGTTAAACTCATTGAATTCATTTCATTAACTCAATTTACTTAACTCTACTTAAGTTAAACTTTAATTTCATATCTCAATTTGAAATTTTCTTTTCTTAACATTCATATTCAATAATTTAAAACTTTGTTTTAACTTACTAAGTCTCAAAATTTTATAAGTTATCAAAACTTATTTTCTCATATTTATCAAATTATATTTTGGATTTTAAAATCAAATTTTTTTTCCAAAACACAACTTCAATGGTAGCAATTAATCACTTAGAAACTCGAAAATGAACGCCGATGATGCTGCAGTCATCACCAGAATTATTTTAAAACGACTGAAGTGAGTTCAGTGCTTTCTATTTCTTTTAAATCCCATTTAAAAATATTTCTAGTTAAAACATTTTCCAAAATAATAATATTATTATTCTTCCAAAACCTTTGAAAAACAATTTTCAAAATAAATGGGTTTTAAATTCTCAAATTTCATGTTTTAAGTCCATTTTTATTTACAAATCATATTTACGAATATACTTAGGCACTTTCATTTCCTTTCCATTTATAAATAACATTTATAATCATATTTATATAATCTTAATTCTTATGAAGTATCATTTCACAAATGTTGATTATTTTAATCATAATCAATACTCTATAATTCATATTTCTAGATTCACTTTCTTATATTACTCATTTTACAATTGTTTATCGTTGTTTATATTATAATAATAACAATCTTTAATAGAACAAAAACAACAATGATAATAATCAAATATTATCCTTCACTAACCACTAAACACACCATATATAATTATAATAATTTCTGAAAAATTATTCCTTTATATATAAAATATAATCTAGGTAAATTATTTCATTTACCAATCCTCAAAACAATACTATGTCAATTTGCCTTGTTTAAGTGTTTAGAAATCCCTATCGATATTGTGGCATCCCACACACCAACCAGAATTCATAAGCCACTCAACAGATAAATTAACACAATATAAAACATTTTTATAATCGCTAACAAATATGTTATCATATCTGTAATACACTCAAAACTCATAATAAGGCATTCCATTACCTTATCTCTGAATGAGTTGCCCCACCAAAGCCAAGGTTCTTGCTTAAACTTGCGCTTTGATACTAACTGTAACGACCCTCCAATCCACACAATTCAAGTTGACAATAAACCACACACGTCCAACCCAAATTGAACGGAAAGATGGATAGTTATGGAAAAGAAAGACGAAAGAAGAAAAAAAGAGAAGAAGAAGAGAAAAGAAACTAAAAAACAACACAGAATCTCACAATCGTAGCGGAACAATATATACTATAATATCAATGATCTTAACAAAAGAGAATTTGTTATATACATACATCCATCAAAGTACAACAACAAATCACAATCATCGGCCTAGATAGTTATAACAACCTATCCTCACAAATGCTGATGATTTCAACAACAAAGCAGAGGAAAATAAACATATACGTGAATATGACTTGAAGACCTCCAACTCATCTCCTGAGCTCCAATGCATCCAAAGCAATCTGTAAATATGTTCGGTCTGACCTGAGCATTATAATAAAAAAACACCCGAGTCAGTCTAAAAAATAGCGTAAGAAAATACACCCAATTGGATTTTTAAGTTATAGAAAACCTTTGAAAATCAAAAGTATCTCATAAGATTACGCCGCACATAAACACGGACGGGACATTACCTTACGATAACCAAAACATTTCATATGAAATTCCTTGATATAATAATAGTGTCTAAGTTACAATACTTATTAATCATAGCCGAAATTGTTACATTAATTAAATTCCAGCATAATAGGTATACAACTAAAACCGTAAAGGCTCGTATTGGAGAATGGATTACATATAATGACTGGGCTATTGGAGTACCGCCCGTCATGGTGCATCTCTAGGTAAAATAACACTGAGGTCGAACCTATCGATCCCTACCAACACAAGACCGGCCTACCCTTTACTGGATAGTACCAAACATGATCACCCCTCCTTTAATTGGCCCCGAAGCATACGAATGAGAGATAATATCGACTTTAGATAGGGATGATCATACCCTACTTGGGAGCGACCCACTTAGCCCTGCTGCATCTCTCCTGTTTTAGTCATTCCCGGTTAATGAGGCTTGAGGCTACGTTTTACCTTTTATATAGCGCTTCCCACTTGGAATGCTAACACTGCCCTCCAAGCAACAATGCAATGCTAGCATTCATCCATACAAGTTCGTTCTGGGATTGAACGAAATCGAAGGCACCACTTCTACTACATCCACTTTGGAATCATCCTCAGGATTAGTAATAAGCAACCCTTGCACTTCAAAGAGCTTCATCTTCAATTCCATCATCTTCAAGATGTCTTTACTTTGAAACTCTTGAGTTGGATCGAAGTGGTTTTTGAATAACATATCTGATCCCGGTCTCTTCAAAACAACATTCGATAGCTTTCGGTAAACTCAAAACCAGTTCTTTAGGAAATAAAAAGTCAAAGATAAGAGCGGAGATCGCCTTCTAACCATTAGTGGATGGATTTCCTTATCATTTGTCCTAAGAGAACGAAACTAGATTTATACGCACAGTACAACATTATCGGAGATGACTATGCCATATAACTTACGTGTTTCTCCTAGATATTTCCAAAGTTACGTTTTGGGTACAAATTCGATAGTCGGTTATTTAAGTGTCGAACAAACAAACATTCAATCAGGGATTTATTTCCATAAGAAAAAACAACGTTGGTTAAACACATAAGCAACCACTAACCACTTTAACTAATCTTTCAATTAATAAATCACTTTGTAAATATTCGTACCAAAATACTTTTACAAAGATTCATTCACAACCCTTATATTTTCAATACTTGGAAAATTTCCATATGCTTATCTCAACGGTATAAGTATATTCACAAAACAGAGAAAGATTTCCTTTTTACACACCTCTAGGACAAATTTATAAATTCCTTTATAAATCTCTAAAACCCGTTTATAACCCCATTCATAAATATCTGAAATCATTTATAAACTCCCTTTTAATATTTCTAAAATCATTTATGAACCCTTTATAAATTCCTAAGACCATTTATAAAGCTCCTTTTATAAATCTATAAACCCATTTCAAAAATTGTTTTATAAATATCTAAGATCATTTATAAAACTCTTTTTATCCCTTTTCAAATCTTCCTTTAAGTTTTCCAACCAAGTTATAAGATTCCTCTTATAAAACTCATATTTGTTTAACCTTATTTATACATCTCGAAAACATTTATAAATAAATTCTAATCATTTATTTTAAAATACTATTATATAATAATAAACATTATAATTAAATAGTAATTAATATCAAAACATCTTTAAAATAAAAATTTATAATTTCAAAACATTCTTAATAAAACAATAATAATTTTTATCTTCAATATTATTATAAATAGTAATAATAAATTTCCAAAACTTTATTGATAAATAACTATAATTAATTTCCAACCATATTTATAATTTAGATAATTAACTTTTCAAATTTTAAAATATTGATAAACAATTTTAAAACAATATTAATATAAATAAAAAACCTTTTAAAAAAACAGAAATATATTTCCTTGATAAAAATCCATACTAAAATTCCAACATAATTGTTTCCATATTATAAAACTGTATTTATAAATCTCTTTCTATTTTTTTAAGTTACCTCTTTATAAAAATCCCATTTTTGTAAAAAAAAACCCATTTATACTCTATCTCTTTAGAAATCTTACTTATTTATAAAATCCATTCAAAACATAAATTTCAACCCATTTTTAACTTTGCTTCCATATGTATAAAATTCTTTTATAAATTCCTCTCAATTTATAAAATATCGTTTAACATCTCCAAATCTATCCTCACTTTCAATTTCCAAATAGAATCAACTACTTTTCTAAACAACATTTCACATCTCATTATAAATCCACAATTTGATTTATTTCTTCAATCAATTAAATGATAATAGTTTCCTTTTAATTTATAAAACACCGTTTACAAATTTATCCCTTTATTAATAAAATATGATTTTACAAATCTTCACTTTATTTGTAAAATACCACATTTATACATTATCACATTTATACATTCCCACATTTATAAATAAATCTTAATATATGTATATATATATATATATCACTTTATCCCTTTTTCAAATATGTATATATCACTTTATATAAAATGATTAATAATTATTTATACCAAAATATTTCTATATTCTTTTTAAAATATTTCATAAACTATTAATTTATAATATCTAAAAATCATACTTTTTATTTTAAAATAACTCCTTTAAATAAACTTCAAGAATAAATATTAATATATATAAATTTTCAAAATCACTTAGAAATCCTTTTGAAAACTAAATCTTTATTTTATCGTATTTCAAAATACTAAAAATATGGCCTAGTGCTACTGTAGCACTAAATAGGGAAAAATCGTCCATGTCATCAAATGGCATCCAACACATAATATATCACAATATATATGAAAAGTAAAATCAACAATGCGAGGAATCCTATTGGATCCCTCCAACCTGTCCCCTGCATCACATAAAGTATATAACTAAATAATATAAATCAACCGCTTCGAGGCAGGATCGTATACAAAGGGTCATCCTCTCTTACACGGGAACGTAACAGGGTCTCATCCGCTCCAAGGGTGGGAATATATCCAAAACAACTAATAAAATAGTAAATCATCCAAACATCTAATCAACAGTTTTTTTCAACTATATATCATACTAGTTAACCAAAAAGGTGAGTTTAACTCACCTTGATTCCAAAAGTCGCCCAAGTGCGCCAGTTCGAATTAAAATTGAACAAACGTTTAATTTTAACCCAAATTCCCACTAGCTCCAAATCCATCCAGTCCAACTCCATAACATAGTATTTGTCGATACGATTGTAACGCAACTTGTTGCATTCAAATCCGACCTGGTATGAAAAAGTTATACTTTTTTAACCATTCGATTTTATAATAATATAATTAATTACATCGTTAACTTTTAATTACCATATAACATAAAAATAATCCTTGTTTATTTCAAATCCATGTCACGCCTTCGTTTACAGACCCAAAAACACGATCGAGAATCACGCTGTCGCCGCCCGTACACACCACCATCTACCACCGCTCTTTCAGCTGACATTGTCCCGAATTCCACTTCTCCAATGCTAGTGGTCCGACCTTCCTAGTCACCGCCCAACTCCTGAAATTGCTCAAATGTGGTGCGCCTTTGGACCCAAACTACTGCCTCCATGCCTCGCCGCAACCTCATCCACCGCCACTGATCGACTCTCCTCCCTCTTGTCGTCCTTTTCCTAGTTAAATACGTCGGCTAATATGGCCTCCAATGGCCAGTGCAACCATGGCCGTTACTTTTCTAATGGCGACTGCTTTTGAAGAATTTGGGTTTTTTGTGAAATTTTGTGAGCTCTTAGGTCCTTATATAGAAAATATCCAAAGCACTATTCATTCATTAAATTTCCCAACTCCAAACGAAGCGTGCCGCCTGGCGTTCTATATATAATACCCATATTCTGAACACAATGAAACTAGTATCAGGAGTCAATTCCATCATATAAAGGAGTTGGCTTTTCAAAATCAAATTCAAGAATTGCTAATTTTAAAAATTCCAAATTTTCAATTTAACAATTCAATTATCAATTAAATAGCTGAATTTTAAATATAAGTTGTTTAACTTATAAAACTGAATTTTCAATATTTAAAATCAATTAAATATTTCCAAATTCAAATTACTAAAATTCCGGGTCGTTACAACGACATTTTAAACAACTTTTTAAAAAGATGGAACCCAGTGCATGAGGCTCCCGCACAACAGCGGGCTCTAGGGAGGTTGACAATGTACGCAGTCTTTCTCTCGCATTGCGAAGGGGCTATTTCCGAACTCGAACCTGGGTGCCCAGATCACCATGCGGGTGACATAACCGTTGTGCCAAGGCTCCATCTGTAACGACCCAGAATTTTGAACAAATTAAATTGAAAATATTTAATTAATTTTAAATATTTGAACGGTAATTTAATTTGAATCCCCGATCTTATTTTGAATTTGGCGATTAAATTATAAAATTTAATCTATTGAACTGGATAAAAATTTGAATCTTCAATTTAAAGTTGAAGAAAAATATTTCGAAAGCTTTTAAAATTCGTATTGATGATACTGAAGATAACAGAAGCTTCAGAATCTAATTTCAAACTGTTTCATTCAGTTTTGAATTTATATCGTTCGTATTGATATTTAAAAATAGCCGTCCGAGGCACAGTCTCGGAATTCGACGAAACCAGTTCCATTGGGTCCGTAATATTGAATTATTATTGAATTTCCAATTTCGTATTTTTCGGAGGCGTTGTGTGAACGTACGGGATATAAACGCCTAGTCAATAATTTATCGATTTTATTTAAATATAGATTTATACACTTTGGTCAACATCAGTTTTCTTTCCTCCTTTAAACACGTCTTCAATTACGCTCCCTTGTTTCAGCCGAGCATCACGAACGAGAAATCACGCAACCCATTCTTGTTCAGATTTAAACACTCCTCTCCCTCCTCTCGTTCAAACGAAAAGAAAATCAAACGAAACAAAATAAATGGCAGACATCCACTTCTATTCTTCCAATCGAATTCAAAAACCCGGCTCCCAATTTTCAAATTCTCAAATCGAAGCAAGACAAGTCAGGCATCGCGACTCCGGCTCGCGTGAAGACTAGTCGCGAACGAGCATCGCGCTCGCGTGGCAACTGGTGGAGGCATCGCGATGGAGGCACTTGCGTTCGAGCGGCGACCTGGCGCTCGGCGGTGAGGGGTTGTTCGACGTGGATTTGGGGTTTCTCAAGTTCGATCGAGTTTTAGGGCACTGGGATTGGGAAACAAGTCGCGGGTCTCGCGTGGCTGGCGGAGTTCGCAACCAGGGGAGGCGGCGCGCGATTGAGGTGATGGCGACAAGCAAGGCTCGGATGAAGGCATCGCGACTTGAGGGAAGGGTCTCGAAGGTGGCTTTGTTCAGGTGGAGTTCGCGAGGCGTTGATGGTGGGTTCGTCGATGTTGAAGGATGATGGTGAGGCCGATTATGGAAGTGGGTTTTGCCTGAGGTATAACAGTTTTGGGTTTAATTTAATTTAAGCAAATAAATATAGATTAGTTATATACATACTTTACTTTGATATATATGGGTTCCCTGTATATGTTATTAACCCTTAAACAGTAAATTTCCCCTTAGGTTTGTACAGAAAAAAAAATACAAGCAGAAATATATGTAGTAGGGTATATCTATGCAGATTTTTTTTAGTTTATGTATATACAGAAAGTAAAAGAAAATTTGTTTACGATTCAAATTATTAGTTCAAAAATGAAACCCTTGGTTAATTTTAATTTATTTTTTTAAAAGGAAGATTTATTAAAGGAAAAATTGGTTTAAATGAAACTATTAATTAATTAAACAAGCAAGAATGAAAATTTATTATTCGATTTATTCGAATATTAATAAATGTATAAATTGTTTATACAAGGTTCAAAAATCGTGAAGTCAAGCCGGATTGGAAATGAGATTGCAAAATTAAAAGCTAAGGTGAGATTTTCTCACTCGAATGGAAAATTTAATTTTGCAGTTATTGATTGATTTGATTGCTATTGGATGTGATATTAGATATAGTAGGATATATCTATATATATAGCAATATATACATATTGGCATATGTATATATTGGATTGATTGATTTCCCGCCTCGTATAGCGGATGAGACCCTATTGTGCCGTTAGTAAGCGGATATATTATAAAAACCCATATACCGCGATATTCCACCTCGAAGTGGAATTGGTATTGTGCTAACGTCTGTGGATGCAGGGAAACAGGTTGGAGGGATCCAACTGGATTCCTCACCAATATTATTATTTGCAGATATTTGTTGTATATGCTGTTATCATATTGATATATGATATTGAATGTTATGATTGACTAATTGATGCTGTTGCATCATCGAATTCAGTTTTGAAGTTTTAAAAATAACATCTTTTACTTTAAAAGGGTTTTTAAAGTGATTTTTGAAAGTAGACGTTTTATTGAATTTTTGAATTGGTTTATTTCAAATAAATAAACGTCTAAAATTTTAAAGTTATAAAAGTTAAGATTTTTGTGAAATAAAATCAAAGTGTGATTTTTGAAATAAAAGTTAAGAAATTTATGAAATGGGTTAAATTGGGATTTCTAGTATTATAAATGGTTTATTTAAAAGATGTACAAAATTGGATATTTATGAATTTGAAATATTGGGAGTATAAGACAAGTTTCTATAAGGGTTAAAATGAAGTGTAAATGGGATTTCATAAGTTAATGAAATCTGAAAGTTTTAAATTTTGTAAAGTTTAAAAGAACGATTTCTTTTAAAATAAATGAATTATAAGTTATATTAACTTATAAATTGAATGGGTCATTAAAGAAGATGTATAAATCGAAGTTGTTATAAAATGGAAATAGAATTTATAAACGTTGTTTTTATAAATTTGAAAATAAATCAAATTTGATTAATTTTAAATATAGAGATTATTAAGGGAATTTTATCCACGATTTTGGACAGTGGATAATTCTTGAAATAAATATGTAAAAAGGGATTGAAACTTGGTTATTGAAGTATATTCACGATTTTGGACAGTGAATATATTATTGAAAAAAATAGTATGTTTGGGAAAGCGATATTATAAATGAAGTTAATTGTTTTAAAAGATGTTTTAAAACGTGTTAAATATCGAAATCATAGATTTCAACATTTATTGTTGAAATAGACGTTTTCGAAAAATAAGGAAATGGTGGACTATAACACTGTTGTTATAGTAAATGATTTCCAAAAGGAAATGTTTTTAATGTAGTATTGGGATTTATATATCTATCTAAATCTGAATCCCTATACTAGTGATTTTGAGTCGTCGTAACGATGTTTTACATAACATTCGTTTTGACTCAAATAAATGTTGTTATAGTAAATGATTTCCTTGAAGAATGAATATATACTTAATATTGATTTAAGTATATTGAATATTTTCAAATGTTGAAAATAAATAGATTTATGAAATACTTATTTTTACATAAGTATGGAAATGCTTTTCCAATATGAAATGAACTGTTTTGAGATTTTATCTTCAAAGATAAAATGAAATGTGGAAATTGATTTGAAATTGTTTTCAAACGGTTAAGTATGGAAATTTTATATCTAGTAAAGATATTTTTGAAGATGAAATAATTTGGAAAATTATTTGGAATCTGAAGATGTTGCGCATCTTTATTGATAGTTAAATAACCGACTATCAATAATTACCTTGAATGGTAGTTGTTGTGAATTGGATGAATTTGAATGCCACACTTATTTTTGAATAAACGCTCACTATTCGGGTTAGCCGGGAAAGGACCATGGGGTCGTATAACCCATTCCGAATATGTGATACGTCGTTATGAATCGCATTTGAAGACCGGTGTTGAAGACCGGATATTTTTGAACACGGAAGGATTACCGTCGAGTTACTCTACATCGGCTGATCTCCGGTTTAGAGGTTTTTTCACCCTTAGTGATGGGAAGTCCGGACGTGATTAGAAAATTATCCGAATGTGCAAGGGCTTCGTGAGAAGTGCCTTCGGTTCTGTTCGATCCCGGAACAGACTTGTATGGATTGTGTGTCTGACGTTACAATTTGAGATATAAAGCTGATTTCTTTCAAATACATTTCTGTTGGTGGCGGAGAATTTATTCTCTTAGCTTAACACCCTTCTCTGAGACGTACGAGCTCAGAGGTTATGTAGTTGAAATTTATCAGCGATATATCCCAATTTGGTAACGTGGCATACTGAGTGTTGCTGTGAAATGATCAGTGTTTGATCATTTGTGATATGATCAATTTGTTTGATCTTATATCTTTGTGATCATAGGTTGATCATTTGTTTGACCCGAAGCATGGCTTTGTAGAAAGCGTAGCTTTGTGGACGAGACTTCGTCGAGCCTCACACCCCGGAAATGGTCAAAACAGGAAGGATGCGGCAAGGTTCTAGGGAGTAGCGCCCCTTAGTGTATGTCATTCCTTCTGGATAGAGGTGGTATCATGGTATGGAGCCCAGATACTTAACCTATGTGGTTGCTGCATTATTATTATTATGTGGTTTGTTGGAAATCGAGGATCCTCGGGAAGATCGGTTACGATCGGGGGATGACATACGCGTGTCAGTAGTTTCCTATTTTTGCAGAGGTAACCCGGCCTTGTGTTGGCAGAGATCTAACCGTAATGTTAGGTTATTTCTCGGGTTGTCTATTCCAGGGACGTACCCATCGTGGATAGGAAGTTCCTTAGCCTGACCATTTGTTGGAAATCCAAAGAAACAATACGTGACGTGTACGGTTTTAGTTGTATTACCTGCTATGGAATGTGGCGGTAACCTGCTATTGAACATAGTAGCTATAGTAGGCATAAGTGCGGAATGCCTATGCTGGCTAAGATTAATATTATACTTTCGAAATGTTTTCTACACTATGCACTAATAATAATATCAAAAATGATTTGATTTTGCGTAGTAAGCATCTTTGACTATCATAAGAAGAAATCTCCTCCAATTCTGCGTTTGCATTGTGTGTGTGGCGGGAGGTCTTATGGTAGTTTCATTTTCCAAAGGCATTGCGAAATTGACTTTAAAATCTTCCTGTTGTTTATTTTAAAGAATAACTGTTTTACGATCTCACACCAGTCACCATGACTGACTCGGAGTTTATTGTTTCCCTTCTAAACTCTGGGTGCCCACCAATTTCCACACGGGCAGCCTAGAGTTATGTTATCAGGATATTCTGGAGCTTTGGAGATAAGCTGGATGACGAGACGTAGTATTTGTATCTGATATTATTTATTCCGCTGTGTATTCTGTATGAAGACAAGTTTATATAACTGTTCATTTTTGTATATTGACACTGATTGATGTATGTATAAACTGATATAGTTCTTTGTTTTAAAAGACTAGTAATTATCTATTATATATTGTTCCGCTGCGATGTGTAAGATTCTGATATTGTTTTTCTGTTCTGATGTTGTTCTGTTCTTCTTCTCTCTTTTTTTCTCCTCTCTTCCTTCTACTTCTCTTTTTCTTCTACCTCTTCTTTCTAAAAACCTCACTATTGGAGTTTCCGGCACTCGATTGCTCGACAGTCGATAAAGGGAGTATCGATGTCGAATTTTTGAAAGTCGAAAATTTCGGTATGTGACAGCGTGGTATCAGAGCATATGGTTAAGCGACAACCCTGCTCTGTTGGGTGTTACTCATTAGAGATAGAGTCAGTAGTACTCCAGAATGAGTTGAGTGTAATAATAGATATGAGCGCGTATTTGTTAGTGAATATAAAATTGTTTTATATTGTGATGATTGGTTTGTTGAGTGGTATATGGATTCTGGTCGGTATTGTCTGTACAACTCTATCGATAGGGATCTCTAAACACTTATATAGAACAATTCAGCACAGTATTGTTTTAAATAGGGTAAATGAGATAATTTTGCCCAAAACTATTTTTGTATATAAAAGGAATGATTTTCTATGAATTATCATAGTAAATGGATGTTTGGTTGTTAGGAAATAATAATATTAAATTATTATCATTGAAATTGAATAAGAAATTGAAATCATAACTCCAAAGTTAAGAAATAAATTCACATACGAATGAAATTTAAAAATGTAAATTATAAATGTGATTTGTAATTTAAAACGGAATTCCAGAGAAGTTTTTGGAAATGTTTGAAAAGAATTTGAAAATTTTGGAGATTTGGAAAGTTTAAATCTTTTTGAATTTGAAAATGAATTTCAAAGGTTTTGAAAAGTATGTTGGAAAGATAAAAGCTCTAAACTCTTGTCGGTCGCTGGAAAATAACTTCGATAATGACTGCAGCATTATCGATGTTCATTTTCGGGTTTCCAAAAGAGGAATTGCTGCCAAATTGTTTTAAATGGAAGTTGTTTAAAAATTTGGGTTTGGTTTTTGAAATTCAAAGGATAATTTAAATTGTTTTCAAAAATGATTTTTGAAATGTTAGTAAGACTCTGGAGTACTATATAAGAATATTTATGGAATATTAATCAGTTGATAACCTATACAAATTGAATTTTGATAGAATAAATCTAACTTAAAAGATGGAGTTAAATAAATGTAAGTACAGGTGAATCAATTAAATGAAAAATGAAATGAGACTTGAATCAAATGGAATAAAATCCAAACCTGAGAAAAATAAAATGGATTGAATCCGAATAAACTACTTTGATAATTAATTCATGAAATAGAAGTTGAATTAGTGAATTTAAAACTTGAATTGTGAACTAAATAAAGGAATGGTTCGAATTTGCAAACATATTCAAGTAAGTAGAAATAAATTTCAAATGAATGGAATTTACAATTGTAAGTGAATAAAATTGAAACTGAATGTTGAAAACAAATTGAATAAAATGAATTGGAATCTGTGATGAATTAGTAAATGAAACTAATTTAAGATAGTGCAGTTGTAAATGACAGATAATTGATAAATTCAATATTCAGGAGATAAACCGAATCCAAATTAAATTGGAATTGTAAATCGAATTCAAATGATTTTGAAATGTAAAATGGAATGAGAATAAATATATAACTTCAATAGTAAACTAGAAGTGGTATAAGGAGTATATATTGAAAATTGTATAATAAAATTTGCAAAATAGTTTGAATATATGTAACTAGATATTATGGCTAGTAGGATATACAGGTGTATAAAGGAATTGGATTTGATTTTCAAAGATAAATTTGAATTGCTCGACAAAAGGTAAGTATTTGAATTTTAATATGAGATTTGATGATTTCTTGTCTAGCCGCTTGGCTTTTTCTTTTTCTTTTTGAAATCTAAGAGTCCGTAGGGACGTTTTGTAGTAGTGCCGTATTAGCCGCGCAAAGGAGACGCTGGCGAAATTTTTCGGGAATTTAGGGCGTTAGAAAATTTTTGAGAAAATTTTGGAAGTTTAAATTTGAATTTGAATTTAAATTTGAATTGAAAGTAAAACAACATTGTTTGAAAACTATGAAAGGTTTGGAAAGTTAGTTGAATTAATAACGAATCTTTAGTAGGAAGATTTGTTTTGATAAATTGATAAAACTATTAGATTGAGAAAATAGTAGACAAGTTAAGGGCTTTTTCTTCCTGACTTGTAATTTCGGGACGAAATTCTTTTAAGGAGGGAAGTTTGTAACGACCCAGAATTTTGAACAAATTAAATTGAAAATATTTAATTAATTTTAAATATTTGAACGGTAATTTAATTTGAATCCCCGATCTTATTTTGAATTTGGCGATTAAATTATAAAATTTAATCTATTGAACTGGATAAAAATTTGAATCTTCAATTTAAAGTTGAAGAAAAATATTTCGAAAGCTTTTAAAATTCGTATTGATGATACTGAAGATAACAGAAGCTTCAGAATCTAATTTCAAACTGTTTCGTTCAGTTTTGAATTTATATCGTTCGTATTGATATTTAAAAATAGCCGTCCGAGGCACAGTCTCGGAATTTGACGAAACCAGTTCCATTGGGTCCGTAATATTGAATTATTATCGAATTTCCAATTTCGTATTTTTCGGAGGCGTTGTGTGAACGTACGGGATATAAACGCCTAGTCGATAATTTATCGATTTTATTTAAATATAGATTTATACACTTTGGTCAACATCAGTTTTCTTTCCTCCTTTAAACACGCCTTCAATTACGCTCCCTTGTTTCAGCCGAGCATCACGAACGAGAAATCACGCAACCCATTCTTGTTCAGATTTAAACACTCCTCTCCCTCCTCTCGTTCAAACGAAAAGAAAATCAAACGAAACAAAATAAATGGCAGACATCCACTTCTATTCTTCCAATCGAATTCAAAAACCCGGCTCCCAATTTTCAAATTCTCAAATCGAAGCAAGACAAGTCAGGCATCACGACTCCGGCTCGCGTGAAGACTAGTCGCGAACGAGCATCGCGCTCGCGTGGCAACTGGTGGAGGCATCGCGATGGAGGCGCTCGCGTTCGAGCGGCGACCTGGCGCTCGGCGGTGAGGGGTTGTTCGACGTGGATTTGGGGTTTCTCAAGTTAGATCGAGTTTTAGGGCACTGGGATTGGGGAAGCAAGTCGCGGGTATCGCGTGGATGGCGGAGTTCGCAACCAGGGGAGGCGGCGCGCGATTGAGGTGATGGCGACAAGCAAGGCTCGGATGAAGGCGTCGCGACTTGAGGGAAGGGTCTCGAAGGTGGCTTTATTCAGGTGGAGTTCGCGAGGCGTTGATGGTGGGTTCGTCGATGTTGAAGGATGATGGTGAGGCCGATTATGGAAGTGGGTTTTGCTTGAGGTATAACAGTTTTGGGTTTAATTTAATTTAAGCAAATAAATATAGATTAGTTATATACATACTTTACTTTGATATATATATGGGTTCCCTGTATATGTTATTAACCCTTAAACAGTAAATTTCCCCTTAGGTTTGTACAGAAAAAAAAATACAAGCAGAAATATATGTAGTAGGGTATATCTATGCAGATTTTTTTTAGTTTATGTATATACAGAAAGTAAAAGAAAATTTGTTTACGATTCAAATTATTAGTTCAAAAATGAAACCCTTGGTTAATTTTAATTTATTTTTTTAAAAGGAAGATTTATTAAAGGAAAAATTGGTTTAAATGAAACTATTAATTAATTAAACAAGCAAGAATGAAAATTTATTATTCGATTTATTCGAATATTAATAAATGTATAAATTGTTTATACAAGGTTCAAAAATCGTGAAGTCAAGCCGGATTGGAAATGAGATTGCAAAATTAAAAGCTAAGGTGAGATTTTCTCACTCGAATGGAAAATTTAATTTTGCAGTTATTGATTGATTTGATTGCTATTGGATGTGATATTAGATATAATAGGATATATCTATATATATATATAGCAATATATACATATTGGCATATGTATATATTGGATTGATTGATTTCCCGCCTCGTATAGCGGATGAGACCCTATTGCGCCGTTAGTAAGCGGATATATTATAAAAACCCATATACCGCGATATTCCACCTCGAAGTGGAATTGGTATTGTGCTAACGTCTGTGGATGCAGGGAAACAGGTTGGAGGGATCCAACTGGATTCCTCACCAATATTATTATTTGCAGATATTTGTTGTATATGCTGTTATCATATTGATATATGATATTGAATGTTATGATTGACTAATTGATGCTGTTGCATCATCGGATTCAGTTTTGAAGTTTTAAAAATAACATCTTTTACTTTAAAAGGGGTTTTAAAGTGATTTTTGAAAGAAGACGTTTTATTGAATTTTTGAATTGGTTTATTTCAAATAAATAAACGTCTAAAATTTTAAAGTTATAAAAGTTAAGATTTTTGTGAAATAAAATCAAAGTGTGATTTTTGAAATAAAAGTTAAGAAATTTATGAAATGGGTTAAATTGGGATTTCTAGTATTATAAACGGTTTATTTAAAAGATGTACAAAATTGGATATTTATGAATTTGAAATATTGGGAGTATAAGACAAGTTTCTATAAGGGTTAAAATGAAGTGTAAATGGGATTTCATAAGTTAATGAAATCTGAAAGTTTTAAATTTTGTAAAGTTTAAAAGAACGATTTCTTTTAAAATAAATGAATTATAAGTTATATTAACTTATAAATTGAATGGGTCATTAAAGAAGATGTATAAATCGAAGTTGTTATAAAATGGAAATAGAATTTATAAACGTTGTTTTTATAAATTCGAAAATAAATCAAATTTGATTAATTTTAAATATAGAGATTATTAAGGGAATTTTATTCACGATTTTGGACAGTGGATAATTCTTGAAATAAATATGTAAAAAGGGATTGAAACTTGGTTATTGAAGTATATTCACGATTTTGGACAGTGAATATATTATTGAAAAAAAATAGTATGTTTGGGAAAGCGATATTATAAATGAAGTTAATTGTTTTAAAAGATGTTTTAAAACGTGTTAAATATCGAAATCATAGATTTCAACATTTATTGTTGAAATAGACGTTTTCGAAAAATAAGGAAATGGTGGACTATAACACTGTTGTTATAGTAAATGATTTCCAAAAGGAAATGTTTTTAATGTAGTATTGGGATTTATATATCTATCTAAATCCGAATCCCTATACTAGTGATTTTGAGTCGTCGTAACGATGTTTTACATAACATTCGTTTTGACTCAAATAAATGTTGTTATAGTAAATGATTTCCTTGAAGAATGAATATATACTTAATATTGATTTAAGTATATCGAATATTTTCAAATGTTGAAAATAAATAGATTTGTGAAATACTTATTTTTACATAAGTATGGAAATGCTTTTCCAATATGAAATGAACTGTTTTGAGATTTTATCTTCAAAGATAAAATGAAATGTGGAAATTGATTTGAAATTGTTTTCAAACGGTTAAGTGTGGAAATTTTATATCTAGTAAAGATATTTTTGAAGATGAAATAATTTGGAAAATTATTTGGAATCTGATGATGTTGCGCATCTTTATTGATAGTTAAATAACCGACTATCAATAATTACCTTGAATGGTAGTTGTTGTGAATTGGATGAATTTGAATGCCACACTTATTTTTGAATAAACGCTCACTATTCGGGTTAACCGGGAAAGGACCATGGGGTCGTATAACCCATTCCGAATATGTGATACGTCGTTATGAATCGCATTTGAAGACCGGTGTTGAAGACCGGATATTTTTGAACACGGAAGGATTACCGTCGAGTTACTCTACATCGGCTGATCTCCGGTTTAAAGGTTTTATCACCCTTAGTGACGGGAAGTCCGGACGTGATTAGAAAATTATCCGGATGTGCAAGGGCTTCGTGAGAAGTGCCTTCGGTTCTGTTCGATCCCGGAACAGACTTGTATGGATTGTGTATCTGACGTTACAATTTGAGATATAAAGCTGATTTCTTTCAAATACATTTCTGTTGGTGGCGGAGAATTTATTCTCTTAGCTTAACACCCTTCTCTGAGACGTACGAGCTCAGAGGTTATGTAGTTGAAATTTATCAGCGATATATCCCAATTTGGTAACGTGGCATACTGAGTGTTGCTGTGAAATGATCAGTGTTTGATCATTTGTGATATGATCAATTTGTTTGATCTTATATCTTTGTGATCATAGGTTGATCATTTGTTTGACCCGAAGCATGGCTTTGTAGAAAGCGTAGCTTTGTGGACGAGACTTCGTCGAGCCTCACACCCCGGAAATGGTCAAAACAGGAAGGATGCGGCAAGGTTCTAGGGAGTAGCGCCCCTTAGTGTATGTCATTCCTTCTGGATAGAGGTGGTATCATGGTATGGAGCCCAGATACTTAACCTATGTGGTTGCTGCATTATTATTATTATGTGGTTTGTTGGAAATCGGGGATCCTCGGGAAGATCGGTTACGATCGGGGGATGACATACGCGTGTCAGTAGTTACCTATTTTTGCAGAGGTAACCCGGCCTTGTGTTGGCAGAGATCTAACCGTAATGTTAGGTTATTTCTCGGGTCGTCTATTCCAGGGACGTACCCATCGTGGATAGGAAGTTCCTTAGCCTGACCATTTGTTGGAAATCCAAAGAAACAATACGTGACGTGTACGGTTTTAGTTGTATTACCTGCTATGGAATGTGGCGGTAACCTGCTATTGAACATAGTAGCTATAGTAGGCATAAGTGCGGAATGCCTATGCTGGCTAAGATTAATATTATACTTTCGAAATGTTTTCTACACTATGCACTAATAATAATATCAAAAATGATTTGATTTTGCGTAGTAAGCATCTTTGACTATCATAAGAAGAAATCTCCTCCAATTCTGCGTTTGCATTGTGTGTGTGGCGGGAGGTCTTATGGTAGTTTCATTTTCCAAAGGCATTGCGAAATTGACTTTAAAATCTTCCTGTTGTTTATTTTAAAGAATAACTGTTTTACGATCTCACACCAGTCACCATGACTGACTCGGAGTTTATTGTTTCCCTTCTAAACTCTGGGTGCCCACCAATTTCCACACGGGCAGCCTAGAGTTATGTTATCAGGATATTCTGGAGCTTTGGAGATAAGCTGGATGACGAGACGTAGTATTTGTATCTGATATTATTTATTCCGCTGTGTATTCTGTATGAGGACAAGTTTATATAACTGTCCATTTTTGTATATTGACTCTGATTGATGTATGTATAAACTGATATACTTCTTTGTTTTAAAAGACTAGTGATTATCTATTATATATTGTTCCGCTGCGATGTGTAAGATTCTGATATTGTTTTTCTGTTCTGATGTTGTTATGTTCTTCTTCTCTCTTTTTTTCTCCTCTCTTCCTTCTACTTCTCTTTTTCTTCTACCTCTTCTTTCTTAAACCCTCACTATTGGAGTTTCCGGCACTCGATTGCTCGACAGTCGATAAAGGGAGTATCGATGTCGAATTTTCGAAAGTCGAAAATTTCGGTATGTGACACCATCTCTTTAAATTTTTAGAAAAAGCTTTCCAGTCACATTTTCTAATTTCCTTTGAACTATTTATTTTTGTAAATATATTTTGAAACTCATTTCACCATCACTAATTAATATTCAAAAAGGGGTATTTTTGAATAACAAAATCCATTTATTAATTATTTAAATAATATATTAAATATTCATATTTAAAGTGATTAAATTTCAAGTCGTTATTTTCTCCCCACCTTAAAAGAATTTCGACCCTGAAATTCCACCACAACCCAGTGAAAAGAGGAATGATCTATGTTCAACTTACATACTTATTTTATTGGTTCTTACTAATACCAATTTCTATTTCTGCTAAAATTATTTATGAAAACATTTCATAGAACTAACTTAAGGTTAATTTTTTTAATACTCTACTACATCCTGAGAGTATATACCACTATCTGGTTCTAATTTTTGTAATACTCTACTACATCCTGAGAGTATATACCACTATCTGGTTTAAACTTCTCCATTTTGAATTTATTTCCCTCAAATAAACTCGAGATCCAAATACCCGGCTTTATTTCAGAACTCTTTTAAAATGGTTTTTATACATTTTAACCATAGAAAATATTTTTATATAGCTCGGGTAATCCCAAAATGATACTAGGGAAATGGGTACTACCAAATGGTATCATATGTTCCCTTACCAAGAAAGGAAATACTTAAGAGAAGTGCTTACCATCCGAACACATCTCTTTTCTATATTTGTTATTTTCGGGCCCACTCGAACTAGCTAAAATAAAATTCTTCTTCTATTTTAAAATCCACTTTATAAAATAAATAAAAATATATACTTCTTACTCAAAATTCTCTTTCCAACATATTCATTCTTGTAAAAACTTGCAAGTAATACTATTTATTATTTTCTCCAAAAATCATTTAAAATAATAATATAAATATTTTTTTAAATCAACTCACGCTTTTTGGATTTAATCAAAATATGATTTATCAAAAAAATCTTATAGCAAATTGCTATGGTAGCATTTCCTTACTTAAAAACCCGAAAATGAACACCAATGATGCTGCAGTCATCATCGGAATTATTTTCCAACGACCGAAGTGGGTTTAGTGCTTTCTACCTCTTTTAAAATAATTCCAAAATACTTCCATTCGTAAATACTTTCAAAATAATACCATTATTATTTTTCCTAAAACTTTGAAAACAATTCCCAAAACAATAGATTTTCAATTCTCGAAGTTTCAGTTTGAATCTTCTATCTCTTATAACTCTTATAAATAAACCATACTTATATAATTCCACCTTTTTATATAAAAACATTTCATAGTGTTTATTCTTAATCTAGGTTATAATAACCAATTCTTCTTACAATCAAATTTAAATTTTTATCCCAACATTATCATCGAACACCTTATAGTCAAATTGTGAACCTGAATTCACAAGGTGTTCGTACTTAATTTAATTAATACAATAAATTCTCATAAACTATTTGAGCCTAACTAATCAACAATAAATGATAATGATCAAATATTAACGTTCACTAACAATAAGCATATCCTAAATAACTATAACAACTTTCTGAAAAAATTTCTTTTATATAAAAAACATAATCTAAGTAAAATTATTTCATTTACTAAATTTAAAACAATATTATGTCGGTTGGCCTTGTTTAAGTGCTTTAGAGATCCATACCAATAACGTTAGCTACTTGTATTGACCAGAATCCATAAACAACTCAACAAATCAATCAACACAATATAAAAACATTTTTATAAAAATAACAAATATGCGCTCTTATATATGTACGCTCAAACTCATTCTAGGGTGTCACTTACCCTATCTATAATGAGTTTTCCCCACCCAAAGCCTAGGTGTTCGATCAACCTAAGCTTTGATACTAATTGTGACATTCACCCGCCTCAAGGGTGGTGACTACAAATGGTAACCTCGTTTTTGATTTTACGACCAGCCTCTCGATTGTAGTCCATCTGCCAACCAACCCATAAAGGAACATGTAGGGGTAAGAGGAAAAGCTTTGTCACATAGTTCATAATGTGAGGACCCTCTATCATGCTATTTACAACCAACAGTATCAGAAGCGACACTTAACACACCTCGGTATTCATGTGTCGTTGCCCAAGCGTCTGAAAGACAAGTTGTCATCGGGTAAAATAATGAACATAACATGATAGAATAGAAAAACCTCACAACGGAACGGTTATATATAGTACAAAATAATGTGGTACAAAAGATTTCTCCTTACATGGAGTTAACAAAGTTACACAAAAGTACTACAACTACCAGACTAGGCAGTTATACACTCTGCCTTTACACATGCTAATACAAAATATACGTGGAAAATAGACATAACAACGGAAATAAATAATTAGATATCTATGGAGCCTCATGTTCATCCATCGTCTTCAAAGAGCCAAAAGAAAACCTGTTACTCTCAAACTACTCAAATATAATTGAGTATCCGAGAGTTTAGGAAAAATAAATGACTCGGGTCAGACAATAAGTCTGGTATGAGTAAATCTCAAACAAAATGGTTGAAATAAATACAACATGTGAGACCACGCCGCCATCTGCGGAATGGGTTTTCCCTCACAACAACAACGTCCAATCATAACAATGGATATGAATAATTAAACATTGTTAAGTGCTCATGACACTTCCTGATGTAATTAAGAAAGAGGTAAATTTGGAAATTTGGAATCAAAGGAAAGAAGAGAAATTTTCCAACAAATGACTAGGAAGGTGCTCCCCCCTTACCGAAAATATACCTCTAGAATATACTTGAGAATTACGATGGCTCTCGGGAACTCCAAGCCGGACCCCACCAACTTTTACCAAGTATCCGAGTATTTCACATCTTATTGTGCATATAACCAAAACCGACCTAGAGTAGATGTGAAAATACCCTAATGGGAGCAACCCCACATAACTTAGCCCCCACTCGCGTTTTGGTTTTAGTCATTTTCGACAAAGGATATCAAAGCTCAAATGAGCAACAAAACATCTTAGATTGATGATACACAATGAAGAAAGCTGAACCGATAGTTAATAAATCAACTATCGGGGATAATTAAAAATGGTCGTATATGGAAATTAAATCTAATATTCTTATCACTACTCATCGATCCCAAAACAAGTGACATCCCTCGGTTGAAAATGAAGCCGACAAGTTGAGGTAGTTTTACCTCCAAGCATTGCCTTGACAACATTTTTGACCTTCGAGATAGAAATGAGTCCATGCATCGATGTTTAGTGTTAAAAGTATGACTAAATCCTTTCCATATAAGCGATATCGTTTACGGAACTACTTTTCCATAATTTTCCATAACCGAATCGATCTTTCACTTTTAAAACCAAACTTGTGCTAGGGTTTCACAATAAAAATATTAACTTTAAAGAACTTTATCAAAATGATTTAATTTACTTTAAACACAAATTCATTATCTCTTAAATCTAATAATTTCCTTTACTATCATTACTTAAAATGATAAACCAACTTAAATCAAGGATTAATTATTTTCAAAATAAATCAATTAGCTTTAATCCTGATTAATTGCTTCAAAATAACACTATTTAAAAAGATTAATTAACATAATAACTTTTATTATCACTATTTAAAATGCTTAATTAATTTTAAAATGTCATTAATAAGATAATTAATTAACATAAATATCATCTTTATTTTTAAAAAATTAATTATCTTTGTAAAACCCACGCACAAGATTTAACAAAAATATTTCAAAGGGATTACATTTCCCTTCTAACATCACATAACATAAGGGTGAGCACAAATACAAAGGCAAGTAACAACTATACATAAATAGAGGACATCTCTTATCCAATATGAATGTACAGTTTTACAATTCAATGTCCCAATCAATATAATAGCAAAATGGGGATTTATTTTGCTAAATAGATGTCCAAATAATCTACTTAATTAGGTATAGGAGAACGGGATTTATTCTGCTAAACAGATGTCTAAATAATCTACTTAATTAAGGTACAAGAGAACGGGGATTTATTCTGGTAAACAAATGTCAAAGTTTAGTATAACCTATTCACATTTGTATGGTCACTTAATAGTATCGACAATAGAATCCCTTATATTCAATACTATTCTTTGTAAAAGAAAGTTACCTTTAAAACAATTTGATCTTTAGAAAACTAAGTAATTAAAAAACTTAACTTCTTTTTAAGTAATTAATACAAGTTAAAACCTTAATTAAGTCATAGTTAAATTCTAATTAAGTCTTAACCTAAACTTAATTATTAATTAAGAAATAATTAACTTATAACAACCCTTTATTAATTAATTAATCATAATTAAACACTTGCTTAGTAATTAATTAATAATTAATCCTGTACTTAATTAATAATTAATTAAAAACTAATCTTATACTTAACTCGTAAAAAATTAATCTTACTCAATCAATAATTAACTAAAATTAACCTCACTTTAAAAGATAACTAATTAGTAACTAATATCCACTTAATTAAAATTAATAAACCTTGTTTAATACTTAATTAATTATTAATTACCAAACTTAATTAATTAAAAATTATTTATTAAATTCTTAATTAACTTTCTTAAACATCATTATTAAGTCTATAAAACATTTCTAAAATATTTTTAAGTATAAAAACTTAATTTTGTAAAAAGTTGAATTTTCACCGAACTACATCCATAGCGACTATTGCTATGGATACCACAACTTGAAATTGTTTTTCAAGGTTTACTTTGAAAACTTATCACCTTTGAAATCTCAGTTACTTTTTCAAAACATAAAGTAAGTGTTTGAAAAACTAAACAAAGTTTGAAACTTGAAATTGATTTTTATTTTTAAAACTAAAGACCATAGTTCACACAAGGTTTACTTGTCGCTTAACCATACAAAAGTGATAACTTTCTTTGCATATAACCACATATTCATGATCATAGCATACCAAGAATATTACAAACCACAAACACAAGCAAAGATTCGAACTTCACATCATTCCTCGCATAATGATCATAACTTGCAAATATTCTTAATGTTTTTTACTTCTTTTCAAGTCAATACCTAATATCACATGCAAGAATATATATATGAGCCAAACAACCACACTAGCAACTATATATTTGCAATACCATAAAGATTTAATATTTACATAAAAGAGTGAGCTTTACTCACCAAAACTCAACCAAATCACCCTAGAACTTGAAAAGAGCTTTAGATCTAAGCTTTTACATAGTAAAAATGTGATTTTGGACCATCAAACATGCTTAATAGGCTCGGCCTAGGGGTAGATAGGCTCGGCCATGGTGGATTTTGGGGAGATGTGGCCTTGTTTAAGAATAAAGAGGAGCTTAGAAATGAAAAGGATGAGTTTTTAAGTATTTTTATAAAATGAAAAGAGGTAAAAGTTAAATTTTTAAATATTAAAATAAAGAGGAAGCCATTGATGGCTATTAGAGATTTAAGGAAGAAGAAAGGAACGTTTGAAAAAGTGAAAAATGAAAATGGAGAAGAAGGTGGAAAGTAGAGTTGTTTTATGGAAAAGAAGGTGGATAAAATTACCATTTTAGCCTTAAGTATACTACCCTCCACAAATGCATGCCACATCACCACCATCTACTTCCTTCTACCTCGCTCCATATGTTAGCATAAGGGGGAGTCTTTATATCCATCATGTAATACACTGAAGTGTACTTATGATGTGAAATGATTTTGACATTACATCTTATCTTATTTATTTTAATTTTAAACCTTTGAAAATTGTCACATCACTTCTTTTCTATAAGAACACATATATTTATAATTTTAACATACTTAATTAAACACTCATTATTTACGTAAGTATGTGTTTGAGTGTATTAAGGTGTTCACAACTTTTTAACGGTGAAAAATTGAATTTTTGAAAAAAGCTTTCCAATCACATTTTCTAATTCCTTTGAACTATTTATTAATGTAAACACATTTTGAAACTCCTTCACCGTCACTAATTAATATTCAAATAGGGGTATTTTTGAATAATAAAATCCATTTATTAATTATTTAAATAATATGTTAGATTTCGATATTTAAAGTGATTAGATTTCGGGTCGTTACATTCTCCCCATCTTAAAATAATTTTGACCCCGAAATTCCACCACAACCAAAACCCAGAACGAAACATCCAAATTATATATAAGTCCACATGATGTTTATAGATCATCCTTATGCAAAAATCTGATTTGATCTCTACTTGAATACATAACTTCTTTTCCAAACTAGTATCACTCACTCGATTCCCTAGTGCAGACTCCAATCAGACTCATTGATTAGGAACCTCCATTCTCCTTACATAGCCATATACTATGATAGAAGCTTTGGTTCCATATCTAGAACACTTACCAAGTGCTCGCCATCAAAAATCAGGTGATAGATCCTTATTTGGAATTGTGTGACACACCCACTATTTTAAATCTCGGCTATCTCGGCCGATATCTCGGCCGAGATCTCGGTTGAAGGCTTGGGCGAAACGAAACATGAGATATCGGTTGATATCTTGTTTCGATTATATCGGCCGAAATTTACATATATCGGTCGATATTTGGAGCGAAACGATATTCTGAGATATCCCCGATATATTGTTTTTTTCAAAAAAAATAGGTCTATCTCAGTCTATCATAAAAAAAATGAACAAAGCCATTTTCTTTCTGATTCAACTTTTCAAAAGATCACGTTCCTCGTCAAAATATCGAACTCCCTCTTTTCCAGAGAAAAAAATCGAACTCCCTCTTCTAACATCCGACAGCTCACGGTTGCTTCCAATTTTCGACTACTCGATCTTACTTTTAACAGTCTGCAGCTTCGTCTTCGACCAATCCCTCTACTCTCTACATGTATGTAAATTAGGGTTGTTTCTATTTTAATGAAATTCAATTTCTCAGAAAATTGAAAATACAGTATAATTTAGAGTGGATTTGCAAGTAGATTTAGTTTGTTATTCTTACTGCATAACCTTCTGCAAGTAGATTTGCATTGCCCGAAACCCTTCGATTCTTGATATCTCTTATATGCATTTGCTTTTATTTGCATCAGTTTTTGATACTGTTATTATGTTATTCTTACTGCATATATGTAATTGTATAGAACTCGCTTTTTTCAGTTAATTTGTCGCATTTCATCTACTTGTATGTATTTTCAAAAACTGATGATGTTTTGTAACTTTTGTTGAACAATTTCATATAGTTGAAGTATAATTACATTATTTTTTCAGTTAGAATAGTGGAGATTAGTTGCAGTAATTCAGTAAATGTTAAATAAACCAATACCATTCATTTTTTGCTATAAATTATGTGATGTGTTATACTTCGATATAGTCCCGAGATGAAATTTAGGTCCGAGATGTAAATCCGATATTGGCTCCCGAGCTGCACTCGTCTCGTCCGAGATCTCCCCCGATACTATACCGAGTCACTAAAATCGCCGAGACAAAACGTGCCCGATATCCGAGATTTAAAACCTTGGACACACCTTAAAGTCATGTACTCGAATCTTGGGTCCAACCAATGTAAAAAGAGGAATGATCTATGTTCAACTTACGTACTTATTTTATTGGTTCTCATTTTCTGCTAAAATTATTTATGAAGAACTAACTTAAGCTTAATTATTTATGGAACTAACACTTTAAAAATTCTGTCATTTTCTAATTTCACAATATTTAGAATTAATCATTCTAAAATAATTCATCTTTTATAAAATGAATACAAATTTTAGATTAATGATTTAAATTCTCCAATTTAAATCATTAATTATTATATTTGACCAACCCAAAATTCCGGATTGTTGAATTTATTTATAAATTTATATATAATATTGATTTTATTTAATAGAAAATTTAGGAAGGTTCTAAATGAATTTGGACTACATAGGCCCAACAAAAGATCCAAAATGGTAAAAAAAAATTGAGATTTACCTAATTACACCGCTGCAGGCTGGCCTTGTTCCAACAATACACAAATGTGCAATATATAGTTTAATAATATTATTGTGTTCAGAATTGTAACATGAACTCAATGAATAAACTGTGTGCAAAAAAAATTATGTTTGTATGAATATATGAAGGGCTAAAATGTATTATATAAAGTAATAGGGACTATCAAATAATTTTACCTTCTCCTTCGGCCCTAGCCACCATAAACCCTTGATTGTTCGTCAATATTTTTTGCCCCTTGTTGCACGGATCTCATAGATGCTACCACCAGTAGGATCCCCTTCCGAAGACAAATTAAGCAATGCCTCTAGATCTAAGTTTGATGTCATAGCACAAAACTTTAATTCTTGATGCAGATGTCGATTTCGAGAATACCACCTCCAGAATCATTGAACCCACTTCTAGTGACTACAATCGCCTCACCTCATTTGGTCAACCACGTTAATGTTCATGGCTTTGCCTTTGATGGTGGTGGAGATGCACGACACAGTGATGATGCATACTTTGTATATGTGCGCATAAAAAAGGTTTTTTGAAAAAAAAACAATCAAAAGTTAAAAATATAATAAATTTATATGTATAAATAGTTTTAAATCAAAATATTTTAAATTTTTTTTGTTTATATATATAATAAAACCAAACACTAATAACATTATTAATTTTATTTATTAGAATTTAAATAACTTTATTAATTTTATTATTACTTTAGATAACATTGTTAATTTATTATTCATTTCCGTAACATTATCAATTTTATAATTAATTTTATTATTACTTATGACATTATTAAATTTATTATTAATTTTAATAATATTATTAATTTTATTTTAAAACTATTTTAAAATAATGGAATTACCAAATAATTTTAAAGCTGTATAATCTAGGGATTTCTATACTTTTTTTAATGACTGACCATCCTACTTTCCATTACAAACGCAATGATATTTATGTTTCGTAAATCATTTTAAATCGAATGATTAACAAAATTTCAACAGCGCTTCCCCTTATTTCCCATATCATATACAAAAGAACATACATGGGGAACATGAATGAAGTGTTATCAACATTTTATTAATCGTTTGATTTGAAATATTGATTAACTAAACATAAATATCATTGTGTTTATAACTTGTCCAAAATTGGGACAAATCTGACTAATAACGTATCAAATGAATTTCAGTTTATGTTTTTGTTAAAAAAAATATCGATATAACGATCATATATGGTACTTGTCGGACGATGCTAAATTAAACATCTAAGGGTTGCATTAATAATATCATATTGATAACAATGAATTTATCAAATAATTTTATAACTATACCAACGATCAATCATATACAAACGAATATACTAACAAATCTATACCAACTACCATTTTCCAACGAATTTATAACAATGAATGTATATCATTTATGTAACAACCCGAGATTTTATAACAATTAATTATCGTCAATGTGACGATTAAATTGTTTGTTTAATTCAGCTGGAGTTTTAATCGATTGAGTTTCTTTTGAAAAAGTTGTAAAGCAGTTCGGGCTTTAAAATTTATAGAAGCCCATGTTTTAGTTTAGAGCTGCCTTATCTAAGGAGATAAAACGTTCCTCCCTCCTTCTTTTTCGAATACCCGACCCAATCCATTTTCTTGTGGAAAAACCCTAGAGAAGGCGTACGAAGGAAAGGCTAATGGTGGCTCTCGTTTATTTCGTCTGTTCCTCCTTTCAATTTTCTCCGCATCGCAGACCCAAAAACGATTTGAACGAGGGCGAAATAATGGAAGCTAGGGTTCGATCGACCTCATGGCCGCCGCGACTTGTGTGGGATGGCGTTATTTTCTGGAGGCCACTGCTTCAATTTTTAATCGATGGATCGGCGCCCTCGAACAAGGTGAGTGGATTTCTTCACTCACATCGAATTCAAACTTTAAATGGTTCTTGTCATGTTTGAATTCGTGATTTGCATTGCTTGATTTATCTTGGCCATTTTTATGCTTGGGATTGACCTCTGACTTATTCGATTTACTCGAATAAAATGGTGTCGATTCTAACTTGGTCGGTTTCTTTGCCACCGCGATTTGTTTATTTTCAGTTGTGACCACCACTGTTTTGACGATTTCGAAATTATATTCTCGAATTTGTCCAACATTTTGTTTTGGCCATTTCTTCTTGGCTACCACTGTTTGATGAGTTCTAACTCGCTCCGTGCGTTTCTCGGTTGGCATCGGTCTTGACATTGAATTGTTTTATTGTGATACATTCTGGTTTTCTGCCTCCCTGTTCCTCCCTGCTTTGACTTGAGCTTTGATGATATTTGCTCTATATATGCTTTCTGACATCACCTGATATTCTTGTTATTGTACGTGTACCATTCATTGTTTCCATTTTTGGTTGCACTGTCACTTGTTCATTGAGTTACATTCTAATCTAACTTTGACATGCTTTCTGTCATCACTTTAGCTTGATCTTTACTGCTATTGATGTTTGCACTCACCTCTGTTTCACTTATGTTGCATGTTGTTGTTATCGTTTTCATGCTGATGACCTTGCTGGTTGAAGTTGTAGCTACTGCACTTGTATTTGAAACTGTTGACTTTTGTATTGATGGTCTTCGTTTCTCTTGAACTGCTGTAGTCTGTCTCACTGGTCTAATATGCATACTTCACCACAGAGCCTTATTCATGTATGATTTATTTAAAACCTGCATTGTTTTTGAGTGCATGTATCATCCCTTGCATATGTGCCTCTCCACTGTTGCATCATGTGTACTTGTTGGTCATGTCACTCCTTATAATTGTGATTTACTTCATGTTGCCTGGACTCTGCATAAACTATCTGAGTTGCTCCGGCCTTGTTGCATACATGTTGCTTGATATGTTGGTTCTGCCTCGTATTCTTTTATTTACTGGGCCTTGCTCTGTTATCTTTAGTGCACTGTCCAGATCATGTTGTTGGTATTGGGTTGTGTCATTTAATTCACTTCCACTTGAAGTTTTAGCCTTTATGCTCGAGTCTAATACTTGCATGATCCAATTTCACAGTTGTATACTACATGTCATCACTCCGGCTGTTGCAGTCCCATTTTGCAGTGTGGTTCCAATTAGTCATGGTTCCTGTAAGGTCGTAGTTGTATTGAGTATTTGGGTCCAGTTTGGTCGACCTTGCATTCACTTCCTTATATTGGTGTATATCTGATTTTGGCGAGGCAGTGCACGCGTGCGTGCACTGCAGCCAAACAGAATTGAGGTTTTAAATCGATGATTTCAATTGTCGTAATTGTTTCATGCTGCCAAATTCAAAATATTTTGAAGTTGTATTTTGATTTGATTTATTCTGATGATTCTGTTGACATCTAATTATCTTTTAGATAAGTTAGACTTTGTGTTTTCTAATTATCATATTGATAATTAGATAATTGCTGTTTATGCTATTTTGATGGTTTGGGTTTCACTTTGGCCTCTGCAGTTTGATTGCTGTTAGTATTCTCTATCGTGATGATTTCACATACGGTGTGGCGAGGCAGTGCACGCGTGCGGGGACTGCAGCCACACCGAAATTTGATCGTTATATTCATCTTGCTGATGTTTTGGATTGCTGATTTGTCGTTTAACACTGTTTAGTGTTATATCTACCGTTATCCAATTCTCGTATCGAGAGTTGGATATACGTGATTTCTGTGACTGTCATCTATTTGAGATTATTATTGCTTCTATGCACTAATAACTGAGTTTGAATTAGACTGACCCGTGTATTATTTTCTTTTGAATGTAATACTCGGGTCAGACCCGAGTTATTTCAGGTTGTAGATTTTCTTCTTTGAGTTGCTGTTCAGGATATGAAGACTTTTCACACCTTCTGAAGTTTTCAGTGTCATTTTGTAGTAGTCGTGTCATTGTATAGAACGATATGTATTCATGTATATTAGTCGATAATGTACTTGTATATATAACTTCTAGAGTCGACAGTTGTAGTTGTATCATATGTATTGTGTCAGCTATGTATTAACTGACATCAGTTATATATATATGAGACTTTTGTTTTATCTGTGTTCCGCATTTATATTATCTGTGTTATTGTTATATCTAATGTCCTAAACTATTATGAACTATCGTAGTTTGTTTTATACTGATAATTGGGTGTGTCGATGGGAGTAAATAAATGATAGATGAAAAAGTAAAAGTATATACCACTCCTATCGAGATAACCAATATTAGTGTAAGGTCAACTACGGATGGTCGCTCCTATCCAGCCTTATCCTTCGTAATAATAGACAGTATTTCCTTTAATACTCTTTGTTATCATGAGCATAGAGGTGGGGCGTTACAGTTGGTATCAGAGCTTGGGGTTTATGGACATAATATAAAACATAACTTGGATGGAACATATGTTACAACTATTGGTCGATGTTTTATTTGTGCTTTGAGTCAAAACTAAAGTTTTGAAATTAGGATGCAAGTTTTTTAAATATCATTATTTAAAAATAAAAAGTGAAACTGTGTTTTGTTGATTAGATTGAATTGTGTTCTGTTTCTGTTTATCAGAGTGCGCAGCGGAAACAGTGAAACTGTCTTCGCTGAGTACAACTGACAATCTTTTTGATTTAAAAATCAAAATACGAAATTGATATGAATTCCAATTGTTGTTTACATAGCTGTAATTATTTTGTTTCTTTGAGAATTTCGAATCCAAATTGAGGATTTGAAGAAATTGCAGATATGTGATTTTTGTTGAAATTTCCGCTGGCTTTCTTTTGTACTAATCATCTATTGATTAGATTTTGCTGTTTTGAATTATCTTCATTGAAGATACATTTGAATGATTTCTTTGTTCATTTTGTAGTACGTGCAAAAATTTGAATTGCACGTTATTGCATTTATTTTACGTTGAACCGATGCTTGGTTATGAAACGTATTTTGTTGCCGTTATTTTTATAACGGGATTTTACACAGTGCTATATTTTTGAAGCACGGTGTTTTGTTGAAAAATTTAATGAATGAAAATTCACTGATGTCACATTTTGATGTGAATTATTTTGATGAGATTTTTGATGTTTTAAAATTCCTGTCGCTTTGGCTTCAGTAACCGTCAAATTTTAAAAGTGGATTTTCAAGCGGTTATTCCGCAATGCTGATTTTGAGATACGATTTTATGATGTTTTGAGAAGTACAATTTCTTTATCGAAATTGTTACTAATTTGCTACTTTAATCACGTGATTGGAAAATCGTTTTAAAATGAAGATTATTTTATAAATTTTTAACAGTTTACGTTTTCAAAAGAATGAGGAAGCGACTTAAACGATTTAGCAAAATCGAGGATTATGACCCCTTTCTTTTACTATTTCGCTTAACTTCGGACTTGTTCAGTTGAAAATGTGAATTGTTATTTTTATGAAATAAATAAAATTGTTTTCAGAAATTTTACAGTTTACGCTTTCAAAAGAATGAGGAAGCGATTTAAACGTTTCAGCAAAATCGAGGACTATGACCCCTTTCTTTTACTGATTCGCTTAATTCCGGACTTGTCCGTTTGAGAATGTAAAGTGTATTTTTACAAAATACACAATTTTGCACTTTCAAGGAAACGATGAAGAGATTTAAACGATTTAGTAAAAGTGCGGAGTATGGAACCACACTTTTACTATTTCGGTTAATTCCGGACTCGTTAATTGAATATCTGTTGTTTTGATGATTTTGATGAATTTTACACTTTCAAGGAAACGATGAAGAGAATCAAACGATTTAGTAAAACACGTGGTATGGGACATGTGCGTTTGCTATTTCGGTTAATTCCGGACTCGTTAATTGAAATATTTGATGTTTTTGTGTGCTTTCGAGCCACTATGTTGGACCTTCGGGTCATATGTTGGACCTTCGGGTCAAATACCAGTACTAGACCTTCGGGTCATATGTTGGACCTTCGGGTCATTTGTTGGGCGCCAAAATTATGTTGAGTACTTGGTAGGCTTCGGCCATTTGTTGATGCACGTGCGGCGAATTAAAAACTCGCCATCTGATGGGATCGATCCAAGCTTTTATGTTGATTTTCTAGTCTTCTTAATTGATTTCTAGATATTTGTTGTTTCCAATTATCTGCAGGTAATTGGATATTTGTTGATATGAGTTCTGATTATCGTTTTTGATAATCAGATATTTGTTGTTTCTAATTATCGCTTGTGATAATTAGATATTTGTTGATATGAGTTCTGATTATCGTTTTTGATAATTAGATATTTGTTGTTTCTAATTATCGCTTGTGATAATTAGATATTTGTTGATATGAGTTCTGATTATCGTTTTTGATAATTAGATATTTGTTGTTTCTAATTATCGCTTGTGATAATTAGATATTTGTTGATATGAGTTCTGATTATCGTTTTTGATAATCAGATATTTGTTGTTTCTAATTATCGCTTGTGATAATTAGATATTTGTTCATATGAGTTCTGATTATCGTTTTTGATAATTAGATATTTGTTGTTTCTAATTATCGCTTGTGATAATTAGATATTTGTTGATATGAGTTCTGATTATCATTTTTGATAATCAGATATTTGTTGTTTTTAATTATCGCTTTAGATAATTAAATATTTGTTGATTTAAGATTTAATTATCGCTGTTAGATAATTAAATATTTGTTGATTTGAGATTTAATTATCGCTTTAGATAATTAAATATTTGTTGATTTAAGATTTAATTATCGCTGTTAGATAATTAAATATTTGTTGATTTGAGATTTAATTATCGCTTTAGATAATTAAATATTTGTTGATTTAAGATTTAATTATCGCTGTTAGATAATTAAATATTTGTTGATTTGAGATTTAATTATCGCTTTAGATAATTAAATATTTGTTGATTTAAGATTTAATTATCGCTGTTAGATAATTAAATATTTGTTGATTTGAGATTTAATTATCGCTTTAGATAATTAAATATTTGTTGATTTAAGATTTAATTATCGCTGTTAGATAATTAAATATTTGTTGATTTGAGATTTAATTATCGCTTTAGATAATTAAATATTTGTTGATTTAAGATTTAATTATCGCTGTTAGATAATTAAATATTTGTTGATTTGAGATTTAATTATCGCTGTTAGATAATTAAATATTTGTTGATTTGAGATTTAATTATCGCTTTAGATAATTAAATATTTGTTGATTTGAGATTTAATTATCGCTTTAGATAATTAAATATTTGTTGATTTAAGATTTAATTATCGCTTTAGATAATTAAATATTTGTTGATTTAAGATTTAATTATCGCTGTTAGATAATTAAATATTTGTTGATTTGAGATTTAATTATCGCTGTTAGATAATTAAATATTTGTTGATTTGTGATTTAATTATCGCTTTAGATAATTAAATATTTGTTGATTTGAGATTTAATTATCGCTTTAGATAATTAAATATTTGTTGATTTAAGATTTAATTATCGCTGTTAGATAATTAAATATTTGTTGATTTGAGATTTAATTATCGCTGTTAGATAATTAAATATTTGTTGATTTGAGATTTAATTATCGCTTTAGATAATTAAATATTTGTTGATTTAAGATTTAATTATCGCTGTTAGATAATTAAATATTTGTTGATTTGAGATTTAATTATCGCTTTAGATAATTAAATATTTGTTGATTTAAGATTTAATTATCGCTTTAGATAATTAAATATTTGTTGATTTAAGATTTAATTATCGCTGTTAGATAATTAAATATTTGTTGATTTGAGATTTAAATTATCGCTGTTAGATAATTAAATATTTGTTGATTTGAGATTTAATTATCGCTTTAGATAATTAAATATTTGTTGATTTAAGATTTTAATTATCACTTTAGATAATTAAATATTTGTTGAATTTGAAATTGGATTATCGCTTGTGATAATCAAATATTTGTTGATTTGGAAATTTGATTATCGTTTTGTGATAATCAAATATTTGTTGAATTTGAAATTTGATTATCGCTTGTGATAATCGAATATTTGTTGAAATTGAAATTGGATTATCGCTTGTGATAATAAAATATTTGTTGATTTGGAAATTGGATTATCGTTTTTGATAATCGAATATTTGTTGATTTGGAAATTTGATTATCGTTTTGTGATAATCAAATATTTGTTGAATTTGAATTTGATTATCGCTTTTGATAATTGAATATTAGTTGATTTGAAATTGATTACCGTTGAGATAACTAGATATTTGCAGTTTTGCGAATGGTGATTTGTGCTTTTTAATCATCCCTGTTGATAATTAGCTTTTGTTGTGTTTCTAATTATCGTATCGATGATTAGCCATTGTTGCTGTGTGATTCTCTGTATTTTAATTATCTAATTGATAATTGAATATTGCTGATAATTGCATTTATCCAGTTTTGTTGTTTTCTGATTATCTTTTGATAGTTAGATTTTATTGAGAATTTGTGAATTTCTCTTATTGAAAATAAAAGATTTCTTTGGCGTTTGTATTCCCGACTTGTATCTTCTAGCTTAACTAGTTTTTGTTAGAAAAATATTTGTTATAGACAACTTTAATTATGAAAATTGCGGGGACGCAATTTTTATAAGGAGGGGAGTCTGTAACAACCCGTGATTTTATAACAATTAATTATCGTCAATGTGACGATTAAATTGTTTGTTTAATTCAGCTGGAGTTTTAATCGATTGAGTTTCTTTTGAAAAAGTTGTAAAGCAGTTCGGGCTTTAAAATTTATAGAAGCCCATGTTTTAGTTTAGAGCTGCCTTATCTAAGGAGATAAAACGTTCCTCCCTCCTTCTTTTTCGAATACCCGACCCAATCCATTTTCTTGTGGAAAAACCCTAGAGAAGGCGTACGAAGGAAAGGCTAATGGTGGCTCTCGTTTATTTCGTCTGTTCCTCCTTTCAATTTTCTCCGCATCGCAGACCCAAAAACGATTTGAACGAGGGCGAAATAATGGAAGCTAGGGTTCGATCGACCTCATGGCCGCCGCGACTTGTGTGGGATGGCGTTATTTTCTGGAGGCCACTGCTTCAATTTTTAATCGATGGATCGGCGCCCTCGAACAAGGTGAGTGGATTTCTTCACTCACATCGAATTCAAACTTTAAATGGTTCTTGTCATGTTCGAATTCGTGATTTGCATTGCTTGATTTATCTTGGTCATTTTTATGCTTGGGATTGACCTCTGACTTATTCGATTTACTCGAATAAAATGGTGTCGATTCTAACTTGGTCGGTTTCTTTGCCACCGCGATTTGTTTATTTTCAGTTGTGACCACCACTGTTTTGACGATTTCGAAATTATATTCTTGAATTTGTCCAACATTTTGTTTTGGCCATTTCTTCTTGGCTACCACTGTTTGATGAGTTCTAACTCGCTCTGTGCGTTTCTCGGTTGGCATCGGTCTTGACATTGAATTGTTTTATTGTGATACATTCTGGTTTTCTGCCTCCCTGTTCCTCCCTGCTTTGACTTGAGCTTTGATGATATTTGCTCTATATATGCTTTCTGACATCACCTGATATTCTTGTTATTGTACGTGTACCATTCATTGTTTCCATTTTTGGTTGCACTGTCACTTGTTCATTGAGTTACATTCTAATCTAACTTTGACATGCTTTCTGTCATCACTTTAGCTTGATCTTTACTGCTATTGATGTTTGCACTCACCTCTGTTTCACTTATGTTGCATGTTGTTGTTATCGTTTTCATGCTGATGACCTTGCTGGTTGAAGTTGTAGCTACTGCACTTGTATTTGAAACTGTTGACTTTTGTATTGATGGTCTTCGTTTCTCTTGAACTGCTGTAGTCTGTCTCACTGGTCTAATATGCATACTTCACCACAGAGCCTTATTCATGTATGATTTATTTAAAACCTGCATTGTTTTTGAGTGCATGTATCATCCCTTGCATATGCGCCTCTCCACTGTTGCATCATGTGTACTTGTTGGTCATGTCACTCCTTATAATTGTGATTTACTTCATGTTGCCTGGACTCTGCATAAACTATCTGAGTTGCTCCGGCCTTGTTGCATACATGTTGCTTGATATGTTGGTTCTGCCTCGTATTCTTTTATTTACTGGGCCTTGCTCTGTTATCTTTAGTGCACTGTCCAGATCATGTTGTTGGTATTGGGTTGTGTCATTTAATTCACTTCCACTTGAAGTTTTAGCCTTTATGCTCGAGTCTAATACTTGCATGATCCAATTTCACAGTTGTATACTACATGTCATCACTCCGGCTGTTGCAGTCCCATTTTGCAGTGTGGTTCCAATTAGTCATGGTTCCTGTAAGGTCGTAGTTGTATTGAGTATTTGGGTCCAGTTTGGTCGACCTTGCATTCACTTCCTTATATTGGTGTATATCTGATTTTGGCGAGGCAGTGCACGCGTGCGTGCACTGCAGCCAAACAGAATTGAGGTTTTAAATCGATGATTTCAATTGTCGTAATTGTTTCATGCTGCCAAATTCAAAATATTTTGAAGTTGTATTTTGATTTGATTTATTCTGATGATTCTATTGACATCTAATTATCTTTTAGATAAGTTAGACTTTGTGTTTTCTAATTATCATATTGATAATTAGATAATTGCTGTTTATGCTATTTTGATGGTTTGGGTTTCACTTTGACCTCTGCAGTTTGATTGCTGTTAGTATTCTCTATCGTGATGATTTCACATACGGTGTGGCGAGGCAGTGCACGCGTGCGGGGACTGCAGCCACACCGAAATTTGATCGTTATATTCATCTTGCTGATGTTTTGGATTGCTGATTTGTCGTTTAACACTGTTTAGTGTTATATCTACCGTTATCCAATTCTCGTATCGAGAGTTGGATATACGTGATTTCTGTGACTGTCATCTATTTGAGATTATTATTGCTTCTATGCACTAATAACCGAGTTTGAATTAGACTGACCCGTGTATTATTTTCTTTTGAATGTAATACTCGGGTCAGACCCGAGTTATTTCAGGTTGTAGATTTTCTTCTTTGAGTTGCTGTTCAGGATATGAAGACTTTTCACACCTTCTGAAGTTTTCAGTGTCATTTTGTAGTAGTCGTGTCATTGTATAGAACGATATGTATTCATGTATATTAGTCGATAATGTACTTGTATATATAACTTCTAGAGTCGACAGTTGTAGTTGTATCATATGTATTGTGTCAGCTATGTATTAACTGACATCAGTTATATATATATATGAGACTTTTGTTTTATCTGTGTTCCGCATTTATATTATCTGTGTTATTGTTATATCTAATGTCCTAAACTATTATGAACTATCGTAGTTTGTTTTATACTGATAATTGGGTGTGTCGATGGGAGTAAATAAATGATAGATGAAAAAGTAAAAGTATATACCACTCCTATCGAGATAACCAATATTAGTGTAAGGTCAACTACGGATGGTCGCTCCTATCCAGCCTTATCCTTCGTAATAATAGACAGTATTTCCTTTAATACTCTTTGTTATCATGAGCATAGAGGTGGGGCGTTACAATTTATGAACCTAATCAAATCATAACATTGAATAAAAAATGAATCAAAGCATTAAATCATACTACTGGATATGGGGTGCTTGCAACGGTGGTTACATGCAACGATGTTGCTTGTGGGGTGCATGCGTTGTTGCAAAGTCGGGCTGCTTGCTGCTAGGGAATGGCTAGTGACGGTGTAGGCTAGGGGATCAATGTGCATAGGTTTTTAAAGGAAAGAGACAAAGGAAAGCGTCGGTTGGGTGGTTATGAAGAGGCTTGATGCTGCATTGATGTTGCACCGATGCCTTTTTTAGGCATTGATATTTTGTTGTAGGTAATGATTTACCTACAACATACCCCACGTTGAGGCCAAAATTTACCTACAACATACCGACGTTGCACTAACGCTATATTCTCGGCCTCGATGCAGGTCGATAATTTCAAGTAAGTAAATAATCACTTTCCTAGTAGCGTAATACATTATAGTATGCGTATTATATTTCTATTTATGGTAAACAAATTCACTATATCGTTGTGATAATCGACGACTTAGGATCTCAAACCTCCAAAATGATGCTTGGGTTTGTTAAATGTTTTGAATAATAACAATTAGTTGATCATGTAAATTAATTTAATTTCAAATTCAGAGAGTACAAAGAGAAAAGGAGAAAAAATCACACTACAATAGCATAGCAATGAATGTTAAGATAGAGGATAACTGAAGGATATTTAAAATAGATGATGATGTTGTTTACAACAGTTTATAATTTGGTTAACCCTAATATATATCATTTAAACTATTAAAAAAATAACAAATAGCTCTTAAGTTCTTATTCTCGATGCTACTATACAAAACATACCTTCGTTTACCCTTATGTAAATTTAGTCACTGTTAATAACTTTTATTTATTTTATTCCCATTTCGCCCTTACTCTTAATACGCAGCCATTATTGTTTCATTTTTCTTTTTCCTTTTAATCATATTTTGTATCTCGTGTTTATCTTTCTTATATATTGTAATAAATTTCATTTTCCATTTTCGTATGGATCTCGTTTTCCATTTTCGGCTATTGATTCTATTTAAATTTTGAAGTTTATTGTTCTACATTTTTAGATCGAAGGTTTTATATCCTCATACTGTATTTGATCGAGGGTTTTATACTTTTTTAGGTATTTAATTTTTTGAGTTCGGGTAATTTCATACTATATTTAATGCTTGTGTTACTTTAACTTCTTTTATTTTATTTACAGTTACTGATATTATATGTTTAATTTTTCATTGGTAATATGTATTTGAACATTCCTGTTATAAGGTATGTATTCTTTTATTCTTCAAATTTTCATATGTACAACCTTTTACGATCATATGTTTAAATTTGATTGGTACAATGTAGTTATTTTGTTAAAAAAATTAAACTGCAATATGACTTGCATTTTACTCTGGATTTGTTGCAGATTATCATATTTGGTAAAAATATTATTTTTTTCTTATTAAAATTGTAGTTAGGTTTGATTTATTAAACTATTTTCTAGTGGTAGAAAATTATTTTGTTTATATTTATTCTACTTTAACCTTATAGTATAGTTTTGGTTATTGTTTATTTTTAATTCTATTTTATATATTTTATCGTGTTCTTTGAAATACAAAATATAATGTTTCATATTTGTTTGTTGTAGTTCTGATGATAATAATGAAGGTGTTTTGGTTGCATTTGTTAATAAGGATATTAGTTACAGCAAGAGCATCATTGTTGGGTATTATCTTCATGATTTGAAAGTTTCTATGCAACGTTTTCCAAGAATATGTACCATCTTCTTTGGAGTTGTCTTTTAATTTGGAAAACAAAACCTGAATTATTGAAACAGATTGTGACTTGCAAATTAGATTGTATTTTTCTATGTTTAGCTATAAATATTATTGTCATAAATGTTAGTCAAAGCAAGTCTTCTGAAGATGTTGATATTAGTAATAATTCAGCTATTACCATCAGTAGTTCTATAAATAATGTTTCACGTTGTGCTTCTGGTGTGTCTAATGGGAATGCCTAATGGGACTTAAAGTTTCTTTTGAAGAAGGGCTATTTTGTTCCTATATTTACTAATAATAGTCAAATATTCCCCCAAGGTGTTAGTGAGTTTAAGCTCAAATTGCTTTTGTATTGTCTTTGTGGTGGTTATACAGTGAATATAAAAATGACACGGTCAGAGTAGCTACAAGATATTCTAGAGTTGGTTGTCAATTTCATGTGCATGCATCAACTAAATTCAATCTTTCAGACTATTTTTTACTTAAGACTAGTAATCTTGTTCATTCGTGTGGTGCCGGTGTTGCTGACATCAATCATCTACTTATATTAAGTAAGCTTGTTAAAAAGGTTGGTGATATATTTTATTTATAGTAATCCTTTTACTACAACCAAAGATATATTTAATCATTTTAGAAATGAATATGATATTATACCGAGTTACTACTTTGCATATAAAGGGAAACAATTAGCAATAGTAGAAATTCATGGTTCTATTGCTTTTTCCTATCATCAACTTAATTGGTATGTTGGTGCTTTGAAGAGAACTGATCCTAGAACTTATATTAGTATGGAACTTAACCCGTATAATTCCTAGTTTGAAAGAATATTTATAGGGCATGATGCTTGTAAGAAAGGTTTTTGTGTATTATAGACCTATGATAATTCTTGATGGAACATTCATGAAATGTCTACCATTTCAACCCCTAAATGTCGATACTAATACATCCATTGTATTCACATGTCGAATACTCAAGTGTCAGAAAAACAGATTGTTGGGATAAATAAAAAGAAAACGAAAAACAACAAGAAGAAAGAACACAACATCAAAATTTCATAGCGGAACGGTAACATGTAATATTAAAAAGATAGTAGAAACTGTCACTCTAAGATACGTAGCATTTCAGAGTTACAATCCTAAGTACTATCATTAGTCTGGAAAGTTATAATAGCATGTCCTTACAGTTGCTAATATGCACATACTAGTAGTGCAGTGGAAAAAAAGAATACTATGGTAGGTAAGTTGAAAGCCTCTATCCCATCTCCTCGAGCTCCAAAGAATATCAATGAAAACCTGCCTTTTTCAAACTCCTCAAAAGAGCATTCGAGGAACTAAGGGAAAGATAAAACTACGAGTCAAACATAAGTCTGGTGTGAGAAACTCAATAAATATGTGTACAACATAAAATAGTAACTTTTACGACCATTCGGATCACCGTAACGGTTTCCCCTTAAAACAACCAAACCATCTAATAAGTACATATGGTGATAATATATAATTTCTACGATGTAGAATATAAATCATAAAATAGCCATGTTGCTTCCATCTCATAACACAACAATATTAGAAATACAACTAAAATTGCTAAGGTACAATCGCATAAGGAATTTCGTTGGAGGTCTCCTTAGTACATTGAGGTCGGCCTCTCAATAAGGTCAGAATCTATCTTCTGAAACCATGCGTATCTTTAAATAAAATATGTTGTAAAGGTAAACATAGCTGGTCCACGCCCGAACATGTGATACCGAATACCAACAACTTTCGTATGCTTCAATCGAAAGCATCTCTAGATATTTGGAGTTGATGTGCCCTTTGGGTTAGCTAAACCCCCTGGTTATGCTCCTACTTTGTTTTCTGTCATTTTCGATGGTGAAGTCATGCTCAGCATCTCAACACACAAGTCTTTATCACTCGAACATATCTCGAATCTCCATAAGGATTTCAGTATCTCGAATAGATCTCGAATCACTACATGGATTCTACCATCTCGAACAGTTCACGGATCTCCCCATGAATTCCAGCACAAGTAGTTTGATGAATGCTAACTCTATCCTCTCTCTTGGAATCAAACTCAAGATAGTGTAAAATGATAGCATCATTTGAAATGTTAACGTTGACATCTCCCTTGGATTTAACCTTAGGATAGACAATGCTACTCTATAACATCCGCTTCACAACCGCTTCCAAAATATAGGATATGTATATCAGCTTTGAAGTGGTTACGACTTTGAATCATCTCATATAAGTACTTACCGGACACCTCAAAACCAATCGAAAAATTTCCAATTAATTTAACTCTGGTACTTTTAGAAATAAACAGACAACGGATAAGGTTGGAGATCATCTCCTATTCAAACGGATTTCCTTATCTCTGGTCGTAGAAGAGCATGACGAGTTTATAGCATCACCAAGAGAATAACTATACCACATAATTCTCGTGTTTCTTCTAGATATTTCCTAAGTTAATATTGGTCAAATTTAAAAACAATGAGAAGAATCGCACATGGAAAGCAAGTCTCATATACTTATCACGTTTCTGACCTTCTCAACTTACATTATCCCTCGGTCAAGAGTGAATCCGATAGGTTAGAGCACCGTTTTCTTCTAAACCCTACTGGAACACCATTCTTAACACTTACAGATAGAAAAAGCATGCTTTACTGGCTTTTAATGCTAAGTACATGATCAAATACTTTCTATAGACAAATAAACACACACAACACGATTAAGTCATACAAAGCACGATTAAGTCACATAAGCGACTTCAGATCCCCTTTTTATTTAATTAATTCATTTATTGATTAAAATTTCTTTTATCAGTTAATTACTTCCTTTAGAAGTAAGCGAACTATATATAGGAGTCCTCCCTGGAGGATCTTGAATACATATGTTGTAAAAGCAAGAGATGATTCAGATGAATGAGTCATCCTCGAGGGATCTCAAACCGTATGAATACATGATGCTTATATTCACTTCTTTTTACTTGTATATATATTTAAAATACTTTTACAAAAGATGTATACATGTATTCTACTATTTCACTATTCACTTATACTCTTTTCAATCCTTCAAAATACATTCATATACTTATCTCAAAGGTATAAGAATATTCACAAATCACTTAACAAGATTTCTTTCTTTAAAGTATAATCAAAGAGGTTAGAAACAAATGTTACTTAAACATTGTTATTATAATCCCCTTTTCTTTTATAAGCTAAACATTTACTTTATATTATCTTTTTCCAAAACATTCCATACTTATCCTTTACTTTAAAATACTCTTTTTAAAAAACAAAGCACATTCACAAGGGTTAAAGACAAATGTTACTTAAACATTATCACTACGAACCCGAACCCGTTTCACTTATAATTATCTTTAAAACAATCTTTGAAAGATCTAATTATATTCATAAGTATAATCAAAAGGGTTAAAGACAAATGTTACTAACACGTTACCACTATAAACCCAAAACCATTTTATACTTGTCATTATCTTTAAGATATTCATTTTAAAGATCTAAGTATACTTATTAACAAGAAAATATACTTTACATAACTTCACACAACAATTCATTTATAACTAAGTGTTATAACCAAAAGCACTTATCCTTTTATAAAATACCTAACTTACTTTTCCAAACTTATATATATGTGTGTGTATATGGATAAAATACTTATAAATAGGTTTTAAATATCGATATAAAATATTATGTAAAAATAACAAATTTAGAATTTAACAAAAATCATTAAAAAAGCATGTTTTATATTTAAAACTCTTTACTTTAAAAAATTCATAAATAATTAATAAAAATATATATAAACTTAAAACTACTTTTAAAACACTTTAATTAATGTTGTTAAACACTTCTAAAAAGAATGTAGAAAAATACTTTATTTAAATGTCATTTTAGAACATTTAAAGTTTCAAATAGTAGAAACTAGCATTTATAGAACTGCTATCAAAAAATTTGAAACATGCAAAAAGTGTTTCAGTTTCAAAGTGCTGCAGTTTCCCATGTATGCCACAAAACTAGTTTTAAACCCTTCAAAGTTTGACTAGTTTTCAACTAGTTATATCGATTTAAATTCCAATTTTTTTACATTAAATATTTTTCTTATAGTACTTAATAACCATGCAAAAATACCCTTAAGGATGTCTTCCCAAAGTCATATTAAAGATCACCAATAACAAGGCATTTTACAAAGTGCTCATATAGTGACCTTTTTGCTCCTAACTTTTGCAACTTCATTCAACCAGTTTTAGAATAATTTTAAACTTGATATTTTTACAATAAGAAGAACACATACAATACTAGTTAAAATAGCAAAGAAACTTCTAAGGATGTCTTTCAAAATCATATTAAAAATTGTTGAACACAAGGTGATTTCAAAGTGCTTATATAGCGACCTTTTCCCTCTAACTTTTGCAACTTTGTTCTATAAGTTCTATAACTTTTCAAACCAATTCTTTGTTGTCCATACACTATTATAAGTGTGGAGCACAACCAAAATACATACTTTCCTAATATATTCACATATAACCATTTTGAACAAGTTAAAGACAAGGGATTTCAAAGTGTACTTATAGCGATTATTCTCGCTTAAAGCACTTTCAAACACACTTCAACTTAACACAAAACCAAACAAAACATGTCAACACAATGTCTAGGCTACGTTACATGTTTTTTGAGGGTAATAGAAGCGAATATACATATTATAAATTTGTCACTTGCTTTCCAAAGTAGGGGGTCCAAAAGTGATAACTTGCATTAGTTAGCTTTACTCAAACTTTATATTCAAGCACAAAATATATATATATATACACACACACACACACACAATATGTATCATTCAATGGTGAGTTAAATCACCCCAACCAAGATAACACAAGCACAAGCCATCTAGAATCACATGAACACTTCCTACCATCACCAAACATACAAAAGATCCAACTTGTGCTTCTATTTTGCACTAGGCCACCTCCCTCCTCCCTTTTATTGCTCACAGCCCAACTATGGGTGGGGTGTTTTGCTCCTTTTCTTCATGCTTGGTGATTCTTTTCCTTGTTTCTATATTGTGCTAAGCTTATACATGAGTTTGGAAAGGTTTGGTGTTGATTTGTTTTGATTAAAGATTGATTGGTGAAGATAAAAATAGATTAATACTAAGTTATTTCTACTTTTGAAAATTAACAAATGGATTAGTGTTATCACATGAAGGGCCTAGAAGTTGATAGAGTTAGGGATATGACCTGTGGGAAATTATGTAATTTTTTACATATATCTAACTCTATAACCAATCTTGTTCTAAATAAAAAGTATTTTCTTTCTATTATATACTTGATATAATGTGTTATATTAATTAACTAATTTAATTAAAATCATATTTAATAGAAAATCCATAAATGGTATATTTTGTGATAGTAATTACAAAGTGTTGTAACCGTGAGTAATTTATCATAATGAAAATAAATATACCATTTTAAATGTTCCTAGTCAAGATGCATCGAGACTGGATGTCGATGTATTCGTTGAGACTAGAGTATGTAACTCTCTCTCCAAATGTTAGGCAGTGTATTACTCATGGCTGCTAGGGGAACCTAGAGGTTACATACTAATAGTTATTGGATAACTATGGAATGACTCAATTAATAGCTTTCTGTTGGTTAATATAGCTAAGGTCAAACAAAAAATACTCATGATTAATTTACAGAATTCTCTCAACTTGAGAATACTATGGATCTTCAATTCAAAAGCTTCATTTGATTAGTCACATCATGGCATGGCATGCCATCGAGTGACTATAGTTGGGTCGAGTGGAAGTATTGGAAGTGAAGCACTATTCAAGAAAGGATTCGTCTCCTCGGTTATATGAGGTTAGTATCTCGGTCAATACGTCAACTCAAAGTCAAATTCTTTGGCCATAGAATTTCGGTTTATAATAATTATTATTATTGAGCCAAGAACTTTGTCTTTGGACTATAAAGTTGAATATGTATGATGTTGTAATGTTGACCATTACCTAATTCCTTAAGTCCAAAGTGATATAGTTTTGACAAAGAGAATTGGTGTAAATAAATGTCGCAACCTGGTAAAGCTTAATAATATAAAATTGGATTTTATAGAAACTAAGTAAGCGATAAATTTAGTGGAAATTAGGGAGGCATCCCTATCATACTTTCATATTGTAAAGCGGATCCCTGTTAAAGTTTCATTGTAAAACGGGACCCTGTTTTCTGGAAACGAAGAAAAATTATTGCTGAAATGTCAGCAACTTTTATAAATAAGTGCTGATATTTCAGCAACTATCTGTGTTAAAGTTTTATTGTAAAAACAAAGAAAAATTATTGCTGAAATGTCAGCAACTTTTATAAATAAGTGCTGATATTTCAGCAACTTTCATAAACTGTGTTCACAGTGTACATAAATGTTGCTGAAATATCAGCAACTTTTATAAATAAGTGTTGATATTTCAGCAACTTTCATACACTATGTTCACAGTGTACAGAAATGTTGCGGAAATGTCAGCAACTTTTATGAAATGTTGCATCATGCTCTGCAATAATCGTGAATAAAAAACAGGGACCTAATTTACACTGAAATTTAGTGAAGGACTTTTCGTGAATTTTAAAACTTAATAAGGACCTGTGCCAAAAGTACCCATAAATTTAGCCAAAATGTCATACCACCTACTAAGTGACGTGTGAACATTAACATTCGAATAGTTCGATGTTAATCGCTGAACGAATTTACACCGGACGAGTCACACAATCGATATAATGATTTCTCCTTAGACCAGACGATATAATTAGTTTATAATTGTTATAAATTAATTAAATTAATAAATATTTATGAAATATTAATTATAAAATTTTGATTATGATTTGAGGAATAAATGTTATTGTATATATTTATAATAGTTATAAATATATCAATCGATATGCGATATCGATAAGTAATTAAATAAGATTTAATTAATAATATTTATTTAGGCTTAAAATGGTTTAAAGCCCATGAAAGGTGCTAGAAATTTTGACCAAAATGAGGGCAATATGCAACCATAAGATGGTGCAACAAAGGCTTTGAGATGGAGGGCTAAGATGGAAGAGAATTGGTAAGAGACGATGCAGGATATTAATCCTAAAATATCTCCAACTTCTCTTCTATATAAGCATCTCTACTCTCAACCTTTAGAAGAATTTTGGGCCACTTTTTATCTATATTTTTGCTGGTCGATCCATGCCTCTAAGAGCTCCATTAATATTTAAATCAAATAAATTCAAAGCTACAACTATTTAATAGCAAATGGTCTACGATTCAAGGATTAGCAATCTGGCGAATTGAGAAGAATTCTAAGAAGATATATTCATCATAGCAAGGTGTATTTCAAGGAATAAGTTTTGGTGTGGTCTTATTATTTCATATGATTTCTAATTAATGTATAATATTTTGTTGCTTGTTTATATATATCATAATTATATTGTTAGTGATGTGAGATTCTTATATGTATGAATGTTGTCGCATATTGAATGGTTATATGTATGAATGTATAATGAAAAAACACGTTTTATATATATATATCTTATATATATACAGCCAAACAAATTTATTTTAATTTTTGTTATTTTATTAATTAATTACAAATATATTTACATGTCCTATTACATAAATTAAAAGACTTATAATTAATTATGCCATCATATCATGTTAAAATTGATCTCATATTTTTATGTATGCAAATTAATACTAAATATAATTTTAGGTAACAACAAAGTATTTTCTTAATAATTATTTACTAATTTTAATATTATTTAAGTAGAAATATAAGTTGAATAATTCATAAAAAATAATATTTGTTCCGAAAATTATATTTTAAATTTTATATAAATTCTTCATTGCTAAATAAAATCTCTTAGCCAAAATTCCAAAACTAAAAAATAAAATTACTATTTTTAAAAATCATTTAATTATGTGGTCGAAATTAATTAAAAAACAAAAATTTAATTTTGACTTAGAAAATTATGAAATTTTTTTCATGACCTTATAATATCATATTTTAATTTTAGAAAATTTAAATTTGTAAAATATATCATGAAAATATTTTTAGCATTATTTTAATGCTTTTCGACTAATACACACACACACACACACACACACACACACACATATATATATATATATATATATATAATGTAATAATACAACATTATAATAAAATATTTTATGTGTTGTGTGCTGGATTTGGAATGCTATATATATAATTATTTAATTTTAATTAATTTTCATAATTGATACAATTATGATATATATATATACACATATTCATAAATATTTTAGATATTACAATTATAATTATATATATATGAATACACACACATATATATGTGTGTGCATGTATGTCTATGTATGTGTTATTTTATTATTGTAAAATATACATGTATATTATATTTTAAAAAACTTTGTATATTATGTATACATATATATAGTCATTTATCTAATTTAATATATATATATATCGATATTTTACATTTATTCAATACATATATTATATATATAAGTAAATATTTATATTGTATTAATAATTTTTTTAAATAATAATTATATATACACACACACATGCATATATTTGGACAACATACGATACATATAAGATGAGCTAACATGTCTGTTGCGATGCAAATCCCAATATTTATATACGGGCATATTATACCTTGCATGGATTATTATGTTACACACACACATACATAGATTTATATAATACATATGTTGTAACGACCCGAAATTTCACAGCTTTGATTTGTGAATATTTAATTAATTTTAAATATTCAAATAATAGATTTTACAAGTAAAATAAAACCCTTTTAAATAATAATTAATGATGGTGAAATAATTTTCAAAATTTGTTTACAAAAAAATTTAGTTCGAAGAAAAATCGAAAATGTGATCGGAATTCGTTTTCCAAATTTTTGGCTTTTCATTGTTAAAAGTTGTCGAAAACGTTATGAGCTTTATAGTATAAGTATACACGTATATTTAAAATGTGTAAGATGTATTAGTATATATATACATACTTAAGTCATATAAAAAGCAGATGTAACATTATATGAAAAACAAAATATAATTGAGAAAGTGTTTAAGCATGAAATGACATATTGGCAAATTAAGTACAAAACATGTTTAAACATGTTGGATCATGTGGTTTTATGAGGGGAGACAAGCTTGTGGGCTCAGGGACATGAAGGTAAGGTGGCATGCTGATGTGGCAAGAGGAGGTGGAGGGTAAAGGACCATGGGTATTAAGATAATTTACTTTGTTTCTTGCTTATAAATACCCCTTTCATTTCTTCAATTTTTCCTTCTCTTTCTTCTAACATATATTTCTCATATCTTAACCAAATGGAAGTTTTCATTTTTTCAAACCATATGAAATTCTTATGGCTATAACTTTCATGTGTACTACTACTTCAAATTCTAAGCTTAGCCATGTCCAAATCTCATTTCTTTCAGACCCGTTTTCGGACCCAGATTTTCAAGTCCAAAAATACCTCTTCTTCTTTTGACTATATCTTCCTCAAAACTGAACCAAATTGAGTGATTTTTTTTAAAATTGTCGAGAGAAGAATTTTTAAGAACTTTCACTTGGACAACTTTCCAAAATTCCATGATTTACTTATCCAAAAATTAGTTGGAAGAAGACCCATTTTCATGTTGGATTTTTGTGAATTCAATGATAATCTAAACCCCTCCACCTTTCAAGGCAGAGCTCCACCACCTTTGGGCCGTGTACACCATATCTTGGTCGAACCATAAAGCCACCATAAGGCCATCAGATCTTGTTCTTAGCAAAGTCAAAGCATGGATCGGTTCAAAAGTTAGGGAAGTTTGAGTCATTTTGGTAGCTTTTAGGTGAGCATAGCTCACGAATTCATTTAAAAGTTCTAACTTTAAATATGATGCTTACTTTGGTAATAATCATCGTTGATGGTTTGTATATTGACGTTGATTAAAATGATTTATATATATGTTTGATGTGATGTTTGGTTTGACTTAGAGATCAAAGTTGAAATGTGTGTATGGATGTAAAGTTATGTTCTTTGCTTGGTTATGAAAACCACGATATGTATATGTGTTGTATTTGTATTATATATGCTAAAAGTTAGCACTTGAGTATGAGATTATATGTAAAATGAAAAGTTAGTATTTGGAATCGTAGTTGCGAGTCGAAATCTTTTGATTTTCAAAATTTAGTTTTCCTTACTTACTTTTAGAAATGTTTTCATTTAGTTTCAAATACTTTACTTTGTTTTTCTAAAAACTTTTTCTAAGTTATAAAAGTAAGCTAACATAAAACGATAGAGTTTTGGAAGTGATTTAGAACATAAATCAAGTTTTGAAATTACGCATCATATAGCGATAATCGCTATAAATGCAGTTCGTAAGACGAACTCTTTTTGCAAATTAAAAGTATTTTTCACTTAAGTATATTTTTTAAAAAGTGTCTTAAAAACATATTATAAGTAATAAAAAGTAATTATTATTTAATTAATTAATCAATTAATTATTATTTAATTAATTTAGTTAATAAGGTAATTAGTACTTAAGTATTAATTAAGTATGTTAATTTTTAATTAGTTAATTAATAAAGGTTAATTATATTTTTTAATTGATTGTATAAGGATTAATTATTATTTATTAAAGATTAATTTTTAATTATTTATTTATTATAAAAGGGTTTAATTATTTAATTAATTATAGTTAAGTTAAGATTTAATAAAAGACAAAACTAAGACTTAAATTATTATTTAGTTAAGATTTAAATTATTATTTAATGATGGTTTAAATTATTATTTAATAATTAATTAGAGATTAATTATGGTTTTAAATATTTATTATGAGGTTTAATATTATTTAATTTTTATGTAAAGGATAATTATTATTTTATTATTTATTACTTAATTATGGTTTAATAATTAATTAAAGGATTAATCATTTTAAATAAAGTGTTTGAATGTTATTTAATTATTAAATAAAAGTTTTAAAGTTTAAACCACTTTATTTCTCAAGACCGGTTTCGTTTAAAAGCAGCTCTCTTTTCAAAGGAATGTTTTAAATCCAAGTGATTTCTTTATTGACTACCCTTAAGTAACCCCAACCGAATATGAAACCCAATGACATCTGTTTAGCAGAATAAATCACCATTTTGCTAATTTACTTGTACTTGACATCGGTTTGGTAGAATAAATCATCATTCTACCATAGTTCACAAAGTAGATTATGTTAACATCTATTAGACAAAATAAAAACCTATTCTGCCATTATATTAACTTAGACATATGTTTAGCAGAACAAATCTCCGTCTGCTATTTTGGTAACTTGGACATTTACTTATATGATTGACTGTTATTGACTGATTCCCTTATACATATCTACTTGTTATGTAAATACCAATGTTATAACTTGAAAATTAAACTTGATTAAATGAGAACCATTGTGGTCACTAAGCATCTTTTTTTTTAAGATCAATCATACTTTTAATAATGGTTTCAAGTTAAGTAATGATTTTAGTAAAGGTGTTTTAAATAATCATTTTGTTTATCAAAAGGACTTTATTAAATGAGTTTATTAAAGGATTTTTGTTTTAAATAAGGAATATTTATAAAAAAGTTTTATAAATGATTTTGGATATTTATAAAGGAAGTTTTATAAATAATTTTGGAGATTTATAAAGAGATATATAAGTGGTTTTTGATATTTATAAAAGGGTTTTGTAAATTTAACTTGGCGATTTATAAAAACTTTTGTATATGGGTTTGGAATTTAAGTAAAGAAGATTCATAAATAAAAGAGATTTATTGAGTGGATTTGTAGAAGGAAACTTATAAAAGGATTTGAGATTTGGTTTCCGTTAACTGACCTTCTTAATTCTAGTGGTATGGACATTCGTTCCACACTTAACACCGAAGGAATATTACTTGAGGTTATCTTTATCTATAATTTTAATAAAATTTTGTTTTAATCCTTTGATGTGAATTGGAAATGAAAAAATCTTTCATAGATGTTTTGTGAATATACTTATGTCAGTGAGATAAGTATATTTGATAACCACTTTTGAAAAGAGTTTTAATAAATGAAAGATTTAGTTTGAGGCTTAGTGGTTGCAATGGGTAAATAAATTTTTGAATTTGTTGTTTTTTTTTATTTGATAGTTAAATAACCGATTATCAAATCTGGACCAAAATATAACTTCGGAAATATCTAGGAGAAACACGTAAGTTATATGGCATAGTCATCTTCAATGATATTGTACTGTATGTATAAATCTTGTTTTGTTCTCCTAGGATAGATGATAGGGAGATCTGTCCACTTAAACGATTAGGGGGTGATATCTGCTCTTATGTATTGTCTGATTATTTCCAAAAGAACTGGGGTTGAGTTTACCGGAACTGTCGAAAGTTGTTTCGAAAAGACTGGGATCGGATAAGTATAAATTATCTGAAAACCACTTCGATCCAACTCAAGCATTTCGAACGGAAGATATCTTGAAGATGATTGAAGATAGAGCTTTTGAAGTGCAAGGGCTACTTACTACTAATCCTGAGGGTGATTCCAAAATGGATGCATTAAAGGTAGTGCCTTCGGTTTCGTTCAGACCTAGAATGAAAATCCTTAGCATGATTCCAAAATGGATGTAGTAAAGGTAGTGCCTTGGGTTTCGTTCAGACCCGGAACGAATTTGTATAGATGAATGTTGGTACTACAATGCTGCTTGGAGGGCAGTGTTAGCGTTCCAAGATATTGTTATATAAAAAGGTAATCGTAGCCTCAAGCCTCATCAACCGGGAAAATGACTAAAGTAGGGACATGCGGCAGGGCTATGTGGGTCGCTCCCATAGGGTATGATAATCCCAAGATCTAGTGTCGATATCTCTATGTATGCTTCGGGGCCCATTGTGGTTGTTCGATCACAACCAAGCGGTGATCATATTCGGCGCTATCCAGTAAGGGGTAGAGCTGGTCCTAAGTAGCAGAGGTATAACATGTTGTAGCCTCCCGTATATTTTATTTAAAGCTGTACGGATTCGGTGCGTAGACTCTTACCCTTTCATAGTTGGAATCCATTCTCCAGTAAGGGCCTCTAGACTTGATTGTATACCTATTATGCTAGAATTTAATAATGTAACAATTTCGGCTATGATTAATAAGTATAAGTATTTGTACCTTAGACTTATAACATCACTGGATTTTCTATAGAAAATGTTTTGGTTATCATAAGGTAAAAACCCGTCCGTGATTATGTGCGGCGTTGTCTTACATGATACCTTTGATTTTAAAGGGCTTTACAAGTTAAATAAATAAATTCCTTGAGATTTGAGTTTTTCACGCTGGTTTTACCAAACTGATTCGGGCGTTATTTTTCTTACAATGCTCGGGTCAGCTCGAGCATATTTTCCAGATTTAGCTGTATGCTTTGGAGCTTTCAGGTGACGAGATGGATTCTCCAAGACGTACTCACGTACCTTATATTCTTGCACTATTTTGTTTTTTTTTGTTCTTGTCTGTATTTATCAGCAATTGTAAGGACAGGTTGTTATAACTGTCCATGCTGATAATAAGTTAATGTACTTTGATATTGTGTATAATAAGATGATTTTTTGGCAAAGACTTGTTCATATTATAGATTACTCGTCATATTTTATGAGATTTTGTTCTATCTTCTTTTCTCTTCACCCAAAATGACATATCTTTCGGACACTTAAACGATCGTCGCATGAATACCAAGGATGTATTACGTGTCATCTTTAGGTGTAAGAGAGGCAGATCATTACATATGCGTACCATCATATTTTATTTAACATAAATTCAATAAAATTCAATCCACTATTTATAAATTTAAATGAAATAAAAAAAATTGTTTAAATTATATTTAGAAATATTCTATATAAATTAGACTTCATAGACCCAATAAAGATCGAATAGGGTAAAACAAATTGAAATTCACACATAAGTTTCATTGCTGGCTGGCCCAGTTCCAATGATGGTATCAGAGCCCAATAGCCCATGCATTCTAAATTAGCCATATTAGGGTTAACTATTAAGCTCACAACCCAAAGGTTATCCCTAATAGAAAAGACCCAAATTTGAATTGAGCCTTGGCTAAATTTCAAAAAATTTAAAAAAATTAAAAAAATAGATTTTAATTTTAAAATAAGATATAAATATATTATAAAAGTTATATATAATAAAAATTTCAAAATGTTCGAAAATATATTAATTTTGAAAATTTTAAAATTTATTGATTGGATTAATAAAATAAAATAATTAAATAAGTTAATTAGTAAATATATATGCATGTATCGTATATTATGATATATGTGACGCCCCACCCCGAGACCCACATTAACAAAGAGTATTACTGGGTAATACTGTCTACTAATACGGAGAATAGGGCTGGTTAGGAGCCACCATCTATAGCTTTGTCTTAAACATCTAATAAATACGTCGATTAATGCTCTAAAAAAAATTTAATCTCAAGTGGATCGACATATTCAATAAATGCTTAACACAAAACTACAGGTGGCTAACGGATCTATCAGAACAAAATACAACATGTAACAACCCGGATTTTCGTATTAAATAATATCGTCATTAGACGATTAAATCTGGTTGCTTATTACCGTTGGGTGTTATAATCTGTCGTAAAATCCTTTGAAAATTTGTTAAGTATTATTGAGCTTTGCAAATTTTCTCAGCCCATTTATTATTGGTACCAAATTATTTCGAGTCTGATACCCGTTTCCCCTTTAACCATTCCCATTCGTATGCCCTAACCCAAAAATCAAACAGAGAAATAAAAATGGTGGCGCTCGTTCTCTTCTTCGTCCATCTGCGAGAACTAGGGCTGGTTCAAATCGAAGGCGCCAACTTCAACAGTTCTCGATCGAGTTCAAGCTTTGACTTCGCTCGATTGCAGGTGTGCTCGGCTGCTTCGATTGCATGCAAAGGTGAGTGATCTCCGTCACTCACATCTTATTCAACTCGTGTTTCGACAGTTCAATTTTGTTCGAATGTTGTTGGTTTCTCTGATTTTTGATTTCATGTGATTTTTTATTTGAGTTTGATGATGACGTTTTTTTTCGACTTTGGCCATATGGTTTAGTGGTACTCTCGTCCTTGTTGGATTTTACTAGTTGCTTTAGGACTTCGGCCCGAATTTGTTTCAACTATCAAATGTTTTGAAATCCCCTTTAGCTTTGATTCAAACTGCAGTTGTATTAGGCTTGATCGGAAACTTGATTTTCTTTTTTTTTTTGAAAATAAATTGGATGTGGCACTGTCTTGACTTGAGACGGTTGTTTCATGATTTTGAACTCGTTTTGACTCGTTGACCTCGGCATTACTTTGAATTGTCGCTGGTCGTTGCATATGCCTTGTGTTGGCTTTGCCTTTGACCTGTAGCTTAAATATCATGATGGCACTTCATGTTGTATCTGTTATGCGCGGTGATATTTAACTGCTTCATGTTCCACTGTTTAGTTAAAATATGATATTCCCACTTTCACTTAGTCACTGCGTTTTACTGAGCCTTGTACCTGATTTCTTGGTGGTCTAGATACACGTGATTTTGTAAAAATTTGAATCACTGTCATATTGACATTTCTTTACTGATTTTATATATTCGAGTAATTTTTAATTACTCACATCTAATTCGAATTGGTTGAATTCGTTTGCTCATTCTGTTTTCATGGTCTTCGGCTTTGATTTTTGTTTGTGGCTACCCTGACTTTGATTTCTGTTGAACATGGCTTCAACTTGATTTTTGGTGAAAACTATTTGAGATAGGAGTTTCACCTATTTTTGTGAAAACTATTTTGGGAAAATGCTTGGCTTCGGCCTTGACTACGTCAAACTTGATTTGAAATTGATGCATATTGAACTGTTATAGATTTGTGCTCATGTATATTGGCTTCTTGCATCATTTGTGGCTGCACTGGTAATGTTTCATGCTTCAAATATATATGCCTGAACTTTGATATGGGCACTTAGTATCACTTGTTGTTGTGATTTTGTTGTTGGAGTTCGTGGCTACCACGTATTAATTTTCAATTGTTCAACTTCGGTGTGATTTCTTATTTCGCTTGGATTTTGAAGTCTGTCATTTATTGATTTTGTTGTCGACATTCCACTGTAGATTCTTTTGAATCATGTTGTTAAGCTGCTTTGCCTTGTCACTTCCAGATGCAGTTTTAACTAAACTTGTTATTCTGGTTTGAGTTTTGCTTCCTTGACCTTGTAGTCTTCTCCTGTGATATTTTCATGTAGTCTGCGCATTAACTAGTAGTTGTGCATTCATGTACATTGATAGTTCATCCACTTGAGCATTTGATGTTCATGTATGTAGATCCACTGATACATGTTTGTATTTCTTTGCTTGTTGTCCAGTTGCACTTCTTTGACTTCACTGCAACTTTTTGTTTGCATTTTTAATATGCAGACACTTGAGCTATTTTTGTTGTTCACTGTTTCCATTTGCTCGAATTGGTTGAACTTGGTTTGTGGGCCCTTGATTATTTCAGGTTGATTTTTGAGATTTTACAGTGAGTTGAATCCGGTCTCAAAGACTTGGGTTTGACCCTGTACTCGAATGTAAACTTTCATTGTGCATTCGTGTGTAATTCGTCATTTTGATTCGAGTTAGTACCAGTTGTTTTTGGTTCATTTATATTGACCGTTGCAGTTTCGTAGTACTGTGGTGGCGAGGTCGTGCACGCGTGCGTGTACTGCAGCCACACAGTTTGGTTTGATTTAACCACTTTGAGATTTTCTAATTATTTATTTAATAATTGGATTTGGTTGTTAATGGCTGTTTAAGCAATTCTGTTGTTTTCCAAAATTATCTTCATTGATACCCTTTTTATCTATCTTTGTTAATGATTTGGAATTGCTGATATGTTGTTTAACACTGTTTAGTGTTATATCTACCGTTATCCGATTCTCTTATCGAGAAGCTGGATATACGAGATTTCTGTGACCGTCGTCTTTTGGATATTTGATTTTTATTGCTTCTGTGCATTAATAACTGAGTTTGAATTAGACTGACCCGTGTATTATTTTCTTTTGAATATAATACTCGGGTCAAACCCGAGTTATTTCAGGTTGTTGATTTCCTGCTTTGAGTTGCTGTTGAGATATGAAGACTTTTCATATCATTTGAAGTGTTCTGCGTCTTTTTGTAGTAGTCAGTGTACTGATTAGGATGATATGTATCCATGTACATTAGTTTATAATGTATTGGTATATATAACTCTCAGAGTCGACAGTTGTAGTTGTATCATATGTATTGTGTCAATTGTATTGTAACTGACATCAGTTATTATATATATGAGACTTTTTGTTATCTGTGTTCCGCATTCTTTTGTATCTGTGTTATTATTATATATATTGTCCTAAACTATTATGAACCATCGTAGTTCGTTTTATACTGGTAATTGGGTATGTCGAGGGGAGTAAATAAAGAAACGATGAAAACTGAAAAATATATTCCACTCCTATCGAGATAACCAATACTAGTGTAAGGCCAACTACGGATGGCTGCTCCTATCCAGCCTTATTCTTCGCGATAACAGACAGTATTTCTTTTAATACTCTTTGTTATTGTGAGCATATAGGTGGGGCGTCACAGTTGGTATCAGAGCTTGGGGTTTATGGACATAATATAAAACATAACTTGGATGGAACATATGTTACAACTATTGGTCGGTGTTTTATGTGTGCTTTGAGTCAAAATTAAAGTTTTGAAATTATGATGAAATTTTTAAATATCTTTATTTAAAAATAAAAGTGAAATTATTTTTTGATGATTTGATTAAAATGTGTTCTGTTAATCAGAGTGCACAGCGGAAACAGTGAAACTGTCTACGCTGAGTACAACTGATAATCTTTTTGATTTAAAAATCGAAATAGGAAATTGAAATAGATTTCATTTATGTTTACATAGATGTGTTTAATTTGTTTCTTTGAAAAGTTCGAATCCGATTTGAGGATTCGAAGCGATTGCTGCTATGTGATTTTGTTGAGATTTTTGCTGGGTTTCTTTTATGCTAATCATATATTGATTAGATTTTTGCTGTTTTGAATTATCTTCATTGAAGATACATTCGAATGATTTCTTTGTTCATTTTGTAGTACGTGCAAATTTGAGTTGCACGTTACTGCATTTATTTTACGTTGAACCGATGCTTGGTTATGAAACGTATTTTGTTGCCGTTATTTTTATAACGGGATTTTTACACCAATGCTATAATTTTGAAGCATGGTGTTTGGTGGCATTTTTGATGATTGAAAATTCACTAGTGTTACATTTTGATGTGAATTATTTTGATGAGATTTTGACGTTTAAAAATCACTATCGCTTTGACTTCAGTAACCGTCAAATTTTAAAAGTGGATTTTCAAGCGGTTATACCGCAATGCTGATTTGTGACCCGTTTTTACGGTATTTTGAGAAGTAGAATTTCCTTATCGAAATTGTTACTAATATTGCTGTTTTAATCATATGATTGGTAATCGTTTTAAAAATGAAAATTGTTTTACAAAAATTTTCAGTTTGCGCTTTCAATAGAATGAGGAAGCGACTTAAACGATTCAGCAAAATCGAGGACTATGACCCCTTTCTTTTACTGATTCGCTTAACTCCGGACTTGTCCAGTTGAGAACGTGAATTGTTATTTTTATAAAATAAATAAAATTGTTTTCAGAAATTTTACAGTTTGCGATTTCAAAAGAATGAGGAAGCGATTTAAACGTTTCAGCAAAATCGAGGATTATGACCCCTTTCTTTTACTGATTCGCTTAATTCCGGACTTGTCCATTTGAGAAAGTAAAGTGTATTTTTACAAAATACACAATTTTGCACTTTTAAGGAAACGATGAAGAGAATCAAATGATTTAGTAAAACACGTGGTATAGGACATGTGCGTTTGCTATTTCGGTTAATTCCGGACTCGTTAATTGAAATATCTGCTGTTTTGATGATTTTGATGAATTTGCACTTTCAAGGAAACGATGAAGAGAATTAAACGATTTAGTAAAACTCATGGTTATGGGACATGTGTGTTTGCTATTTCGGTTAATTCCGGACTCGTTAATTGAAATTTTTGATGATTTCGTGTGCTTTCGAGCCACTATGATGGACCTTCGGGTCATATGTTGGACCTTCGGGTCATATGATGGACCTTCGGGTCAAATACCAGTACTAGACCTTCGGATCATTTGTTGGACCTTCGGGTCATTTGTTGGGCGCCAAAATTATGTTGAGTACTTGGTAGGCTTCGGCCATTTGTTGATGCACGTGCGGCGAATTAAAAACTCGCCATCTGATGGGATCGATCCAAGCTTTTATGTTGATTTTCTAGTCTTCTTAATTGATTTCTAGATATTTGTTGTTTCTAATTATCTGCAGGTAATTAGATATCTGATGTTATGAGATTTAATTATCGTATCGATAATTAAATATTTGTTGTTTCTGATTATCATTTTTGATAATCGGATATTTGTTGTTTCTAATTATCGCTTGTGATAATTAGATATTTGTTGATATGAGTTCTGATTATCGTTTTTGATAATCGGATATTTATTGTTTCTAATTATCGCTTGTGATAATTAGTTATTTGTTTATATGAGTTCTGATTATCGTTTTTGATAATCGGATATTTGTTGTTTCTAATTATCGCTTGTGATAATTAGATATTTGTTGATATGAGTTCTGATTATCGTTTTTGATAATCGGATATTTGTTGTTTCTAATTATCGCTTATGATAATTAGATATTTGTTGATTTGAGATTCTGATTATCGTTTTGATAATCGAATATTTGTTGTTTCTAATTATTGCTTGTGATAATTAGATATTTGAGATTTAATTATCGCTTTTGATAATTAAATATTTGCTGATTTGAGATTTAATTATCGCTTTTGATAATTAAATATTTGCTAATTTGAGATTTAATTATCGCTTTTGATAATTAAATATTTGCTGATTTGAGATTTAATTATCGCTTTTGATAATTAAATATTTGCTGATTTGAGATTTAATTATCGCTTTTGATAATTAAATATTTGCTGATTTGAGATTTAATTATCGCTTTTGATAATTAAATATTTGCTGATTTGAGATTTAATTATCGCTTTTGATAATTAAATATTTGCTGATTTGAGATTTAATTATCGCTTTTGATAATTAAATATTTGCTGATTTGAGATTTAATTATCGCTTTTGGGTAATTAAATATTTGCTGATTTGAAATTTGATTATCGTTTTTGATAATCGAATAATTGTTGATTTGAAATTTGATTATCATTTTTGGATAATCGAATAAATGTTGAATTGAGATTTGATTATCGTTTTTGATAATCGAATGTTTGTTGATCTGAAATTTGATTATCGTTTTTGATAATCGAATGGTTGTTGATTTGAAATTTGATTATCGTTTCTGGATAATCGAATATTTGTTGAATTGAAATTTGATTATCGTTTTTGATAATCGAATATTTGTTGATTTGAAATCTAATTGTCGTTTTTAATAAGTAGATATTTGATGATTTGATGTTTTCTGATTATCGTTTGAGATAATTAGATATTTGTCGATTTGCTTTCTGACTATCGTTTGGATAATTGGATGTTTGCTGATTTTATTGATATGAGATTTTCTAGCCTCCAATTGATTCTAGAGTATGCTGATTTTATTGGATTGTTGTTTTCCATCTATCTCTATCTCTGTTGATAGTTAGAGTTTGTTGATTATGAAGTTTGTGTTTTTAGTTATTTGATGGATAACTAGATATTTGCAGTTTTGCGATTCGTGATTGTGTTTTCTAATTATCTTTGTTGATAATTAGACTTTTGCTGTTTTCTAAATTATCGTATCGATAATTAGATATTGCTGTTTTGTGATTCTATATTTCTGATCATCTAATTGGTAATTAAATATTGCTGATGATTGCATTTATTCAGTTTTGTTGTTTTCTGATTATCTATTTGATAGTTAGATTTTGTTAAGAATTTGTGAGATTCTTTTATGCAATTGAAAGATTTCTTGGGTGTTTGTGTTTTCGATCTTTATTTTCTAGCTTAACTAGTTAATGTTAGAAAAATAATTGTTATAGACAACTTTAATTATGAAAATTGCGGGGACGCAATTTTTATAAGGAGTGGAGTCCGTAACAACCCGGATTTTCGTATTAAATAATATCGTCATTAGACGATTAAATCTGGTTGCTTATTACCGTTGGGTGTTATAATCTGTCATAAAATCCTTTGAAAATTTGTTAAGTATTATTGAGCTTTGCAAATTTTCTCGGCCCATTTATTATTGGTACCAAATTATTTCGAGTCTGATACCCGTTTCCCCTTTAACCATTCCCATTCGTATGCCCTAACCCAAAAATCGAACAGAGAAATAAAAATGGTGGCGCTCGTTCTCTTCTTCGTCCATCTGCGAGAACTAGGGCTCGTTCAAATCGAAGGCGCCAACTTCAACAGTTCTCGATCGAGTTCAAGCTTTGACTTCGCTCGATTGCAGGTGTGCTCGGCTGCTTCGATTGCATGCAAAGGTGAGTGATCTCCGTCACTCACATCTTATTCAACTCGTGTTTCGACAGTTCAATTTTGTTCGAATGTTGTTGGTTTCTCTGATTTTTGATTTCATGTGATTTTTTATTTGAGTTTGATGATGACGTTTTTTTCGACTTTGGCCATATGGTTTAGTGGTACTCTCGTCCTTGTTGGATTTTACTAGTTGCTTTAGGACTTCGGCCCGAATTTGTTTCAACTATCAAATGTTTTGAAATCCCCTTTAGCTTTGATTCAAACTGCAGTTGTATTGGGCTTGATCGGAAACTTGATTTTCTTTTTTTTGAAAATAAATTGGATGTGGCACTGTCTTGACTTAAGACGGTTGTTTCATGATTTTGAACTCGTTTTGACTCGTTGACCTCGGCATTACTTTGAATTGTCGTTGGTCATTGCATATGCCTTGTGTTGACTTTGCCTTTGACCTATAGCTTGAATATCATGATGGCACTTCATGTTGTATCTGTTATGCGCGGTGATATTTAACTGCTTCATGTTCCACTGTTTTGTTAAAATATGATATTCCCACTTTCACTTAGTCACTGCGTTTTACTGAGCCTTGTACCTGATTTCTTGGTGGTCTAGATACACGTGATTTTGTAAAAATTTGAATCACTGTCATATTGACATTTCTTTACTGATTTTATATATTCGAGTAATTTTTAATTACTCACATCTAATTCGAATTGGTTGAATTCGTTTGCTCATTCTGTTTTCATGGTCTTCGGCTTTGATTTTTGTTTGTGGCTACCCTGACTTTGATTTCTGTTGAACATGGCTTCAACTTGATTTTTGGTGAAAACTATTTGAGATAGGAGTTTCACCTATTTTTGTGAAAACTATTTTGGGAAAATGCTTGGCTTCGGCCTTGACTACGTCAAACTTGATTTGAAATTGATGCATATTGAACTGTTATAGATTTGTGCTCATGTATATTGGCTTCTTGCATCATTTGTGGCTGCACTGGTAATGTTTCATGCTTCAAATATATATGCCTGAACTTTGATATGGGCACTTAGTATCACTTGTTGTTGTGATTTTGTTGTTGGAGTTCGTGGCTACCACGTATTAATTTTCAATTGTTCAACTTCGGTGTGATTTCTTATTTCGCTTGGATTTTGAAGTCTGTCATTTATTGATTTTGTTGTCTACATTCCACTGTAGATTCTTTTGAATCATGTTGTTAAGCTGCTTTGCCTTGTCACTTCCAGATGCAGTTTTAACTAAACTTGTTAATTCTGGTTTGAGTTTTGCTTCCTTGACCTTGTAGTCTTCTCCTGTGATATTTTCATGTAGTCTGTGCATTAACTAGTAGCTGTGCATTCATGTACATTGATAGTTCATCCACTTGAGCATTTGATGTTCATGTATGAAGATCCACTTATACATGTTTGTATTTCTTTGCTTGTTGTCCAGTTGCACTTCTTTGACTTCACTGCAACTTTTTGTTTGCATTTTTAATATGCAGACACTTGAGCTATTTTTGTTGTTCACTGTTTCCATTTGCTCGAATTGGTTGAACTTGGTTTGTGGGCCCTTGATTATTTCAGGTTGATTTTTGAGATTTTACAGTGAGTTGAATCCGGTCTCAAAGACTTGGGTTTGACCCTGTACTCGAATGTAAACTTTCATTGTGCATTCGTGTGTAATTCGTCATTTTGATTCGAGTTAGTACCAGTTGTTTTTGGTTCATTTATATTGACCGTTGCAGTTTCGTAGTACTGTAGTGGCGAGGACGTGCACGCGTGCATGTACTGCAGCCACACAGTTTGGTTTGATTTAACCACTTTGAGATTTTGTAATTATTTATTTAATAATTGGATTTGGTTGTTAATGGTTGTTTAAGCAATTCTGTTGTTTTCCAAAATTATCTTCATTGATACCCTTTTTATCTATCTTTGTTAATGATTTGGAATTGCTGATATGTTGTTTAACACGGTTTAGTGTTATATCTACCGTTATCCGATTCTCTTATCGAGAAGCTGGATATACGAGATTTCTGTGACCGTCGTCTTTTGGATATTTGATTTTTATTGCTTCTGTGCGTTAATAACTGAGTTTGAATTAGACTGACCCGTGTATTATTTTCTTTTGAATATAATACTCGGGTCAGACCCGAGTTATTTCAGGTTGTTGATTTCCTGCTTTGAGTTGCTGTTGAGCTATGAAGACTTTTCATATCATTTGAAGTGTTCTGCGTCTTTTTGTAGTAGTCAGTGTACTGATTAGGATGATATGTATCCATGTACATTAGTTGATAATGTATTTGTATATATAACTCCCAGAGTCGACAGTTGTAGTTGTATCATATGTATTGTGTCAATTGTATTGTAACTGACATCAGTTATTATATATATGAGACTTTTTGTTATCTGTGTTCCGCATTCTTTTGTATCTGTGTTATTATTATATATATTGTCCTAAACTATTATGAACCGTCGTAGTTCGTTTTATACTGGTAATTGGGTATGTCGAGGGGAGTAAATAAAGAAACGATGAAAAATGAAAAATATATTCCACTCCTATCGAGATAACCAATACTAGTGTAAGGCCAACTACGGATGGCCGCTCCTATCCAGCCTTATTCTTCGCGATAACAGACAGTATTTCTTTTAATACTCTTTGTTATTGTGAGCATAGAGGTGGAGCGTCACACAACAACTAAATGTACATCACATCATAGAACAGCAGATAAACATATATATATATATATATACATATACACTGATACATCACTAGTACAATACAAAAGATACATCATAAGTGGTACGAAGACCACACTATATACAATGAGTCAAAATAATATATATACATATCAGAGTCAAACAAAAGGCTACAAGACTACACAAAAGGGTGATGATAAAAAGATATCTAAGCGGAAGCATCAAAACAAAGCTAAGTCCAAAAGCAGGTATCTAACCTGAAACAACTCGGTCTGACCCGAGTATAAAATACATAGGTCAGTCTAGTTAAAACAATCAGTTTAGTAAGATAAGTGATAATATGAAGCATAAGGTAAAGGGCGATGATTCTTCTCAAATAAGAAGAAATAATAGCTTAAGTAAGTACATGTCATTACTTCAAGTGAATTAGTATCACTAAGCATCTATATAGCCTTGAAAGAGACAAACTCAAATACAAAAGCAACTAAGCATAAGCATGCCTCATATCATCTGCATAAATCCAAAATAATAATAATGGTTTCGATGAACCATACTCCAAAATAGGAGAAATCTCAAAACTCAAACTCGCCATAAATGGCAATCTCAAATTTATTCTCAAAATAGAGAAATCACAAGCTCGAAAATACGCCACAATGGCAACCACATGTATCTCCTAAAAGTATCTGTAATGATCCGTAATTTCGCTACTTCGAAAATGAGAGATTTTGCTTATTTTTAAATTTAAAGGAATTAAAAACTTAAATAAATATGTTATATATAATAAATAATAATAGAGAAATTATTTATTCTTATAGTTAATAATTTAAAAAGTATAAATTTGAATTTTAGAACGAATCAACAAAAGTTAAGTTTTGTTAAAAATAAATAAAGGCTTGAATGAATTGGTTTAAATATTTATTTAAAAAGTTAAATCTTATTAAAAAACACTTAATAAAGATAATAAAAGTATGTCAACAGATTTAAAAGTATATTAATAATCGTTTTACAAAAATAACCAAATTTTGTCGCATTTTGTCAGTTTTACATACACTGTAAAAAATAGAGATTTTGATATTATTTAAATATGATTTTATAATATGAATAAACATGTTTAAATTTATTTAAGGAAGTAAAAAGTTCATTTTTAAGTTTGGTTTACTTGAGTATATAGTTTAACAAAAACGTCAAATTTTGACTGTAAAATATGTCAACAAAAACACCGTTTTCAACCGAAACAAGTTGTCGTTAAGTTGTTGCAACATGATATATTTTCTAACACATATATACACTTAACAAAATATGTTACATTTAACATATAAAAACAAATTCACTTTGAAAAGTCAAAGTAAACAAATAATTCAAAAAGTAACATGATTTGACATAAACCTATAAACAAATCTATACTAAACAACATCATCCCCTTAAGTACATGAATCAAATCAAACCATATCTCTCACCATTAATGCTCAAGTCTCATTATTTATGGAAAATGAGCAAAAGGGTATTATGTAATTTGGAAAGTAAGAAAAAGAGGCAAAATCATTACATAAGGACATAAGTCAAATCCTAACCTCAATTCGCATTTAATACCATTTCTTCTCCATTAAGCAAAGGTCAAATCAAGGGTAAAAAAGGTAAATGAAAAGCCAAAAAAGTAGACAAGGGTAATATGGTCATGTAACGACCACGACTTTCTCTCCACAGAAAGTCGTATCGTTAATAAGAAAGAAAGGGATAGAAAAGAGAAAAGAAGAGAAGAAAGAAAGAAACAACAACAACGATCTCACAGCGGAACGAATAAATTATATTAATAACATAAACTATTACATAGTATACAACAATTTATAGAGTTATACAGCATATACATCACTTACTAGACAGTTATAAACATCTGTCTAGACATTACAACTCAAATACAAGACAAGACACTATCACAGATATCAACACAGCGGAATACTATATCTACGAACGTCGAAGCCTCCTGCTCCATTGCTCCTCCAGAATATTCGTCAAAGCTAAACCTGAATCCCTTGGCTACTCGTAAAAATTTGAGTACCCAAGAGTTTATAAAACAGAAATAAACACTTGGGTCAGACATGGGTCTGGTGTGAGTAACAGGTTAAACTTGCTTAACTTCAAAACCTTTAGAAAGAAAAGGTATCACGTAAGACTCCCCATAAATAAACATGGGTAAGTTTTTACCTTACGCTAACCAAAACATTTGATAGGAAATCTGATTTTATTATAATAGGGTCTAGGGTTTTCAAGTAAAATATAGAAATAGCTGAAATGCTTACATCTCACATTCCAACATAGTTGGGCACAACTAATACGTACGGCACTTATTGGAGTTTGGATTCCATACAATGGCAGGGCTACTGGGGTACCGCCCGTCACAGTACGTGGCCTAGATCACCGTACCGAGGAGTACGCCCGCTCCCCTGCAACACAAAGCCGGAACCATCCCTTACTGGATAATCCCGAACAAGAAAACCCCGTAGTTGGCGCGACCAACCACACACTAAGCCGAATAAAAAGAAAAGGGACCTCTAGACAGGGATCTATCTTGCTCTCAGTGGGTGCTACCCACGAAGCCTTGCTGCACCTCCCCTGTTTTAGCCATTCCCGGTTGATGAGGCTTGAGGTTACAATTACCTTTAATCAGAACATATCACTTAGAATGCTCATCGTCCGCCTGACGATGTGCTGAAAGCATTCAATCCATACAAGTTCGTTCCGGGTTCGAACGAAACCGAAGGCATTATCTCGTTACACTCGTTTTGGAATCACCCTCAGAGTTAACGACAATAACCCTTGCACTCTAAATCTTCATCTTCACTTGAGATTCACGACCTATCGTTAATTTGGATCGATGTGGTATTCGGGTCTCCAGACCTGGAAATCCGGTATACGGAAACCCGATCCCGGTCTCATCGAAATCCAAAACGTATCTTTTAAGGGCCAAGTTGTTTTAAGGTTAAAACAATTCAATTCTTATCTATATACACAAAGATAGAAAATTCAATAGATAATCTACATTATCATCCCAAACAGATAATTCACATTATCATTATAATTCAACCAAACATCCATATCATATATCAATCATATCTTATCAGAGATATCAAACAATGAAATACATTCAATCTCATTCATCCATCCTTAAGCAATGATTTATATCATCTAATTAATTTAAAGTGAATTAAACTAATTACTTCATTCTATAAATCCTGCTTACTTAATTATTAATTAAACCAATTAATTAATCATTACTCTAAGTATCCATCTAAATTAATCATTCCTGATTAATTACCCTTTAATTACTTTAAGTAATTAATACTTAATTAATTTCACAAATTAATTATCTTAAACCATTCAGTAATTAATCTTTAATTACTTTATTAATTAATTAACTATATTTAATTACATTAATCCTTAATTAATTACAATTAATTAATTACTTTAATCACTAATTATTTATTAATTAATCTTAATTAACCAATCCTTAATTACATCATTAATTAATTAATGATCCTTAATTATTCTTAATTAATTATCTTATTTAAATTAATAATTAATTAGTCACATTTATAAATCACCTTTGATTAATAACATTTAGTAATTAACTACCCTTAATTACTCTTCCATAAATTAATTTCTCCAAAATTAATTATCCTTTAATTAATCCTTTGATTAATTATACAAAAGTAATTAAACTAAAATTACTTTTATTATTAAATCATCTTTAGTTAATTACATCCAGTAATTACCGTTAATTACTTTCCTAAGTAATTACACTTCACTAATTACATTTAAGTAATTATACTTATTCAAATCACCAAATGATTATCTTAAATTAATTAAAGTAATTAATTTAACTCATCAAATTTATTTAATTAATTACCTTAAGTAATTATTTCCTTTAATTACTTTCATTAAGTAATTATACTTAACCAATTCATAAAAGATTTATCATTTATTAAAAATCTATACTTATCTAAATAAATGATTAATCCCAAATTAATTAACCTTAATTTATTAACTTATAATCCTAATTATTTAATTAATTAACACTAAATCATTAATTAATTAAATTACCAAATTATTCTTTAATTACCTTATTAATTTAATGACTTCTTTATCATTAAACCTTAATCACTTTCTAAATTAAAGTATTAACCTTTAACTACTTTAATTATTACTAACAAAGACTTTAAAAGATTTAACTTTAAAATCTTTCTTTTAATTTATTTTAAATTAAAGATTTAAAATAGATTACAATTTAATTTTAACCAATATTTAAATCAAATATACAAAATCTTTTTAAATCAAATGTTAAGAACACTTAACATTTATAAAAGAAATTTACAAGATTTTTAAACCAATTTATTTAAATTCAAAACCTTTTTAAAATATACTTTTAACAATTTAAATTTGTTAAAACATTATTTTTATAAAACTTTATTTTGTCTCAAATTCTAGGATACACATTTAAACTTGAACCCATACTTAAACTTGATTTAAATCTGGATTTAAATCCTATTTTCAAAGTTTAAACTCATTTTAAATTTAAAAACACCGTCTGTTATAAAAACTGCAATTTTACATCTACCCGAGCCAACTCCATTTTTCCCCGAGTAAAAACCCAGTTTTCCCGAGACCAACTTCAAGTTCCTTCCCTCTTTTATTTTTATACTTTGTTATGTTTAATTTTAAAAACAGTTTAAAACTCTCGCGAGTTCCTCTGCACGAACCCGAGTCAGAACATCAAATACTCGAGTATGACTTCGAGTTAAACAACATCTATCTCGAGAACATCTTCTTCTCCCTCTTCACTCAACTCACAACCCAAACAGATATCACGTATGCACGTGCACAGCTCCGGCGAGCCTCTCCAGTCACCATCACGTCGTCGAGCAAGTCGACAAACCCCCTCACGTCAACTCCAGATCGCTAGAACCCAAACATCTCCTCGAAACAAAAATCGAGCTTGAAGATTTCAACCTGGAAACACACTTCCCTCAACGCCACAACCCTGGCAACCCCCCCCCCCCCCATGCTCGACGCTCCGACCACCGGAGGTCACCCAACTCTGGCCATAGTCTCGTCCACCTTTCCTCTACCTAAACCCATAGTCGTGTAACACTCGATCGTACGACAACGTAGAACGAATCGAATTCTCCACCACGCCAAAAATTAGGTCACCAGAATTCGAACGCCTCCTACCGCCACCACAAGGCTTTGATCAACCTCCTACCATTTTTCCCCGACCCACGGCAGACTCCTCCACCTTCAGACGAAAATCCATCCCTTCCAGTCGTCTAGATCAACCATGGCAACTCGAAATGCCAAAAACAGGAAACCACAAACTGCTCACTCAACTTAATGCTAAAAATTGTGATTTCTCTTCTAAAAATCATTATTTGGTTTAAAAATTCCATTTATAATCCTGGAATGTTAAATTATCATATTTGAATTTTATGCAAAATTTAAACTTCCCTGTTCCCTTTTTTATTTACAGAGCAATTTCATTTTACTTTAACTTAATAAACTTTTAAATACTAACCCATGAATTTAACAAACAGTAATGTTTGAATCCTAAGTTCTAATAAAGATCAGATAAAGGATAATGAGTTTTTGATTTAAAACTTTAGCTGCTGAACTAAGAACAGGCAGAAACAATAAAACAATCAAACATGCATCTATCCATATATATACATAGAAATTCAATCATATATATCTACTCAATTCATATTTCATTTCAGAAATCCATATGTAAACAGATATCATATACTTTAGTTTAAAATGAATGTTACTCACCAAATTGAAAATGAAGAACAGAGCTTCCTTTTGAAACTGTTTTTGAAAAGCTTTTGAATATCCTTTGATCTCTAAAAACTTTTAAACTTGAATGCTTGCTATTAAATCCTGAATTGCTTGCTGGAAAACTTGCATGCATGCCAAAATCTTGCTTTATTGAGATGTTGCTCAAATCTTGATTTTAAAAAGAATTTACAGGCTAGAATTCCAGAACTTGCTTTTGAACATGCTTCCAGATTTGAAGCAAATACAGGTTCTTGTTTGATTTTGAAAAATGCAGGCTTTGTTTGATTTTTGGAAAATATATTACAGGTTGTTGGTTTTGAAGATGAATTATGGTTTGAAGAAAAATCTTTACAGAGGATTGATTACAGGTTTGTTTGGAGAATGGTTACAGAGATTTTGCTTTGAACTTGAAAAATGTATTACAGGGAAGTGATTTACAGGTTTTTCATTTTGATTTGAAAATGAACTATTGGTTTTTGAAGATGATTACCGAATTGTTTATGGAGTGTTCTCAGTTTTGCACTCAGCTTAGATTTTAGAAAAAGAATAAGAAAAGAATGGAAGAGAAGAAGGAAATGTTTATATAAGCTGAAATACTTTTTAAAAATAAAAATAAAAGAAAAACTACATTTTATTTGACACTTGTCCTTCTATCACCTTAATCTTATGACACATATTATATTAAAGCCTTAGGAGCTAACACATGTCTTTTTAGTAATTTCTTTTATTTATTTTAAATATAAAAACCTTTTTCTTAAAATACATATCTATATATATATATTAATTATAAAGAAACAAAACTAATTATTATAAATAAAAGTTTACATATATTTTGAAATCCAAAACTATTTGAATATTACCTCTTTTTGAATTCAAAATTAAATCTAAATCCAAATTCAAATTATATTTAAAATCCAATTTAAAGTCAATTTAAAAGAACACATTCAAATTCTTTAAAATCTTATTTTACATAAAAATCTATTTTATAAAAACAATACACTATTAATATTGTTTGGAAATAACTCATTTATCAATTTTAAATAATTATAAAGAGATTATAAATTACTACTATTATTAAATGAATTAACATATCATATGTAAATTGTATTTTAAACATATATATATATTTATATACTTCTTAAATCATATTTGTTAAGCAATATTCAAAAAGAAATAAAATAATCCTTATTATTAATCTCATTTTAAACCATATAGTTATTTTGTTTAAATAGCTTTGTAAAGCCTATATTAAATAAATCATAATTTCCAAACTATAAGAATATACATTAGAAAATTTAACAAGATTTTATTTATTTATTTAAATTTCAAACCCAAGCTTATCTATTTACAATATATACACTTATATATATATATATTATAAATAGAAATCATTTTATTAGTAAAATTCACTAATTAAATATTTATTTAATTAGATTATTAAACCAATTTAAATTTAATTATCAAAGATTAGCAAATCAATTTAATTATTTAAACAGATTATTAAATTGATTTTGCCCCAAATTTCCGGGATATTACATTCCTCCCCCCTTAAAATAATTTCGTCCCCGAAATTTAAAACAAAGGTAATTTAATAATCTTTTTAAATTACAAGGATGTATTATCATCCATATGCTAACAATCATAGCAACCAATCATCCAAACAAACAACAATACTAAGCTATAGAGTTCTTACTCATCTAGATCTATAGAACTAAACAAGATATCAGACTACAGACGAGTCTGACTCAACAACCAAATCTTCCAGAACTGCTGGTTCCAAAACCAGAGATAGATCAAACACGTACTCCCTAGAGATACGTAAAATACATTGAATTCCAGTTATCCAAACTGACAATTCAACCTTGTGTATCAAAGTACTTATCCAAATTAGATCACAGAAAAGATCCAAAACAACTCGGAGCTGACTTCCCAGACTTACCCAATCTTATAGCTCCCTTTTACCAGAGAAAACTTCAATAATAACGAAGTCTCCAACTTCGAATTCCAAATTCCTCCGCCTCTTATCCTCAAAATCCTTCAGACGATCTCGGCTTCCTACAAATCCTTCCTGATCAGCTCAACCTTCGCTGATGCTCTTCGAAACAAACAAGACCAAAAATAACTCAACAAAATGATTCCCTTCAAGATCAACTCATACTCCAAAACACAACTCTACTTCACAAACATCAGTAGATTCCAAACTTACTTCGCCTAGAGATGCACTCCCAAACTGCTTCTGCCGCACCACTCTGATCTGGAGTAGAATGAAAATGATGATGAAGAATACAAGCACAAACTGGACAACACATCCCAGAAAATCTCAGATAACTCAAGAGAATACTCAAACTATCGCAAGTCACTTTTGCGACCAACCCAGCCTAACTGCAAAGAAAACTGTTCTCTCTTTACCAATCAGAACAGCTTATACTTAACTATCCAATCTATCGAAGAAATGGATCCACTCTGCTGCTTCTGAACTACATCTTCAGAAAAATGCTTAGCCAAAAACTTTCTGCCAACATAGAACACTCCGAGTCGCACCGCTGTCACAGATGCCAAAGACTTCCTTACCAAAGCTTTTCGAGAAACTCGAACTTCAAACCAAACAGAATCACCATGCTGAACTCAGCCACAACACCGAAGCAGACACACTTCCACAACTTGTTCCAAAGAAAACATCTTCGGGAACATCCATATTCACTGCGTCTCATCACACAGCTACTATTACCTGAGATACCATCACTCGCTTCTGTTCTCCGACAGATCCAACTCTACTCATCCAACTCCTAAGATGAACTCCGAACCTTAACAGGTTTCCTTCAGAGATTGTGAAATCCTTACACAACTGTAAAGTTCACTCGAGACGGTATTAGGTTTACAGTCTCGACAGATACACTTCCAACCTCAACTCTCAGACTCCTATTCCTAGATGATAAATTATTATCATCTCAACCAATCATTACAAATACCATATACATTTAAAATGATACTTTTTATATATAGAAAATATATCTGGGTAAAATTATTTCACCTTCCCTTTTTAAAACAATATTGTGTCCGTTGGCCTGGTCCAAGTGTTTAGAGATCCCTATCAATAACGTTAGTTACTCGTATTGACCAGAATCCATATACCACTCAACCGATCAATTAACACAATATAAAACCATTTTATATAACTAACAAATACGCGCTCTCGTATATATATACTCAGACTCAAACAGGTTGCTACAGATCCTGTCTCTAATGAACAATCCTTCCGAACCTAGGTATTCACTCAACCTAGTGTTCTGATATTCACTTAACCAAAAGCTTAGGTATTCGCTCAACCTATGCTCTGATACCACTGTAACGACCACGACTTTCTCTCCACAGAAAGTCGTATCGTTAATAAGAAAGAAAGGGATAGAAAAGAGAAAAGAAGAGAAGAAAGAAAGAAACAACAACAACGATCTCACAGCGGAACGAATAAATTATATTAATAACATAAACTATTACATAGTATACAACAATTTACAGAGTTACACAGCATATACATCACTTACTAGACAGTTATAAACATCTGTCTAGACATTACAACTCAAATACAAGACAAGACACTATCACAGATATCAACACAGCGGAATACTATATCTACGAACGCCGAAGCCTCCTGCTCCATTGCTCCTCCAGAATATTCGTCAAAGCTAAACCTGAATCCCTTGGCTACTCGTAAAAATTTGAGTACCCAAGAGTTTATAAAACAGAAATAAACACTTGGGTCAGACATGGGTCTGGTGTGAGTAACAGGTTAAACTTGCTTAACTTCAAAACCTTTAGAAAGAAAAGGTATCACGTAAGACTCCCCATAAATAAACATGGGTAAGTTTTTACCTTACGCTAACCAAAACATTTGATAGGAAATCTGATTTTATTATAATAGGGTCTAGGGTTTTCAAGTAAAATATAGAAATAGCTGAAATGCTTACATCTCACATTCCAACATAGTTGGGCACAACTAATACGTACGGCACTTATTGGAGTTTGGATTCCATACAATGGCAGGGCTACTGGGGTACCGCCCGTCACAGTACGTGGCCTAGATCACCGTACCGAGGAGTACGCCCGCTCCCCTGCAACACAAAGCCGGAACCATCCCTTACTGGATAATCCCGAACAAGATAACCCCGTAGTTGGCGCGACCAACCACACACTAAGCCGAATAAAAAGAAAAGGGACCTCTAGACAGGGATCTATCTTGCTCTCAGTGGGTGCTACCCACGAAGCCTTGCTGCACCTCACCTGTTTTAGCCATTCCCGGTTGATGAGGCTTGAGGTTACGATTACCTTTAATCAGAACATATCACTTAGAATGCTCATCGTCCGCCTGACGATGTGCTGAAAGCATTCAATCCATACAAGTTCGTTCCGGGTTCGAACGAAACCGAAGGCATTATCTCGTTACACTCGTTTTGGAATCACCCTCAGAGTTAACGACAATAACCCTTGCACTCTAAATCTTCATCTTCACTTGAGATTCACGACCTATCGTTAATTTGGATCGATGTGGTATTCGGGTCTCCAGACCTGGAAATCCGGTATACGGAAACCCGATCCCGGTCTCATCGAAATCCAAAACGTATCTTTTAAGGGCCAAGTTGTTTTAAGGTTAAAACAATTCAATTCTTATCTATATACACAAAGATAGAAAATTCAATAGATAATCTACATTATCATCCCAAACAGATAATTCACATTATCATTATAATTCAACCAAACATCCATATCATATATCAATCATATCTTATCAGAGATATCAAACAATTAAATACATTCAATCTCATTCATCCATCCTTAAGCAATGATTTATATCATCTAATTAATTTAAAGTGAATTAAACTAATTACTTCATTCTATAAATCCTGCTTACTTAATTATTAATTAAACCAATTAATTAATCATTACTCTAAGTATCCATCTAAATTAATCATTCCTGATTAATTACCCTTTAATTACTTTAAGTAATTAATACTTAATTAATTTCACAAATTAATTATCTTAAACCATTCAGTAATTAATCTTTAATTACTTTATTAATTAATTAACTATATTTAATTACATTAATCCTTAATTAATTACAATTAATTAATTACTTTAATCACTAATTATTTATTAATTAATCTTAATTAACCAATCCTTAATTACATCATTAATTAATTAATGATCCTTAATTATTCTTAATTAATTATCTTATTTAAATTAATAATTAATTAGTCACATTTATAAATCACCTTTGATTAATAACATTTAGTAATTAACTACCCTTAATTACTCTTCCATAAATTAATTTCTCCAAAATTAATTATCCTTTAATTAATCCTTTGATTAATTATACAAAAGTAATTAAACTAAAATTACTTTTATTATTAAATCATCTTTAGTTAATTACATCCAGTAATTACCTTTAATTACTTTCCTAAGTAATTACACTTCACTAATTACATTTAAGTAATTATACTTATTCAAATCACCAAATGATTATCTTAAATTAATTAAATTAATTAATTTAACTCATCAAATTTATTTAATTAATTACCTTAAGTAATTATTTCCTTTAATTACTTTCATTAAGTAATTATACTTAACCAATTCATAAAAGATTTATCATTTATTAAAAATCTATACTTATCTAAATAAATGATTAATCCCAAATTAATTAACCTTAATTTATTAACTTATAATCCTAATTATTTAATTAATTAACACTAAATCATTAATTAATTAAATTACCAAATTATTCTTTAATTACCTTATTAATTTAATGACTTCTTTATCATTAAACCTTAATCACTTTCTAAATTAAAGTATTAACCTTTAACTACTTTAATTATTACTAACAAAGACTTTAAAAGATTTAACTTTAAAATCTTTCTTTTAATTTATTTTAAATTAAAGATTTAAAATAGATTACAATTTAATTTTAACCAATATTTAAATCAAATATACAAAATCTTTTTAAATCAAATGTTAAGAACACTTAACATTTATAAAAGAAATTTACAAGATTTTTAAACCAATTTATTTAAATTCAAAACCTTTTTAAAATATACTTTTAACAATTTAAATTTGTTAAAACATTATTTTTATAAAACTTTATTTTGTCTCAAATTCTAGGATACACATTTAAACTTGAACCCATACTTAAACTTGATTTAAATCTGGATTTAAATCCTATTTTCAAAGTTTAAACTCATTTTAAATTTAAAAACACCGTCTGTTATAAAAACTGCAATTTTACATCTACCCGAGCCAACTCCATTTTTCCCCGAGTAAAAACCCAGTTTTCCCGAGACCAACTTCAAGTTCCTTCCCTCTTTTATTTTTATACTTTGTTATGTTTAATTTTAAAAACAGTTTAAAACTCTCGCGAGTTCCTCTGCACGAACCCGAGTCAGAACATCAAATACTCGAGTATGACTTCGAGTTAAACAACATCTATCTCGAGAACATCTTCTTCTCCCTCTTCACTCAACTCACAACCCAAACAGATATCACGTATGCACGTGCACAGCTCCGGCGAGCCTCTCCAGTCACCATCACGTCGTCGAGCAAGTCGACAAACCCCCTCACGTCAACTCCAGATCGCTAGAACCCAAACATCTCCTCGAAACAAAAATCGAGCTTGAAGATTTCAACCTGGAAACACACTTCCCTCAACGCCACAACCCTGGCAACCCCCCCATGCTCGACGCTCCGACCACCGGAGGTCACCCAACTCTGGCCATAGTCTCGTCCACCTTTCCTCTACCTAAACCCATAGTCGCGTAACACTCGATCGTACGACAACGTAGAACGAATCGAATTCTCCACCACGCCAAAAATTAGGTCACCAGAATTCGAACGCCTCCTACCGCCACCACAAGGCTTTGATCAACCTCCTACCATTTTTCCCCGACCCACGGCAGACTCCTCCACCTTCAGACGAAAATCCATCCCTTCCAGTCGTCTAGATCAACCATGGCAACTCGAAATGCCAAAAACAGGAAACCACAAACTGCTCACTCAACTTAATGCTAAAAATTGTGATTTCTCTTCTAAAAATCATTATTTGGTTTAAAAATTCCATTTATAATCCTGGAATGTTAAATTATCATATTTGAATTTTATGCAAAATTTAAACTTCCATGTTCCCTTTTTTATTTACAGAGCAATTTCATTTTACTTTAACTTAATAAACTTTTAAATACTAACCCATGAATTTAACAAACAGTAATGTTTGAATCCTAAGTTCTAATAAAGATCAGATAAAGGATAATGAGTTTTTGATTTAAAACTTTAGCTGCTGAACTAAGAACAGGCAGAAACAATAAAACAATCAAACATGCATCTATCCATATATATATACATAGAAATTCAATCATATATATCTACTCAATTCATATTTCATTTCAGAAATCCATATGTAAACAGATATCATATACTTTAGTTTAAAATGAATGTTACTCACCAAATTGAAAATGAAGAACAGAGCTTCCTTTTGAAACTGTTTTTGAAAAGCTTTTGAATATCCTTTGATCTCTAAAAACTTTTAAACTTGAATGCTTGCTATTAAAACCTGAATTGCTTGCTGGAAAACTTGCATGCATGCCAAAATCTTGCTTTATTGAGATGTTGCTCAAATCTTGATTTTAAAAAGAATTTACAGGCTAGAATTCCAGAACTTGCTTTTGAACATGCTTCCAGATTTGAAGCAAATACAGGTTCTTGTTTGATTTTGAAAAATGCAGGCTTTGTTTGATTTTTGGAAAATATATTACAGGTTGTTGGTTTTGAAGATGAATTATGGTTTGAAGAAAAATCTTTACAGAGGATTGATTACAGGTTTGTTTGGAGAATGGTTACAGAGATTTTGCTTTGAACTTGAAAAATGTATTACAGGGAAGTGATTTACAGGTTTTTCATTTTGATTTGAAAATGAACTATTGGTTTTTGAAGATGATTACTGAATTGTTTATGGAGTGTTCTCAGTTTTGCACTCAGCTTAGATTTTAGAAAAAGAATAAGAAAAGAATGGAAGAGAAGAAGGAAATGTTTATATAAGCTGAAATACTTTTTAAAAATAAAAATAAAAGAAAAACTACATTTTATTTGACACTTTTCCTTCTATCACCTTAATCTTATGACACATATTATATTAAAGCCTTAGGAGCTAACACATGTCTTTTTAGTAATTTCTTTTATTTATTTTAAATATAAAAACCTTTTTCTTAAAATACATATCTATATATATATATATTAATTATAAAGAAACAAAACTAATTATTATAAATAAAAGTTTACATATATTTTGAAATCCAAAACTATTTGAATATTACCTCTTTTTGAATTCAAAATTAAATCTAAATCCAAATTCAAATTATATTTAAAATCCAATTTAAAGTCAATTTAAAAGAACACATTCAAATTCTTTAAAATCTTATTTTACATAAAAATCTATTTTATAAAAACAATACACTATTAATATTGTTTGGAAATAACTCATTTATCAATTTTAAATAATTTATAAAGAGATTATAAATTACTACTATTATTAAATGAATTAACATATCATATGTAAATTGTATTTTAAACATATATATATATATATATTTATATACTTCTTAAATCATATTTGTTAAGCAATATTCAAAAAGAAATAAAATAATCCTTATTATTAATCTCATTTTAAACCATATAGTTATTTTGTTTAAATAGCTTTGTAAAGCCTATATTAAATAAATCATAATTTCCAAACTATAAGAATATACATTAGAAAATTTAACAAGATTTTATTTATTTATTTAAATTTCAAACCCAAGCTTATCTATTTACAATATATACACTTATATATATATATATTATAAATAGAAATCATTTTATTAGTAAAATTCACTAATTAAATATTTATTTAATTAGATTATTAAACCAATTCAAATTTAATTATCAAAGATTAGCAAATCAATTTAATTATTTAAACAGATTATTAAATTGATTTTGCCCCAAATTTCCGGGATATTACAGGTCATTTGGTTGTAAAGCTCAAGTATAAATAAGCATCCATACCTTCCATTTTTTCACAAACTCATTTTCTACTTTCTTCCTTAAGCTCTTCTTCATCCTCTCCACTTCCATATCCATGGCATCCAACCTCTCTTCAACTTCCATAACTTCATCCATTTCCTTCCACCACCTCAACCAAGCACCACTACACCATCACCATCCCTCAACCCCTTGGCCAACCACCTACCCACCTCCTAAAACCCATGGCCAAGCTCCACCATTCCACACCCGAGCTCCACCCACCACCTATAGCCAAGGCCGAGCCCTCCAACCAACCTACCTACCTCAAAACACATGCATACCCCACCTACCCGCCTACCCAAAGCCACACACACCCCATAGCCTAGGCCGTACACTCCAAACCCTCCCCTTAGCCCACGGCCACACTAAAACAAAAGAAAAAAAAAGAAAAAAAAATGAGAGAGAGAGAGGAAAACGAAAGCGGTTCGAAAGGAAAATAAATTAAGGCGAGAATTCAAGACGTTCGGAAAAATCACGTTTGTTCGAGAAGCACGTTAGCCTACAAAAAAGATTGACGGAGTGTATATGAAGGTGAGAAATTCTCACCGCTATATAATTTATATTGATTTTTGAGTGATTTGCTATGATAGATAATCATCGTTTTATGATATGGATGTTTGAATAATTGTTTGAATGTTGGATAATCCTTAGTAATGTTATGACATTTATCATACTATACCCGTATTGAATATGTTAATGTCATATGATTGTTTGTATGGTTGTGATGTTAATATGGACATCAAAATTTCTATCATTATTGATTAAGTGATCTCTTTGTTAAGTAAGACCCAAATTTTGGTGATATGATATACTATGAAAAAATAAGTCTATTTTCAATTAGAATTGAAATTAAAGTAGAAATAAAAGAGAATTTGAAATTTGAAGTGGAACGGGATTGAAAAGAAATTGAAATTGAAATTGAGATGAATAGTGAAATTGAATTTGAAATCTATTTTGAAAATTGAATGTGAAATTAAGGTTGAAATTTAAGTTTAAATTGAAATTAGATTTGAAATCTAAGTTTTAATTGAGTTTAATTTGAAGTTAGAATTGAAATTGAAATTTAAAATTTAATATTAAAATAATAGGAATATAATAATATTATAATACGGAAATAGTAAAAATATATTTTAAATACTTTAAAATGTGGAAATATTGATTTAAAATGATTTATAATGGTTTTATAAGTAATAAATTTCAATTTGAATAGATTATTTCAAATGTTGAAAAATAAGTTAAAACTAGGTGCGTCGTGCAACGGTAGTTCGCGATTTTGCGCCGAAAAGTTCAAATGAGTGTATAGAGTGGAATATAGCTCGGAATTCTTCGAAATAAGAAAATTCCATACTATAATATCCATATCTTCTAAACGAAGAAATAAAATCAAAATTTCGTTAAGTATATTTTGAATTGTGTCCAAATCAATTTTCTAGAAAAATCGCGCTAGTGTAGTTAAGTGACCATAACGAGAAATCCGTTTAAATGAACGTTTTTAATTATGGAAAAAATATGGAATAAATTTGATAAATCCATTTAAATAGTTTAGAAGAGTTTTGAATTGGAAAATATGAATTTTGAATGTTTAAAAGTTGTTTAAATCAAATAAGCTTATATAGCACTTTCCGTAGCACTTTTATGCTGCGAATTCTATAACCTTTTGAATATGAGTTTAAACATAACGATTTTTCCTGGAATCAATTATGAATGTTTTAAAAGAATAATTAAGTGTTTTATGATGATTTGGAAGTTTAATAAATCATTTCTAAAATGAAGATTAATAACTGAGTATGCGGAAACGACAAGTACATTTGTCCCGCATGTGAGATCTGGGAAGATAAAACAAGGTGTTTAACTAAGGTTAGGGATGGAGCAACCAGTGCCCTGAACTTACCTGGCCTATGTTTTCTTTTTGTATGTGAGGGGTGGAACGGATCGAAAGGAAAGCCGGATGCACTAAAAAGATTGTATTAAGTTCCCAAAATAAAAGGAGATTGGTATTATCCAAAATTTAAGCAATCTCCAAAATAAACAATTTCTATGATCCTATTTACTCAAAAATGTTTGCTAAGATTGATTTGGGGTTTATCGTAGAGAATGTCATAAATAACATTGTTTTTGACCCGCCTAAAAAGTTAAGGAATTTGGATCAAGAGTAAGTGAGGAAATTTGAAATATTATCCAAAGCAAAAGAATGAATTACTTAGAATTATTCTAAGACAAAAGAAAGAGATTTCAAAATTATCCGAATTGAAATTAAAGTGAAAAGAGACTTAATAAATCTTGTATACACGTATTCACTTTTTATCGATAATTGGAATTCGAAGGAACCGGGGTTGGATTTGGGTGATTCCTATCCGAAAACCACTTCGAACCAGTTTACGTGTTCGAAGAATGAAGATATTTGAAGACGAAGATATTGAGACGAATAATAGCGAGGGACTACTTGTTGATTAATTGGGGATAAACTCCCGATTCACTATATTATAGTCGTGGTCTCTTTGTTATGAAAAACCTCAAAACCACAAGGACTTCTCACCTAGTAATGGCCGAGGAAAGTACCTTCGGTTTCATTCAGTCCCAGAATGAACTTGTATAGATGAATGTCTGAACTTGCATTCTAAATCACAACGAGTGGTCTCTATAAATGTATATATGTTTGGTGGCGGAGAAGACACATTCTCTTAACTTAATACCCTTCTCTAAAACATACGAGCTCAAAGGTTATACGTTTGTAGAAATCAATCATGTGAATGTGGAATGGCAATGTGGCAGTCAAAAGTGAAAGAAGATGTGCTATGTTAAAAGGTAATCGTAGCCTCGAGCCTCATCAACCGGAAATGACCGAAACAGGGTTAGATGCGACAAGGCTAAGTGGGTCATTTCCCAATTAGGGTATGATCATTCCCTTCTAGATATATTTCTTCATGCTATGACGTTCAGGATGTAAATTAATGTGGTGTATGGAAAACGAGCGCTCGGTTAAAGGTCGGTAACGATCGGGGGATGACATATTCGGTACTATCTAGTTATAGAGGTAGGCCGGTCTTGTGTTGGTAGAGGAGCTTTGTGATGGTTCCTCGGGACATCCATCTAGAGGTGTACCCATCGGAAGGTAGTCCATTCACCTGGTCATTTGTATGGAAATCCATTCTCCAATAAGAACCTGCGGTTTTGTTTGTATTGGCGTAATGAATAGCCTCGAAATGCTATATGGGTAACCATTTCGGATAAGATTAATAAGTTTATTTGCAAATGTTTTCAAAGAGATGTCATTAGAAATAATATCAAATGTTTTGATATAAAAGTGTTTTAGTTATCATAAGGTAAAATCCCGTCCGTGTTTATGTGTAGACGTGGGCTTATGAGATACTCTTTATTTTCAAAGGAATTTATTTAAAGGCTGATATATGACACTGTCATTTATTATTGAGTTTTTCTCATGCTGGTTTATCAAGCCTGATCTGGGTATTTTCAATACTCGGGTCAGATTCGAGTAGTTTCAGGTTTAGTCGAAGACGGTTGGAGTTTCCAGAGGAGAGCTGGAGATGTTCATCTACGTATGGATATTCTATTATCCGATGTGCTTTGTTTGTGTTTGATGTTTATCAGCAAATTGTAAGGATGGATGTTTATAACTGTCCAAGCTGGAAGTAGGTTAGACTCTGATATATGTAATTTAAAAGTTTTCCGCTGTAAAAATATTGTTCAATATTATATGTTATTCCATCCGTGTGAGATTCTGTTCTGTCTTATTTTCTTTCTACACTTAATAATCCGTCTTTTCGTGCAATTTGAGTTAGACATGTGTGGTTTATTGTCAATTCAAAGGGTACGGAAAAACGGGCCATTACAAAATCTCAAATAAACGCCATGGAATGGAAAATCTCAAAATAAATGCCAAGTGTTGGCAAACCCAAATCTCAAATATAGAACTCGATAAGGAGTTCAAATTCCAAAGATGTAATCGCCATATATAATGTCTCGAACGTCTCAAATGGCCAATAATGTAAAAAGGCGATACACTTGGAAAATCATAAAGAAATCAATTAAATCATCTCAAAGATATAGCACGTGCTTATGGTCGAGGCCCGCCAAGTACTGTTCTCTCAAAATAAGGCGCCACATCTCTTAGATAAACGTCCCGAAGAACAACATCCCAAGGACAAATAAATATGTCTCTTAGACAAACATCCCTAAGGACAACATCCCGAAGGACAAATACGTCTCTTAGACAAACATCCCGAAGGACAAATGACCCGATGGTCCAGTAGTGGCAAATACGTCGCTTAGACAAATGTGTCACAAACTCTCAGATAGGAACCCGAAAAGTGTTAACAGTGTGTCCCATACCACACGTTTTCACTAATCGGTTTACTAACCTCTAGCCAATGCCACACCAAAAAGCAGTAAAAAATATTTGCCTCAACTCATCAGCAAATACGACCCGAAGGTCAAAACGATCAAAGGGACAAGTCAGGAATTAACCGAAAAGATAAACGCATGTATCTCATACCACGTGTTTTACCCAATCGTTTAATTCTCCTTCTCATACGCTCGAATAGTGTAAAAACATGTATTTTATATATAAACTAATTTATTTGAGAAAACGAGCTTTTAAAACAATTTTCGAAATCGTTTTTGGAAAACAAACTTAGAAATTCCTTTATTATAAGAAATATATAGTTTATATAGCTTAAAAATAATTTATAAATTTTATATACTAATTCTTTCAAAAGCCAATTTATTTTAAAATTATTTCAAAATTATTTAGAAAAACCCATGCTCGAAATCAAGGAAAAACATTGAAAATTCCCAAAAACCGACATTCGAATTCATCTCAAAAACGATTCATTTTGAATCACAAATTCTCCAAAATTTTGGCTAGCCTATTGGTAGGCATCATAGCCTTCAAAACAGTTCGGAAATATCACAAATACAAGATGCAAAAGTTGGAAATCGGACGGAAAAAGAAGGCAGAACACAAAAAAATGCACAGGCAAAAAACAATACTCAAGTCTAAAATCTTCTCCAGGTTCAACTTTCAGACATAATTTGAATGGCTTATTGACCTCAGAATAGTATGAAATTTGATATACACAAAGTAGAACAATTTATCTATGAACTGGAAAAAGATCCACTGAATTCCGACATGAGATGGTAAAGATATGAAATTTCAAACATGAACTCAGGCCATGTTGAATTCTGCCCAGGTCTGAAAACCCTCTCGAGTTCAATTTACAGGCATGAAACAAAGGACCAAATGACCTTAGATTGAACTAAAAATTGGTATGCACATAGTAGAAAATTTTAACTTTCAAATAAAAAAAGAATTGATGAATTCCGACATGAAATGAAAGAGATATGTTGTCTCAAACATGGACTCAGGGCATGTTTGCAGCAATTCAGAAAACAGAAATGTGTACATCTTGCAAACCATCTCGGGTTCAACTTAAAGGCATGAAACAGAGGACCAAATGACCTCAGACTGAACTAAAAATTGGTATGCACATAGTAGAAAACTTCAACTTTCAAATAAAAAAAGAATCAATGAATTCCAACATGGAATAAGAAGATATGGTCATGCAAAGTAGCACCCAAACATAGTTTATCACAGAAAAGAAACAACTACAGAAAATGATAAACAGAAGCTAAATTTGCATAGATTTTTGGCATTTGAAGCTTTGCTTCAGCTAGAATTTGTGAGCTATTAACTCACTTTGCAAAATACTAGAGCTACAAGTGCAAATCGGAGAAAAGGCGCAAGCTTTGGCCTTGAAAGATGCTTCAACAACCTGAAGTAAATTGGCTTTGAATTGATTATAACAGCAAAAGATTGACTAAAGTTGGAGATTTTGGTTTTTGTTTTGAAAGAGGAAGTGGGTTTTTCTTTCTTTTTCTTAGTTTACAGGAAAAAGAAAAAATACATTACGTTCTAGAAAATGAGAAGGAGATGTTTCTTCTTTTCTGGTTATGAAATTTAATGGGCTAAGACCCAACAACTAAATTAATTTAGCCTCTAAATGAAATTAACACACCAAAATCACTTATACACTAATATATTTCAAGTTATAACAATTATATGTAAATGTTTTCACTTCTATAAAATCACACAACATAATTTAGGTTCTAAAAATTATTTTACAACAAAATAGAAGATATTTTTACTTTAAAGATTATTTTTATTAATAAAAACTTTTATTTTAATTAAATACGCAATTTACACAAATATCTACACAAAAACACCATTTTTAACTCTAAAAATTACATAAAAATAATTTTCTTATATAATAAAATGCAACAAACCATTTTAACATCAATTTTATATCCAAAACTTATTTTTAAACAAAATTCCTTCTTTTATTTATAATATACACATTTTAAAACAAATACTTCTTTTAAAAATTAATAAAAGAAACATTTGGCAATAATTATTAAAATTATTGCATTTCTCTAAATTAAATCATGTTTTACACATTTTTAACACAAATATCCAAAATAAAGTTTCAAAACTTTATTTCATCATTTTAAACCTATTGTTTATTCCAATAAACAATTTTAAATCTCCATTTTTTTTAATTCACAATATTAAATTATAACCACCGTTATAATTTAATATTTACAGGTAATCACCCAAAACCAAGGTTGTTACAATATATATTATGATATTTTAGTATGTTTAAAATAACATAAGTATACATGCACGTATTTGAATTGAATTTCAAAATTAATATAATTAAATTAAATTTTTTAATTAAATAATTTAATTAAAGGTAAATTAATTAAATTAGTTAATTAAAAAAATTGATTAAAAGTTAGTTAATTAAATAATACACACACATATATATGATATATGTGCAATACTGTAAAAGGTTATAGTATGAAATAAATATTTAATATAAATATTATATTAATATAATATAAATGTTATATTAATATAATATAAAATTAATTAAAATGTTAATTAATTAAAATTAATTAAATAAGATTTAATTAATATATTATTATACATAAGACTATTATATAAGTAATATGAAATATAAAAGTTATATAATAATAAAACTTATATAATATGAATGTATAAATTAAAGGTGGAACATTAAAGAAACCCTAAATAGACTTAAGAAATAAATACATACGTAAATGTATGTATACTGTGATTTCCAATGTGTTTGACACTTGAATCGTGAGGATATTTCATAGGAAATACATTATTCCATCAATCGGTATCGCTCAATATAATATATTGAAGATTTTGAATCTTCAATATAATGTTGTCCTCCACCATGTATATATTAATAAATTACTTACATGCTCCTTAGTTGTTGAGCAGACTCAAGCTAGGGATGTCATGTGTAGTATTATTAATATATTGAATAGATGAGAAAGATAACTATATGTATTTGTTGAGCAGACTCAAGGTATATATACTAATTTAGGCCGTTGCGATATAGTAGGTATGAGTAAATTATTTCGTTTTGATTTGTTGAGCATACTCAAGGTCAAAGTGGAATTAGGATAAGATATCAAAGGGTTAGGAGTTGTATATGATACAACCGATAAGTGAAGTCAAAAGACTTCTATGTTTTGACTTGGGGTTTGGTGAAATATAAATGACTAGTAGGAGCCTTATTAGAAAAATAAAAAAATAACATTTAACCTTTCTAATATTGTAAGATATATGATATATAATGTTTCAATAATCTACAATGATAAATTTGTGCATTTCATACGATTGATAAAACATTTATCAATTAAGATATACAAATGAATTGAATTGAAAATTGACAAATAGAATATGGCATATACTTACTATTAAATGCTTGTTGCATGTTAATGTTTCAACATCCATGCATGCTTCTGATTTTACAACTACTAAATACGTTTGTAATTTGGTTGCTTATGTTTTTATTTGGTCGAGAATGTGTATCGCATTCTATGATTTTTGAACTCTAAATGCAATACAAGACTATTGATATTTGGTCCATGTACTATCACATATAAGTGTTATACACTTATATGGGGAACGGTTATAGTTCGTAATGTACGATACTTCGATGAAGTTAGTTCATTCGAAAATAAGCCAATAAACAGTACCGTGAGATCGAGTATTCAATTTGATTAATTACAAAAGGATCGTATTTTGTTAACTATAACACTAGACCAAAACTATAAGATAAATCTAAGAACTCGATCGCTGAAATGCAGTTTTATCAGTTTACGCAAAGCAAAACATATATGATGTCCTTAAAAGTTAAGGATCATTTAATGTGTTTTGTAAAGAGTTCATTATGATATTGTAGTAAGGGTTTTCTTTTGAATGGTTTGACCATTTGAAAGGAAAATGAATGTATAATGGTAGATGAAATTTAAGGTACATTTGGAATGAAGAGAGTGCATAGTCACTTCTGCTTCATAAAGAAACATTGGAAACGAGAATCGTAATAGTAATGATTGATACTTAACATTGGAATAAGAAATACGATTTCTATTTCGAAATGTATTTTCATATAGAAAATTGTTTTCTATGAGATTTATTTCTTCAAGTTTAAGATATTTGATCAAATAACTCTTTGCTATAATATAGTTGTAGTATATAAAAAAAATCTATATTAAATGAATGATGGACCTCTAAATTTAGTATGCTATTGTAGTAATGGCGAAAACAGTGGGAACGTGTCACATAGCACTTATTAATTGCATTAAGTTACACAAATTATTTTTGCACTACATACTGAACATTATTTATGAAATAACGACTATTTTCCAGTGTCTACTGAAAAATGGACATAGTTATATTTCAATGTGAATATTATGAATATTCATAATGAAATACAACTACAAATATGGCATTTGTTTTCATAACAAAACTGATGCATTTGAAAATACAGAAGTATCTAAATTATTTATAATTATTTTGGAATTATAGACTAAGCCATAGTTTTGAGAAATAATTTTATTATATTGTAACGACCCGTAAATTTCAACTGTTTTAATAGCGTAATTAGTTGAAATTTTGTGAAATTTTAAACGATAAAATTTTGAAATATAAATTTGATATTTGAAATACGTCTAGTTAAACATAGCGACTGGTAAATTTTCGTGCGAAAATATGAAAAAAAAATTCGTGCGTAAATTCACTTCAATTTAATCAGTTAAAAAGAAATGAAAATAAAATGTTTTCGGAACCTAAATATTTTTACATAGAAAAATTCTAAACCATCTTCTGAGCAAGATGTCAGTTTGTCGTTTTTCCAAATTCGGACTTCTTTGGCTCCGTCGATCTTATTTTTCAGCGTTTTCTTGCATTTTTCCGTAGTAGAAAATTCGAATTTTTATAATTCAATCGTACCATTGATAATTGTATACCGTTGTGATCGTATTGGCATGCTGATCACTACGGTATATTCGATTCTATGCTTGGAAGACCGTTTCACAGCAATCCGCATTAACGGTTATCGTATCAGTAGCTAGTTGCGTCTTTTAGTCTTCTACACCTTTCATTTCCTACTGAACAACCAATAGCTATCAACATTAATATCTTCAACTTCTCACGTATTGATTGCATGCTAGCCATATTGCTTCGGGAATCCATTCGTTTTTTAGATAGGTTTTTCTCATCTTCTTCTTTGCTACAAAAATATAAATCATACTCTCCTTTATTTTGTTCCTCTGACCTTATATTTTCTCACGCACCCTCTCACCACTTGCCTTCTCAAACCCGGCCACCTCATCTCGGCCTCAAGACATCGTCGCTCTCCCATCAGGCCATCACCGCACTGAACAAACAACCCACCACCGTCTCCGACTTTTCTCCACCGCCTCCACCTAAACTCCACACGCCTTGTTTCTCCGTGATTCCCCGATCTCTGGCCTTTCCCTGAACCGAGCCTCCACCTACCCAGCTCGCAAGGCCTCGCCAAAGCCCTGCATCCCCTCCGCCTCCTTCCCTGAACGGAACCCAAGCGCCACCGCTCACCGCGCCTCAACCTAGCAGCCAATTTCCCCGAAACCGATCCACCCCGACCACCGATGCTCTGCCCACTTCCTTCCCGGCCGTGAACGCCAAACCCGTAGCACCCCGTTCGCCACGCAGCAACCTCCAACCTCGCCTGACTGTCGTGGCCACCTCCTTAGAACCACCAGCTCTTCACCATAGCCTGCCCGTTTCATTGCTCCGCTCCCTCTTTGTTGCCACACCCTCGAACTACCCAACGCCGGTCATCCCGCCTCTTCTCCCCTCCTGCTCGGCCTCTTGGTCACATACTTATATATACAGTAAGTATGTTTATATATGTTGCATTTATTTTATGTATACAGATTTCGAATTTTATTTGCATAAATGTATATATAAGTGATTAGTGTGCACACATATTTGTTGGATATGAGATCTGTTGTTTTATAAAAGAAGTTGGATATGTTTTGTTATGGGTTTTATATGTAGCCTGTTGTTTGAATGAAAAGTTTTGTAAAGTATGCTTTTATGTTATTAACTATAGTGTCTGGTTATAGAAATTTGTTTGTATGTATGGCTGGACTCATTGTTTCAGCGTGTATATAAAATGAGATTTACAGATTTCCGTCTATATTATATGTATATACATTTATGTAATGAATATATTAAGTTATATACGTATATAAAATATATATAAGTTTAAGCTATATTGTATATTTTGTTATATTTTCCATAGTTGATTTGGTTAATACATGAGTCATATTGATTTATAAAATAGCTCAGTCATATATTTAAGTTTATATTTGCATGTTCGTTTGCCTATATCTTTGTATTGAGTATACATATATGTTTCGGCAGGAGGTTTCATATTTCATTACATTATAATATAAATTATAATTGATATGTAATTTTATGACAGTTGTTGTTTATATAACCTGCTAAACTGTATATATTTTAAACTCTGCTCCGAGAAAGTTTACATTAACGGTAGTATGAAATATACCGAGCTTTGGAAAATGTTAGCTATATATATATTTTGACAGTTTTATATATTAGTATACAATGTTTTGAATACAATGTTTAAGGTATATTTTAATAAGTTTGAAGTTATAATATAATCGGCTTTATATAGGCAAGCTATGCATTGCAACTTGGTATATTTGTTTATGTAAACCCACTCATACCCGTGAAGTTTGAATTGGTAATAAATTTATTCATATATTATTGATCTATGTATATACTGTACTTTTATATAAAGTTATAATTAGTTGTCTGCATTGGTTGTCTGTTATATAAAAAAAAAGTATATAATTTTCGCCTTATGTTTTGAAACCAGCCGAGCCTCTTTCTTTTGCAGTTTTATATGAATACTATATCATATTATATTACTATACTATATTATATATTTAATAGATGGACTTTAATTTATAAGCTCTGTCTATATAAAGGCACAAAGATTTTACAATTTGCAAATATCTTAGTGTAAGAAGTTGTATTGGTTTGCATAAGTTCTGCCTATATGATATATATATAATATTGATTTTTTTTGAAATAAATATAATATATATTGTTTCGGTTATGCCAAAACGATTCTGATTTGTTTCATCGACTCCTATTTATCAGCTTGATCGTCAAATTCGTACCAATCTAGCTTTGTTTGGAATTCGTGCTTGGATATTCCAGTGTCCAAATCAGTATGCGTATTTGTGTCATCGCTTGTTCTCTCTAACCTCGAAAGGTGAGCACTCACTCACGATTAACGTTCTTTTATTTATTAAATTTGATTTCGATTGAAACGACAATTGAAGTATGCTGCTGTTAGTTAATTACACTGTTATATATGTTATTGCCTGTATCAGTTCACCTGTGACACCTGACACCATTATCTGTTAATTATTTATGCAATAATAATACAGTTTGGCTGATAATTGATTGATTGTTGATGTTTATATTGGACGTTAAATTGTTAATGTTAAATTGATAAATAGTATGAAATTGAACTTGATATAGGATAATTAAATGTTAAATTCAATGAACGGACATTTGTATAATATGACCCCTTTAACTGTTAAATTTATTGACACGTAGGATTGTTAACTACACCTTGAACCATCAATTGTATGTTGCTTAAACTGATGATATATGAAATTGTAAATAGATGACAAGTGGAAACCGTAAAATAATAATCTTTAATCTACATGAAATGATAGTGTAGATTCTAGAAATAATTATATTAATTCGTACAAATAACAATGCGAATTAATACGGTTATTTCGGGATTATTTGAATTGATTATTGGATTGTTATTATTGTTGTTATTGCTTGTTTATTTACTTTGACACCAGCCCAGTTATCACACTGCAAGTTCCTTTTGTTATACTTTGATTTTGAATTGAATTGGAATCGGGTTGAAATGATAAATACCCAAAATTGAACTTTGACCTAGGAAAGAAAATTAAATAAAACCCGATTGGTCAATAATTTGTTTTAAAAATAAAACGAAGATTTTATTTGAATAAATAATATGGTTTTGAAATGAAGTTGGAATTTGAATGTAACGAAAGGAAAATGTTAATATGTAAATATGAAATAAAATATTAACAATGTAATTGATGTAAGAATGTTGTTTAATTTGAGAAATGATTAAATTAAGTTTGAAATGATTTAATAATCAAGTTTGAAATTATAATTAAGTTGAAATTATTAAACTGTGAAATGATTTAATAATTAAGTTGAAATTATAATTAAGTTGGAATTTTAAAACTTTGAAATTATTTAATATTTAAGGTTTGAATTATTTAATAATTAAATAAGATTGAATTATTTAATGATTAAATTGAATTGGATTTTTAATTAAGAAAATTGAACTTTTGAATAAGTGAATTTACTTCGTAAATAATTGAAATTGAGTTTCTTTATTAATTAAGTTTTGGAAATTTATTTAAGTAAGTAAATAAGTGAAATTGGATTTCTTTAACAAGAAATGAAATGTGATATTTTTGGAATTAATGTAAGACCTGAAATTTAAAGAATTCGATTTGATGAATTTAATTTAATTCAAAATTGTAAGTTTTGATTTAATGAAGTTGAACTTAAGAATTGATTTAACGAATTGGAAATTTAATAGAAATTGTTTTGAATGATAGAGTAACTTAACGAATATTGAATGGAATCGATAAATGAAGTTAAACTGATTTGGAATGTTAAAGTAAATTAATTTAAATGATTTCGGAATGAAACTTGTATTCGAACTTGAATCAATTTTGAATTGTTTTAAATAACGATTGAAATTGAATTATAAGATTTTGAAATGGAAATTTGAAAGTTTTGAAACATAAATATTGGAAATTGGTTTAGAAAGAAAAATGAAATGCTGGTTTACGAATTGAATTTGATTTGGTTTGAAATATGTAAACGACCAATCGGTGTAATAATTACGAAAGTTATTAAAGAGACCGGAATTCGGTTATGGATATACTCTCTATCTAAACCGAAAACCACTTTAATAACTATACGCGGAGTGATGATCCAGAATGAAGTGGTTGGAATGGTTTTCGTGATGACTGAAGAAAGAGAACGATAATGGATAGCCTTGACACTTGTGTCAAATTTGAAATGACTAAAACAGGAGCTGTGCCGGGCCAATGGAGGATTGATACCTCAAGTGGACACACTTCTTCGAACTACTTATACTTATTGTCGATTGGTGCACCCTTGATTTTGGGAGTGTTGTCTCACGGTGTTGCGGGCGCTGCGGCGTTGCATTCTCACCAGCCCGGATCAGGCGAACGGTAGTATCACTACCTTTGGTATAGCCTCATGTGCCTTGTCATACTTGTATTCCATTTATGCGCGACCACTACGAATTTGTTTTGTACCTTGAGTATATGGATTGCCCTCTGGTGACTTCCGGTTTTGGGGAAACTACGGTCTTGTATATGCTTGTGGGAATAAAAATGTGTTAAGGGTGGAATGGGCCATGACTTAACGCTATTTTGATATCTTTATATTACTGATAGACATTATCTACTTATCGTACACTACTACATAGTAGATAGTTTAACGGATCCTTAAAGGATGGTTATTCCAAACATCCTTTGAGTTACTTGTATTTCAATTGCTATTTCACTTGAGTTGGATTTATTAATATAAGAATGTTAATCCTGACTCGAGTGTTTTGTATTTTGCTTTACGCTCGGGTCAGACTGAGTATACCAGTATTCGAGACTCACTTTTGAAGTTGGAGCTTTGCTTGAAGATCCAGCCATCTATCCAGCTTTCAGATATTCAATGATTCCAGTGATGTATTCTGATTTGTATCTGTTACTCTTCCGTTGTATTTGGTTTAACTCTGATGTATCGTATTACTCTTCTGTTGTAAACTCTGATGTATTTTATATATTCATATAGTAGCTTCATGAACTACTATCTCTTTTATTTCCGCTGCACTTATTACTCTGTGTCTGTGATCTGTGATATTTTATTTACTGTATATGTTCAGTTTTGCCAAATTTAAATTAACAACGCGGTATTTTGAGCAATTCAACTCCGGCATGAGTGTCTACCTATACACTTATAATGGATGCGAATGGTCCAAAATAGCGGGTCGTTACATATATGATTATTAATCATATGATATTGGTTAATTATATCTCAAACAATTTAGGGCTATGCATACATTTAGTGGGAGCATCATAAGAGTCGATGAACTCTTCAGATTGGTACATATAGATGTATGCAATCAAAAGTCTATTAACACCAAAATGGTTCCACGTACTTCAATATTCACCTATGAGTTATCATAGGCATGGATATGTGTATTTGATATGCATGTATAATCTATGGTAAGCCTATAAAATATACAATGGAAGTAAATAATGTAACATGTGATAGAAATGATTCGATTTGCTTGAATGGGTGATTATGTTGGAAAGAGTTCCGAACGTACCTAAAAATGAATAAAGATTCAATCTCAAAAGTCACTCCTCCATGTGATACATAATGATGTATCGATAAGAAGTAATCAAACTTTATCGGACGAAGTACGATTAACTATTGGTGAAGTTGAGTTAATTTCTTTCTATAAGGTTATGTACTTAAGAGTAGTACACGAGGTTACTATTATTTCATCTAAATAATAGTTTACAAAATCATACAAGATAAAGGTTTATAAGAAACCCCAATGTATCCTAGGCCAAGGGGTTAGCAGGTTATGCAAGTCTTTAGTCTGCACGTAATAATTGTTCATGGGGGATCTTGCATGAATCTCCCCAAAAGGAGTTTGGAAAGGACTACCACTGGATGGTATATTTATGTTTTGAACATAAGTTTTTGTAAACTAAAGCAAAATCAATTTTATATATAAGGAAATTCATAAAATGTTTATGAATATCTATTATGTTGCAATGAGAAACAATTGTTGTTTCAAGAAATAATAATTTCATAGTGAAGGAGTTTCTTAAGAAATTATTGGTACTAAAATGGAACTGGATAGGATCCAAAGATAAAACCAATTACATGAGGTGAAATGAAATTAACTAATCTAAATGAACGCACCGCATTAGAATTTCTAACAAGTATTCTTGCACATTAAAGAGAAACTATGAGTTTCTTATCGATGTCAAAAATATATAATTCTCGATTATTGAAGTAAACCATTAAGAGTATTGACTCTATGGTATGGTGTAATGCGCAAATCCAAAATAGATTCGAAGTACATAATCAAAATATGATTTTGGTAGATGTACCCGAAAAGGATATGATCCATCGGCCGTGAATGTGTCTTCAAGTGTAAGACTAATGCAGTTGGAATATAATGAGCAACATTGAAAAGAATAACATCACAAATTTCAATTGTTGAAATTTGTTGAAATTAACGAAATATATTTGATATTCAACGTGCTCAAGTTAATTCGGATTTACTAACAAAATTATCACTTAGTATGACTTTATGTTTGGTACGTGTGTAATAAAACAGAAAATTGTAAACAATGATTTAGAGCAAGCTGTTTACACATAATAACCAAAATGTCTGAAGTCAATAGGAGCGATATTGAGTTTGTGAGTCTTTGGATATGATCCAAGAAATGATAGACAGTATCATTTTATAAGCATCGGAATTGAACAAATATTTTGATAGAAATATCAAATAGTTTGATTATTCATCGAAATACAGAGAAAGTGTGTGTTCATCAAAAAGAATGTTAAAAGGTATATTTTTTTTAATAAAAGAATATATAACTAACTGGAGAAAAATCGCCTTTCTCCGATGGCTTACAGGAAAATAAGAAACTGTATGTAAACAACACATTGCTGATTTTAACGATGTACATATATTAAAATTAGCCTTAGTTGTTTTAATACTCGATGTTGGATGTGTAAATGATGCCTTTTATAGTGAGTATAAAAGATATTGGGAATGTCCTAAATTGGTATGCAAAGACACCTTATTATATTGTTTAATACGGAACATGTGAGATGAATTCCTTATGCATTGGCAATATGAATTATCATATATGTTATGTTGTCTACGATGTTGTGATTTGTTTATTTATTTGATACATAAAGCAAATATCAAATTCAAATTGATATGACTAATGGTAGTTTGGAGTGTTGTCGTGTATTTGTGAATTATTAGAGAATTGTTTACAGAAACCACAAACTCCTTATGAAGTAGTCTCCGGACTCAAAATTCATAAGTGATATTGAGTATAGTATGTCAATAATAAATTCAAGTTAAGAACCTTTAAGTTGGAAATGTTTCAAATAGAAGAGATTATGGCTGATTCACTTACTTGAATAGCACCACAATAAAAATAATATATATATATATATATATATATAATAAATGCACAAACTTATAACTTAGCCAAGGATAATTCCAAATATTGAGAATCCCATAAAATTGTTATATGATAACAATGTCATGATATAGTTCATAACAGAACTTAGAGCTCACTAGAAGTCGAGAGACATACTCTGAATTGTTCCACATGATAAATATAGTTTATCAGTGTCGGAAAAAGTTGATTGACAGAGTAGATAATTGAAAGGTAACAACATACCCATTCACTGAGGGACTGACCCGATTGGTAGAGAAAACCGATTGGAGAAGTTGGAATAAGATTCCATAATTGATCCTAAGTGCAAGTGGGAGATTGATAGAGCTAAAGGTATGCGTTGGGGGCAATTATGCATTTTGTTACATAAACCTAGCTTGATAACCAATCTTGTCTGGAATAAAATGTGTTTTCTTTCTATTATATACTTGATATAATGTGTTATACAAATTAATTAATTTAATTAAAAGTATATTTAATATAAAATCCATAAATGGTACATTTTGTGGTAGTAATTATGGGTATTGAAACCGTGAGTAATTTAACACAATGAAAATAAATATACCATTTTAAATGTTCATGGTCAAGGTGCATCGAGATTGGATATCGATGTATCTGTTAAGACTAGAGTACGTAACGCTCTCCAAATATTGTGCAGCATATTACTCATGGCTGCTGGGGGCACCTAGAGGTTACATATTGATAGTTATTGGATAACTATGGAACAACTCACTTTATAGTTTTCTATTGATTAATATAACTAAGATCAAACAGAAAATATCGATGTGACTGATTTACCCAATTCTCTCGACTTAAGAATACCGAGGATCTTCAATACAAAAGCTTTGCTTTGATTATAGTCAAATCATGGTGTAATAACCTAGAATTTAATCTCTATTTAAATGAATATTTAATTATATTTTCAAACAATTAAATGAATTTTATTAACGAATAAAACTATTTTAAATAATAACTAATGATAATAAAATCGTTTTCAAAACTTGTTTACCAATATATATAATTTATAGAGAAATAGAAAATGTGACCAGAAATTATTTTTCAAAATATCGATTTTTCATTGGTTAAAATTTATTCGAAATACCATAACACTATTTCAAACACATATGCACACAATCTAAACCATTTTAACATGGTGTGTACATGTACATATTAGCCCACTTAAACATATAAGTTAAAATAAGATTTTATTTCATAAAAATTTATATACATAACATATATAAAAATACACATTTTCAACTCAAGTACATTAGTGCATAGCTTGAATAGTGCAAGGAGAGGGGGGTACTTGAAGTGGACGGAAATGAAGGGGGGGAGGGAGATGGTGCATGCATACATATATATTAAAATATAAACACTTATATAATTTTTAATTAATTTCCTAAGACTATATATACCCCATAACTTTCATTTTTCTCATTTTACAATCTCTTTCTCTACTTTAAAATTCCTAAAATCGTAGGGAAAACTTACATGGCTTCCTCTTCATAATTTTCTAAGTGAGAAAATCCACTTCATTTTGCTAAAAATCTCCTTTTTAATTCATAAAATCACTTCTACATCTTCTACAACACTTCTCTTCCAAACTGCAAGCAACCTTCCACCCTACAACTACATGGCTAAGCCCAAACTTCACTAGGCCGAGCCCAAAAAGAAATTTGGCTGAGCCCGTCTAGGTGTTCGAGCAACCAAAAGTTCAAACTTTGCAATATTCTAAAGTGTTTTCAAGTTTTGGCGAAAGTTCGCTTTAATTTAGAGAAGTTTTGGTGAGTTAAACTTTTGTTTTTGGAAAAGAAATTAACTTGATTTTAATGAACTATATGTTGTGAAAATATAGTGGTTGTTGTGTTGAATCATCTTGTAGTTTTGGATAGCATATGATTATATGATTGTGTTTGAGCTTGGATTTGTAATTTGTTGGTTGAATAATATGTTTGGAGATGGATATGTTATTGGTTGGTTATGATATGATGGTAGTATGTTTATGAAACAAAACCAAGTGTATGTGATGTAAATGTGGTGAAGTTAGCAGCTTGAAAAGTCGCAAAGAACTTGAGATCCAATTTGGAAACAAAAGCTTGATTTTTGTTTTTGAATTTAGTAAGTGTTTTCCAAGTTTTCACCTTTGTTTTTAAGTTTTCAAAAACTTTTCCATTTGTGTTTTCAAATATGTTATAGCTAGAGTTAAAGTGAAGTTTTCACCTAGAAATCAATTCTAGCGAACTGCGTTTATAGCGATAGTCGCTATGGATGCAATTCGGAAAATTTCACGATCTCAAGTTTTAAAGTGTTTTCTTTTGGATTGTTTTTGAAAACTCATTTCAAATAAATTAAGTGAGTCAAAAAGTATAGGTTTTAATTATTTAATAATTTATTTAATTTATTAATTAGGGTAATTATTATTTAATTAATTAAGTAATTAGGTTAAGTAATTAGAGATTAAGAAAAATTAAGTTAATTATTTTTAATTAAGAAAGTTTTAAATAATGATTAATTATGATAAAAGAAGATTAATTTTTATTTAATCAAGTTTATTTACTTAAATTAATTATTTAATTAAATTTAATAATTTAATTAATTATTATTTAATTAAGGGTTAATTATCCACTTAATTAGGATTTAATTTCTTAAATGAGTGCTATTTAAATTAAAGTTTAATTATAAATAATTTTTAATTGATTAAAGTTCAAAGTAAGAATTTTTATTTAATTTAAGGTTAATTAAAGTTTAATTAAGTTTTAAACTTATGATTTAATTTAGGTTTATTTATTTTATAGTTTCTTTTTAAACTCTATCAGTTATTTATTTTAACAAACTTTCTTGTTTAAGTAAATTGTTTTTAAACCAAGGATCTCTTGTCCATGCTATTAAGTAGCTAAATGAATTAAAGTAGTTGTAATAAAACGTTGACACGTTTTATTGAAAGTAAGTCGACTTGTACTTATCACAAATACCGCACTTCGAAAACATGATAATTACAAGGGGTTAATTTCGATAAGCGGGTCATGATAATCAAAGCATATGAAACATATGTTTATATGAAAATCTTACACCTTGATAGTGGAATAGTCCACTGCAAACAACTTGACCCTTTAATATTATCAAACGTTGGTTTGAAGAGACCGGGATCGAATATTAGTTGTTATCCAAAAACCAAACCCAAACATTTAATACCTATTCCCAAGGCAGAGCCCTCAAAAGTTACTATCTAGCTGACATCGCATGGAATCTCTTGAGCCACTTGATACTTCTTTATGGAAAGGCGAACCCTCAATCAGTCACTTAATACCTTAAGCGGACCCCTGCTGAGATACCACCTATCGTGCCTAATAACTAGCCCATTGGTCATTTAAAAATTCATTTGGGGAAAAGAGGCGAGCCCTCAAACAACCACTTAATACCTCAAGACCTGAAGCATGCCCTTGGTATTATGACTCATACTCATAATAACGTCCCACATTAGTTCGATTATTCGTTAGAACTGGTATCAGATTAGTTGGGCAGATTTATCCAATATAATTCGGAACTAACCTCTCGTCGTCATAAATATTTATCATAGGAGATGTCTTACATCAATAGGAAGTGTACACAACTGTTGTAGCCTCAAAGTAAATGGCAGACTTCTATCATGCAACTCTCCTAATCTCACATCCCTATGACTTGGCCATAATTTAAATACTCTCCATATATATAACACTCATCTCACCATTTCATAATTAAGGCCTTATTAGAAATCTTTCCTATTACGCCTTAAAATATCAATTACCTACCTAAAGGGAGAAATTAATAACAATTACTACCTAATTAACTACACTACTATGCACCACAATTATACGTTTATTACGCTAATAGAAATAAAAATATATTCGCTCCTAATCAATTCTAGCGTGTGGTTTATACGCCCTAAATTGACGTAAAATGTCAATTCTTTTAATCATAATATAAATACAAGTCGTTTCCCTCCAAACTTCCAAGATTTCAATATTCATAACAATGGATTCTAATATTCATAACAAGGATAAAATATCCATAACCAAAACTACAATAAATAGACTTGTAAATAGAAATAAAAACCCTATCTATTACATCAATTAAATGGAATATCCTAAACAATAGGAATTGCAATTCTAACTTCATATTCTATTCAACTCCTCTTTTCAAAGAGATAAACAAAGGAATTTGTGTAGAATAAGTGGTGTAAACTACGAATAGAATTCGTACTCTAAACCCTTTTTTTATTACTGAAGAAAAATAAGGAGAAGTGGAATAGACCATAAAACCTAACTTCTATAGTAGCCTACCAACCCGAGAAAACTTCTAATCTTCGATGCATTCCTAAGAGTCTTCCATCATTGAATAGCTTCTACTTTGGCGGGGTCTACTGCAAGTTCTTACTCAGAAACAATATGCCCAAGAAATCTAACTTCTTTTCTTTAAGAGTGGCATTTAGCAAATTTGGCCTTGAGTTGGTGTCTTCTTAAGGTTCCTAATACCTATCTTAGGTGATCCTCATGCTCCTCTTTGCTCTTGGAGAAAAAAATATCATCTACGAATACAAAGATGAATTTATTTAGTTTCCCCCTAAATACCCTACTCATCAAATCCACAAAGTATACGGGGGCATTCATCAATCCTAAAGGCATCACTTCCCACTCATAGAGTCCATCTGTTGTGCGAAATGCAGTCTTCGAGTTGCTTCCTTTAGCAATCCTCAACTGATGGAATCCAGTTGCTAAATCTAATTGAGAAAAGACTTTAGATTTTCCAAGCTAATCGAACAAGTCATCTATCCTAGGTAAATGGTACTTATTCTTCCTTGTCAACTTGTTCAATTCCCTATAGTCGATGCAAAGTCTCAAAGAACTGTCTGCCTTAATGGCAATGAAAACAGGGACTCCCCACTTTGAAGTACTCCTACGGATGAATTTTTCTTTAATAGTTCATATATTTGTTTATCCATTTCCCTTCTTTCTTTAGGGGACAGGTGTCTTAAAGGTAGGGTGACTGGCCTTGCGTACTTCTCTAATTTTATTCGGAACTTGATCTGCCTATGGGGTGGGAGACTCGATACTTCCTCAAAGACATCAACAAATTCACAAAATATGAGTAAAGATGATGGTTCTCCAACAACTAATAGTCTTAGTGAGTATAGATGGCTTAACTTAACTAACTCTTGGAATGTACAAAGAATTTTTAGGTCATGTCCTCCACAACTTCTTAATTGTACAACCCTCCTATCACAATCAAGAATTTCTCCATAATATGTTAACCATTCCATACCCAAGGTAAGTCCATACCCCTCAAAATCTAGAACATACGCATATATGAAATCAATGTCGCATATGTCCAACACCTGGTCTTTGCAAATATAAGAGAGATGTGTCGAACCCCCAATAGGATTAAAGACCACTATTGGGCGGGTGACAATCTGGGTTTGAAGGTTTAAGAATTTTACTACATTCCTAGCTATGAAGGAATGTAATGCCCCTGAATCAAATAGGGTGTGAATTGTTAACCCAAAAAATGGACCCTAGATCATGTGTGAAAGCACCAGTGCAGATAATCAGTAGCACAAATCTTAGATAAACAATAAATAAAAACAAGAAGTGAGAAAAGAGACGGAGAATTTTTATAGTGGTTCGGCTGACTATGGCCTACGTCCACATTAATCAATCTTTATTATGATTCTATTAGTTGAATCTCTCTGGATATCAACTAGTTAGTCCTTAGATCTAAGTTATAATGAGTTAGAATAAGTCATAAGTACATGGGTTGACTGAGAATCATAGTAACCCCCTTGATGATTGTTGTGAGGGAGGAGAATGTTAAAGAAGTGAAGGAATTCAAGTAGAGTAATGGCGGCTCTCTCCCTGAAAAGATCCATCTCTAGTTGCAGGTAGGTGAGTATTTATAGGGAAATTTAGTGAGTATTGGGCCATAAATCCAGGTGCAGAAGAGTCCAGTTGTTGTGTCAAGTCATCACCGAAAATCTCAAATCAATCTGATTCATTTCTATGGATTGCTAGCTATCCATAGAGGATGGATCGCTAGCTATCCATAAACTTAGCATATTTTTCTACCAGAAGCCTTTACTTAGTGCTACGAAAAAGCTCGAAAAGTTTGAGGGTGATCCGACCTTTCTTGATGGATCGCTAGCTATCCATAGGGGATGGTCGCTAGCTATCCATCCACTTAGCATATTTTTGAGTGATCTTTATTTGGTTGTCTTCCTATCCTCTATTTAAGTGCCTTGTCCAAATATCAAGTCGTTTGGAGTTAGTTTGATCATCAGTCTTCATGGGTCATTTGGTCCAGAAGAATCGTCCATAACTTGCTCAAAACTTAACGAAATCGGACGAATATTTGCGAGTACTCTCTCTAAGGTTTGTAGGATCTATCATAAAAATTTAAGGTGGTGGGGTCCACTCTACATGGGTCGCCGGTGATCTATTTTGTTAGGTCGCTAACGATCCATTAAATCAACTCCAAATGATCTCACTTTCTGTGAGCCTTCTATTATGTCTTCTCAATTTTCTCCCAAAATTTCAAGTCAATCCGACTTCGTACGAGTTATGTAGGTCCATTTTAAGTTTGCTACTTTTGGTCAAACACCTCAAATCGGATGAGTCTTCACTTCTCGATCTTGATTGTTTGGCATGCTATGAAACTTGGCAAGCATCTCTAGGGAACATATTAAATCATGATGCAAGAGGATTGGAGGATCCATGAGTGAACCTTATGGATCGCTAGCGATCCATAGGTGATGGATCGTTGGTGATCCATCATCTTGGCCAAATTTTGGTATCCTCCTCTTGAGTCTTTCTTCATTCCTTCTTCTGGTCCTCTTGGTTGATTCTTGAGTTGTTTTGATTTTTCGTAGATGTTCTGACTTCCTTTGAATTTAACTGGGTTAAAAAACCCAGTTAACACTTGCCCTCCAAAGTACGCCTTTTGGATGAAAGGCGTGCTTTTCTCCAAAACAAGTTCCTGTCTCCCGTCTTCGATAATTAAGCTTTCCAGCTGCTTTAGCCTTGGTGAATAGTCCAGTTCCTTTGGATTCTCTTTCCAATCACAAGTCATTCCAAACCCGTTATATCTTACGACTCTAACTCTACTTAGGTGTAATATATACATCAAAACATTCTGATTTCATTCGAAGTTATTACATCACATATCTCTAATTTAAATCGCATGTTTCCAATTACATCACATATCTCCATTTACATCACATATCTCTAATTGTCCCATGTTCATTTGGGATTTACATCACTATCAATTTTTGCTTCTCATTCAGAGTTGTCATATCATATATCAAAATCACATTATATATCAAAATCACATCAGATATCAAAATCACATCATATCATATCATATATCAAAATCATATTATATCACTTCATATATCAAAGTCATCTTGTGCTCATCCAGGATTTATCTGTTTTATTCTATTCATAAGGCATTCAAATCCTTTTTGCAAAATCAAATCTGCTTTAAGGTTCGATCTCTCCATACTGTTTCAGTTTAATATGTGATCTCTCCGAACCATTTAATGTTTAGTTTAGGGGACGATCTCTTCGGATCGTTTAATGTTTAGTTTAGGGGATGATCTCTCTGAATCGTTTGTTGTTTCAATTTAGGGGGATGATCTCTCCGGATCATTTGCTTATTAAGTTAAGGGGGGCTAAGTAAGTCCATTCGCTCACTCTCCAGTGAGGGGACTTACTTCTTGCACTCCACTCTCGTCTCTCCGGTCAGGACTGTATGGCATTCGATATCATACAAGTCCATCCACTTGCTCTCCAGCAAGGAGACTTGCACTTTGCACTCTGGTCCCGTCTCTCCGGTCAGGACTCTATGGCGTTCAAAATCAGTCATCACATTAAATATGAATTTACAAATTTCAAATAAAAGCATACAAGCAGAAATTAAATAAGCAGAAATCCTAAATGTTTATCCCAAACATCTGACTCAGAGCGTGGCTAGGGACCCATCTAGATTTTGTACACATCCAAGCGGTCTGAGATTATTATCCTAAGCAGTTATCCCATATATTTGACTCAGAGCGCGACTATGAACCAATATAGGTTTAGCATGAAAGTGACTGTGTTATAGGATCGTGTAATATGGATAAAATACTTGTGCGGAATAATGATTAAGTAAGTAAATAGTTAAAGCAGTAAAGCAAATGACACCAGAGATTTTTATACTGGTTCGAACTCTCGTTCTACGTCCAGCCTCAGACTCCTTCTGGAATTAAACTAGCAACTCTCACTTAACCCGGAGGAATAGGTTTACACCGCCTGAGCAACTGAACAGGACTTCTACTGCCTAAGCAACCGAATAGGACTTCTACCGCCTGAGCAACCAAATAGGACTTCTTTACAAATAACAAAAGTATCTGACTGTAGTATGCTCTTTAAATAGCACTAATAAGTTAATTAAGTACAACCTTCCTATAATCTTCTCCTTTATGATATATAGTGTAATGTGCTTGAGAAATGTGGAAGATAGAGTGATCAATGATTAAAGATTGTATGCAGTTTGAGTGCAAATTGAAAACAGAGAGTAAGAGATAAGAATTCAAGAATACTAAAATCAGTTAGGTTAATTGATTGTTGAATTCTGAACTCTACTTATATAGATTTAAAAGTTGCAATCTTTCATGAAAGAGAACGATGAAAAGAAACAGATGCAACTGTTAGATTTGAGATGTTTCTCTTCGTTGAAGAGAAATGTCTTTTCATAAAAACTAGCCGTTATAAATAATTAGTCGGCTGAAATTATAATTCAGCCTTCTGAATTTAATTAAATTCGAAACAACAAGGAAATAGGCATTTTTAGGCCTAATTCAGCCGTCTAAATGAAACCATTCAACCGGCTGAAACTTCATACTAATTTATGCTTTGTTTCAGCATTCAGCCGTCCGAATGGTATCATTCAGCCGGCTGAATTCTATTGATAAACAAAATTTACCATAGCACATTTGGTCGGAGCACTTGCCTTCTGAACTAGTGACCCGGGTTCGAGCCCTGCTCCATGCAATTTTTGAAAACTTGATTTTTCATTTAAAATATGAATGTATATGTGTGTATACCACTTTGAGAAGATTTTAACATTTGTAAACTCTAGACATGACACTTTATGACTAATAATACTTTGTTTGTCACCTTCGTCTTGTCTCTATCGTGTATATCTCTTCTTGTATCTCCATATACATACTTTCATCCTTTTTTGTACTATGTATTTTCATGTTGAACGTATTTGTTTGTCTCTTTTTGATACTCATGAACCTGCAAGTTAGCTTAGAGATTCTTTGGCATAATTGTATAGTTGTTGTCATTAAAATCCAACAATAGAGGTTCTAACATAGCACACGTCTAAGCGGTCTGGGGTCATTATTGAAGGCAGAAAAACAAAAGGCAAAGAGTAAGGGACAAACCTGCCTCATGTTCCAACTGTGGGCTTCTAGTTTCGGCTCATGCGGTCATGAATTCGTACTCTGATTTGCTACTCTAGCTCCAACATCACTCATTCTAGGCGTAAAAGCTCATCCTAGATCCAAATCTATCGTGCCCCCAAGTCGTGTAGGCATTGTTTTAGTTTGTTTTGCTCTAACTGCAGATGCTCCTGCATTGGGTCCTATTATTGATTCCAGCGTTGCCCCTAAGTATTGGTTGTTCTAGGTGTGAAGGCAGCATTACAGCCTATTCCAATCCAGCTCCAACAGCTCTTGTTGTTATTTCTTGGAGTTTGATTCATATTCCCTACATATCTAGCTATCCCTTGTTGCTCCATCCTCTGGAAGAAGCTATCTATCATCTCTTGTTGCCTAGACAAGATCTCATCTTGCATCTCCTTCATCATCCTTTCCATTTCTTCTCTAATCACAAAGATGGGTTAATGAGAAATTGAGGACACCTCCTGGCTGCCCCAGGCTCCAGTTGACTTGCTATAGCTCTAGATTTAGTATTAGGCCTACTCATCTTCTCTAAATCTTAGATTCAAACTTTAATTCTACAGATCTCATTCAAGGTTCTCAGTGAAAGAACCAAAACATTAACCCAAAAAATGGATCAATACCTTGGATCAAGTGTGAAAGCACCAATGCAGATAATCAGCAGCACAAATCTCAGATAAACAACAAATAAAAAGAAGAAGTGAGAAAAGAGACACAGAATTTTTATAGTGGTCCGGCTGACTCTGGCCTATGTCCACTTTAATCAATCTTTATTATGATTCTACTAGTTAAATCTCTCTGGATGTCAACTAGATAGTCGTTAGATCTAAATTACAATGAGTTAAAATAAGTCATAAGTACATGGGTTGACTGGAGAATCACAGTAACCCTCTTGATGACTGTTGTGAGGGAGGAGAAAGTTAAAGAGTGAAGGAATTCCAATAGAGTAATAGTGACTCTCTCCCTAAAAAGATCCATCTCTAGTTGTAGGTAGGTGAGTATTTATAGGAAAATTTAGTGAGTATTGGGTCAGAAGTTCAGGTGCAGAAGAGTCCAGTTGTTATGCCAAGTCATCATCGAAAATCTCAAATCAATCAGAGTCATTTCTATGGATTGCTAGCTATCCATGGAGGATGGATCGCTAGCTATCCATCAACTTAGCATATTTTTCTACCAGAGCCTTTACTTAGTGCTACGAAAGAGCTCAGAAAGTTTGAGGGCGGTCCGATCTATCTTGATGGATCACTAGCTATCCATAAGAGATGGATCGCTAGCTATCCATCCACTTAGCATATTTTTTAGTGATCTTTGTTTGGTTGTCCTATATCTTCTATTTAAGTGCCTTATCCAAATATCAAGTCGTTTGGAGTTAGTTTGATCATTCGTCTTCATGAGTCATCTGGTCTAGAAGAATCGTCCATAACTCGCGCAAAACATAACAAAATTAGACGAAATTTTGCGGGTACTCTCTCTAAGGTGTGTAGGACCTACCATAAAATTTTGAGGTGGTGGGGCCCAGTCTAGTTGGATTGCTAGCGATCCATCTAGTTAGGTCACTAGCGATCCATCAAATCAACTCCAGATGATTTCAATTTTTTCTTTGAGCCTTCTATTATGTCTTCTTAGCATTCTCCCAAAAGTTTAAATCAATCGGACTTCATATGTGTACTGTAGTTCCATTTTAAGTTAGCTACTTTTAGTCAAACAGCTTGAATCATATGAGTCTTCACTTCTCGAGCTAGATTGTTTGGCATGCTACGAAACATGGCAAGCGCCTCTAGGGAACATATTAGATCATGCAAGAGGATTGGAGGATCCAAGAATGAATCTTATGGATCGCTAGCGATCCATAGGTGATGGATCGCGGACGATCCATCATCTTGGCCAAATTTTAGTTTCCTCTTCTTGAGTCTTTCTTCATTCCTTCTTCTGGTCCTCTTGGTTGATTCTTGAGTTGTTTTGACTTGTCATAGATGTTCTGACTTCCTTTGAATTCCATTGGGTTAAAAAACCCAGCTAACACGCATTACATATGAAATCAACATCGCATATGTCCAACACCTAGTCTTTGCAAATATAAGAGAGATGTGTCGAACCCCCAATAGGATTAAAGACCACTATTAGGCTGGTGACAACCTGGGTTTGAAGGTTTAAGAAGTTTACTACATTCCTAGCTATGAAGGAATGCAATGCCCCTGAATCAAATAGGGTATGAATTGTAACCTCGGAAATAAAAGTTATACCTTCTAATGCTGCCTTCCCTTGGTCTCTTGGTGCTTTGCTAGTAATAGGGATGGTTTCGGTAGCATAAGCTTATCCGCTTGATCCTTTCTTTGCTAACTCTGGGCATTGATTCTTGAGATGCCCTTCCTCATGGCAATTAAAGCACTTCCCTTTAAAAGCTTCCTTCGTCAGACTCACCCTACAATCTTCAGCCTTATGACCTTTCTTTTGGCATCGCTTGCACAACTTACCATACTTCTTAAATTTCCCCTTTGACTTCTTGTTAGCCCAAAAGCTTCCTTTCTTGGACCCTCCTTACTTTTAGGTAGGGGTATCCTTCTCCTTTTCTACCTCCTTATCGTCCACATTGGCCATGTGTAGCATTGCCATCTCCACCAACATCTCGTACGAGGCACAAATGGGTACTTGGGTCAATAACATTTCTCTCAAAGGAGAATTTAGCCCCTTCACGAACTTCATGGCCTTGTTCATAAGGTATCTATTAAGCTCATCCCGAATTTAGCCAGCTCTTGAACTTATCTATGTACTCCTTTACAGTGGAGTCTCCTTGCCTAAGCTGAATGAATTTCTCCAGTTGTAGACTCGCTTCTGCCTTAGACATAGACCTTATCTCAAATCTATTTTTGAATTCATCCCACAAGAAAATCCTTCCAACGTTTTCCTCGGTCACTAAGTTCTACCAATCTAAAGTTTCTCCTTTGTGGTGCCAAGTTGTATCCTCCTCTTTAGCTGGTCTTTCCAACCAAGCTCTCTAAATATCCTTTCACAGTCATTAACCCATGCTTTAACCCTCAGACATTCTTCTAAATATCCTTTCACAGTCATATTCTAGCGTGCGAATTATACGCCCTAAACCAGCGTTAAGTGTTAATTCTTTTAACCATCTTTACTACTATTAATGAAAGTTCCGCGAACTAATTTCAACCGTGTCTTTTTGAAAAGACAAAAATACCCTTATACCTTTTTACGCCCCTACCCAAGCAGTCATCCCTCCCAACGCATTCGTTCCTTCTCCTTCCATTCTCCCTCAACCAATTTCTTTTCCTCCCTAAATTCAACTGCGGTCTCGAATTCATCCGATCTCCAAAAATCGCTTTCTCCCGCTTGCGACTCACTGATGCCAACATCCCCAGAGATATTCCATCTGTGTCTAGCGATTTGATGGCCGCTAGAGATATCTTATCATTGTCTTCTTTGAATTGAATGTATATTTCTTTATTTTTGGTTTTCCTTGATCTGTGATGCGAATGGTGAACATACATTAATTTTTATTCTGCTCTGATATATGAATCTACAACGTTGATTTTTGATTCGCCTGATTTTTGATTCCTAAATCGTTACACTGCGATTAGGGTTAGTTTATTAAACTTCGATTTTCGATTTTCAAGTAAGCATTCGATCTTTTCATTAACTCCTCTGGATTTTTTTGTTTCCTAATATATTGATATTTTCTATTGCCGATTCGAACTCAGTTCACTAATCTGATGCACTCATTTTGTTCGTAGAATACAATACACTTTTGTTGTTCGTATGGTTTTTTTGCAAATTTAATTATTTTAATCGTATGGTTGTTCGTATGATGACTAAATCCTTTTGTTGCTTGGTGCCGAACATTTTTCCTCAATTAAATGTTTGACCCCTTGATTTTTTGCTTCGCATTTTGTTGCTCAGTTTAATTAAAATCAATAAATATGTTAATGCCTAAGGGATATTGCTGAATTAATCCCCAGTATGACCGTTGATGCTTTTTCAATGTATAAAATTTTCCAGTTTATCCTAATCAAAAAAATAACTAATCTCATATGGCACAGTACACATTGATCATTGGAAACAATGCCTCTGGTATTTAGTTTGTTTAAGGTGTGCAATGCATTCGACATGACTTTCCAAAGCAAAAGGTTATCCCTAAAAGAGTCTAAGTTACTCCATAGCTTTTAAGTCCATGGAAAGGTGGGTGCTCGATCAAATGCCTGAATCAGGTTGCAAACCCCTACAGTTGAGTGTAGCCCTTTGGGCAGATTCCAAATCACTAGAGCAGTGCTGGTAGGAATTGTTTTTGTTGAAAATGTTCCATAGTTGCCTGAGAGCATAGGAGCTTGAGTGTGGTAGAAGAATGGGACCATGATATATGTAATTGAATGCCTTTGCATTTTCAGGGATTCCTGATTGGGACTTTTGGTCATGTGTAACAAAAGAGTTGAGAATCATTACCTTGCAAGACCATGGTGAATGCCAGAATGAAGAGTTATTATCAGCAGAAGGAATACTTTGAATTTAAGGCAAGAAAGTGCCCCTCAACTTGATGATGTTTCTTCAAAGCCAGCTTGAGTTTTGAGGTGTGTCCATCCTCCAAATATCTTTATTCATCACGTAGTGATTTTTGAGCCATTTCACAAGCAAATTTCAATATGGTAAACTTTATTATAATTAAACCAGTGCACAACTGATATTTGTTGTGAAACCTTGCTTGGTTGAATATTATATATAAGTTAGATTTTAACTCTTTTTTGTACCCATCTCTTTACAACTTTAAATGGTGCTCCACTTAAAATATGAACATAAATGGTACTTAGAATCTTCTTGGAATCAAATAAAAAGTGAAAGCAGTAATAGAAATATATTGGCAGTACATTTGTTGGTTTCCAATATCGTTTGTTGTTTGTAAAGTGTAATTATATGCCTAAAATTCGTATGTTAAATCACTGTTAACCAAAGTGTAAACTCTAAATATATTTTCAAATGCAGTACATTTGTAGACTTATAATACAGTTGAGGGATCACTTATAAAGATAATAAAGGAGGAATAAATAAAGCTGAGATGGTGGTAATTTTAATATAAATTGTGAAGAGTTAATGTAAGCCTACATACATAGAATGATAGAAGTAACATTGAGCCAATGCTATATTATATAGGTCAGTGAGTAATGGCAGCCTTGAGTTATTATTGCAAATTCTTCATTTCTCATGTGATGTGTTGTTGCTTTTCTCCTTCACAGTTGACTACTACTCTCTTTCCACAAGGTGGTTATCTAAATTAGAGGAAGTTTGTGGCATAAATAACTTATCTGTTTCAATTCAATCGGTAGGTAGTCACCAGCGATGCTTACAAGTTAAAGTTGTGGATGGCGCCTTATCATTTTTAGTTCTATTCCATGTTTGTTTCTATACTAAATAGTGTTCCTAACCTGTGCTCTTCTTCATATTTTAATTGGTTTCACTAATGATTGTTATGCTTTTATTTACCTTGACAGATCACTACCACTTCTGCCAAAGCAATCAAGTTCTTACTTTGGTTCTACTACTGTAAGTATTTATTCTACACACATTCACTTTTATTACAGTTACACTACCTACTCTTACTGTTTTATGAAAATATACAAAAGACCCATATTTCTTTCTATTCGTATCTTTAAAAGTTTATGATTAAATGCATTTGTACTGTAAGTATTTCCTTAGCATAGGTTGCGTGTTTTATTGCGTTTATGGAAAATAACAAAAGTACAATGAATTAAACAATCATTTTAGTCTTACCTGTCTAAGACGGAAAGCATTTATAATTAGAGGATTCTGTCTTTATGTCTCAAAAACTTCAGCTAATAATAAATGGTTATATAATGAAAAAGATAAGCCAAACAAATGGAAATGACCCATGCAACAAAACAAAGAATCAAATGAATGGATGGCCAGTTTGTTTTGTTGAAGACAGATCAGACTAAAGGGAATATATCCATGTATATATTTAATAAGGATGGTGCCAGCAAAGGAAAATAATGCATGAAAATGCAAACAAACAGCACATCATGCATGTGTTAGGACAAAATGTGACCTTGCAACGTGGATACGCCGTTCCAGTTGCCCATAATCATTTTGTTTTCTATTCTTTTTTGTTCAGTTGCATTGTTTAGTTCAAAAAATACAATGCAACTGAACATTTATATTATATTACTATGTTAACCACCAACCAACTCCTGATTACATGTATTTCCAGGCCAGGCCCATGGATTTCTATGTCCTAACCCAAACTATAAAATTGTAATCCATTGGTTATGTTCCTAGGATGATAGCCCAGTCCGTTCGGGAGCTTAATAGCATCTCAAACAATATGATACTTTGCGTATTACTTTATCATTTAACATGCCCCAATTTATGGTTATTTTGCGTATGATTTGATAAACTTATTATAATGCAATACTTCAACTATATGGGAATGTTAGCAGTTGAAGGCACATACGATAAAATGGAAGCGCTTTTGAATCAGAACATTCATCCAGTAGATATTTTGCTACTGTTAGCAGCATCAGAAGGGGATCTACCAAAGATTGAAGAACTGTTGAGAGCAGGTGCACAATATACAGTTAAGGATGCAGATGGAAGAATGGCTATTGATAGAGCATCAACCGAAGAGGTTAAAAACTTCATTTTGGGATTTTCTGTTAAAAGCGTATGATCCAATTTTATACCAATTTGCCCATATTATATTTGATTTCTTTAATCAGGATTAGTTCAAGAGAAACATTTGTGCTTTTAATTCTATGGTTGGTCCTGTATGTTAAGTTTTTTGTAGCAGCCCTTCATCTTAGTAGCATATTTGGCTCAATGTCAGATGATGAATTTTCATTAATTTCTGTGTATTGCTTTCTTGAATACAAATAAATGTTATCATACAAATGAATTTCATTCAAAGAAATCAACCACTAGTCTGAAATAGTTACTTTAATTTCTTTACTTTTCACTACCAAGAATATTAAAACTGAATTTTTGTACTTATTTCTCTAGACAATTTAATCTCATTCTTCGTCTTTTTTCCCCTTTATATACAAACTGTGTGCCAAATAAAGCTAATTTGGTAGATGACATGCATACCTCAACTTCGGATACAAACCAAGAGCGTGCTGCAGAGCAGCATTGATCGTTGTTCTTTGCTGAAACAACATATCGTAAACCACACAAATAAACTGAGATAAATCCTCTTCATACCGATCATCAAATGGGTCATAACAATCTTCCATGGCACTAACGTGACTAGACAATTCAGACTCCGGTTCTTCATTTTCATCAGTTTCTTCATCTCCGACAGATGGAAACACGCAACCAACATTAACCCGGTAGATGGAAACACGCAACCAACATGTCTATCAGTTTTTCTTTTCCTTTCCTTTCCTATCTTCTGGATTGTATATATTATTGTACAAAATATCAGAATTCCATTTCAAAGATACTGACATAGTACTGGGGTTAGCTAAAATTCTGATATTTATGGTTTTTTTATCCATATACCTGTCAACAGTCGTACAATTTTAATTCATTCCAATAGAAGAGGCATAAAGACTTTACATCACTAAATTAATGTTGATTTGGTATGGCAAATCTGAAAAAGATTGCGTCTTAAAACTGCTGCTCTTGATGATGGTAAGTAGCACACCGGAGCACCAGACATGGAATAGCCAGGACTGAAAAACATAAATGGAAAGCAATAATAAAGCTTATATTATCACTTATAACAAAGGGGTTGAACCACTAGGTCAATACCATTATCACTTATAATAAAGCTTTCAAAAGGGGTTGAACCACTAGATCAATACCATTATCACTTATTATGCCCAATTAATGCACAAATTATGACATAATATATCAAAATATTACCCTTGGTCCAACAGGTTGCAATTGGCATTCGACGATTATATTTCTCTAAAAAAATAACCGGTTCATAGTTTCAAGTTATTTTGTTAACATCTGCAACTTGAAAAAGCACCTTATATTCAACACCTTTGGAAACTTCTTTCATTTCTTGATAAAGCATTTTAACGAAAATAAGAATATCCTTGACTCCTATAAAATGCTTGATGCATGCAAACTTGGCTATATCTACCAAATAGGATAATTTACACTGTTGAATTAATGCATATACATTATGATTAGATGCAGGCCCACCTGGGCGTGCATACATACTCGTAATACTAATACAAATCCTTTCCCTTCAAACTGTCAAGATTTCAATATCCATAATAATGTATTCTAATATTTATGATAAGGATGAAATATCCATAACTAAAACTGTAATAAATAGACATGTAAATAGAAATAGGAACCCAATTTATTACATCCTAAATAATAGGAATTGCAATTCTAACTTTATATTCTATTCAATTCCTTTTTTCAATGAGATAAATGAAGAAATTTATGTAGAATAAGTGGTGTAAACTACGAATAGAATTCATACTCTAAACTCTTATTTTTATCATTGAAGAAAAATAAGGAGGAGAAGTGGAATAGAATATGAAATTATCAAAAATCACATAAACAATATAAATTCCATCAATTACCATAATAATCGAGAATCTCCATCTAGAATTGACATTTTGGAATAAAAAGGAATGTTGGGGGATTTTATCTATTTTGTTTTCGTAATCCAAAAATCCCTAAGGCATATTCAAATCCATAGACACATACGAATTAATTACTGAAATAAAAATACTTAGGTTTCCACTGATAAATTATCCTTAGCTTCTCTTTTATGGATTTGCAATGCCAAAGCAACTCCTTTCCAGATCTTTTTCTTTTGATATGTATGTGTGTGTATGTGTGTGTGTATGTGTGTGTGTGTGTGTATTGTTAGATCCAGAGAGGTTGGAAGTGAAAAAAGTATTTAAAAAGAATAATTAGAAAAGGATTAGAATCCTTACCTGAATTTCTAATTGAATTTCTGAATCTAACCAAAGAGAGAAAATGGCAGAGGTTCGAGGTATTTCCCAAATGTTTATTAATAAAAAGTGGAGATGATAGGGTCCTATTTATAGGAGTTGAAATGCACCAGAACCGTAGGATTGAATTAGGTGAAAAACGAATAAATCTAGAGCATTTAAACGTTGAAAAAACTCTAGTTGCCACCCTAAATAGGGGTCGACCACTCCCCCATAGACCGGTTAACCGCTAGGGCGACCGCTTGGGGTCGGATGTGTCGACCTTTTCACTTATTTGGGGTGCGCTGATTTGTTTCCGTTGCTCGTTTATTGTATTCCCTAATTAACTTTTAACGTTAACTGTTTAACTCAACGGTTACTTAACCCCCAAGTAAACCTACAGTTGGTTTTTAAAATTCAAATTCTAAATTTAAATATTCATTTGAATTTGAATTCAAACTAAATTAATTTAAATCTGAAAACTTCAAACGCTCATAACTTCTTCGTTTGAGCTCTGTTTTCAGCATATTATATATGAAAATAGATCAGGATTTCGCCACGAACGCAATGGAATAACTTTCCTAGTCAAATCCCAACTTTTATTATAAAAAAATTCAACCCTACCTTATTTAATTTAATTCACTCAATTCATTTATGGTTGATTTTGCGGGGTGTTGTAGTATTGTTGAAAGCTTTAATTCTTAGGTTCTTAAAGAAAGGCATCTTCTAATAACTTTCTTGTTTAGACTCTGATGGAATTAAAATTGTGGATCAAAATTCAAAACGTCGACAATTGAGTCAAACATGGAAATTTGAAATATGTCCAACAATGGAAAAGCGTTTGAATTCTTTTGATAGTTTGTGTCATGGTTGGATTGTTAAGAAGTATGAATTTTGTTTTGAAGTATTTCCTAAAGAGTCACAATATGTTTGTAATGATCCGCCTTTTCCACTTCTAAACGTCGATGCTAATACATCTATGTTATTCACATGCCAATCACACAAGTGCCGGAAAGACAGAACATTAAGGTAAAGAAAACGAAGAAAAGAAAAAAGAACAAGAAAGAGGAGAACAAAAAAATAAGAATCTCACGGCGGAATGATAACATATAACATCAAAAGATGGTACATGGTGTTATTCTAATATACATAGCATTTCAGAATTACCAATCAGAGTACTATCATCAACCTAGATGGTTACAACAGCTTATCCTTACAATTGCTGATATATATACATAAATAATGCAGCGAAAAATAAATACTACGGTAGGTAAATCATCCAACTTCTCTCTAAGAGCCTAATGAACATCAATGAAAACCTGCTTTCCACAGACTGCTCGAAAGAGCACCCAAGGAATTAAGGGAAAAATAAAACCAAAGATCGGACAAAAGTTTGGTGTGATAAACTCAAGAAATATATGTGGCATATAACAGCACCTTTTAAGACCAACCGAACCACAGGAATGGTTTTCCCCTCAAAAGGACCAACCATCTAATGGTCACATATGTGATATGATAGATAATGTCTAGGGTGCCGATTATAAATAAGAAAATAGTTGTTGCATGTGCGTGTACACCACATCAATAATAGGTATAAAATCAAAACCGCTAAGGTGCATTCACTAATTGTGTAGGATTTTACATTAGAGGTGCCTTCAGTACTTCGAGGCGGACCTCCATGACAAGGGTCAGAGAATTCCCTTTTAATCGTCGTATATCTCTAGATAAAACATACTATAAGGTTAACATAAGATAGACCACCCTCGGTGTATGATCCGAGTCATATTAACTTTCGCTAGCAACAATTGATAAGCATCTCTAGATATGGAGTTGATACACCCTTAAGGTTAGCTAACCCCCCCCCCTCGATCATGTCCCTTCTCCATGTTCTGTCATTTCCCGCTGGTGAGGATACATTTGGCATCTCTCCACACAAGCTGTCATCACTTGAACCGATCACGAATCCCTAAATGGATTCCAACAACTCAAACATGTCATGAACCTCTTCCAAAACATAGAACATGTATATGGTTTTCAAGTGGTTACGGTTTTGAGTCATCTCATATAAGTACACTCTTCCGCTTACCGGATGCTCCAAAACCAATCGATGGTTTTCCGGCTAAGTCAACTCCGATTTTTTTAGAAATAAAAAGATAATACATAAGGGTGGAGATCACCTCCTATCCGGATGGATTTCCATATCATTTGCCCTAAAAGGCAAGATAATAATATACGTAGGGTATACCATCAACTTGTGTTCCTTCTAGATATTTCCTAAGTTAATTTTGGTCAATTTAACAATAATGAGAATGAACACACATGAAAAATAAGTCACGTATAATTTTCATACACAAGTAAATACAGAAATAATTATTAATTCACACAAAGCACGATTAAGTCACACAAACGACTTATAATCCTCTTTTTAATTAATTAACCCTTTATTAATTAAAAACCCTTTTTATTAGTAAAACTCATTTTACTCAATAAAACTCCTTTTATTGATTTAAAACCTTCCTTATTATTTTATATTCCTAATTAACTAATTTCCTAATTGATTAAACTACTAATTAATTAAACTCCTAACTAATTAAAATTTTAATTTATTTAAGTTCCTTTTTTAATTAATAATCATTTACTAATTAAAACTTCCTTTCAATACTTCAAAAAGTATTCATATACTTATCTCAACGGTATAAGTATGTTGACAAATCACTTAACAAGATTTACTTACTTTAAATTATAACCAAAGATATTTAAAAAAATGTTACTCAAACATTTTTCCTATAAAACTCTTTTGCAAAACATTTGCTTTACTTTTTAGAACCTCTTTTTCAAAACATTTTCTTGTCTATCTTTATTCCAAAAGATTCCATACTTATTATTATCTTTAAAATTCCATTATTAAAGATCTACGTATATTCATAATTACTTAATAAAAAAATTCCACTTTAGAATATAATTCAAAGGTTTTAAATCAAATGTTACTAAAATGTTGTTTACTACTAACCCAAAACACTTCATACTTAATCATTATCTTTTAAACTTTCTTTTAAAGATCTGATTTTTAAGACAAATGTTACTTGAACACTATCACAACAAACCAAAACATTTCATTTATAATTATTATTAAAACCTTCTTTTAGAAGAACCAGATATATTCTTAATTAAAATCCCCATTATAGTCCTAAAGATAATTATAATCCTAATCCTAATTATAACTACTTATCTCTACTGTAACAACCCACCCGAACAAACCTAAATTTCGACCTAGAAAAGTCCCATCGAAACTTAGATCTATTCTAAGATAAGTTGTTGGTAGAACTAAGAAAATAACAGTATAGAGCCATAACTAAACTTTCAAAACTCACAGCGGATGAAACAAAATATAATAGCAAAGTGTACCCATTTATTTCAAAATCATAAATATATCAAAATACAAAGTACGATCAAATCGTATCATAAGTCCGTTACAACAATAGTCTAGATACATGGGTACACATAAAAGCAAGTGAAAATGATAAATAGTGCTAAAAGCAAACCACCTCCGTCTCTAAGCCTCATCTTCGCCATCAACGTCCTTCAACCTGTGTTGTAATGAGGAGGGAGTCGGAATAATAAGTGTCTGGCAAATAAAACCCTTGAATCTTACCATTTCAGTACTTAGGCATTATTACAAAATAAGAATATGTCTACAAACATAAAGCCATTAAAATCATTTAATACTTCTTTTTAAGGAAACAAGCATATCTCCAAAATCCCATAACCCAAATCCCATGTTACAATTAACTAGCAATGCAAGAGGAAGTACCCAAGCCACTTAATACCATTTATTGGAGAATACATAGACTCCGGTCATTTAATACTTTAATAAAGGAAGACGCCATCATTTAATACATATCCCCAAGGCATGCTCCTAAGTGGTATTATCTAGTTGGCATCATATGGAATCTCAAGTCACTTGATACTTCTTTATATGGAAAAGCATACTCTCAATCGGTCACTTAATACCTTATCGAGAACCGGACTCCCGTAGATATACTACCTAATGTATCCCCTGGGCCATTTAATACTTCATCGGGGGAAAAGAGGCGGGCCCTCAAACAACCACTTAATACCTTAAGACCCTAAAGCAGGCCCCTCGTACTATGGCCCATACTCATAATGACGTTTCACATTAATCTGACTATTCGTAGGAACTGGTAGCCAAATTAGTTGGGCAGCTTTCCCCTAAAAAATTAAGGACTAACCACGTGTCATTATAAATATTTATCATAAGGATATCTCACATCAATAGGAAGTGTACACAACTATTAGAAGTCTCAAAATGAAGGACAGACTTTTGTCATGTAACTCTATTGACTTCGCATCCTTATGACTTAGCCATAAATTAAATATGCTCTATATATATAATAATACTCATCTCATCATTTCATAAAAAAGGCCTTATAAGGAATCTTCCTTATTGTGTCTTAGAAGAATAATTAGGCTATGTAAGAGTTTCCTCTTATTTTTGCTTAATAATCAATTACATTGTTAATGGATGAAGTAAATGAAAATAAATATCTAATTAACCATGTCATATACGCAATAATTATATGTTAATTGCGCTAATAGAGATAAATAAATATTCTCACCTAATAAATTCTAGATGTACGGATTTTACGCCCTAAACTAGCATTAAATGTTAATTTCCTAAACAAATACTATTATAAGTCCTTTTTCTTCAAATTTCCAAGATTTCGACATACCAAAATAAGAAATTCTAATATCTAAATGAGTGAATAAATATTCATAACCAAAACTACAATAACAGTCTTGTTAATAAAATAGAAAACTCAATTTATTATACCAATTCAATGGAATATCCTAAACAATAGGAATTGCAATCTAAACTCCATATTCTATTCAACTCCTCTTTTACAAAGAAATAGATAAGAAGGAAATTTTTATGGAATAAGTGGTCTAAACTACGAACAAAATCCGCAATCTAAACCTTTTATTTCATTGAAGAATCACAAATTGAACCAAAGAAGAAGTAGAAGTGGAATAGACTGTGAAATTATCGCATAAACAAAACAAATTCCATCAAATTAATGTAAATAATTGAGAATCTCAACATATAATTGACATTTTGGAATAAAAATGAATTTTGGTAGATTTTATCCATCGTACTATTGCAATCCCAAAATCCATAAGACATATTTAAATCCGTAGAGATACACCAAACAATTACTAAAAAGAAATATTAAGGTTTCCACTCACAGAACAGCCTTAGCTTTGTTTTCTTTGGATTTTCACGCCTTTCAATCTACTCTAGAATCTCTCTCTTTTGATATATACATGATAAGGAAGATATATATATATTTTTATTAGATTTAGAACAACTGGAGAAAGAACAAAAGAAGAATGGATTGGAGGAAGAAAAAGAAATAATTATAAAAGGGACTGAGTTCTTACCTGAATTCTCTATGTAGTTTCTGAATCTAATTTTGGGAGATAACAATGGCAGAGTTTCATTTTACTTCCCAAAATAATGTGAAAAAAGTGGAGAGGGTAGGGTTCTATTTATAGTGGTTGAAACGCACCAGAACCGTAGGATCAAATTGGAAGAGAAACGGACAAATCTGGAGCTTTAAACAACGCAAAAACCCTAGTCGCCGCCATCAGGAGACGGTCTACCGCCTAAGCTCAACCATTCGACCAATACGGTCGACCGGTTAATCCATGTAAGTCGACCACTCCGCCTTATTTTGAGCAATAATGATTCGTTTCCGTTGCGTTTTGATTTTAATTAATTTCTTACCCTATTTATTCTTAATGTTAAACGTTAATTAAAATGTTTACTTAGCCCCCAAGCTAATTTTGAAATTTAAACCATAAATTTAAATTCCCATTTGAATTTGAATTCAAACAAATATAATTTAAATATGAAAACTTCAAATGCTCATATCTTCTTTGTTTGAGCTCCGTTTTCAGCATATTATATATGGAAACGGATTAGAATTTCCCCATGATCGCAATGGAATAACTTCCATGGTCAAATTCCAACTTTTATAAATTTTCTATATTCTACCTTATTATATTTAATTAATTTTTATTTCATTTATTTATGGTTTATTTTACGGGGTGTTACATTCTCCCCCCTTAAAAAGGATTTCGTCTCGAAATCTTTCAAGGGGCAAACAGCGTAGCACAATAACATTCATGTTATACAATCAAGTTGCCTACACAACCATCCACTCAACCAATAGTGCAATATGATTATGTATTGCAGACATGCTAAAATGAGCTCAATCCTAGCGTGAAGGGGTAATCGTGTTACGCAAGTATGTATGCAAACACCCTAAACATGCATAAAATTTCTACATAAGTGCAAAGTGATTGTGAAAAAGTGTAACAACCATCTCCTACCATCCAATCTAACAACCATGATGCAATCAAAATCCTAAAATTTGGAGAGAGAAATTACCAGTGAAAAGCTCTGGGTGAGTGTTCTTTATCTTCTACTTGGTCTAACATGTGGTTTCAACCCGATTGTCCCCCATTGTACTCAGAATAGTTTAATTATTTTGTTGCGGAGTCTCCTAGTTCCATGATCCACAATAAGTGGGGTGGCACGGGGCATTGTCGGCTCCGTCTCAAGATCCCCTAACTGATCAGGCTCTACACTAATAGCGGTGTCATGAAGGCATTTCCTAAAATGAGAAACGTGGAAAACATTGTGGACTCCTACCAACTTGTTTGGAAGCTCCACACGGTATGCCAATTTTCCTATCCTTTCCAAAATTCTAAATGGCCTGACAAACCTAGGCACCAATTTTCCAGGCTTGCCAAATCTAATAACCTTCCTAAGAGGGGAGATTTTAACAAACACCATATCTCCAACCTCAAACTCAAGCTCTTTCCTTCTTTTATACGCATAAGATTTCTGACGGCCTTGTGCTACCTTCATTCTTTGCCTGATCAACTCTACTTTTTCCATGGTATCACGGATCAAATCGGGTCCAAGTAATATTTTGTCGGTGTTTTTCCACCAACAATTAGGCGATTTTCATGGCCGCCCATAAAGTGCTTCAAAAGGGGCCATACCAATCGTTGCTTGATAGCTATTATTGTATGCCAACTCAACCAAAAGTAGATGTTGCTCCCAATGTTCCTCGAAGTCCAAGACAGAAGCTCTCAACAAGTCCTTCAAAATCTATTCACCCTCCCTGTTTGTCTGTTAGTCTGTGGGTGATATGCAGTGATAAGATTCAAAGAAGTTACCAAAGCTGTCTGGAAGCTCCTCCAAAACTCACTAGTGAACAAGAGTCCCTATCACTGATTATCTCATAGGAATTCCATGCAAACGAACTACCTCCTGTGTATAAATCTCTGCAAGAGAAGAGGTAGTCCTAATTGGAACAAAATGAGCACTCTTAGTGAGTCTATCCATAACAACCCAAATAGCCTCATTGCCCTTCTGACTTCTAGGCAATCCTTCCACAAAATCCATTGAAATATGTTCCCATTTCCAAGTCGGAATTTCCAAAGGTAATAATAATCCACCGGGCTTCCCTTCCTCGGCTTTTATTCTCTGACATGTCAAACACTTAGCAACAAAATTAACTATGCTCTTCTTCATTCCATTCCAAAAGAAGATCATCTTCATGTCTTTATACATTGTATCTCCTCCGAGATGGATGGTCATCCTAGAGTGGTGACATTCTATAAGAAATTCTCACAACAAATCATTAATTATTGGAACAAAAAGGCATCCATCTCTTCTCAAGCATCCCTTCTCATTAATCGAATACCTCATAGCATGGGGGAAATGATCTCCTTTCCTCAATTTCTCCAAAATCTCTACACACTTCTCATCTTTCACTTTCTCATGCCCTATACAATCCATCAAGGCTGGTCTAATCTCCATAACTGCTAGAAAACCTTATATGGATTCTGTTGACGGTTGGAAGTTAAAATTCGAGAAAAACTCCAACTGTCTCCATTCATATATAGCAAATAGGATAACATGCCTCCGACTAAGGGCATCGGCGACTACATTCCCTTTTCCAGGGGTACACTAAATATTAAAGTTAAACGATGCTAGATACTCCATCCATCTCTGTTGTCTAAGATTCAAATCTTTTTGGAAAAATAGGTATTTGAGTGATTTATGATCAGTGAATAACTCAAACCTTTCTCCCAAGAGATAATGTCTCCATATCTTTAAGGCAAAGACAATAACTACCAATTCCAAGTCATGCACTGGATACCTCTTCTCATGATCTTTTAGCTGCCTACTAGCATAAGAAACTAATTTCCCTTCTTGCATTAAAATTGATCCTAATCTTATGCCATAAGCATCTGTGAAAACCGCGAATGGTTTGGTTCCATCGGGAATGGTGAGCATAGGTGCACTAGTCAATGACTCCTTAAGCTTATCAAACACCTTAGTGCATCTTTCATCCCCAGCAAAAACTAGGTTCTTCTTAGTCAATTGGGTTAAAGGGGCTGCCATTCTTGCAAAGTTCTTGATAAACTTTCTATAGTAACCTGTCAAGCCCAGCTCTGATGCACTCTTAGGGGTCTTCCATCATTGAACGGCTTCCACTTTGGTGGGGTCTACAGCCAATCCTTGCTTCGAAACAATATGCCCAAGAAATCTAACTTCATTCTTCCAAAAGTGACATTTAGAAAATTTGGCCTTGAGTTGGTTCCTCCTCAAAGTCTTTGATAGACTAATACCTCCCTAAGGTAGTCATTACGCTCCTTTTTGCCTTGGGAGAAAATCAAGATATAATCAATAAACATCACGAATTTATTGAGTTGTCCCCTAAATGCTCTACTCATCAAATTTACAAAGTATGATGGGGCATTCGTCAATCTAAAAGGAATTACTTCCCACTCATAGAGTCCATTTAGAGTGTGAATGCAGTCTTTGACTTTCTCTCCTCTGCTATCATTAACTGATGGAATCTCGTTGCTAGGTCTAATTGAAAAAAGACCCTAGCTCCTACAAGTTGGTCGAACAAGTCGTCAATCCTAGGTAAAGGATATTTATTCTTCCTTGTCAACTTGTTCAGTTCCCTATAATCGACACAAAGTCTCAAAGAACTGTCTTCCTTAGTAGCAAAAACAACAGGGGGCTCCCCATTCAGAAGTACTCCTACGAATGAATCCTTTCTTTAATAGCTTTGAGATTTTGCTTATCCAATTCCCTTCTTTCTTTGGAGGTCATATGCCTCAAAGATAGGGCGACGGGCCTTGCGTCCTTCTCCAAATCGATTCGGAACTTGATCTCCCTATGGGGTGGGAGACCCGAGACCTTCTCGAAGACATCAAGAAATTCCCAAACTATAGGTACAGATGATGGTTCTCCAATAACAGATTGACTTAGTGAGTATAAATAGCTTAACTCAACTAAATTTTTGGGTGTACAAAGAACTTCTAGGTCACGACCTCCACAACTCCTTAGTCATACAACCCTCTTATTACAATCAAGAATGGATCTATAATATGACAACCAGTCCATACCCCTCAAAATTTAGAATGTACGCATTGCATATGAAATCAACGTTGCATATGTCTACCACTGGGGCTTTGCGAATAAAAGAAAGATGGACCGAAGCCACAATGGGATTGGAAACCTCTATTAGGCTATTGACCATCTGGGTTTGAAGGTTTAATAAATTTACTACATTCCTAGCTATGAAGGAATGTGATAACCCTGAATCAAATAGGGTACGAATAGTAACCCCAAAATAAGAGTTATACCTTATAGAGCTATTATCCCCTGGTATCTTGGTGGTTTACTCACAATAAAGATAGCTTCAATAGCAAAGTCCTGTCCACTTGATCCTTCCTTATCCATCTTGGATCACTAATTCTTGTAATGCCCTTCCTTATGGAAATTAAAGCACTTCCCTTTAAAGGCTTTCTTCATCAGACTCACCGTACAATCTTTGATTTCATGATCCTTCTTATGACATCTCTGACACACCTTTACATCCTTCTTAAACTTCTCATGCGACATCTTATTGGCCCAAAAGCTTCCCTTCTTGGACCCGCCTTGCTTTTGGGTCAGTACAATCTTCTTTTCTACTTCCTTGTCTTCTGTATTGGCTACGTGCAGCATTGCCATTTCCACCAACATCTCATATGTGCCCCATAGGCACTTGGGTCAACAACATTTTTCTTAACGGGGAATTAGGCCCTTCACGAACTTCATGGTTTTCATAGGTGTGTCTATTAGGCTCATCCCAAATTTAGCCAATTCAGTAAACTTAGCTCTGTACTCCTTGAAAGTAAAATGCCTTGTCTCGGCTGAATGGACCTTTCCATTTGTAAGCTAACCTCTGCTCTGAACATGAATCTCATCTCAAATATGTCCTTGAATTCATCCCAAGAGAATATCCTTCGAGGGTGCTCATCAATCACAAAGTTCCACCAATCCAAAGCTTCCTCCTTTAGGTGACAAGCTGCTCCAACCAAGCTCTCTGAATATCATCTCGCGGTTACTAACCCAAGCTTTAGCTTTCAAATATCCTTCAGTTCTAGAGTATGTCTTCCTTTCCATATTGAGAAAATCCTTACACAACTTAGGAAAGTCGACAGGATGGGGTGTTGTGCATCAGCGAGCGGGGAAGCAGGTGCCACCATTGCAGCTGGAGAAATAGGAATCTGCTCAACAGTCTTAAGATATTATCTAACCCATTTGGGCATTCCATGAATGGATGATCTTCCGCGGGTACGGTTCCCTTGTCCGAAAGAAGATTGATTATTAGTCATATCAACTATCTGTAGGTTGAATCTTTAGTGGTGATTTCCTAAGATAGTATTTATATGTTGAAAAAAAGAGTTGCCTAGTGTATATGCGTATGTTCAAAAAAAAATAGGGTGTAGATATATATATGCATATATATATAGTGAGAATTTTGAAAAACATTTTCAATATAACAAGTACGTCTCTCATATGTATAGTTTTTCCCCGTTGATCGGGTAACCTAAGCTCTGATATCAAATGTAACAACCCACCACGTAACAGACCTAAATTTCGACCCAGAAAAGACCCATCGAAACTTAGATCCATTCTAAGGTAAGTTGTTGGTAGAAATAAGAAAATAACAGTATAGAGCCATAACTAATCTTTCAGAACTCACATCGGATGGAACAAAATATAACAACAAAGTGTGCCCGCTTATTTCAAAATAATAAATATGTCAAAATCATAAATATGTCAAAATCATAAATATGTCAAAATATAAAGTACCATCAAATCGTATCATAAGTCCATTACAACAATAGTCTAGATACATGGGTACATATAAAAGCAGTGAAAATGATAAATACTACCACAAGCAAACCACCTCCGCCTCTAAGCGTCATCTTCACCATCAACGTCCTTTTCCTATGTTGTAATGAAGAGGGAGTCATGACAATAAGTGTCTGGTGAATAAAAACCTCGAGTCTTACCTTTTCAGTATTTGGGCAGTATGTTTCAAAATAAGAATATATCTGCGAACATAAAGCCATTAAAATCATTTAATATTTCTTTTTGAGGAAAGAAGCAGGTCTATAAAATCCCATAACCCAAATCACACATTATAATTAACTAGCAATACAAGAGATAGTATCCAAGCCACTTAATATCATTTATTGGAGAATAGGCTGACTCCGGTCATTTAATACCTTAATAAAAGCAGATCCCATCATTTAGTACCTATTCTCAAGGCGTGCTCCTTAATGGTACTATCTAGCTGGCATCATATGGAATCTCAAGTCACTTAATACTTCTTTATTGAGAAAGGCGGACCTTCAATCAGTCACTTAATACCTTATCATGAAGCGGACCCCTGTAGAGGTACCACCTAACATGTCCCATAGGCCATTTAATACTTCATTTGGGGAAAAGAGATGGGCCCTCAAACCACCACTTAATACCTCAAGGCTCTGAAGTAGGCCCCTCGTACTATGGCTCATACTCATAATGTCGTCTCACATTAGTCCAACTATTCATAAGAACCGGTAGCCAGATTAGCTGGGCATATTTCACCTATAGAATTTGGGACTAACCTCGCATCATTATAAATATTTAACAAATATCTCACATCAATAGGAAGTGTATACAACTACTGGCAGCTGCAAAGTGAAGGACAGACTTCCGTCATGTAACTCTATTGACCTCGCATTCTTATGACTTAGCCATAAATTAAATATACTATATATATATATATAATAATACTTATCTCACTGTTTCATAACTAAGGCCTTATAAGGAATCTTCCTTATTGCGCCTTAGAATAATAATTAGGCTATATAAGAGTTTCCTCTTATTTTCGCCTAACAATCAATTACATTCCTAATGAGGAAAGAAATTGAAAATAAATACCTAATTAACTACGCCATATACGCAATAATTATACGTTAATTACACTAATAGAGATAAATAAATATTCTTTCTTAATAAATTCTAAACGCACGGATTTTACGCCCTAAACTAGTGTTAAATGTCAATTCCCTGACCAAATACTATTACAAGTCATTTTTCTTCAAATTCCCAAGATTTCAACATACCAAATAATGGATTCTAATATCCAAAATAGAAAATAAATATTCATAACCAAAACTGCAAAAACAGACTTGTAAATAAAATAGAAACTCAATTTATTACACCAATTCAATGGAGTATCCTAAATAATAGGAATTGCAATCTAAATTGCATATTCTATTCAACTCCTTTTTTTACAAAGAAATAAATAAGAAGGATATTTGTGTGGAATAAGTGGTATAAACTACAAATAAAATTTGTAATCTAAACCTCTTATTTCATTGAAGAATCACAAATTGAACCAAAGAAGAAGGAGAAGTGGAATAGACTATGAAATTATCAAAAATTGCATAAACAAAACAAGTTTCATCAAATTAATGTAAATAATTAAGAATCTCAACATAGAATTGACATTTTAAAATAAAAAGGAATTTTGGAGGATTTTATCTATCGTATTATCGCAATCCCACAATCCTTAAGACATATTTAAATCCATAGAGATACACCAAACAATTACTGAAAAGAAATACTAAGGTTTCTACTCACAGAACAGCCTTAGTTTTGCTTTTCTTCGATTTGCATGCCTTTCAGTCTCCTCCAAAATCTCTCTCTTTTGATATATACACGATAGGGAAGATGTATATATTTTTGTTAGATTCAGAACAATTGCAGAAAGAACAAAAGAAGAATAGATTGGAGGAAGAAGAATAAATAATTAGAAAAGGAATTAAATTCTTACCTGAATTATTTTCAGAGTTTTTGAATTTAATTTGGAGAGATAACATTGGAAGAGTTTCGTTGTATTTATAGGGGTTGAAACGCACCAGAACCATAGGATCAAATTGGAAGAGAAACGGACAAATCTGGAGTGTTAAACAACGCAAAACCCTAGCCGCCACCATCAAGACACGATCGACCGCCTAAGCTCGATTGGTCGACCACTATGGTTGACCTGTTGATCTATGTAGGTCGATCGCTCCATCTTATTTTGGACAATAATGATTCGTTTTCGTTGCGTTTTTATTGCAATTAATTTTTTACCCTATTTATTCTTAACATTAAACATTAATTAAAATGTTTACTAAGCCCCCAAGCTAATTTTGAAATTTAAACCCTAAATTTAAATTCTCGTTTGAATTTGAATTTGAATTCAAACTAAATTAATGTAAATCTAAAAACTTCAAACGCTCGTATCTTCTTCGTTTGAGCTCCGTTTTTAGCATGTTACATATGAAAACATATCAGAATTTCGCCACGAACGTAATGGAATAACTTCCATGGTCAAATTCCAAAATTTATAAAATTTTCATGTTCTACCTTATTATATTTAATTAAATTTTATTTTGTTTATTTATGGTTCATTTTACGGGGTGTTACATCTACATTAATTTAGCAAGTTAATTTACTTTTTTTAACTTTACAAAACCATTCTGTTTAAGTAAAGTGTTCAAATCCAAATTTTCCCTTATTACTTTATAAATGACTTAACTTACTTTTCCAACTCATATATTTACTAAAAGCCTTCTAAAATGATATACATATTTATTTGTATACTAATTTATTTATAATCTAATACAATTAATAAAATTCTAAAAAATAATATAAAAGATATTACATTACACAAGCTTTTTAATACTTAAATAAATAATTAACTAATTTTCTAAAAACTATATATAATTTATATATCCTTAAAAATACTTCTAATATAGTTAAAAACATTTATTTAAAATATTACCTAAATATTATTAATTTGTAATTAATTTAAAACTTTAAAAAAAGATGTTTTCCTTTATATAATAATGACCCACTTATTTTAAAAATTCATAATTAATTCTTAAAAATACGTAAAAATCTAAAACCACTTTTAAAACACTCTAATATTTGTTAGAAAAGATCAACAAAATGATTGAAGTAAAATAGTTAAGTTTAAAGTCATTTATAAACGTCTTAAATTCTCAAATAGAAAGAACAGCATTTCCAAAATGCAGAAAAAAGTGGTCTAGAATTACTACAGCATTTCTAAAAGTGCTGCAGGTTAGTGCTATGATAGATTCTGTCAATTCCAGTTTTATACGCTTGAAAGTTTCATCGATTTTAGATTTCTTAACAAACATTTTAGCATCCAATCTTTTTACAGTAACTAGTATACACATAATACATCACAGCCATTGCAAGAAATCCCTAAGGATCTCTCTAAAAAAATCCATACAAAATCAACTAAGTAATTTCCAAGGTTTGCTTATAGTGACTATCACTATAAAACCGCTTCTATTTCAAGTCTGTCACATGCTAATCAATATATGCTTTGTTTCAAGACTTTGTTACAAGTCATACCAAGTCATACAAGTCGATAATCATTTTCTACGTGTGTCATTTACTTTCCAAACTAAGAATCTCAATAAATCAAGCAATATAAATTCAATCGCATAATTTATAATTTAAGCAAGTATATAATTACTTTGTATTCATTTAAATGGTGAGTTATCTAACCCATAACCAAGCACACCACCAGCAAAAGCTTTTAACCTCCTACCACTACCTTGCAAGCCACGAAAACCTCCAACCACTACCTTGTTGCTCACGTCCAAAGCTTGAATGCCTTCCAAATGGCCCACGTCCAAGCTTTGAAGGAGGTAGTATGCTCCAAATCTTCTAGATCCAAGTTGCTAGTGGTTTTTGTTATGTTGTTGTAAGAGTTATACTTGAGTTTAGAGAGAGTTTGAGTTGTTGTTTGATTTACTTTTTAACTTTGGAATTTATGATGAGGTAAGAGTGAAGAAGTACTTAGGTTTGTGTTGCTCAAACGTATAAATGATTTCAAGAACCTAAGGTGTTCTTTTATAGCATGCAAGAGGTAAGCATAACCTTCCACTCACCCCTCTCCCATATGCCTCCCTTGCCACCTCATTACTCTAGTTCCAAGTTTCATTTTCCCTTTGCCATGTGATGATTTATTTGCCACCTTTCTCATTTTATTCATGCATGAAAGCGCGTGTGTGTGTTGCATAAGAGAAATTTGTGAAAGATTATTTATATATGTATGCATAAGGATCTGTTTTCCGGTCCATTCAATGCATACGACGTCCGCTTTTGTTCGTCCATTTGCTAAAACAAAATTACGTATTTGCTCAATTCGATGCACTGATCATAATTCCACATAGTTTATTTAGATTTTAAATCTTCAGTTTTCTAACTGATTTAAATTACGGTCATTTCATCGGAACAACTTATATTGAGTAAAAAGTTGTTTGTCGATAATTGATTTTCAGTTACATTATTGATGTTTCTTCGAACTGTTTATTTTTGTAAACATTTTTCAAAAACAAGCTTATTATCATGCATTATTAATTAAAGGGGGTAAATTAAGGTTATAAAATCCATTTTAACACATTTAATCCAAATTTAAATATTCATATATTTAAATACACAGTGCTCAGAATTTTGGGTAGTTACATTCTTCTCCCCTAAGAATATTTCATCCTCTAAGTTCTGACACGATCAACTAACGAAAGAAATAAGCACATACTATACTTAATAGTATATAAAATTACTTAGTTCCAACTTTTATATCAATCTGAAAGTTTCTGACTATCCAAAATTGTCGAAAATTCCGTTTTATTTCAACAAATGAAAACTATCAAAATACATATCATATCATGATGCACAACCAAACTATCCTATTGCATAGGATACATGTTTCCATGAAATATTAACAAAAAAAATTAGAACTAACACCGGGCTTTATTTCAAATCAATTTGAAATGATGATATATGCTTATAACTTTAGTATATCAAATCATGCTTCCGAAATTCAAATCAAGATCTTATTTTGTCAAAACAACTTGTAGCAAACTACTTAGTAGCATCCTTCACTTAGAAACTCAAAAATGAACGTCGATAATGCTGCAGTCATCATCATAATTTTTTTCCAACAACAGAAGTGAGTTATGTACTTTCTATCTCCTTCAAAATCCTTTTAAAATATTTCTATTCGTAAATACCTTCAAATAATACTATTATTATTTTCTCTAAAAACTTAGAAAAACAATTATCAAAACATCAGGATTTAAGTTCTTAAATTCTCAGTTTAAATCCTTTTTATTTATAAACTATTTCTTTTTATATAAAGTTGCTTTCTTATATAAAATCATTTCACAAATATTTATTCCAAAATATCTTACCTTTCTTTTAGGTTATAATAAACATCTTTTATTAAAGTTAACTTTTTAATCCAACATTATCACCGAGCGTCTTATAGTTAAACTGTGAAACTTAATTCACAAGGTTTTCGTTTCAATGCTCCAACAAATTCTGTCTATCCATCCCATGCAGTGAAAAGGTAAACTACTTATAAATCAACAAACAATTGTAAATGCTCATAAATTGGTCGAGCATAGCTAAGCTAATAAATGAGGGATAAATGAAAATCATTAAACCCTACATAAATTAGACTACACTATCAACTTATACTTATATATTACTAATATATAACAAATATGTGGTCCCATATATATAATACTCTCAACTCATGATAAGGCATTCCACCATATCACTTAATGAGTTATACCCGACTAAAAGCAAGGTTCTCGCTTAACCTTCAGCTCGGATATCATGCTGTAACGATCCGTCTTTCCAACCCCCGAATGTCGACACCAATACATTCACGGTATTCACATACCGAGCACACAAGTGTCAAAAAGGTAGAACGTTAGGGTAAAGAAAATGAACAAGAAAGTGGAGAAAAAAAAATATCAAAATCTCATAGCAGAATGATAATATATAATAACAAAAGATAGTACACAGTGTTACTTTAATATACATAGCATTAGGCCTGTCAATGAATACCCGAAATATCCGAAATCCGTCCGCATCCGTATCCAGAAACATGAAAAATATCCGATATCCGAAAAGCGGATGCGGATATCCAATATCCGAAACATATTTCGGATACGGATACGAATATGGCTGTATCCGTATCCGATAAATATCCGTCTGGTTTGAAATTAAATTGTGTGATGCATGTTTTCTTTTATGATTTGCTGTGATTGAATTAGCCTATGGGTTTTGCGTATGGATTATATTTATATATGCAATATTATTGTACGGATTTTGTGTGATTGGATTACCTATTGTTAATTTAATGTAATTCATGTATTACAAGGTTTTTTCTTTTTTTTTCACTCAAAAAAATGAAATATGCATTATATTAATTAATTTTCGGATATTTTCGGATACATTTTGAGGTGCGGATACGGATATTTTCGGATATCCAAAAATATCTGTATTCGCTAAGGCGGATACGGATATTTTCGGATATCCGAAAATATCAGCGGATACGGATACGGATAATATTCAACGGGTATTCGCGGATATCGGATACGGGTTTTCATTTTCGGATACGGATACAACACTATCTGTATCTGATTGCATCCATTTACAGGCCTACATAGCATTTTAGAGTTACCAGTCAGAGTACTATCATCAGCCTAAACAGTTATAATAGCTTATCCTTACAATTGCTTATATATATACATAAGTAATACAGCGGAAAATAAATACTATGGTAGGTAAATCATCCAGCTTCTCTCCAACAGCCCAATAAACATCAACGAAAACCTGTTTTCCTCAAACTACCCGAAAGAGCACTTGAAGAATTAAGGGAAAACTAAAACCACTGGTCAAACAAAAATCTGGTGTGAGAAACTCAAGAAATGTGTGGCATATAACAGCACCTTTTGAGACCAATCGAGTCACCGGAATGGTTTTCCTCTCAAAAGTGTCAACCACCTAATAGTTACATATTCGATATGATAGATAATATCTAGGGTGTGGAATATAAATAAGAAAATAGATGTGTTGCATGTGCGTGTACACCACGGCAATAATAGGTTTAAAATCAAAATCGTTAAGATGCGTTCGCTAATTGTATAGGATTTTCCATTAAAGGTGCCCTTGGTACTTCGAGGTGGACCTCCACGACAAGGGTCAGATAACTTTCGAGCGTTGTATATCTCTAGATAGTACTTATATTTGCTGTATATTTCAATAGTTTTTAAAGCGTGGATTGGTTTGAAATGGGTTGGAAATTTGTATCACGAAAATGAAAGTTTGTATGTCATATGTTTTGTATATGAATATTATGTTCATATTTGCAGGTCATTTTGCCTGTATTGATATACATTAGTGCAGAGACCACACTGCAGGTTGCATAATGTCTAAATTGGAGCATGTGGAGAGCTCGGGGTGGTATACAGTGGTTGTGCTAATGATGTTGTTAGTACAGGTGATAGTGACAAGTATTGTTTGAAAACAATAAACGAGATCATGATCGGGCAATCTTATACATGTGTGCATGTTTGTTTCATTGTGCATATAAATCTTATTTTTAATTAGGGGTTAATGTGTTATGTGCAATAGAACTAAAGTAAAGAAGGACATTAAGAATCGTACCAGTGTGCCGCTCGTCGTCTGTTAATGAAGAGGTCAGTGAAGCATCGGCTGGAGATATATCTGCAAAATCTCCACAAGATTTTGACTAGCGAAAAGATGATGCACCATTCCAAGGATGTCGCAACAGAATTGCTCCAGTGTCTGAATATTGCCTGACTTAGGTGAGCAAATTCTTGTCGTTTGAAGTTTGAAGAGCATGGTGCAGTTGGAATTTATGTTATAGTAAGATGCCTACAGTCTGAAGAACCAATGTCTGATATGTTGTTGTTAAGCATTACCAAGCAATGCCAGATATTCAGATCCAAGGGTGACAACGGAAGCGATTCGTCACGTAGAAATCCAATGGTTGGCGATGCATCGAGTCGAGGATCGAATGACTCAAGGCATAAGCGGTTTGGTACCCCTTCTCATCAGTAGAGAGTGGAGGCATTAGAAGGCTTGCTTGAGTTCAGTGCAAAACTGCTACAAAGGGAAAGATTTGAAGAGCTTGGCATTTTGTTAAAGCCTTTGGTCTTGAAAAAGTTTCGCCTAGAGAAACTGCAATCTAGTTGACTAAGAGCTTTAAACAGTCAACAACTTGAATGTATTTTGGGTTATAAAGTGCTGTAGTTTGTTCTAGACTGACTTTCACGTAGATGCTTTTGGTGGTAGATTTTGTTGTCATGGAATATCTCAGTGTAAGTTGCGGCGCAGTGGAAAGGAGGCTTGGGTTCTGGTAAAAAGACCCAAATTTGATTCCTACCATGCACTTCCCTATCCTATATAAATTTACTCGGTGGTATGGGGGCTTGGATCGACGGACCGACTCGATGGGTTCTCTTGGGTTTAAAAAAAAAAAAAAGTTACAGCTTAAGAAGTTCAATTAATATGTTGACATATGCAGTATCAGGAATCCTTTTAAGCGGGATATTTTAACTCAAGGGTACCGAGGTTAGTTGTTATGCTACAAATTATTAGATCTGTTGTTGTTGTTTGTTTTTTTTTTTTGCTTTTATCTTTACGCATTTGTACATGTTCAGTTCTTTGACCTTGATGCAACTTGGAATATCATCTTTGTATACTTATGCAACTTTATGTCTTTTTTACTCTTGTGTGTTGCACTTGAGCTAGTCTCGTATAAGTAGTGCTGAAATAGAGCTATTGAGCAAGAATCATGCATGGTTGAACTTGTTAAGCCAGAAGCAAGGTCTAAGGCAGGTCTGAAGCAGGCATATAAGCAAAGAAATACAAGTAACAAGGAAGTTAGGCACTGAAACCAAGCTGTGCACTAAAACTGAAGGGCAAATCTAGTATGCTGATGCATTACGCAAAGCTAGTCAAAGAAAGGCGGTGAAGTTGCATTTCAGGTGCAGATTGAGGTGCAAATGAAAATTCAATATGGCAGTAGGCATTATCAAGCGGCATAATGTGCAAGCTAGTATGCATCGAATACACTAGAACAGTAGGCAGTAGAACCAAACTGAAGGCAAGTAACCGGACTGTATGCGTGAAAGCAGCAGGATGGAGTTATAGGTATAGAAACTGTATGCAGAAGTTCTAGAACAATGAGTATGCAGTCTGAAACTACATGCATCATGGAGTAGTACACAAGATGTCAGTACGTAGAAAATGTTAGAACTTCATTTGAATCGTACTACTGAAACCAAAATTAACAGCGAACAGCTAAATATACTACTGAACATCATATTTTATACAACACTGAACATCAACTGAATCATACTACCAGTTGAATCATACCGGTAACAGTAAACATTTAAATACAACATTGAATATCATATTTTATACCAAATTAGTATTATCAATGTCAACATTGTATTCAACAATATAAAATTCATGATCATGCAACAAATTTTTTAGTTTCCTGCAGTAGTCAGAGATAATGACAAAACATGGTAACAAATTTGACAAACATTATAACATATAAGTGCACTACAGAATTAGATATATAATTTTAACATTTCACTAGAGTCGTCAAAATATTAATAGTGTACAATAAAACATTATCGTAACAAAACATATATCATTCGTCGTTCACATATTTCAGTACCGATATTTAGCAGTAATTCATCAAAGACACATAATAACACAAACTACAACGTATCAAACAAACTGTATCAAAACATCAAACTAACATAAACTTTTTTCCAAATATTATTCAAATAAACTTTGTTGTACTTCTTTTCCAACCATATTTTGAATCTGATAGGATAAGGTGCAAAAAGTATTCCTTGCATTCTCTTATTTCTTCTGAAGTTGTCAAGTTGTACTTAAACGAACAAGCTTTTATAATTAGTATAACATCCAACGCACTTACTTCCCTACAATAAATTCAAAATTGAAATAATTTCAGGTTGAAATACTTGTGAAATATAACTTCAAAAATGAAAATAAATATGAATGTATGATATTTTGCTTACGTATCAGGAAAATGTCTTATTGATCTTCTGTGTTCCATCAACACCATCTTTTTTTCTTTTTGTATTTGCTCCTTTTTCCTTCAGTACTTCATTTATTGAAATCATTGCATTGTCTTTCTGCATAAAATAAAATTGTTTTTAGAATTAGTATCGAAAAATATATGTACAACGTAACCATAACCAAAAGCTCTTTCTAAAACAACCAAATGAAGTAATGGTAGAGTTAAATGAATGGACTGTGTAGGAATACTAGTTGAGTATCTAAAATATGGATCAGGTATTCAAGATCCTACATTCATACAAGGCCACAATGTTTAGCTTGTTGGAAACAAAATCTTCTCTCAGGAAAATCAAAAAGTTTATGATACTATTTCCTAGAATCTAGTTTGCTTAGTGCTGAAAATGATTATGCACCTTTACTCGTTTTCTTCTACCAACTACATTAAATGCATAAAGTAATACCTTTTAGATAAGTCAATACATGACATTTAGAAGGCAGATATATGCAATGTATGTTAAATTCTGGCGACACTACATGGAGAATTGTAGAGGTCGGAAGTAGCTTCGCAACGGAGAAAACGGTTCGCAAATCGGAGTTCGGAGGTGGAAGTTATAAGGGAAAAGATGGAGTAGGCTGTTTTGGCAGGGTCAGACGTCTGAGGAAAATGGTCAGACGTCTGGCCCTTCTGGAAATCTGCATCATTGTTTCAGAGAATGAGCTCAGACGTCTGACCAAAAGGATCAGACGTCTGAGTCTGTGCAGTGTTGGTTCCAGAGACTTTTATCAGACGTCTAACCAAATGGTCAGACGTTTGAGCTGAAGCATACTCTTTTCCAGAGACTAGGGTCAGACGTCTGACCATGTTGGTCAGACGTCTGAGGCGTCTTTCTGCCTGTTTTTTCGTACGGACTTGGCGTGAAGATTTGTGATATCTGCAGGGGCAATTTTGAAACATTGCCTATGATTTCTATTCTCCTATATAAGCTAGCTTCAGGTTTCAGATCCATGAGAAGTGAGCAAGCGACTACAAGAGATTAGCCTCCACAAATTAGGGTTTATCAAAACCTAATCTTCTTCGATTCTCTTCTCCACAAATCAATTTCAAATTAGAATTTTGATCATTGTATTCAATCTCATGTACTCTTCTCATCAATATTAATAAAAGCTCTCTCTCTTAAAGTGGGTGTACACTAACACAACGTTAGTGGAACCACTATAAATCGCTGTGTGAATTATTTTTCGTTATTGCTTTGATTTTTGAATTGCTTGTTTGGGATTATGATTGCTTTAGGATTGGTTGAGATTGAATTGAGTTATTGATTGGTTGTTTTTACTCTTCTTACCACGATCCCGTCTTCCGCTGTGCTTGTGGGGTTTTGATTTGAGTGGTCTCGAGTTGGAATCCCACACCAACATTTGGTATTGGAGCATTGGTGTTTGCTAGGTGGTTGTAGAAATTCCAGAATCAGATAATACCTCAAGTGGTTCCTCAATGGGTAATCCAAGTGGTGTAGCTCCTTATGTACGTGGTTCGTACGCAGCTTCAGGATCACAATTGGTAATAGACAAGTGGAATGGCGATAATGATTTTGAAAAATGGCAATGGAAGATGAAAGTGATTCTAAGGAGGAATCGGGTGCATCGGGTGCATCGGGTAGTGTTTGACACACATTTATTGCCGGCGGACATCTCGGATGTTGAGAGAGAGGAGATGGAAGAGTGGGCATTCACTACACTTCAACTTGCTATGGGAGAGAATGTTATCTCTGAATGTATAGGAGTTGATAGTTCTCGTGGCTTAGATGCGACTAGATTGTGGCATTTGAGGTTAGGTCGTGTCTCGGAGAGGAGTTTGGACATTCTTCGGAAGAGGGAGATGATCGATGGAGAAAGTTTCAACAAATTAGATTTTTGCGAAGAATGCGTCATGGGGAAGCAAACGAAAGTTTCATTCGGTGAGGGAAAGCATGATTCGAGAAGGGTTCTTGAGTATGTTCGCACGGATGTTTGGGAACCGGCACCTATAGCTTCTTTAGGTGGAGCTCGCTATTATATTTCCTTTATAGATGACTTTTCTCGGAAAGTTTGGGTGTATGTAATGAAGGCCAAGTCGGAGGCATTTGCAAAGTTCAAAGCATGGAAGGCTCTTGTTGAAAATGAGAGTGGAAAGTCTTTGAAGGTTCTAAGGTCTGACAATGGCGGAGAGTATGTTTTTGGAGAATTTTTGGAATTTTGCAAGCATCATGGTATTCGGAGGCATTTTACTACACCTGGAGATCCGCAGTCGAATGGTGTTGCGGAAAGGATGAATTGTACTTTACTTGAGAAAGCTCGATGCTTGAGATTGACATCGGGTTTGGCGAAGGGATTTTGAGCTGAAGCTTTGTCAACCGCGGTGCATATTATTAATCAAATTCCGTGCTCAGCTATTGGTAACAAAATTCCAGAGGAAGTGTGGAAGGGAAAGAGCGTTGACTTGAGTTATCTTCGTGTCTTTGGAAGTCCGGTTTATGTGCATGATCCGGGAAATGATAAGCTTGAACCTAGAGTTTTCAAGGGGATTTTGCTTGGCTATACGGATGGAGTAAAAGGCTATCGGATTTGGAATCCAAAAACGAAGAAGGTAGTGAATTCTCATCATGTTACTTTTGATGAGTCGGCGATGTTCAAGGAGAATGGAAGCTCATCGGATGTTCCAGATTTGGTTCATGGTGAATCAAAGGAGAAGGAAATTATTTCCACATTTTGTCCAAGGAGTAGAGAGAGTAGAGTAGTTGGAGATGCTTGCGAGGAGGTAGCGGTTGATGTTACATCACATAGTCCACAGGGTGCCTCCAGTAGTGTAGGTGATGTGCATGATTCTAGAGAAGATTCGGTTCAAGGTAGAGCCGAATGGAGTTTAGGTGATGGTATTGCTACTCGGGTTGGTCATCGTACTATAAGACCACCCGAAAGATATGGTGATTGGAACTATTTTAGTTTTTATGATAATTTGGACTGTGCTCTTCATGTAGTCCAAGATGAGCCGATGGACCTTGATGACGTCATGAAGTCGAGTGATAGCTCGAAATGGATTTGTGCCATAGAGGAAGAGATGCAATCATTGTTGAAGAATCAAACTTGGGATTTGGTTCCACTTTCTAAAGAAAACCGTGCTATTGGGTGCAAATGGATATACAAGGTGAAGGACGATGGAAGATACAAAGCTAGGCTAGTGGCTAAGGGGTTTGCACAAAGGAAGGGAAAGGAGTATGATGAGATATTCGCACCGGTTGTGCGCCATACTTCTATCCGGATATTACTTGCTATAGTTGCTATTCACGACTTGGAGTTGGAGTAACTTGATGTGAAAACCGCTTTCTTGCATGGTGACTTGGATGAAGACATCTACATGGAGCAACCGGAAGGTTTTGTTATGGATGATAAGTCAAATTTGGTTTGCAAGTTGAAGAAATCACTATATGGATTAAATCAATCACCTAGATAATGGTACAAGAGGTTTGATCATTTTATGCTTGAAAATGGTTTTGATAGAAGCATCAAAGATGCTTGTGTTTATTTCAAGAAATTCAGAAATGATTGTTGGGTGTGTTTACTCTTGTATGTGGACGACATGCCCATTGCTTCTAAGGATAAGAATGAAATCAACAAGCTAAAACTGAGTTTGAAATCGGAGTTCAAAATGAAGGATCTTGGAGAAGAAAGAAGGATATTGGGCATGGAAATTGTAAGGGATCGAAAGCATTTTGAGTTGAAACTAACTCAAAAGGAATACATTGAGAAAGTGCTTTGCCGGTTTAGCATGGAGAATGCAAAGACGTCAAATACACCTTTACCTTTGCATATGAAGCTTTCGAGTAAAGGATCACCTATCTTGGAGGAAGACAAGGCTTATATGGCAAAGGTGCCATATGCTAGTGCGGTTGGAAGTCTAATGTATGCTATGGTGTGTACAAGGCCCAATATTGCAAATGTCGTCGGGATGGTTAGTCGATACATGGCTAATTCGGGGAAATCACATTGGGAAGCTGTGAAGCTTATATTGAGATACCTTAGAGGCACATCATCTCATGGTCTTGTTTTTGGCGATAGTAAGGCGATGGATTGCAAGTTGGTTGGTTATTGTGATTCGGACTACGCCGGTGATAGGGATCGTAGAAAATCAACTTCCGGATATGTCTTCACCCTTGGGGGTACATCCATAAGTTGGAGATCTATATTGTAGACCGTAGTTGCTTTATCCACTACGGAGGCGGAGTTGATAGCCGCGGTGGAGGCGGCAAAGGAGGCACTCTATTTGAAGCGATTGTTGTGTGACTTGGGTTTCGAGCATGATAGTATTGATGTTCGATGTGATAGCCAGAGTGATATTCACTTGGCAGAGAATTTGGCGTTTAGCTCACGGACTAAGCATATTGAGGTGAGAGAGTCATTTCTAGTAGCCATGGATGAGGATAAGCAAGTATATCTTCGAAAAGTGCACACAAAGGATAACGCGGTGGACATGTTCACTAAGGCATTGCCGGTTGGGAAGTTCGAGCATTGCTCGAACTTGATTCGCTTGGAGAAGTGCTAGGTGCCATGGGGTGGCCTGGTTAAGGGAGGAGATTGGTGGTAGATGAGAAAGAGTATCGGTGAGAGATTGAGGTTCTATCTTCTTGGCAAGCGCTAGTCTTTGGTGAGATAGCTTAGGATTTGGATGTTTTCAACATTTCATTAGCGGGCGGGGGCTTTTCCTGAGCTCGTTGGTGGAGTGCAATGGGCGGTGGCTTTGCCGGAGCTCTTTGGGAAAGCATTCATGATTGGTTGAAGGTAGAAGAAGTGATAGTTGGTGCTATCGGTTGTCGTTGATGGTATGGTACCATTAGAGCTGGAAATGGATATAGTGTCGAGGTGGAGTGTTAAATTCTGGCGACACTATATGGAGAATTGTAGAGGTTGGAAGTAGCTTTGCAACGGAGAAAACGGTTCGCAAATCGGAGTTCGGAGGTGGAAGTTATAAGGGAAAAGGTGGAGTAGGCTGTTTTGGCAGGGTCAGACGTCTGAGGAAAATGGTCAGACGTCTGGCCCTTCTGGAAATCTGCATCATTGTTCCAGAGAATGAGCTCAGACGTCTAACCAAAAAGGTCAGACGCCTGAGTCTGTGTAGTGTTGGTTCCGGAGACTTTTATCAGACGTCTGACCAAAAGGTCAGACGTCTGAGCTGAAGCATACTCTTTTCCAGAGGCTAAGGTCTGACGTCTGACCATGTTGGTCAGACGTCTGAGGCGTCTTTCTGCCTGTTTTTTCATATGGACTTGGCGTGAAGATTTGTGATATCTGCAGGGCAATTTTGGAACATTGCCTAGGGTTTCTATTCTCCTATATAAGCTAGCTTCAGGCTCCAGATCCATGAGAAGTGAGCAAGCGACTATAAGAGATTAGCCTCCATAAATTAGGGTTTATCAAAACCTAATCTTCTTCAATTCTCTTCTCCACAAATCAATTTCAAATTAGAATTTTTATCATTGTATTCAATCTCTTGTACTCTTCTCATCAATATTAATAAAATCTCTCTCTTAAAGTGGATGTACACTAACACAACATTAGTGGAACCACTATAAATCGCTGTGTGATTTATTTTTCATTATTGCTTTGATTTCTGAATTGCTTGTTTGGAATTGTGATTGCTTTTGGATTGGTTGAGATTGAATTGAGTTATTGATTGGTTGTTTTTACTCTTCTTACCACGATCCCGTCTTTCGCTGTGCTTGTGGGGTTTTGATTTGAGTGGTCTCAAGTTGGAATCCCGCACTAACAATGTACTGATGTAACCAGAACAACGCTACCTGGGCTAATGAAACACACAATATTACCTTTAACTCTTTAACTTAGAAGGAAATTTGTAGACAGGTTTGCTGACCATTAATTGTGAAAACAGATAAAATTACTATTTTCTTATAAAATGGATATCAATTTTTCTATATTCAATTAAAAAATAATGGATATATAATCTAACAATGCTATAAACAAACTTGCAATATAAAATAAATATTACTTGCTATTTTATTTGCCTGTTTTGCGTATTTATTTGGTCTTGCTTTCACAGAGTTATAATGATACCATTCTTCCTTTTCAAAATAGTGCACAAGAAGTGTCTAATGATTATTCAAATGCTTCACTGAAAGGAAACAAAGCATTTGAATTGGTTTTTCTTTTGACAGTAATTTCTCTCTTAAATGTTTGTGGATGAATTGTTGGTTTCTAGCTTTTATTGTCAGAGATGCCTGCAAAATATTTAAATGTAAACATAGACTGTATTATTACTTCGTGTATGTGAAATATTAGTAGCAATGACATATAATAACATCCCACTTCATCCGATTTGAAGTAGACATTTTATCCATTCTTTTTTCTTGTTATATTTGTTATATATTAGTTCAAAATCTGTATATATAATATAATTAAATTATTATAATAGTATTTTAAAATTTTGTATGAATGTTCGAAAATTTGTAAACGTTGAATGAATATTGAAAGAATTGACGAATGAATGGTGTAATATGTTGCTATTGAGAGGAAAAGATACTTTGTATATATTTTATCGGCCGCACATATCCACTTCATTTCTTACTCCCCCCTCAAACCAATATTAGGGTTAGGGTTTCTTCAATTGATTTGGGGCTTCGGCTGTAATTCGATAAATTTATGCTCCTCTTCTTCAATTTCTTCAATAATCACTCTTTAGAGTGTTTATAAGCTTAGATCGGCTTAAGTTGCTTCGTTAATCTCTGAAGCAGTTGAAGTTGTGCATTCAATTCTCTATTGGATGTCAGATATGCTTGTCTTCGCCTTGTTCCACTCTTAGCTCTGCTGTAAATCTCAGGAAGTTTCTTGCTGACAGTGCTTTGGTAAGAATGTCTGCACGTTGGTAAGGGGAAAGTATGTGACTGACTTGTAATTTTCCTCTTTGTATTTGCTCTCGGGCAAAATATAGCTCGATCTCGATATGTTTTGTTCCAGAATGCAATACTGGATTTGCTGTCATGTATACAGTACTCTGATTATCACACCATAATATTGGTTTGGTTTCTGTTTTGATCTGTAGCTCCTTTAGTAATAATTGTATCCAAATTATCTCTGTTGTGGCACTCACCACACTCCTGTACTCAGCCTCTGTGTTGGATCTGGAGATAGTTATTTGCTTCTTTGAGCACCAAGATACTGGATTGTCTCCAATGTAAATGTAGTAACCAGTTATTGATTTTCTGTCATCTATATATGTTGCCCAGTCTGCATCTTCATATGCTATGATGTTTAGATTGTTGCATTTCTTTAGAATTAGCCCATACTTTGCAGTCTCTTTGAGATACCTCAGAATTCTTTTAACAACTTTCCAATGTTCATCATGAGGTTTCTGCATGAATTGTGACACCTTGTAAACACTGAATGAGATATCTGGTCTAGTTATAGTAGTGTATTGTAGAGCTCCTACAATACTTCTATATTGTTTAACATTTAATATTGGTTCTCCCATGTTTTTGAAAAGCAGTTGATGACTAATCATAGGTATTGATTGTGGTTTAGCTTCATTCATCTTTGACCTGACAAGTAACTCTTTGATGTATTTCCTTTGGCTTAATAATATTTCTGTATCTGATTTTCTTTTTAGTTCTATACCCAAGAAGTAATTTAGGTTGCCGAGAACCTTGATGGAAAACTGTTTGTTAAGATACTGAATGATGTTGTTAATCTCACTTTCATCATCACCTGTTATAATCAAATCATCAACATATATTAGAATATAAATGATAAATTTGTTATTGATTTTGACAAATAATGAGTTATCTGATTTGGTGGACTGATAGCCTAAACTAATCAAAGTGGCTTTCAGTCTATGAAACCATACTCTTGGTGTATGTTTTAATCCATACATAGCTTTGTTTAACTTGCACACATAATGTATATCTTGCTTGTATCCCTATGGTTGCTCCATATATATTTCTTCCTGTAATATGTCATTCAGAAAAGAATTATTAACATCCAATTGCCTTATATTCCAATTTTTGCTCAGTGCAATTGTGAGAACGACCTTAATTGTTGTTGGCTTCACCACTGGTGAAAATGTTTCACTGAAGTCAAATTTGTACTGTTGAGTATATCCCTTAGCAACAAGTCTTGCTTTATATCTTGACACTGTTCCATCTGGATTTTTCTTCAATTTGTAAGTCCATTTACATCCTATTATATTCTTGTTTGTTGGTGGATATACTAGACTCCATGTTTTATTTTTCATAAGTGTCTGATACTCTTCATCCATTGCTGATTTCCAATTCTTATCCTTATGTGCTTGCTCAAATGTTTCGGGCTCATCTATACTAGATGTAGCAATGTAGATTTTTGGCTTAAATATTCCACTCTTTGATCTTGTTATCATATGTAGACCTGTTCTGGCTGGTAATTCAGTATGTGTTGATGTTGAATTGTTGTCCCGATCAATGTTGTCCAATGGTTGACTTTGATGACTATCCTTATTGATGTTTTGATTTTGATCATTTGATCTTGTAGGTGACTGAGCATGCATATCAGACTGCTCTTCTATTCCATGACCTGGTTCAGATAACACTGTGTGTTGTGGTTCTGAGGCTCCTGCTTTCTTCTCAATCTCTGTCTGATTCCATATGCTTGAATACACAGGTACAATAGATATGGATACTCTTGGATTGTATACTTTCTATGTTGTTTTAACATTTGTGCAGGCAAATGGAAATACTTTTTCATTAAATACCACATGTCTGCTTATGATTATTTTTCCAGTGCTATCTAAACACTTGTACCCTTTCTATTTAGTTGCATAACCTAGAAAGGTACATGGTAGAAATCTAAAATCCAATTTGTGCTTGTTATATGGTCTTAAGTAGGGAAAACGTAGACATCCAAATGCCTTTAAGCTTTTATAGTCAGGTTTTGCTCCCATGAGCTTTTCAATTGGACGTATTCCTTTTAGTACTTTTGTTGGTAATCTATTGATTAGATATACTACAGTCTGAAAGAATCTGGCCAAAATTTTAAGGGTAGTGATGCTTGTGCAAGCAAAGTGAGACCAGTTTCAACTATGTTTCTATGTTTTCTCTCAACTGAACCATTTTTCTCAAATGTGTATGGACATGTGGTTCTATGTATTGTACCCTTGTCTAAGAAAAACTTATCAAGTGGTTTATATTCAGTACCACCATCACTTTGAATGATTTTAACTTTGTGATTTGTTTGCTTTTCAGCTTGTGTTATAAAGTATATAACAGCATTGTAAGCTTCTGCCTTTGTTTTCAGGAAATATATCCACGTGTATCTAGTGTGTGCATCAACAAATGATATGTAGTATTTATAACCGTAGTCTGAACTAATGGGTGTAGGACCCCAGAAATTAGTTGCAACCAATTCTAAAGGCATCTTGAATTCAGTTGTGGAATCTGCAAAAGCCGACTTTTGCCCATTTGACAATAAGTGCAAACATATGGTAATGTAAAATTATCAAAAGAAATTTTATTTTCCATAAGAACCTGTTTCGCAACATTTGCATTAAGATGACCTAACTTGTAATGCCATATTATCAAAGACATTTTTGTTACTTTCAGTTGATGACATTTCACTGATATTACAACTCTTTACTTCCTCTATAGGATTTCTGCAATTAGTCAAAGTAAACTTGTACAGTCCATTCACTGCATCACCCTGCAAAAGTATTTCTCTAGTTAGTATATCTTTAACTAAGCAATACTTTGGATAAAATTCAAAGTAAACATTATTATCATGAGCAAATTGAGAAACATTCATAAGATTCTTCTTTATTCTGTACTCTCAGTAAATTATTAAGATATAGTTGTCTTTCACCTTTGATACAGGCATTACCAGTATGAGTGATTTCAATAGACTTACAATTTCCCATGAAAATGGACTGTTTACCTCTGTACTCTTTGCCTAGATTTAAGTTATCAAGATTGCGTGTCAAGTGATTGGTTGCTCCTGAGTCTGGGTACCATGCTTCATCCTGAATATGTTCAGGGTTTGTGATTTCATCCAGGTACTGATTCTTGTTGCCATTGGATTGCTTGTTTGGTTCTTGTTGCACATGTGCTAGATTTGCACTATAATTACCATTTCTTTGATTATTTGAACCTCGTCCTGCTACATAATTTGCATTAAACCTAAAATAGCACTTTGGGGCAGTGTGACCCACTCTCTCACATATTTGACACTTTGCTTTATTGCCTCCACTCCATCTCCCTCTGTCTCTACCCCTGACTGATTGATTTCCTCTTTGATATTGCTAATCTGCCCTGCCTTGGTTTTGATTTCTGGTTTTATTACTTGCTGCAAAATTAATTGACATGTCAGTATCAAGGGGTTTCTTGAAATCCAGTCTTCCTTCATGTGCTAGAAGAATAGAGTGAACATATTCTAGAGATGGTAAGGTTTCTTGTGATGATATGACTGCTACAATAGCCTTATATTCATCACTTAAACCACTTAAAATAGTTAGTACTTTCTCAGTATTTGAAATTTTATGCCCTGCAGCTTCAAGTAAATCACATGTATTCTTGATCTTTGCCAGATATTCTCTCATTGACTGGTTGTCTTTTCTTACATTTTGTAGTTGTCTTTTGTAATGCATGACTCTAGCTGCAGATTGTGTATTGAATATCCTTTCAACTGTCATCCAAATTTCATTTGCAGTTTTGCATCCTATTACTTATGGCAATAGTTTCACACTTATTGATGATAGCAACCATGAACTTATTAAACTATCATGTCTTCGATACTTTGCAAATTCTTCATTATTCACAGTCTTGTTTTCTTGATCAGTAATGAATCTGGGAGGAATGACAACTGTACCAAGAATAAATCCTTCCAAGCCATAACCTCTGGCTGCGGCTTCAACTTGAATTTTCCAGAGAAGATAATTGTCTTCTTCCAGCTGTGTTATGATGAGTTGTGTTTGAGGACCGATGATGGTTTTAATAAAATTTTCTGCTATTGCAGTAGTTTGTTGGGATGGATTAGATGCACTGTTAGAGGTTGTTGAACTGCCTTTAGCCATGATGACACTTCTTGAATCAAGAACAAACTTGTAAAATCAGAATTCACTATTGAAAGAACAAGAAACTTCCTCTCTACAGTAACCAGGTATGTTGCAACCAAGTCTAGATGATGAAATAACTCTAATAGACTTCTGGTGTGCCACTTACTTCTTTTCTGTTTTGATGAGTTTCTTGATTTCTTTGATTGTTTTCTGAATTTCTCAAGTCTGAATTTGCTCTGTGATAGAGACTTGTTGCATCCAAGATTTTCTTGGCGTGGCAGCGGTTTCTTGAGACAGAGTCTTCACTGTCCAAATGATGAATCTTTGACTAATGGGTAACTGATCTCCAAATTATAAGGTTTCCCTAATGGATGATCAGTTTTTCTTCTTCCTCCTTTCTTTTCGAAGACTCAATGCAGTTATGCCTTATAAGGCTCTGATACCATGAAAGAATTGATGAATGAATGGTGTAATATGTTGCTATTGAGAGGAAAAGATAAAATTCTGTTTTTATTGAACGATTTTCAATACATGTTACATTACAATTCTCGGATACAAGCCTGGAGTATTTAAATACAATGATATTGGTTTATATGGGCTTTTGGGCTTAGCATACCCGCTATCCATATTACCCAATATACGATACTTTGTATATATTTTATCAGCCGCACATATCCACTTCATTTCTTACTAATATATATAAATATTTAAATAGATTATATATTTTGAAATTTTAAGATGTTAAATTTGTTATGAGTTTAAGGATTTATACCTGGACATCAACACTTTTTTTGGATAGGTAATATTGTAGCATAAATAATGATACTATGATATTCTCATCCACGTTCTTGTACACTATGAAGCTACAAAGAAACTAAAAAATAACATCAAATATTATAAATATATTATAGTTCTATTTCAATTTTCTTTTCTTACCTTTGGTTATATACTAAGCAAGCATTTTCAAATTCTAGATGCTTTTTTTCTACAGATCAATCGTTTATTTATTCGCAATTAAAGGTAGCTCATTTGTTTCAGTTACCATTGCTGTGTTTTTCAAGGTATAATCTTCGCTTTCAAAACCTTCTTCTGATTTTTCTCGTTATTTTGCTTCATTTTGGCTTTAACAACCTTCTTCGGTTTTTTAAAATGTTTTCATTCATTGATTTATCCCGGTTGCCCTTTAACCTATGGTTTTCATCGTCTAACTCATCATTTACACTCTCAAAAACTCTTTTTCTCTAACTAGTTATCAATTGATCTACTGTATAAATTGGCTTCCTTCCATATTTTTTTTAAGATTTCCAGCTTCATTTCTTTGAGCCATAATTTATTTCTCCAAATCTTTAACATAAAGCTTCAGCTCTTTGTACTTATTTTTTAATTCTTGGAACCGACAAGAATTATCACCTTCTGAATTTGACAATGAATTTCAGTCCTTTATCTCTTCAACATTTACCTGTATTTTATATAATATTTGTTACATTTGACAGTAATGTTTCATAAAATACAGGCTACATTTTTAAATAAAACTAAATTTTATTGTAATTTATTATGAAAAATTGAGTTAACAAAATTAAAATCTAAAAAGAATTCATGAAAAATTAATTTTATTATGTAACGACCCGTATTTTTACGGATCGAAAAGTTTGTCAAAATCTGGGATTTTCAGCATTTTCTAGTTGTTTCAGATTTTGGTGTATTTGTCTAAGTCCTAGGTCGTGAACGACCTAAGAGCTAAGTCGTGACCGACCTATAGGATGGTAGCAAGTTAAGAGCTATGTTGTAGACGACTTAGGGATGTGGTGCGACCTAAGGATGTTGGGTTTAGGTCGTAGACGACCTAAGATAGGAGACTTAAGGGTTTTAAGCGACCTAAGGGATAGGTCGGCAACGACCTAAGGAAATGTTGGGAGCGACCTAAGTGTTTGGATGAGTTAAGTGTTAGGTCGGCAGTTCGAGTTAGCGACCTAAGAGATAGGAGGTAGCGACCTAGTAGAATTAACGACTTAGGGGATAAGCAGTTTGCGACCTATAGGGGTTAGCGACCTATGGAATTGACCGACCTAAGTGTTAGCGTAGTTAGGTCGTTAGTTCTGTGTTGAGTTAGGTCGTAGGCGACCTAAGATGGTTAGGTCGCGTATGTGTTAGGTCGCGAGTTTGCTAAGTCGTAAGTCGCGTGAGTTGTTAGGTCGCTAGGATAGTTTAAGTGTTAGGTCGCGTAGAAGCCTAAGTTGTTAGGTCGCAACCCAACTGAGTCGTAGGTAGTTAAGTCGTTAGGTTGTTAGGTCGCTGGGTTTCCTAAGTATTAGGTCATACCTGTTGCTAAGTCGTAGGTCGAAGGAAAGCGCATTGCTTTAGGTCGTCAAGTGTTAGGTCGCTGAGGAGTTAAGTCGTGACTAGTGGTAAGTCGCTAGAGGCGCATGAGTCTTAAGTCGTAGGCGCGCATGCTATAAGTCGTGACCGACTTAGGAGATAGCAGTTGTTAGGTCGCAGATGCTTCTGGTTAAGTCGTAGGATGGCAAGGCTTTAGGTCGTAGGTCGGCATAGTGTTAAGTCGGCAGCGACTTAAGAAGATAGCCGAGTTACGACTTAGGGTATTTTCTGCTATAAATAGGAGAGCTTCTCTTCATTTTTGGGATCCGGATTTTGAAGCGACGAAGTGCTGCCATTTTGAGAGCTCGACTTCTACACTTCTTCACTTCTTTTCTCCACTCTAATCTAGTGCTTCCATCCATCCAAGTTGAAGATCAAATTGAAGATTCAAGAGCTTAGATTCAAGAGCTTAGATTGAAGATCTTCATCTTTTCGAGAGAGATTTCTTCGTTTGAAGCGGATTCGTGATAGATCAAGCTTGATCCTTCGCTGTCCAGATCTGAAGCGTGTTGATTTGGGTTTGTTTAAGTGATTTGGTGAGTGGTGATTATCTCTCACACGGATCCAAAGGAGTATATCGGATTGTTGGCTCGATTTGGTGTTAAATTAGAGATTTCCATGCATTTTCTTCATCCTATGTGTAGATCCATATAGATCCATTGTTCATGATGATGTTACATCCATTTTATCATATGTTAACCTATGCAAGTTCATTCATCAAGTTTGTAGAGATATAATCCATGTTTTCATGCTTATTGGACTTTCAACTCTTTAATTACGAAAATGTCATTATTGTTATAATTGTCTACTTAGATCATTTTTGAATGCTTGATTGCTTGGATTGATGTTTGATTTGATTGATTGTTATGAACTAGATGATTGATGATTAGATTTAGATCGAAGGTGATTCAAAAGCTAAGGGAAAGGCTCTTGAATTGGAAAAGCTGCTCGTGGCATATGTAGCGGAATGATGAAGCTCTTATGCATAGATTCGATGAAGTGATGTTGAGATGAGGCTTTGCGAGGATGTAATGAAGCGAGGCAATCATATGATGAAGACTTGGTCTAATCCAGACGGGATCATTCCAAGCACGTTGATAACTCGGTGATATGATTCGAGTTGAGGATAATGAATGGATATGAGAATAGTCGTCGAAAAGGATGACTAGGAGGCTTGGATAGCATCGTTGTTGAAGGTTCTAGCATGCTCTAAGCAAGAGTACGTTTGGGCAGATTCGATAGTCCCAACGGCCAACTGTTGATGGTCGAGTACTCTGGGCAGATTCGATAGTCCTAGGCACGGGCTGCGACGACGTGCGGGAGTTATGTCTAGAACCGGGGTTTTCATTAGCCCTTGACGGACGGCTGAAAGAATGTGCCGGTCATTCAATTAACGGTGATATCGAAGCAATGATAACAGTGATAGCCAGAGTCATGGATGTTTGGTTGTATCGTCATTCGGACTCAAGAGCGGTATTTTCTGGGTGCTTATCTGATTTAGGCCTTGGTACTTGGAAAACATCGCCCTTGACTCGAGTGATAGTAGCTTTACTTTAAATTGTATGCTCTGCTATGTTTGCTTCTGCTTAGTGTGTGTCTGGGGGCTATCACTGTAGAATGAGGTTGAAGTGGGAGGGTTGTATTCCTATTCCTTTTTCCTTTATGCTCTTTTGGTATGTTGTTAGTTAATTTACTGTTCACTAAGACTGTTGTCTGACTCAAGGCTTTATGTTTTAATTCTTATTGCCTTGGGCTCTTCGTCCATTTTTGGGACGGGCAGACTAGGTAGCAGGTGACAGGTGCTGTTCTTTTCTCACGATGCTGATATCGAAGACGAGCTGGAGGGTTGCATATTATCTTCTTATTATATGTACTGGATATTCCGCTGTTTTGTATTCTCTGAGAGTTATGTAGTGAGGCTGGATGTATTGACTATGTGGATGCTTGTATTCAACTATTATGGAGTTTTATAAGATGTCATTTTGTTCTGTAAAGCTTCACTATACATATGTTCTATTGTATTTTGTCCATGCGCTGTGAGTAATACGATAGATTCTGTTGTTTTAAATCTTACCTTGACAATCGTCCATGGTCGCCTGGCACACTTTACAGCGCTCTATCTCTAGATTCGGTGCAGGGGTCATGGGCGGTCGTCACATATTATGTTAAACGTCAATTTTTTTTTAAATATATGGAAAGCGCAAGCAGGTGTGCGCTTTTTGAAAATTATGTTGCACTTTTGTAAAATTTAAGTTATGCTTTACTTGATGTTGTTTAAATTTTTTAAAACTTAAGAAAATATGTTTACATTAAAAGTTTATACTGCAATGCTAAATGACAACTGAAATTTTAGGTATTTGAAAAGTGCAAACAGCTGTGCATTTCTTGAAAATTAAATTGCACTTCTGTAAAATTTAAGCTATGGTTTTCTGCTGTTGTTTAAATTTTTTAAAACTTAAGAAAATATATTTACACTAAAATTTGTGTTTTCATGTTAAATGTCAAATAAAACTTGAAATTTATGAAAAGGGCACGTAATTGTGGATTTTCCTAAAAATAAGGTGTGTTTTTACAAAATTTAAAGTACGGTTTTCTTAATGTTTTTTAAATTTATTTAAATTTAGGAAAATTTGTTTTGCATTAAAAATTTACTTTGTCGTGTTTAAGATCATCTAAAATTTAGAATATATGAAAAGTGGAAGCTGGTATGCGCTTTTGTAAAATTTGTGCTTTTGTAAAATTTAAGTTGTGGTTTTCTTAATGTTATTTACATTTTTTAAAACTTAAGGAAATATGTTTTTGTTAAAAATTTATTTTGTTATGTTAAAGATCAATTAAAATTTGGAATTTATGGAAAAATGCAAGTTGGTGAGCATTTTTATGAAATTTAAGTTGTACTTTTGTTAAACTTAACTTGCATTTTTTTTAATGTATTTTAAATTTCTTAAAATTTAAGAAAGTGTGTTTACATTAAAATTTTACTTGATATTGTTAAAACTTAATTAAAATATGAAATGTACCAAAAACGCATACATGTGTGCACTTTCTGAAACATTTGGGGTGTTTTTTTTTTGCAAAATATCTTAAGCTGCTTTTTCCTTAATGTTGTTTAAAAAAAATCAATGCAAGGGGGAACAGTTATTTCGATGGTTGATAGCCGTCAGTGGTCATCGAAAGCCGTCGAAATCGGATGAAAATAGCTGTCATAATAACATCCGTCGAGCAACTGCTCATCGACAGAGTTTTCATCGCCTTGTCGAGTACATGTGGCAAGTATTGAGATGGTCACATTTTGGACAATTGGACGTCGGTGACTTTTTTTTGCAATTCAGCAGGGATACATGCCTTAGATAACACATATATAACAATATATACCGCAACACAATTTCATACATATAAATCATATATACTAAAGCCCAAATCACGCATATCACATATACCACAAAATATATCACATTAATAAAAAATGCATCAATATATACAATAAGCATAAGTTCAATTTTAAAAGTCCATCACAAATTTCAATCTCAAACATCCATCGACATCTCAAAGTTTATCATACATCAAACCAACCTCATTGAGCTCAAAGTATATATAACTATCATACTACTTCACAACCTCAAAATGCATATATAAAATATCTCAACATAAAAAAAATCATACATATTCCTCATCGCCTCTAGATCCATATGATGAAGGAAATCTACAATGTTGTTGCATATACGCAGCAATACGCTCATCCAGCATCTGGTACATCTCCTCAGTCGGACGCCTGTCTCAATCCTCAGGGTCAGCAATCCAAGCTCTCAAGTCTGTAATTTTCTAATCGTTTTGAGCTTTTCTATAGCTGGCTTGGCTTCGTCTAATTTGTAATAATTTTTTACCGAAGTGTGAATTTCATATAGTGTGATTAATAAAATCAATGTTTTATACGTTATTCATAAATATATCATACATAAACATTACCTCTTGATTCCCAAAACCATAGCGCATATCCCACGTTGGCGGTTCCATGATAACATCAAAAATCATATCCTCCTCATCAACGGTCAGTTCATCTCGACCTGTTCCCTCGAGCAATCGATCTCGTTCTTTAAAGAATTTATTTTGCGATTAAAAATAGAATTATAATTAAAATTCATATTACATTATTTTAACTATTTATAAGATATAATTTAAAGTGGTTATTAATAACTTATAATTTAAAATATGCTTATCATGGATTCTTATGATTTTGTGTCATGTCATGTGTATGTTTTTGAGTCATCTTCGTTGACATACTCGATGACGTGAGTACGAGTAAAAACTTCCAAGCAGAAGACGGGACGACCACACTTTCTTTCCTAAAATAATTATTATGTATTATTTTATATATATATAAGATTATACAATGTTATAAGTATTTATAACCGCAATTTATAAATTTACCAGTTCTTGACGGTAATGGCGGAATGTCTCTGAACCCCCACGATGTGTGACATGATTTGCATTCATATTTGTAGAATTCCGTTCAGATTTTGCTTGTAAATTTAACATAAACATTATATTTCATATTCGTAAATTAATGCAATTATTATACTAACTTCTACTAAATTTTTAGTAAATATACGAGACTAGTAAACTTACAATCACATTTGTACTTTTCCAGTAAGCATTTAAAGCTTGCCAGATGGTTGCATTCATCCAGTCACGCTTTTTATTTGCTTTTTTAATGCTTGACATGGTATCGTGGTAATTTTTCCATATTTTTTTGATCCAGTAATTTATGCAAAGGGAAAATTTTGTTTCCTATAAATCTACTGCCCCCCGCACATTGAAATTGAAATGAATTATACATTTATAATTAGTCAAGAAATTGCATAGTATATAAAATGGAATACAGATTTATACTTGTGTAAAAATCCTACCAAATACTCTCTACAATGTGGGTTAGGATATTCTCCCACTTAGACAAGCAAGCAGTCATTCTGCCTTTGTAGGAAGTCTTAGAAATATCAAGTACAATATCTGAGGGTTCTAATTTAAAACCCCTGTATTAATTAAAACTAGTGTAAACCCGTGCTTCGCACAAGGGTGTGGTGAAAATATTGTAGTTACATAGCAAATAGAAAAACATGAAAATCATTGACATAAGAAATAGAAAATAAATAAGGTAAGGAAACAAAAGATACAGCAAGTAAGAGAACGTTAAACCATAATTTTACGATATTGAAAAGAATCATAGTGAAATACATAGGGAAACAGTTCGATGTTAACCACAATTCTAGATAAATGCAAACTTGTATACTTTGTGTAGTTCATTTATATAAAAATAAATCTATTTAGTACAATTGTTCAATAAATATACAATTGTTCAATATACAAATTGTATTATCCATGACGGATGAATTTTATATACAACAGCTAAAAAAATCTCACATTTGCATCTCACATTGAATTTTTAATTGAGGTTCAGTCGTGCATGGTTTATAACCAAACAATACTTCTAGCTTAGCTCCGAGTTAGAGCTAGACATTTTATGCACTTGTTGTAGCATCTGCATCATCAATCAATCACTCTAAATTTAAAACTGAAAACTAAGAATAAGACAAATGATATTATCCTTTATGCACTTGTTTAAACACCATGCATAAAGCACCACTCCAAAGCCGATCTTAGATCAACTCATGAAAATGTGCAAGGAAACTGATATAACCATTCATGTTTATTTTTTCCTCTCCAGATTTCAGAATTCGGTTATAATGGTTGATTTTGTTCACTGGAGCTTTTAGCACTAATTTAGTCTTTTACTATCAAAACATACTCTAGAGGCACATCGACAATCTAGTAGTTTACAATGATTCCTAAATATCGTTATCAAATTATAAAATATAAATTTAAAATAAACTAACAAAGGACGGTACATTAACATACCTGTCGTTAAGCCTTTCCCTCAACTTTTCACGTGATGCTTTTGTCTCAGCAGCAGCATAGAACTCTATTTCTACAAATATCATATATATTCAAATATAGAGTTGTATCTCTTACAAATTAATCTTATAAAAAAAGAACTTGCTAATGGAAGATGGATCTAGAGACCTTGAGATCGAAAACCGATTAACATCAATTAAGCATATTAAAAAGAAAAATGAAAAAAGAAAGAACATGCTAAGGGAAAAAATGAAGTACAATGTAATGATTCCCTCCATTCAATCATATAAATCAAAAGTATTCTCATTCACGCCATAAAAATTACCAAAAATTACTCAATTTTCAGTCGGTGGTCAAAAGCATGTCTGCTCTTCATTACATGTTTCGTACCTCCATTTAAAAGTTTCTTCATGTTTTTTTAATTCAAACACGCTTTGTGCTACTAACTAACTAAAGCATAGACGCACTTTATATCGTTGATTGAAATTGAATAATTTTCAGTCATTTTTATGGTGTGAATAGTATTGCTCTAAATCAAAGCAACAATGATGAACAAAGTAGTTTTACTTTGCAATACATTACTACATTTCCAAAGCTGCATTTTAATATATTGTTGAACATTTTAGAACATACAAAGAACAGATAAACGCACAACAAAAACTTAATGCATGAAAATTGTGTAATGACAAAAAAAATCAATAGAGTCTATACCTCTTTCTAGAGCAAGCATTGTTTAATACATTGCTTTTTTTGAAGGAAGTGTCAAATCCAAGCATGATACCATAGATTTTCCATGCATCAAGTAAACAACAATAGTTACCAAGTAAAATTCATTAAAATTGCTTATATAAATGAGATCATCCACTATTTGAGAAGGATTTAACAATGATTAACAAAGCATTAACTACTTAGCCACCTAAAATTTCATTGTTGCAGAAATAAAAACATTATGCTAAACCACTGTTAATTACAAACAACTAATAAATAAGAAGAGTTAAATCTTGGATTGGTATGAAAAGAAATGAAAATTTGACTTGAATGTACCTTATTCATGAAGCAATAATCAAATGTAGGCATCCAATATACATTTGGAACATTGTAGAATTCATTACTAATTTTATACATACTTCTTTGATCCATAATTTGAGTTATTATCGAGCATTTACTGCATATTTATTAAACATGGGATATGTAAGTAGATTCATGCTTAGGTAGTTATATTCTAATAACATTATTATTCTTATGAATGTATATAGTTTTGTGATGAAAAAGTTAGTAACATATTACTAACTATCTCATTAAAATAAATAAATTAGGATCTAGGATACATATTTTACCAAGCAAAGACCTTTTTAAATGTCATATTGAGGATAGGAACTCAAGAGTTATTCTATGTTTATGAAATTAGAAATATATAATACTACTCTTTAATAAACTAAATAATCTTACTGTGTTTAAATATTATTATTCATAAAATAGCATAAGTGCTTCCAGGCCAATGTCCTAAATCCAAAAAACAGGGGCAAGAAAGATTATCTTCACATCTTTGGTGGTGAAAATTTAAAAACAAATGAAAGGTTAAAGATAGGTATATATGTAAAACAGATGAAGAAGACAACGGTGATATGCATTTATATATTAGTCAAGTATCCTTGTTTATATGGAAAATGGAAAATGTACTTGTATAAATTGTCTTGGTTTATATGGAAATTGGAAATGCACTTATATATATGGAGGTAAATTGCTTTCTATATATTATTTTGAGTTTTAAAAAAATTCTTTTCTCTAAAGTTATTGCCGCATGTTTGATTTCAATTGTCTTTGGATATTGATCTTCTTTTATGGAGTCAGAAATTAAGGAAATATCATGTCATCTGTAGAAAGTAAATATTTGATGGGATGTACTTGCTACCAAAACCTTGACATCATAATTGATTATTAATACAAAATAAAATTTTGACTTATTGATATTTATACAATACAGTTATTAAATCCATAATTTTGTGATAAACAAACCTTACTATGTAGATTCATAATGTCAATATTTATAACCATTTTTTAAAACTATAGGTTGGATGTTGCCATCACTAAGATCAATTCTATTAATTTAATTGTAAACTCACAAATATGTACATTCGGGCGTATTGATAATTCAAGCAATATTGTGTATTGAATATCCTTTCAACTGTCATCCAAATTTCATTTGCAGTTTTGCATCCTATTACTTATGGCAATAGTTTCACACTTATTGATGATAGCAACCATGAACTTATTAAACTATCATGTCTTCGATACTTTGCAAATTCTTCATTATTCACAGTCTTGTTTTCTTGATCAGTAATGAATCTGGGAGGAATGACAACTGTACCAAGAATAAATCCTTCCAAGCCATAACCTCTGGCTGCGGTTTCAACTTGAATTTTCCAGAGAAGATAATTGTCTTCTTCCAGCTGTGTTATGATGAGTTGTGTTTGAGGACCGATGATGGTTTTAATAAAATTTTCTGCTATTGCAGTAGTTTGTTGGGATGGATTAGATGCACTGTTAGAGGTTGTTGAACTGCCTTTAGCCATGATGACACTTCTTGAATCAAGAACAAACTTGTAAAATCAGAATTCACTATTGAAAGAACAAGAAACTTCCTCTCTACAGTAACCAGGTATGTTGCAACCAAGTCTAGATGATGAAATAACTCTAATAGACTTCTGGTGTGCCACTTACTTCTTTTCTGTTTTGATGAGTTTCTTGATTTCTTTGATTGTTTTCTGAATTTCTCAAGTCTGAATTTGCTCTGTGATAGAGACTTGTTGCATCCAAGATTTTCTTGGCGTGGCAGCGGTTTCTTGAGACAGAGTCTTCACTGTCCAAATGATGAATCTTTGACTAATGGGTAACTGATCTCCAAATTATAAGGTTTCCCTAATGGATGATCAGTTTTTCTTCTTCCTCCTTTCTTTTCGAAGACTCAATGCAGTTATGCCTTATAAGGCTCTGATACCATGAAAGAATTGATGAATGAATGGTGTAATATGTTGCTATTGAGAGGAAAAGATAAAATTCTGTTTTTATTGAACGATTTTCAATACATGTTACATTACAATTCTCGGATACAAGCCTGGAGTATTTAAATACAATGATATTGGTTTATATGGGCTTTTGGGCTTAGCATACCCGCTATCCATATTACCCAATATACGATACTTTGTATATATTTTATCAGCCGCACATATCCACTTCATTTCTTACTAATATATATAAATATTTAAATAGATTATATATTTTGAAATTTTAAGATGTTAAATTTGTTATGAGTTTAAGGATTTATACCTGGACATCAACACTTTTTTTGGATAGGTAATATTGTAGCATAAATAATGATACTATGATATTCTCATCCACGTTCTTGTACACTATGAAGCTACAAAGAAACTAAAAAATAACATCAAATATTATAAATATATTATAGTTCTATTTCAATTTTCTTTTCTTACCTTTGGTTATATACTAAGCAAGCATTTTCAAATTCTAGATGCTTTTTTTCTACAGATCAATCGTTTATTTATTCGCAATTAAAGGTAGCTCATTTGTTTCAGTTACCATTGCTGTGTTTTTCAAGGTATAATCTTCGCTTTCAAAACCTTCTTCTGATTTTTCTCGTTATTTTGCTTCATTTTGGCTTTAACAACCTTCTTCGGTTTTTTAAAATGTTTTCATTCATTGATTTATCCCGGTTGCCCTTTAACCTATGGTTTTCATCGTCTAACTCATCATTTACACTCTCAAAAACTCTTTTTCTCTAACTAGTTATCAATTGATCTACTGTATAAATTGGCTTCCTTCCATATTTTTTTTAAGATTTCCAGCTTCATTTCTTTGAGCCATAATTTATTTCTCCAAATCTTTAACATAAAGCTTCAGCTCTTTGTACTTATTTTTTAATTCTTGGAACCGACAAGAATTATCACCTTCTGAATTTGACAATGAATTTCAGTCCTTTATCTCTTCAACATTTACCTGTATTTTATATAATATTTGTTACATTTGACAGTAATGTTTCATAAAATACAGGCTACATTTTTAAATAAAACTAAATTTTATTGTAATTTATTATGAAAAATTGAGTTAACAAAATTAAAATCTAAAAAGAATTCATGAAAAATTAATTTTATTATGTAACGACCCGTATTTTTACGGATCGAAAAGTTTGTCAAAATCTGGGATTTTCAGCATTTTCTAGTTGTTTCAGATTTTGGTGTATTTGTCTAAGTCCTAGGTCGTGAACGACCTAAGAGCTAAGTCGTGACCGACCTATAGGATGGTAGCAAGTTAAGAGCTATGTTGTAGACGACTTAGGGATGTGGTGCGACCTAAGGATGTTGGGTTTAGGTCGTAGACGACCTAAGATAGGAGACTTAAGGGTTTTAAGCGACCTAAGGGATAGGTCGGCAACGACCTAAGGAAATGTTGGGAGCGACCTAAGTGTTTGGATGAGTTAAGTGTTAGGTCGGCAGTTCGAGTTAGCGACCTAAGAGATAGGAGGTAGCGACCTAGTAGAATTAACGACTTAGGGGATAAGCAGTTTGCGACCTATAGGGGTTAGCGACCTATGGAATTGACCGACCTAAGTGTTAGCGTAGTTAGGTCGTTAGTTCTGTGTTGAGTTAGGTCGTAGGCGACCTAAGATGGTTAGGTCGCGTATGTGTTAGGTCGCGAGTTTGCTAAGTCGTAAGTCGCGTGAGTTGTTAGGTCGCTAGGATAGTTTAAGTGTTAGGTCGCGTAGAAGCCTAAGTTGTTAGGTCGCAACCCAACTGAGTCGTAGGTAGTTAAGTCGTTAGGTTGTTAGGTCGCTGGGTTTCCTAAGTATTAGGTCATACCTGTTGCTAAGTCGTAGGTCGAAGGAAAGCGCATTGCTTTAGGTCGTCAAGTGTTAGGTCGCTGAGGAGTTAAGTCGTGACTAGTGGTAAGTCGCTAGAGGCGCATGAGTCTTAAGTCGTAGGCACGCATGCTATAAGTCGTGACCGACTTAGGAGATAGCAGTTGTTAGGTCGCAGATGCTTCTGGTTAAGTCGTAGGATGGCAAGGCTTTAGGTCGTAGGTCGGCATAGTGTTAAGTCGGCAGCGACTTAAGAAGATAGCCGAGTTACGACTTAGGGTATTTTCTGCTATAAATAGGAGAGCTTCTCTTCATTTTTGGGATCCGGATTTTGAAGCGACGAAGTGCTGCCATTTTGAGAGCTCGACTTCTACACTTCTTCACTTCTTTTCTCCACTCTAATCTAGTGCTTCCATCTATCCAAGTTGAAGATCAAATTGAAGATTCAAGAGCTTAGATTGAAGATCTTCATCTTTTCGAGAGAGATTTCTTCGTTTGAAGCGGATTCGTGATAGATCAAGCTTGATCCTTCGCTGTCCAGATCTGAAGCGTGTTGATTTGGGTTTGTTTAAGTGATTTGGTGAGTGGTGATTATCTCTCACACGGATCCAAAGGAGTATATCGGATTGTTGGCTCGATTTGGTGTTAAATTAGAGATTTCCATGCATTTTCTTCATCCTATGTGTAGATCCATATAGATCCATTGTTCATGATGATGTTACATCCATTTTATCATATGTTAACCTATGCAAGTTCATTCATCAAGTTTGTAGAGATATAATCCATGTTTTCATGCTTATTGGACTTTCAACTCTTTAATTACGAAAATGTCATTATTGTTATAATTGTCTACTTAGATCATTTTTGAATGCTTGATTGCTTGGATTGATGTTTGATTTGATTGATTGTTATGAACTAGATGATTGATGATTAGATTTAGATCGAAGGTGATTCAAAAGCTAAGGGAAAGGCTCTTGAATTGGAAAAGCTGCTCGTGGCATATGTAGCGGAATGATGAAGCTCTTATGCATAGATTCGATGAAGTGATGTTGAGATGAGGCTTTGCGAGGATGTAATGAAGCGAGGCAATCATATGATGAAGACTTGGTCTAATCCAGACGGGATCATTCCAAGCACGTTGATAACTCGGTGATATGATTCGAGTTGAGGATAATGAATGGATATGAGAATAGTCGTCGAAAAGGATGACTAGGAGGCTTGGATAGCATCGTTGTTGAAGGTTCTAGCATGCTCTAAGCAAGAGTACGTTTGGGCAGATTCGATAGTCCCAACGGCCAACTGTTGATGGTCGAGTACTCTGGGCAGATTCGATAGTCCTAGGCACGGGCTGCGACGACGTGCGGGAGTTATGTCTAGAACCGGGGTTTTCATTAGCCCTTGACGGACGGTTGAAAGAATGTGCCGGTCATTCAATTAACGGTGATATCGAAGCAATGATAACAGTGATAGCCAGAGTCATGGATGTTTGGTTGTATCGTCATTCGGACTCAAGAGCGGTATTTTCTGGGTGCTTATCTGATTTAGGCCTTGGTACTTGGAAAACATCGCCCTTGACTCGAGTGATAGTAGCTTTACTTTAAATTGTATGCTCTGCTATGTTTGCTTCTGCTTAGTGTGTGTCTGGGGGCTATCACTGTAGAATGAGGTTGAAGTGGGAGGGTTGTATTCCTATTCCTTTTTCCTTTATGCTCTTTTGGTATGTTGTTAGTTAATTTACTGTTCACTAAGACTGTTGTCTGACTCAAGGCTTTATGTTTTAATTCTTATTGCCTTGGGCTCTTCGTCCATTTTTGGGACGGGCAGACTAGGTAGCAGGTGACAGGTGCTGTTCTTTTCTCACGATGCTGATATCGAAGACGAGCTGGAGGGTTGCATATTATCTTCTTATTATATGTACTGGATATTCCGCTGTTTTGTATTCTCTGAGAGTTATGTAGTGAGGCTGGATGTATTGACTATGTGGATGCTTGTATTCAACTATTATGGAGTTTTATAAGATGTCATTTTGTTCTGTAAAGCTTCACTATACATATGTTCTATTGTATTTTGTCCATGCGCTGTGAGTAATACGATAGATTCTGTTGTTTTAAATCTTACCTTGACAATCGTCCATGGTCGCCTGGCACACTTTACAGCGCTCTATCTCTAGATTCGGTGCAGGGGTCATGGGCGGTCGTCACATATTATGTTAAACGTCAATTTTTTTTTAAATATATGGAAAGCGCAAGCAGGTGTGCGCTTTTTGAAAATTATGTTGCACTTTTGTAAAATTTAAGTTATGCTTTACTTGATGTTGTTTAAATTTTTTAAAACTTAAGAAAATATGTTTACATTAAAAGTTTATACTGCAATGCTAAATGACAACTGAAATTTTAGGTATTTGAAAAGTGCAAACAGCTGTGCATTTCTTGAAAATTAAATTGCACTTCTGTAAAATTTAAGCTATGGTTTTCTGCTGTTGTTTAAATTTTTTAAAACTTAAGAAAATATATTTACACTAAAATTTGTGTTTTCATGTTAAATGTCAAATAAAACTTGAAATTTATGAAAAGGGCACGTAATTGTGGATTTTCCTAAAAATAAGGTGTGTTTTTACAAAATTTAAAGTACGGTTTTCTTAATGTTTTTTAAATTTATTTAAATTTAGGAAAATTTGTTTTGCATTAAAAATTTACTTTGTCATGTTTAAGATCATCTAAAATTTAGAATATATGAAAAGTGGAAGCTGGTATGCGCTTTTGTAAAATTTGTGCTTTTGTAAAATTTAAGTTGTGGTTTTCTTAATGTTATTTACATTTTTTAAAACTTAAGGAAATATGTTTTTGTTAAAAATTTATTTTGTTATGTTAAAGATCAATTAAAATTTGGAATTTATGGAAAAATGCAAGTTGGTGAGCATTTTTATGAAATTTAAGTTGTACTTTTGTTAAACTTAACTTGCATTTTTTTTAATGTATTTTAAATTTCTTAAAATTTAAGAAAGTGTGTTTACATTAAAATTTTACTTGATATTGTTAAAACTTAATTAAAATATGAAATGTACCAAAAACGCATACATGTGTGCACTTTCTGAAACATTTGGGGTGTTTTTTTTTGCAAAATATCTTAAGCTGCTTTTTCCTTAATGTTGTTTAAAAAAAATCAATGCAAGGGGGAACAGTTATTTCGATGGTTGATAGCCGTCGGTGGTCATCGAAAGCCGTCGAAATCGGATGAAAATAGCTGTCATAATAACATCCGTCGAGCAACTGCTCATCGACAGAGTTTTCATCGCCTTGTCGAGTACATGTGGCAAGTATTGAGATGGTCACATTTTGGACAATTGGACGTCGGTGACTTTTTTTTGCAATTCAGCAGGGATACATGCCTTAGATAACACATATATAACAATATATACCGCAACACAATTTCATACATATAAATCATATATACTAAAGCCCAAATCACGCATATCACATATACCACAAAATATATCACATTAATAAAAAATGCATCAATATATACAATAAGCATAAGTTCAATTTTAAAAGTCCATCACAAATTTCAATCTCAAACATCCATCGACATCTCAAAGTTTATCATACATCAAACCAACCTCATTGAGCTCAAAGTATATATAACTATCATACTACTTCACAACCTCAAAATGCATATATAAAATATCTCAACATAAAAAAAATCATACATATTCCTCATCGCCTCTAGATCCATATGATGAAGGAAATCTACAATGTTGTTGCATATACGCAGCAATACGCTCATCCAGCATCTGGTACATCTCCTCAGTCGGACGCCTGTCTCAATCCTCAGGGTCAGCAATCCAAGCTCTCAAGTCTGTAATTTTCTAATCGTTTTGAGCTTTTCTATAGCTGGCTTGGCTTCGTCTAATTTGTAATAATTTTTTACCGAAGTGTGAATTTCATATAGTGTGATTAATAAAATCAATGTTTTATACGTTATTCATAAATATATCATACATAAACATTACCTCTTGATTCCCAAAACCATAGCGCATATCCCACGTTGGCGGTTCCATGATAACATCAAAAATCATATCCTCCTCATCAACGGTCAGTTCATCTCGACCTGTTCCCTCGAGCAATCGATCTCGTTCTTTAAAGAATTTATTTTGCGATTAAAAATAGAATTATAATTAAAATTCATATTACATTATTTTAACTATTTATAAGATATAATTTAAAGTGGTTATTAATAACTTATAATTTAAAATATGCTTATCATGGATTCTTATGATTTTGTGTCATGTCATGTGTATGTTTTTGAGTCATCTTCGTTGACATACTCGATGACGTGAGTACGAGTAAAAACTTCCAAGCAGAAGACGGGACGACCACACTTTCTTTCCTAAAATAATTATTATGTATTATTTTATATATATATAAGATTATACAATGTTATAAGTATTTATAACCGCAATTTATAAATTTACCAGTTCTTGACGGTAATGGCGGAATGTCTCTGAACCCCCACGATGTGTGACATGATTTGCATTCATATTTGTAGAATTCCGTTCAGATTTTGCTTGTAAATTTAACATAAACATTATATTTCATATTCGTAAATTAATGCAATTATTATACTAACTTCTACTAAATTTTTAGTAAATATACGAGACTAGTAAACTTACAATCACATTTGTACTTTTCCAGTAAGCATTTAAAGCTTGCCAGATGGTTGCATTCATCCAGTCACGCTTTTTATTTGCTTTTTTAATGCTTGACATGGTATCGTGGTAATTTTTCCATATTTTTTTGATCCAGTAATTTATGCAAAGGGAAAATTTTGTTTCCTATAAATCTACTGCCCCCCGCACATTGAAATTGAAATGAATTATACATTTATAATTAGTCAAGAAATTGCATAGTATATAAAATGGAATACAGATTTATACTTGTGTAAAAATCCTACCAAATACTCTCTACAATGTGGGTTAGGATATTCTCCCACTTAGACAAGCAAGCAGTCATTCTGCCTTTGTAGGAAGTCTTAGAAATATCAAGTACAATATCTGAGGGTTCTAATTTAAAACCCCTGTATTAATTAAAACTAGTGTAAACCCGTGCTTCGCACAAGGGTGTGGTGAAAATATTGTAGTTACATAGCAAATAGAAAAACATGAAAATCATTGACATAAGAAATAGAAAATAAATAAGGTAAGGAAACAAAAGATACAGCAAGTAAGAGAACGTTAAACCATAATTTTACGATATTGAAAAGAATCATAGTGAAATACATAGGGAAACAGTTCGATGTTAACCACAATTCTAGATAAATGCAAACTTGTATACTTTGTGTAGTTCATTTATATAAAAATAAATCTATTTAGTACAATTGTTCAATAAATATACAATTGTTCAATATACAAATTGTATTATCCATGACGGATGAATTTTATATACAACAGCTAAAAAAGATCTCACATTTGCATCTCACATTGAATTTTTAATTGAGGTTCAGTCGTGCATGGTTTATAACCAAACAATACTTCTAGCTTAGCTCCGAGTTAGAGCTAGGCATTTTATGCACTTGTTGTAGCATCTGCATCATCAATCTGTTGAATTTGGATGATTCAAATATCTGTTAAAGAGGAAAGAAATTGATTAATTGATTCAATCAAATCAATTAATGGAAGGATATTTTGAAGGAAATCAATTAATTAGTCAATTTGTTATATGAAGAAAGAAATTGCTGATGGAGATTCAATCAAGGAAAATTAGGGAAACCAATCACCATTATCCATTTACGTAGAAATTAAATCATGGATATTTGGAAAAGTTTCAAAAACATAATCTGTAAATTATTCTCTTAATCCCTAAGTAACTCCTTCATGAGTCTATATAAATGAAGGAATTACATCTTCATAAGCAATAAGAAAAGTGTAGTATCCACCATTATTCTTTCCTCTCTTGTACTCTTTTCTTTAGTGAAATAAAAAGTTGTTGGGTCTCCGTGGACGTAGGATATTCATATCCGAACCACGTTAAATCTTCTGTCTCTTATTTCTATTATTTTTTTTTGTGAGATTTCATAATTCCTTTTAACTGTCATTGGTATCTAAATAGGCAATACTAGGTCTTGAATTGAAATCGCTTCCGCAGCGCACCGTGGTGTTGAATTGTTATCAATTCTCAATTTTTTCACCACAGTTTGGTATCGGAGCTGGTGTTATTGTTCCGTTTGGATATTAATGGCTACTTCAAGTAAATCTATTGGTAGATCTGGGGTCAATTATGGACTTACTCGTTTTGATGGAAAAGGAGACTTTGGAACTTGGAAGATGAAGATGGAGGCTGTATTGAAGAAGGAGAAGACTTTTAAGATAATTTCTGCGCCTGAGAAGCTGAAAGAGTTAGATAGTGAAACTTTAGAAGAGATGGAAGATGAAGCCCTAACTACCATCCAGCTAAGTCTTTCAGATGAGGTTCTTAGAGAATTTTCTCAAAAGAAAACAGCAAAGGAATTATGGGATGCATTATCTGATGCATATCAGGACAAGTCTCTCACTAACAGAATAATTCTGCAACAACAACTCTATTCGTACAAAATGAAGCCTGGAGCTGATCTCATGGGGCATGTGGATGCCCTAACCACCTTAGTAATGAATTTGAAGGCAGCGGAAGTTGAAATTACAGATGAGGCTCAAGCGGTAATCCTTTTATGTTCCTTGCTTAAGGAGTACACTGCTTTTGTTAATTCTATGATTTATGGTCGTAGTAAAATTAGCCTATCTGATGTTAAAGCTGGACTTCATAATGAAGTGTTGAGGGATAGATTAGCAAGCACTAGTTTAGACAGTGATACGGAAGGCTTATCTGTTCAGAGAGGAAGAAGCCAAAGCAAGTCAAAATATGGTGGAGGTCGAAATAAATCAAGGTCTCAGTCTAGGGGGCCTAATAAATTGACTTGCAATTATTGTAAAAGGCCAGGGCACTTTGTAGCAACTTGTCCCAAGCTTGAAGGTAGAAGAAGAGACCCAAAGCAAGCTTCAGCATCTACCGCTGAGAAGTCAGATACAGAGAGTGATACCGATGTGTTTACAGCTTCTGGCTCTTCTGGGAAGAGCAACCTATGGCTGATCGATTCTGGCGCATCCTATCATATGACACCTGATAGGAACTGTTTCTCCACTTACCGTGAGATTGATGGAGGAGAAGTTCTGATGGGCAATGATGCTTCTTGCCGTATGATTGGTGTTGGTAGTGTGAAGGTTAGAATGTTTGACGGTGTTATTCGTACTATTAAAGATGTTAGACATGTACCTGATTTGAGAAGAAGTTTGATATCTATTGGGGCTCTGAGTAGGCTTGGTTTGAAGATTGTAGTTGAAGGAGAGAAGATGAAAATATCAAAAGGTTCTATGATAGTTATGAAAGGAGTAAGGGCAGGAAATCTTTATCTTTTGAAGGGCACTACTGTAGTTGGCGAATCAGCTTCTATCACTTCTGTTGATTCGGACTCTTCCAGATTATGGCATTTACGGATGGGTCACATTGGTGAGCGTAGCATGGATGAGTTGAGAAAGCGAGGTTTGATTGATGGTGTTCATCATTCAAAGCTTGGCTTTTGTGAAGAGTGTGTTCTTGGGAAGCAGACGAAGATTTCTTTTGGTACTGGAGAGCATAAGGCAAAGGCTGTCTTAGAGTATGTCCACACAGATGTTTGGGGACCTTCCCCTTGCCCATCCTTAGGTGGAGCCAGGTATTTCGTTTCATTTATAGATGATTTCTCTCGTAAAGTTTGGGTATATTTTCTACAGTCAAAGAGTGAAACTTTTGACAGGTTTCGAAAGTGGAAATCTACAGTTGAGAAGCAGTCAGGAAAGAAATTGAAAGTTCTCCGTTCAGATAACGGTGGTGAATTTGTATCACAGGAATTCATCGATTATTGTGAGTCTGAAGGTATTAAGAGGCATTACACCACACCTGGCGACCCTCAGTCTAATGGAGTTGCTGAAAGAATGAATCGGACATTATTGGAGAGAACTCGTTGCCTCAGATTGACTGCAAAGTTGAAAAAGGGATTTTGGGTAGAAGCTTTATCTATGGCGGCTTTCCTCATCAACCGCACACCTTCTACCGCCATAGACATGAAGATCCCAGAAGAAGTATGGAAAGGAGAGCCTGTTAGCTATTCATTCCTCAAAGTGTTTGGTTGTCCAGCTTACATACATGAGAGCAGAGGAAAGCTGGAACCTAGAGCTTGCAAGTGTATCTTTCTAGGTTATAGAGGAGGAGTGAAGGGATATAGATTGTGGTGTCCTATTAGCAGGAAGATTGTTACCAGCAGGCATGTGACTTTTAATGAGAAGGCTATGTTGAAGGTGGAGCCTTCCTCATCAGATGACAATGAGAGGACAAATGAAGAATACCAAACACAAAGTAAGTCATCTACTGTTCCTTTTCATAGAAATTCTGAAGGTGTTTCCGATGACACCGTGGTTGATGAGGAAAGTACAGAGATTAGTACAGAGGATCAGACTCAAGGTGGAGCTAGTTCAGAGATCAGACCTGTTAGACAGAAGAAGAAGCCTAATTGGCTTAATGATTTTGTTGGATTGAGCATCGAAGACATTGACTTCGATGACATGGCAACATATGCTTTGAATGTTGTCCATGATGAACCCAGAGATTATAGAGACGCTATTGCTTCAGTTGACAGTTCCAGTTGGTTAGTTGCTATGGAAGAGGAGATTGAATCTTTGCAGAAAAATCATACTTGGGATTTGGTGCCTCTTCCCACCAACAAGAGAGCTATTGGTTGTAAGTGGATCTATAGAGTAAAAGACGGCGGCGATGGAAATTTCAGATATAAAGCAAGGTTAGTAGCAAAGGGGTATGTTCAGAAAAAGGGAGTTGAGTATCATGACATTTTCGCTCCAGTTGTTAGGCATACCTCCATTCGCATTCTATTGGCATTAGTGGCTCATTATGATATGGAGTTGGAGCAACTAGATGTCAAAACTGCATTCTTGCATGGTGATTTGGATGAAGAAATTTATTTACGGCAGCCGGAGGGATTCATTGATAGTAGCAGGCCTGACTATGTTTGTAAACTTAACAAATCTCTATATGGACTAAAACAGTCACCTAGACTATGGTATAAGAGATTTGATAAGTTTATGCTTTCACAAGGATATTCTAGAAGCTTCAAAGACCAGTGTGTTTATTTCAAGAGATGTGATAATGATTTAATATATCTGTTGTTATATGTAGATGATATGTTAATTGCATCTTGGAGTATGGTAAGAATTATGGAGCTGAAAACTGAACTTAGCAAGGAGTTTGATATGAAGGATTTGGGAAAAGCACAAAGAATATTGGGTATGGAGATTTGTAGAGATAGAAAGCGGAGAGAGTTGAGACTCACTCAGGCGCAATACATCAAGAAGGTCCTCACTCGATTTGGAATGGAGAAAGCCAAACCGGTTGGTACTCCATTAGGCTCTCATTTTAAATTGTCAAAAGACCAATCTCCCACATCGGAAGAAGATAAAAGGTATATGGCTGATATACCTTATTCCAATGCTATTGGTAGTCTTATGTATGCCATGGTATGCACTAGACCAGATTTGGCCCACGCAGTGGGTGTTGTAAGTCGATATATGTCTAACCCAGGAAAGGAACATTGGCAAGCAGTAAAGTGGATACTTAGGTATCTTAGAGGTACTTCATCTGTTGGCTTGTTATATGGTGGAGTGGATGGCGACATCTCACTTAGAGGATACTGTGATTCAGATTATGCTGGGGATAGAGATGCACGGAAGTCAGTGTCGGGCTATGTTTTTACACTTGGCATAGGCTCGATTTCATGGAGATCAAAGTTGCAATCTATTGTAGCTTTGTCAACTACCGAAGCAGAATTGATATCGATTGTTGAAGCAACTAAGGAGGGTTTGTATTTACTTCAGTTGTTGGATGATCTTTTTATGGTGCAGAAGACCATGGAGCTATTTTCAGACAGTCAAAGTGCAATTCATCTTGTTCATAATCAGGCTTATAGTTCACGAACGAAGCACATTGATGTTAGAGGTTTCTTTCTTATGCTGGAGGAAGAACGGAGTAAGATCAAGTTGTTGAAAGTGAATACTTCAGACAACCCCTCAGATATGATGACAAAGTCACTTTCTAAGGACAAGTTTGAGCATTGCTCAAACTTGATCAGTTTGATACCCGTTACTTGAGCGCCATGGGGCGCTAGACCCAACAACTTATATGTCGATTGCCTGATGATAAGATGATGAAGAGAGATTGTTATATTTGAATCAAGGTGGAGTGTTGAATTTGGATGATTCAAATATCTGTTAAAGAGGAAAGAAATTGATTAATTGATTCAATCAAATCAATTAATGGAAGGATATTTTGAAGGAAATCAATTAATTAGTCAATTTGTTATATGAAGAAAGAAATTGCTGATGGAGATTCAATCAAGGAAAATTAGGGAAACCAATCACCATTATCCATTTACGTAGAAATTAAATCATGGATATTTGGAAAAGTTTCAAAAACATAATCTGTAAATTATTCTCTTAATCCCTAAGTAACTCCTTCATGAGTCTATATAAATGAAGGAATTACATCTTCATAAGCAATAAGAAAAGTGTAGTATCCACCATTATTCTTTCCTCTCTTGTACTCTTTTCTTTAGTGAAATAAAAAGTTGTTGGGTCTCCGTGGACGTAGGATATTCATATCCGAACCACGTTAAATCTTCTGTCTCTTATTTCTATTATTATTTTTTTGTGAGATTTCATAATTCCTTTTAACTGTCATTGGTATCTAAATAGGCAATACTAGGTCTTGAATTGAAATCGCTTCCGCAGCGCACTGTGGTGTTGAATTGTTATCAATTCTCAATTTTTTCACCACACAATCAATCACTCTAAATTTAAAACTGAAAACTAAGCATAAGACAAATGATATTATCCTTTATGCACTTGTTTAAACACCATGCATAAAGCACCACTCCAAAGCCGATCTTAGATCAACTCATGAAAATGTGCAAGGAAACTGATATAACCATTCATGTTTATTTTTTCCTCTCCAGATTTCAGAATTCGGTTATAATGGTTGATTTTGTTCACTGGAGCTTTTAGCACTAATTTAGTCTTTTACTATCAAAACATACTCTAGAGGCACATCGACAATCTAGTAGTTTACAATGATTCCTAAATATCGTTATCAAATTATAAAATATAAATTTAAAATAAACTAACAAAGGACGGTACATTAACATACCTGTCGTTAAGCCTTTCCCTCAACTTTTCACGTGATGCTTTTGTCTCAGCAGCAGCATAGAACTCTATTTCTACAAATATCATATATATTCAAATATAGAGTTGTATCTCTTACAAATTAATCTTAGAAAAAAAGAACTTGCTAATGGAAGATGGATCTAGAGACCTTGAGATCGAAAACCGATTAACATCAATTAAGCATATTAAAAAGAAAAATGAAAAAAGAAAGAACATGCTAAGGGAAAAAATTAAGTACAATGTAATGATTCCCTCCATTCAATCATATAAATCAAAAGTATTCTCATTCACGCCATAAAAATTACCAAAAATTACTCAATTTTCAGTCGGTGGTCAAAAGCATGTCTGCTCTTCATTACATGTTTCGTACCTCCATTTAAAAGTTTCTTCATGTTTTTTTAATTCAAACACGCTTTGTGCTACTAACTAACTAAAGCATAGACGCACTTTATATCGTTGATTGAAATTGAATAATTTTCAGTCATTTTTATGGTGTGAATAGTATTGCTCTAAATCAAAGCAACAATGATGAACAAAGTAGTTTTACTTTGCAATACATTACTACATTTCCAAAGCTGCATTTTAATATATTGTTGAACATTTTAGAACATACAAAGAACAGATAAACGCACAACAAAAACTTAATGCATGAAAATTGTGTAATGACAAAAAAAATCAATAGAGTCTATACCTCTTTCTAGAGCAAGCATTGTTTAATACATTGCTTTTTTTGAAGGAAGTGTCAAATCCAAGCATGATACCATAGATTTTCCATGCATCAAGTAAACAACAATAGTTACCAAGTAAAATTCATTAAAATTGCTTATATAAATGAGATCATCCACTATTTGAGAAGGATTTAACAATGATTAACAAAGCATTAACTACTTAGCCACCTAAAATTTCATTGTTGCAGAAATAAAAACATTATGCTAAACCACTGTTAATTACAAACAACTAATAAATAAGAAGAGTTAAATCTTGGATTGGTATGAAAAGAAATGAAAATTTGACTTGAATGTACCTTATTCATGAAGCAATAATCAAATGTAGGCATCCAATATACATTTGGAACATTGTAGAATTCATTACTAATTTTATACATACTTCTTTGATCCATAATTTGAGTTATTATCGAGCATTTACTGCATATTTATTAAACATGGGATATGTAAGTAGATTCATGCTTAGGTAGTTATATTCTAATAACATTATTATTCTTATGAATGTATATAGTTTTGTGATGAAAAAGTTAGTAACATATTACTAACTATCTCATTAAAATAAATAAATTAGGATCTAGGATACATATTTTACCAAGCAAAGACCTTTTTAAATGTCATATTGAGGATAGGAACTCAAGAGTTATTCTATGTTTATGAAATTAGAAATATATAATACTACTCTTTAATAAACTAAATAATCTTACTGTGTTTAAATATTATTATTCATAAAATAACATAAGTGCTTCCAGGCCAATGTCCTAAATCCAAAAAACAGGGGCAAGAAAGATTATCTTCACATCTTTGGTGGTGAAAATTTAAAAACAAATGAAAGGTTAAAGATAGGTATATATGTAAAACAGATGAAGAAGACAACGGTGATATGCATTTATATATTAGTCAAGTATCCTTGTTTATATGGAAAATGGAAAATGTACTTGTATAAATTGTCTTGGTTTATATGGAAATTGGAAATGCACTTATATATATGGAGGTAAATTGCTTTCTATATATTATTTTGAGTTTTAAAAAAATTCTTTTCTCTAAAGTTATTGCCGCATGTTTGATTTCAATTGTCTTTGGATATTGATCTTCTTTTATGGAGTCAGAAATTAAGGAAATATCATGTCATCTGTAGAAAGTAAATATTTGATGGGATGTACTTGCTACCAAAACCTTGACATCATAATTGATTATTAATACAAAATAAAATTTTGACTTATTGATATTTATACAATACAGTTATTAAATCCATAATTTTGTGATAAACAAACCTGACTATGTAGATTCATAATGTCAATATTTATAACCATTTTTTAAAACTATAGGTTGGATGTTTCCATCACTAAGATCAATTCTATTAATTTAATTGTAAACTCACAAATATGTACATTCAGGCGTATTGATAATTCAAGCAATATTGTGAAAATTACAACAACGAAAACCAATTATAGAGAATACATTTGTGTTTTGTTAATTAATCAATTGTGGACAATTCATTTATGTTCTGTTTGTAGTATGTCAACCACTGGAGAGCAATATGGAAAATGATCACAATGCATTTGAGTGGAAGAAAATTTCTAAAGTGACTTTAATCAAAAGATAGGTTGAGCAAAAATGAGGTTATGTTTTTGGCAACAACCGACCGATTATTAATATAGAAACTCTTCATTTAATCAGAGTTTCTACCTCTATATAATCAACCTAACTAATGTAGTCGATAAGGCGAACTTATACATTATTTAATGCACATATAATCCTCCTAACTACTATAAAAATATCTTTGAATGTTGACAGAAAATTTCATACTTTATTATGAACTAATTTTATGATGGAACCAAATTAATAATTATACATTACTAAGATATATACATCACAATCATGATGCTTGTCCGTTTTATCCTCCGAAAAAATAACAACAGAAAGAAATCATATAAAAATGATGGATGCTTGGATATAAATGGTAAGATATGAATAAGAAAATGTTAGCCTAAGATCTCTAATTTTAATGAAAAATTGTATGTGTGCAGTGAAAATTTCAATCTCGGATAGATTTGATTAAATAAGGAAACGGTAAATGAGGAAAAGAAACAATATGTTAAAATAATTTAGATATGTGTAATGGCAGATGTAGACATAAAAATTAGAGAATGTTCTACTACAAATTAAAATTCTACTGTAATTCCCATTTGCAAATTAATCTAGCAATAATGTTGCTAGAATCTACATATGTCTTCGAGCGAGAAAATACCAATTATAAAGGCTAAAGACTGAGAATTTTCACTTTAATTTACATTAGTAATACATGAAAACATATGACACATTTACAAATTTACAATAGTAAATGTATGAAAATAGATTGCATGTTTTGTTTAAGTGCAACCTACACATACCAAGAAGCTTATTCTCTGTGATTTTTGTTCATTCCAAATTTCGCTATTGAAATTATGCAACATGATTAACTAAATGTTACAAATATATGTTTTCTTTGCAAAGTGAACCAATCCACGGCTCCTAAACTAAACCAACTACAAACCTATTTACATATGAACATAATCTCAACAATATTAAGCTCTTTAATATACTAATTTAATTTTATTTTTATTTCGACATAATGAGAAAAGAAGCCAGAATAAGTTGCAAAATCGAAAACTCTACATCGTTTCATTAAAATAGAGCACATTAATTCATCGAAGTGAACAAAAACTGATATAATTGTCAAATCTCTCCCTTTTCCTTGTATGAAATCGAAATATGCATTAATCTAACAATATTATGATGTAAAAAAACTGTAAACTGTTTGCCATGCTGCCATTACTAATCCTGACTATATATCCAAAACAAATGTTTATGTTGTTATTAGGATGTAAATAAAACATGGAAAATGTAAAAAAAAGGACAAAATCAATAGGAAGATTTCCATGCATAATTGATAATATCAAACGACAAAAAAAATCGATCATGGTTAACCTTTTTTGATACATGGTTAACCGGATAAACGCTGTAAAATTAGTTCTAAATGAAAAGATAATTGATAATTTTGGAAAATTAACTAAACAAAACTATACACTTTATCTTATCAGATTGGTAGATTTTAGTTGGATGAGGAAAATATAATGTTTTACTGCATTAATTCACACAGTTTGCATATTCAAAACATGTTTCCAGTATAAAAAAAGTTAATGTATTGTAGAAACATAAAATAAAATTTGGAAATAAGAGTAAAACTATATTTTATTAAGTAAATTGACTTACTAACACAATTGAGCAACTCATCTGAATTCAGATAGAATTGGTCGGTTGAGTTGGAAAGTGCATTAACATTCTCTTCTGCAACTATTTCGAGTAACAAATGCAAAAATTTTGATACCCCGCTTGGCTAATAAGATGTGCACTCTTCTCCTCCCTATTTGCATAACAAAAAAATCAATTGTTTTCACTATTGAATACAACTATATGAGATGGACAACAAATGGGAAAAAAGGATACCCACTATAGCTATTCAAATTACAACTACGCTGACAAAAAATTAGTGATGAAAAATGAATTCTAGGAAAAATCTGAGTGCCTTTTCCCGATCATGGAATTGGTTGCAAAATTCTTAGAAGTATATGTGTGTATGTGGTTTGAATGTTGCAATTGATGAATAACCAATAGTCATAAAGCTACAGTACATTTAAGTCTAATATTTTACTGTATAATTTAAATAGTCTAAAAAAAATTCATGCAGCTTCGAAACCATTCAGTCTGCCTGTCATTATAAACAGAGGTAAAATTTTAGCTCGTTGGGAGGTGAATGATTTCTAAAATTAGAGGAATCAGAAGCATAAAATATACTAAGGCTGAGGCATGATATAAAATCATATTGGTACAATTATATATATATATATAATATTTTCCACAAGCAAGCTCATATAACCATGTTCACTGCTTTGATGACAACATGCAAGAAAATATGAATTATCTAATTCGATTGCCTAATTTAACATCTTTATCATCCTTCTTTCTATTTGTTATCAGTAACAGTAATAACTCTACAAAATAGTAAAATGGGAATACTTTTGTCAACTAACAGTAGCCCTTTCTCCTTCAGCCAAATCATGTAAGATTCTACTTCGTCATTATTAGTCAGCAATCACCTTTGTTAAAGTAAATAATAATAACAAAGATCAGCAAAATATTATTAAGGTTTCAGATTCCATTTGGCGAAGATTAGAAGATCGAAATAACGACTTAACATGAGAAGCAACTAATTTAACCACCATAAAAATTTAGTAAAGGAGATTAAAATCACTGAATGGAAAAATAAAAAACAACACAGGAAAAAATAAAACCAAATTTAAGAGGTGCTCGAATGGATCGAGAGTGGAGTTCAATGCCTTGCCATTGAACGTGTTTTCTAGACTTTCTGCACGTTGTTAAAAAGGTTCATTAGGGAAGGATCTAGGGGAAGAGTTGGAAATCCTAAATCTGAAAATGAAAACCTAGAAAAATGAAAAAGAATGAATGGATGAAAAATTGGGGAAGAAGCGAGTGATGACCTGATTTCTTACGGTAATAACAGCAAATAATTTTTTCCTCTAAAAAATCAAAAGATAGAAGAAATTTTCTTTAGTATAAAAGGAGAAATTAGCCGAGAGGGCTAGGATGAGAAGAGAGAAAGGGGAGAGCGATCTAAAATGGTCTTTGATAGGAACGGGACAAAAAATGAATATAGGATAAAAAACGCGACTGTTCATTTCAGGAAATATTGAAGGGGCTTGTGAGCTCTTGAAATGCAACTTAGTAATAATATAATAGTATAGATATAGACATTTAATAAATCATAAATAATATATCACACACAAAAAATTTATATTGTTGCAATAAATTTGATACTTACCCACTCGCTTTACTAGCTATTCTAACTATAGGATGAACTACATATGATAGGTTGCCGCCATCGCCTTCCGCGGCAGTCCCTCTCTAACAAGAAGATGGGGAATCTGATGAACGGGAAGATCGTCGATGTGAAAACATAATATCTATCACGGACATATCATTTTAGTATGGAAAAACATATATTTTTTATAAGAAAACATGTAATATTAGATTATCTTCTATCAAAACATACATTGATAATCGATCTTCTTCGTTTTTTGATTCAAACTCGGTCTCATAACTCTATATCGTTTTCCTTTATAGTCTCAAATACTTCTAGTAAAACATTTGATTCATTGTTTAAAGGCTCAAAATTAGTATGAACATCAGTTTTTATTATTTCATTATTTTGCTCAAAATCTGCCTGATAAGCTTGTTCGTTTGGAATATTATTTCCATCAAATGTAAATCTTGCCTTTGTTTTAAAATCCGTTGACCCCTATGTTTTACCTCTTTTTAGGTATGGATACAGAGCAAAATAAACTTGTAGTGCCTGTTTGGTCTAATACAAAAGGATCATACTTATGGTAATGTGAGTTATGATTTATTTCAACAAGATTATATAATCTTTGTGCACATTGGTTCCAAAATCTGGAACATTATCGAACCAATTGCATTTAATAAAAAATCTTTCTCTACAGGTCGTATAAAATATGTCAATTCCAAGACCTGGGTTAAGATGTCATAAAAAACTTTTATATGTTCATTTGGATCATCACTACCTTTAACTAATATACCGGTATTGTTTGTAAATTTTCAACACCATATTCTTTGGTGTTGAATTTAAATCCATTAATGAAGAACATTGGATATGTCTTAACATTAATTTTTGGTCTCATTGCAAGATGTTGAATCCTTCGTCAACTACACAATTTCTCGAATCATAAACGTAATTTGAAAACTAATTAGCAAATTCTTTACTGAGATTATCGTATAGATGTCGTGATTCGTAAATATTGCAAATATTATATATTGTCGTATTCTATAAGTATGAATGGAATAAATATAAATTTAAGAATTCACAAATCAAGAATTATTAAGTAATAATACCTAACAAATGGTGCAACTTCGGTGCAATTAAGAAGTATATATGTTTTTGTTTCATGGTAATCTTTGTTGTCTGACCTGTTTCCATACATTTTCCTACAGGTCGACATGTTGTCTAAAAATATACTACATTAATTCAGACGGATCGTGTTCAAAGACTTCATCATTATGTGAAACACTTTCAAATGATAAGTTCACATGGTCACTGAAATAATGAGAGAGAGAAAATGAAGCTTTTTCTTTGATATATGATTTGCAAATCGAACCTTCAACTCGTGCTTTTTGTCTAACTTTTTTCTTTAGATGATTTAAGTACCGTTTACAAAATTATTTCAAACAAAATTTACTTATGTAATTTTTAATTTTTAATTAAATCAATATTTAACATACTCGATATTATTATCTCTCAAATGGGTACATCCATCCATATTGCACATGACCTCGAAGAAGTGCTTCAGATAGATGAATGTTATATGTTAGTGGATATGAATGATATATGTTAGTAAATATGAATTGAAGATTATTATATTTTGGATTGGGATTTAAGCAGCATTTTAATTTATTGGAATGAAGTGTGTTGCAATGTAGATTTCTATAAATTATCTAATTTTATAATTATGTATAAAAGTTTATTGTTTGAAAAAACAAGGAACGTGCCTAAAAGAAAGAGATGTGCAAGGTAGAAATGTTTACCATATTTTGTACCATTTATTTCAATAATAATAGAAAAGATAATTCATTGTAATTTCAAACATAATACAAGTCCTCTTTAGATAATTTATGAAAAATTACAGTGTTAACGTTGTCTTTCGTGAAGGTGTAATTATAATGTATTAAAATGTATAAATCTCTAAGTATAAACCAAAGTAATGTAAGTAGCGATAATAGCAATAATTTAGTTATGAATCTAATATGTGCGATTTAAGATAAGCTAGAAAATAAAAAATAAAGGCAGAAATATGAATAAAGCAATGGGGAGTTAAGAGGATATAATAATCAACTAAAAGGTAGTTAATAGTTGAAAAGGAGACAGTAAGCTATATTTAATGGTGTTAAGTGGAAGTTAAAAAGTAAAAGATATTTAATCTCTTGAAATTAGAAGTAAGCGATAAATGACATTAAACTGCATAAATGAAACAAGTGTAGGTTACATAAAAATAACTAAATACCAACAGTTGAACGTAGGAGGTGTAGTAATTCAAGAAAATTTATATAGCATCAAGTATGCATTTATAATGGGTGTGAATTATTAAATCTAGTCAATAACTTAGATTAATTAAAATGATATAGTCATTAGTATGGATTGGAATGCGAGGTTAGTTGTGTTAACAACAGAAGTCTACCTACCACAAGGGGTTACCAATTGTTGTGTATACATAATATTAATGTGGAACATATCGACCGTAGGACCCATGGATTATACGTTCGTGTATAGGTGAAGGGAATATATCAAAGTAGGGGTTCGCCTCGGTTGAAGTGTTAAAGGGCCAAGTAGGGTCTGCTTCAATACTTATGAGGTATGTGTTATGTAACCAAGTAGGCATTTCCTTAATTGTATTAGGCAATCTAAATAGGACGGTGAGCGTAAGCTTAGAGGTATGTTAGCAAGGTTGGTATCGTATATGTGAGGAGTAGGTCTGTACACATAGGTCGAGAGCGTTATCGGTTCTGAGGTGGTCAGTGGAAAGGTTTGGGTTACGCCTAAACGGACTAGACCTCCTATTAGTGTAAATCTTATTTGGGACATGCACTGCCTCATAGTTGTTTGCTATTTTGTTTGTTATTAGAAGGCAAAGCTAGATAAACCTTAATTGAGGTCTTTCAAGCGAATAGGATAGTATAGAGAGCTAAGTCCTCAATAGTCTATGGAGTTGAGTCCATGATTACTCCAAGGAACAGAGTCCAATATGAAGCGGCTGGATAAGTCTTTAAGACGAGTTAGAATACAGATAAATAATTATAATGCTATTATTAGGCACAGACGGAAAGATCCTCGGTGTACGTAGTGTAACATCCCTAATTTTTTATAACATTATTCAGGAAATTTAATTAAATAAATTAAATAGGATAATGTAAGATTAGAACGATAAAGAGAATGAGATTTGAGTAAACCATAAGAAGGTCGTGCTTAGAGTTAATTAAATGGGCTTAAAAGAGTTTATAAGCTAATTAATTTACATAAGGCCTTATTAGTGAATAGCTGCACCTATTATTCACATACCTTTTCATTTCTCACGTCTATTCTTTATTTTCAAAAATGCAAATAAAAAACCTAAAATAGGAGCCAATCTTACAAAGAAGAAAAACGGAAATTTATTCAAGGCTAAGGATTAAAGCTAGGGGATTTATTCAATAACAAATCTCAAAGTCCTTATCATATACAAGGTGAACAATAATTTTATATCATCTCTATTTTATTCTATGATTATATGTTTTCGGATTTATGATTAAATTCGTTTTTATAACGTTTTGGATGATGATATGCTTGAACTATTATATGTTTGATTTAAATCAAATTCATTTACATAGGAATTTAATTTAAGGCAAAACCGATTGTTAATGATTTTAGAATGCCATGGAAAAATTATATGTTATGTAAAACATGATTTTGGAGATGGGTTTCGATTTTTGTAATTTTCCAAGCCATGGAAAATTTATTATGAATTTTCAAAGGAAAATATGATAAAAATTGGGTTTAAAATTAATATCGATTATTTCAGGAAGAATTTGAGTTTGAAATTTTAATATGTTAGATAACATGATGAAAGTGGATTTCTGTGATTTTTAGGGATTTTTCCTAGTTGATTTTCTAAGGAAAATAAATTATTTTAAAAGAAGGACTTATTTGCAATATTGGTGTTGCTTAATGGAAGGGCCTAAACATTAATTTTTCCTTGATTTAGATCTGATAAATGCGGCAGTTACTTTGTAAAGGATTCGAAAAGTTTTAAGGCAACCAATTAAAAGATTACAAATAGGCAGGTTAGTTATAAAGCAATTACTAAAATTAGCATGATTTCAGCCTTTATTCAAAAAAGCAAGTTCCGCCTCCTTTAGTAGTGCCTTTCGACTCCAATGCTTCCGCTTCAACTCAGTCGAACCCAACCCAGCCGAAGCCCACCTAGTCGAAACCAATACACAAGGTATCACTTAGATGGTACGTAATGGATTGGAGAAAAGGCGGGAGCCATGGTGTCGAAAGCAATGCTTCCGATGGGGTCGAAACCTTAGTTTTGTTTTCAAATGTTAAGTGTCTGCTTTGTTTTACTTAAAGTTTTCGACGGAGTCGAAACATATGTTTTTGAAAGGGGTTTTCTAAATAGCTTTCGAAGGAGGTTGCCATATTATGTTTTAAAGTGGGAGCTTTCGAATGAGTTCCTTTATTCTTAAATAAGGCTTTCAAAGATGATGGTTCCGACCTAGTCGAAACCTCGCTGCCGTTCATGTGCCTTTCGAGTGTATTGAATTCATCAATGCTTTCTAAGGGTGCCTTTTTTAAAATTTATACTAGGCCGCTTCTTAAATGCTTTCGAAAGGGTTCAGGGGTTTCGAAGGCAATGGTGTCGAAAGGGGGTTTCGATACAATCCTTCAAACTTTTACTTAAAGGTTTTGAGCTTTCGAATAGATGGTTCCGACACCATCAAATTTTCCCCAAATAATTTTATTAGCGGTTTCGAAGGAGACACTTTCGTATGTAACCACTTTGACCCAAAAGATGTTTTTAAAAGTAAAACCCAATACTTTTGAAAGGGGTACTTTCATTGGTTTCGAAACTATATTTTAAGGTAATGTTTTGATACATTCGAAAGGTATATTTTGGTTTTGAAAGGAATAAGTTAAAGGGATTCGAAAGGTATATATTAGTGTTTTGAAAAGAAGTTTTCTATGCTTTCGAAGGAGGTTATCCAGGGGTTTCGAAAGTGATGATTTAAGGTTTCAAAACAAATAACCCAATCTCATTTTAAAGAAAAACCATGGCATAAATAAAGAGTTCTGAAATGAAGTTTTTGAATAAGTTTTCCTTGATTAACAGGCTAAAGGGATTAACCAAGTTTTATATAAAATGATTTCAAGGATATTTAACCACAGGTGTTGGTATTATTATATTGTTATGATTGCTTCTTCATATATTTATTCACATTAACCCACAACGGTATTTTGGGAAGGGCAGAATAACCAGCTAGGTTGACCCAGTAGTGAATATAAGTTAAGGATGCTAAAATATAAATTAAATATATTTGCAGGGGCCAATAGGTTCACAGTAAGCCCATGAAAACGGTGTAAAGGAAAAGATATTGGCAATGGCCAATAGGTTCATAGTCAGCCCATGAAAACTATGATTTGATATTAGCAGGGGTCAATAGGTTTGTAGTTAGCCCATGAAAACTATATTCGGATTAAGATATTGACAGAAGTCAATAGGTTTCTAGTCAGCCCATGAAAACTAGGATAAGAGAAAAGATATTGGAGTTACCAATAGGTTCTTAGTAATCCCATGAAAACTATGAAATCGAACAGGAAGTCCGTAAACATTTCACAGGTTATTAGTAAGCCCATGAAAACTAGTAGGTTAATAGTGACCCTAGAAACTATAGATGAGACAGATAGTCAGAATGAATGGAGATGGGTAATCCAGAATTAATTTTCTTGTTTGCATATCATCATATTGTTTTGAATTGTTTTAACCATTGTGGATCCACGAGCACAATATATAGTTTTATAAAGGTTTTAGGATACTAGTGAGGGAAAAACTCGTTCCGCTAAATGGCGTGGTCTCACTAGATATCTAAATGGTTTGAGATGGTAGATTATTATTCATACCAGGCTTTATATTTGACTCGAAGTTTTTGTTTTCCCCTTAAACTCTCGGGTGCTCAATTGATTTTGAGTAGTTTGAGGGTTAAGGTTTTTAGGTTCTCTTTTAGATGAATGAAGCTTCCAGAGACGTGCAGGAGGCAAGCTAGTTAATAAGAGTTCTTTTATTCCGTTGTGTGTTTTGGTTGTAAAGGCAAATTTGATTTATTGCCTTATTATATGCTCTGATCAACCAAGGGGGCATCTTCATATGCGCTCTTGGCGTTTTTTGTATTAATTATATGTTATCTGAATGTGGTCTGCGTACTATGATTATGTAATGAATTTGGAACATTTTGAAATGGAATATGGAATTTGTTTGCTGTTTAAATTTTTTTCATATTCATGTGTTTATGTATATCAATGTATCTAACATTGTCATATTTAGTCACCGAGGATCAATAACTATGGATGACTGCAGCATTCGTAGCCGTTAGTTCTGGGCCTCCAAGTAGGGGGATGTTACATGTAGGCAATTCGGTCTAGACACAGATGGTGGATACCTGGCGCAGGTCCAGAGTTATGTATACTAGTGGGGAAAATATCTTAGTCCAAAAGGGGATTGTGCTACTTACACACACACACATGTATACGTATGTAGTTATTGTATACCATGAGTAGGTGGGGCATATTGTACGTGTAAAAGAAGTCAAGATGGCTAAGTTTTTAAAAAAGTAGAAATAACATGTAATGAAAAGCAATCAGCATAAACTAGTGTTATGTATAAAGTATATAATTTACCAGTCGCCAAAACGTTGTTCTGACTTCCTCCTCATTACAACTCATAGGATAGGTTTAGACGGACAAATACTGGTACAAGGCGAGAATGGAGGTAGGACTGATTTCCTTATGCATGCTCGGCACTGACAAAGATACTAGATACCAAAGGTATTAGCCTTGGTCAGTAATTATATGTTTTATTATACTTTACTATTCTACTGTGAGTTTATATTGATAGTTGATATACTTTTGTTATTTATAGGATACCAACACCAACGATCCATACCCTAATGGACTTGGGTTTTCGATTTAGCAAAATTCGAGCCCACTGAGGTGTGGGTTGTTACACTTGGTATCAGAGCTTAGCTTAATCAATCGTAAGAACTAGGAGACGTTGAGTGAACATATTTGTATTATTGCTATAATTATATATATATATAATATGCCAAACTCTACAAATTCCGATTTTAGAAGTAGTTGCAACCATATTCTTAAAAGATGGACAATGAAACTATGAGTTGGAACAATAGATAAAGTTGAAGATATATGTTTATCCCGATCACCCGATGGAAAATAGGTCGTACTGGAAGGCGTTGACTTAAGAAGAGCTTGATCACAGCATATGGAAGGTCCTTGAAGCTGTATGGTACATGACTCCCTTCTTGGGCCTGGATTGCGCAATGGTTGTAGATTCCTATAGGATCGCCACTTGATGATGTACTTAGATCTATATAAATAAAAAGCAAAGAATCTATATGCTGTAGATATGTGAAAACAAGAATTGCGCAAGTTTCTAAAGGAAGATGTGTAGGAATCACTCCAAGATGATAGAAGGATTTTTAATATATTCTGAAAAAAGATAAGTCAGAAAACAAGTGGAAAAAGAAGAAAAGTCCAAAAGTAGGGATAAGTAAAACCCACTCTGAGTCCTACCCCATATGAAAGAATTTAATATAAAAATATTTGAGAAAATATATAATTAATATATTTGAAATGATTTTTCAAGGGATTTGTTTAAAAGTAAAAGGCCCTATTTTTGAGAAGTAAATATTAAAGTTTTCTGCAAATTAGAATACCTTTTTATATTTTATATAAATGAGAAGTTCTAAAAGAAATTAAAATTTATTTAGATCAAAAATTTTAGTTAAAATGGGTTTTATTAACGAGATATTTCTTTGGAAATTAAAAGAAAATAGAGTGTATATATAGCTTGTTGATTTTCTGATTATGAAAATTTTAAGTTTTAAAAATTCTTTTAAAGGGTGGATAATAGAAAGTGGTACTGGTTTTAAATAGGATAAAGAAAATGGAAGGGTAAGAACACCCGATAATGAAGGTAGGAAGGATATTTCAGTGTAAGGAGATATGGAGAAAAACATTCGAAATAAGTTTATACATAAAATATAAATAGTGGTAACATTATGAAATATAAATAACATTATGAAATATAAATAGAAATAACGTTAGGAATTATATTAAAATAATGTTATAAATCTAATTAGGAACAAAATAGGAAAAATGAATAGTTTTCATAAATATAGGCAGTAATTGCATATATCTTTTAGAAGTCCCCTTCGTATACTATCACTGCCTCTACTAAGTTTGAAAATGGAAATATCATAGGTGATAGAAAATAATAAAATGGAAGTTGTCATTGTTTACTCCAGTTTTTATTGTTTAAAGTTATAAAAGATTTTTAGAAATATTGTAAAGTGCATTTAAAAAAAATAGTTTGATATAAAAATTGAGTTTTTGGAAATACAAAACTTAATAAATGATTTTGGATAAAAACCCTACTTCTTGAGAAGTAAAATATTTATGGTGAAAAGACTTTAAAGGAAAGTACCTTTTTAACTTTAATTGATAATAATGACTTTTGGAACTTAATAAATAACCTTACTTCATAGATCCTAATATATAGTTTTGGAAAGTTTTTAAGCTTATATTTTTAAAGATAAAAGTTTTGCGTTAAGTACTTCATGATCATGAAGTTATAATTTTATAAAGAGTAGTAGAAACCAAAACAATGTTTTTGTTAATATGGAGTGGATAGAGATGACTACCTAGTTAAGACGGGATAAAAGTTAAAGCTACAAATAAAATAGCGATGAATGCTCATAGAATAGCGATAATGAATCCATGTTGGATATAAGAAATATTGGTATGAGCCTAGGAATGCTTCATTAAACATGTGTGAAGACCATAAAGAAGAACCTATAAAGAAAAGGAAAATGGTATCAAAATATATTTCTGCGAGTTTTAGGGTATACCCTCATGAAAAATTAAAAATAAAGAAAGTACATACTGAGACTTGAGAATACTATCAATTGGTTTGGATTAAAAGAAGTTAGTAGCATATTTGGCTGTAATAACGGAAGTAATGAATGAACCTTATTTATTAGAAGCGAAAGAGGTAAATTAAGAGATGTGGATTATGGTGGGATGACATAGTGAAATTGTTCGTTTTTATTATGTAAGAAGTAGTAAGCCACAACATCATTAATGTCAGATGATGTTGAATTGCAGCTTCTAGCAATTATTTCTTTTAAGTTAGTTGGGTTGTAAGCATTAGCTGTCTCTGTTTGTATAAAAACGCATACGATATTTTGTGAGAAAAGTTCTTTTTTATTACCGTATTGATTTTTTGTATTGACCGCTATATATTGAAAAGCAGAATAAATAAGAAAATCTCATGTAGATAATTAACTAATGCAAAGTAAGACTGGAAGTTTATAAAATAAATTATGAAATTTATTAGCTACTAAAAATTAATAATGTTAAGTCCCAAAAGCCTTAAAATTTTGGAAGATAAATTTTAAGGAGCGAAGACAGAGGAAGGTTATTGCGAAACCTCGGGTCATTATCCCTATGCTTTAAAAACTGAAATTTCTAAATGAACTTGTGTGCTGATTGTTGTCTAAAATAAAAGAGAAAGATTTAGAATTTGAAAGTTTAACGTGTAGTAGAAAAGAGTCGATCATGGATGTTAACCCTTTGACTAAATTCTAACTGCATAGAATGTGACTAAATTTATTTTGAAAAGAATTAAAAACCAAAAACAAATAATTTTGAAAATTTTTGTTTAGAAAATGAGTTTTATTTTAAAATTTTCCAACTGTTTCAAAAATTTATTTGAAAATGATTTTGAACGATAAGGGAAATTTCTGATTTTTGAAACGCCACGTGCTCAGCATAGGAAAATTTGATGAGTTAGCAAATATGTATTTTACCGTGTAGTAGAAGTGATAGTGCGTAAAACATAGAGGGTAACAAGGGAAAAGTTGTTTTGCCTTGGCATGTCAATTTCCATACCTTTGTTGATAGTAGAAAAAAATTGGTTTTTAAAATAACTTTGTTTTGAAATTTAAAAACACAAAAACAAATTTTCTTATGTGGGTTGTGTTTGGAAAAGTTGGAAAAGATGTGGGGTATAAAAGAAGGTTCCAAAGTACAATAAAAATGGCACACAAGAGAATGATGAAAATATGAAATCCTTCGACCAAACACTTTTTTCGACATAAGAATATTGTTCGCGACAAAAAATTCTATTGATTAGAATACCGTCGAAAATGTAATAATAACCGCAAGCGTACGGCGTACTATTGTAATACGGATGCGAGTACGGATCGATCCACAAGGAAAGAATCAATTTTAATATTACTCAATCAAATTAGCCCAAAAGTGAGATGAGTTTTAACTAAAAATGAAGAACAGTTGAAGTACAAACTAGAGTAAAAAATGAGAATAAAACTATGAGATTAGAAGGCAATTTAGAAGCAAATCCCTTCTCATGATCATACAAATCAACACAAAATGAATTTATGATCTCTCTTTTTAAATCATTTGTGAATTAGTTGATGTATTTATTATAAGTATGGCCTAATTGTGGTATTTATTAACATAACTTAAACCATCAAACTTTAATACACCCTCTAAATCCACTTGTCCAACCCACTGAAAATGGTTATGAAATCAAAAATAAAATATATTCTAAACATGATCTATTTACTATGAATTAGTAACATAGAGCATCAAATTTTGATTCTAGTTTCAGTTTCTTTACCAAAATCATATTTAGATGAAATGGTGACTTTTGTTTATGTTTGATTAAGCATAGTCTATTTTCTCTGAACCACATAGGCTATCCAATTCACTAATAAACAACGGAATTTCATTGACATCAAAATTTCTATTAAGCACAAAATAAGACATCATAAATGAAATTATCATGTTAATTTTATATCATTCACGAGGCTTCATTACCCATAAATCGAAAGAGTTTAGTTTCTCGTATTTGAATACATATTAACATAAATTGATTTCAATATAAAAAGAAACAAAATCTAATTAAAGAGAACAAGAGCTAACTAACTTGCATAAAATAAAACTAAGCTACTTGCATGAAAATAAATCTAATCTACTAACATGAAATAAAAGCAAGCATGAAATAAAATAGATAAAAAACATATAAAGAAAGTTGCATAAAAAAAGATGACTAAGAAGCCACTAAAAAGAAGCTTTTATTGATTTTTAATTACAACTCTATGCGTTAAAAAGGGAAGAAGAAGATTCCATGAAACATAAATGGGTATTTATATATGCCTAAAACCTTAATCTCACTAATATATGTTTTTGCCTTTGGTTTCCACTAACATATGCATTTGCTTTTAATTGTGGTCCATAAGTAAGTGTACATGTTGGCTCCTCCATGTTGCATTATTTCCATCCTCTTCTCATTCTTTTGATTTCCCATGTATATGCATGCATAATCCTCTTCTATTTTGAGTCCAAATTCCTATAAAACAAAATTAAAATGTATAAGTAAATTTTCTTCAAATTAATTTACATAAAAATTACCATTTTGTCCACATGTTAATATATGAATGATGATTTGAAAATCCCATTGTATTTTTGGTTTAGACATGTAAAATCACCCTATTATGCTTTTTATGTTAACAAAAGAAGATTAAATATGAGAGTATAACTATACACTTTTACATGCACATCAATACCCTACACTTATCTTTTTATTCGCCCTCGAATAAACTAAAAGTAGGATAAATCTGTTTTCGTAGGAAACACGATTGCATTGAGCATATGCAACAAGCCGTTAAACCTCTAGGTGTCCCTAGTAGGACGAGTGTTGTCTCGTGAGAGTTTTCAGCGGATGCTACTCACAAAATCCAAATGAGATATGCAAATTCTAATGCGACTACATGATGCAAGTTTTCGAAAATATTTACAAATGAAGAATTTACTTTTAAATTGACACAAGTGAGTTAGATATAAGTTTTGGTTATTATCAAGAAATTTTAGTCTTTATACTCATCAAAACTTCCAACAAAAATTAAGTTATCATCACAATTGGACTCCAGTTTGGCTAGGTGTTTTGGTTGATAATATAGTGCAACTATGAAATGAATCCTTTAGTTGATTATCAAAGTTTTGCAAAGTAGCATTTTTATTTCTTTCAAATAACAAGTTAAATCAATTAAGTGAAGATAGTGCTTGGGTTTCAACTGCTTGCTCTCTCTATTTTGAAAAATATTAACATTATTATTGTTTATACACCTAACTTAGATATACCGAGGCCAGATATACCGGTCATGCACTGCTTTCCGGGCTTACGTGAGAAGAGTACAGAGCGTGGTGAGTGTACACACTTGCATATGAACACATGACTCTAGGTGTTTATTATTATTATTTTAATTTATTTACATACACCTAACTCAGATATACTGATCATGCACTGCCTTTCGGGATTATGTGAGAAGGGTATAGAGCATGGCGAGTGTATACACTTATGTGTGAACACATGACTCTAGGTGTTTCTTATTATTAGGAACTTCTTTTTTGAAAAAAGAGTTATGCAAAATCATCTTAGCACCACCTAACTTAGAAGATCAAAAATGTTTTCTCCTTTACTTTAAATCAACCACTCTTTTAAACAAAGGTTGCAATTAGAAAATACTTCATAATTATCACCTATGAACCTTTATATATACTAGTTACACCATGGTTACTTGTAATCAAACTTTTATTTTTATTTTTGTCGAGACAAGTAATTTTTCAAAAATTTCAATATAACAGCCAAAAACATATACTTATTATATTGTGTTTCTTCAAAAGTAAATCAATATACTAAAAAAAATTGCTTTGAGTTTTTTTTTCTTTTTTTCTTTTTAGACAAAAAATGCAAAATGTAAACCATGAAAAATTAAAATGAAAATGAGACTCCCCACACACTTTATTTTGACTGTGTCCCCACATTCAACCTAAGTGAAAGGAGAAGATAGAAATATGATATGTATTTACATGAAAATGAAACAATTTTTATTCACACTACATTAGAAAATATACTGTCAAGGAGTAAATGAAATAGTCTTCTAAAGACCAATTCATATGCCTCGTCAAGTACGAGAGACATAGCTTAAGCTCGGAAAACCAAACCATAAAAGATTTCAAAATTAAATGTTGATTTGGAAAAACGAATGTCGTTTCATTAAATATTGTATGAGTTGTTTTCTTTTCGATGATTTTTGGGGTAGATAGAATAATTGGTTGAAGACCATGTTTATTTTCACTAATTTTAAATTCAAGCTCAACATTGAAAAATTCTTTAAAACTATTGATTTTAAAATCAAAATGGTGATTTAAATCTACTCATTCAGAATTCAAATAACTCATCTTTGAAAAGTCCAAAAAAATTGTGTTCACTAACTTCATCTTTTTTGTTGAATTATTCATAACTTCATCATTTTCAAATTGTAAAGTTGTTGTTTGAAATTCGTTATGGTCGGAAAAAGGAAGATCGAATTTAAAATTGAGTTTCTCACCCTCAAAAGAGTTGAAATCCAAATCAATTACCACATTTTCAACAACTTCATTAAGATTGTCTTTTTCAATTTCAAAAGCTGTTATTTGAAAATCGTCAATTTTGGCAAAATGTGGATTATCATTTGACTCGTCACACGTTGGGATTTGATTTTGCTACTCACGTTGGTTTATGTAGGTTTCAAACAACAAATCTGCGTGAGTTTTTTAATTTTCTTCCATTTGCTCAACTAAATCAAATTCATGATTGTTAATTTGAGAATTTTCAATTTGAAATTGTTGAGAACAAAAATTATCAATCGCACCATAATTGAAACTATTCCCATTGCCAAAATAATTTAAAAAGTGTTCGCATTTCCATTTTGATTTTTAAATTCATTTTTGGAGTTCGAAATTGTATTGACATGGGTTATAATCAAAATCATTAGAAATTTGAAGTGAATTAAAATTTTGATTATTTTGAAACTTTGACTTGAGTTATTGCATAGATACGAATTACACAAATTATTTATCGTTTGATTTTGTTGTGCATAAATTTCAAGTAAAGATTTAATAGTTTCAATACTCTTTTCAAGAGTATAGGGTTGACCATAATTTTAAAAGCTTTGTGGTGCAAAATTCGAATTGTTTGTACAATAGCTGTTATTAAAATATTCATAAGAATTTGATGTGAAACTATATGGATTATATTGGTTTTCACAACTATTATAAAATCCATGCGAGTAAGAAAATTCAGACATTTTCAAAAATGTTTTATTTTTATTTTTGACTTATATATATATATATATATATGCATGAAACTAATGCAACTAAATGAATGTAAAGGGATAAATTAGAAATTTTATGTTCTTAGTAGCATCCAAAATTGTATAGTCACACTTTGACTTAATTCAACAAAATAGTTCTTAGTCACGTAACGGGCAGAGGTTATTAGTGCACCACGAATCACCCTAGCAATGCAATTGAAGTTTTAAGTACCTTCAGAAAAACAATCAATATAGTATTTTACAAATCACCGTAATAATTATAAATGATTACTGCTCCGCCGTTGCATTAGACACTAAGAAATAGTTTGCCAAAAGAAATCAACTTGTCAAAATATAAATTTGCCCTTGATGAGCTTGCGACACCCTTAAGTCCAACGTCAAACCTGTTTGCGCCAAAAATAGTCACAAACCCCAAAAGTAGTGAAAGCACCAGTGTTTACACATAAACCCTCAATACCCAAACACAGATCATAGATCCAGATAATGTAGAGAGCAAAAATGAAGAAATAACAAAATTAAAATGAAAGAAAGTAAGAGAAGACACAAGATTTATAGTGGTTCGGCTATCTCCGGCCTACGTCCACTTTGAATTGATCCTTTTATTTCTTTTATACTGTAATTACAGTTACAATCCTTTGAATATCAATAGCCAAAAGAGAAGAAGATCCCTTTCCTGAGCCATGCCCCCTCTATTTATAGGTGGAGATCTGGAAAGATCTTGCTGAAAATTAGGTAGAGAAGTCTCTTGGTCCATGTGGGCCCGTATGCAGATCGGTGGGGCCCACCTCCATGCTTTGGGATCGATTAATAAGTCCTTCGTATCGATAATCCCCACGTTAGAATTAGCTGAGATCGATCATGGTGAAAGATGATAGTGCAAAGTCCTTGCTCTCCAAATTTCATGAAGTTCCAACGTGTAGATTGTGAGATATGATCGATCCAAGATTGAGTTTACAAGTGTAGGCTGAAACTTTCGTATCCATAGCTTTCGCATCGATCCGAGTCTTATGCAGTGAACCATGTTTTGCGCTCCATCCCTTGACCGCTTCTTTCGAATCGATCGATACGAATGATCGATACAAGATACACTTGCAAGCCTTCGAATCCATCCAGTGCCCTATCCTTCGTATCGATCCCATGCTTGCTCGATCGATACGAAATGTATCGAGGTGAAGTTTGATTGATCCAAACCAAAAGTGCAGTGCATTATCCAAACCATATCCATCCTAGAGTAGCCAGATCGATACGAATTTTATCGATACGAATATCGATCGATTCAAACCAAATGTAAAGCACATGTGTTAATCAAAATCCGTATTCATAGTGATCGATACAAGAGTATCGATACGGGCTAGTTTTTCATGAATATTGGTCCATCCATAACTCGAGCATATGAACTCTGATTGACCTGAAATTCGAAGTGTAGCCTCACCGACCCTTGTTTATCATTCCCGATCGATCCCACCTTGATTGGAGCTTGGTCCAATTTTGACAGTATCGATCATAGCCTTGTTTTCAATCGATCTCCAATCCTCATATCCAACCTTTTTAGCCAATTTGTTGATATCCTGGCTTTGACCAAAAAGCGGGATAACATTTGCCCCCCAAAACATGCCTTGTGATAGGAAGGCATGTTTTGAATAGCTTTAAATCCGATATCCAAAATTCATACTCCACTGATAGCCATATCATCCAATCCATAATCCAATCCATTACTAAGCAATTCCATCTGAACCCAACAACTGAGTTCTAGTCCATCCATATCCAGTAACCAATAACCAAATCTATGACCTCTCCGGGTCAATATCCAAATCAGGGTCCACTCCGGGCCCTTAATCGAATCCAGGACCGCTACGGGTCCATGTCCAATTCTCAGCCATTCAAAGCTGAATCAATATCCATTTCACATCTTGGAAGCCAGTAACTGAATCCTACGATCTCTCTGGATCATTGACGGCCATCTCTGGACCCTTGCTAAGCTCGATCCAAACTTAACGATTGAATAGGCAGATCCTGTCGCGCTCCGGCGAAGCAACCTATCCCTTGCACTCCGGCCCCGGTGGGGGCATATACACAATTTATTACATCACAATTTTTGAATAGTAAAAATTATTTTGTGATAATTTAGTACAATTTTTGAATAGTAAAAATTCGAGCTCTCACTAGATATACACAATTTTGATTACATCACAATTTTCATTTACAAATGTACCTCGCTACATTTCACTCATACACTTGTATGTTATCTTCAACTTCATTCCAGATTGAATCCAGCATCTGAGTAATCTACAAAAATACACACTGACGCAGTAAAATTGAAAAAGAAATATTTTTGCAGTATAAAATAAAATGTGACATTGAAAATTTTATTTGCCTCAGTTATTTGGGTTGTTCGTCATCATTTAATTCTGAATTCATCATACACGAACAGCTTGTGACATACACAGTGTATCACTGTATATGCCACAAGGCCGTGCACACCAATATACACTTGATACAATTACAGGGAGAGGAGAGCACAGGTCAAACCCAAATGAAAAGCCGGGTTCAACTCAAGTGCAATTCAAATAATATCACGACACGAGCACAAGGTCAAACCCGAGCTGCAAGCTGGATCCAACATAGGTGCAAATGGTCAAAACTCATAAACCAAGACTGGACCAAAGTTCAAGTCGTACACATGAAATCGGAGACCAAGCAGCAAACATCAAATGTACAAAGACAAATGCAGCAGTGACAAATAGAATATGTGCACAAGCACATATCAGTTCATATGGAAATGCTACAGTCTCAAGACCAACCAGACTAGTGAAACAAACATACCAAACTCATGTACATGGCAACAACTCATCACACATGAAAAGGAAATGTCAAAGACAAAGCAATGCTGAAGTCACAAACAGACAACCAGAAAGTTCACAAGCCAAAGACCAGTGAATCGAAATGGTCGACCAAGACTACAATGTACACAAGTGAATGTGACAGCAATTTTAAATATAAGAAGATAAGTATACGAACAAATGCAGACAACAGTGAATCAAGGTACCAGAATCAAAGCACAGTGCACTTATAGCAGTGAAGTACACAAGCTAATCCAAAAAAAAATATGCAATGACAGATTTCAAAAAATAACAAAGTCAGGCCGAAGTCAAGGTCGAATATTTTTAACAATAGAAAGTTCAAAAATCATGGAACGGCAGTATCAATATCAAGTGGCCGAAGTCAACAAAATGCCAGAAGCAAATATTTTCACAAAAATCAACTATGAACAATCATGCCGAAGCCATGGAACAGTAGAACAAGTCGAAGCCAGATGATCACAAGATTGCACAAGTACAGTAACAGTGCCGAAGCCACAAAGACAAGGGTCAATCTCAAGCATCAAAGCAATGTCGAGTCAATAGCAAAAACGACGGAAAGATCGAACAGTTTCAAACCAAAGCCGTGGTAATCACGAAATCGTTCAAAGCCGTTCGAATCAAGGAAACATCAAATATATGAAATTGAAGAAGTCAGAAATCATCAGCATCATTCAAGAATTATCAAGTGGCCAAGATAAATCAATTGACGAATTCAAGCAAATGTATGCGAACGCAAATATAGGAATTCGAATCCTATAAATCCCAATCATCATCGGCCGTAAAAGTCATCGAGTTCAAGCAAGCAAATCAGAAGAAGCAAAAGAAAAATTTACATACCGAACTCGATCAAGGAGGAGGAGCCGCGAATGAATCAATCGAAGTAAGCAATCGAAGCATCCAGCTATTAAATTAAGCGGCGACTTCACAATTACCAGAAGCCCTAATTTTTGAGCAATCAGAGGAACGAACACCATTATTTTCAAGAGAAAGGAACGAAGCAAATAAAAAAGGAAAAGGGGCCGGCATATTATTTTGTGATAATTTAGTTTGGGCAGGTCATTCTATTTCTTTATTATTTGGGCTTTAGAGATTAAAATTAGGGTTTATTTATTGTTTCGAAGTGTTTTTAATTTCTTTCTTTAAACGATTGTAATTTCTAGTCGTGTCACTAGGGGACAAACTACGTGGCGTAGTTTGAGAATTCGCAACTCAGTGGCTGAGTTGTGGCAGGGTTTTGAGCGTAGAGTCTGGTTAGTCGATAGCAGGTGTCGCAAGTTTACGTGTGTAAGCGTCTGACTATCAAATTTCTAGTAGAAACCTTGGGGGCAGCATGTAGGCAGGGTTTTGCCGAAGCTGGGTAAATCTGTGTGTTCTGTTTTTATTCTGCTATTATCTGTGCTGCTATTATTCTGTGATCTGTGTTGAAATTATTTTATAAACTTCCGCAATAATTTTTATAATTGATAGTATCACCCTATTCACCCCCCCCCCCTCTAGGGTGAAATCGATCCTACAAGTGGTATCAGAGCTAGGAATAGAAGTGAAATTTTTGTTTTAAAAATTCGATTATTTCAAAAACCAACTTTTGTTTTAAAAATTTGAATTTTTAAAAATGGCTTCTTTTAATAATGCTTTTGCAGAGGGTCAGTCCATAGTTAGACCACCAATGTTAAATGGTGAATACGCTTACTGGAAAAATAGAATGAAAATTTTTCTGAAAACCATTGACGCTTGGAATATTGTTGAGACAGGTTATAAAGCACCAACTATAGTTGTAAATAATCAGGAAATAGAAAAACCGATTGATCAATGGACAGATCTAGAAAATAAGTTACAGAATGCAAATGCTAAAGCTATGAATTCTATTATTTGTTCATTGGATCATATTGAATTTAATCGTGTCTCACATTGTCTAACTACACAGGAAATATGGCACACACTCGAAGTGACTCATGAAGGAACGTCTCAAGTCAAAGAATCTCGCCTTGCCATGCTGAGTAACGAATATGAGAATTTCACAATGGCCAAGGAAGAAAATGTCAAAGAGATGTACGGACGACTTTCCAATATCGTATACAAATCAAAAGCTCTTGGAAAATCATACACAGAGTTGGAGATAGTCCGAAAAATCCTCAGAGTCCTTCCACGAAGTTTTGAAGCCAAAGTGACTGCCATTCAAGAATCAAAAGATTTGAAACAAATCAAAGTTGAAGAACTCATCGGAAATCTTACCACTTATGAGCTAGAGATGAAATTTAAGGAAGAACGAGAAGGAGGTGATACTTGAAAGAAATCGATAGCTCTCAAAGGAACAACAGAAAATGATGGTGATGATGATGATGATGGAGCAGCAGAACTAGAACTGTTAATAAAGAAATTCAATATATGGAATCACAGATATGGAAATCCAGCTCTAAATCAAAAATTGAAAAGCAGAATAGCCAAAGCACTAGACTGCTCAGAAGAACAGAAGATCATCTGTCACAAGTGCAACAAACCTGGACATATCAAGCCCAATTGCCCACAAAATCAATTCAGCCATGGAAAGAAACAGAAAAAGAAAAGTTTTGCAGCCACTTGGGATGAAACGGATGAGGATGATCAAAGCACTGGCAGTGAAAGCGAAAAAGCAGAATTGTGCCTTCGAGGTGATATAACTGATAGTGACGATGATGACGAGCCAAGTGAGGTATCAAAACTTACCCATTCTGAGTTGCTTATATATTTCCATGAAGTAAACGGCTATTTTGAACGACTTAGGGAAAGATATGCGAAACTTGAATCACAAAAAGATACTTGATAGAATTAAACAAACAACTTGATCAATTAGTTACAAACTATCAAAGTAGAATCCCTAAGTGTGATAAGTGTCCAACATTCGAAGAAGAGATTAAAAAATCAGAAATTAAAATTAAATCACTTGAAAATGAAATTCTGATTTTGAAAGAAAGTGAAAATACGAGGAGAGAAAATTCTATTAAAAAGTGCACACAATTGTTAAATGAAAATGAATCTCTCAAAACACAAGTCCAACAACTGTCTACGACCATAGGAAAATTTTCAAAAAGTGAAAGATCGTTAAAAATGCTGTTAGGGAAACAAACTGTTAATATAGATAGACAAGGACTTGGTTTTAATCAATCTGAACTTGATAAAAGCAAAATTAATCAAGTCAAAACCGAGTGCACAATTTGTAGAAAAATTGGACACAATCAAAATATTTGTTGGTATAGACCCAAACACGTGAAAACCATTCCAATTTGGGTTCCAAAAGGCACAAATATAAAATCCCTTAAAGTTAAACAAATCTGGGTGCCAAAAGGAACATATATAAATAGTTTTGGGTCTCCACAAACATATTTTTCAAAATATAATGCCACTAACAATCATGGACCTATAAAAACAAATAGGTCACAAAAATCTTTTACCGTGTAGGTGTGGTGGCAGGCTAAGGAACATCAACTGTGTTACTTGGATTCTGGCTGTTCCAGGAACACAACGGGCGACAAATCACAGTTCCTTAGCCTAGTACAAAGGTGACAGAATCACAATGGACAACAACGAAAAAATATCGTAAAGGTAAAAGAGGTAACGGTATATTTATTTTGAATGATATATTTAATGTGAAAATCTACACCATAATCTAATCAGCCAATTATGTGATAAATGTTTATACTAATTCTGACTTATTCATATGTTCTTATTTGACTTGTTCTTATTTATGACTTTGATTTGTGCTTAAATGTTGACCAATCATCTTTTCATCTTTGAACTAATTCATATAAATTTGTTTGGTCAAATGATGGTGTTTTATTGACTTCCGATTTCTCATGTTACATTTGGTGATTATGTTCACTGATTTGTTTATTTGCACAGCTTCAAATTCAAATTCAATTCAATTCCATTTAAATGCTGTAAAAATGTTTTCAAGATATTTTGTTGCACACATCATCATCTGGTCTATGACTTTCAACAAATGATAATTTTGAGTGAAAGAAAAATTCAGATGCAGATTACACTGGTAATCTATTTGATAGAAAAATTACTAGTGGAACGTGATTTATGTTGAGACATTCAGTAATTGCATCGTTTTTCAAAGAAAATATCTGCATATTTTTTTTTCAAATAATTTTCAAATTAGCACATAATTTTCTTATAAAACCCCTTCTAGAAAATCATTTTTGTTGACCTTGTTTCAGATTAGTCATTTTAAAAATTTTGATAATTATTTTTGAATTTGATTTTAAATGACTACATTAACTAATCTGACCCCCTATTAATTATCGAAAAGATAAATAGTGATTGAAAAAGTGATGAGTGTTGATATTAATCATATATTATAACTTGAGACGGTATAGTTAGTAAATTTCTTTAGAAATTTAAACAAGAGTTATGAAAACTTTTGTTTGGTAAAAATTCCATGACCATTTCTATTTCTATCATATTTCTATCGACCATCATTCATCAAAATCCAATATAGTATGTCAATATGTGGTATTTTAAACAGGAATCATTCGTTTTTCATTTAATTATATTTTTAACAAATAAAAACATCCAAAGTATTCACTCTTATTTAAAAGTCCTCACGGTTATGCATGGGTGAATTACTTGGATTTTTGATTATGTGCTTCCATGCTCATTTAAAAGTCCTCACGGTTATGCATGTATGGAACGCATATCAAAATTGATTAATTAAATAGACAAGTTGATTCTAATCCCATTTAAAAGTCCTCACGGTTATGCGTGGTTAGAAGATACTTGAATTCATTTATTTTTTTCAAAATTTTGGAATACTACTAATCTCATTTAAAAGTCCTAATGGTTATGCATAGTTAGTAGATATTCAAATTCCTGATATAAATATACCACAAAGACACAGCTATATGGTTTTATATGATGACATCATCCCTATCATTCTAAAGTGGAATATGCGTCAAACAGAGTATTTATGATTTTTGTTTGATTTTTTATTGAAATTTAATATTTATACTTGATTGAGTATTAATGTAGTATTAATGTCTATCACTTTATCTCTATTTTTCTAACATTATTACTCTTTTGCTGATAACAAAAGGGGGAGAGAAAAGTTAAGATTTTGGAAAATAAAGGTCAAATATTTTATATTTGCATCAAGGCTCATTTGAATATTTTTATGCATATATAAAGGGGGAGCTTTGTGTAGAGAGGGAGCATTCAAATAGGGGGAGCAAATTGAATGATCAAATACATTTAACAAATTCAAAATCTTAAATATATGTTTGTTATCATCAAAAGGGTGAGATTGTTGAATATGCGACTATATGATTTTTGTTTGATGATAATAAACATATATATATATATATATTCATTTAAATGTATTTGTTATTGTACTATTTTATTTTCACAGATTAAATATTTGTTGAATAAAATAAATAACACAGAATTTAAATTCAAACAGATATTTTATTCAAACAAATATTTATTACAATTTTTGAATAGTACAAATTCGAGCTCTCACTGGATATACACAATTTTGATTACATCACAATTTTCATTTACAAATGTACCTCACTACATTTCACTCATACACTCGTATGTTATCTTCAACTTCATTCCAGATTGAATCCAGCATCTGAGTAATCTGCAAAAATACACACTAATGCAGTAAAATTGAAAAAGAAATATTTTTGCAGTATAAAATAAAATGTGACATTGAAAATTTTATTTGCCTCAGTTATTTGGGTTGTTCGTCATCATTTAATTCTGAATTCATCATACACGAACAGCTTGTGACATACACAGTGTATCACTGTATATGCCACAAGGCCATGCACACCAATATACACTTGATACAATTACAGGGACAGGTGAGCACAGGTCAAACCCAAATGAAAAGCCGGGTTCAACTCAAGTGCAATTCAAATAATATCACGACACGAGCACAAGGTCAAACCCAAGCTGCAAGCTGGATCCAACATAGGTGCAAATGGTCAAAACTCATAAACCAAGACTGGACCAAAGTTCAAGTCATACACATGAAATCGGAGACCAAGCAGCAAACATCAAATGTACAAAGACAAATGCAGCAGTGACAAATAGAATATGTGCACAAGCACATATCAGTTCATATGGAAATGCTACAGTCTCAAGACCAACCAGACTAGTGAAACAAACATACCAAACTCATGTACATGGCAACAACTCATCACACATGAAAAGGAAATGTCAAAGACAAAGCAATGCTGAAGTCACAAACAGACAACCAGAAAGTTCACAAGCCAAAGACCAGTGAATCGAAATGGTCGACCAAGACTACAATGTAAACAAGTGAATGTGACAGCAATTTTAAATATATGAAGATATGTATACGAACAAATGCAGACAACAGTGAATCAAGGTACCAGACTCAAATCACAGTGCACATATAGCAGGGAAGTACACAAGCTAATCCAAACAAAAAAAATATGCAATGACAGATTTCAAAAAATAACAAAGTCATGCCGAAGTCAAGGTCGAATATTTTTAACAATAGAAAGTTCAAAAATCATGGAACGGCAGTATCAATATCAAGTGGCCGAAGTCAACAAAATGCCGGAAGCAGATATTTTCACAAAAATCAACTATGAACAATCATACCGAAGCCATGGAACAGTAGAACAAGTCGAAGCCAGATGATCACAAGATTGCACAAGTACAGTAACAGTGCCGAAGCCACAAAGACAAGGGTCAATCTCAAGCATCATAGCAATGTCGAGTCAACAGCAAAAACAATGGAAAGATCGAACAGTTTCAAACCAAAGCCGTGGCAATCACGAAATCGTTCAAAGCCGTGCGAATCAAGGAAACATCAAATATACGAATTGAAGAAGTCAGAAATCATCAGCATCATTTAAGAATTATCAAGTGGCCAAGATAAATCAATTGATGAATTCAAGCAAATGTATACGAACGCAAATATAGGAATTCGAATCCTATAAATCCCAATCATCATCGGCCGTAAAAGTCATTGAGTTCAAGCAAGCAAATCAGAAGAAGCAAAAGCAAAAAAAATTCATACCGAACTCGATCAAGGAGGAGGAGCCGCGAATGAATCAATCGAAGCATCAAACTATCAAATTAAGCGACAACTTCACAATTACCAAAAGCCCTAATTTTCGAGCAATCAGAGGAACGAACGCCATTATTTTCAAGAGAAAGGAACGAAGCAAATAAAAAAGGAAAAGGGGCCGGCATATTATTTTGTGATAATTTAGTTTGGGCCGGTCATTCTATTTCTTTATTATTTGGGCTTTAGAGATTAAAATTAGGGTTTATTTATTGTTTCAAAGTGTTTTTAATTTCTTTCTTTAAACGATTGTAATTTCTAGTCGTGTCACTAGGGGACAAACTACGTAGCGTAGTTTGAGAATTCGCAACTCAGTGGCTGAGTTGTGGCAGGGTTTTGAGCATAGAGTTAAGTTAGTCGATAGCAGGTGTCGCGAGTTTACATGTGTAAGCGTCTGACTATCTAATTTCTAGTAGAAACCTTGGGGGCAGCACGTAGGCAGGGTTTTGCCGAATCTGGGTAAATCTGTGTGTTCTGTTTTTATTCTGCTATTATCTGTGCTGCTATTATTCTGTGATCTGTGTTGAAATTATTTTATAAACTTCCGCAATAATTTTTATAATTGATAGTATCACCCTATTCACCCCCCTCTATGGTGAAATCGATCCTACATATAGCGATGTCCTGGTCCTCCTAGACCGATTATAGCCTCTTCGGGCTCTTGCTGGATCCCATCCTATCACTCCCCAGTGAAGGGGAAACAACGTCGAGTGTAACGACTCGGGTTTTGCCCGCTCGAAAATCAACATCCGTACTTCACATTGTACTAGAATGCCGCAGATTCGACCGTTCAAATCCGATTCACCGGAGCTATAACACAATTAAGTAAATAACACAGCGGAAGAAAAGAATAATACATTGATATATAATATCTGATACAACATAGTGATACAATGAATATCAATATACATCAGAGATATGATACAAGAAATAGCAGCGGAAAAGAAAACGATAACAACAGCAGCGGAACAATATCAATAGAAATGATAACTCCAAAATGATCTTCAGACAAGAATGAATCCACAACTCCAAGATAAGCAACTCCGATGAATGAACTAGCTCCAGATAATCTACTAAACCTGAATATCTGAAAAGAAACCCAACTCTAGACTGCTCGTGTGGAAAATTATGAGCACCCAGAGTTTAGGAAGGGAACAATAAACTCCAGGTCAGTCATGGGACTGGTGTGAGCAACAAAAACAATTTATCTTTAAACAAACACAAAAGGGTTTAAACATTGAAATCCGCAATGCTTTTGGAAAATGAAACTACCATAAGACCTCCCACCACACACACAATGCAAACGCAGAATTGGAGGAGATTTCTTCTTATGATAGTCAAAGATGCTTACTACGCAAAATCAAATCATTGGATTATTATTACTAGTGCATAGTGTAGAAAACATTTCGAAAGTATAATATAAATCTTAGCCAGCATAGGCATTCCGCACTTATGCCTACTATAGCTACTATGTTCAATAGCAGGTTACCGCCACATTCCATAGCAGGTAATACAACTAAAATCGTACACGTCACGTATTGTTTCTTTGGATTTCCAACAAATGGTCAGGCTAAGGAACTTCCTATGCCACGATGGGTACGTCCCTGGAATAGACGACCCGAGAACCTAACCGGATCTCTGCCAACATAAGGCCGGGTTACCTCTGCAAAAATAGGTAACTACTGACACGCGTATGCCATCCCCCGATCGTCACCGATCTTCCCGAGGATCCCCGATTCGCAACAACCACAAAGTAATAAATTTGCAGCAACCACAGAGGTTAAGTATCTGGGCTCCATACCATGATACCACCTTTATCCAGAAGGAATGACATACACTAAGGGGCGCTACTCCCTAGAACCTTGCCGCATCCTTCCTGTTTCGACCATTTCCGGGGTGTGAGGCTCGATGAAGTCTCGTCCACAAAGCTACGCTTTCTACAAAGCTATGCTTTGGGTCAACCAAATGATCAACCTATGATCACAAAGATATAAGATCAAACAAATGATCATATCGCAAATGATCAAACACTGATCATTTCACAGCAACACTCAGCATGCCACATTACCAAATTGGGATATATCGCTGATAAATTTCAACTACATAACCTCTGAGCTCGTACGTCTCAGAGAAGGGTGTTAAGCTAAGAGAATAAATTCTCCGCCACCAACAGAAATGTATTTGAAAGAAATCGGCTTTATATCTCAAAGTGTAATGTCAGACATGTATCCATACAAGTCTGTTCCGGGTTCGAACAGAACCGAAGGCACTTCTCACGAAGCCCTTGCAAATCCGGATAATTTCCAATCACGTCCGGACTTCCCGTCACTAAGGGTGATAAAACCTCTATATCGGGGATCAGCCGATGCAGAGTAACTCGACGGTAATCCTTCCGTTTTCAAAAATATCCGGTCTTCAACACCGGTCTTCAAATGCTATCCATATACGACGTATCACATATTCGGAATGGGTTATACGACCCAAAGGTCCTTTCCCGGCTAACCCGAATAGTTAGCGCAATATTCAAAACATATGGATATTGGGATTTCAATTAAGTCACAACTTATTACCCAAAACTTCTCTTTTCAAATGGTTTAACAAATTACCATTTTCAAATCTTTTCAACAAAAAGATTTATTTTAAACAACCTTCAACGGTTTAAACAATTTCCACATTTAAATCTTTTTAAACAAAAGATTCATTCACAGATTTTCTAAATCAATTTCCATTTCAGTTTGATTAACTCGTTAAATCTTTAAATCAAAGATTTAACTTATAGCTTTCAAAACAATTCCATTTCAAATGGTTTAAACAAATCATCATTCTAAATCTGTTAAAAATAAACAGATTTAATTCATAGCTTTCCAAAAAGAATTCATTTATAACTTGGAAAAACCATTTTTCAATTCGAACTTGAAACTCCTTTAAATTGGAATTTCATTTCTTATATGTGTGAAAGCTTTTATCATTTGAAAACAAACAGTTTTCATTTCAGAAAATCTGATTCATTCCTACGAGTTAAAGTCTTTGGGTTAAATCCAAATTCTCAAAATTTCATTTTTAAATGGTTTAAATTTAGATAAACACATTTATAACATTTTCAATCCCTAGTTTCAAATCATAGGATTCAATTTCAAACTTGAATTCAAATTTAAATCAAATTATTTAAATTTTCAAAACTCGATTAAGTTATTCAAAATAACTTTTATCTTTGAAATTCTATTTCAAAAGTTTTCCACTTTAAACCCAAATTTCCAATTTCAAAATCAATTGAAATTAAAATTTCAATTTCAAAAACATCAAATTTACATTATCTGTGACTTAACCGATTTCCACGTGAAATCCATATTTGTGTGTGTAAAAGTGTAGTCCAGGGGTTTAACACAATAGTGCAACACAATGAATCATCACATATCAAAATACAGGATATAGTTCGATAGGCGGTATAAGAACAACGCTTATCGTTCATTCACAGATCATAGATATATATAAATTTCAGATAAATAAACTACAGTAAAGATTACACACAAATCAGAATATATCACAAAGCATCATAGATCAGAAATATCAAACAATTCAATCATCCAATCAAATCCAAATATTCATAAGTAAGGTCAGTTAATTATCTGATTTATTCAAATTTGATTAATTACTTATGAATTTCTAATCCGGGTTAATTAATCGTTAATTAATTACAAACCAATATAATTAATTATCCTTTAAATCATTTATTAACTAACCATTAATAATTAATTAATTAACCTTTAATTATTATTTCATCAACTTTTAATTATTAAATAATTGCCTTGATTATTTAATTCATCATTTAATAAATTATCTTTAAATTAATTACTTAATTGTAAATCAATTAGCTTTAAATTAATAATTAATTGATCTTTAGTTAACTTTAAATCATTAATCAATATAAATTTAACTTAACTTTTAAGTTAACACACTAAAACATTTAATCAACTTCTTGATTTCTTAATTAAATTTTATTTAAAATAAACCCTTTTCAAATATAAGTTTAAAACATTTTAATCAAACTTAATTAACTTTAGAAATATTGTTATTTCCAAAAACTTTCAACACAATTTCATATTTGTACTTAACAACAATCATTATTTTAAGAAAAATAAGTTTATAAATTAAATTGACTTAAATTTGTTTAAGTTATAAAAACTGGAAATTAACAACCCGAGACCTGCTTCGGGTATTCCCCGAGAGAAATGCCTACTTGCTTCGAGTTTCACCACAAATCAACCCTGCTCCAATTTTTTAAAACTTTATCATGTTTAAAATTTAAAACCTGTTACCAGTCAACACATACAAATGAACCCGAGTATATACTCGAGCCACGCCATCACTTCCTCTAGTCCAAACTCGAGAATCACGCGAACAGCCCATCTACTTCTTCTTCCCCAATTTCACAACCCAAATACCCACGTTGCACGCGTGCACGTGCACAATGCATCGCCACCGTTCTGGCGATCTATGGCACCCCCAGCAAACCTTAAAACAAACTCACATACGAAATCAAACTCCAGTTCAACTCAACAAGGTCGAAAACGAAATATGCTCATTCAAACGAACAGCAGTTCGAGCAAGTCGATGGGAAATCGCCACGTCATCCGAGCTCCGACCATCGTTACGTCTAAAACTCCGGCCACGTCTCTGTCACCCTCCAATCTATCATCACCCCCATCCCCGAGTAGCTCGATCCATTATCGCAGTCATCTCGATCCAATTTCCATCCATGTCCAAAACTAGGTTTACCAGAGAAAAATCAACACCGCCGCCACCCCCGACCTCGCGGCCGCCTCCGACTATTTTTCCTACCACCCCGGTAGGCTTCTCCACCCCCACGCACAATCCCAACCACCCTCGACTTCGAGTTCACCAGAAAATGCTCGAAATCAATCTTCCAGACAAACCCAAACATCTCATTCAATCATACATTAAAATTTGTAATTTTGATTTTAAAAATCCTACTTTTTATATGCGATTCCACTTATATAATCATATCAACAAATTACACATTTTGATTTTTACACATTTTCGAGTTTCTCAGTGTTTTCATTTTCCAGTCAGTAGTTCTAGCTATTATCCTTGCATCTCTTTTAAATGCTTAGTTAAGTTTTAAACAACATCTTTGTTTTTAAATACTTAAGTTCAAAAAGTTTGAATAAGTAATTTCTTTGAATATTGGTTCCAGTTTTAATATCTGTAATAAAACAGAGATGATCTCTGTAATTACCAGGTATTCACACAAGTGCTAGAGACCTTAAAACCATCATACCCACTTATTTTCAAATATATATTACAAATTTACATATGACATACCATATGAGTTATAACTAAATGCATTTCATGGTTATAGGTGGAAGACAGAAGTTGAACTTAAATCAAAGCTGTTTTAAACTACTGATATGCACACCTATGTATATTCACAAAGGCTTTCACAAACATACAAACATGAAACAGTCATAAGCACAGAGATTCCATATTTATTTATTTAAATTTTTAATTTAAAAGTTTACTCACTTGGACAAGAAGAATGAACAGAGCAGTTTTTTTTAAAGGAAGAGTTGCTCACCTTGCAAAGTTTTTGAAACAGAGAACGGTGGTATTTGTTTTAGATGATATCACTTTAGATTGTTTTCCAGAAATCTACTGCATTAACAAACTGCAGCTCTGTTCCAGGTGAAAGATTTTCTTGCATTCTTTGCTCTGAGTTTCACTGCCTTTTAATCTCTGGTTTGCATATATTTTCTTTGGTTGTTTTCAGTTGAATTGTTGTTTGAGTTTTGAATGATATTTCTCAGTTTTACTTAGCTATGAATGGAACGAACTGAAAATGAAGAGAGGCTTGATATATAAGAAACAGGGATACTGGGTGATGATATCTTGTATAGGTGATAAATATTGTTTGTACAAGAGAAAAATATGGGTTTGTACCCTATGCCAGAGATTTTCATGTTTTTGGAGGCTGATGAACACATTTTGTATGATTTCGAATTGACCAAAATACTTTGAGCTGTGAAAGCATTTAATGCTAAGTACTTTATGTTTCTATTTTATACATATCTCATTCTTCTTATATTTGCTTGGCTTAACTTACAAGCTACAAACAATATTGTATTTTGACTTTGTCTTGTTTTATTTCGGCTATGCAGATTCATTTCTTTTGTATGCTTAGGTTTCCATTTTTTTTTTATGAACATGAATCATTTCATTTGATTTATTTATTTGGGTGCAGATTTCTACTGCTTATGCCTATGTTCATTTACTTATTTGTATATACATGAGTTCTACATTGTTAGACTTGAGTTAATACTTGAATCCGGGGAAACTCGCTCCATTTTATCGATTTATTCCACAAATATAAATTCAAAATTAATAAATTATCATTTTAGATTTATATAAAATCCGGGGTCGTTACAAACTTCCCCCCTTAAAAGAATTTCGTCCTCGAAATTGCCAAGGAGACAAAAAGATAGATGAAGAATATTTCATTTAATCAAACTGAACATTTATTCTGCATTTGGCTTACCAAATCAGAATATCAAAATCAGATACGAGAACGAATCTGTTTAACACTTCACAAGATACTCGGGTTATCCAGATCTACGAAATATGCAGGGGCATCGGTCAGTTCGAAAGGATAACTAACCATTCGTAGAATATATCGGAATCCCAAAGAATAGATAGATGTATGGATACAATTTCAAAACTTTCTAGTTTTAGAAACTAAATTATACCTATCAACCATAACAAACAAAGCAACCAATTCATCCAAACAAACAATTTTGGCCATTTCGGAGTTTATGTCCCATATTAATATATCAAATTTCTTTTCTGGATCTACCAAAAATTATCGAAGGATTCAGAAAAGATGACGAACAAAAGAGATTGATAGAGAAAAGATTGCTTCCTTATTGTTACAGAGTATTGACCATTTATAGTCGTATTCCCCTGTCCCCTATCTCATCCTCTTCTTGCACTCATACTTACTATCAGTAAATAGTAAGAGAATTTACTGAGGCATACGGACGGATATCTGAGAATTACTCATTCTAGGGTATACTTCACCCTATCTCTAATGAGCTACTTAACGTGTTATACTCCTGAGCTAAAGTTCAACCTTAGCTCTGATACCACATGTAACGACTCGAGACAGTGGGCACCGGTAGGCTTTGCAACCATCCCAGCCCCACCGTGGCTTACACTGGCACCTCGCATTTACTTTTACGGCCAGCCTCTCGACTGTCACGGCCTCCGCCTAACCAACCCATCCCTCTCAGGGACATGTAGGGGTAAGAGTCTCCCGTTCGCCACCAAACCGTGAAGCGAGAACCCCCTATCATGCTGTAATATAGCAAATGCGATCCATTATCGCAGTCATCTCGATCCAATTTCCATCCATGTCCAAAACTAGGTTTACCAGAGAAAAATCAACACCGCCGCCACCCCCGACCTCGCGGCCGCCTCCGACTATTTTTCCTACCACCCCGGTAGGCTTCTCCACCCCCACGCACAATCCCAACCACCCTCGACTTCGAGTTCACCAGAAAATGCTCGAAATCATTCTTCCAGACAAACCCAAACATCTCATTCAATCATACATTAAAATTTGTAATTTTGATTTTAAAAATCCTACTTTTTATATGCGATTCCACTTATATAATCATATCAACAAATTACACATTTTGATTTTTACACATTTTCGAGTTTCTCAGTGTTTTCATTTTCCAATCAGTAGTTCTAGCTATTATCCTTGCATCTCTTTTAAATGCTTAGTTAAGTTTTAAACAACATCTTTGTTTTTAAATACTTAAGTTCAAAAAGTTTGAATAAGTAATTTCTTTGAATATTGGTTCCAGTTTTAATATCTGTAATAAAACAGAGATGATCTCTGTAATTACCAGGTATTCACACAAGTGCTAGAGACCTTAAAACCATCATACCCACTTATTTTCAAATATATATTACAAATTTACATATGACATACCATATGAGTTACAACTAAATGCATTTCATGGTTATAGGTGGAAGACAGAAGTTGAACTTAAATCAAAGCTGTTTTAAACTACTGATATGCACACCTATGTATATTCACAAAGGCTTTCACAAACATACAAACATGAAACAGTCATAAGCACAGAGATTCCATATTTATTTATTTAAATTTTTAATTTAAAAGTTTACTCACTTGGACAAGAAGAATGAACAGAGCAGTTTTTTTTAAAGGAAGAGTTGCTCACCTTGCAAAGTTTTTGAAACAGAGAACGGTGGTATTTGTTTTAGATGATATCACTTTAGATTGTTTTCCAGAAATCTACTGCATTAACAAACTGCAGCTCTGTTCCAGGTGAAAGATTTTCTTGCATTCTTTGCTCTGAGTTTCACTGCCTTTTAATCTCTGGTTTGCATATATTTTCTTTGGTTGTTTTCAGTTGAATTGTTGTTTGAGTTTTGAATGATATTTCTCAGTTTTACTTAGCTATGAATGGAACGAACTGAAAATGAAGAGAGGCTTGATATATAAGAAACAGGGATACTGGGTGATGATATCTTGTACAGGTGATAAATATTGTTTGTACAAGAGAAAAATATGGGTTTGTACCCTATGCCAGAGATTTTCATGTTTTTGGAGGCTGATGAACACATTTTGTATGATTTCGAATTGACCAAAATACTTTGAGCTATGAAAGCATTTAATGCTAAGTACTTTATGTTTCTATTTTATACATATCTCATTCTTCTTATATTTGCCTGGCTTAACTTACAAGCTACAAACAATATTGTATTTTGACTTTGTCTTGTTTTATTTCGGCTATGCAGATTCATTTCTTTTGTATGCTTAGGTTTCCATTTTTTTTTTATGAACATGAATCATTTCATTTGATTTATTTATTTGGGTGCAGATTTCTACTGCTTATGCCTATGTTCATTTACTTATTTGTATATACATGAGTTCTACATTGTTAGACTTGAGTTAATACTTGAATCCGGGGAAACTCGCTCCATTTTATCGATTTATTCCACAAATATAAATTCAAAATTAATAAATTATCATTTTAGATTTATATAAAATCCGGGGTCGTTACATCGAGCGAGCCGATCATGTCGCTCTCTGGCGAAGCGGCGTCACTCCCTGCACTCGGGTTCAGTATCCCTGAACATTAAGTGATGACATGGCCCAAGTCCTAGACCGATTACAGCCACTCTGGGCTCTTGCCGAACCCCGATCCAATCACTCTCCGGTGAATGGGGAACAACGTCAAGTGAGCCGATCCTGTCGCTCTCTGGCGAAGAGACTCACTTCTTGCACTCCGGTCCTACCTCTCCGGTCAGAGACATAAAGCGATCAATTTTCAACTGACTTCTAGTATCTGCCCCTTAACTCTCCGGTCAGGGATTTGTTTCACAAAATCCAAATCCATACCCCCAGTTCCATGGGTAGCTGTGCCAATCCATTCTCCTTGATCGGGGTTTGCCCCCGGCTGATCCAATCTGTATCTAAGCCTGCTAATTTCCACTCCAAGTCCTGGATTGCAACTTCCAGCTGTCCCAACATCCATTAGTGGTCTCTGATTGTCATTTCCATCCTGCCCCGAGTCCGCGAGGGAATCCGAGATTATTCTCTTCCAAACACGCATCCGAGCTCTGATCCATGCCAAAATCAATAGCACCATCCAATATCTAGCCAATAATTGTCTTTTCCCTGGTTCTAATCCTGGATTTCCTCATGTCTCTTTAGCATCCTTTCCTGCATAACATCCATCATTGTTTCCATCTTGTCCCTTGTGATGTAGATGGATGCCTGATCTGCTTCAGCTCTAGAGGAAGCCCCTTGACTTCCCTCTTGGTGGCTCCTTTCTGGTAAAGTCCTTCTAGCTGATTGCCTAACCATAGCTTCAAATCCAATCCTCTTCCAAAGCAGCGGGTGCTAGAGTTCTCAGTGAAAGCACCAAAGTGTTTGCGCTAAAAATGGTCACAAACCTCAAAAGTAGTGAAAGCACCAGTGTTTACACACAAATCCTCAATATCCAAACACGGATCATAGATCCAGATAATGTAGAGAGTAAAAATGAAGAAATAACAAAATTAAAATGAAAGAAAATAAGAGAAGACACAAGATTTATAGTGGTTTGGCTATCTTCGGCCTACGTCCACTTTGAATTGATCCTTTTATTTCCTTTATACTGTAATTACAGTTACAACCTTTGAATATCAATAGCCAAAAATGGTAGAGTCTAGCCAAAAGAGAAGAAGATCCCTTTCCTGAGCCATGCCCCCTCTATTTATAGGTGGAGATCTGGAAAGATCTTACTGAAAACATAGAAGTCTCTTGGTCCATGTGGGCCCGTATGCAGATCGGTGGGACCCACCTCTATGCTTTGGGATTGATTAATAAGTCCTTCGTATCGATAATCCCCACGTTAGAATCAGCTGAGATCGATCATGGTGAAAGATGATAGTGCAAAGTCCTTGCTCTCCAAATTTCATGAAGTTCCAACGTGTAGATTGTGAGATATGATCAATCCAAGATTGAGTTTACAAGTGTAGGCTGAAACTTTTGTATCCATCGCATCCCGTATCCATAGCTTTCGCTTCGATCCGAGTCTTATGCAGTGATCCATGTTTTGCGCTCCATCCCTTGACCGCTTCTTTCGTATCGATCGATACGAATGATTGATACGAGATACACTTGCAAGCCTTCGAATCCATCCAATACCCTATCCTTCGTATCAATCCCATGCTTGCTCGATCGATACGAAATGTATCGAGACGAAGTTTGATCGATCCAAACCAAAAGTGCAGTGCATTATCCAAACCATATACATCCTGGAGTTGCCAGATCGATACGAATTGTATCGATATGAATATCGATCGATCCAGACCAAATGTAAAGCACATGTGTTAATCAAAATCTGTATCCATAGTAATCGATACGAGAGTATCGATACTGGCTAGTTTTTCATGAATATTGATCCATCCATAACTCGAGCATATGAACTCTGATTGACCTGAAATTCGAAGTGTAGCCTCACCGAGCCTTGTTTATCATTCCCGATCGATCCCACCTTGATTGGAGCTTGGTCCAATTTTGACGGTATCGATCATAGCCTTGTTTCCAATCGATCTCCAATCCTCATATCCAACCTTTTTAGCCAATTTGTTGATATCCTGGATTTGACCAAAAAGCGGGATAGCATTTGCCCCCCAAAACATGCCTTGTGATAGGAAGGCATGTTTTGAATAGCTTTAAATTCGATATCCAAAATCCATACTCCACTGATAGCCATATCATCCAATCCATAATCCAATCCATTACTAAGCAATTCCATCCGAACCCAACAACTGAGTTCTAGTCCATCCATATCCAGTAACCAATAACCAAATCCGTGACCTCTCCGGGTCAATATCCAAATCAGGGACCACTACGGGCCCTTAATCGAATCCAGGACCGCTACGGGTCCATGTCCAATCCTCAGCCATTCAAAGCTGAATCAATATCCATTTCACATCTTGGAAGCCAGTAACTGAATCCTACGATCTCTCTGGATCATTGACGGCCTTCTCTGGACCCTTGCTAAGCTCGATCCAAACTTAACGATTGAATAGGCAGATCCTGTCGCGCTTCGGCGAAGCAACCTATTCCTTGCACTTCGGCCCCGGTGGGGGCATATAGCGATGTCCTGGTCCTCCTAGACCGATTATAGCCTCTCCGGGCTCTTGCTGGATCCCATCCTATCACTCCCCGGTGAAGGGGAAACAACGTCGAGCGAGTCGATCATGTCGCTCTCTGGCAAAGCGGCGTCACTCCTTGCACTCCGGTTCAGTATCCCTGAACATTAAGCGATGACATGGCCCAAGTCCTAGACCGATTACAGCCTCTCTTGGCTCTTGCCGAACCCCTATCCAATCACTCTCCGGTGAATGGGGAACAACGTCAAGTGAGCCGATCATGTCGCTCTCCGGCGAAGTGACTCACTTCCTGCACTCTGGTCCCTGCCTTTCCGGTCAGAGACATAAAGCGATCAATTTCCAACCGACTTCCAGTATCTGTCCCTTAACTCTCCGGTCAGGGATTTGTTTCAAAAAATCCAAATCCATGCCCCCAGTTCCATGGGTAGCTGTGCCAATCCATTCTCCTTGATCGGGGTTTGCCCCCAGTTGATCCAATTTGTATCTAAGCCTGCTAATTTCCACTATAAGTCCTGGATTCCAACTTCCAGCTATCCCAGCATCCATTAGTGATCTCTGATTGTCATTTCCATCTTGCCCTCGAATCCGCGAGAGAATCCGAGATTATTCTCTTCCAAACGCGCATCCGAGCTCTGATCCATGCCAAAATCCATAGCACCATCCAATATCTAGCCAATAATTGTCTTTTCCCTAGTTCTAATCTTGGATTTCCTCCTGTCTCTTTAGCATCCTTTCCTGCATAGCATCCATCATTGTTTTTATCTTGTCCCTTGTGATGTAGATGGATGCCTGATCTGCTTCAGCTCCAAAGGAAGCCCCTTGACTTCCCTCCTGGTGGCTCCTTTCTGGTAAAGTCCTTCTAGCTGATTGCCTAACCATAGCTTCAAATCCAATCCTCTTCCAAAGCAGCGGGTGCTAGAGTTCTCAATGAAAGCACCAAAGTGTTTGCGCTAAAAATGGTCACAAACCCCAAAAGTAGTGAAAGCGCCAATGTTTACACACAAACCCTCAATATCCAAACACAGATCATAGATCCAGATAATGTAGAGAGCAAAAATGAAGAAATAACAAAATTAGAATGAAAGAAACTAAGAGAAGACACAAGATTTATAGTAGTTCGTCTATCTTCGGCCTACGTCCACTTTGAATTGATCCTTTTATTTCTTTTATACTGTAATTAAAGTTACAATCCTTTGAATATCAATAGCCAAAAATGGCAGAGTCTAGCCAAAAGAGAAGAAGATCCCTTTCTTGAGCCATGCCCCCTCTATTTATAGGTGGAGATCTGCAAAGATCTTGCTGAAAATTAGGCAGAGAAGTCTCTTGGTCCATGTGGGCCCGTATGCAGATCGGTGGGGCCTACCTCCATGCTTTGGGATCGATCAATAAGTCCTTCGTATCGATAATCCCCACGTTAGAATCAGATGAGATCGATCATGGTGAAAGATGATAGTGCAAAGTCCTTGTTCTCCAAATTTCATGAAGTTCCAACGTGTAGATTATAAGATATGATCGATCCAAGATTGAGTTTACAAGTGTAGGCTGAAACTTTCGTATCCATCGCATCCCGTATCCATAGCTTTCGCATCGATCCGAGTCTTATGCAGTTAACCATGTTTTGCGCTCCATCCCTTGACCGCTTCTTTCGTATCGATCGATACGAATGATCGATACGAAATACACTTGCAAGCCTTCGAATCCATCCAGTGCCCTATCCTTCGTATCGATCCCATGCTTGCTTGATCAATACGAAATGTATCGAGACGAAGTTTGATCGATCCAAACCAAAAGTGCAGTGCATTATCCAAACCATATCCATCCTAGAGTTGCCAGATCGATACGAATTGTATCGATAGGAGATGTATCAATACGAATATCGATCGATCCAAACCAAATGTATAGTGCATGTGTTAATCCAAATCTGTATCCATATTGATCGATACAAGAGTATTGATACAAGCCAGTTTTTCATGAATATTGATCCATCCATAACTTGAGCATATTAACATCGATTGACCTGAAATTCGTAGTGTAGCCTCATCGAGCCTTATTTATCAATCTGATTGATCCCACCTTGATTGGAGTTTGGTCCAACTTTGACGGTATCGATCATAGCCTTATTTCCAATCGATCTTCAATCCTGATATCCATCCTTTTTAGCCAATTTGTTGATATCCTGGTTTTGACCAAAAAGCGGGATAACAAAACCTTTATTATTTAATCAAATTTTCTACAATGAAATGCAATTTGTGGGCCAAGGAAAGGGTGATGAAATCGCTCACCTTATGTTAAACTGGGTGTTACCCTTAAAAAACAAAAACAAAATGAAATGATGCAAAACAAAAATTAAACGTGTATTAACAATGCAACTACAAATGAAATTTTTTTGTTTGTTTTGTTTTTGGATTTTTAAATGCAAGCAAGCAACAATGCAAGAAAAATAAAAAATGGAGATGAGAACATGATACCAGAGCGTGCATAATTATTAGCAATTTTATTTTAAAGTGACGATTTTTTTAAGCAAGCAAGCAGAGCAGTGTAATTATTTAGTAAGCAGTTCCTTTTGCAACCTGTAATTTGCAATCTAAAAATTTGAACAAGATATATATATATATATATATAGTTTTTGTTTTTGTTTTTTTAGAGATAAGAGAATATGCACTTAAAAAAAATCAGGCCCTCGAGCCCAATACAAACAAACCCAAGACCCAACTACACAAATACCCTTTTCCTTTTATTTAAGAAAAATCAAAACACTACAGAAAATGGAAAATGCGAAATAAAAAAATGAAAAATCCAAACGCAAAAAAAAACAAAAAAAATCAAATCGTGAATTAAAAAAACAGCGACGGGATTCAACAAACTGCGAAAGCTTTTGATTTATAGAGGGATTGAAGGTTGCGAATGTGGTTGCCGATTTGGGTGATTTGAATTTGGATTGGTCGATGGTTGATTGTGTTTTGGGAGGGGCGATTGGGGTAGTTGTTGGAATTTGATATAGAGAGGAGGAAGAGAGATATAACTAAAGCACAAAAAAGACTACATTGTTATTGTTTACATTAAAAAGAAAAATACAAAGCTTTTTAAATAGACTTAAAATAACTACTCACTAACCTATAAATGTGGATCTTAACCATCGCTTAACATATTAATAGTTAAACACCATATTGACTATTTCTAACATCCTCCCTTAAACTGAATGTGCTAATATTCAGTTTACAACACAGTTTCTTCATCGCCTTGCATAGAAGAACTCCATCACAGTTTTCGTCTCTACTTGGTTGGGCATGCTCAACTGTTTCACGTTGATTGGTACTTTAACCATCAACAAATACTCTTGGTTTCCTCTTAGGGATCACTGACCTCTCCACTCGGGTCGTCCCTTGTATCTGTCATTCCTCCAACAAGCTAGAGCTGCAGCTCTTCTTCCTTTGCTTGTTGGATGACATGAAACCACACCTGCTTCACTCACAGGTTTTACCTACTGCACTTGTAGGCTTTCACTTCAAACAGTTCTCTCGAGCACTCTACAAATGTCCAACCCCATAATCGACGTTTTACTCTTCGTCGTATTCATCTCCATATCCACATCACTTTCACACAAGCAAGCTAACCCATGCATCCTTCTTCACTCAATACATCTCTACTGCTAACACAACACCACTCAATACATCTTTGCCGATCATCACATTCAAAAACAATTCTCAGGTATGCACAACATTCAACGGACACTATCGGCATCAAAACTTGTAGCAAGCACCTAGCAACACAGTTCAGACAAGCATCATAGCACAACAATGAACTTATCCAATCTCTAAGCATTTCAACATGCAAAGCTCACAGGAGCACCAACACAAATCACCTATGTTCAAGTAGACTTAATCATCATCTTAGCCTCACACATCAGCTACGACCCGTCTACCAAAACCCGAATCAAAATCTGCAATCACATACAAGCTGCATCACATATAAATTGATCATCCCCTGCCTCATCCATAACCTGAATCACTCAAAACAAACAAACACAAACCCACAAAACCCATCAACCATCAAATCCTGCACTACTCCATACAACTGCCTCCCTCAAACACACAAACAACCCTCTCCACGACTCCATAGAAACCGCACTTCATCCTTCATAGAAACTGCTTGCCGCAAGACCACCACTTCACTTTAGCAAAACCAAACTACATTTCAACACAAACTTCCTATACATTCCCACTACTTCTTACTTCTTCTCACCCGCCTGAACATCCACTGCTCGACCATCTACACTTCTTCCATCTTCAACCTTCCACAATCTACAATCCACTAGAAACATCCACATGCTTCAGCCTCGTCAACACTCACCAAAACGCTTAACCTACAATCTCTAATCCAAACCAAAATCATGACTTCAGACCTTCAACCCACAGTCGCTCAACAGCTAAACTCCTCTACCAATACATCTACAACCTGCATCACTCACAACCAATCACGGCTGCCTTAATTCTAATTTTCGAAGCAACATTCCAACCTCCTCCATATGCCCGAACCTCTACAACTCCTCGCCACTTCCTCCATCCATCAACCTGAACGCAAACAACCAGCTGCACCACAACCATCCAAATTTAACTCCGACATCACAAACATCCAAATAGCAAGTCGCAACTACTTTGCCTTCACCGTCTCAAGAAAACACTTCACCAGCACCTCCCAATTCACGAAATGACAGCAAACTGACAAGCATTGCATGCAGTTCTAGAAGATCTCCTACAACTCATCATCAACATCTTAGGCAAATCATTTTAAACTCTGTCACTTCAACAAACTCCCTGCATCCAAACTCCTCGTAGCTTTCACCTGCTGTTTCTTCATCAATACACAACCCAAAATTCAAACACACAACCTCGACATGCAACATTCAATCACCTATCAATCAGCAACACACACCTGCCAAGCAACCTCACCATCTAGCCTAAACCCAATCGAACAGCAACTCCAAACCCAAATAACATGAGCAACATCAACGCCTTACACCAAACTCCATCTCTAATCACAACCGAACAAAACGCAACCTCACTGCAGCAATAACCAATCGCCTGAATTCCTGACCACTGTCGCAACAACATACTTGTGCAACCGAAACCTTATCATCAACATCCTGCTACCATCACGTGTCTCCATACCAACAAGCTTCAGTGCATCGACTCAATAGGGGTTCAAGTAGGAACCACAACTATCATCTCCGCAAATCATCAACGAGTTACCTACAAAAGCGGCAACAAATTTGAAATCCAGATCTTGGCCAATCTTTGATTTGAGGCAGCGACAATTCTTTAGTTCGGCGACAACAAGGAGTTACGGCGGCGCTTTGAGATTTGAGGCTAAAAAGGAGTGGTGCAGTATCGGGTCTTGATTTTGTTGCTGAAGAAAATAATTTGGGTAGAGGAAATTTGAAGTTCTGACTTTTGGCTTTGAACAAAATTGGGTTTTTTTTTCTACGGCTCTATGGATCTCTCCCTACCCTCTCTCATATCTGGCTCTGATACCATGTTGGAATTTGATATAGAGAGGAGGAAGAGAGATATAACTAAAGCACAAAAAAGACTACATTGTTATTGTTTACATTAAAAAGAAAAATACAAAGCTTTTTAAATAGACTTAAAATAACTACTCACTAACCTATAAATATGGATCTTAACCATCGCTTAACATATTAATAGTTAAACACCATATTGACTATTTCTAACAGTAGTGAGGGTCAGTTGCGAATTTATGTTGTTACACTGATGTTAGTTTCAGGTTTTGATTGAAAGATTAGAGTCAGGGGTTGGAGGAAGGTGACTGAATGTTCGACTTGATGGTTAGCGATTGCGGGTTGAGGGTCGTGGTTTCGGTTAGTCGCGGTGGAAGATGGACGTTCGGGGGTGTTTTGGGCGATGGTTGAAGTGGCAAATGCGCTAGGTTGGCGATGGGTAGTTGGAGAGGGAAATAGTGTCTTCTTTGATTTGCATATTGTTGATTCTTGAGTGTGGAAGGTTGAATGGTTGAAGGCAGTGGAGTTGAAGGTGTTTGAGTGGCAAAGTGTTGGCGTACATGATTGATGATTGGGTGGATGCTGACAGGAGTGGAAGTGGCAGGTTACCATGCTGAAGGTCGCAGGCAGGAGGTAGTAGCTGTTTGGTTATGGAGGAGTTGCAATGTTAAGGTGATTATTGTTGCTTACTGTAGGATGGTGGATATGGAAGGTGAAGGCAGTGGGTTGAAGTGAGGTGTGGACTTGGTTTGTGAAGTGAAGTGAAGGGTGTTTGTAGTGTTTTACTCTTTGAATGGTATACACTGGTTGAAGTGAAGGGTGTTTGTGAAGTGAAGGGTGTATGTCGTGTTTGTGAAGTGAAGTGTGGAGCTGTAACAAAGAAACAGTGGTTAAAGAGGAGGTTGATGGTGATGGTAGGCTGAGGAAATGGAAGTTGAAGGTTGAAGTATGGTAACTGGATTGAGATAGAAGTTGGGATGGAAATAGATGTATGGTGTTGTGGTTGCAGTTTGGATTGAAATAGAAGTTGTTGCGGTTTCAAAGTAAAGAGCGCTAGAGTTGTTTGGAGGAGTGTTTGCAGAAATTGGTATATATGGTTTGTAAATGGCGGGGGGAGGCTTGGTGCAGGCTGAGTATGTAGGTGTATGGTATATGGGATGTTTGTAAAGTATGGTATATGGGATGTTTTGGATGAATGGTGATTGTAGGCTGATAATGGCTGGTTTGGCAAGGGGCAGGGGAAGAATGTGATGAATGGATACTGGAATGGAATGTGGAGTGAGGTGTGAAAGACTGGCAGGTTTTATAAGTCAGGGTAGGCAGTTTGGTGGTGTAGAAGACTAGTATGTAGGAAAATGTAAAAAGAGAAAATAAAAACTGTAAAAAGAAATTTGTAAAAAATAAAATAGAAAACTTAAATGGAATTGTAACGCAAATGAAATAAAATATTTTAGTTTTGTTTTGAAATGAAATTGTGAATATATATTTTTCTCTTACTAGAAATGCAAATGCAAATAGAAACACAAAAGGCACACAAATCAAATGAAAGCAAAAATCACACAACAAACACAACACAAAATATTTGCCTTCTTTTTAAATGCAAATCAAAACACAATATGAACACGTAATAAAATCAAACAAAAATAATAATTCGAAGAGTAAAATCAAATTGAAATTCCTTCCCCGGTAACGGCGCTAAAAACTTCTTCGCAACGGAAAATTCTACCGATTAGAATACCATCGAAAATGTAATAATAATCGCAAGCACACGGCGTACTATTGTAATATGGATGCGAGTACAGGTCAATCTACAAGGAAAGAATCAATTCTAATATTACTCAATCAAATTAACCCAAAAATGATATCAATTTTAACTAAAAATGTAGAACAATCGCAGTAAAAACTAGAGTAAAAAATGAGAATAAAACTATGAGATTAGAAGGTAATTTAGAAGCAAATCCCTTCTCATGATGATACAAATTAACACAAAATGAATTTGTGATCTCTCTTTTTAAATCATTTGTGAATTAGTTGATGTATTTATTATAAGTATGACCTAATGTGATATTGACTAACACAATTTAAACCATCAAAATTTAATACACCCTCTAAATTCACTTGTCCAATCCAATGAAAATGGTTATGAAATCAAAAATAAAATCTATTCTAAGCATGATCTATTTACTATGAATTAGTTACATAGAGCATCAAAATTTGATTCTAGTTTCACTTTCATTACCAAAATCATATTTAGATGAAATGGTAACTTGTGTTTATGTTTGATTAAGCATAGTCTATTTGTTATGAACAACATAGGCTATCAAATTCACTAATAAACAACAAAATTTCATTGACATCAAAATTTTCATTAAGCACAAAATAAGAGATCATAAATGAAATCATCATGTTAATTTTATATGATTCATGAGAGCTTCATTATCCCTAAATTGAAATGGTTTAGCTTCTCATATTTGAATACATATTAACATAAATTAATTTCAACATAAAAAGAAACAAAATCTAATTAAAGAGAACAAGAGCTAATTAACTTGCATAAAATAAAACTAAGCTACTTGCATGAAAATAAATCTAATCTACTAACATGAAATAAAATAAATAAAAAAACATAGAAAGAAAGTTGTATAAAAAGAAGATGTCTAAGAAGCCACTAAAGAGAAGCTTTTATTAATTTTTGATTACAATTCTATGCGTTAAAAAGAGAAAAAGAAGATTCAATGAAACATAAAGGGGTATTTATACATGTCTAAAACCCTAATTTCATTTTTAAGGAGCTACCCAAAATACCATTTAGTTTGTGTAGCCCTCAAGTAATCATTAAGGAATTAATTAATCCCACTAACATGTGCTTTTGTTTTTAATCTCTATTAATATGTGCATTTCCTTTTTGTAACGACCCGTATTTTTGATAATTAAAACTATTAAATTTAATAAGATTTTGGAATTTAATATTATGAGAAATTAAAATTTATGATTTATTAATGAGAAAATAATTAGAATATAATTTAAATTTATTGTCTGAATGTTATTGACAACTATTTTAATGTAATTTCAATCAATATAAAGTTAATTTGGTTAAAATTGCAAATAAGGAATAAATTAAATGTTGGATTTAATGTTGAAATTATCTGTTATAAATTGGAATAGGTTTATTATGGAATATGAAATAAATTAATTTGTACGTAAATTTATTAGCTTCTGTTTGTAAGCAATAAAATTTTCAAATGTGTTTGGATTACTAATATATGACAATTGTTTATTTATCACCTTATTATTTAATCCGTTGAAATTTATTTGGAAATCAATTGAAGTTTAGTGTAATTAAATATTGATGTTAATATGAGTTAATATGATAACTATAGAATATGAATGTAATAAAATGTAAACTAATGTTAATTATATTCATTAGGTAATATTTGATTTAATACTAAGAGTGTAAATCGAAATAAAAGAATTGTTGAAATCTAAATGGTAATAAAATGAGTTTTATTTCCATTATAATTGAACGCAGAATTTATGTAATATTTAAATAGTGGATTTAACATGGAAAAAATTATTTTAATAGATTATTAATTTTTGTGTAATCAAGAATGATGAAAATTGTTACCTTTTAATTTAGAATTTAAAAGTGATTAAATCAATTTAATAATTATTTATTTAATTAACGTGAAAATTAGCCATTTTGGCCACTGTCTTGGATTTCGACGAAACTAGTTTCATCGGATCCGTAACAGTGAATTATTATAAGGTTTCAAATTTCATAGTGATCGGACTTATCGTTTGATCGTGCGAGCTTGAAACGCGTAGAAATCAATTAATAAAATTTAAATGAATATAATTTGATTTTGAAAACTAACTTCTGTATACAATGAAATTAGGGTTTGAAACTAGTTTCACTGAGTTTAAAGTTATCGAAAACCTATATTTTGATATATAGGATGACCTATTTTCGTTTCGGAAACGAAACGGGCATTTCGGGTCGTTGTTATCGTTTCGACCCAATTCGATCTGTCCATTCGTTCTTATCCATCTGTCTATAAAAATAGATACTACCTAAAACCCTAGCAGCTTTTTGATTTCATTTGATGTTTCCTTCCTTCCTTCCCAATGGCAGAAACACTAATTTCAATTTCAATCAAAACCCTAATTTCAAATCAAACTCCAGAAATCCAAACTCCTCAAACTATGTCATATAATATATCGTTGGAAAGCTCTCGACGAACGCAACCTACATCTGCAATTCGTTTTTGCAATCGAATCACGGCGTGGTCAGAAATTACTGAATAAGTATCGGGTGTTGAAACTAGGGTTTTGTTTTCAACGGTGGATCTTCATCGATAGGACGATCAAGAGGCGCTGCTGCGTAGAGGACAATTTGTAGAGTCAATCAATGTAGTTCGACCTTGTCATAGGAGCTCGGATTCGCCTGAAATTTCTAGTGAATAGTGGTGGCGGAGAAGCACATGGAGGAGGCTGTAGGGGTTGCGTTGGGCTTGGAGGGTGCGGCCAGAGGTGAGGTTCGTGATGGCGAGGTCCGATCAGGCGGTCGAGGCTCCTAGCGATGGTGGTGGAATCTTATTAGTGGCGGTTGTTAGGGTTTGAGGTTGTGCGTGATTGAGCGCGTACGATGGGGGGAGTGAAGGTAAACGTAAATTACAATATTGCCCTTCCATTTATTTTAATTTAATTTTTAAATTTTCAACCTTCTAACTTAAATAACTTTTGCATCCGAACTCGGATTTGGACGCGGTTTCTTCCGTTACGATGTATCGAAATTCCGGACGACATGAAACTGGTTTGGCTGCATTCTGAGACTGTTGGATTTTTTGGCTTTATTTGGATTTTTAATCGGCTGTAAATCAAAGGTGAGTGATTTAACTCACTCACAAATACTAAACCATCTTATGTTACTTAAACTAAATTTAAGATGTGATAAGAATATTATTGGCTGCTGTTTGGTAGTTTAATTTGACATTTTAATTGAAATTGAATTTTATTGAATTGAATTGAATTGCCATTTTAAATTAATATTGAATTTAAATTGCTAGTTAAATACCTGATGATGATAACTAGTTAATTGTTGTGATTTATTGGTTGATTTGGATGTTGATTGTGATGGATGTTTATTTGTTGACATCTTGATGATTGGATGTTTATTTATGTTTATATCTCTGTTATCACTATGGGTTAAAATGATACATACCCGAACGATCTTATAAATTAGGGAAAATAGTTATAGGTTGAAATGATAAACCCGAGCGATTTTATTTATTTGGAAATTATTGATTCAGGATATGGGTTGAAATGATACATACCCAGAAAATTTAACTATTTTTGAGGTTAAAATGATACATACCCTAACACTTGACCATAGGGTAAAAAACTATATACGGACACCGTTGGTCAGTTTAAAATTATTTTCTAAATGGTAAAGTATGTTTGATTTTAAATTTAATTTAATGATTTTAAAAAAAAAATTGGAAAATAATTTATTTTATATGTTTTAAAGTTTCAAATTATAAGTTAATATATGGTTTAAATGTAATTTTAAGTTTTAACTTATAATTTTTATTTAGTTTTAAATATATAATTTAAATAGTTTAAAATTTAATTTAATAAAATATTTAATATGGTTTTAATATATATATATATTAAATCTAATTTAAATAATAAGTATAGTTTTGATTTAAGATAATAAATATAGACTTTTATAATAACTTTAATAGATAAAGATTTTTGTAAAAGATTTTAGGATGTTATAATGGATTTTAAAACGATTTTATAAAAGGTTTTATAAAGGATTTTATGATGGTTTTATAAAGGAGTTATAAAGATTTTAAAAGATTTTATAAAGGGTTTTTATAAAAGAACTTGTATAAAAGGATTTGGAAGCATTTTAAAGGAATTTACGTAGAAGTTTATGGAAAGGGGAAGGGTTGTAAACTGTTCGGAATTTATAAATAGCTTTATAAATGATTTTAAAGCATATAAATAGTTTATAAATGGCTTAAGAGAGATTTATAAATTGAAATTGACTGAAAGAAATCCTCCTCAGTATTTATGAATATATTTATACTTTGGAATAAGTATATGGATATCTTGATATGAAAGTATAAACTATTTTCTGGATTTATTATTATATATGTTTTATAAAATGACCACGGTGTGAAAAATATAACGATTGGTTGTTAAAGAGACCGGGGTCGGATATTGTCATACTCTCTGCCAATTTCGAAACCACTTTAGCAATTGTGCATGTGGTGGAGAATCCAAAACGAAGTAGGATGGTTTGGCGAACACTACTGTTATAAGGTAAGAATGCAACCCTGACCCCCTCGGGTCAGCTTGATATGACTAAAACAGGAGCTATCCCGGGCCAAGTGAGGTCGCTCCTCCTATCAGGCATGCTTCTTCGATACCATATCTGTTACTTTGTGATTGATTTGGTGGCCACCTTCGATTTGATTATGGGAGTGTGTTCCGAGATGGGCAGTAGTAGCTGCTATGCGTTACCACCAGTCCGGGCGTGCAAAACGATAGAATCTTACCCTGGGCATTGCCTCGCATGCCTTGTTATATGCCTTATCGAGCCCACTACGATTTTGGTTTGTGTCGTACCTATGGAGTGCTCCATGATAGCCCACCGGTTTGGTGGAGTTTACAGTACTTTATAGACTACGACATTTATAAAATGTGCTAAAAGGGATATGGGTAATGCCTTAACGCTATCTTAATACTTTACTTTACTGATAGACACTACATATATAGCGTATATTACTACATATAAATAGTTTAACAGATTATTAGGAGATGGAAATCCCGAACATTCCTTAAGTTATTGCACGCGCGTTATACATTGGATAGAAGATGTAAAATCCCATAAACATCTCTGAAGCTATTGCACTCATATTTATTTACTATTGATTTAACTTACATAAGATCTTTTAGTTCTGACTCGAGTGTTTTGTCTTTTCATTACGCTCGGGTCAGCCTGAGCTTTTCAGTGTTGAAGACATTATTTCTGGAGGACGAAGACGGAGTTTAGTATTATATTATTATTATTATTCCACTGCATCATGTTGTTCCCCTGCATTATCCTATTTTACCTGCTGTATGTATAACTCTGATTGTATTGTAAAAGGGTAATCAAATGTATTTGTAAAACAGCTTCATGGACTGTTTATTTGATTATTATATTTTGTCATTCCGCTGTGAGATTCTGTGTTTTGTTTTTTCTTTCCTTTTTTTTCTTCTTATTTACCCCATTAACAATCCTCCCTTTTGAATGGTTTGAGTTAACATGCGTGGTTTATTATCGATTTAAACCGTTTAAAAAGGTGGGTCGTTGCAGTTGGTATCAGAGCTTTGGTTTAGCGATAACCTTAGCTTTGTGAGGTTTGACTCATTAGAGATAGGGTAGTAATACCTTAGAATGAGTTTGTTGAGCATATATATACGAGAGCACGTACTTGTTAGTGTTATAAAAATGTTTTATATTGTGTTTACTTATCCTTTGAGTTGTTTATGAATTCTGGTCGGTGCGTGGGACGCCATGTTATCGATAGGGATTTCTAAACACATAAACGAGGCAAGTCGACATGATATTGTTTTTGAAATATAGGTAAATGAAATAATTTTATCTAGTATTATATTTTGTATATAAAAGAATAATTTTTATAAATGGATATAGGTGTGTATGATATGTTTGTTTGTTAGGAAGCGAAATTTTATAAATATTGGTTGTGAAATAGGATTTACAAATAAAGTGAATATGAATTGGAAATTTGAGAACTTAAGTTCCGGAGTTTTGAAATTGGTTTTCAAAGATTTTGGAATATAATATTAGTATTATTTGGAAGTATTTTCAGATATAAATATTTTCAATGTGATTTGAAAAAAATGTTTTAAAAGAATTTTTAAAGGAAATGAGTTATGTACTTCCCCCTTCTGTCGTTGGAAAATAATTTTGGTGATGACCGCGGCATCATCGACATTCATTTTTGAGTTTTAAAGTGGGAAGACCACTATAGTAGCTTTGCTACACATTTTTTTTGATAAACAAATTTTAATTTTAAATTTCTAAATATGATTTGATAAATATAAAAGATATGAATATATATATATATATATATTGTTTCAAAATGATTTGAAATGAACCCGGAATTTAGTTCTTAAGTTTTCCATAAATTAGGGATTTTAATTATTGTAATGAAATGAAATCTTGACTATTTTAATAAGTTGGAAGCATTCAAATTGAAATCTGAATTAAAAGGTAATTGTTTAATGAAAATATAAGAAATTGGAGATTTGTAACTTGTAAATTTAAGGGTAATGAAATTTAGAAGATGTAAATTATTGAATATTTTTGCAAACTAAACTGAATGAGATAAATTTGTATAACACGCGGTTACATTCTAAAAACATATATATAACTTACCAGAAATGTTTAAAAGTTGAAATGTTAATATGGATATGTAATAGAATCTTATACAAATAAAATCTTAATAACAGAAATGCTTCGAAATGAACAAATGTTTTAAATGAAAAACTAAGATGTACAATAAACGTTATAAACATAAGTTAATGTTTTGAAATGCTAATAATTAGATTGAATAGTAAAAAGTGAATATTACCTAAGAAAATGATTATAAACTTAAGAAATGACTGAAATGATTCATAAATAAGTTTATTATGAATTAAAAGGTAGAAACACTTAAGTATGAAATGTTTATTAATGAATATTAATATTAAATGGAAATCAAGTTATATAAGTGAATGAATGTGAATTAAATTGCAAGGAAACTTATATAATATTTTAAGAATTAATTTATTGATGACTTCAGATTTTGAATGTGAAATAATTTATGTAAGTAAATGAATGTAAACTAATAAAAGACAATCATTGTATAATTGAATGAGAATAAATGAAAAGTAAATTATGAAAAAAAAGAAACCAATAGCATAAACTTAAATGATAATGTGTTAAATTCTTTGTTGTTTTGGCCGATGGGAAGTTTGGGAAATGATACTTCAAATTGTTTAAGGTTGTATGAATAATCTATTAAGTTATTATCTAAGGCCGTTGAGCGTAAGATACACTTATTAGTTTATTTATCACCCTTGTACAATGAAAAGTTTATGAACCTGAACAAACCATTAGTTTTTGATTACTATGGATGTATGGTTGATTCCTTTGTTGCATATAATGGTCGTGTTATTTTGTTTGCATATGTTTATTATTTGTGCTGTATTGCTTTTGTTATTGATGGTAACAACTAAAATATTAATCTTTTACATAATTTTAACTCTTTTGAATTATGTAAGTAAAATACAAGTTTACGGAAACAATAGCTACTGCTTTTGGTTTCATAAAATAAAGTTGTTTGCCCGACAAATAGGTACGTTTCCGAATTACAGTTTTGCAACGATATTTTAATTGTTTTTCCCATTGTTTGAGATGTTTATTATTAAAATATGATATATATTGTAATTATTGATATTATTATTTTTTCGGACCTAACCGCGCAAAGGAGACTCTGCCGAAATTTTTCGTGAATTTAGGACTTAGAAAATTTTGTGGAAGTTGAGTTATTTTCAAATTCTTACTAAACTAAATTATGTAAATTAATTATTTATAAATTGATTATTTTGAATAAAATTATATCAAGTCCTTAATTCCTTTTTATTCCTTTTCAAGGATGAAAAGTTTGAGTGGGGGAGAGTGTAACGACCAGTATTTTTGATAATTAAAACTATTGAATTTAATAAGATTTTGGAATTTAATATTGTGAGAAATTAAAATTTATGATTTATTAATGAGAAAATTGTTGAAACCTTGGTTACAATGTCTACTATGTATTTTGACAACGACAACTATATACATTAATTACTAACATATTTTTTGCAGGAATATCTACAAGACTGGAATCATATAATCTTCATGCTGCATTTATGTTGTTTTGAGTCATTGTTTAGAATTAAAATATTGTGAAAATCTCTCCTTTGGATATATATAAATACACACCTTTTGCACAAGACTAAAACTCAATTTCAGGCCCAATTCAGACGTCTGAAATGACCTATTCAGACGTCTAAATCTGAAGGTAAATTTAAATTTTTAAGAATATTCAGACGTCTGACTTCGAAATTTCAGACGTCTGAATCTAGGCAAAAATAGCCTATTTTTTCTTTGGTTTGCACGCTTCAAATTTCAGAAGTCTGAAATTTATTTTCAGACGGCTGAACTTCTTCAACTGCTATTTTCTTGAAAAGTCACTTCTCTTCACCGAAGAGAAACTCTTTCAAAATCAATGGTTGCACCTGTTTTTTTCAATATAACTTTTCGTCTATAGTTGCAACTCTTTATACACTATAAATAGATTACAGAATTCAACAAACAACTCACCGAATCTAATTTTAATATTCTTGAATTCTTATCTATTCTCTATTTTCAAACTGCACTCAAACTGCTTACATTCTCTGATCGTTGATCACTCTATCTTCCACTATTCTCAAAGCACTTCACACTATACATATCATAAAAGGAGAAGATTATAGGAAGATTGTACTATCAAGAGACAAATTCGTGTTATTGAGAACACACTGTGTCAAATACCTTATGTATAAGTTGAAGTCCTGTTCTGTTGTTCAGGCAAGTGAAGTCCTCTTCGGTTGCTGAGGCAAAATCCTGTTCTGCTGCTCAGGTCCCTTGTTCGGCTGTTCAAGGGTTGTTGTAAATCCGTTCCTCTGGGTTAAGTGAGGATTGTTGTTAGTGAAATTCCAGAAGGAGTCTGGGACTGGACGTAGAACGGGAAGTTTGAACCAGTATAAAAATTCCTGGTGTGCTCGTTTATTATTTACTATTATCTGCAAATTGTTCTATTATTCTGCACTGCTTGTATACTATTCCATATTACTCGATCCTATAGTCACTTTCATTCTGTATCAGAGCCTGAGATTCTAGAGATCGTAACAACATCCTAGAATAAATGGCTATAAAGAGATCTAGTCAAGGCAATAGGAAGAGGAAGAACAATAAAGAAGAATCAAAGGAGCAAACAAGCAAATGCTTCATGGCTACAAGTGATGATGTAAGTGAACTAAGTTTTGAAGATTTGGTTGAAATTAATTCAGAACTAGTGGAATTTGTAAAACAAACTAAAAAGCAAAAAAAGGAGTTACAAGGAAAATTAAATAGATCCGAATTAGAAATTAGTATGCTAAGAGATGAAAAGAAAATCCTAGAAGAAGAACTTGAAATATCTCAAGAATCTAATTCTAATTTAACATCTCAACTATCTATGATCACTCAGGAATTAGAAATTCAGAAGAATAAAAATGATGATTTATCAGTAGAAATTAATGATTTAAAATCTAACACTAAAGTATTAGAGTTAGAAAAATCTAGTCTCAAAACTAAGTTAGAAGATATTAATAAAAATGATTTATTATAATCATCTTTAGATAATTCAGAATCTCGAATTTTTCTTCTCGAAAATGAGAACTGTGCGTTAAAAAGGGAGAATTCTGAATTAAACAAGCAAATTGATATTTTGAAAAACAGTAATATTTCTTTTGAAAATAATAATTATGACTTTAAAGCTAAATTTGATAAACTTAACACCGAAGTCACAAAATTTAATAAAGGTCAAAACGATTTAAACATGATTTTATCCAATTCTAGACCTTTACATGATAAAAGTGGTTTAGGATTTAATAAAACTAATAGTAGAACTAGCACTAGATACGCTTTCATGTATAGTAAAAATGTCAGTGCTAGTACTAAATTTCGAGTAAAATCTAAATCCAATTTTTATAGAAATTCAAATACTGCTATGACCAATAATGTTTATAATTTCTCTAGAAGTACAAAATCATTGACCAGAAATATAAATAAAAATTATCTAAGTATTTGGGTTCCTATTAATTGGAAAAATAGAGAAAAATACATTGATGATTATTTTGATATGGTAGTTAATAATGAAAATTATATTTATAAAGGTTCAACCACACCCAAATGGGTATGGTTTCCCAAGATCTAACCCCCCAGACCCTATCATAATAAGTGGATACCGAAAATGATTATTATTTTTTGCAGGTACTCGGAGAAACAAAAGGAAAAGGATAGATTTTGGAATTTTAAAGAATGTTCCATACGTTTAATAGAATTACGTGCTTACAATGAAATATGGACTTCAGCAAATATGATAAAATCTATTTTATTTTTCCTTCATAGTTAATAATGAGTTTATCTCGTTATTTAAAATATATTTTATATAATTTATTATATTCCCTCATTCTTTTTGATAATGACAAATGGGGAGAAATTCATATGCATATTAATAGAGGGAGATATTATACTTAGGGGGAGATGTTATACTTAGGGGGAGCTTTAAACATATTAATATTATTTTTTATAGAATGAATATTTTTTAAAATTGTATAGTTGTCATCATCAAAAAGGGGGAGAATGTTAGAACCTCAATTGTTGGATTTTAATGACAACAACTATACAATTATGTCAAAGAACCTCTAAGCTAATTTGCAGGTACATGAGCATCAAAAAGAGATAATCAAATACGTTCAAAATGAAGATACACTGTACAAAAGTGTGAAAGACTGTATATGGAGATACAAGAAGAGATATATACGATAGAGACAAGACAAAGGTGACAAACAAAGTATTATTAGTCATAGAGTGTTGTGTCTAGAGTTTAAAAATGTTAAAATCTTCTCAAATTGATATACACACATATAAATTCATATTTTAAATGAAAAATCAAGTTTTCAAAAATTGCATGGAGGGGGACTCGAACCCAGGTCACTAGTTCAGAAGGCAAGTGCTCTAACCATTTGTGCTATACTATTTTTTAGTTACATTCAGACGTTTGAATGTACCAAATCAGACGTCTGAATCTGGAAAAATGAGTATTATTAGTACAATATTCAGACGTCTGACTTGGTAATTTCAAACGTCTGAAAATGGTTGTTTTTAGCCTATTTTCTTTCTGTTTTGAGCCTGTGCAATTTCAGAAGTCTGAATTATTCAATTCAGAAGTCTGAATATCTATAACGGCTATTTTTTTGAAAAGGCACTTCTATTCGTGAAGAGTTGCAATCTTTAATCCAACAGATATGATCATAACTCTTGATGATAACTCTTCACGAACAATTGCAACTATTTATTATCTATATAAACACATTAGAATCATGTTTTCAAACAACAATTCAATTGATTATTATTATACTCTCTGAATTCTTGATTCTAATACACTTGTGCTTTCAACATCATTCAAATTCACTTTCTTACTTCCTTATTCTTCACACATTCACATATATATCATAAAGGAGAAGATTATAGGAAGGGTGTACTATAATTGACAAATTCGTGTTACTCAAGAACACATATAGTGTCAAGAAATATTGTTCTGTAAAAGTCCCGTTCTGCTGCTCGGGCAAAGTGAAGTCCTCTTCGGCTGTTGAGGCGAAATCATGTTCTGTTGCTCAGGTCCCTGTTCGGCTGCTCAGGGGTTGTGATCCTGTTCCTCTGGGTTAAGTGAGGATTGTTGTTAGTGAAATTCCAGAAAGGAGTCTGGGACTTTTCAATTTTTTTTTCAAACGTCTGAAATCTGGAGACTTTTCAAATTTCGAATTTCTGTTGCACGAATTTCAAGACACCTACCTCTTTATTCAACCCGTCCTTTGATTTATTCTCATTCTTCATCTTCTCATTTCAGTTTTCCTTCTCCGTTTTTTTAAAAATCCTTCTTCTCATACAATCAAATGGCACCAAAATCAAAATGATCGAGACCATCATCTTCTTCATCTACACCAAACATTGATCAGTGGCTGTGGAACGACTAAGCTAGGCAACGATTTGCTCAAATGAGTAGATCTAATTTTTTCCCTGGAGCTTTCATCAAATTCGAGGAATTCAGCGCTTATCGTATTCATCAATTTGTAAGAGCTAATGGGTTAGAGTCTCTAGTTTCTTTTGATGCCAACAATATCAAGATTAATCATCTTTTAGTAAAATTATTTTATGCAAATATGAATCTAGACCATCATACTCCTCACAATCGAAATGATTGTATTTGGACTTTGGTATGTGGAGTTAAAATATATCTACCAATTTCAAGGCTTGGTGAAATTCTACGATGTCCATCAACCGGGAACGATTTAGATGAGATTGATGTGTCTTTAAATTTGAATGATAGAGATGAAGTTTCACATCAATTCTTGAATTATGATATTACTCGACTCACTTCTATTCAACTTCGTCCTCAAGCTCGCATTCTACATAGGGCATTAATTCGTTCCGTTATTCCATGGACGGGAAGTTATGAGATTGTTAATAAAAGAAATTTCCAAGCCCTATATGCTTTATACTCCGGTCAACCTATAAATTGGGCTCAAATAATTTTGGAAGAATTCATGGATGTCAATCATCGGAGACGATATAAGACTTTCCACTATGGTGCTTACATTATGAAAATCCTTCAAAATTTCAACATTCTGTTTCCTGAGTCCAAATATTCTTCAATCAAAGAACTTGGGTCTAAAACCTTGGGTCTTATGGGATTGCCAAAACACCCGGAAAGTTTGGCATATATCTCTCTTCAAGAATGGGTTGCCAACCGTGATCAAAACCGGCCACAACCTCATCGTCACGATTCTCATACTCAATCAACTATTCCTCCATCGAAAGAAGAAGACAATAATGATATTGTGATTCTTTCTCCCGACTCAAGCTCAAGGAATGCCTTAGTAACACTTTCCCAAAATCAAGCAAAGCTTCAAAACCAAATGATAAAAATTGAACGGAAATCTGAAAAACGTTTTAATTCCATTCGAGGCTTTCTTAATAAAATTTGGGAATGTATTGGTTGTTCAACCTCATCATCTACCGAAGTTTTCAACCCCACTCCATTTCAATGGTCATCAAGTTCGGAGAATAGAATTGATGGTGATGATGATGATGATGAAGTTGGAAGTGACTCAAGTCCTAGATTCTGATTTTTTTCTTGCTTATTGCTGAACTATTATGATGTTTGTTATTTGTCTTGAACTCCTTAATATCTTGTAATCTCTTAATTAATGTCTACTTTGTTTTATCTTATAAAATTATTGATTACCTTTTTGCAATGACAAAGGGGGAGAAAAAGGTGTTGATGTCTTTTTGACAGGGGGAGTTTAGTATATAGTTGTCATCGTCAAAAAGGGGGAGACTGTTGAAACCTTGGTTACAATGTCTACTATGTATTTTGACAACGACAACTATATACATTAATTACTAACATATTTTTTGCAGGAATATCTATAAGACTGGAATCATATAATCTTCATGCTGCATTTATGTTGTTTTGAGTCATTGTTTAGAATTAAAATATTGTGAAAATCTCTCCTTTGGATATATATAAATACACACCTTTTGCACAAGACTAAAACTCAATTTCAGGCCCAATTCTGACGTCTGAAATGACCTATTCAGACGTCTGAATCTGAAGGTAAATTTAAATTTTTAAGAATATTCAGACATCTGACTTCGAAATTTTAGACGTCTAAATCTAGGCAAAAATAGCCTATTTTTTCTCTGGTTTGCACGCTTCAACTTTCATAAGTCTGAAATTTATTTTCAGACGGCTGAACTTCTTCAACTGCTATTTTCTTGAAAAGTCACTTCTCTTCACCGAAGAGAAACTCTTTCAAAATCAATGGTTGCACCTGTTTTTTTCAATATAACTTTTCGTCTATAGTTGCAAATCTTTATACACTATAAATAGATTACAGAATTCAACAAACAACTCACCGAAACTAATTTTAATATTCTTGAATTCTTATCTATTCTCTATTTTCAAACTGCACTCAAACTGCTTACATTCTCTGATCGTTGATCACTCTATCTTCCACTATTCTCAAAGCACTTCACACTATATATATCATAAAAGGAGAAGATTATAGGAAGATTGTACTATCAAGAGACAAATTCGTGTTATTGAGAACACACTGTGTCAAATACCTTATGTATAAGTTGAAATCCTGTTCTGCTGTTCAGGCAAGTGAAGTCCTCTTCGGTTGCTGAGGCAAAATCCTGTTCTGCTGCTCAGGTCCCTTGTTCGGCTGTTCAAGGGTTGTTGTAAACCTGTTCCTCCGGGTTAAGTGAGGATTGTTGTTAGTGAAATTCCAGAAGGAGTCTGTGACTGGACGTAGAACGGGAAGTTTGAACCAGTATAAAAATACCTGGTGTGCTTGTTTTATTTTATTCATATTGCTATATTATCTTAGTTTATTTCCGCATTAGTATAATTCCATATAGCACGATCCCTACCGTATTTTCAAAAATAATTATAATTTAATTTAATTTTATTGTTTGAATGTTATTGACAACTATTTTAATGTAATTTCAATCAATTGAAATAATTATAAAGTTAATTTGGTTAAAATTGCATATAAAGAATAAATTAAATGTTGGATTTAATGTTGAAATTATCTATTATAAATTGAAATAGGTTTATTATGGAATAAGAAATAAATTAATTTGTACGTAAATTTATTAGCTTCTGTTTGTAAGCAATAGAATTTAGAAATGTGTTTGGATTACTAATATATGACAATTGTTTATTTATCACCTTATTATTTAATCCGTTGAAATTTATTTGGAAATCAATTGAAGTTTAGTGTAATTAAATATTGCTGTTAATATGAGTTAAGATGATAACTGTAGAATATGAATGTAATAAAATGTAAACTAATGTTAATTATATTCATAAGGTAATAGTTGATTCAATAATAAGAGTGTAAATCGAAACAAAAGAATTGTTGAAATCTAAATGATAATAAAATAAGTTTTATTTCCATTGTAATTGAACGTTGAATTTAGTGTAATTTTTAAATAGTGGATTTTACATGGAAAAAATTATTTTAATAGATTATTAATTTATGTGTAATCAAGAATGATGAAAATTGTTAACTTTTAATTTAGAATTTAAAAGTGAACAAATCAATTTAATAATTATTTGTTTAATTAACGTGAAAATTAGCCATTTTGGCCACTGTCTCGGATTTCGATGAAACCAGTTTCATCGGATCCGTAACAATGATATAAGATTTCAAGTTTCATAGCGATCGGACTTATCGTTTGATCGGCGAGCTCGAAACGCGTAGAAATCAATTAATAGAATTTAAGTGAATATAATTTGATTTTGAAAGCTAACTTCTGTATACAATGTAATTAGGGTTTGAATCTAGTTCCATTGAGTTTAAAAATATCGAAAACCTATATTTTGATATATGGGATGACCTATTTTCGTTTCGGGAACGAAATGGGCTTTTCGGGTCGTTATTATCGTTTCGACCCGATTCGATCTGTCCATTCGTTCTTATCCATCTGCCTATATAAATAGATACTTCTTGAAACCCTAGCAGCTTTCTGATTTCATTTGTTGTACGTACAAATTTATGCTCCTTCCTTCCCAATGGCAGAAACCCTAATTTCAATTTCAATCAGAACCCTAATTTCAATTTCAAATCAAACTCCAGAAATCCAAACTTCTCAGACTATGTCATATAATATATCATTGGAAAGCTCTCGATGAACGTAACCTACATCTGCAGTTCATTTTTTCAATAGAATCACGGCTTGGCCAGAAATCAGTGAAGAAGTCTCGGCCGTTGAAACTAGGGTTTTGTTTTCAACGGTGGATCTTCATCAATAGGACGATCGGGAGGCGCTACTGCGTAGAGGATGATTTGTAGAGTCAATTTATGTGGTTAGACCTTGTCGAAGGAGCTCGGATTCGCCTGAAATTTCTAGTGAATAGTGGCGGCGGTGGAGCACATGGAGGAGGCTGTAGGGGTCGCGCTGGGCTTGGAGGGTGCGGCCAGAGGTGAGGTTCATGATGGCCATGTCAGATCAAGCGGTCGAGGCTCCTAGTGGCGATGGTGGAATCTTGTTATTGGCGGCTGTTAGGTTTTGAGGCTGTGCATGATTGAGCGCATACGATGGGGGGAGTGAATGTAACGACCCGTAAATTTTAATAATTTTATTTCGTTTATTAATATATTTAACTGAAATTTTGTGAAATTTTAAATATTTGAATTTGGAAATAAAAATTTAATATTTAGAATACGTCTAATTAAACATAGCAACTGGTAAATTTTCATCAGATAATATGGAAGTTTATTTTATTATTAAATTTTATTTCAATTTAAATCAGTTAATAACAGTTGAATTTAAAAGTATTCTGAAACCTAAATATGTCAACATGAGAAAATATATTTAGAACACTCCGAATCAGACTGCGAAATTCGGATGTTTGTAGCTCCGTTTGGATTTTTCCGTACGGAATAACAACGTATATTGGTACCGATTATCGACTTTTGATAGGATGATCGTACCACTGATATTTGTATACCGTTTTGATCGTCTTGTCGTGCCGATCCCTGCAGTATATTCATTTCTGTATTTTGAGCACCGGTACGCGACGAAAATAATAAAACGATGCGTCGTATTGGTACATAAATTGCTTTAATGTGTCAGTTACCATTCCTTTTATTTTATATATATATAATTCGGTTTCATTTTATTTTGATTCGTTTCTCTGGTTCCAAATATAATAACACACTTTGCCAGCTAACGTTTGTCTGTTCAAAAACTTTTTCTCTTCCCTTCTTCTTAAATATTGGTTTTGCCTGGCTATTCTCATTTCTCACTTCCTCCCAATTCATTTTCTCACCTTCTTTCCTCCTTCTCATAGAACCCGTGTCACCCTTCCCAAAGACCCGATCCAAACCACACCCTCCCCTTTTCTCTACTTCAATGCGCAAGCCAAAAACCGAGCATCGCCATCATCCACGTCATCGCCCACTCACGCACGCCTTCCTTTCCCCGCGCTCACACCTCTCTCTCTGCTCTTTCTCTTTCCGAGCATCCACCTCCATCTAGCTCGACCTCATCCCACATCTCCTTCTATGTGAGCCACTTCGCCTGCTTCCACCATTGGTAGAGCACAGCTCCTCCCCTCTGGCCGCTGGTTTCCCCTGTCCGGTACTCCTCCACCCTTCGTCTTCTTTTGTATAAGGTTTCTTATATATATATTATAGCATATATTGTATTATTAAAAAGTATGATACATATAGCACAGTTTCATATAAATATATATATATATCATATATTTTATAGTAAAAATTAGTTTCATGAATCTGGAGAAAGATTAAAACAATATATACATGAATTTTTTTACGAACGTATACATATGATATGTTTTAGGTATTATATATATAATTTATATTATTTTAGTTATATATTTTATATGGGTTAGTGGTTTGTTGTATATATATATAAATAGACTCTACAGATCCGCTGTTTTATAAATTTGAATTCATATAAGTGGTAGGTAGTGTCTGCATCTATATGTTGTTAATGTATGGTCTGCATATATTTGCTTTGTTTCTGTTTCGTATTACTGGAAAGAAAGTTTATACAATGTGTGTTTAAAAGTATTTATATATATATATTGATCAGGTTCCAAAAATTCTCTTTTTTGTTTTAAAATATATAAGTGTTATGGGGTATAAGGTATATATATATATATAAAGTTATATGTTGTATAAAAATATAAGTTGGATTTGTACAGAAAAAGCATGGGTATATCGATATTATAATTTCGTAAATACTTATTTTTTTATATAAACAGTTATATGATCTATATTTTTTATATATATTATAGAAATTGGAAAATCTGGTTCGACAATGAAAATATGTTATACTGTTTATATATTTACAGTAATATATACTGATTTTGTTTAAGTATGATATAGACAGTGTTTATAAGGTTTTAAAAAAAATAAGTTATATTAGTTTGGGTTTTACCTGTTGGGTTAGATAGGGCCACTGAGTATACATATGTATATATTTATACCTTATGTACGTTTGTATATATATTTGTTAATTTTATTTTAAGTTATATGTTAGTTATAATATATTCTAGTTTGCAGTGTTCCTAATATTTTAAAACGGAAAATATATATTGTTGGAAACTTGTAATATAATCGCGTTTGTATATTTTTTACTTAAGTTTATACAACTTTATATATATGTGTGTGTGTATAATATAAAATTTTGTTCGCATAATGTCTATATGAGTATACTTTAATTGGTTTTCAAAGAGATAAATATATGGAGACTTTGTTCGAAGTGTTGAATTAAACTTTAATTTGAGATATATGATTAAATTGATTTTATTAATAATAAAATAATATACATCTTTTTTTGTCATATCAAGATGGTTCTAATTCGTTTTCATCAAATTCTTATCTCTCGACTTTGTCGAATTCGTGCCAATCTAGCGTTGCTTTGGAATTCGTAACTTGTTGTGTTGTCTATCTTCTCTAGTCTCCAGCCTCGAAAGGTGAGCAATCACTCACGATTAACGTCCTTGTATTTATTAAATTTGATTTCAATTGAAACGACAATTGAATATATTGCTGATAGTTATTTACATTGCTCTATATGCTATTATCTATAATTTTTCACCTGTGGGATATGACACCATATCCTGTTGTTTATATTATATTGTTATTGATGATATATGCCTGTTATATTATTATCATATCTGTTATCACTCTGCAAATTCCCTGTTAGTATAGAATTCACTATGGGTTGAAATGATACATACCCGATCAATCTGTAGAATAGGAGAAAATCGTTATGGGTTGAAATGATAGACCCAAGCGATTTTCATTGAATTGAATTTGGGATTGCGGGTTGAAATGATATATACCCGTATATATTTAAATTGCGGAGTGAAATGATAAATATCCGCATCACTTGACCATAAGATAGGAAATTTTATACAGACACCGTTGGTCTATATATAAATATTTTAAAAATGATTTTTATGGTTTTGGAAAGAAATATATGGTTTTATATAAATATTTATTTTAGATATTATATAAATGTTATTTTATATATAGTTAAATGCTTGATAAATTTGTTTTAATATAAATTAAGTTGATGATAAAGTTTGATTTTATCAAAATATAATATGGTTAAGTATTTTTATTATAGAGTTTATAATGATTTTAATAAATTAAGGTTGTGAGGATAGATTTGAAATGTATTTAATTAAGAATTTTGTTTGATTAAATCAATTTAAAACTTATTGAATTTGAGGGGTTTAAGATATGATTTATAACTTAATTTTGATTTAAAGTGATTAAACGGATATTTCAAGTTTTAAATAAGTCGAAGGAAATATTTAGTTTAATGTAATTTAAGGTTATTTAAATGATGATGGATTTATTAAGTGAATATTTCAAAACTAAATAATGATGAAGTTAAAATAATATATATATGAAATTATCAAATTAGTTTTGAAAGTGCTTTAATTTGGAAATATACATATTTGAAATCGAAATGATATTTTGGTTTTGAAGTATAAATTATTTGAAATGACCACGGTGTTGAAATGACGTTTTGGTTCCAAGGATTCTTAGAGGATGGTTATCCCAAACATCCTTTAAGTTACTTGTATTTCAGTTGATATTTTACTTGAGTTGGATTTATTGATATAAGAATGTTAATCCCGACTCGAGTGTTTTGTGTTTTGCTTTACGCTCGGGTCAGACTAAATGATACAGCATTTAAGACTCACCGTTGGAGTTTGGAGCTTCGCTTGGAGATCCAACTATCGACTCGGCTTTCAGCCTTTCCAGTTTATCTGTTCAGAGATGTCACCAGTCTGTATTTGAGATATTCTGTTGTATTTTATTTCAAATTCAATTTTTTATATAGTAGCTTCATGAACCACTATTTATCTATTCCGCTGCATTATTATTACATTACTCTATGTCTGTGATTCTGTGATTGATTTATTTACTGTATATGCCGAGTTTTGCCAAATTTAAATTAACAATCTGATATTTTGAGCAATTCAAGTCCGACACGTGCGGATGTGAATGGTTAAAAATACCGGGATGTTACAGTTGGTATCAGAGCTAGGTTTTAGGCAAACTTAGCATATGTAGTAGATTTATTCACAAAATTACTGTCGTTCGTGTTTGAATCTATTCCTCTTTGATTTGGTTTCCTTTGAATTTTGGAACGCTCCCACTTGTTATGAAATCCATTCTTGTCTCCCTTATTTGTATTCTTTTGATTTTGGAGCATCCCATAACTCCACTTCGAATGATCTCTATAAAGAAACGGCGATCCCGCCAATCTTTGAATGATTTGTAATGGGGTGAAACTCCTTTACAATTGGCATTGATTCGCCGAAGATTTCTATACCCTCGGTTTAGATGCTGCTATCTTTTGCTATGTTGAATTCTATCTCTGGCGATCGAATGTCAATTTGCCTTAGATTTCCGCATCGATCATATTCCTGAAGTCACGGTTGACCCGGTTAAGGTCGCCCACGATTTATATAAGTATATTCATCTTCTATTTTGAAATTTAAATTATCTCATATTCGTTCGAGCTTATCTTTGAATCATAATTCTATTTGATTAGAGTTCCTCTAATTTGAATCTCGATCTTTGTTTTGAAATCCATCCTTGAATCATCCTTTGAAAAATCGGGCTTGTTTGTATTTTAGAAATTGTTTTATATATCAAAATTATTATTTTGATAAGTATGATCATATTCTATATATAAAAGTGAAATTGTTTTCAATAAGGATTATATACCTTTTAAAATGAGAATTTGAAGTTTCGAAAGGATTTGAAATTTTGAAAATTATATAAGAAATTGATTTATATAAAAATGATTTATAACTGAAGGGTTTCGAATTTGAAATTTGAGAGATTGAACTCTGATATTTTGAAAATTGGTTTTAAGATTTTGAAAATATACAATAATATGATTTGAAAAGTATTTTCCGAATAAGAATGTTTCAAACGACTTCAAATGAGTTCCAATGATTTCGAAGAAATTTCAAAAAAAGAAAAAAGAAAAAAAAGAGTTTTAAAGAAAATAGAAGTCCAGAACTCACTTATGTCGCTGGAAAATAATTTCGGTGATGAGTGCACACATCATCGACATTGATTTTCGAGTTTCAGAGTGAGGGATAGGCCACTTTAGTGGTTTTGCTATGCGATTGATTTTGTGAAACAATTTTTGATTTCAAATTCCCAAGTATGATTTGATATTCGAAAGATATATGTATATATATTTGAAACTATTTGAAGTAAGCCCGGTGTTCAGTCCTCGAGTTTCGGATTTGATTTGGTATAACCCTATTTATTGAAATTGATTTACTGATTTGTTGTTGACTTCCAACTCTTGAATTGGAAAATTTGATTTCTTCGACTATTTTGAATGTTCGAACACTTCCAAATCGAGGTTTAATTTTCAAAGCTAAGTAATTTCGAAAGGTATAAATTATTTGATAAAGTATATAAGGTTGAAACTGTTTTGTTAAGTAAACAAATAAGACTGTTTTGAATTATACTAATATGGAATTTAGTTTTGAAATGTTTTGAATAAAATTTAGTTTTAAATGTTTTGAATAAAATTTAGTTTTAAATGTTTTGAATAAAATTTAGCTTTAAATGTTTTAACTTAAGTAACATCTTCTATAAAACTATACATATATATAATAATAATTTTAAAAAAGGTAAATTAGATCTTTCAAATAGAAATAAATAGTTTAAAGGTTTTAAAGGGATGGTTATAAACTCGGTAATCACTTTTTGGCTATAATTAATTTTGAGAAAAATATTTAGTTTTGAAAATGGACTGGAATTTAAAACCCAGTATTTTTGAAATGAATTTGTTTGACATAAAATATGTTGATTTGGAAACAAACTTGGATTATTTTCTAAACCTATTACCTTGGAAACTTTGAAACTGAAGATATTTAGTTTGGAAGAAATAATTTGGTGAAATCGTATATGATTTTGAAACTGAACTGATATTGAAACGAAGTGAAATTGAGAACCTTGTTTTACTAAATGCTCGATTTGGGAGTTACCGAACTTATATAAAATTGGTTTGTGTAAGTATGAAATTGATTCGAACTATTGATTTGGAAAGGTACTCAATTTGAAAAGCGAAATCTTATATAATCGAAGTCTATATAAGTGTGATTTGATATACTATTGATTTTGGAAAGTATTCGATTTGAAAATGAAATCTTATATATAATGGACTTTATATAAGTACGATATTTGAAAGTGATTTGAAAAGGTACTATATGATACATATTTTCGAAGTAAAGATATGGAAAGTGCCTTCTGCTTGATATCCGCTTTGTGGCCACATTGTGGATTCATTCTATCAATATTATTTCTCTAATTTGAGTTTCCGGATATGATACTCGAGTGTCCATCGAATTCCATGGCGATCTCCATGGTCTTACGAGCGCGACTGCATAGCGTAATTTGCAGGGGCTGCGAGAGCCTATGGGTATGGATGTTTCCTGGGGGATCCAGGCGTAACCATTGTGTATCTGCGATCTATTGGGTCGCTTGGTAGCATAATCCGCAGGGGCTGCGAGAGCCTACGGGTACAGATGTTTCTTGGGGGATCCAGGCGTAACCATTGTGTATCTGCGGTACTACCAGTCTTCATGGCGTAATCGCAGGGCTGCGGTGGCCTACGGGTACGGATGTTTCCTGGGGGATCCAGGCGTAACCATTGTGTATCCGCGATCCATGATCGACATGATTTGGTTGTTTTGTTTGGATTGTACTTTCCATATCTGTTTTTAAAAGTTTTTCCAGTATTTTCACTGGGTGTTGAAACAAGTCTACCAAGTACCTGGAGAATTCTAGCTTTGCGCCTGATCAACGCATGGCCAGAGTCTGCAAGAACGAGGATAAACTTGTTGAAACATCGAGTTATAAAAGTATTTTTGAAAGGAAAATTTGTTTCGATATAAAGGTATTTTATTATAAAAAGTATTTCCAACAAAGAAATTTTGTATTAATATTTGAAATTGAAATTCTTATGGTTTGAATTAACTGTTCGTGCCTGATACTATTCTTTTGAATCTACCTTATCTGCTCAGCTTTATTTATTCACCTATATTCTATTTTTCCAAATCTACCTTCTTTTCCTTTTTGAATATATCCTTTTAAGATATTGTTTATGTATATACTACATGGGTTAATAGTAAATTATTAGTGTTGTAAATATTTTAGAAGTTATTAATTAAATACAACATATTTAAAGAAAATGATTATTGATTTATAAGGTTGAAAAGTACCTTGAGATAAATTAATAAATTTATGAATTATGGATTTAATGTTTTCAATAGCTTCTTTGTAAAAATAAGTAATGGTGTAAGTAATTGTTTCCAAATAGTTTACATATATTTATAAAGGTGTTATTTAAACATATAAATGGTACTTAAAGGAAGCAAGAAATTTTACAAATAGGTTTGAAAAATATTAAAGTATTAAAAATAATTGATTTGCAGATGAAGTTTCAAACGAATATTTCCAGTAAAATTTATATAGTTTCAAATTAATGGTTTAATCTTGACTTTCAATCTACTTTTATTTCTCGTTGTTCTATTCTCATACCTCCTTCCTTTTTTGGGACGAAAAGTTTTGAGTGGGGGAGAGTGTAACGACCCGTAAATTTTAATAATTTTATTTCGTTTAATAATATATTTAACTAAAATTTTGTGAAATTTTAAATATTTGAATTTGGAAATAAAAATTTAATATTTAGAATACGTCTAATTAAACATAGCAACTGGTAAATTTTCATCAGATAATATGGAAGTTTATTTTATTATGAAATTTTATTTCAATTTAAATCAGTTAATAACAGTTGAATTTAAAAGTATTCCGAAACCTAAATATGTCAACATGAGAAAATTTATTTAGAACACTCTGAATCAGACTGCAAAATTCGTTTCACGAAATTGGATGTTTCTAGCTCCGTTTGGATTTTTTCGTACGAAATAGCAACGTATATCGGTACCGATTATCGACTTTTGATAGGATGATCGTACCACTGATATCTGTATACCGTTTTGATCGTCTCGTCATGCCGATCCCTGTGGTATATTCATTTCTGTATTTTGAGCACCGGTACGCAACGAAAATAATAAAATGATGCGTCGTATTGGTACATAAATTGCTTTAATGTGTCAGTTACCATTCCTTTTATTATATATATATATATAATTCGGTTTCATTTTATTCTGATTCGTTTCTCTGGTTTCAAATATAATAACACACTTTGCCAGCTAATGTTTGTCTGTTCAAAAACTTTTTCTCTTCCCTTCTTCTTAAATATTGGTTTTGCCTGACTGTTCTCATTTCTCACTTCCTCCCAATTCATTTTCTCACCTTCTTTCCTCCTTCTCACAGAACCCGTGTCACCCTTCCCAAAGACCCGATCCAAACCACACCCTCCCCTTTTCTCTACTTCAATGCGCAAGCCAAAAACCGAGCGCCGCCATCATCCACGCCACGTCATCGCCCACTCACGCACGCCTTCCTCTCCCCGTGCTCACATCCTCTCTCTCTGCTCTTTCTCTTTCCGAGCCTCCACCTCCGTCTAGCTCGACCTCATCCCACATCTCCTTCTATGTGAGCTACTTCGCCTGCTTCCACCATTGGTAGAGCGCAGCTCCTCCCCTCTGGCTGCTGGTTTCCCCTGTCCGATACTCCTCCACCCTTCATCTTCTTTTGTATAAGGTTTCTTATATATATTATAGTATATATTGTATTATTAAAAAGTATGATACATATAGCACGGTTTCATATATATATATATATATCATATATTTTATAGTAAAAATTGGTTTCATGAATCTAGAGAAAGGTTAAAACAATATATACATGAAAAATTTTATGAACGTATACATATGATGTGTTTTAGGTATTATATATATAATTTATATTATTTTAGTTATATATTTTATATGGGTTAGTGGTTTGTTGTATATATATATAAAAATAGACTCTACAGATCCGCTGTTTTATAAATTTGAATTTATATAAGTGGTAGGTAGTGTCTGCATTTATATGGTGTTAATGTATGGTCTGCATATATTTGCTTTGTTTCTGTTTCGTATTACTAGAAAGAAAGTTTATACAATGTGTGTTTAAAAGTATATATATATATATGTTGATCAGGTTCTAGAAATTCTCTGTTTTGTTTTAAAATATATAAGTGTTATGGGGTATAAGGTATATATATATAAAGTTATATGTTGTATAAAAATATAAGTTGGATTTGTACAGAAAAAGCATGGGTATATCGATATTATAATTTCGTAAATACTGATTTTTTTTATATAAACAGTTATATGATCTATATTTTTTATATATATTATAGAAATTGGAAAATCTAGTTCGACAATGAATATATGTTATACTGTTTATATATTTACAGTAATATATACTGATTTTGTTTAAGTATGATATAGACAGTGTTTATAAGGTTTTAAAAAAAATAAGTTATATTAGTTTGGGTTTTACCTGTTGGGTTAGATAGGGTCACCGAGTATACATATGTATATATTTATACCATATGTACGTTTGTATATATATTTGTTAATTTTATTTTAAGTTATATGTTAGTTATAATATATTCTGGTTTGCAGTGTTCCTAATATTTTAAAACGAAAAATATATATTGTTGGAAACTTGTAATATAATCACGTTTGTATATTTTCTACTTAAGTTTATACAACTTTATATATATGTGTGTGTATATAATATAAAATTTTGTTCGCATAATGTCTATATGAGTATACTTTAATTGGTTTTCAAAGAGATAAATATATGGAGACTTTGTTCGAAGTGTTGAATTAAACTTTAATTTGAGATATATGATTAAATTGATTTTATTAATAATAAAATAATATACATCTTTTTCTGTCATATCAAGATGGTTCTAATTCGTTTTCATCAAATTCTTATCTCTTAGCTTTGTCGAATTCGTGCCAATCTAGCGTTGCTTTGGAATTCCTAACTTGTTATGTTGTCTATCTTCTCTAGTCTCCAGCCTCGAAAGATGAGCAATCACTCACGATTAATGTCCTTGTATTTATTAAATTTGATTTCAATTGAAACGACAATTGAATATACTGCTGATAGTTATTTACATTGCTATATATGTTATTATCTATAATTGTTCACCTGTGGGATATGACACCATATCCTGTTGTTTATATTATATTGTTATTGATGATATATGCATGTTATATTATCATCATATCTGTTATCACTCTGCAAATTCCCTGTTAGTATAGGATTCACTATGAGTTGAAATGATACATACCCGAACGATCTGTAGAATAGGAGAAAATCGTTATGGGTTGAAATGATAGACCCAAGCGATTTTCATTGAATTGAATTTGGGATTGCGGGTTGAAATGATATATACCCGTATATATTTAAATTGCGGAGTGAAATGATAAATATCCGCATCACTTGACCATAAGATAGGAAATTTTATACAGACACCGTTGGTCTATATATAAATATTTTAAAAATGATTTTTATGGTTTTAGAAAGAAATATATGGTTTTATATAAATATTTATTTTAGAGATTATATAAATGTTATTTTATATATAGTTAAATGCTTGATAAATTTGTTTTAATATAAATTAAGTTAATGATAAAGTTTGATTTTATCAAAATATAATATGGTTAAGTATTTTTATTATAGAGTTTATAATGATTTTAATAAATTAAGGTTGTGAGGATAGATTTGAAATTGATTTGAAATGTATTTAATTAAGAATTTTGTTTGATTAAATCAATTTGAAACTTATTGAATTTGAGGGTTTTAAGATATGATTTATAACTTAATTTTCATTTAAAGTGATTAAACAGATATTTCAAGTTTTAAATAAGTCGAAGGAAATATTTAGTTTAATGTAATTTAAGGTTATTTAAATGATGATGGATTTATTAAGTGAATATTTCAAAACTAAATAATGATGAAGTTAAAATAATATATATATGAAATTATCAAATTAGTTTTGAAAGTGCTTTAATTTGGAAATATACATATTTGAAATCGAAATGATATTTTGGTTTTGAAGTATAAATTATTTGAAATGACCACGGTGTTGAAATGACGTTTTGGTTCCAAGGATTCTTAGAGGATGGTTATCTCAAACATCGATCCTTTAAGTTACTTGTATTTCAGTTGATATTTCACTTGAGTTGGATTTATTGATATAAGAATGTTAATCCTGACTCGAGTGTTTTGTGTTTTGCTTTACGCTCGGGTCAGACTGAGTGATACAACATTTGAGACTCACCGTTGGAGTTTGGAGCTTCGCTTGGAGATCCAACTATCGACTCGGCTTTCAGCCTTTCCAGTTGATCTGTTCAAAGATGGCACCAGTCTGTATTTGAGATATTCTGTTGTATTTTATTTCAAATTCTATTGTTTATATAGTAGCTTCATGAACTACTATTTATCTATTCCGCTGCATTATTATTATATTACTCTGTGTCTGTGATTCTGTGATTGATTTATTTACTGTATATGCTGAGTTTTGCCAAATTTAAATTAACAATATGATATTTTGAGTAATTCAAGTTTGACACGTGCGGATGCGAATGGTTAAAAATACCGGGATGTTACAGTGAAGGTAAACGTAAATTACAATATTGCCCTTCCATTTATTTTAATTTAATTTTTAAATTTTCAACCTTCTAACTTAAATAACTTTTGCATACAAACTCGGATTTGGACGCGGTTTCTTCCGATGCGATCATATCGAAATTCCGGACGACATGAAACTAGTTTAGCTGCATTCCAAGACTGTTGGATTTTTGGGCTTTATTTGGATTTTTAATCGACTGTAAATCAAAGGTGAGTGGTTTAACCCACTCACAAATACTAGACCATCTTATGTTAGTTAAATTAAATTTAAGATGTGATAAGAATATTATTGGCTGCTGTTTGGTAGTTTAATTTGACATTTTAATTAAAATTGAATTTTATTGAATTGAATTGCCATTTTAAATTAATATTGAATTTAAATTGCTAGTTTAATACCTGATAATGATAACTAGTTAATTGTTGTGATTTATTGGCTGATTTGGAGGTTGATTGTGATGGATGTTTATTTGTTGACATCTTGGATGATTGGATGTTTATTTATGTTTATATCTCTGTTATCACTATGGGTTGAAATGATACATACCCGAACGATCTTATAGATTAGGGAAAATCGTTATGGGTTGAAATGATATATACCAGGATAATTTAATTATTTTGAAGTTGAAAAGATACATACCATATTACTTGACCATAGGGTAGAAAACTATATACGGACACCATTGGTCGGTTTAAAATTATTTTCTAAATGGTAAAGTATGTTTGATTTATAAATTTGATTTTAAATTTAATTTAATGATTTAAAAAAAAGGAAAATAATTTATTTTATATGTTTTAAAGTTTCAAATTATAAGTTAATATATGCTTTAAATGTAGTTTTAAGTTTTAACTTATAATTTTTATTTATTTTTAAATATATAATTTAAATAGTTTAAAATTTAATTTAATAAAATATTTAATATGGTTTTAATATATATATTTTAAATTTAGTTTAAGTAATAAGTATAGTTTTGATTTAAGATAATAAATATAGACTTTTATAATAACTTTAATAGATAAAGATTTTTAGGATTTTATAGTGGATTTTAAAAGGATTTTTATAAAGGATTTTATAATGGTTTTATAAAGAAGTTATAAAGGTTTTAAAAGATTTTATAAAGGGTTTTGATAAAAGAACTTGTATAAAAGGATTTGGAAGCATTTTAAAGGAATTTACGTAGAAGTTTATGGAAAGGGGAAGGGTTGTAAATTGTTTGGAATTTATAAATAGCTTTATAAATGGTTTTAAAGCATATAAATAGTTTATAAATGGTTTAAGAGAGATTTATAAATTATTTTCGAAATTGATTGAAAGAAATCTTCCTCGGTTTTTATGAATATATTTATACTTTTGGAATAAGTATATGGATATCTTGATATGAAAGTATAATCTGTTTTCTGGATCTATTAATATAAATGTTTTATAAAATGACCACGGTGTGAAAAATATAACGATTGGTTGTTAAAGAGACCAGGGTCGGATATTGTCATACTCTCTGCCAATTCCGAAACCACTTTAACAAATGTGCACGTGGTGGAGAATCCAGAACGAAGTAGGATGGTTTGGCGAACGCTACTGTTATGAGGTAAGAATGCATCCCTAACCCCCTCGGGTCAGCTTGATATGACTAAAAATTGAGCTATGTCGGGCCAAGTGTGATCGCTCCTCCTATCAGACTTGCTTCTTCGATACCATATCTGTTACTTTGTGATTGATTTGGTGGCCACCTTCGATTTGATTATGGGAGTGTGTTCCGAGGTAGGCGGTAGTAGCTGCTATGCGTTACCACCAGTCCGGGCGTGCAAACGGTAGAATCCTACCCTGGGCATTGCCTCGCGTGCCTTGTCATATGCCTTATCGAGCCCACTACGATTTTGGTTTGTGTACCTATGGAGTATTCTCTAATAGCCCACCGGTTTGGTGGAGTTTACAGTACTGTATAGACTATGACATTTATAATATGTGTTAAGGGGGATATGAGTAACGCCTTAACGCTATTTTAATACTTTACTTTACTAATAGACACTACATATATAGCGTATATTACTACATATAAATAGTTTAACAGATCCTTAGGAGATGGAAATCTCGAACATCTCTTAATTTATTGCACGCACGTTATACACTGGATAGGAGATGTAAAATTCCGTAAATATCTCTGAAGCCATTGAACTCATATTTATTTACTATTGATTTAACTTACATAAGATCTTTTAGTTCTGACTCGAGTGTTTTGTCTTTTCATTACGCTCGGGTCAGCCTGAGCTTTTCAGTGTTGAAGACATTATTTCTAGAGGACGAAGACGGAGTTTAGTATTATATTATTATTATTATTCCACTGCATCATGTTGTTCTACTGCATTATCCCATTTTACTTGATGTATGTATAACTCTGATTGTATTGTAAAAGTGTAACCAAATGTATTTGTAAAACAGCTTCATGAACAGTTTATTTGATTATTATATTTTATCATTCCGATGTGAGATTATGTGTTTTGTTTTTTCTTTCCTTTCTCTTATTTTCTTATTTACCCCATTAACAATCCTCCCTTTTGAATAGTTTGAGTTGACATGTGTGGTTTATTGTCGATTTAACCGTCCAAAAAGGTGGGTTGTTACACTTTTAATTGTGGTCCATAAGTAAGTGGGCATGTGGGCTCCTCCATGTTGCATTATTTCCATCATCTTCTCATTCTTTTGATTTCCCATGTATATGCATGCATAAGCCTCTTCCATTTTGAGTTCAAAATTCCTATAAAATAAAATAAAACGTGCAAGTAAATTTTCTTCAAATTAATTTACATAAAAATTATCATTTTGCCCACATGTTAATGTATGAATGATGATTGGAAAATCTCTTTGTATTTTTGGTTTAGACATGTAAAATCACCCTAATATGCCTTTTATTTTAACAAAAGAAGATTAAATATGAGAGTATAAATATACACTTTTACATGCACATCAAATATAGGTTTAGAAAACTGGATTTCTAAAAATTTTGGATGTTAGAAATTGTTTGATAGGTATTGGATGATAGAGATTTGGTGCAAAAATTAGTTGAACCATACTTCTATTCGTAGAGGTGTCGAAAATTTTGGATGCAAAAACAAAGATTTTAATTTTCAAAACTTGCATACATATAGACTTGCCAACATATATATATATATATAGGTTGTTTGTACCATATTTTAAAATTGTTTTAAAGAATGCATCCATGTAGAAGGTGTTGATTTAGTATTATTCAGCATATATATCATATATGTTGTGATACACTGTGCACTTGTACACAATTGGCTGCAAAATAGATTGTACACTAATTGGATATATAGCTTAGAATGATTGTGCGCTTGGTTACATAATTCAGTTCTTGAGGAATTTCGGGGAAGAAATTCTTTTAAGATGGAAGGATGTAACACCGTATAAATTGAATGATAATTAATTAAAGAGAATTAATATAATCATTAAAGACGAATTTTTGAAGATGTCATAATTTAGTTATGAAATTTGCACCATTGTGTTCGTGGCAATTTTCTGATCGATTTTCATATATAAAGTTTTACGATCAGAATTCAAACGAAAATTTTATTAACGTTTGAAGTTTTCGGATCAAAAATAGTTTAGAAGCAATTAAGGAAATAAATGTTAATAACTTAGCGTTAAAAAGGGACATTGAATATAAATGTTAATTAAGGGTGCTCAATCAAATTAAATCTAATTAAGAAAGTGTGTAAGAAAATAAATTAAGTGCGGTAGTAAATAAGTATCGATAACTTGCTTTAATGTAAACGTTAGATGTAAATCTTATCATTTAATTAATCACCTATTAAATTTAATCAAATCAGAGATTAAAAGTAAGTAATCAAAGAAAATCAACTTTAAATCAAATTAAATGAAATTAGATTCGCAGAAGGAAATAAACCAACGTAAATAATTTAATTATACATACAGCAACTGGTCGACATGTTTATTGCGCTTGGTCGACCTCAAGTGGCCGACCGCCTATACATGAGCGGTCGATCGATCGTCGACGGGTGGCTGTGCATTGAACATATGCTGAATGACCCGGATTTAATAAATTAAAATCTAAGGATGGAATTGATTCATGCACTTGCAAATACAGGCTTAACCTCTTACTTTTTTTTCATATTTTTTGAATCCAGTAGCGAAACTCCACCATTTTCTTTTCTCTACTAATTCTAGGAAATATAGAAATTATAAAATAGTATATTATATATATGTGTGTGCGTGTGCATGGAGAATAGCGAAAAATAAAAGACAAAAAGAATAAGGGGTGAATCAATTCTGCAAAGAAGAGGTAAGTTCTAAAACTTTACAGCTATATTTAATTCAAATCTCTTCTTTGATCTATAATTCTAATAAATATGTATACGCCTTATTACATATTTTGGTAGAAGGAAAAGAGAGTCAAATAAGAACAATTGATTTAGATTTGGAAGCTTAGAGGTGAATGAGAAATTATACATTTTTATAAAATATTAGATTTATATCGTTGTAGATCTGTTCCTTGTATGCCTACATATTCTATGAATTGTTTACTGTGATTAAATATTGTATATACTTGAATTTGGAAAATAAGGATGAAAGTAGTCCCTAAATTTATAACATCGTATAATAATTCTAAGTTTTTTGGTTGAATAATATATGTTAGTAAATATAAATTGAAAGTTATTATAATTTGGGTTGAGACTTAAGTAGCATTTTAATTCATTGGAATAAAATGTGTTACAATGTAAATTTCTATAGATTATCCAATTTTATAATTATGTATAAAAGAATATTTTTTGAATAACAAAGAACATGCCTAAAAGAAAGAGATGAACGAAATATGGATATTTATCGTATTTTGTACCGCCTATTTCAATAATAATAGAAAATATAATTTCTTGTAATTTCAAACATAACACAAATACTCTTTAGATAATCCATGAAAAATTATTGTGTTAACATTTCCTTTTAGTAGAATATAATTCCAATGCATTTAAATGAAGAAATCCCTAAGCATAAACCAAAGTAATGTAAATAGTGATAATAACAGTAATTCAATTGTGATCTAATATATGTGATTTAAGATAAGTTAGAAAATAAACAATAAGGGAAGAAATATGAATAAAACAATAAGGAGTTAAGAGGATATAATAATCAAATAAAGGTAGTTAATAGTTGAAAAAGGGACAGTAAACTATATTTAATAGTGTTAAGTGGAAGTTAAGTAGTAAAAAAAATTAATCTATTAAATTTAGAATTAAGCGGAAAATGACATTAAACGGCCTATATGAAACAAGAAGTAAGTTATGTAAAAATAACTAAATACCAACAATTGAACGTAAGAGGCAGAATAATTCAATAAAATTTACATAGCCTCAAGTATGCGTTTATGACTGATGTGAATTATTGAATCTAGTCAATAACTTAGATTAATTAAAAATGACGTAGTCATTAGTATTAGTAGAAATGCGAGGTCAGTAGTATTACACAACAGAAATCTGCCTACCATAAGGGTCTACCAGCAGTTGTGTATATGTTATACTGATGTGTGACATATCCGGCTGTAGGACCCGTGAGATTATATGTTCGCGTATAGGTGAAGGGAATATACCAAATTAGGGGTTCGCCTCGGTTGAAGTGTCAAAGGGCCAAGTATGGTCTGCTTTAATACTTAGGAGGTATGCGTCAAGTAACCAAGTGGACATTTCCTTAATTGCATTAAGCAATCTAAATGGGATGGTGAGTGTAGGCTCGGAGCTATGTCAGCAAGGTTGATACAATATATGTAAGGAATGAGGTTGTACATAGGTCGAGAGCGTCATCGGTCCTGGGGCGGTCGGTAGAAAGACGAGAGTTATGCCTAAACGGACTACACCACCTACCAGTGTAGATTGTTAATATCTTAGTTATTGATTTTGATGATGACAACCATATAAAATATATAGACAAATGCTTTGTCAAATTATATAGTATATAGTGTAGAATATTACACGGGTGTTGAATCGAAGACTGTATAGTATGAAGATCAAGAGATAGAATGAAGACTCATGAGTTTAAAGACCAAGATATAATCTCAAGATTATAATTTAGTGCGTAAAGTCATAACATATATTTTTAAGGTCCTTGGTAGCAATTTTTCATCTCTATATCCAATTTTCTAAGCTTTTATATTTTATTAACCAAAATAAATTTTAAAATATTTTATAAAACTTTTTCAAAGTTCAAAATGTTTATAAACTATGTTCAAATTATTTTATAAAGTATCAAATTATTTTGCAAGTATAGGCTTTTCGAAACATTTTAAAACAAATAAGTTTCAAAATACAATAGCATATGTCGACATATAGGAATAGGAGGCTATGTCGACATACATGCCGCCAAATGGTTTTTCAAATTTTGAAAGGAAGTGTCTATTCGTCGCAACTCTTCAAGAACATACACAACTTTTAATTTACTATATAAAGGGGAGTGCAAATGAATTTTTTGATAACTAATTACTTACTTTTTTCCCTTCTTTTACTATCTTGAAAAATTCATTGAAAAGTATACTTTATTCTCTTCAAAATCACATAGAATCAATTCGTACTTCTTTATATTGATTCAATACTTCTTTCTTACTATTTTAGAAACATCCCTCTCCCAGTTCAAAGATCAAAGTACTGTCCAAGAGGCTATGAGATCCATTATATCCAGAGTTTAAGAATTGTCTTTGGAAAAACTATCAACTCTATTTGTATTTGCTTGGGTGTGCTCGTAGACCGTTCAAATCAAGTGGGTGTGCTTAGTAGCCCGGAAATCTAGTGGGTGTGCTTGTAGCCCTGTCAAATCAGGTGAGTCTACCCTAAGCTTGGAAATTCAAGAAGGTGTGTCTCGTAGCCTCAAAATCTAAATTGTATTTGGGTTTGCTTTCTGCCCTATTAAAGATTAATATTTGAAAAGAAATATGTACAAGCAATTGTATGAGACTGGATGTTGGAGAAATTCGAACCGGTATAAAATCTTTGGTGTCATCTCTCTAACTCTCTACTTTACTTTATTGTTTTTATTTTTATCTGTGATTTCATCTGTGATTGATTGTTGATATATATCCATGTTGATAATATGTCATTTAATATTAATCTTGAAAGAAATTTAAAAAGATTTACATAAGTTAGAAAACATTATTCACCATCCCTCTAGTGTTTAATTAGCCTTAATACCCATAACTCCACAATCCACATTTGGTATCAAAGCACTAGGTTTTCAAAAACTCGTAATTTGATTTTTGAAAAGTTTAAATGGCTATCAACACTGTGTAGTACACTTGTTAACACTTTTTTCAAAGGACAATCTACTACTAGACCCCCACTTTTTAATGGCAGCAGTTTCAGTTATTGGTAATATAGGATGGGGATTTATTTACAGTCTAATAGTTTAGATATTTGGAATATTATGTAGAATAATTACACAGAACCCAAACTAACTTTGCACAATAGATTGCTGACCAAAAGGCACTTGTATAGAATAATTCTAAAGCCATGAATATTTTATTTTGCTTATTAGATAAAAATGAATTTAATAGAGTCTCTATTTGTAAGTCTGCATATGAAATTTGGAGAACACTGCAAGTTACACATAAGAGCACTAGTAAAGTTAAATAAACCAAAATTTTCTTGTCAATTAATCGGTTTCAGTTGTTTAAAATGAATCCAAATGAATCTATTTCTTACATGTATTGCAGATTTCAAGATATAGTGTGTTCTTTAATAGCATTAGGTAAAAAATATTCTAAAGAGGACCAAGTTAGAAAAATCCCCAGTTCACTCTCTTCAGAGTGAGATCAAAAGGCACTAGCAATTAAAGAGCCTAACGACATTAGTACTCTAAAAATTAAAGAGTTAATAGACAATTTAATATCCTATGAAGCACAATTGTAGGGTAGAAGAGAAAGCAAGATAACAGAAAAGAAATCCATCGCTTTTAATGCGATAACTGACGATCGGGATTCAAACGATGACAATGCTGAAGAAATTGCTTTCATGACTAGAAATTTCAAAAAGTTCCTTAAGTATGGAAAGATGAATAACTTTCAAAGACCTGAAAACAAGACTCTTATAACTGGAACTGCAATTAGATGTTTCAACTGCGATGAACCCGGTTACCTACAAAGAGACTGGCCGCATCAGAATAAATTAAAGTTACCGCTAGTTACCGATTCATCTAGAAAAAAGAAAGAGGGCTTATACAACACATTAGATGATTCAGATGCTACTTCAAGTGACAATGAACCAGATACCGATAATGCAAACATGTGTTTCATGACAATAGTAGATTAATTAGAACAGATCAAAGGAATGTAGCAAAAAGTGGTACTTTTTACATTTGATTTTTTTCCATGTTTTTTAGGAATAAAATATAGATTAATAATAATATTAGATGCATATAAGTTTATATATATATATATATTGGTTTTAATTTTGGATTTTACGGCCCATATGTCGACATACCCATACGCTATATGTCGACATACATATCAGAATTTTGAAATTTTATTCCAAATTCAAATTTTGAAATTCCCTCTCTTTTGCATTTATTCCTATATTTTGAAAAGGCATCTTTTTGACTAGAGAATATGTCATTTCACTCCCCATTAATTCATCCCATCTTTATTCATCCATTCACTTATTTTATTTTAAAATTCAAATATCTCATCATTCTATTATCTCTTTAAAAACTCAAAAATGGCATCCTCAAGTCAAACTCCTAAAACTTTAAGGCTCTCAAAGAGAACCACAGGCTTTCTATTCAATGGCAAAGAAGCTATTGATACTTATATGGAGTATGCTACTTCTGGAAAAGTTTTTCCAGAAGATTTGCAAAGTTTGATGATATTTCCTCTTATGGTCTTCAAGATCTTTGCTTTCAAAATGTAGTTCTTAGTTTAATTGACTCTTCTCAAAAAGATTTTGTGTATTATCTGGATTTGGTTAAAATGTTCTATGCAAATTTGAATGGAAAAAATTTTCAAGGAGAAGAGGGACAGATTTGGAGTAGTGTAAATGACACGTAAATTATTTTAAATTGTGAACTTTTTTGGTCACATATTTGATTGAAAATATAGTGGAATTGGCCTTTTCACTTTTAAAATCGATGAACAAAATTGTGAAGCTTTTCATGATATTTTTAAAATTGACGAAAAATTTGATTTTAAACATAAAAATCTTAGACCAAAGTTGAGACTTATGAGTCTCATTTTACAACAAAATGTCACTCCGATGACGGGTAATCACAATAATCCTACTCAAAAAGCTTTTAAAGATCTTTTCGCCATCTACGAAAACTACGACATCAATTGGGCATAAGTCATCTTAGTTGACTTTGTTCAAAAGAATAATTTTAGACACGAGAACACACTCTACCATGGTGTGTATCTTACTAGAATTTTTATATATTTTGGTATGATTTAAGAGGAGAACCAACTCTACCACAAAAAGTTTTCGACAAGGCCAATATTTCTTTTATGCATATTCCTCTCTATTTTGAACCATATGAAGCTCTTGTTGAAAAAGAAGAAAGATTGACATGAAAAGAGGAGCGAGAAATATAACAAGAAGAAGAGGAAGAATGTGACGAAATGAATGTAGAAGAATAAGGAAATCAAGAAGAAGAGGTGGAGGAAATGGATACTTCTTTAGAAAGTTTCGACAAAGCTTCTCACTCTTCCAACAAAAAGATTCTAAAGAACCAAAAGAAGATTCTCAAAAATCAATGACATCCTCTACATCTACATCTTTCTAATTTTATCCAGTTATTTCTAGTCTTTATTTCGTTATACTATTCTAGTTTAATTCATATCATCTTTATGTATTTCACCTTTATGATATGTATCATCTTTTCATATCAATGACAAATTATTCTTACCATTATATATTGTTCTTATAGTCTTTGGAAGTCATTAAAATAAATGGAAATAAATAAAAACAAAAACTTAAAAATTGCATTTTCAGGTATATATGTTGATACGTACATACATACATACATATACATACATACATACATGCATGCATGCATACATACATACACATATATATGATATATGTCGACATATCCTAGCTGTTTGGAAAAAAATCGAATTTTAAAAATAAAATAACTACCATCTATTCAAACATTCCAAATGACTTTTCACTCCTATTTAAGCCTATTTCTTCCAGAAAATTACTTTATTCATTTCATCCCTTTATCCCCTTCATTTTTCAAACTTCCTTCTTAAAACATGTCTTCTCCACACCGAAAATTGTGTGAAAACTTTGAAGAAACACTTCAATCTTTCAAGGATATTCTCTTATTTATCTTAAGAAATCAAAGGCATTTAGAATTTAGTCAAATGCAAATGATCAAAGAGCAGGAAAAACATTTCGACGTCCTTCGATGGTTGATTTCTTTCTTAATCAAAGATGATCAAACCAACAACTTAGAATGCTCTAACAACAAGGATAATGAAGATTGGGATGCCATCAAAGCAAATCCAATCTTTGGATTTGACGGTTGGGTTGAAGTTTTAAGGAATGTCTAGTTATTCAGTTTGTTTTTAAATAATAAATATGTATATGACATTAATTTATGCAAATTGATATTATTAGGTTATGATTTGATTTGATTTGGATTGATATTTGGATTTGTTTGTTTTTGGTTTGATTGTATGTATAGATTAATAGTGTGATTTGAATAAATGGATTTGAATTAATGAATATAGTTTATGTTATCACATCATATATTTAGTTTTAATTATCATCATATAATCATCATATATCATAATCGTATCATATTGCATCATTATATATGTTTTAATTATTTAGCACCAAACATTATTGATTTTGACTTATATTCTATAAAAGTATTTCATTTAGCGGGAGTTTTATTTTTCATCTATTTTTGTTGATGACAAAGAGAGAGAAAAATATAAAACATACACATGCATATATTCAGAGGGAGTTATTTAACTTAGGAAGAGTTATATTATATTATATATATAGGAAAATTCAATGGTTGTCATCATCAAAACGGGGGAGATTGTTAATACCTTAGTTATTGATTTTGATGACAACAACCATGTACAATCATATAAAATATAGATGCTAATGCTTTGCCAAGTTATATAGTATATAGTGCAAACTATTACACGACTGTTGAATCGAAGACTATACAATATAAAGACTCAATAGATAGACATGAAGACTCATGAGTTCAAAGACCAAGATATGAAGATCTCAAGGTTATAATTTAGTGTATAGAGTCATAGCATATATTGTTAAAGTCCTTGGTAGCAATCTTTAATATTTATATCCAATTTTCTTATCTTTTATATTTTTTTACCAAAATAAATTACAAAATATTTTACAAATGTTTTTCAACGTTCAAAATGTTTATAAACTATGTTTAAATTATTTTACAAAGTATCAAATTATTTTACAAAGTATAGGATTTTCAAAACATTTTAAAACAAATGAGTTTCCAAAATTCACTAGCATATGTCGACATACAGGAATAGGGTATGTCAACTACATGCCGCCAAATGGTTTTTAAATTTTGAAAGGAAGTGTCTATTCGTCGCAACTCTTCACGAACGAACACAATTGTTCATTTACTATATAAAGGGGAGTGCAAACGAATTTATTGATAACTAATTACTTACTTTTTTACCTCCACTTACTCTCTTGAAAAATCCATTGAAAAATATGCTCTATTCCCTTCAAAATCACATAGAATCAATTCATAATTCTTTTCATTGATTCAATACCACTTTCTTACTGTTTTGAAAACATCTCTCTCTAAATTCAAAGATCAAAGTACTGTCCAAGTGGCTATAGGATCCATTGTATCCAAAGTTCAAGAAATTGTCGTTGAAAAAACTATCATTTCTATTTGTATTTGCTTAGGTGTGCTTGTAGCCCATTCAAATCAAGTGGGTGTGCTTAGTACCTCGAAATCTAGTGAGTGTGCTTGTAGCCCCGTCAAATCAAGTGAGTCTACCCTGAGCTCAGAAATTCAGGAGTGTTAGAACCTCTCTTGTTGGATTTTAATGACAACAACTATATAATTATGCAAAGAACCTCTAAGCTAACTTGCAGGTACATAAGTATCAAAAAGAGACAAACAAATAAGTTAAACATGAAAATACACAGTACAAAAGAGGATAAAAGTATATACATCCTCTATATAAAGTATATACATCCTCTATGAAAATACACAGTACAAAAGAGGTGCTCTTCTCCATGAAGAGTTATTCCTCTTCCTTAATGGTTGCAACCATTTCTATTAATCGTTCCTCTTCACTAAGAGTTGCAACCATACATCCTCTATATAAATGAAACAAATTCTTGAATTCAAATCAATTACATTCTCTAATTTTCTATATATTACTTTTGAATTCTCAAGTGCCTATTTGCATACTTTTAATACTTTCAAATTGATCACTTATTAATTCAAGAATACAATTCTTGTGATAAAAACCTTTCATTTCTTCATGTGCACTCAATATACCACCCAAAAGAAGACTATATGAAGGTTGTACTATATCGACTCATTCATGCTATTCAAAGAGCACATAAAGTCACAAACTCAACTATTTGTAATAGTCGAAGTCTTGTTGGAGATGTTCAGGCACGAAGTCCTATTCGGCAGCTTAGGCGATTTGTAATAAAGAAGTCCTATTCGGCAGCTCATGTAGTCTGTAATACATATTCCTCTGGGTTATGTGAGGACGCTTGTTAGTAAATTCTAGAAGGAGTTTGAGACTGGATGTAGAACGAGAGTTCGGACCAATATAAAAATCCTTGGTGCACTTTACTTTATTATATTTATTTTTATTGTAATTTTTATACTGCTAGTTTGATATAAGTTTTAAATTAGTAGAATTATTCATATTACTCGATCCGCATAGACTTTCAAGGAGAGCGTGTCTCGTTGTCACGAAATCGAGATTGTATTTGGGTTTACCTTCTACCCGACTAAAGATTGACATTTGAAAAGAAATATGTATAAGTGATTGTATAGGACTGGATGTAGGAGAAATCCGAACTAGTATAAAATCCCTGATGTCATCTCTCTAATTCTCTACTTTACTTTATTGTTTTTATTTTTATCTATGATTGATTATTGGTATATTTCTATGTTAATGATCAATGATTTAATATTAATCTTGAAAGAAATTTAAAATGATTTACATAAGTTAGAAAATACTATTTATCCCCTCTCTAGTGTTTAATTAGCTTTAAGTTCTATAATTCCGCAACCCATATAGATCTCGTTTGGGACATGCACTGCCTCACAGTTGTTTGCTAGTTCGTTTGTTGTAAGGAGGCAAGGCTAGATAACCCTTACTTGAGGTCCTTCAAGCGAATATGATAGTCCGGGGAGCTAAGTCCTTGATAGTCCGTGGAGCCGAGTCCATGATTAGTCCAAGGAACGAAGTCCTCAATCTGAAGCAGCTAGATAAGTCTTCAAGACGTGGTAGAATATGGCTAATAGTTGTAATGTCTTTATTAGGCACTAACAGGAAGATCCTCGGTGTACACGGACAATTTGATCTAGGCACAGATGGTGGATACCTAGCGCAAGTGCAGAGTTACAGACACTAGCGGGGAAAGTATCCCGGTCCAAAGGGGGACCGTGATACTTATACATACACATATATATACATATGCAGTTATTGTGGTACGTGTATATGAAGTCATGATGACTAAGTTTTAAAAAAATAGACATAACATGTAATGAAACACAATTGGTATAAACTGGTGTTATGTATAAAATATGTAATTTACCAATTACCAGAACGTTGTTCTGACCTCCTCATCATTACAACCAACAAGATAAACTTAGAGGGATCTGTACTGGTACAAGGCGAGAATGGAGGAATGACTTATTTCTTTATTCATGTTCGGCACCGACAAGGATACTAGATACCAGAGGTATTAGCCTTAGTCAGTAATTTTATGTTTTATTATACTTTGCTATTCCGCGGTAAGTTTATATCGATAGTCCTCTTATATACTTTTGTTATTTATAGGATACCAACACCAACGATATGTACCCTAGTGAACTTGGGTTTTCATTTAGCGAAATTTTAGGCCCATTGAGGTGCAGATTATTACAGCGCTCTTCATAAGGTCAAAGCATTAGGGGGACATGTTGGAGAGGAGTCGATTTGGCCATTGGAGGTGATGGTAGAACAAAGTTCATAGCTTTCTAGGCGTTCGTCCAACCTCATCCTCAATTTATTTACCTTGCAGGCTATAGTTCCCACGCTGTTTAAGCTTTGAAGCATGCTTCGCCACATGTCATTGCTGAGTCCAGGGATGGGGCTGACAACTCTGGCGGTCGTGTTATCATTAGTTTCATGGTCATTATGTTTAATGAATTTGTTCTCACCATTAGGGTTTGACATGATGAAATGAGAAAATTGTGCGTAGAGAAGAAAAAGTAAAGAATATTCGAGATTTTAAGAGAGGCCCTTCTTATAGTGCCAAACTGTTGATTAATAAATTAGCCAACCTCAGAATTAGACTAACGTGTTTGTGAAAGTAAACGTTATTTGCTAACACCAGACTTAAAAATGTAACACAAGAAAAAAACAAGCAAATTAAATTAAACGACACAAAAATGTAAAGTGGTTCCGCCAACCTTGCCTACGCCTAATATGAAGATCACTTACTATATTTCTCTTTTATAATTAAAAGGAATTACATGAGAATAATAAGAAATTGCACTAAAGACTAAAAAGTTGGTAATCTTAAAGCTTAAGGCTTTAGTTTGCTGTGGAGTGGATTTTAAGCTGGGAAAGTAACTAGAAATCAATTTCTGTATGGTATGGGATATTTATAGTAGTTGAAATTGATGATGGATGAATGTGACTACATAGGAAAACAGACAGAAAGCGTGCTTGGCCGTTGCTTTGGTCGCATGAGCCGATGAAAGACAACTGTAAATGTGTGGTTGAGAAGCATGCCAATTGTCCCTCCATACTGGATGCATACTGTACATTTAATGACGACGGCATGCTATAGGAGTAGACATGCTTTTGGCAGATCTGATACAGTGCCTAGTATGGTCGATTGTACGACTTGTCGTTTGAATGTCTATGTGGTATGCGGATGAGTAGCTTATTCCAGACTGTACTGGTTGTTTGCTAGTTGCGATGCTTACCGAGGAAAGCCGAATATTGCTAAGGACCAAGTTGCAAGGGATGTGTTGAGCCGACCATGGTATGACGACATAGACTGCTTAGGACCGGTCGAAGGCGGGCTGTGATGAAGCCGAGCCAAAGATGGATCACGCTTGAGCCGGGTGTTGTCTAAGTAGGTTGTTGAAGATGACTTGAGTCACGCCGAGCGACAAGTGTTACTCAGTAGACATGCTAGCTAGGGGCCAAACCGAGCCATATGAGATGACCGTAGTGACTCATGTCGGCCGGGCGTAAGAGTGCAAGCCCACCCATCTGTGACCGCTTATTGAAATTGTTGGGATGGAGCGAGGTTGAACGTGGGTCGCTAGAAGCATATTCAAATCAATAAAAGTGATAAAATTGTTTTCTCATTCAAATATATATATATATATATATATCAATTAACATAAATAATATACATAATCAATATTACAATATTAACAAAACTAATTCATTTTTCAATCATCTCAATAAATTTATTCATATATTGCATTGCAAATTAATTTTTTTAGCTTCAAATAGTTACACGTGTTAATGTTTCTAACATTAATTACAATCCTCTCAACTCTTTCCTAATATTTTATATTCAAATCTATGTTTTTAAGTTGTGTAATATCAAATTCTAACTATTGAAATAATCTAAGTAAAGGTTAATATATTCTTTCAATAAATCCCAAAAGAAAAAAAAATGTGTTAATTTTAATACACACATACATTAACAAAAATGGTAAATTATTTTGCTCATTTAACTATAAAGATATACTTATCGCATACATTAAATTGTGTACATGAACAATAACAATAAAGTTAATTTGTAAAACAATTATAACCATTTATCTTAGTAATTCATATACACCACATTATAAACTTCTATTTCTAGCTCCAAATAACTCCAAATTAAAATTTCCACATTTTTTTACAAAATTCTTCTTAATTCTTTCCTAATGTTTACATTTAAGTCAATATATTTAAATTAACTACGTAAATTTTCGATTTAACATATTTAGAAAAAGTCAACTAAATGAAATTTGTTAATTTAATAAATCATTATAATATGTCAAATTTAACATACCATATTCATACTATCGAAAAATGATAAAATTATTTTTTTACTTAAATATAAAGATATATAGGTTACATAACATAAATTGTATCTAAATAATAATAACAATTTTAATTTATAGTTTATTCATTTCACCGAATTTATCGTACAATGCATGACAAAGTGCTAATTTTATCATTAAAAAATATAAGCAGAAATTAAGGACAAATCACTCTTTCTAGAACTTATTTGTTTTACATCATTCCTTTAGAAATTATTTTATACATCCATCTTTTTTGAATTTTCTTTTTCTTTTACTTTTCTTGTTCCAAGATTTAAGATTGACCGCCAAAACGTATATTGAAAGCGGTTATGAGTTATTGACATACCTAAAGAGCACATGATACGATGTTAGTAAAGTTATCCAAATAACCCATGAATTTCACGTATTTTTTGAAAATGAGATGTATTTTATGAAATAAAAAATTGAGAATGACTTAAAACTTATTTTATAATATTATAATAAATAAGATAAGAAGTATGTCAATATCATATTTTACAATACCACTATGTGTAATGCAATGCAGAATTTTATAGATTAGTTTGGTCAGTAAATTGCAATCCCCCAATATACTACCAGCACGTGGCCAATTCCTATTTCCTTTCAAGCACTGCCTACAAAAATATCAAATATCTAAAAATGAGGTGCCTCTGTGCAAAATACATAAAGTGGTCCCTCCACGGAGCCAGACCCAAACCCAAAACCCAAAATAGTCATTTTCTTCAGTCTTCTTCTTCCTCGAATTGCAGTTTACTTTTAAGATCTCGAAGATCTTCAATCCGCCAATAATGGCGGCATCACCTGCTACGGAGCTGAAATCTACCTCTACCTTAAGAACCGCTTTTGGTGGTGTTCTCGCCACTTTCATCCTTCTTCTTATTGGAATTCTTGCCTTCTCGATCCGTTTATTTTCTGTGAGTTTTCGATCTGTTTGATAAAATTCTAGTTTATAAATATGATCTACTATTTTGATCCTATTGTGCATTTTTCTCAGGTTATTAAGTACGAAAGTGTGATTCATGAATTTGATCCATATTTCAATTATCGAGTCACCCAGGTATTGAATAATTGTTTTTCATATTTTGTTATTCAATTGGAAGTGAGAGATTCGTATCCATGGATGTTATAATCGATTTATTTTGTGAGTTTGAGGGCTGAAATTGTTAAAGCCCTTAAATTACCTGGGCTGCAGCAGAAAAATTCTTTCTTTTCCTCGTATGGCTGAACAGCGATTCAAATGTGAAAATTTCTTTGACTGGTTCGCTTCAAAATTCAGCATTGCTGGAGTGTATGCTTTAATTAAAACGTGGTAGTGCAACTCAGTTTCGTGAAATGTTGTAGCAACTCATATTAGTAGAGTGCTACAATGCTAAATTCCGTACTTAAGGGAACTAAGCAGGCATTCGAAAAGCAATAAATGTCTCAGCCTTTTCACCATCATTTTTCAGATCCATTATTAGGGCTCACCATAATTATATTCATTTATTCTAACACCTCCTGTAGGCCGAGTCATTAATGACCCAAAAGTTCTATGTGCATGTAAATTGAGCCCAGGTGGCTCAAGTTTCACAATAATCGTCATAACCATTTCGGCAAAAATTAAAAGTTTGATGAATGAGATATGACTTAGCATAAATTAAATTTATCATCCTTGAGACATTTTGAAAAAAATTCTTGACTTTTGTTTAATTCTTCTCAGTTTCTTGTGAAGAATGGAATTTATGACTTCTGGAATTGGTTTGATGATCGAACCTGGTATTGAGCCCAAGTACATATTTTCATTTAAATAAGATGTTGCCTACATACGTAGGAAACTCAAACTAAAGCTCTTTTTGAGTAATTGCTACTAGGTATCCGCTTGGTCGTGTGATTGGTGGAACTGTTTATCCTGGATTGACTCTAACAGCTGCTACTATGTGGAAGTATGCTTCTTTCTAATATACCTTTTTTCCATCCTTGATTCGTAAACGTATTATTGACTTCTCCACTTTATTGGTGCAGGATTGTTAATTCCTTGAACATACCTCTGTCTGTCGAAACAGTTTGTGTTTTTACGGCTCCAGTATTTTCAGCATTTGCAGCTTGGGCAACATATCTTCTAACCAAAGTACATTCTTTCAGACTTTAAGCTACAACCTTACCTTTAACTTCAGGCTTCCTTAATGTTGCAGTAAATACTTTTTTGCAGGAAGTTAAGGGCACTGGAGCTGGACTTACTGCAGCTGCACTTTTAGCCATTGTACCATATTTACTATAATGTTTCTTTGGGGAATTATTTACTTATACTTAACGCTTCTATAGAGAATTCTTTTATAGCAAATTAAAAGAAGTATATTGAATTTATGGTTAATATCAAATATTTATAATATTCAATATGGTTAATTATATACTCTTCTCTTTGCAATCTATACACATTCCATATTTATTTAGAGGGGAAATGTTAGCCTCATAGATGGTACGCTTCCTGTTATTGGTGGAAAAGAAGGTCCACCTTTCAGATGCGATAAATAACCAGAGCAATCCTTTATTTCATGCCAAATTGCCAATAACGGAGTGTACCACTTCTCATTTCTCAAACAAGTAGGGGCCTAGCATATATCTATCTGGAGCGAGCACAATTTTTTAATGGAATGCCTAAAGTAAATCAATGGTTTAGCATATGTGCCAATATTTAAGCACAGTACAGTGAACACAACCAACTATAAATCAAGTATACGTGAATGAAGATATATGTATTTTTAATACTAGACTCTGTAATTTTGATTGAGAAAATTGATAATTACTCATTTATTAATAAGTATCGAGCAGTCTTGTATATAATATACTTTTGCGAACTTAATGCGCAATAAATGGGGGAAGGCGCACAACATGCCTTTTTAGGTTTTCACTATTTAAAAAACTTAATTTTTATTCATTTTTCATGATCCAAAAATACATGAAAGTTAGTGTTCATCATATGATTGTGTTTACAAATTAAATTATATTTTTAGGTCCTAAAAGATGGTACTTTTTCCTATTTTTTTTTGCTTGATGACAAACATGTGTAGTTATTGATATGTAAAAACAAGTTCTTTTATGTATGTACTAAATATCTTTTAGTAAATTTAAAAGTAAAATATGCAATATAAAACAAGCATACAAGATAACACAAAATGAAATAAATTTACCAAAATAACAGTATACAAAGAAACATATAGTTAAATATTATATATTCCATTTTTTTTCTCATTTAAGACATACAAATTCAGCTATAAACTTATACTTAAAATTTAATTATTAAACAATGACCAAGTTTTTGATGCAAAATTTTACTGTTAAACAAACGACTAAACATTGAACGATTTCGTGTATATTTTATGCTTTGGTTTTTGACATTATATATGATGATAAGTTTGTGGAATAATTAAAAATGTTTTCTTGGTTATCTATTAGTGAAAATATAAATCATAATAGAGCTAGATTATCCACAATATTAAATCCAGAATGGACTTGCTTGATTTGAGAAATGACTAATACTACTAATGCTGATCGGAAAACATCATTTTATAAGCAAATCAATTAAAATCATTTCTCTGACAGTGGTTTGTTTATTCTATTAAACTTGTGAACTAAACTAATTTAATGCTGATTCCCTTCTTTTTTTTTCCGACAATGCTTGTGATTCTTTACTATACACCAATTAATTACATCGTCCCAATTTTACAACACACCAATCTAATTTGTCTTCCTTGTATTTCTATTTGTAGGTGCCTTCCTATATCTCACGATCTGTGGCTGGCAGTTATGACAATGAAGCTGTAGCTATATTTGCATTGATCTTCACCTTTTACCTTTATATAAAGGTAAGCTGTTGCTCAAATACCTAGCACTAACTTGAATACTATTGAAGACAATATTGTACTATATGGTTATGCATCTCAAGATTTATTGACTCAAATGTGTATTGTCCAGACGCTGAATACTGGATCACTGTTTTATGCAACCCTAAATGCTCTGTCTTACTTTTATATGGTAAGCATGATGGGTAGATGTAATATTTCACCTTTCTCATTTTCCAATTTTTCCTTCTTATTTCTCCAAAATTAACTACATCCAGGTGTGCTCCTGGGGAGGATATACGTTTATCATTAATCTTATTCCAATGCATGTTCTCTTATGCATTGGCACTGGTCGCTACTCTTCAAGATTATATATTGCATATGCTCCTCTTGTAAGTTTTCTGGGTTAAACTTTAAAAGCTATGAATTATGTATTTTGTAACATTTATTTGCTATTCAGACAATTCAATTACATCAATTTTGGCTATGTTCCACTTTAAATTATTAACTTCGCAACACAGGTTGTATTGGGAACACTTCTTGCTGCACTGGTTCCTGTGGTTGGGTTCAATGCTGTGATGACTTCAGAGCATTTTGCATCATTTTTGGTTTGTTTTTTTACTCATACTAATGCATATTTACCTCTAAATTATTGTAAAATGTACATTCCTACATATTTTTCTTGATTATGCTGTAATTTTTCTACAATGAATAAATGCTACAACTTACTGAGATCTGTAATATCTCATATAAGTTGTATGTCTTCTCTCATTACCGTAGAGAACATTATTGTCAAAGAATCTCAAAATTTTATGATTTTAATCCCATTTTAAATTGAACCTCTCTCATTACGATTCAAATCTCAAATTCAAAACTAAATTAAAAGTACAATTGAGAAAAATCATTTAATCCATGTTAAAATAGAAAATATCAAGAAGTTTACTTGAATCAATATTTTTTTTTGCTTTCTATAGAAAATGAAGATGGAACAATATAGAAAATTATGTTTTAGGTTTAATGTAGAAACTCAACATCAAGACCAATTTCAAATATACTAATTATCACTATGAAAAAAAAGAATCCATACTTTTACGTAATCATGTCATTTAATATATACAGCAAAAGGTTTAGCATTCAAGTATGTGCATGTAATAAAATATAATCTCTTGAATATAAGGTTTACAATTTAAATCCACTTTCTATTTAAGATTTAAACTTTATAAATTAGGATTTAAACCCTGTTTTGAAAACATTGCTTGAGAATCTTAATCTATATATTTTGCTGTATATGTACCACCTACATTTTGTATGGTACAAGCAAAGGAGACAGTGAGTGCTAGAAACCATATGTGGACTGTGAAATCATGCTTTCCTTTTGGGACCAGCTACTCAATTTTATGAATTGAATTAACTATTCATTTGCTTTCTCCCTGGTTTAAGTTCGACTTTCATGTATACCAATATGATTGTTTCAGTCAGTTGTCTGCAACACTGACCTGATGTTAAGCTTTTCTTTTCTTTTTTGCAGGTTTTCATTATTATACATGTGGTGGCTCTTGTTTATTACGTTAAAGGAATTCTTTCACCCAAGATGTTTAAGGTTGCAATGACACTTGTTTTGACATTAGGAATGTAAGTTCTGTATCTTCTAACGTTCCGATGATGATATTATTAAAGACGAAGTCATATCTTCAAAGTCACATATATATCACTATATCATGTACTCCCTCCTTCACTCTAGAATGCCGAGTTTAATTTTTTCTCCTAAATAGTTAACACTTTAAAAATGCGTGGTTGATTTTAATTTTTATGAATGTTGCTTAAAATATAAATTATGTGGTTAATACTCTCTTTTGAAAGTTGAAATCTATTTATCAAGACCGAATTCAAAGCGACTTACTTTTAGGGTAAAGAAAGTGCTTAAGTAGCATCGTGGAATAAATTTTTACTACTTGTGATCCAGTCCTTTATATTACTTTAGATTTAACAGGTTTTCTTACACAACCTACATTTGTACGCAGTGCTATATGTTTTGCTGCGTTAGCAATTCTGGTTGCATTGGTGGCTTCTAGCCCAACCAAAGGATGGAGTGGGCGTAGCTTGAGTCTGCTTGATCCGTAAGCTTGTCTTCTATAACTTCAAGCCGAATAAACTAATTTGTTGCGACTATGTTTTCATTTAATGTAACAATGTTCAAGTATTTTAGTTTCTGTGGTGAATTCCGGACAAGATTATTTGCTATGATTTCCCAGACTTAAAACACACACACACAGTGACACTTTAAGATTTTGGAATTTCGCACCTCAATCTAATCCATTGTATTTTTATGGTCAATGGTTATGATTATTGTTAACAACATCAGTAATCTTTAATGATTAATTTTTTTGCCACTTTGGCAGAATCGATAATCGTCGATTAAATTAATCTGATGAATTAGGTCGAGATGTAAATAAGATACTCAATTTTAAGGGTGCTATTGAACATAACTCTGACACACACACACTCTCTCTCTGTTACAAAAATATACTAAAACAAGATACTTATTGTCTTCCACTGAATGCTTTCTAACTTCAATTAAGGAGTGGGAAAATAAGGACTTCTGTTCAAAAATTTCTAATTAAATGGAAAATATCAGGTGAAACTGTTTATTTGGACTATTCTGCAAACCACTACAATAGAACTATCTTATGAGTTTGAAGTCTTCATACCCATGAACTAGTTGAAAAATACTGGAAAACAAGAAAGATAGTGCGTTGTTGATTACTTGATTCAAAAGAGAATCGACCACAGAAGAAAAACTTCTATCAAAATTCATTATCAAACTTCAGTGAATTAAAAATAATGCAATCCAACTTTTCTATTTATAGAGGATGAATGCTTTAAAAAAAACCAAATATATTAAGAATAAACTAAAATATCCTAATAAACTACACATTCTTAATAATGTAAACTGAATGTTTTAAAAAGTATTTTGACATTGGCTAATATGATAATGGAATTAATTTGGGCTAGTTGGAGCTAACATCAGGGGTCCTGATATACATGTACATCATTTAAGTTTCTTGACTCCACCTTTAATTTAAGGAAAAAGTACAGTGTTTTTTTAGAGGTGATTAGTACAGTACAAACCCAGTATCTTTACACATTTCATAACATATCCGATAGTGAAATGTTATTCTTATGCATCTTGTTTGTGAACAGAACATATGCAAGCAAGTACATACCCATCATAGCAAGTGTTAGTGAGCATCAGCCACCAACCTGGCCCTCTTATTTCATGGATCTTAATGTGTTGGCTTTCTTGGTTCCGGCTGGTATTGTTGTGAGTGTCACTTATCATTTGAATTAGATGATTAATTTGTGTTAATCATTATGGTTATTTTTTAGTTTGTGTGATTTTTATTATTATCAACTGATGTGAGCCAAAACCCAAGTTTTCATCAGTTATGATCATATTTCAGTACTATATCCAGCATGCAATTTGTTCAAGTTAAAATGCAAATCCATATACACTGACAGCTCATTTACCTGACTTTGACAGGCATGTTTTCTACCACTATCAGATGCCAGTTCATTTGTAATCCTGTATATTGTAACTTCAGTGTACTTCTCTGGAGTAATGGTGAGAAACTCAAATTTGGATGTATAGTTTATTTACTTAATCTTACTTTTTCATTTCCAAAAATATCATCAGGTGCGTCTTATGCTTGTATTGGCCCCGGCAGCATGCATAATGTCCGGAATTGCTCTTTCTGAAGCCTTCTCTGTTTTTACACGATCAATCAAATATCAACTGCCCAATTTAGTAGAGGGTCCTGTATCTGAAGTGAGTGCTTATTCATGCGTGATTCATTTACTATGCATTACACATTATCTGTGCAACTTATTCTAACTCAGTACAAATTACTTGAAGGCCGGGGAAAATAATGTTGACAGTTCTGTTAACTCAACTGATGTAAAAAAAGTAGCGGCCACTAAACCGGAAGATGATTCAACAGATAAACCACTAAAAAAGAATCGGAGGAAAGATACGGAAAAGAAGAAGGAAAAATTATCCGTGGAGAAAATTTCTTCCAAGTCTCCTAAAGAAAAAAGGCTTCTTGTTTTGCCTTTAGAAGCATCAGCTGTTGCTATACTCTTACTCATCATACTAGGTGGTTTCTATGTGGTATGCCTTCAACCATATTCGTGTTAGAAAACAAATCATACATCAATAGTACTTCGTTATATTCAAATTATGAGTAAAACCTTACAACAACAACAACAAAACCATTATTCCCAAATAAGTTGGGGTCGGCTAGAGATAGAACCCAAAACTAAAAGACAAAGTTAATTTAAAAGTCATAACAACAACAACAATAATAAAATAAAGTCAAATAAGTAGACAAATAATAATAATAATAACTAAGTAAAATAAAAATAAAGATAAAATATAAATAAATAAATAAATATAAAACCATGATGATAAAAATACTAATAGTAATAATGGTACTAATAGTAATATTGACCGAAGACCAAACACTACGTCTTAGGCTCATATTCACTAGTCCTATAATCTAATACTTATAACACTGCCCTAAACCAACTCTAAGCCAAAAAAAAAACTCCTAGCTCATGGTTCTGGTACGTGAATAGCTAATTTCCACATGCTTCTGTCCGACATGAGTAAAACCTTACCATAGAATAATCAGTTGCATAGCATTCATGTCTATCGTTTGAATGTATAATACCGGGAAATCAGAATAGTTTTACTTGCTTGCAAACCAATATAGACTTTAGAGTGAAATCTCCTTGTACCCATAGGAACAGGGTCAACCCAGTTTTAATTTGTGCAGCCATAGTAGAGTTGCAATTGCAAAATAAAATAATATAAATGAATAAATGTGACTTTACTATCCTTAGTGTAATTAATACTAAAGGTAAACGATGCATTATATTAACAATTAATTAATGGAGCATGTCAAATGACGGTATACACAATATTAAAAGAAGTGGACATAGTCTCAAATAACCAGTGTATATGTCCATTAATTTTTTTGAATTTGCAAAGTCATCTTTGAAGTTTCGAAGTCTACATTTCTCTCTCAGTAAATTTTGTTTGTTCTTGAATTTTTATCGTAACATGACATTATTTGTTATGCACACAGTAATCTGGAAGCCATATGCTGTTATGTGAATTAATTAATAAAAAATGGATAAAGTATGAAGTTCTTTCACACTTATTCTGAATTTATATACATGTGTATACCAAGGTTCAAAATTACGTTTCAGTTATTGTCATCGAGAAATTTCGAAATTTCTGTTCTGTTTTGGAAATTTCGGGCTTTAATTCTGGTTTACAAATTCCAGTATTTTTTCCATGTTTGTGTAAGTTAATACAATTTATTCATATAAACAATTTGAACTTTTGCAAATTAAAAGAAATAAACTTCATATTACTTTCATACAAATTATTTTATACTAAATAATAATCTTCAGCAATACAAATTAGCAGTCCGCATTTCCTTTAAAAAAAAAATAGTCCAAAATTTTAAGGATCTGCTTGGCAAGGTAAAAATTATGTTCAGAATCAGTTCTTCAAACATCAAAGCCCGAATCCAATACAAAATTATATTGTTTCTACTCCTAATCCTACATATGTTGACAAACACCATTGTTCCAGTGGTTAAGCGATTCAATTTTGGTGCGAGAGGTCACAAGTTCGAAATTTGCGTAGCGTGATTTGAACACATATTGACATGTGAGTTGTGATATGTTGTCCCAGTGACATGTTGTATCTAAGTACCATTTAAAAAAAAATCCTACATATGTAAGACTGCATCCTGCTTTATACCAAAAAACCTAATTGACTAAAAAACCCTAAATTTGATAAGATTGCCGCCTCTCCCTTCCTACACAATGTCGCATCCCTCCCCCCCACAACCCGCCCCTCTTGCCTCACTGGTATTTATATACAAATAAAATATATTTTTTCCTTTTTATTTGAATGCACAATCCGAAACCAGATTTTTAAGCAACTTCCAGGTCGGTCACCGCCGGAACTGGATTGAAATTTCGGCGTTTTGGCCAGAACTTGAATTATGATTTATATACATGTACATAATACACACACATATGCATATATGCACGCATATACATACCTGCACACGCGCGCCTGCACACACATGTATGGGTAGAGATCACGGTGTAAGGTTCCATCTGGAATCTCGAGATTCCGACCATCTCTGTTCGGTTCCGGCTGGAGACGGGACGGGATTAGGTTAAAATCTCATCCTGATAACTTGCAGTAAAAATAATTAAAAAAATATCGAATTGAGTGAGAAAGGTAAAAACAAATCGAATTGAACGTACAGTAATACAGTAAAAAAACGAACCCAAATTGTTCATAAATTCACGAATTTGAAACCATAACTCACCACCAAAGTCGAGCATAATAAATTCGACCATCTTGAGTATCAGGATTAAGGAGGAGGAGCAATTCAAGCTTTTCGACGGAAGCAATTTGAGTGTCGATGTTGATTTCGAGCATCGTAGAGTTGATTTTTTTTTTCATTTGTTCGGCTGTTAGAAATTAGGGTTATGAATGATAAAAAGAGTGGGTGGGCTTTGGATAATGTATGGAACTAATGGGTCGGGCTTTGCTACCGACTGTTTCAAATTTTACTGGTTGTGATTTAAATAAACATCTGGACTGAGATAATGTATAGATCTAAATTAGTAAAATAGTCATATATATAAAAATTACCAAACCCGACCTTATTAGTAATATATGGACTTTCCTGTTAAAAAAAATAGAAACCCGATATCTGCACCAAAACAATAACCGAAACTTACTGGTTTGAAATATTATTTGAATATGTTGGGAGTATCCGAATTAATCAATTTTTTTGTAGAGATGATCTTGATGCATGTAGAATATATCTGCATACTTTTGTTCGATTTTGAAGTGTGTAGCTCAAAAAATCAAGGGAGTGCAGCGGGACCCTTCCCACACATTGATCTTACAAGCTTTCTGTAATGTATATTTTCAAAGACTGCATTTCTTGATAAATCAACTAAGGGAACAATAGAAGGAAATTTATCAGATTGCATGTCACCTGTTTGTTTCTGTATCTCAAGCATATCTCTTCCGAACATAAGGTTAAAATTGGTCAGTAGTTTACACTTGGTTCAGTCTGCCACTTTGATAATGCCTTTTCCTCTGTACTTCAGGCTTTTGCTAGTCAAATATATAATTGTTATCCTAGAATAATGGATTGCAACTTCAGCCGTATCTTTTATATCTGTTTTCAACTGTTGTTAAAACATAAGCTTATTCATTTAGTATTAAAATTATTTCCTAATTTAATTTTCCATCTATCTGGATTTTGTCCGTACATCCTTTGAATGGTCTGATGGCTTCATTTGACCTATTCCACTTTGTTGAAATAACATTTTTCTCTCTTAAAGCTTAATACTATAAAAAGTGGGAAGTTTCAATAATTAATAAACAATTAACAAATCCGACGAGCAGTAATTGCAAGGCTTGAGAAAGCATTTATTGATCATTGACATAAAACTGTTGGATGTCGATGAATAGAGACGATCACTGTGAATAAGTTGAAAAGCATCAGTCTAATATTGGTATGAAATAAGTAAAAACTAAAAAAGTAGCTAATAAGTCGTTTATATATCAATATTGCTAAGTATATGTAGCTCCAATGACATTTTCAATACAAATGCTTGCTAAATGCTTATACATACAACGATAAATTGGTGGAAAAAGGTTACTGTATTATCTTGTTATTTTTTTAATAAAGTACCACTTTTATGTTAAAATTCTTAAATATCTAAGTTTTATTACACTCGCTTTGTAGGTTCATTCTGTATGGGCAGCTGCAGAAGCTTATTCTGCGCCTTCAATTGTTCTCACATCTCACTCACATGATGGTTTACATGTATTTGACGACTTTCGTGAAGCCTACTCATGGCTGAGTCATAATACTGATGTAGATGATAAGGTAAATAATTCGTTCTACAGCACTAAGTTTGTGACTAAGCTAAACCAATCTATGCGATAAGCTTCAAAGATATCGGGGTCATAGTACATGTTTATATCACAAGTCAATATTGTTATTTTTCCGAATACAATGGCTCTTAGGCAGCTTTAAGTTAATAATATGCCAATTGCAAGTGTTTCCTCTTTATATGAACTATGTCTGCACAATGTGCATGCACTGCACTGTATCATAATCTAAAAACAATGCCATGCTACAGGTAGCTTCATGGTGGGACTATGGTTACCAAACAACAGCAATGGCTAATCGAACTGTAATTGTTGATAATAATACATGGAACAATACTCATATTGCAACTGTTGGGACCGCTATGTCTTCTCCAGAAAAAGAAGCTTGGCAAATTTTCAACTCATTGGATGTCAAATATGTTCTTGTAGTTTTCGGCGGTGAGTAAATTTTGTACTTGTTATAATATTATATGATGGATAAAAGCTGAATATCTTTGCTTTAATGACTAGGTCTTGTTGGTTATCCAAGTGATGATATAAACAAATTCCTGTGGATGGTTCGAATTGGAGGCGGTGTGTTTCCCCACATCAAGGAACCTGATTATCTTGTAAGTTTCTATATTGATTATTGCAAAGTATATTATTATTCATATGTAACATGTGTCACTAATCAATCCTTGACATCTGGTTTGAATCGTTTGATTACGACCCGTTAGGGAAGTTTTAGAAGCAAAAATCAGAAAGTCAAATTTTCATGCAAAAAAATAAACATACAGTATGTATTTGAAAGAAAATATTTCACTAATGTTTGACAAATAGTTTACTCGATTCATTCACTTTCTAATATCAAGACATTCTTTTTTCTGAAAAAATAAACCCGAGTTCACTTTTGCTTTTGATTGCTAAATAAGTATGAGTGGTTGGGCTTCGGAAATGGCAATTTTATAAGATGAGATAATTTGACATGAACAAAATGCAAATAGATTCTTCAAGTTTGGTTGATGTGTCTGATAATTTGGACGGGGATGATAGGATTGTTCCCTGATTGTTTTTCCTTTTTTGTGTTAAAGAGGGATGGCCAATATCGCATTGATTCTGAAGCAACTCCGACCATGCTAAACTGCCTCATGTACAAACTATCTTATTACAGGTGCAGATTTCTTCATTCACCTCCAGCTACTTATTATAGTCTATAGAATATTGAAATACTCAACTATATTTTTGTCCAGGTTTGTTGAAACCGATGGGAAAGGTTTTGATAGAGTTAGGAGGACAGAAATAGGAAAAAAACATTTCAAGCTTACTCATTTTGAGGAGGTGAGAATTTTTGCATTTTATTTTTACTGCAAAATTCAATTATTGTTATTGTTTTCTCAATTGCATTTTTTTTCGCGATTCAGGTATTCACAACGCATCATTGGATGGTTCGTATTTACAAGTTGAAACCACAGAAGAACAGGATCCGTGGGAAGCTAAAGAAATCTAAATCGGTAAGTTTAAGTCTTTATTCTCATGTATTCATTATCAAGATGGTTTCAGTTTTGTTTGGCCACCGGTTCACATTTCTTTATATACAGAAATCAAAGTCTTCAAGTAGCAGTAGAAGTGGAAGTGCAAGGAAGAATCCATGGCATTAAACCTTGTTTTTGTATCCAAGCCCATTATTTTAGAATATTGGCTTAATTTATGAGTTATGATGGCGTAATGTTTGCTTTTGCGAACTGGTTTATGAAAGTAACTTTTAGGATACATATATTACATATTAGGTCTGTTACATTATATTTTACAAGAGCAGAGAAAATATTTAATTTTTTGAGAAAATACGGCAAACTGATAATATTATGTTTAATCTGATTTTGGCCTGGTTCTACCCTAATGTATGATTATTTGATGAGCTTTTACCCTGCTTTGAGGCTGCTGTCTGTTTTTTTTTTTGGGCCTTGACGCCGCTGTCTGTTTAGCTTGCAATGCATACAGAGAATGATAGTTTTTGTTTTTTTAGGCACGAATAGCTACAGAATTCTTGTTGGACGTTTTAAAAGTTGGAAATTGACTTAAAAGTTTTGAAGCGCAATATGTGTGCAGCCTTAAGAGTGCAAGGAATTTTTTTTTGATTTGGCCTCGTTTTTAAACTTATTGTCGTAAATAGCTTCGTTTTAAAACTAATATCAAATATAGCACTGTTTTGGTTAGCTCAGCGCTTAACTGGCCAAGATGCACTAACGACTTTTCAAAAGTCGTTAGCGTAATTTTTTTTTCTGGCGACTTTTCAAAAATCGCTAGTGCATTTTGGCCAGTTAAACGTTGAGCTGACCGAAACATAGCTATATTTGATATTAGTTTTAAAACTGTGCTATTTGCGATAATAAGTTTAAAAACGAGGCCAAAATGAAAAAAAAAAATCCTTTTATAAATTCATCAGAAAATAGAACTCTAGAAAATTTTGCAGAATTAACTTTAAAATAAAAACGTATATTGTATACAATTCAGGAATTAGGGAAAATGACAAACTTTGAAAAAAATGTAGACTGAAGGACACCAAGTTTCATTTTTAGGTTGAAGGACAAATGCTAGTTATAATTAGCATTATATTCAAATTTTACACTATACAAATGCTAGCTATAATTAGCATTATATTCAAATTTTACACTATACAAATGCTAGCTATAATTAGCATTATATTCAAATTTTACACTATACAAAATGCTAGTTATATCTAGCATTATATTCAGTTTTACACCATACAAAATGCTAGTTATAACTAGCATTGTCCTTCAGCTTAAAAAACAAACTTGTTGTCCTTCAGCCTATTTTTTTTAAAGTTTGTCCTTATGCCTGTTTTCCTGTTCAGAAAATAAATATACTGTGAAATAAAACAAAAATTATGTGCTCTACAAAATTGCTTATAGAGTGTGGAAACAAGTTATAAGCGTGCATATCAGTATATTTTTGGGATTTTGTGATGACCACCTTACATTTTCGATATCTAATATACCTGTAAAGTGCGCTGCAACGACATCCGATCGATGTAGAGCATTAGCCAAAGCAAAGTAGAAGCAACCAAAAGAAGAATCCATCACATATTTTTCACAACGTATAGAATAACATATAATAATCATATATATATATATTTATATAAACAAATGAAACAGTAACATAGCTAAAATGAATCAAAGAGTCGGAGCATAGTAGGTTCATCATAGTTATATAAAATAACAAATAAAGTTTATACATAAAATAATAAACTCAAATGGAAATTGTCTCAAGATAATAATAGGATAGCATCGAAAAAGCTTTACAGTGCTGCACAGTGGAAATATAACGGATAAACTCCAATAGTTGATATATGAAGAGAGAAAACTCCTGCTCGTCCTTCACACTGCTCCATGGTTATCTTATACATGTTATCCAGTCTACTCATTATCAATACACGAGATAATAAGAAGTAAAACATAAAGGTTCGAGTTAGACAATAATCTGTTGTGAGCGATCTACAATCTCAAAATACCATAAAAGCCGATATAAGCCGAGTATGAAGATCTTATCTGCCTCGTCCTTGCATCCAACAGGTTAGCACATAAACTCATATGCATCTAAATTATCATCATATACTAATACTCATAGTACAATATAGGGTGTTAGAGTACCTAGCTCAATAAGACTTATATCTCATGACATTCATCTCGGAAACTCAAAAAGCGTAACAAATACATCAATCATAACAAACATAAGTCAAACCTCACATCACACATTAAAATGCTGCTGGATAACTCATATGACCCACTAAGTGGTCAATGACTACTCGACATCGTAGGTGCTCAATGCTCAAACTCATGCCCACTAAGACGGCTAGAGATTTGAGCCACTCAGATGTCTATCTCATCGGTACACTCAGACTACCTCAGAGTACACTCAGACTGCCCTGCCCCATATGAGCATACACCATGACCTTAGAGTTATCCAATGATCTCTGGCATACGTATCTATATTAGAACCGCCTCTTGCCTACCCTACAAGTGATCACTCAGCACTCGTGTGCTCGATAACTCCCCTTAATGCCAGACTACTTCCCTCATGAAGTACTTGATCACGCAGAACATCGAGTCGTTGAAGTATCACTACTACTTTAGTTGCCTCATAACTCATTGGAGTTGCCTCATCTCAACTTCGAAACACTCATGCATCATCCTTAAGTTGCCTCATGTTTTCCCTAGTGTAGCTCTGCGTTTTCCTCATGTTTGCATCGCATAGACTCTGTCATCTCAATCAATCGATAGTGGTCCATATCTCACGGACCACTCATCCATTTGCTAAGCAATTGATCATGCTGGCTTCACTCATCACCAAACGCACATCTAAAAAAAATGATCAATTGGTACCGACCTATATTTTTTAACACTTACCCAATCTTTGGCCGAGTGTAACTCCTCTAAGGCCTTCCTCATGTAGCCCGAAGTCTCTACCACGTCTTCCTCCATTTGGATCAAAGCTTCTCTCAACCATTCAACACACAACAATATCAGCCATCCTTTTGTTCTAACTTACAAGCTATGGCTCATTTTCTCTTAATCGATCAGATAGTCTCTACATACCCATCTACACATCCCATATCGATCGCGCCTTGATTGATGCAATTCCTATTTATCAGTATCGAACGATCGATTGGTACCGAACAATTTTGGTCAACACGTAGTCGTTATTCGACGGTTTCTCTCTTTGATCCAGAGATGCCTTCATATTTCTTCAACTCGTTCTACAGCAATCCGATCCCAAACTCCTTAGATTCGATCCATAGTCCAAAGATATCAATCAATGTACAAATACGCAACTTGATGCACCGTTTACTGTCCTAATCAGTCAAACACACAAAAAATACAAAACAAACATCATACCATTATAATACAATCAATACAACGATCATATCATCGAAATCAGCCCAAACCATAAAATAACACATTGATAAGAACACATATGCAAATTTTAGATCTAAATCCATTTTAATCTTTTAAATTCACTTTGAAAACATGGGTAAGTTTAGATATAGTAAAAATCACATTTTTAACTTTAAACCCATTTTAAAAATGATGTTTAATACTATACTAATAATCATAGTATAGTGAAAGACATAAATCACTCTTCTAGATCTTAAAATGCACCAAAAATGAGGTAATAAGAATCCAAATAGTAAGAACATAGATCCTAATGCAGCAAATCTTAAAATCCAATGGCCTTTTATGCTAATTACCCTATAATATCTTAATTTGGCTATAATTAGTAAGTGATTTGATGGATTTTGGCTTAGGGAAGTTTAATGAAGGTTAGGGAAATTTTTAGGAGAAGTAAAAGTGACCAGGGGATCTATTTTCAGTTGTATTAGGCACAAATCCCAAGTTGGGTTAATGGGCCTAGCCCGGGCATTAGTCTAACTAGCCACTAATCGACCTAGAAACTGTTCAAACTTCAAACAACCATACCTTCTAAATTGTAAGGCCAAAAATTTAATATGATCATTCTACGAAAAGGAAAACCATCATATCTTTCATTCGTAAGTGGTTTCAAAATCCAGTTCGACTCCTATTGTAACAACCCGCATATTTTACGATTGTATATTTAAATGTTTTATTTAAATATAGCATCGTTAGTCGGATTCAAGTCCGAAATATCACTTTTTGCAAACAGTCGAATTAGAATTCGAGACCACTTCCATTGAGTCCAAAATGGTGTTTGCGATTTGTTTGAGTATAAACATCGATATGTTTTGAGTTGGGTGAATTTTGCTATTTTTCACTTAAGGCTTTGGGCTTGGGTTTGGGTTTCAGCCCACTAACCCAACTCATCCTATATCCTAACTCCACCCCCTCTCCTCTTCATTCATTCTATTAGTTTCCTAACACTTCAAGTTTTAGGAAAAATGGGGGAAGAGATTGGAAACTAAAATCCTAAGCCATAGTTTCCTTTGCAAATTCAAGTCCTAGCTCCAAAATCAAAGAGAAGCTTAGGTAAGCATCCTCTTCATCTTCTCCATCTCAATCTCTCTCCAATTTCAGAAATTTCCTATAACCTAGTTTAGGAAATATTTGCTTATAATCTTAGATTGGAGCTTCTAGAGTTGAAGTTGAAGAATAGTTGATCTTTCCTTTGCTTTAGAGCTTCTCATTCGTGTCTTTGAATTTTAAAGGTGAGTTCTTTAACTCACATCTACGTCTATAGCTATCATTGTTGTTAGGTATGAATTCCTAACATTTGTGCATATTCATTTGCTTTTGATTTGAATTGATTTGGTGAATTTTCCAAATTTTGGTGTTTTGGTCCAATTTTATGAAAATCCTATTATGGATATTTGGACATTGATATTCGGGGTGTATCGAAGAGCCGTTAAGGCTGGGTTGTCGCTTGGCGTAAATCCTTAGTCGTCGTTGCTCGTCCGATCGCTTTCGATACGTTTTGGCCACTTTGGCCTAGGCAAATTGTTGCCCAGACCAGGTGACCAGACGTCTGGTGATCAAGTCCAGACGTCTGGTTTGGACCTGGAGCAAAAATATATGCACGCAAAATATATATAAAAAAAGTCAGAGACTAATTCCAAACGTCTGAAATTTAAGATCAAACGTCTGGATGAGTCTCAGACGTCTGACTTGAAGTTTCAGACGTCTGGGGGTTCTCTGGATTATTTCCAGAAAACAAAACCAGATGTCTAGGTTCTAAACCAGACGTCTGGTTATGGCTCAGACGTCTGATTCGATATTCCAGACATCTGGGTGGCTTTCTAAACTATTTCCAGAAAACAAATCCAGACTTCTGGATTTCATACCAGATGTCTGGAAACGTTTATTTTTGCCTATTTAGGCTGTTTTGTGTGGATTTCCTATTTTTAATCGATTGTTGTTGATCCGGATAGTTGTCATCACTTATTATCGACTTTGATGACTTCCTTCTTTGGATTTTTGGGAATATCCATTTGATGGATTTGATATCGATTTCTATGATTTTTGATTTACGCCTTCGAATGTGAATCTTTGGTGATTGATTGTTTTTACAATCATTTTTGTGATTTGTCACTTTCAAATACAAAGGTTTCTATACTAGTAGTAAATATTCAAACTCTTTTACAAAGATGATTTCAACTCTATTTTTTTTATACAAAGCTCAATTATAAAACCGTTTTCCAATCTATCAGTATATACACACCTTTACCTCATTCGTATGAGAAATCTAATTAAACGGCTTAGCAAAACAAGTGGTATGAAACGCTTGCGTTTACTTCGTCGGTTAATTCTTGAACTTGTTCGATTGAACTCTTGTGACAATTTTCGAGTGGAAATCTACAATCTGTTCGTAAATATTTGAGTTAAGCTAGTGGTTATGGGACATGAAGCTAAACTCTTATATTTACTAGCTTAGTGTAATTTACACTTATTTTCAAGTGGAAGTCTACAATCTGTTCGTAAATATTTGAGTTAAGCTAGTGGTTATGGGACATGAAGCTAAACTCTTATATTTACTAGCTTAGTGTAATTTACACATGTCGATCAATGATGATCATTTTGTGATTTAGACTAGAGATGTGCAATGTCTCTTTGTTTGTGTGGGGACTAAAAACCCCGTTTGTGGAACTTCGGTTCAATTTGGTGGGGTAGCGACCCATGGTCTTTTGACCGTTCATGGAGCATTCGGCTCATTCGTCCGCGTGGGGGACTGTACCACGACCGAGTTCGTGCATGTGGCGTATCTTTTAGGGTGCGTCGATGTTCGGCTCATTCGTCCGCGTGGGGGACTATACCACGACCGAATCCGTGCATGAGGTGTATCTTTTAGGTTGCGTCGATGTTCGGCTCATTCGTCCGCGTGGGGGACTGTACCACGACCGAGTCTGTGCATGAGGCGTATCTTTTAGGGTGCGTCGATGTTCGGCTTATGGGATAGCGTCTCATTTGTGATACACATGTTGGTGAGTTTTCATGCTCCCGTTTGTGATAGGCCTCCCCTTTTGTGATTTCTGGATTTCTAGTTGATGATTTCTAGAATTTGTGTTTCACCAATTTTCGTGGTTTGCATTGATAAGCTCTATCAATATTTGTGTTTTGGTGAATAATTTAAAGAATGTGATTCTTTTTGGTGTTTTGAGATGATTTGAGATATTGTATGATTTTTATTATTATTTGATGTATACTTGAAACAGTATGGCATTTTTGTTATCATACGATTTTGGTCATATCTCTTATCCTATCTAATTTTGTCTGATATTTATAGCTAGACTGATCCGTTTATTATTTTCTTCTTAAATAATACTCGGGTCAGACCGAGGTATTTCAGGTGTTCCTGCTTGACTTCTTATCTGGGTTCATCATATGATTTTTTGGCCAACTACTTTAGCATAGTAGTTTTTGTTAGTATACATTTGAGATAGAGACTCCTTGATGTATACTTATTCTTTTGTCTAGCACTTGTATCTATTCTTTTGTGATGTAGTGGATCTAGTTTGACCACTACTTTGATGTACACTTTTATGTGATATATTCATATCTGTTTCCGCCTTTGTGATATGAATATCCGTGACTGATTTGTATTATGTTTATTTCTATATTTGTTTCCGAAGCCCACATAGCCACTGTGTGGTAGCTTTGAGTTTGTATTTGATATGTCGGATTTCCTCTTGAAATGAAATGTAAGTTATATTTTCTGACATATCGGTACTCGCACAAAGCAATTACACAGATGGTCGCTCCTCAACAGCCTTGTTCTTCGTGCTAGTCGACGGCATTACCCCATAGTGTCCTTGGCTAGCGTGAGTATAGAGGTGGGGCGTCACACCTATTGAAAGTTATAGGTCTTACAAGATTTTCATAGTCAAAACTGTCCAGAATTTATTCTTAGGGTCAAAAATGTCAATACTCAACGTTTTCCAAAGTTACAGCCTAAGCCGACCCAATTTGATTAAGAAAATAATATTTTCACGACCCGTCGATACGTAAAAATATGGATCATTACATTATCTCCTCTTTAGAAATTTCGCCCTCAAAATTCACTAATCACACATAAACATTAATTGGGCATACGAAGCATGACTACCAATCTATCAAGCATATCAAACATCAAACATGCACTTATAAGTAAGAAATAAAATCCATGCTAACCCTAGCATGCAAGGTACTAAACCAACAAAATAAAATATCAAATGTGAAAGTAAATATGATAAATGGAACCTTACTAAGTAAAGAGCTCCGGATGAGTAGTCCTCATGCTCTCCTTAGTCTCCAAAGTGCCCTCGTCCTCACTTTCACCCACTAAACCTTCACCAAATGAACAACCTTCCTCCTAAGCTACTTTATACTCCGCTCGATTATATAGATTTGCTTCTGAGGCCTTGATCCTTCCAGTTCAACTTATATATCATCAAGTTGATTCGGTGCTACAATAACGCTTGAGTTGGGCACAAACTTCCTAAGATACGAAATATGGAACACATTGTGCACACCGCCATCTTCTAAGGTAAGTCGATTCTATATGTTAGGTTCCTAATATTCTCAAGTATCGAAAGGACCTATGAATCTCTATACAAACTTCCCCTTAGTACCGGACCAAGGTTTTAAATATCGGATTTCGGTCACGTTTCATCTCGGAATTTTTACACAAGTTATCTCGTATCGGGGGAGATCTCGGACAAGATGAGTACATATCGGGTGTACATCTCGGATTGACATCTCGGGTCTTATAATTCATCTCGAGAATATCTCGGATGTACTTATGTGTCTAAAATTGATGTGTCAAAAATTTATTTAATGGTTATAACTTTCTTTGTAAAAATAAAAATGGTAACATACTTGGTTTACATGGAAAAAGGAATATTTTTAAAAGAATAGTAGCTTGATTAGCTTAATTGATTTGGTAATGATTGAATAATATCCTTTTATTTGAACATAATAAAGAAGTGAAACTTTTCGCTATGACTCATTAAGATAAAAAGTAAAGAATATGTTCAAGAAGTTGGTAAATTATAATTGGATTGAGTAGTTTCTTTTGAATCAATATGAAAATAAAAAATATTATGCAAAATAAGAAAAATGTTATAATTTCGGGTGAGATCTCGGATTGAGATTTTGATCCATTTTTCCGGTGAGATTTGAATATCTCGGACGAGATGAGTGTCGAGGGAGATATGAAGGAGATTTGATGTCTCGTCTCGTTTAAGTGTGAAAATGAGATCTCGTAAGAGATCTCGGGCGATATATAGGAGATTTAAAACCATGTACCGGACTGAACTTATTCTTTACTGGAGAGATCTTAATAAACACTATATCGTTGATAGAGAACCCAAAGATCACGTTTTGCTCTTATTAGTGTAGCTCTTCTACCTGTCTTGATCATCTTTCATTTGTTTTCAAATGATCTCTATCTACTTCGAAGTCTCTCTAATCATTTCTAGTCCAAGTATTAGTTTCTTGCTCACTTGGCACTAACATGAAGGGGTATTGCATGGTCAACCATATAATGCCCCCAAATAATGCCATACCAATACTTGATTGATAACTATTGTTGTATGCAAAATCAACAAGATGTTAATGATCATCCTTCAAGCTTCCAAAGTCAAGAATTCAAGCTCGTAAGAGATCCTCTAAGATATGATTCATCCTTTCGGTCTTCGAATCAGTTTGTGTGTGATAAGCTGTATTCAAATGCAGCTCCATCCCAAACACTTCTAATAAGCTCTTCCAACATCTACTTTTGAATAATGGATCTTAATCGCTTACAATGTTCTTCGACACACCATGGAATTACACTATCCATTTCATATACAACTCAGTCAATATCGATGTCATTTTACTAGACTTTATGGGTATAAATCGAGCACTCTTCGTTAATCTATCGACTATGAACCAGATGCTATCGTACCCTTCTCCAATCCTCGACAATCCATCGACAAAATCTATCGAAATCTGTTTCCACTTCCACTAAGAAACCTCAAGCGGTTGTAGCAAACCACTTAGCTTCTTCTGCTCAGCCTTTACTAATTGGCAATTCATACACTTTGATATTAATGTCTCGCCGTCCTTCTTCACTCCTTCCTAATAAAACTTCTGCTTCATATCTCAATATATTTTATTGCCTCTAGGGTGTATAGTCAATCTTGAATGATGGCACCCACGTAGCACCTCATCCTTTGGATGAAGTTAGGGCTATGGCGCAGGGGAAATTATGTAATTTATTGTAATTCACTAACTCTATAATAAAATCTCATTCTAAATAAATAGTGTTTTTCTTTCTATTATATACTTTTATAATATGCTATATTACTTAATTGTTTAATTTAAGCATAGCAATAGAAATTCCATAAATGATATGTTTTATAATAGTCATTACATTGCGTTATAATCATGAGCAATTTATCACAATATAATAAACATATCATTTCAAATATTTCTAGTTCAGATGCATCAAGACTGAATATCGATACATCTGTTGAGACTATAGTTTGTAACGCTCTCCAAACGTTGAGCAGTGTATTACTCATGGCTGATGGGGGCACCAAGGGGTTATATATTGATAGTTATTAGATAACTATGGAATGACTCACTCGATAGTTTTACATCGGTTAATATAACTAAGATCAAACAGAAAATATCGAAGCGACAATATTACACAGTTCTCTCGACTTGAGAATACCGTTGAACTTCAATGTGGACACTCCACTTTGATTATAGTTAAATCATGGCACATCATCTATCGAAAGACTATAATTGGGTCCGAGTTGAAGCATTGGAAGTGAAACATTAATCAACATAGAATTCGTCTCCTCGGTTATATAATATTAGTATCATGGTCAACTGAAGTCAACTCAATTTCTCTGGTGAGAGTAGTTCGATTAATAATAATTGTTATTATTGAACCAAGGACTTTGTGTTTGGACTATACAAGTTGAATATATATGATATTGGAATTTTGACCATTATCAAATTCCATAAGTCCTAATGTGATATAGTTTTGACGAAGAGAATTGGTGTAAATAGTTGTCACTACCTGGGACCGCTTAAAATAGTAAAATGGGATTTTATCGAAACCGTATAAGCAATAAATTTAGCCAAACTATCACACCAGTGGCTAAGATTACGTATGAACGTTAGTATTCGAATTGTTTGATATTAATCGTTGACCGAATTTACATCTAAGAGTCACCTAACCGTAATGCTAAATACTTCGAATACCACCCGATTTAATTAAATTATTACTATTATAAATTAATTAATATTTGTGAAATATCGATTATAAATTTTATTTGATTTTTGTTGATCAGTATTGAAAATAGTGCATATATAATTTATATACATCAAATTATCTGATATGATTTGAAGTAGAATGGAATCCCATGGTTTGGCCGGCCAAAACAAGAGGGAAGGATGGGCGATACCTTGATATTTTTGGGTTTGAATTGGTGGAAAAGATGATGGATCTAGATCCATTTTTTCCTCTCTCATTTTCTCTTATTTTAACGCATTGCCCCTCCTATTTTAGACTTTACATAACCCCACACCACCATTATTTTCAAACTAAATACAAATTCGAATCAAATAAAAGAAAGACGTCTAGATCTCTTTCATTGTTAGCGCTTTCTGTAAGAGATTGAATTCAATCCTAGGAGTTATATCAATTCAATATTGGAGGTGTCATTACTAGGCTACGGTTGAGGTAATACTTTAATATATATATATATGCCATTTATTATGCTATTATATCTATTATATGAGCTTTATATCACGAATTCTTATATGTGTATGCTGTCAATTTAATATGTGTGTATGTGTTGTTGTTATATATATATATATGATTTCACTTTCGACCTAAATTTAAACTAATTTATTTTGGAATTAAAAAATTAATTTTAAAGTATTTTTAAATAAAAGTTGAACTTTTAAATTAAATAAACATACATACAATATTTTAAATTTTGGTATAAAATTTTAAACATATTATTATTATGAATTTTTTAGTGTGTATATATTAATTAAATTCGAATTATATATATATATATATATATTTGTTTTCTAATATATTGTATCAAAATGATTTTAATAATTTATAAATACATATATATAAGTTTTATTATATGTAAATTTGCAAACATTACAAAATATTCTATCGCGCATTGAAAGAATTTTGGTTTTCTCCATATGGATTTTTTTTAAATGGGAATAAATCCATACGGATTTATTAATTAATTTTGTTTGAATTTGTCAAAATCTAAATACGGGTCAAAATAAAATGTATATAATATTATAAGTGTTTTAAAATATTAATTTTAATATATAAATATAAATACATACATTTTTGATTCATATAAAAAATAATTTTTCGTACATTTATATGAAATTTAATAATATATAATTCATTTAAAAAAAATTAAATTTTGAATTTTTAAATTGTTTTATATTTATATTTATAAATATTATTTTATGTATATATGTGTGCTTATATATATAAGAATACTTCTACATTATTATAGGTAAATATACATTATTATATAAATATATATTTGGTTAAATACCAATACATTTTTTTATCACTTTAATTATATATACTAGTGCAAATCGCATGTATGTTCATCTACTAGCTAGAAGTATTTACTTTTTATTTAATAAAAAATATTTTTGGACGGATGTATGCTATAAGTGCAAAAACTTTGGTAGTCACGACACTTTTATTTTAAGTAAATGGATAGTGAAATTCCGGTAATGGGTGATTGGTAAGAGAATGGTGATGGAGGTTGCAAACCGATGGTGAGATTCTGTTAATTGATGTAGGGCATTTTGGGAATTTCAAAAGACACCGTGGAAATCTTATTCATTGAATTCCCTTTATTAATAGTAGATACATACATACATACATGCATATACATATACATATACATATACATATACATATACATACATACATACATACATACATACATACATACATACATATATATATTAGACAACGTATATATATGTGAAGGGGCTAACGTGTTTGTTACAGTGTAAATTCCAACACTTAGAGACGGATATGTTAAACCATGCACACTATATATGTTGCATATACATGTAAGTGTGTATAATACACATGTACACGCTATATAATATATATAATATCAAACAAAATCCTTTTATTAATAATAAAATAAAATATTGTTTTTATTTAAAATTTATTTTTATTAGATATGAATCAATTTAGACTTCATAGGCCCACTAAGGTCCAAAATGGTTAAAAAATTGAAATTCACCCATCTAACCTGTAACGTCCCAGATTTTCGCGTTCGAAAATCGACATCCATACTTTACATCGTACTCGAATGTCGTAGATTCGAGCGTTCAAATCCGAGTCGCCGGAGCTTATAACACAGTTAAGTAAATAACACAGCGGAAGAAATGAATAATACATTGATATACAATATCTGATACAACAGAATGATACAATGAATATCAATATACATCAGAGATATGATATAACAAATAGCAGCGGAAAAGAAAACGATAACATCAGCAGCGGATAATCTCCATCTTCAAAGCACTAATCCAGAAATAGCTTGAACTCCCAATAACGATACACCAAGATAAGCAAGTGCAGTCCGATCCAAAGACTGAACTAGCTCCAGATAACCTACTAATCTGACTATCTGAAAAACCAAACTCTAGACTGCTCGTGTAGAAAATTTTGAGCATCCAGAGTTTAGGAAAGGAACAATAAACTCCGGATCAGTCATGGGACTGGTGTGAGCAACAAAAACAGTTTATCTTTAAAAACGAACAACAAAAGAATTTTAAAGTCAATTCGCAATGCTTTTGGAAAATGAAACTACCATAAGACCTCCCACCACACACACAATGCAAACGCAGAATTGGAGGAGATTTCTTCTTATGATAGTCAAAGATGCTTACTACGCAAAATCAAATCATTTTTTATATTATTATTAGTGCATAGTGTAGAAAAAATTTCGAAAGTAGAATATAAATCTTAGCCAGCATAGACATTTCGCACTTATGCCTACTATAGCTACCATGTTCAATAGCAGGTTACCACCACAATCCATGGCAGGTAATACAACTAAAACCGTACAGGGCTCGTATTGTTTTGTTTGGATTTCCAACAAATGGTCAGGCTAAGAAACTTCCTATTCCACGAAAGAAACGCCTCTGGCGGGACGTTCCGAGAACCAACTGTTCTCTGCCAAACAAGGCCGGCAACCCCTTTTCCCAAGGGATAAAAGAAACCTCAGATATGCCACCCCCGGTCCTTTGGGATCTTTATCCGAGCGCTCGATAACCAACATCACACATCATAAAGAAAGTGTATCCACGTGAGTAAGTATCTGGGCTCCATACCATGATACTACCCTTTTCCAGAAGGAATGGTCATACCCTAGGGGAGCTACCCTTGAAAACCTTGCCGCACAATTCCTGTTTCGACCATTACCGGGTTGTGAGGCTCGACGAAGTCTCGTCCACAAAGCTACGCTTTTTCAAAAAGCCACGCTTTGGGTCAACAGATGATCAACCTATGATCACAAAGATAAATGATCAAACAAAAGATCATATCACAAATGATCAAACATTGATCATCACACAGCAACACTCAGCATGCCACATTACCAAATTGGGATATATCGCTGATAAATTTCAACTACATAACCTCTGAGCTCGTACGTCTCAGAGAAGGGTGTTAAGCTAAGAGAATAAATTCTCCGCCACCAAACAGAAATGTATTTGAAAGAAATCGGCTTTATATCTCAAAGTGTAATGTCAGACATGTAACCATACAAGTCTGTTCCGGGTTCGAACAGAACCGAAGGCACTTCTTACGAAGCCCTTGCATTTCCGGGTATTCACGATCCCGTCCGGACTTCCCATCACAAAGGGTGATAAAATCTCTATATCGGAGCCATTCGATGTAGAGACATTCGACGAGTTGTCCTTTCGTTTTCGCAAATATCCGGTCTTCACCACCGGTCTTCAAATGCGATCCATATACGACGTATCACTTATTCGGAATAGGTTATATGACACAAAGGTCCTCTCCCGGCTAAACCGAATAACGAGCGCAATCTTTAAAAACATATGGATATTGGGATTTCAATTAAATCACAACTTATTACCCAAAACTTTTCATCAAATGGTTTAAACAAATTACCATTTTTAAATCTTTAAACCAAAAAGATTCATTTTAACAACCTTAAATGGTTTAACAATTTTCCACATTTTATCTTTTAAATAAAAGATTCATTCACAGATTTTCCAAATCGATTTCCATTTCAATTTAACTCGTTAAATCTTTAAATCAAAGATTTAACTTATAGCTCTCAAAACTCGTTCCCAAAGATTCATTTATAGCCTTGCAAAACAATTCCACTTCAAGTTAGATTAACTCATCCGGTCTTTGAAATCAAAGACTCATTTCATAGTTTCAAAACATTTCAATTCCATTTCAAACTTGAAACCTTTCAACACAAATTGGAAGTTCATTACTTATGTGAAAGCTTTTACTATTTGAAAACAAATAGTTTCGTTTTAGAAAAATCCAGTTATATTTACACGAGTGAAAACCCTTGAATTAACTTCAAATTCCCAAATCAATACCTTTAAAATGGTTTAACCCATATATAACTTATACAGCATCTTCAATCCCCAGTTTCAAATCATAGAATTCAATTTCAAACTTGAATTCAAATTTAAATCAAATTATTTAAATTTCAAAACTCGATTAAGTTATTCAAAATAACTTTTATCTTTGAAAATTCCATTTCAAAAGCTTTTCACTTTAAACCCAAATTTCCAATTTCAAAATCAATTGAAATTAAAATTTCAATTTCAAAAATATCAATTTGAATTATCTGTGACTTAACCGATTTCCACGTGAAATCCATATTTGTGTGTGAATGAGTGTGGTCTAAGGGTTTTACACACAATAGTGCAACATCAATTATCATAGATATATCGATAAGCGGTATAATCGATAACGCTTATCTTCATTCACAGATTCATAGATAAAATAAAATTTATCAGTCACAAAGATTCATAATTATAATTCGATGTGGGTTTCGGATAACCAACCGAAATCCGACTCCCTGTCGCATCGAAATTCAAGTGTCGTTTACGGGTCAAGGGTTTTCATATTCATATAACAGTATATTCATCACAGATATAACAGCTCAATACAAAGCAATTTAGATCACAAAGCATCATATCACAAAGCATTACATCACAAAGCATTCGATAATAATCAATCATCTACAATTAAGATGAATTAATTGTGTAATTATAACTAATTAATCACATTAATAAATTAACCCTTTAATTAATTTCATTAAGTAATTATCTTTAGTTAATTAAGGCCCTCATTAATTTAAAGATAAACCATAAATCTTAATTAATTACTTAATTAACAAATAAATTCTTATTTAATTCAAATGCTTGAAATTAATTTGTTATTAACAAACAAAATCACTTGAGTAATCAACCTTTAATTATTTTAAATCTTTTATTTCATTTCAAATTTGAATTCAGAAATAAACTTGAATTCAAGCTTCAACCTGGTTTTAAGCTTTGTTCAATTTAGTTTACAAAGTTAAGGTTTCATTCGAATTTGTTTTGAAAATTCAAATTGCTTCCAGGTTGTCTAAAACCTGTAACAACTACTGTCTCGAGACAAACCAAATTGCTCCGAGCCTTGCTTCGAGTTTACCCCTCGTTCGTTTTCCCCGAGACAATCAATGAAAACTTCGAGTCGTACTCGAGAACTTCTTCGTCTTTCTACTTCCTTCTTCCTCAATCACCCAACCCAACACAAATCCAATCGTGCACACGTGTGCATGGTGCACGACGAACTGCTGGCCTCCGACCAACGCCGCGATGCCTACAAGTCACAAACGACCCACTCGTACATTCCGACCACCCAAAACCCTTACTTTCGCCATTGTTAAAAATCGAGTAACTCGATTCAAAAACTGGAGCGACACAGTTCTTCAAAATCTCCTCGTCTCGCCGCCACCAGTCACCGGAACGCGTGCAACTTCGGTCTCGACTTCGCCTACGACCAAGCTTCCACTCCCTAAAATCTCATAACGCTCGATCATCCCTACAAGCCATGGCGATCAAAAGTTCATGCCACTCGAAAATTAGGTTTACTAACTGGAAATCTACGCCGCCGTCACCTCGACGAACTATAAATGCTTCGAGCATTTTTCCTGTGTTCCCCCGTCCTCCACCTTCCTTCAGCCATGATCCCCAGGCCACCACGTTCATCGATCACCAGAAATCGATGAAATCACGAATCCCGTTCAACCCCAGATTACCCAATCAATACACAATTAAAAATCTCGATTTTATTTTTAAAAATCATTATTTTCGATAACAAACTAGATTATATACTTGAATTCAAGAATTGTGATAATTAAAATTTCAACATGACTTGGGTTTACCTGTATTTTAAATTTTCCAGAGAAAACTTAAGTTAAATTTACTTAAATTTTTTTTTAAACAATAAACCATGGTTAAACAAACCAAATTTGTTTAGATCCAAAAATCAAATTAGAATCGAAGAGAAAGAAATTGATATATGAACAGGTTTTGAAAACCTGGAAATAACAGAGGCAAGTATGCCTGTAGTTTCCAACATGCACACCCAAATATATGTACATACAAGTATACTCATATTTATACCAGGGATTTTTCACAGCATCATACTCGCAAATTAAATCAGATTTTAAGCTTTAGCTAATTTGTTTGCTCATTGGTGAAAACAAAGAAGTCTGGGAAGAAAAGAAACAAAGTTGCTCACCTTAATCATGTTTTAGAAATGCCAGAGCTCCTTTTGAAACAGTCTTTGAAAATGCAAGTTAAAGCCTTCTCTTTGATTCTCTGGTTTGATTTGTTTTTATTGTTGCTTATACCAAAGTTTTAATGATATGTGCTTCTATATTTTTTTTTCTTTCTTCAGCTTTTAAAATGAACGAGACTGAAAATGTGAAGCTTGATATTGATATATATAAAAGAGTTGTTGTATAGGTTGATATCATCTTTGTACAGCAGGGTATATTATTATTTTGTACAATACCAAGATATTTTCTTAATATGGTGGCTTGAGATGTTTTCTTGTCTTCGGCTGACCATTATACATGATGATATACTTTGTACAAGGTGATATCTTTTGTTGTACTAAGGGGCTGACATGGTTTCTTTTTTATTTATTTTTATATATATTTCGAATGATCAAAATATGGCAAGCATTTAATGCATGTCCTTTGTGTTTTCATGTGTACATACTTATCAATTTGTTTCCATTGCTTAGTCCTTACTTCTTGCCTTGCATCTCGGCTGTACAAATGAATATGGAGATACTTGTTTATGTGTTCTTCTTATGTTTCCCTACTTGTATTTTTATTTCTAATATAAACCATCTTCTTTTGCAAGCCTTTACATATACTTGAATATATACAGTTTTTTTTCTTTGTTCATAAATTTACTTTGTCTTGATTCACACATTGATACATTTATTATCTTCTTTTTGTACAACCTGTTTTGTTTTCTTTTCATACTTATATTTATTATCTGTATATATATATATACTTTCACATTGCAAACCATTCATATGTATTTGTTTACTTGTTCATCTTCAAGTCTTGTATACATTTCTATTTCAATCTCTAACCCAAATATTTAAGATTTAAATTCAAATCAAATATATACATATATTTATAGTATTTTTAAATGTAAATGATTTATACAAAATATACTTGAATTCGGGGAAACTCGCATCACCGCATTGATTATTTTCACAAATTTAATCCAAAAATAAATTAAATTATCAATTTAAATATAATTAAAATTCGGGGTCGTTACAAACTTCCCCCCTTAAAAGAATTTCGTCCTCGAAATTCGCAGGCACGAAGATAACGCAGATAGATAGATTCGATCTCCTATAATCCCTCAAACTTAAGATATGAATTCCAAACTCAATTCGGAGTATCTCAAAATATATACCAATTTGTCCCTCTTCGGACTTCGGTCAACCCGAGAAATTATAATAGAATTTCAAATTTGGTTTCAAACGAAATTGTTTTAAATATACTATTCAATTTTATCCTCATATTCTATTAATCAATTTAACTCGATTTAAATTTTCCAATCTCAAATTCATTAAGGTTTAAATCAACGAAAAGCTGATAAGAAACCGATGAAAATACTAAGTAAGAATTTTCTACAACGATTCGTAGAGCCACCATCATACCGAAACTTCTTCTTGTAACTGATACGAAGAAATCAAAAGAATTTGGAAACGAATCAAAGGAAATTGATAGAGAAAGATTGTTTCCACTGTTGCAGGGTATTGACTATTTGTAGTCGTATTCCCTTGTCCCCTATCTCGTCCTCTTCTTGCACTCATACTCACTATCAGTGGATAGTAAGAGAATTTACTGAGACGTTCGAACGGATATCTGAGAATTACTCATTCTAGAGTTTACTTCACTCTATCTCTAATGAGCTACTTAACGTGTTATACTCCTGAGCTAAAGTTCAACCTTAGCTCTGATACCAAATGTAACGTCCCAGATTTTCGCGTTCGAAAATCGACATCCATACTTTACATCGTACTCGAATGTCGTAGATTCGAGCGTTCAAATCCGAGTCGCCGGAGCTTATAACACAGTTAAGTAAATAACACAGCGGAAGAAATGAATAATACATTGATATACAATATCTGATACAACAGAATGATACAATGAATATCAATATACATCAGAGATATGATACAACAAATAGCAGCGGAAAAGAAAACGATAACATCAGCAGCGGATAATCTCCATCTTCAAAGCACTAATCCAGAAATAGCTTGAACTCCCAATAACGATACACCAAGATAAGCAAGTGCAGTCCGATCCAAAGACTGAACTAGCTCCAGATAACCTACTAATCTGACTATCTGAAAAACCAAACTCTAGACTGCTCGTGTAGAAAATTTTGAGCATCCAGAGTTTAGGAAAGAAACAATAAACTCCGGATCAGTCATGGGACTGGTGTGAGCAACAAAAACAGTTTATCTTTAAAAACGAACAACAAAAGAATTTTAAAGTCAATTCGCAATGCTTTTGGAAAATGAAACTACCATAAGACCTCCCACCACACACACAATGCAAACGCAGAATTGGAGGAGATTTCTTCTTATGATAGTCAAAGATGCTTACTACGCAAAATCAAATCATTTTTTATATTATTATTAGTGCATAGTGTAGAAAAAATTTTGAAAGTAGAATATAAATCTTAGCCAGCATAGACATTTCGCACTTATGCCTACTATAGCTACCATGTTCAATAGCAGGTTACCACCACATTCCATGGCAGGTAATACAACTAAAACCGTACAGGGCTCGTATTGTTTTGTTTGGATTTCCAACAAATGGTCAGGCTAAGGAACTTCCTATTCCACGAAAGAAACGCCTCTGGCGGGACGTTCCGAGAACCAACTGTTCTCTGCCAAACAAGGCCGGCAACCCCTTTTCCCAAGGGATAAAAGAAACCTCAGATATGCCACCCCCGGTCCTTTGGGACCTTTATCCGAGCGCTCGATAACCAACATCACACATCATAAAGAAAGTGTATCCACATGAGTAAGTATCTGGGCTCCATACCATGATACTACCTTTTTCCAGAAGGAATGGTCATACCCTAGGGGAGCTACCCCTGAAAACCTTGCCGCACAATTCCTGTTTCGACCATTACCGGGTTGTGAGGCTCGACGAAGTCTCGTCCACAAAGCTACGCTTTTTCAAAAAGCCACGCTTTGGGTCAACAGATGATCAACCTATGATCACAAAGATAAATGATCAAACAAAAGATCATATCACAAATGATCAAACATTGATCATCACACAGCAACACTCAGCATGCCACATTACCAAATTGGGATATATCGCTGATAAATTTCAACTACATAACCTCTAAGCTCGTACGTCTCAGAGAAGGGTGTTAAGCTAAGAGAATAAATTCTCCGCCACCAAACAGAAATGTATTTGAAAGAAATCGGCTTTATATCTCAAAGTGTAATGTCAGACATGTAACCATACAAGTCTGTTCCGGGTTCGAACAGAACCGAAGGCACTTCTTACGAAGCCCTTGCATTTCCGGGTATTCACGATCCCGTCCGGACTTCCCATCACAAAGGGTGATAAAATCTCTATATCGGAGCCATTCGATGCAGAGACATTCGACGAGTTGTCCTTTCGTTTTCGCAAATATCCGGTCTTCACCACCGGTCTTCAAATGCGATCCATATACGACGTATCACTTATTCGGAATGGGTTATATGACACAGAGGTCCTCTCCCGGCTAAACCGAATAACGAGCGCAATCTTTAAAAACATATGGATATTGGGATTTCAATTAAATCACAACTTATTACCCAAAACTTTTCATCAAATGGTTTAAACAAATTACCATTTTTAAATCTTTAAACCAAAAAGATTCATTTTAACAACCTTAAATGGTTTAACAATTTTCCACATTTTATCTTTTAAACAAAAGATTCATTCACAGATTTTCCAAATCGATTTCCATTTCAATTTAACTCGTTAAATCTTTAAATCAAAGATTTAACTTATAGCTCTCAAAACTCGTTCCCAAAGATTCATTTATAGCCTTGCAAAACAATTCCATTTCAAGTTAGATTAACTCATCCGGTCTTTGAAATCAAAGACTCATTTCATAGTTTCAAAACATTTCAATTCCATTTCAAACTTGAAACCTTTCAACACAAATTGGAAGTTCATTACTTATGTGAAAGCTTTTACTATTTGAAAACAAATAGTTTCGTTTTAGAAAAATCCAGTTATATTTACACGAGTGAAAACCCTTGAATTAACTTCAAATTCCCAAATCAATACCTTTAAAATGGTTTAACCCATATATAACTTATACAGCATCTTCAATCCCCAGTTTCAAATCATAGAATTCAATTTCAAACTTGAATTCAAATTTAAATCAAATTATTTAAATTTCAAAACTCGATTAAGTTATTCAAAATAACTTTTATCTTTGAAAATTCCATTTCAAAAGCTTTTCACTTTAAACCCAAATTTCCAATTTCAAAATCAATTGAAATTAAAATTTCAATTTCAAAAATATCAATTTGAATTATCTGTGACTTAACCGATTTCCACGTGAAATCCATATTTGTGTGTGAATGAGTGTGGTCTAAGGGTTTTACACACAATAGTGCAACATCAATTATCATTGATATATCGATAAGCGGTATAATCGATAACGCTTATCTTCATTCACAGATTCATAGATAAAATAAAATTTATCAGTCACAAAGATTCATAATTATAATTCGATGTGGGTTTCGGATAACCAACCGAAATCCGACTCCCTGTCGCATCGAAATTCAAGTGTTGTTTACGGGTCAAGGGTTTTCATATTCATATAACAGTATATTCATCACAGATATAACAGCTCAATACAAAGCAATTTAGATCACAAAGCATCATATCACAAAGCATTACATCACAAAGCATTCGATAATAATCAATCATCTACAATTAAGATGAATTAATTGTGTAATTATAACTAATTAATCACATTAATAAATTAACCCTTTAATTAATTTCATTAAGTAATTATCTTTAGTTAATTAAGGCCCTCATTAATTTAAAGATAAACCATAAATCTTAATTAATTACTTAATTAACAAATAAATTCTTATTTAATTCAAATGCTTGAAATTAATTTGTTATTAATAAACAAAATCACTTGAGTAATCAACCTTTAATTATTTTAAATCTTTTATTTCATTTCAAATTTGAATTCAGAAATAAACTTGAATTCAAGCTTCAACCTGGTTTTAAGCTTTGTTCAATTTAGTTTACAAAGTTAAGGTTTCGTTCGAATTTGTTTTGAAAATTCAAATTGCTTCCAGGTTGTCTAAAACCTGTAACAACTACTGTCTCGAGACAAACCAAATTGCTCCGAGCCTTGCTTCGAGTTTACCCCTCGTTCGTTTTCCCCGAGACAATCAATGAAAACTTCGAGTCGTACTCGAGAACTTCTTCGTCTTTCTACTTCCTTCTTCCTCAATCACCCAACCCAACACAAATCCAATCGTGCACACGTGTGCATGGTGCACGACGAACTGCTGGCCTCCGACCAACGCCGCGATGCCTACAAGTCACGAACGACCCACTCGTACATTCCGACCACCCAAAACCCTTACTTTCGCCATTGTTAAAAATCGAGTAACTCGATTCAAAAACTGGAGCGACACAGTTCGTCAAAATCTCCTCGTCTCGCCGCCACCAGTCACCGGAACGCATGCAACTTCGGTCTCGACTTCGCCTACGACCAAGCTTCCACTCCCTAAAATCTCATAACGCTCGATCATCCCTACAAGCCATGGCGATCAAAAGTTCATGCCACTCGAAAATTAGGTTTACTAACTGGAAATCTACGCCGCCGTCACCTCGACGAACTATAAATGCTTCGAGCATTTTTCCTGTGTTCCCCCGTCCTCCACCTTCCTTCAGCCATGATCCCCAGGCCACCACGTTCATCGATCACCAGAAATCGATGAAATCACGAATCCCGTTCAACCCCAGATTACCCAATCAATACACAATTAAAAATCTCGATTTTATTTTTAAAAATCATTATTTTCGATAACAAACAAGATTATATACTTGAATTCAAGAATTGTGATAATTAAAATTTCAACATGACTTGGGTTTACCTGTATTTTAAATTTTCCAGAGAAAACTTAAGTTAAATTTACTTAAATTTTTTTTTAAACAATAAACCATGGTTAAACAAACCAAATTTGTTTAGATCCAAAAATCAAATTAGAATCGAAGAGAAAGAAATTGATATATGAACAGGTTTTGAAAACCTGGAAATAACAGAGGCAAGTATGCCTGTAGTTTCCAACATGCACACCCAAATATATGTACATACAAGTATACTCATATTTATACCAGGGATTTTTCACAGCATCATACTCGCAAATTAAATCAGATTTTAAGCTTTAGCTAATTTGTTTGCTCATTGGTGAAAACAAAGAAGTCTGGGAAGAAAAGAAACAAAGTTGCTCACCTTAATCATGTTTTAGAAATGCCAGAGCTCCTTTTGAAACAGTCTTTGAAAATGCAAGTTAAAGCCTTCTCTTTGATTCTCTGGTTTGATTTGTTTTTATTGTTGCTTATACCAAAGTTTTAATGATATGTGCTTCTATATTTTTTTTTCTTTCTTCAGCTTTTAAAATGAACGAGACTGAAAATGTGAAGCTTGATATTGATATATATAAAAGAGTTGTTGTATAGGTTGATATCATCTTTGTACAGCAGGGTATATTATTATTTTGTACAATACCAAGATATTTTCTTAATATGGTGGCTTGAGATGTTTTCTTGTCTTCGGCTGACCATTATACATGATGATATACTTTGTACAAGGTGATATCTTTTGTTGTACTAAGGGGCTGACATGGTTTCTTTTTTATTTATTTTTATATATATTTCGAATGATCAAAATATGGCAAGCATTTAATGCATGTCCTTTGTGTTTTCATGTGTACATACTTATCAATTTGTTTCCATTGCTTAGTCCTTACTTCTTGCCTTGCATCTCGGCTGTACAAATGAATATGGAGATACTTGTTTATGTGTTCTTCTTATGTTTCCCTACTTGTATTTTTATTTCTAATATAAACCATCTTCTTTTGCAAGCCTTTACATATACTTGAATATATACAGTTTTTTTTCTTTGTTCATAAATTTACTTTGACTTGATTCACACATTGATACATTTATTATCTTCTTTTTGTACAACCTGTTTTGTTTTCTTTTCATACTTATATTTATTATCTGTATATATATATACTTTCACATTGCAAACCATTCATATGTATTTGTTTACTTGTTCATCTTCAAGTCTTGTATACATTTCTATTTCAATCTCTAACCCAAATATTTAAGATTTAAATTCAAATCAAATATATACATATATTTATAGTATTTTTAAATGTAAATGATTTATACAAAATATACTTGAATTCGGGGAAACTCGCATCACCGCATTGATTATTTTCACAAATTTAATCCAAAAATAAATTAAATTATCAATTTAAATATAATTAAAATTCGAGGTCGTTACATAACCCGCTGCGTGCTGGCCCGGCTCCAACAATGGTATTCTAGCCCAACAGCCTATGCGGTTAAGGTCCTTATATGAGAAAAGGCACTCCAATGATTTATGGTCGGCGAATAGTGAAGGAACTATGCTAGCACATAGCGGGTTGAATGAGTGAATTTCATTTTTTTTTCTATTTTTCGATCTTGTTCGGCCTATAAGTCTAAATTACTTTAGATCCAATCTAAACAATTTTAAATAAAATCTTTATTTAATTTAATTAATTAATATAGAGGTTTGATTTTATTATATTAGTTGTATATAATATACACGTGTATCAAATACACACATACGTTTAAAGTGTACATGCAACATGTAGATATGTACATAGTTAAACGCGTCCGTATATAAGTGCTTGGATTATACTGCAACGGACACATATGCCCCTTTATATCCATATTTGCTGTCAATAATTAATTTATTATTATATACATTTAGACACACACACACATATTTAATAGTGTTTATTTAAGAGATATAAACCAATTCAAATAATTCAATCTAACATCTAAAATATGTTAAGATAGATTTAAATTTAAAAAATTCTAGATCTAGAATAAAAAATCTATTTAAAATTTAAATTTCAATTGTGGATGCAAAATATCTATAAATAATTATAAAATTAATTATTAAATATTAATTAATAAATTTAAATTAACATACGTTAACAAATTGATTTTTTTCGGGCGAAACCTTTTTATCAAAAAAAATAAATTAATTCACAAATCCATGCGGATTTGGAATTTTTTTTTAATAATAAAAACCATACGAATTTTATGAGAAAAAATATATATTTTGTTAAATTCATAAGGATTTATATTTGAAACAAACAACAAAATGTTTTTTTAATGCATAATTTTATATAAGATTTAAATACATTTGTAATTATTGTTTTATTTCGAATTTACCAATATATATATATATATATACATACGTATGTACGTACATACATATATAGATATATATTAATAAATTTATTTGTATATATTATGTACTTATGTACACTAATTATAAATTCAAATTTTAATTTTAAAATTGTTTATAAAAATATCTAACTTTTGTTTTTATTCCAAAATGGCCGAATTCTTATTATTATATTATATATTTATATGTTTTTTTAATTCAATTTAAGTGTATTTGCATGTGTATGTGATTAGGCAACAAATAAATATACATATTCATAATAAAAGTTTGATCTAATCTACACATGTGAACTGACATAGATAAATGTAAGTATAATAGAAAATATATTAAAAGTTATCAATGCTGTAGCCTTGAATGTGGATCTTGAATGTTGAATCAAGTAGCTCCTTAGATCAAATTCGTACTTCTCCAAAAAGTAGCCAACTAAAGAGATAACCATACCTTTGAACTAGATTTAATTTGATTTAAATTTTATTTGGAAATGAAGAAGGGTAGTGTTCATATTACTTACGACCAAGGTGGTATGAAGGAGGAGGCTAAAAGTCAAGTATAAAAGAATGGGGATGGTTGGTTTATATATGCAAGAGAATGGAGTAAAAAGTGGAGATCAAGATTTACTAATTTAACTGTTCTCCTTGCTAATTCAGATCACATATTTCTAGCAGATATCTCCACCCCCCTTCCTTATTTGGCCGCTCAAAATCATGGGCTAATGGAACCAAATAAATTTCCAGTTCCAATCAATATTTATACATTTTAAATCGAATTTAAAATTTTATCGATATCGTATATCGATACATACATATATAACTTTTATATACGCACTTTGTCAAATACCGATTCAACTAAATAAAATAAAATTTTATACTGAATGTTTCATAAATATTAATTTAATTAATTTATAACAATTATAATTTAATTAAATCATGTGGTATTTCGATTGCTGTTGTACGACTCATAGGTGTAAATTCAGTGAGTGATTAATATCGAACAATTCGATTAACGTTCACATGTCACCTTAGGTAAAATCAAAATTTTATAGCGGTTTGGCCGAATTTATCACTTACACAATTTTGGTAAAATCCAATTTTACTATTTTAAGTGCTCCCTTGTAGTGAAGATTATTTTTGTCAATTCTCTTCATCAAAACTACATCACATTAGGACTTATGAAATTTGGTTTTGGTCAAAATTCCAATATCGTCAACATTCAACTTGTAAAATCCAAATATAAAGTCCTTAGTTCAATAATAAAAATTATTGTTATCCAAACTGCTTTGGCTAGAAACTTTGACTTTCAGTTGACTGTAGTTGACCGTGATACTAACCTTATGTAACCGAGGAGACGAATTCCCTGTTGGATAGTGTTTCACTTCCAATGCTTTAACTTAGACCTAATTATAGTCGTTCGATAGACGCTGTGCCACGCTTTAACTATAATCAAAGTGGAGTGTTACAATGAAGTTTAATAGTATTCTCAAGTTGAGGGAACTGTGTAATACCATTACTTCGATGACCTTAGTTATATTAACCAACAGAAAACTATCGAATGAGTCATTCCATAGTTATCCGATAACTATCAACACGTAACCCTTTGGTGCCCCTAGCAACCATGAGTAATACACTACCCAACATTCAGATAGCCTTATGTACTTTAGTCTCGTAGGATGGATCGATATCAAGTCTTGATACATTTTAAATAGGAATATTTAAACTAATATGTTATTTTATTTTTATTGTGATAAATTTCTCATGATTAAAACTTATCGTAATTACTATCACAAAACATATCATTTTTGGATCTTCTATTAAATATACTTTAATTAAATAAATACTTAACATAACATATTATGATAAGCATATGATAGAAAGAAAAACATCTTTTATTTCAAATGAGATTTTATTATAGCATTAATAATTTACCGTAATTACAGAGTTTTCCTTACGGCATTATCCCTAACTCTATCGATCTTCCACTTGCACTTAGGGCTATTATGAAATCTTAGTCCCATCCCTTCGATCAATTTATTGAGAACTAACCAAGCTAGACCCTTCGTGAATGGATTTGCTATGTTATCCTTTGTATCTACACTTTGAGTCACGGCTTCATTTTTCTCGACAAATTCTCTAATTAGGTGGAACTTTCGAAGAATATGTCTTGATTTCTTATATGCTCTAGGTTCTTTTTCGATCCGTATCGCCACACTGTTGTCACAAAACAACATCATTGGATTCTCTATGTTGGGAATCACTCCTAGCTTACCCATAAATCTACGCATCCAGACTACTACCTTAGCTGTTTCATTGAGGGCGATGTACTCGGCCTCCATCTTGGAATCAACTACAGCTTCTTGTTTGGAACTCTTCCAATTAACGGCCCCATCATTTCGTAACCTGATACAGACTTATTATCAACGATATCACTTTGAAAGCTAGAGTCTATATACCCGAGGTCTCCATTTCCATATATAAGGAATATGTCCTTAGTATTTCTTATATAATTAAGTGTATACTTCACCATAGTCCGATATTTTTCTTCAGAATTAGATTGGTATCGACTTATGCATCCTAATGCATAAGCTACATCTGGTCCAATACATAGCATAACGTATATTATGGAACCGATTGTAGATGCATATGGTATCCTCTTCATACGCTCTTTCTCCTCATTAGTTTAAGGAGCATCCTTCTTAGAAAGGACAATTTCGGATTGTATCATAACATTTCTGTGCTTGGATTTGTCCATACCAAACCTAGTTGGTAAGGTGTCTATGTAAAGGGATTGGGAAAATCCCAGCAACCTCTTAAATCTATCTTTATAGATCTTTAACCTAATTAGGCTGCTTCTCCCAAATCCTTTATGGAGAAGTTCTTTGATAACCAAGCTTTTACTAATTGCAATAATGCAATGTCTTTGCCAATTAATAACAAATTACCAACGTATAAAACTAATAACACTATAACACTTCCTTGTTTTTTCCGATACACACTTGCTTCCTTTGAATTCTGATAAAAACCAAAGTATTTGATTACTTTATCAAAATACTTATTCTAAACTTCTTGAAGCTTGTTTAAGACCATAAATGAATCTTATCAACCTGCAAGCTTTTCCCTCACTTCCACTTACCTTGAAACCCTCAGGTTACTACATGTAAACGGTCTCTTCTTAATCACCATTTAGAAATGCTATTTTCACATTTATTTGTCATATTTCATAGTCGTAGAATGCAAAAATAGATAGCATTATCCGAATAGACTTAAGCATTGCTACAAACGAAAATATTTCATCATGATCAATGCCTTGAATTTGATGAAATCCTTTTGCAACTAGCCTCGTTTTGTAAGTCTCCACGTATTCATCTACATTTGGCTTTTACTTAGAAACCTATTTGCAGCCAATGGGTTTTAACCCTTTAGATATGTTAGCCAAAGTCCATACTTTGTTTACATACATGGAATCTATTTCGGATTTTAAGCTTCAAGCCAAAGTGTTAAGTCTTTACTCTGTGGTGCTTGTTGGAATAAGAGAGGAGTTTCGTCTTTTAAGATGCAGTCTTCTTTCTCGCTATCCATGAGACAATCATAGTATATGTTAACCCAAAATATGGATCAACACCCTGGATTGAGTGTGAAAGCATCAGCCCTGTTTGTCAAGGCATATAAAATAGGAAAAAAATAGTAAATTGCAGAAAAAGTAAAGAGACAAGAGATTTTTGTAGTGGTTCGGCTGTTAACGAAGCCTACGATCACTTTATTGCTTTTATTGATCAACTGCTGTTATAAGAGAGTTTGAATTACAGTATGATTCCTCTGCTTCATGTTAGATTAAGCCACCATTATTAGAACCAAAAGGTGGATCTCAATTGTCTCTCAATGACTATTGTGTGGGAAAAGAGGAGCGAAGAAAGAATAGCAGAGCTTCAGCAGAGATCAAGTTAGGAACCCCTTTTATGTTGTAGGTAGGATGGTATTTATAAGATTTAAAGAGCGCTTGGATCGGAACCATTGCACCAGAAGCCTGTAATTGTCCATAGGAAGAAGCACGAAAAATTTGGAGAGATTCCAAGCTAACTTATTGGATCGGTACCGATCCAAAGAGTTGTGCAAAATTTCATAGCTTGTTGACTTATTTTGATGATGATTCACTCATGAGTTTGACTGAACTTTAGTTTGAATCCGATAAGTCTTTACCTCTCGAACTTGGATGCTTGGATTATTACCAAACTTTTAGTAGAGAGGTAGAGACATAACACAAGTGGTTTGGAGGAACCTTAAGAATTTTTTTTGGATCGGTACCGATCCAAAACGTTGGCATATTTTTGGGTTAAACTTTCAGGGTTCCTTTGTCTCGTGCTTTTAGGCCTTTCGGTCAAGTCTCGAGTCGTTCTGGCTTAATATGAATGTTCTAACTTCTTTTGAATTATGCTGGGTTAAAAACTCGGTTAACATTTGCTCCTCATAGCATGCTTTCATTAAAGGTGTGCTCTAGAATTGTTTATCTTTTGATTCATGTTTTATGGAGTTTCATTGGTCGTATCTAGCCATCTTGAACAGTCGTCTATGACATACCAGCTAACTGTCTGGTCCTTAGTTGTGAATCTCCATTGTTCGGAATTACGAAGTGATCTTGACTTGATAACTTCCAAGATGAATACAAACATTGAGTAGGCTAAAAAGATGAAATTTGGAGTCTTTCGGAGGAGTAAATTTGGATCGGTACCGATCTCGGATCGGTGCCGATCCAAGTACTTAGCAAATTTTCTGATTTTCTTCTTTCTTTCCCCCTTTTATTTTTATTTTTTTATTTTTCATAAGGGGTTGGATCTCCCATTCTCCCACTTTACCTTTTCAAGCTGAGTTAATCCAAACATCCTGAATTGCCACCGATCCAACGCCTGCCATCTACAAAGAGCCGCTGCCGTTGATCTATGCCTCTAGCGCCACTAGCCCCCACCTCTTGAAGCTGCCACTGCCGTTCTACTATCATGCCCTTCTCCATTTCTAGTTGTCACCGATCTGATACATCAATACCCTAATTTGGGTTGCTTTGCATCAAAGATCAGCCCACTTTTCTCCATTTTAAAGTTCGGTGATGCGGATTTTGGCGTATTATCAGCGCTTGGCTATGAAGTTGTGTTAGCGACGGATACAGTGGAAGATTCGAGCTGATTGTGACTTTGTGGAAGAAGATAGTAAATCAAGTCTTAAAATTCTTCATGGAACGAAGCTAAGGTTTTTCCCTGATGCTCGACATGTTTTGCTATCTTCATCCACAAAGTCAAAATTAACTTGCATCGAGTTACACAGTCGGTCCTGACTGGACATCTTGCAGATTGATTTTTGTTATTTTGGAAGATGATAATAGCTTAGAGTAGCATCTTGTATGCCTCTCAGGCTGTTATCACTTTCCAGAGAACTAAAATCGACTTATGCTGGGAATTCTCTTCTCGATTCGGACCCATCGATCTATAGTTGCTCGCTTTGGGTTGGTCCTGTCATTGCACAGCCGATGTACCTAGAATAGGAAGAGCTTACCATGTCGCTTCAGACAATGGATCCATTATCAATCATTGGTCGATAACGAGTAAGTATAGAAGAAAAGACATTAACAAGTGATACATATCGCTCTTTCCGGCGTGACTGAGCCATCTACGCGGAATGGTTAGTTTACAAAGTTCAGGAGGCCAGGACCATTCTCACTTAGATTACATATCGCACAGACCCACAGTTAATACTTGGAATCCGATCGGTGGTTGGTACATATTTATCTTCCGAATTTCAAGTAACAACTATGCTAGGGTTTATAGTTTAGAGATTTGATGCACTTGACTGTTTTGAACACATGCTTTCTTATATAGAATGATGTGCAAATCTTCTCGGCGCAAGTCAGTTGAGGAAAGCTCACCTATTTCTGAGGCAGAGTCTTCATCAATCCCAGCGAGGTCTGCTGCTCCCATAACTTCGGGTCAATATGGCCGTTTGATTCCAGTTAACCCTATCGTCGATCAAACTCCTCCTAACTTCAGAGTCTTGCTCGATCCCCTGGAGAAAGCTTCTTCTATCCTTACACATAGGATGTTGTGAAGCATCTTCTCGCAGTATGGTATCCCAAAGGATGACGTGCTTCTGCCGTCGAGAGGGGAATTCGGTCATAGGCCACCTTCAGGATATGTGGCTTGTCACCGCTATATGTGTATGTACGGTGCGGTGCCCCCGTTCAATCGTTTCTTAATGACAACAGTTCAGAATATAGGGTTGGCACCATTCCAAATTCTTCCAAATGGGTACACCATGCAGGCATGCTTATACGTTCTATTTATGCAGGCGCTTAATCGTGCCCCAAGCTTTGCCGAGTTGAAGTATCTCTTATTATTCAAAAAAAGAGAGGCTAACCCGTCACTTGTTTATATTAAGGTGCAATGTAGCCGTAAACTCATACTTGATCTTCCCAGCAGGTTCCCTCATTCAAGAATCAGTTCTTCTTCACTAAATGTCTAGAGGAATTCACTCGTCTATGGACCACGGGGGTAAGTTTCTTTCACCATGGTTAGAACTTCCTATAATTGCTACAAGTCTTCTGATTGATCGTATATTCCTTACAGTTCTTCCGAAGATTAATAACTCGGCACTGTTTTTAGCACCTTGAAATAGTCGATGCTCAGGAGCGCACAATCAGGTTCTTGCTCATAGATGAAAATATCCACCGATGTGGGCTCTTACACCCTGGGAGGTCTGTTGGACTTGTTAGCGCTCCTTCCCGCTCCAGAGTCAGGACCCGCTCTATTTCCTCTTCCCATGATTCTTGTGAAGATGACGAGGAAGAAGAAAGTGGCCCATCCGACGGGTCATAGAAGACTTTTGAAGACATCCACATTCAAGTCGGGGTCGGCAGTCCGCTCAATATGCCATCGATCCTAGAGGAGAAAGAAGAAGAGTTTGTTCAACGGGCGGGCAAGGCTCCATTAATTGAAGAGAAGGAGGAAGGAGAGATCAGCGAGGGGCACCCTCTAAATGCAGAAGAAATAGATTGGAATACTGACACCGAAGAGGGTAATGTCCATTTAAGCATCAAGGCCTCGGAGTTGAGCCCCGAACATACTCGCTTACCTCCTTTGAAAGAACATACTGAAGAGGCTTTTCCTAAGAACGAACCCGTTTCCAGGCCTTTGCCGGAAGGTGCCGATATTGACTTAGGAGATACTAGCGACATTTTTGTAAATATGGGTGATTTGATGGGAGACTTCTCCTCAAAAGGGTTGCCTTCCCAGCTTACTCAAATCATCTCTACAGGAATCGATGCCCTGATACTAGTCAGTGACCGATCTTGTTTGTGTATTATGCTGGGATCGTTAAACTACAACACACACTTCACTAGGTTCACACACTTTATATTATTGTTATTTCTATGTTATTTTAGTCTATCAAATGCCTCTTTCCTAAAGCCGTTTACATCATTTACTGCAAGAATCATGTCTCGTGGCTTTTACAGTGATCTTGATCGAGTACAGGAGTTTCAACGTTCACAGAGACATTATTCCAAGTATCATGCTTCCCGAGAGACTTATGAGGAAAAGAAGAGGAGAAAGGATAAGGAGGCGGAAGAGCGTCACCGTGCTAAGAAAGATCAAGGCCTCAATAGAGGAAGTGGCCATGAGAAGAGGAAGAGCCCGATTAAGTGGGAAGTTTTATCAAAGAAGATGAAAAAAGAATAAGGGAAGAACCCCGCTTCACAGCTTCCTGCTTCTACTGGAATAATCGTTTCTACTTCCGGTGTCATGACATCCTCCACTCATGCTGCTATGACCGCCTCTCTCCCAGCTTCTAGGCGTGCTCTTTACATTCTTCCCGCCGGTCATCCGCACCTACAGGCTGCATTCCCCAACTTGTTCTTAAGGGGGGTTGTTTTTGATAAGCCTAATTTGAAATTGGTTCGTGCAGAGTCTTATTCACCCCATCTCCACGTGATTCAAAGCGATTTGGAGTAAGCCAAGAGATGGGAAAAACTATGCATGTAGTTTTCCACCGTTAATCAAAACAATTACCAAGTAATTCTCTCATTCGAGTCCGAAAAGGATGAGTACGAGAAGCAGCTTGTGAATCGTGATGCGGAGATTGAGAGGCTGAAGAAGGAGAGGGATGATTTCCTCAAGAAAGAAAGTAAAAGTGCTTCTTTGTTTAAGGAGCTGAAGGAGTCCACCGACCGGGCCACACTCATCTTTAGAGATGAAATAAAGAAGTGCCACACTGACGAGGCCGCCTTAAAAGAAAAACTGAGGATAAGCGAGACGATGGTCGAGACGAAGAAGAAAGCCATCACTGAACAGACCCAAGAAATTGACTCTCTTCGCGAGTAAATTTCAACTCTGAACATTGAGAAAAATCTGCTGGCGGTAGAGAAGGCTAGCACGGAAGTCAGCTTATCAAAACTTCAAGACACCTTCACAAAGAAGATGGAAGGCTTTGGTGCTACAATTTTAGGCTTCTATGTTAATTCCGTACTACATCAGGGGAGCCTCAGTTACTTGGGCCCGCTGTTCCCTCACATGCTTGCTGTAGTTTGGGACGAGGTTCTGGCCCGATTTCAAGACATGGGCGGTGGTTACACCGAAGAGGAGTTGGTTCAAGCATACTTGAACGAAGAATTTCGCCTAGCTTTAGTGGAAGGCCAAAAAATCTTGAGGCTGGAAAGAGAACGTGAAACCATTGAAGCCACGGCTACCGCTAAGGCCGTTGCCGAGCATTTTCCTTCAGGCACAGGTGAGCCGTCTTCGCATATTCATGCTGATAAGGGGGTCATTTCTACTTCTCCTATGACTATGCAGCCGTCCAAGGAGGGTAACGGTGAAGGTTTCGAAGTTATTATGCATGAACAAACCCCCATAGCAGGTAAATTTCTTATCTTTCCCATGCTTGAAGATTTTCAATTCACGCCTGATGAAATTGCTGAGATAATCGCCTTTTATTCTAACATTGTAGATCAACCTTCCCTTCCTACCGAGTTGCCTCCTCGTCAGGACACTGGATCTACTGCCATTATAACCACATCAACCATCGTCTCCGAATCTGGCTCGTAACCCGGTTCATAATTCGAGCAAATTGCAGCGCTGCATGGTTTGGATGATTCCTCTGTATCTCAAGAGGAAGGCTTGGTGGCTACTGATACACAAGAGCAGGCAGGTCAGGCTATTCAACTAGACAAAGTAGAGGCCGAGTAGCCGACGACCGAGCAACAGATGATAGTAGTGAAGAAGGAGAAGGTTGAAGAACAAAAGCGGTCATCAAAAAGTTCTCATAGACCTCACAAGCATAAAGGCAAGGCAGTGTCCACTAGTGGCCATGACGGAGAACGAGATTGTCCCGAGAGGGGATAAACCTGAGAAGTTACTGATCATAGGTGGGAAAGGCGACCGAGGAAGCGGTGAGAAGAAGCCTTGATTTTTTTTGCTCCTTTTGTTTTTTGATTACTTTTTGTACAAGTGCAGAGCGTGCACTTAGCATTTCTGCTTGTAGTTGCCACGGTGGTGTTTGTATTTTTCCATTCTTGACCGATATTGTGCGGGCATGGCTCCCGTTGTTTGTTGCTGTACACCAAAAACATTATAAGTAATAAAATGTTAAAATTTTGATTGTAACTTTGTTTTTGTCTACTTATCTATGTTTCGTGCACTTATGCTAGTTTTATTCATCACTGTTTTATTTAGCCCCGTGATTACTGCCAAAATTCTTTGTTTGGAATAACAGAACTATGAAGTATTTGCTACTTTGGTTGAGTGTCGGTGTGTGCCCCCTAGTTTACAGGGTTGTCTTCTCCGAGCACTTGACAAATGACCGGTTGATCCGAGCAGTTCCTCGGATGTCTGTAACCGAATCTACTTTGCGGTTCCTATCTTCGGGAACTTGTTACTCGAGCGTCTCGACTCCAGAGATTTTGTCGGTCAATGATCAGAATTCTTTGCCGATCTTTAGTTGTGCAACATTGTTGGACTCACGTTAATTACTTTTTATAGTGGGAGTGGATCCTTGTTAGTCCTGCAATAGATGAGTTTCCCGGTGTTGTGAGGACAATACCGGTACTTACAAGGTTTTAATGGTTTGATGATGGGGCCGGAGCAACATCAAGTAGTGCTTGCGCGGGATAGGCGGTTTTTAAGAGTGCGTAGCTTTTTGATAGCGCGTGGCTTATGAAATGCGCGACTTATGGGATCGATATGACCCATCGATCCAGAATGGTTTAGAACTTCTCGATGTTTCCAATCTTCAGGTAACGTGAGGAGTTCATGCTTCGAGAGCGTGGTTCCACGGCTCAAGAAGTGATGTGCGACTTATGGGTGTGCATGGCTTAAGTAATTATATTTGCTTGGGCGTGATTCTATAACCTGAGAAGTTGCGCGGCTTACGAAATGTGTGGCTTTGATTTGGGCCTTCCCGTTGTTGTCGGAACCACACCGGTTCTTAGAAGGCGAGGATCGAGTTCCATCGATCCAACGGTTTGATTCAATTTGCTTCCGTCGCTCGACGGGTAGATGGGGCGTACTTGAGCATGGTTCCACTATCTCAAGCAGCGATTGGATGGTTTTGAGTCAATTTGGCCTTGTCGACTCAGCAGGTTACTTTTGTGAATACAGTTTCATTGGTTCAGAAAACAAAGCAATTTTATTAATAAAATTTGGGGAAATTCTTCCTATTTACAATGCCTCAAGTATTTCGTTATGGCTTAATTACAGAAAATAGGAAATACATAAGATAGTATTAGATAAAGTAACGGCACAGTGATTCGTTGTTCCAAGCTCGGGGAATTTGGGTCCCATCAACGGTTGTTAGCTTGAACGTGCCATCCCTCATCTTCTGGCCGATCACATTGGTCCCTTCATAGTTCGGTCTGAATATTCCTAGTATAGGGTAGACCTGTTTGTGGACAAGGTCTCCCACTTCGAAAGTACGGTTATGGACTTTGTAATTAAAATATCGTGCGACCTTTGGTGTGACGACCCACCTTTTTGGACAGTTTAAATCGATAATAAACCACCCATGTCCAACTCAAACCATTCAAACGGGAGGATTGTCAATGGGGTAAATAAGAAAATAAAAGAAAAGAAGGAAAACAAAACACAGAATCTCACAGCGGAATGACATAATATAATAATCAAATAGACAGTTCATGAAGCTGTTTTATAATATACATTTGATTACACAATTTTTACAACATAATCAGAGTACAAGCAACAACATACCAGTAAAGATGCAGTGGAATAATACTAAGAATATAATATACCAAACTCCATCTTCGTCCTCCAGAGATAATGTCTTCAAACACTGAAAAGTTCAGGCTGACCCGAGTGTAATGAAAAGAAAAAGCACTCGAGTCAGAACTAAAAGTTCTTATGTAAGTTAAATCAACAACAAGTAAATATGAGTGTAATAGCTTTAGAGATGTTTATGGGATTTTACATCTCCTATCCAGTGTATAACGTGCATGCAATAACTTAAGAGATGTTACAGGATTTTCCATCTCCTAAGGATCCATTAAACCATCTATATGTAGTAAGATATGCTATATATGTAATGTCTATCAGTAAAGTAAATATTTTTCTTAGCGTTAAGGCTTTACATTGATCCCCCTTAACACATTTTTAAGCAAGTAGTCTACGTAGGTCCTGTAACACAACCAGTAACGTCGGTAGCCAGTGAGTCCCTTATAGGTACCATACTAAAACAAAATCGTAGTGGGCGTGAATAAGGATAAAGGGTATGACAAGGCACGTGAGGCAATGCCCAAGGTAGGATACTACCAGTTCGAGTCGCAGGGCTGGTAGTAATGCATTGTAGCTATGACCGCCCATCACGTCCAATACCCCCAAAATCAAATCAAATCAAGGTGCACCGATCGAGCCAACATCAATATAGTAATACGAAGAGGTGTGTCCGCTAGGGGTAGCTAGCCCACTTGGCCCCGACAAGCCATCCTATTTTAGTCATTTCAAATTGGCATAAGTGCCGGGGTCATCCATCATCGTTCTCTTTCTTCAAATCTAGCAAATGCCTCCAAATCCAACCACTTTATTCTGGATCATCCACCACATACACAGTTGTTAAAGTTGTTCCAATATTGACAGAGAGTATGCCAATAAGAGGCCCCGGTCTCCTTAAGAACCAAACGTCATTTTCACACCAGTTGGTTCTTTTACATTTCAAATCGATTCATATTTGATATCAAAATATCATATTCACTTCAAAATATCCTTCATTTCAAAATCATCATATTTACTCAAAATATGTCATTTTCACTTGAAAATATCGTTTCAAATTTCAACTTAGGTTATAATCTCATTTAACCACATTCGAATTTAAACCAACGATTTAAATATATACATTCCGACTTTGCACAGTTTGAAATTTTAGAAAATAGTTTGAATAGTTATAAATAGTTTAAAATAGTTTGATATAAAATGGTTTGAATATTGAAAATGGTTTATATAGTAAAATAGTTTGGAGAGATCAAAACAATTTGAATATTAATAAAAATAGATTTTAAATAGTTTATACTAAAATAATTTATTATGAAAATAGTATTAAATCAAACTGTTTCCTTCCATTTCACAAATCCGGTTCCATGTCCAATTTCAAATTAACAACTCGATTTCCAAATCTTTTAACTCAATTGACTAAATTTCAATTTAGTTTCAAATCAACTTAATTTCAATTTAGTTTCAAATCAACTTAATTTCAATTTCAGTTCGAATAACTTCAATTTTCGAAACGTTCATTTTAACTTAAAATCGATTCAACAATTCATTTCTATGATTTACATTTCAATTCTATTCTTATTTTAAACCATTCCAATTCATATCAATTTCAAGTCCAATTTCAATTTACCGATTTAAACACTTAAATCAAATTAAACCTGATTGTTAAATTATAAGGTTCAAATCTTAAAATAATTCAATTTTCCGAATTAAAGTCAAATATCAATTATAACTTCACACTTCCAATTCAATTATTTAAAACAATTTCTTTGACCAAATTTCAATTTCAACATTTTAGATCTTGAATTAGAAAATAATTTAATTCATATAAATCCATAATTTATTTCTTTTAAAACAAGAAATCCAAATTCAAGATTTTAAAACCATTTAATTTAACCAATCCGGTGTCCGTATATAATTTTCTACCCTATGACTAAGTGATCATTTATTTCAATTTTAATTATAGGGATGAATATATATCATTTCAATCCAAATCAAAGTGTCATAGGTATATATCATTTCAACCTATTTCTTAATTTATTCGAAATAATTTAAATAACAGTTTATATGCTGTCACTTAATATTCAGAGTGATAACATATATATAAATAAATAAGCTTCCAATCATCCAAAATGCCAACAAATAGACATCCATCACAGTCATCATCCAAATCAGCCAATAAATCACAATAATTAACTAGTTATCGATATCAGGTACTCAACTAGCAATTAAATTCAATATTAATTAAAATGTCAATTTAATTTAATATAAATTCAAATTAAATTTAAATGACAAACTAAATTACCAAACATCAATCAATAAAATTCTTATCACTTCATAAACTTAATTCAACTAACATAAAAAGATTCAGTATTGCGTGAGTGGGTTAAATCACTCACCTTTGGTTTTAAGCCTACTAAAAATCCACAAAAGCCCAAAATTTCAACAGTCTTCAAATTCAACCAAACTAGTTTTATGTTGTCCATAATTTTGATACGAACCCAATGCAAGAAACTACATCCAAATCCGAGCTCGTACGAAAAAGTTATTAAGGTTAGAAGTTTCAGGGTCAAATTTGCAAATACAAAAATTACAGGGACTTTTTGCAAAATTAACCTCTGGCTAGATGTGGTCAACGCCGAGACCACCTCCGCCTAGTCAATTTTGACCACGATTTCCCATCACCTCAGAGCTTCGTTTGCTACGAGACCACATGCATCTGAAAGCTATCGACCTCCTCTACGCAACTGAACTGCCGACATCTCATATAGACGCTACAATCGCCGCCAATCGACGGTCAAAGTTGCAACGATGATCAACTTCCAAGTCATATCTCAGCCACACCGTTGCTCCATTCTTAAAATCGAAACTAGATCTGGAATCTACTCATCGAGCTCTACAATACCCTGAAGTCGATTTCGCCAATTGATGCTCCGATCAAACCCCCTCCCCCCAAATTGCCCCCCTTTGACTTCGCCGCCAGCACCTTTGACCGTGATTTTCGGTTGATACAAGCACTGTTTCCAAAAAAGAACACCACACGCTGACTCTATTCGTCAAGAGCTTCGAAACGGTATATTATATGATATGATTTGAAGAGTTTGAATTTTCAATTTGATTTGGAATTGGGAATTAGGGTTTTGAGATGTCTGCCATTTGAAAAGGAACAGATGAGATAAAAATTGTACGTACATAAAATGAAATAAAAGACCGCTAGGGTTTATAACAGTTTATATATAGACAAAGCTGGATAAGAATGGATGGAACATATTGTCTATAAATAAAAGACCGCACCTACAAGCTTTTGAAAAACTGTGCTAGCAACTTCCCTCAGTCTATGATTCAAGTTTGGGCATGATTGTGTTGTTTTCATTCTCATGTGTCTATTTTCTGTTTTTTTTCTACCTTTTGTTTAATCCTCTGTAGTTCTTTTTATTGTAGTTTGCAATAAAACTGGTAGGGGCCCAGTTAACCCCGCTGGCTTTGCCAAAAAAAAAAAAGAATGGATGGAACATATCGAATGGGTCGAAACGATAACAACGACCCGAAAAGCCCGTTTCGTTCCCGACACGAAAATAGGTCATTCAATATATCAAAATATATGTTTTCAATATTTTTAAATTCAATGAAACCAGTTTCAAACTCTAATTCCATCATATATAGAAGTTAGCGTTTAAAGTCAAATTGTTTTAATTAAATTTCCTTAAATTGATTTCTACGCATTTCGAGCTCGCATGATCAAACGATAAGTCCCATCGCTACGAAACTTGAAATCCGACAATAATTCACCATTATGGATCCGATGAAACTGGTTTCGTCGAAATCCGAGACAGTGGCCAAAAAGGCTAATTTTCACGTTAATTAAATGAATTATTATTTTAAAATCAATTTAATCACTTTTAAATTTAAAATTAAAAGTTAACCATTTTCATCATTCTTGATTACATGGAAATTGATAATATTTTTAAAATTAATTTTTCCATGTGAAATCCAATATTTAAATATTACATTAATTTTTAATGTTAAATTACAATTGGAATAAAATCTGGTTAATTATATTTTAAATTCTAATAAATTCTTTTATTTTTATTTACACTCTTATTATTAAATCAACCAATACCTTATGAATTTATTTAACATAAGTTTCCATCTTATTATACTCATTTTCTACAGTTAACTTCTTTTCTTCTATTAACATCAATATTTAATTACATTAATTTTATTGATTTCCAAATTATTGTCAAACTGATTTAATAAATTAGATGATAATAAATCAATTGTTACAACTTAGTAATTCATATTTATTAATTCATTGCCTACAACCAATTTCAATTATATACATATTATTTCTATCTTCAACACAACATTTAATCTATTTCTTGTTAACCTACCATTAATTCAATCATTTAATTTAATTCCTTATTAACTTACAATTATTACCCTTAATTGAAATTACATTAAATAGTTGTCGGTAACATTCAAACAACATTATTAAATTATATTGTAATCAATTTTTTTCCATTTAAGTCATAAATTTTAATTTATGACAATATTAAATTTCAAATCTTATAAAATTTTAATATTTTTAATTATAAAAAATACGGGTCTTTGCAAATGGCCATGGGATGACCATCTCTGTCAGCTCTATTGAAGGAGTTCTTTTGATCTTGCCGATTCTTTGGCATTGGTCGCACCATCTGGCATAATCTGCTGCATCGCGGTTTACTGTTGGCCAAAATTACCCAAATCGGAGAACTTCCTTTGAGAGGGTTTGCCACCCAATGCGATCTCCACAGTCGCCTTCATGAACTTCCTTGAGGATTCTTTGGGCTTCGTCGTTGGTCACACACTTGAGCAAGGGGGTAGAGAATTGTAACATCCCCTATCTTGAGGTCCGAAGCTAAGTGCTACAGATGCTGCAGTCATCCATAGTATTAACTTCTGGTGACAAAATACGGTAATGTTAATAATATCCATAATATCAGAAGCACTTGAATATGAAATAAAATCAGCACAAATTAAAACAACTTTTCTAATTACATTCCAAATCAATATTTCACATTTAATTACATAATCCCATAATCGATTCCTAGGTTTTCATTAAATATAATTATTACAAAATACACCAAGAGCGACATATGAAGATGCCCTCTTGGATGATCAGAATACTAAATAGACAAATCAATATTAATACATCATAGCGGAAATAAAACTAAATAGCTCCTATATAGCTAGCTTTGCCTCCTGCACGTCTTCAGAAGCTTATTCGTCCAACCTACTAAACCTGAAAAACTTTAACTCTCAATCTACTCAAATCATATTTTGAGCATCCGAGAGTTTAAGGGAAAAACATAAACTTCGAGTTAGACATAAAGCTTGGTGTGAATAATACTATACATCTCGATTATCCGATATTAAGTGAGACCACGCCGCTTAGCGGAACGAGTTTCCCCTCATTAATATCCCCTTATAAACATGTCTTTTGCAAATCAAAATCCTGCAATCAAACTGATTAAAGCAATCATAACAATATCATAGATGCATATAAATTAGGTAATAAATGGACTATCTGTCCGAACTTGAAACCCATCTCTAAAATAATACTTCTGACCTTATATCAAAAACACAAGTCATTTGGATGACATTTAATAGGTTTTCAAAATCAATTCTTATCATAAAATCTATATGAAATAGCCTAAATGATCAATATGTGTGTGTATATATATATATCCATTTAAACAATCAAAACATGGCAAATCATTTGCAAAATAAACATGAGTCTTATCTAGAAACCGAAAGCTATATAAAAGTAAGATGTAATCTATTATCCACCTTAGCTTGTTGCTAAGGAGTTTGAGATTTGCTGTTGAATGAATTTGATTAAGCTTCTTCCTTTTGATTCTTGCTTATCTTCCTCCTTTTTCTTCTTCTAATGGTGGCCAGCCTAGCCTGGTCTTAAGTTTTAGTTTGTGAATGTGGTAAATGAAAATAGGTTAAGGGTTTAGGGTATAATAATATGACCTATTCCTATTTTACCCTTATCTTATTACTTCTTTCTTATTTCATGTGTTTACTCATTAAGGCACGACTACCTTATACTTTCATAAATCTCAATCTCTTAACCACTTAAGTCTTTACATTATTCTACTTAGTTTATGTAACAACCCTGGCTTTGTGATTGCCTATGAAAATAAATTATAATGTTGGGTGTTTTTCCACCCGTATGTTTCCACCCTTCACCGAACCAAACCAGTTTCCCCACACAGCCGAACCAATCTTGTTTCCACCTACTACCGGATCAATGCTACTTCCATACATAGCCGAATCAACCCACTTCCCCTGCATAGCTGGACCAGCCTTCACCGAATCGAACTCCATCCGATCCAAGGCCTCACCGGACCAGCCTTCACCGAATCAAACTCCAACCTTTGCTCCACACTACCGAACCAGCCTTCACCGAATCAAACTCCAACCTTTGCTCCACACTACCGAACCAGCCACTCCACTGCCCATCGAACCAAACCCAAAGTCTCACCACTGAACCAAACCCAAAGTCTCACCACCGAACCAATCCACATCCCTCTCATCACCGGATCAAGGTGTTGCCGAACCAACACTGCCAGGTCAGATTACATCGGCCTAGGCCCGCCAACAGCTATATACATCCAAGACCCCTACCCCCAGCCTCACTCTATAAATAGAGGGGCAGGGGTACAACAATGGAGGACAGGTTTGAGAGCTCAAGCACGGATAGAACTTTCAAACAACTTTCATATACTTGTATCAAAGCTTTGTACTTGTAATCTGAATAAGAAAGGAGAAATAATATATAAAGTGGACGTAGGCACATTCTGGCTGAACCACTATAAATCTGTGTGTCTTTTACAGTTTAGTCTTTGCTTTTTACATACTTGCATAAATCATCCAGATCACTAAAAACAACATAAAATCAACTAAATCATACGACTTGGAGGTGTTTGCCCATTTTTTGTGCAAAATTTTTTGGTGCTTTCACTAAGAACTGAACTCAGGACTTCAGCTTCTCCCACTTAACTTTCTTCCTATCAGCATCGCACATTGCTTGGAAGACATGCCTCCCAAGCAGAAGAAAGATGTTAACAAAGGAAAAAACATCGCAACCAGCAGTCTTCCAGATCCAGTGGTCACAGATCAAGTAAATCGTCCCCTTCCAGCAGCAGTACCAAATGAAGGTCAGGCAAATCCGACAACCCCTGCCATAGAACAACCGGCAGCAATTACTAGGGCAGATCTAGACAGGGTTGTGGCTGAAGTGACTAACCGCTTCACATCCCAGCAGGAAGCCTTGGTGGACCAACTCATGTCACGCTTAAGGGATGCTGAAGAGTCCAACCGCAACACTGAATCATGGGGTGAGTCCCAGTCTGGAGGATCTCAGAGACAACAAAGATCTTCCTTCTTCGAAGGAGCTAACGACAGAAGCGGCCATGGTAGGAGTCGAGACCGAGCTCAGCCCGAAGTTAGACCTGAGGAAACGCTTGGAACCGAACCCAACGGGGGAGGTACTGGGCGGAGGTCAACTGTAGCCGAGCCTGTCGTACTGCCTAACCACGGAAACACCAGTGAACGGGGCCGAGCTAGAGTCCAGCCCGAAGTTGGACCCGAGGAAGTGCTTAGATCAGAACCCAACAGGGGAAGATCAAGGCAAGGGCCAACTGTAGCTGACCCTAGCATGCTCCCAGAAGATCAAAGACAGCCACTGGAAAATATCAGGAATGATAGACGATACCATCCCTATAGGTCATCTGGACGGAATCAGTCCCATAGAGCAGAATCGAACTCATTTCTATCTGCTCCAAATTCTGATGAAAGGATGGCACGCTTGTTCAGAGAGTGCGTCCAACGGGATCAAAGAGATCGAGGGATAGGCGCTAGGGTAACCAGTCCCTTCGCCCGCAATATCGAAATTGCCATCACCCCCCGAGAATGGAAAATGCCAACAATGGAACCTTACAAAGTAACCTCCGACCCCGTTGTACACTTACAAAGATACACACAGCATATGCTCATGAGTGGAGCAACAGAGGGAGTACTGTGCAAACGCTTTCCACTATTCTTAGCAGATCTAGCTACCTCCTGGTTCTGTCATCTACCCCAAGGATCCATCAGCTCGTGGGAGATGCTGAAAGAAAAGTTTATCAGCCAGTTCCGCATTCATGTGGAACAACCCAAGGACGCTTATTCCTTATCCAGTATCAAACAGAAACCTGGAGAGAAGCTGCAGCAATACCTAACCCGATTCAACGCCGCAGCGGCCGCAGTCCAAGATGCCGATGAGAAGCTTATCTTAATGGCCCTCTGTAGTGGTGTGCATCCGGATACTAAATTTGCTAGAAGATTGACAAAAGAAAAACCAGCTACTTTACCCGATTTCTTCCATGAAGCCGGTAAATATATGAGGCTTGAAGACGCTGCCACTGAGGGGCAGTCAGGGCAACAAAATAAGGCAGCTCACGGCAACACGCCCGCTGTAGCAAAGGACGTTTGAAGAAATGATTCTAGAGACAATGCTGGGGGCAAGAAGGGAGAAAAGCGCCTATATCGGCCAGGACCGAGATTCAACACTTACACTCCTTTGAATGAAACCATCGAAAACATCTTCCTTGCCACCCAAGACGAAGTTAGATACAAATGCCCACCATACAAGAAGGAATCAGATAACGCACTTAAATCTGGAAAGTTCTGCCGCTTCCACGAATCTCATGGGCATGATACCAATGAATGCCATCATCTCCAGGACTTGATTGAAGAACACATCAGAAGGAAGAGACTGGAATGCTATGTAAAAGGTTAGAACAGGACTCCAGCTCTTGCCAATGAGAACCCAAGGCTACCCTCCCCAGAGATAGGCAGAGGAAACCGCAACACTAGCGGCTCCAGTCAAGAGAAGATAGTGGTCCATACCATCTCGGGAGGACCACACATCGCCGACAGAAGTTGGGCAGAGATGGAAAGATATGGAAAGTCACTTAGAAACAATGAAGACCGCGTTAATTCTGTTATAGAAGAACGCCACCCGAAGCGGAAAGAGAGTGATGACATCACATTCAGTAGGCGTGACCTAGAGGGAAGGCAGTACCCTCACATGGATCCCATGGTTATCTCTGCCCGGCTCGGTCCAACCGAAGTTTTCCGAATTCTAGTAGACACAAGAAGCTCAGTAAATATCCTATTCAAGCATGCATTCGACAAAATGAAACTGTCGATAAATGATGTTTCTCCCTGCAATATACCACTACACGGTTTCACTGGAGATGCGAAGATGCCCCTCGGGCAATTGGACCTCTTTGTTGAAATTGGAAGTCATCCCCGCTCCATTGTGCGGAAACATACATTTATGCTGATAGAAAACCACTCAGCCTATAACGCCTTCTTAGGAAGGCCAGCCTTGTCTGACTTCCAAATTGTCCTGGCCCCATGGTGCCTAAAGATGAAATTTCCAATGGACAATGGAGTAGGGGAAGTAGAGGGAGACCAGGACATTGCTCGAGACTGCTATGTAACTGAACTTCGCAACAACCACAGGAAGGATAAAGGGAAGAGTGTAGAGATTGCCCTCTGCACAAAAAGTTTGGAAGCATAGCAACTAAAGAAAGCCCTTCCTTTTCGATATACCAGCGACCCTTTCAATGAATTAGACCTTAGGGACAAAGAGGAGGAGGGCACCGTCGAGCCTGCAGAGGCTATGGAATTTGTATCTGTAGACCGACATGACTCGAGTAGACTATTGAAAGTCGGGTCCCAACTAAAAGCAGAATTGAAGAAACAACTCATTGATTTTCTCCGCCATAACTTGGATGTATTTGCATGGTCACACGCTGACATGACCGGAATCTCCCCTGACATAGCATGCCACCTACTAAACATTGATCCTACCAAGGCGGTAGTAAAACAGAAAAAGAGAAGTATGGGGGCAGAACGATCAGCAGCCCTCGATGAAGAAGTAAAGAACCTACTTGCCAATGACTTCATACGAGAAGACATCTACCCAGAGTGGATCGCCAACCCGGTGCTGGTAAAGAAGGCTAGTGGGAAGTGGCGAACATGCATTGACTTCTCCAACTTAAATGACGCCTGCCCGAAGGATTGTTTCCCACTTCCCCGAATCGATCAGCTTGTGGACAGCACAGCCGGGCACGAACTCTTATCTTTTATGGACGCATACTCAGGATATAACCAAATTCCTATGCATGCTCCCGATCAAGACCACACTAGTTTCATCACTGATCGGGGATTGTACTGCTACAAGGTAATGCCTTTCGGACTTAAAAACGCAGGGGCCACCTATCAGCGCCTCGTCAACAAGATGTTTGCCGGGCTAATAGGACAAACTATGGAAGTTTATGTGGATGACATGTTGGTAAAGTCAAGGGGAGCCGACGATCACATAAGCCACCTGGATGAAATGTTTTAAGTACTTCGCCAATATGGAATGAAGCTGAATCCCCTAAAGTGCTCCTTCGGAGTATCATCAGGAAAGTTTCTAGGATTCATCATCCATGCCAGAGGGATTGAAGCAAACCCTGAACAAGTCCGAGCTCTGAAAGATATCAGGATACCTTCTACCCGAAAGGAAATGCAGACCTAAAAGGGAAGGTGGCCGCCCTGAGCAGATTCATCTCCAAAGCGACCGACAAATGCATCCCCTTCTTCGAAGCTCTAAAGAAAGAGAAAGGAAAATTCGAATGGACTGACGAATGCTTAACAGCTTTCCTTAACTTAATCGAACACCTCCAGAGACCACCAGTACTCTCAACTCCGAACAAAGGCGAAGAGCTATACCTATACCTTGCTGTGTCATCTCATGCTCTAAGCGCCGCATTGGTTAGAGAAGACGAACGCACGCAGCAGCCAGTATACTTTGTAAGCAAGAGGTTTACAGGGGCGGAAGCCAGATATCCTAAACTTGAGAAACTAGCGTACTGTTTGCTAATCACATCACAAAAACTGCGTCACTACTTCCAGTCCCATTCCATCAGAGTTCTGACCGATCAACCACTAAGGCAGGTACTCCATCGTCCCGACACTTCTGGGCGACTACTTAAATGGTGCATTGAACTAAGTCAATATGATATCACCTACCATCCTCGCACCACCATCAAGGGACAAGCCATGGCCGATTTCATTGCCGAATTCACTACCAACGAAGGAAAGGAGCAATCAGAAGTAGCAGAAGACATCAAGTGGAATCTCTTTGTGGATGGTGCGTCAAACGAACAAGGCTCGGGGGCAGGTGTGGTAATAATCACTCCCAGGGGAAATAAGCTACACTATGCTATAAGGTTGGAATTTTCTGCCACCAACAACGATGCAGAGTATGAAGCAGTGATAGCTGGATTAGAACTTGCCTTGGAAATCGGAGCCAATTCTTTGTGTCTTCATAGCGATTCTCAACTTATTGTAAATCAAATACTAGGAGAATTCCAGGCTCGAGAAGAACGACTCATGGCATATTTAAAGAAGACCAAGTTGCTTCTCAATCGATTGGATCGCTATTTAATCAAACAGATCCCTCGGGAAGAGAACCAAGAGGCCGACGAATTGGCGAAGCAAGCTAGCATGAGAGATGGCGCTATTTCCGGAGCAGTAGCCATCTCAAAGCAACCGACCCCAAGTTTTGAGCAAGCGAATCTGATAGCTGCAACCGAAGAAGCAACTTGGATGACTCCCATCCGAGACTACTTACAAAGTGGCACACTACCCAACGGGCGTAACGAAGTCAAGAAAATCTTGAGGAAAGCTTCCCGCTACATAATACAAGAAGGCATCCTCTATCAGCGTGGCTTCTCTAACCCCTTATTAAGGTGTGTCATTGGAAGGGAAGCCAAGGAAATCTTATCCAACATCCATCAAGGAAGCTACGGAGATCACACTGGAGGGCAGACTTTGGCAAAAAAGATACTCCGATATGGATATTTCTGGCCCACCTTAAGCAAGGACGCCTTAGATTTTGTCAGAAAATGTGACAGATGTCAGAAGTTTACTAAGATTCCACGGCTACCGACAACTGAGATTACTCAAATGACCAGCCCTTGGCCCTTTGTAGTATGAGGAATTGACTTGATTGGCGAACTGCCAATGGGCCGAGGCGGGGCCAAATATGCTATAGTGGCAGTCGACTATTTCACCAAATGGGTGGAAGCAGAACCCCTAAATAAAGTATCTTCAGCAAAAGTTATTAGCTTCTTGATCAAAAATGTTCTATGCAAGTACGGAGTCCCATTCAAAATCATATCGGACAATGGACTTCAGTTTGATAGTGAGGAGTTCGCCAACTGGTGCCAAGAGCACGGAATTCACAAAAGCTTCTCATCCGTAGCTTATCCCCAGGCAAATGGACAAGTCGAAGCCGTCAACAAAATTCTCAAAACTTTAATAAAAAAGAAACTCGAAAAATCAAAAGGCGCTTGGGTGGACGGACTCCCTACGACACTATGGGCATATCGCACATCTTTCAGAACATCAACGGGGCATACTCCTTTCTCTTTGGCATACGGATCGGAGGCTATGCTCCCAGTTGAGACTATAGTGCCTTCCCACCGTAGGACCCACTATAACCCAGAAGAGAACGAAGAACTTCTCCACATGTCTTTGGATCTAATTGAGGAAAGAAGAAATGATGCAGCCCTCAAAGCAGCAGCTCACAAGCAAAAAGTGGCAACGCAATACAACTCCAAAGTCAAGCACCGTAGCTTACAAAAAGGAGATCTTGTCCTCAAGCGAATCTTCCCGCGCCCCGGAGCGCTGGATCCAATCTGGGACGGACCATATGTAATTCATAAAGATCTCCACAATGGAGCTTATGTTTTGTCAACAGTAGACGGGGAGGTGTTCTAGAGGGCATGGAACATCCAACATCTTCGTCGATACTTTTCTTAACTTGTACTGCCCATATGAAGTGAATTAACAAAGAGAATCAGTGGACATAGGCATTTTCGTGCCGAACCACTTTAAAAACCCCTGTCTCTTTTTTAACTTGTTCCTTTATATCTTGGCTGCTTGTTAACTTTATCCTTTTCTGTTGAACAAAATCCTGTGCAAATAGCGTTTTCATTCAAGGCGCTCCACAGCACGACTTCTCCTGGACAAGACCTAACAGGTACTATACGAATCTATGCCCTCGCCAATGAGACACTTTTGCTCCGGCATCCCTCTGCTGCAGGTTAACTCATTGCTTGCGACTGCCCTCAAAGCCAACTGTAATGAGCCGATTATAAGCCACCGAGAAGGCCGACTATAGCCAAGGCAGCTCATTACGGCGTTCGGCTCGCCGGCAACTCCAACTGTAACGCCCCACCTCTATGCTCATAATAACAAAGAGTATTAAAAGGAATACTGTCTATTATTACGAAGAATAAGGCTGGATAGGAGCGACCATCCGTAGTTGGCCTTACATAAATATTGGTTATCTCGATAGAAGTAGTATATACTTTTTATTTTTCATCTATTATTTATTTACTCCCATCGACACACCCAATACTAGTATAAAACGAACTACGACGGTTCATAATAGTTTAGGACATTAGATATAACAATAACACAGATAATATAAATGCGGAACACAGATAAAAACAAAAGTCTCATATATATATAACTGATGTCAGTTAATACATAGTTGACACAATACATATGATACAACTACAACTGTCGACTCTAGAAGTTATATATACACATACATTATCGACTAATATACATGAATACATATCGTTATATACAATGACACGACTACTACAAAAGGACAATGACAACTTCAGAAGATGTGAAAAGTCTTCAAATCCTGAACAGCAACTCAAAGCAGGAAATCAACAACCTGAAATACTCGGGTCTGACCCGAGTATTAAATTCAAAAGAAAATAATACACGGGTCAGTCTAATTCAAACTCAGTTATTAGTGCATAGCCGCAATAATAATCAGATAGTCAAATAGACGACAATCGCAGAAATCTCGTATATCCAACTCCTCGATAAAAGAATCGGATAACGGCAGATGTAACACTAAACAGTGTTAAACAACAATTCAACAATCCAAATCAATTTGAACAATTGAAATGTCAATTTAAAAACATCAATGCTGATTGGCTGCAGTACGCGCTCGCGTGTACTGCCTCGCCAATACGGCATACGAAATACGCAGCAGATCAATGAATCAAGAACAAAAGAAATATCAATTAAAATCTGTCAATTCCGTGTGGCTGCAGTACACGCACGTGTGCTCTGCCTCGCCACAACAGAATATAAAGTTACCACAACTCCAATTATTAACAGCAATTAAAACTGCAGAGGTCAAGTTACTAACTCAACACAACTGCAGCAACCAAAACCCATGCAACATGGCAATACATTCTCAAGTGAAAGCAAAACTCGTATATGCAGCTTCGACCAAAATCAAGATAAACCAAACTCAGAGAAACATGACTCAACATGTATGAATGGCCTCAACGTCAAAGACAGGGAAACCAAAATGAAACTGCAACATGCACCAGTAACAACTACATGGAACTGGAGATTTCAACTTACATAGAAAATGCACGTGAACATGATGGCAACAATTCAAGGCAACATTAACAACTCAAACATCGACTCCAGTAAATGGCAACGAAAATTAAATGCACTAGGGAAACCAATGCAAAACTCAAGCCTGGCCGAGAACTGATACAAGCGACTTTGTCAAATGCAATATACTTAAACACAGTTAAATATCGTATAACCAAAGTCGACGGGGACATGTACAAATATGCACAGGTACTAAGACAAAATGATACAGTGCAAAATCATCAACAAAACTCTAGTGTCGACCAGACAGCCTGATGAACCAACTAAGTATAAAACAGTAGTAAGTTCACCTAAGCTTACAAGATGATATGCACTTACAAAACCAAAGACATGCACAGGTGAAGAAATTTCACTACCAACTAAATTGAAATGCAAGTTAGTAGCTCATACTACAAGTCAGGTCAGAGACAAAATGGCCAGAAGTACCAAATTGCTCAAGCAAAATGCAATAGTGGACAATACTGGTCTGCTCACAAATCAAACCAGCGACAAATGCATACAAACCAGGTACACACAGTGCACCAGAAAGACCAGTGAACCCAAAAACAGGAATGCAACATTTCTACACATATGTACAACTACTGTGAACTGGACAATACTAGTTATACATGAAAACAACTAAATGTACTAGCAACTGAACTGTCTCGTAGTAATAGAGAGCAAATGCAACCCCAATGATAAGCTACCCAGACTCGTGACAAGTGGTGAAGTAAATGTCAAGACCAAAGTCAAGACTTATGTCAACATAAAAATGCTCAAGGTCAATTGCAGTTCAATTCACACTGTACCAAAGTTACAATAGTACAGGTGGCCAGAGTTATGAAACGTCAATTAAAATTCACAAACAAGTCAAGTTACAGGTTGCAAATGACTCGAGGCAGTGAACAGGGAAGCCTAAGTATCAAACCAAAAATAAGGTCAAAGGAGAAAGTGAACGAAGCCAACAATTCACTTTCAAAGAAATAGCTCAATTTCAAACGAAATCAAACTGTGCCATAATAACCAAGAAAACAAGAAATCGAACTCAGTCAAAAATCAGGGTACAACTGCTCCGAACAAAGACAGAGATGTCTTGAATATCATCGCGTAAACCAAGGCAAGTAACAGTGATCAAGTCAAAGTCGAAGCCAACCAAAATAAGTTCGAAAGTCGAACAAAACCAAAATCATCATAGCATCACCATCATGCCAAAAATTCATCAAATTATACGAAATTGATTAAGGCAGAGAAATCATCAACCACGAGACAAAATCGAACAGCCAAAGCACTCTACTAAGTTGAATAACAGATGTGAGTGATAAGGTAATCACTCACCTTATTTTCGAAGATCCCAAAACCAGTCACCGCCGAAGCAAGCAAGAAAACAATGATCGCCAGGCAAGCACTTCGATTGATCAACAGGCAGTGGCGCCTTCGAATTCACGAAGCCCTAGTTTTAGCAAAGGGGCGAGGTCGCCATTTAATTTTTCTTCATTCGTAAATTTATTAGGGTTTGAATGAAAATAAAGGGGGAACGGGTTTTTAGTCTTGTAAAAATTTTCACGGCGTCAACTACATATGGGCTACGTTATTTTAATTTCTATAAAGCCCAATTAGCAATTTATAAAAGAGTTTTAACTCTAACAATCCAATTGAAATTTTAACTTGATTTAAAAATTTCAATTGCAATTGATAAACTATTTAAATCACCACTTGACGATATTCAACGGCTATAAAACACTGGGTTGTTACAGACTTCCCTCCTTATAAAAATTGTGTCCCCGCAATTTTCATAATTAAGGTCATTATTACTAATAAATTTTCTAACATAACCTGATTAAGCTAGAAATTAAAAGTCAAAACACAAACACCAAAGAAATCTTTCAATTTCCTAAAAAGAGATTCACTAATTTTCAACAAAATCTAATTATCAAGTAGATGATCAGAAAACAACAAAGCTGAATAAATGCAATCATCCACGATATTCAATTATTAATTAGATGATCAGAAATACAGAATCACAAAACAGCAATATCTAATTATCGATACAATAATTAGAAAACAACAAAATCTAATTATCAACAAAGATGATTATGAAATACAAATCACAATTCGCAAGCTGCAATTATCTAGTTATCCAACAATTAACTAGAAAACACAAATTCCATAATCAACAAACTCTAACTATTAACAGAAATAGATAGAAAACAGCGATTCAATAAAATCAACATAACCTGAACTCAATTAGAGATTAGAAAATCTCTCATCCATAAAATCAGCAAACATCCAATTATCCAAGCGATATTCAGAAGACAAATCAACAAATATCAAATTATCAAAAACGATAATCAAATTTCAAATTCAACAAATATTCGATTATCAAAAACGAGAATCAAATTTCAAATTCAACAAATATTCGATTATCACAAACGATAATCAAATTTCAAATTCAACAAATATTCGATTATCACAAACGATAATCAAATTTCAAATTCAACAAATATTCGATTATCAAAAACAATAATCAAATTTCAAATTCAACAAATATTCGATTATCACAAACGATAATCAAATTTCAAATTCAACAAATATTCGATTATCAAAAACGATAATCAAATTTCAAATTCAACAAATATTCGATTATCACAAATGATAATCAAATTTCAAATTCAACAAATATTCGATTATCACAAACGATAATCAAATTTCAAATTCAACAAATATTCGATTATCAAAAACGATAATCAAATTTCAAATTCAACAAATATTCGATTATCAAAAACGATAATCAAATTTCAAATCAGCAAATATTTAATTATCAAAAGCGATAATTAAATCTCATATCAACAAATATTTAATTATCTAAAGCGATAATTAAACGATAATTAGAAACAACAAATATCTGATTATCGTTTTTGATAATCGAATATTTGCTGATTTGAAATTTGATTATCGTTTTTGATAATCGAATATTTGTTGAATTTGAAATTTGATTATCGTTTTTGATAATCGAATATTTGTTGGTTAGTGAATTGTTATTTTCCAAAATAAATAAAATTGTTTTCAGAAATTTTAACAGTTTGCGCTTTCAAAAGAATGAGGAAGCGATTTAAACGTTTCAGCAAAATCGAGGACTATGACCCCTTTCTTTTACTGATTCGCTTAATTCCGGACTTGTCCGTTTGAGAATGTGAAATGTATTTTTACAAAATACACAATTTTGCACTTTCAAGGAAACGATGAAGTGAATCAAACGATTTAGTAAAACACGTGGTATGGGACATGTGTGTCTGACCACTTAAATTTGTTGAGTTGGGAGTTGTACTGTGTCTAGCATTGTATTTGTTGAGTTGGGCTGATTTCTGAATTTTTACTTGAGTTGAACCTAGTTGCAAAACTTGGGTTTGACCTTGTGTCTGGCTCTTATTTCATCTCTGTAGTGGTGAGGCAGTACACGCGCGCGTGTACTGCAGCCACACTGATTTGTTTGTTTTAATTGATATTTCGATTGTTAAATTGTTTCGTTGGTTCAATTCAATAATTTGAAGTTGTATTTAGAAATGGTTCATTTTGATTTGAGTTGGATCTGTTGGCTTTTGGATTTATTGATCTTCTGAGTATTTGATAGACTGTATTGGCGAGGCAGTATACGTTAGCATGTACTGTAGCCAATCAGCATTGTTGTTTTTAAATTGGCATTTCAATTGTTTAAATTGATTTGGATTGTTGATTTGTTGTTTAACATTGTATAGTGTTATACCTGTCGTTATTCGATTCTTTTATCAAGGAGTCGAATATACGAGAGTTCTGTGACTGTCGTCTATTTGATATTGATTATTATTGCTACTGTGCATTAATAACTGAGTTTGAATTAGACTGACCCATGTATTATTTTCTTTTGAATGTAATACTCGGGTCAGACCCGAGTTATTTCAGGTTGTAGATTTCCTGCTTTGAGTTGCTATTCGTGATATGAAGACTTTTTATATCTTCTGGAGTAGTTTTCGTCATTTTTAGAAGTCGTGTCAAATTGTATAGGTTGATATGTATTCATGTATATTAGTTGATAATGTACGTGTGTATATAACTTCCAGAGTCGACAGTTGTAGTTGTATCATATGTATTGTGTCAACTATGTTGTAACTGACATCAGTTATATATATATGAGATTTTGTTTTCATCTGTGTTCCGCATTTATATTATCTGTGTTATTGTTATATCTAATGTCCTAAACTATTATGAACCATCGTAGTTTGTTTTATACTGATAATTGGGTATGTCGATGGGAGTAAATAAATAAGATGAAAAATGAAAAGTATATACCACTCCTATCGAGGTAACCAATATTAGTGTAAGGCCAACTACGGATGGCCGCTCCTATCCAGCCTTATTCTTCGTAATAATAGACAGTATTTTTTTTAATACTCTTTGTTATTATGAGCATAGAGGTGGGGCGTTACAGTTGTTCATTCATCAAAATGCCACAAAACACCGTGCTTCAAAAATTTAGCATTGGTGTAAAAATCCCGTTATAAAAACAGCGGCAACAAAATACGTTTCATAACCAAGCATCGGTTCATTCATCAAATCACGGTTGACGATCGGCACCCACGCTAGCCGACCACAGTAAGTCGAATAATACCCACGATTACGGGCCATAATGGCCCGGGTAGTTACTGTGCGCGATCTCGGCTCCGATGTGTCTTAAGTACGGCTGTGGTAAAAAAGATTAACTCCCCGCGGAGGCGTAAGATGGGTGACAAATGTCTCCAAGACCCACAACTAGGGAAAGTGACTACAAAGCCCGTTTGCCACGAACTTAAGCACATCGAAGGCCTTCCGTGATTGGAAGTTTTACAATTTCTCATATTTCAATTCTATTTAAAGAACTTTTCTCCTGTCCTCCATAACAATCCCTAAAGTACAGGATACAGAGTAGGAGATACTCGCCAATGGGAGTAAGGACTCACAATTGGATGGCAGGGCATTCAACTGCATTCCATACTCGATCATACAAGATATTCAAAACTGCCATCTACAATTAGAACATGAAAGGCGGTATTTTCTTCTTTTGTGTACAAATACATGGCTATAATTTATTCATACATCACACTAGCATTGCAAGGCATGAAATTATGTTTTAAGCGAGAACTTGACATCAAACACAATTGAATTACAAGCACACGCACAGCTATATTTCTCACGCAACGTGTCAAAATAGCAAAAACATTCAAAAACGACAGAATCAGCTAAAGTTAAAAAATTACACGTCAAGGATAATGTTGTTTATTACAAGTAACATAATTACAACCTAAAAGTTACGTTACTGTTTTGAGACTAACATATACAACGATGTCAAGTCCACAAAAAGATATCCAGGTCAAATCAAGGAGCCGGCTGCGTCGGAGTTTTACCCTTGTCCTGTTGCCCACCTGTCCGGTCAAAGAAAGAATTCATTAGTGATAAGCAACCAAGTTAACAGAAAGACTAGAAGGGAAGACTTACTAGCGCCCGCTTCCTGACCATCCTGATCATCATCCTCCACTTGCACACCTGCCTCCTCAGCGGCAAGCAGCCGCATACCCTCCTTCACCGCCACCTTCTCCTCCTTGGTAAACTGGGCAGTGACCACGTCCATTCTGAAGACTACGCCACCCTCTTTATCCGCATCAGCCCTAGCCTCCTCCAGGGCCCTGAGATAAATCCTGGCCATAACTCGGGGGTAATCATCCATCCAGGATAAGTTACCCTGTTTCCAAGTGCGGAAATACATATCCTGGAGCATCTCATCCATCATCCCCTCGTTTTCCTCAAGCTCCCTCATTCGGGCCTCAAAAGCACGCAGCTTTGCAACGACAGCATCCCTCTCCGATCGATATCGTGAGCGGTCAGCCTGAAAGGATATCCTCATCACCTCCATCTCCTCCTTCAACCTGGACTGAGCAAGCTCTGCGGCCTCAAGTCTCCCCGATAATTCCTGTGCCCGCTCGAGGTCCGCTTGTCGAACCTCATCCACCGTCGCAATGGCCATGTCAATCCGCTCCTTGCAGGCGGCCTCCGTTTTTCGCAACTCTGCCCTGCTGGCCTCTTCCATAGTCTTCTTCAGTTGCCTGGATGCGGCCTCGTGCTGAGAAATTTGAATGGCTTGATCGGCAAGTTGCTTAGCCTGGTTGGAAACCATTAACCGTAGTCGAATGTTGGCACTCCCAATTTCCTCCCCGGCCTTGACTTGTCGGGCATGATGCCCCATCAATTTCTTGGTCTCCTCGGCAACCCGGTCGATGTTCGCCTTAGCTTCATCCCCCAGAGTTACAACCTGGGTGGTAAGCAAATCAAGGTCCAGGGACTTAGCTTCGTCAAGCACCCGTACCATAGGATTGTGAGGGAGAAGGTGCTCACCAGTAGCTTCATCGAAGGAGATGTCATGAGAGGCCGGGTCCAGGTCTGGATGACTCGCAAACGGATTACGAACCAAGCCAGGGTGATCTATCGGGGTGAAGGTTGGATTCTCAAACGGATGTGGGGAAGGCATAAACTCAGTATCATCCTCCGTAATATCGTGAATAGGCTGGAGTGGGGCCGGAGGGCCAGGAAGAGATTCACACGAAGATCGACTCCTCTTCCTCTTTTGTATATCTTCTTCAATAACTCCAAGAAGAGGACGATAGCCGACTACGTCTCCGGGGCGGTTAGTAGGAGGCTTCGGCTTGGCAGAAGCTTTGAGGAGTCTGTATTGTTCAAGCCTGTGTCGAAGATCTGAGGTCTTGGCCGTTTTGCCCGCTCCTGGAATGAAAACCAAGTGTCACCAGCATGCATTAAGCCATCATTCAAGAATTAAAAATAATAAAGAGAAATTCACCTTGAATCGCAGAAGTTGCCTCAGTAGAAGCACTCCCGGAAGATAAATCGGCGCCGGTCCCGGCCTTATCAGCTTTCTTGGGCTTCTCCGCCAAGGCCGGTCTTTCCTCCAACTCTTCGAAGGCTTGGCGGAGAGCGTCATCTGTCCACTCTTGAATCACGCCTGCCTGCCCAGGAGGCAAAGCCCCGGTGCCATCACCGCCCTGTCCTTCGCTACCATCATCGCCGTGACGATCGCCGTCACCTTCTCTACCACTTCTGCTCTCCGCCTCACCTCCTTCATCCTCGCCTTTTTTCCCCCTCCACTTTTTCCTCCTTTTGAACATCTGGATGTGTGCTGGGAGAGGGTCCATCGGACTTCTTGAGTTTCTTTCCCCCGGCGACTGGATGCATCGGGAAGGGTCTCCTTTTGCTGCTCTTCGCCGTGGTCCCTCCTGTAGCTTTGGCAGCCCTCTCCTCCACCGTGTCTCTCTGCTTGACCACGGACTGATGTGGTAGGATCAGGTTGTGCCCCAGAAGTGTAGCGTTCCTGATCAAGTAAGAATCCGACCTATCCCTTCCCGTAATGGCTTCTATTTCCGCAGCCATCTGAACCAGGCGATCGTTCTCCACAACCGCAAAGCCACCTGTCGCTAGCAAGAAATAAGAACACATAAGAAGAAGCATTGCAGTCAGGACGGAAATTATAAATAAGCTTCAAACTTACAGCCGGAACTGAAGCGACGAATAGAGACAGAGTCATCCTTGACAAAAAACCATTCTTTCTTGAACATACTGAACTTCGAATATAAGTCCAGGACCGGCTTGAAAGATACGGCTGATTCCGAGCTGATGTATGGAGACCCCTTCTTATAGCCTCTCAAATTGTACAAATACCGGATCTCCCGGTTGGAGGGAGGACGCCCGTATCTCCTCTGGAAAATGACAAACAGGCTCACCAAGATGGCGTAGGAGTTAGGCTGAAGCTGAAATGGAGCCACCTTCAAGTAGGTGATGAAGCTGAGTATCCAAGCATTGATCGGGGGAATGGCCCCATACATACAATGGTACCTACTATAGGCGAAATATCCTTCGGGGGGATTATATGGCATCACTCCCTCCCCCGGCAATAGCATGCGCGCTCTGTCAATCCCAAAGGAGCGAGAAATAACATCAAGCTGCTCGCTTTTGAGAGAGCTAGGGAAACAGTCAGGAGGTGAGTTCAGAAGCTCCTGAGGGCCATACCCATCTACTAGTGACCTCGGGGTGGGCCCATGACGTCCCGGTCCTGACTGAGCTGGGGGCACTGCGAAAGGATCTTCTCTGTCCTGAGATCTCTTCTTTTCCTATCGGGTTTCAACTTTATGAGACATTATCTGCAAAACACAAACAAGTACGTCCTAAGGATGTATAGATATAAAACGAGCAAGAGTTTCACTCGCAACTCGGCGCTCAAGTTCATTCAGTAAATCAAAGCTTTCACGTTCATTCGGTATTAAATCCATTCGGTACTAAAAGTTTTCAAGTTCATTCGGGTCGTTCGGCAAAACAAAGAAATTCGACCTAAAAAAGTCATTCGGCAGAAGAAAACTTACCTGGTCTGGCAGCTAAGATTGGATCGGCACAATAGTTGATTCAGCACTCCAATTGATTCGGTTCAAAATTTGATTCGGCTATTTTGATCGGTAAGGAACGACGAAGGCATGGGGCTCCTACTTATAGAGGAAAGCTGGATAGCCGGACCCGCCGGTTCGGTTCTCGGGCCGAATATGGTTGACCAAATGAACAAAGCGCGGCATATACGAGCATACGCCCCACTTTGGGGGGCAAATGTTGGGTGTTTTTCCACCCGTATGTTTCCACCCTTCACCGAACCAAACCATTTTCCCCACATAGCCGAACCAATCTTGTTTCCACCTACTACCGGATCAATGCTACTTCTATACATAGCCGAATCAACCTACTTCCCCTGCATAGCTGGACCAGCCTTCACCGAATCGAACTCCATCCTATCCAAGGCCTCACCGAACCAGCCTTCACCGAATCAAACTCCAACCTTTGCTCCACACTACCGAACCAGCCTTCACCGAATCAAACTCCAACCTTTGCTCCACACTACCGAACCAGCCACTCCACTGCCCACCGAACCAAACCCAAAGTCTCACCAACGAACCAAACCCAAAGTCTCACCACCGAACCAATCCACATCCCTCTCATCACCGGATCAAGGTGTTGTCGAACCAACACTGCCAGGCCAGATTACATCGGCCCAGGCCCGCCAACAGCTATATACATCCAAGACCCCTACCCCCAGCCTCACTCTATAAATAAAGGGGCAGGGGTACAACAATGGAGGACAGGTTTGAGAGCTCAAGCACGGATAGAACTTTCAAACAACTTTCATATACTTGTATCAAAGCTTTGTACTTGTAACCTAAACAAGAAAGGAGAAATAATATATAAAGTGGACGTAGGCACATTCTGGCTGAACCACTATAAATCTGTGTGTCTTTTACAGTTTAGTCCCTGCTTTTTACATACTTGCATAGATCATCCAAATCACTAAAAACAACATAAAATCAACTAAATCATACGACTTGGAGGTGTTTGCCCATTTTTTGTGCAAACATATAACGATGGTTATAATTTAAAATGGAGAAATAAAAAAAACTTGGAGATGGGAAATTTGTTGAAAATTGTTTATTTTAAATAAACAATGGGTTTGAATAAATAAAATGGAGTTAAGTTGTTTTGGTTGTGAATTAAATGTGAATAAAAGAATTATGTTGATTTGGTGGTGAATTAATTTAAATAAAAGAATTTAATTCAACATTAATTCATAGTAAATAAATATAAAATGTAGGAAAAAAAGTTTTAGAAACTTGTCTATGTTAGTTTGGGGTAAAAATGAGCATCTAATATTTTTAATTTGTTGAAATGCAATAATTATGGAAATAATGGTCAACTAGTGACTTTTGTTAATTTTAATGATGTGTTAAAAATTAAATATTGATAATATTGTAAATAAAAATGTGGAATATTGGTTAAAAACCATGTTTGGGTGTAAAAATATTTTTGATATGGTTTGTTAGGATAATATAAGCAAGAGAAATAATTTTATGTAATTTTGTTGTTAAAAATATTGATTTATGAAAATGAAAAGGGGAAATTAAAGCATTTAAGTAAAAATGGAATTTTAACGATGGAAATTGATTTTAAATAGCTAAAATAACTTTTATATGTTGTTTAACAATTTATTAAACATGAAACATGAAGTTATGATAATTATTTGGTTAAATAATGTGAATTAGTATAAATATATGGTAAAATATGAGATAAAAATATGTATCATAGCCCAAATTTGTCTAAGTGTTTAACATTGGCTTATTGAGTGGGGTTATTGGGTCCAAACCCAAACCCAAAGGAGAATTCTGGAATGAGGCAAAGGGAAAATTAGCATGTACGTACAATTTAGTTTCCTCCTCCTCCATTCTCATTTCCTCTTCCAGAAACTCCAATAATGGCTTCCTCTCTAAAGTTTTAAAAACCCAAGCCTGCAAATTAAATTAAAATATAACAAAAATTATAGAATTAACATCTCCTAGAGGTAATATCTCCAAAACCACAATCTCTTTCATCCATTTTCTGATTTTGAGAAATTGTTTACTGTAACTAGTTTTGTTTGGTTTGCATGTCTGTTTTCTCCTTCTCTATAGGTTCCTAGCTTCCTATGTTGGCCTAAAGACTACAGATTGCTTGCTAAATTACTAAAAATTCAAATAAGGTGTGTTTTAAACTCACTCTTATAATCTAAACAAGATCTGATTGTTATCTGGTGGTTGAATTGCTGAATTTTTGAGTTACTGTATAAACTATTGGAAGTAGTTTATACAGTAAGTATACATTGTTTTACCGTCACTTTGTAAGCCTCGTTGATCATAATTTTTGCACCGAAACCATGTTAATTTTTCTCCATATTTTTGTCCATATGTTGATTTATCTACATGCTAAAATTTGGGTTCGAATTCCATTTGTAATCGTGTGAGAAATCGTTGCAAAAATCAACTCGAAGCTGCCTGAAGCAGGCAGAAAAGAACGCGACCAAGCGTCGACCAAAGACCCTTATAGGTCAACCTTGGAGGTCGACCTTGGGCATGTGATGGTCGACCTTGAAGGTCGACCTTCACCTTGCATGGGTCGACCCATGTGCATTTGCCTGAGTGCGTTTACCTGTGTGTTTTCCTGACCTTTATTCTGCTGTTTTGCACTATTTTCTTCTTTGTTTTCAGAGATGAATTGTGATGTTTTCAAAAGGCTATTTCTATACATTAGAAAGCCAACATTTCATGATGATTTTAAGTTGCAATGTTGTTGATTTATTCGAGTTTTGATTTGTGAAAACTCCATCGAATTTGAATTGATTTCGATGATTTCGTGCATGGATTTTATAATCGATTTCAAAGTGAATTTTCGATTTAAAAACCGGATTTAAAATAAATATTTTTCCAAATCGATTTTATAAGTATGAATTTATTTTCGAGCCTATTTTAAATATTAAATAATATAATTAACTATTTTTAAAGGGATTTTAAAAGGAAATAATTTCCAAATATTTTCAGAAAAATCGTTTTTAACTCCTTTTCTCGAAGTAAATTATTTTCTATAAAATTACACGTTTTTGCACTCTTCGAGAGAACGAGGAAGTGACTTAAACGATTTAGTAAAACATGTGGTATGGGATGCATGCGTTTACTTTTTCAATTAATTCCGGACTTGTTTAATTGAGGTCATACACAAGAGTGAAATTAACTACCTTATAGTAAACGGTTAAGTGAGAACTTATGGTATGGGACGTACTGTTGTCACTGATTTGGTTACTATCTGGAAGTTGGTGACACTTTATGTTGGACCTTCGGGTATGTTGATTGCCAGTACTAGACCTTCGGGTCATTTGTTGGGCTTTCAGGCAATTTGTTGGACCTTCGGGTCATTTGTTAGGCCTTCGGGTCATTTGTTGGACCTTCGGGTCATTTGTTGGGCCCCAAATTTGTTGTTGATAGTACTTGGCAGGCTTCGACCATATGTTGCTGATGCTGTGAGGCATAGTTTAGACTCGCCATTTGTTGGGATCCACCTTTTGTTGTTGTTTTCTAGATTTCATTATTTTTGTTTTCTAGAATTTGTTGATTTTCAAATGTTTTCACCATTTTGTTGGATGTTGGAGTTATACATAGCCTTTGTGCTATTTGATGATGATGACACGGTGATTACATTTTTGTTGTTTTGAATTCTAGAGAGTTCGATATGTTGAGATTTATGTTGTTTTGGTGATATGGCTCTTACGCCCTATGTTGTTTTGGTGATATGGCTCTTATGCCTTATGTTGTTTGGTGATTTGGCTTTTATGCCTTATGTTGCATGTTGATTTGGCTCATATGCCTTATCTTGTTACAAGATTTGGCTTATATGCCATATGTAGATTTGAGAACATGGAGTTCATCTCCATGGCGAGTTATTATCCTCCTTGTATATCTTATCTTCACCTATCATGTACTAACTATCTTGTTTAGGCTAGACTGACCTGTGTGTTTATATTTTTATATGATGCTCGGGTCAGACCGAGTCATTACGGGTCAGTAGATTGCAGTTTGACTTCCACCTTGCTTTTCTCCGCTGTGATCTTTCCTCTTTATTGTTTAGTGTATGTTTTGATGTAGCCCTTTTGTTGTAGTACTCTGATGTATATATTCTTTCGTGACTCTGATGTATATTTGGTTCATAAGAACCAAACTCATGTAGCATGTTATGTTGTACTTCTGCTGACTCTATATATGTATATATATGTGTATGTTCCTGTTCTGTGATATGTGGTATTTGATGTTATTATATTTGTTCTATATACGATCCCTAGCCACCGTAGTTTTGTGTTAAACCTAAATCGAGTATGTCGATCCACTTAAGAAAGAAAGAAAGGAAAAAAAATGGACACTTAATCGATGTATTCGATACTCGTTTAAGACAAAGCTCACAGATGTTCGCTCCTAACCAGCCCTATTCTCTGCACTAGCAGACAATATTACCTAGTAATGCTCTTTGTTAGTGTAGGTCTCAGGGTGGGGCGTCACAGCTTGGTATCAAAGCTGAGTTCAGAGAAAATATGATAAATATAGAACAGAACCAGAATAATACATATGTTATAGAGCATCCAAAGGACAATATTCGTGCCATCCCAATCTTCCCTTGTCATTGTCCTTCAATCTAAGTCTTTGGGGGTAGATAATAGGTTTGGGAATACGTCTAGGAATGCATTTTTAATTCCGTAGTATTCCATATATTGAATTCTATTATCGATTTATACCCCTGTGAATAATCTTTATCTTAGCCTACTTTCCTGGCCTGTCGTATCCTTGTGTGAAGCAAGGAAAATCTTCTGTTTCTATGCATATCTCCTCTTTTGAAACGTTGTTCATGTACGGTGTGTTGATGCTCCGAATAAGAAGGATCAGAAGTTTGTGAATGGTTTGAAGAAGTATTTGAAGAAGGCCTTAATGCTTCAGCTTAGGGTCACTTTTGAGGAGCTAGTTGACTCGTTACTTCGCCTTGAAACTGTCGAGAAGGATAAGGATAGTAGTGATGAGATTGGGTTCATTCGAAGCCCAATAAGAAGAAGCAGTTTCCTTTCCATAAGTCCAAATATTTTCAGCATAATAAGAAGAAGAAGCAAGTTGGTTCTAGTTATCATTCCGAGGTAGCACACCTTCAGAAGGGATGCTACAATTGTGGTTCTCATGATCATTTGGTTAGAGAATGTCCCAAGCCTCACATTTGCCGCTATTGCAAGCAAGAGGGACATTGGTCTTCGTCGTGCCCTAGAGCTCCTAAGGGTCCTAATTCTGGGAAGCTGAATGTTGTTGATGCTTCTGGTGGTTCTTCTCAGCCCAGAGGTACTTTTTCTTCTATTTTGGAAGGTTCTATTTTATTCCATGGCTGTTCTATTCGAGTTCTTTTTGACACAGGTGCGTCACACTCATTCGTATCGAAAGAATTTGTTGATGTTATTCCTTTGGATGTATCTTGTCTTATGACTTCTTTGAGGATTGCGAATCCTATTGGGGGATCCACAACACTTAGTCTGTTTTGTGAAGATGTTGAAATTGTTCTTTGTGGTTATTCTTTCCGTGCAAATCTGCACGTTATTTAGTATCTTGGTTTTGACATGATTTTGGGGATGGATTGGCTTGTCTGTTATGAAGCCCGAATCCTATGCCCTAAAAGGATTCTATATCTTAAGCATCCCGATTTTGTTATTCAGTTATCTATTATTCTTTGAGATGTTGATAGCAGTTCTAAAGCTTCATTTTTTCCCTCGGATCTCGAGATGATGATGACATATCTCAAATTCCTGTTGTGTGTGAGTTTGCTGATGTATTTGAGCCTGTTTCGGGTTTGCCACCTAAGCGGGCAATTGAGTTCCGCATTGATCTCATTCCTGGTGCTCAGCTTGTCAGTCATCCTCCCACGAGGATGTTTTCCAAGGAAAATGAGGAACTCAAGAAGCAGTTGTTGGAACTAGAAGCTAAGCAGTTTATCCAATCTGTTCATCTCCTTGGGGCGCCGCAGTTGTGTTCGTTAAGAAGTCTGATGGTACTCTTAGGCTTTGCGTTGACTACTGCAAGCTTAACAAGTTGACTGTCAAGAATAAATATCCCTTGCCTAGGATTGATGATATGTTCGATCAATTATCCGGTGCCAAAGTTTTCTCTCAGCTTGATCTCGCTACCGAAATTCATCCGTTACGAGTTGCGGAGGATAGCGTTCCTCTTACCGCATTCCGCACTTGTTATGGTTCTTATGAGTGGCTCGTGATGCCGTTCGGTTTGATGAACGCTCCTACTTATTTCGTTGATCTTATGAATCGAGTATTCCGGGAATATCTCGATAAGTTTGTCATGATTTTCATTGATGATATCCATGTTTATTCCAAATCTGAAGGTGATCATGCCCAACACTTGAGGATTGTCTTAAGTACCCTCCGTCGAAATCAACTTAAGGCAAAATTCTCTAAGTGTCATTTCTGGGAGAAGAAGGTGAAGTTTCTTGGCCATGTTGTTTCTTCTGATGGCATCTCTGTCGATCCTTCAAAGATCGAAGCTATTCAGAATTGGAAGAGGCCCGAGAATGTTTCTGAGATTCGTAGTTTTCTTGGATTGGCGGGTTTTTAACGTCGGTTCATTAAAGATTTTTCTCACATCGTCCTACCTCTAACTATCCTCACGAGGAAAGGAGTTCGTTTCATTTGGTCCGATAAGTGTGAATCTTCTTTTCAGAAATTGAAAGAACTTCTTACTCACGCTCCTATCTTAGTGGTTCCCGAAGGGAGTCAAGATCTTGTTGTTTATACCGATGCCAGTAGGTGTGGTCTCGGTGCTGTTCTTATGTAGAGAGATCGGGTGGTTGCCTACACTTCTAGGCAATTGCGGTCGAACGATATTCGGCACGCTACCCACGATTTAGAATTAGCCGCCATAGTCTTTGCCTTAAAGATTGGGCGACATTATCTTTTGGGCGAGCGATTTGTTCTTTTCACTGACCATAAATCTTTGAAATATCTATTCACTCGGAAAGAGCTTAATATGCGACAATAGCATTGGCTCGAGTTCCTTGCTTCTTATGATTTCGATATCCAGTATACTCCTGGAATGGGGAACCGAGTTGCTGATGTGTTGAGTCGCAAACAGCAAGTCGTCGTTTCTATGATGTAGCTGAGTGGAATATGTTGGAAGCTTTATCTTCTTGCAAAATTCGTAATCGTGCATCTTCATCTGATTCTCCTGTTCTATTATTCAGGATGGAAGCTCGTCCTAGTTTATTGGATCGTATTGCCGATGCTCAGAGGCAAGATCCCGATCTTGTTCATCTTATTCAGTTTTGTAAACCGGAATCCCGTGGTGATGAGTTGAAGGATTTCGATATTGATGCTCGTGGTTGTATTTGTAGGAAGGGTAGGTTAATCGTGCCTAATGTTGCTGTTCTTAGAAAAGACATTCTTGATGAGTGTCACCGTTCTAATTATACTATTCATCCTAGTAGTAGTAAGATGTATGCCGATATGAAACGTCTATACTATTGGGAAGGTATGAAGAGAGATGTGGCAAGTTATGTGAGCAATTGCATGGCTTTTCAACTTATCAAAGCTGAGCATCAGCGTCCTAGTGGATTCTGGCAGAGTCTCCAGAAAGCTTTGGGAACAAAGCTTAATTTCAAAATAGCTTATCATCCACAGTCTGACGGACAGATTGAATGGGTGAATCGTATTCTGAAAGATCTTCTTCGTGCTTGTATTCTTGATTTTGGTGGTAGTTGGGAAGACCACCTACCTCTTGTTGAGTTCACCTACAACAATAGTTTTCAGTCTAGTATCGGTATGGCTCCTTTCAAAGCCTTATACGGAAGGCCATGCCGATCACCATCTTGTTGGTTGGAGTCCGGGGAGAAGTTGGTTTTAGGCCCTGACTCGATTCGTGAAGCTTCTGAGAAGATTGATCTCATATGACAGAGAATGAAAGAGGCTCAGAGCAGACAGAAATCCTACGCGGACAACCGTAGGAAACCATTAGAGTTCTCTGTCAGCGATCATGTATTCATTCGTAATTCCCCATTGAAGGGGGTAATGTGTTTCAGTCGGACCAGGAAGTTGGCTCCTAGATATACATGACCATTTCCTATTACTGAATGCATTAGCCCAGTTTCATATCGTGTATCGCTTCCAGCTCAGTTTTCTGGTATTCATGATGTATTTCATGTATCTCAACTCCGGAAATGTCTTCGTGATTCAGATTTAGTTGTTGATCCTCATGTTTTGCAAGAGCTTGAGATCTCACCCGATTTATCTATCGTGCAAAATCCTATTCGTGTGCTTGCTTCGGAGGTTAAGCGCCTTCGAAATAAGGATGTTCGGCTTGTGAAAATTCAAAGGTCCGCTAACCCCAAGGATTGTACTTGGGAAACACGAGAATTTATCGAGCGAACATATCCTGGTTTTCTTTCTTCTGCTGTTTGAGGGTGAATATTCTTGACTCAAGCTTATCCTATTCCTAATTCATGATGAAATAAATGTGTTATAAACAACTCGTTTATAGAAATTGCGAGGGTGCAATTTTTATAAGGGGGGAGTCTGTAACAACCCTGGTTTTGTAATTACCTATGAAAATAAATTATAACGATGGTTATAATTTAAAATGGAGAAATAAAAAAATTTGGAGATGGGAAATTTGTTGAAAATTGTTTATTTTAAATAAACAATGGGTTTTGAATAAATAAAATGGAGTTAAGTTGTTTTGGTTGTGAATTAAATGTGAATAAAAGAATTATGTTGATTTGGTGGTGAATTAATTTAAATAAAAGAATTTAATTCAACATTAATTTGTTTTAAATGAATATAAAAATGTAGGAAATAAAGTTTTAGAAACTTTATTATGTTAGTTTGGGGTAAAAATGAGCATCTAATAATTTTAATTTGTTGAAATGCAATAATTGTGGAAATAATGGTCAAATAGTGATTTTTGTTAATTTTAATAATGTGTTAAAAATTAAATATGGATAATATTGTAAACAAAATTGTGGAATATTGGTTAAAAACCATATTTGGGTGTAAAAATAATTTTTATATGGTTTATTAGGATAATATAAGCAAGAGAAATAATTTTATGTAATTGTGTTATTAAAAATATTGATTTGTGAAAATAAAAGGGGAAATTAAAGAATTTAAGTAAAAATGGAATTTTAATGATGGAAATTGATTTTAGATAGCTAAAATAACTTTTATGTGTTGTTTAACAATTTATTAAACATGAAACATGAAGTTATGATAATTATTTGGTTAAATAATGTGAATTAGTGTAAATATATGGTAAAATATTAGATAAAAATATGTATCATAGCCTAAATTTGTCCAAGTGTTTAACATTGGTTTATTGGGTGGGGTTATTTGGTCCAAACCCAAAACCAAAGGAGAATTCTGGAATGAGGCAAAGGGAAAATTAGCCTATACGTACGATTTTGGTTTCCTCCTCCTTCATTCTCATTTCCTCTTCCAGAAACTCCAATAATGGCTTCCTCTCTAAAGTTTTAAAAACCCAAGCCTCCAAATTAAATTAAAATATAAGAGAAATTAGAGAATTAACATCTCCTACAGGTAATCTCCTCAAAACCACAATCTATTTCGTCCATTTTCTGATTTTGAGAAATTGTTTACTGTAACTAGTTTTGTTTGGTTTGCATGTCTGCTTTCTCCTTCTCTACAGGTTCCTAGCTTCCTATCTTGGCCTAAAGACTCCATCTTGCTTGTTAAATCACTCAAAAATCAAATAAGGTGAGTTTTAAACTCACTCTTCTAATCTAAACAAGATCTGATTGTTATCTGGTGGTTGAATTGCTGAATTTTTGAGTTTCTGTATAAACTTTTGGAAGTAGTTTATACAGTAAGTATATATTGTTTTACTGTCACTTTGTAAGCCCTGTTGATCATAATTCTAGCACTAAAACCATGTCAATTTTTCTCCATATTGTTGTCCATATGTTGATCTATCTGCATGCTAAAATTTGGGTTCGAATTCCATCTGTAATCGTGTGAGAAATCGTTGCAAAAATCAGCTCGAAGCTTCATGAAGTAGGTAGAAAAAAATGCGACCAAGGGTCGACCAAAGACCCTTATAGGTCGACCTTGAAGGTCGAACTTGGGCAGGTGATGGTCGACCTTCACCTTGCATGAGTCGACCCATGTGCACTTGCTTGAGTGCGTTTACCCATGTGTTTTCTTGACCTTTATTCCACTGTATTGCACTGTTTTCTTCTGTGTTTCCAGAGATGAATTGTGATGTTTTCAAAAGTCTATTTCTATACATTAGAAAGCCGACATTCCATGATGATTTTAAGTTGCAATGTTGTTGATTTATTCGAGTTTCAATTTGAAAAAACTCCATTGAATTTGAATTGATTTCGATGATTTCGTGCACGGATTTTATAATCGATTTCAAAGTGAATTTTTGATTTAAAAACTGGATTTAAAACAAATATTTTTCCAAATCGATTTTATAAGTATGAATTTATTTCCGAGCCTATTTTAAATATTAAATAATATAATTAACTATTTTTAAAGGGATTTTAAAAGGAAATAATTTCCAAATATTTTCAGAAAAATCGTTTTTAATTCGTTTTCTCGAAGTAAATTATTTTCTAATAAATTACATGTTTTTGCACTCTTCGAGAGAACGAGGAAGTGACTTAAACGATTAAGTAAAACATGTGGTATGAAACGCATGCGTTTACTTTTTGGTTAATTCGGGACTTGTTCGATTGAGGTCATACACGAGAGTGAAATTAACTACCTTATAGTAAACGGTTAAGTGAGAACGTGTGGTATGGGACACATTGTTGTCACTGATTTGGTTACTATCTGGAAGTTGGTAACACTTTATGTTGGACCTTCGGGTATGTTGATTGCCAGTAATAGACCTTCAGGTCATTTGTTGGGCTTTCGGGCCATTTAATGGACCTTCGGGTCATTTGTTGGGATTTCGGGCCATTTGTTGGGATTTCGGGCCATTTGTTGGACCTTCGGGTCATTTGTTGGGCGCCAAATTTGTTGTTTATAGTACTTGGCAGGCTTCGGTCATATGTTGTTGATGCATGTGCGGTGTAGCTTAGACTCGCCATTTGTTGGGGTCTACCTTTTGTTATTGTTTTCTAGATTTCATTATTTTTGATTTCTTGAATTTGTTGATTTTCAAATGTTTTCACTATTTTATTTGATGTTGGAGTTATACATAGCCTTTATGCTATTTGATGATGATGACATGGTGATTACATTTTTTTTATTGTTTTGAACTTCTAGAGAGTTCGATATGTTGAGATTTATACTCTTTTGGTGATATGGCTCTTACACCTTATGTTGTTTTGGTGATATGGCTCTTACGCCTTATGTTGTTTGGTGATATGGCTTTTATGCCTTATGTTGTATGTTGATTTGGCTTATATGCCTTATGTTGTATGTTGATTTGGCTCATATGCCTTATGTTGTTACATGATTTGGCTTATATGCCATATGTTGATTTGAGAACATGGAGTTCATCTCCATGAAGAGTTATTATCCTCCTTGCGTATCTTATCTTCACCTATCATGTAATAACTATCTTTTTAGGCTAGACTGACCCGTGTGTTTATATTTTTATATTATGCTTGGGTTAGACCGAGTCATTACAGGTCAGTAGATTGCAGTTTGACTTCCACCTTGCTTTGCTCCGCTGTGATCTTTCCTCTTTATTGTTTAGTGTATGTTTGATGTAGCCCTTTTGTTGTAGTACTCTGATGTATATATTCTTTCGTGACTTTGATGTATATTTGGTTCGTAAGAACCAAACTCATGTAGCATGTTATGTTGTACTTCTGCTGACTCTGTATATATATGTGTGTGTGTATGTTTTTGTTCTGTGATATGTGGTATTTGATGTTATTATATTTGTTCTGAATACGATCTTTAGCCACCGTAGTTTCTTATTAAACCTGAATCGAGTATGTCGATCCACTCAAGAAAGAGAAAAAGGAAAAAATGGACACTTAATCAACGTATTCGATACTCGTTTAAGACAAAGCTCACGAATGGTCGCTTCTAACCAGCCCTATTCTCTGCACTAGCAAACAGTATTACCTAGTAATGCTTATTTTAGTGTGGGTCTCGGGGTGGGGCATCACAGTTTATCTAATTAAACCTCCTGAATAATGTTATTTAAAAAATATTAGGGGTGTTACAGACTCCCCTCCTTAAAAGAATTTCATCCTTGAAATTACGATAAGGTACTCATACAAATCAATCATAAAGGTAAAACATACCATTAAACAAGTCAGGATAAGCATCTCTAATCTTGCTCTCTGTTTCCCAAGTACAGTCTCTCTCGTCGTCACTCCACTGGACTTTAACTAATCCAATTGTCATATTCCTTAGTTTCTTCTCATCTCTCGCGACTATACAAACTGGTTTTCTAACTATAGTCAAATTCGGTTCCACTACTAAGTCATCTAACACAGTCGGTGCTATAGTAGTCTCTAGATCTCGAATACACTTCCTTAGATGAGAAATTTGAAAAATATTATGGACTCCTGCCAAACTACTTAGTAACTCCACTCTATATGCGAGTTTCCCATCCTTTCTATAATAGGAAATGGTCCAACGAATCTCAGCACCAATTTTCCTGACTTTCCGAATCTGATTACACCATTCATCAGTGGTACCTTGATGAAAACATGATCTCCAACTGAGAACTCTAAGTCTTTCCATCTCTTATTTGCATAGCTCTTCTGCCAAGACTGAGCTTCCTTCATTCTAGCTTGAATGAGCTCAATCTTTTCTGCAGCTTCTCTAACCAAATCCGGACCAAGAACTAACCTATCCCCGGTCTCTAACCAACAAACGGAAGATTTGCATGGCCTTCCATACAAAGCTTCAAATGGTGCCATCACTATACTTGCCTGATAATTGTTGTTATATGAAAATTCGATTAAGTGTAGATGGTCTTCCCATGATCCCCAAAAATCTAGCACATAAGCTCGTAACATATCTTCTAAGATTTTGTTAATCCTTTCCGTTTGCCCATCTGTCTGCGGATGGTAAGCGGTACTCATCTTGAGCTTGGTACCTAAAGCATCCTGTAGACCCTTCCAGAACTCGCTAGCGAATAAGGAATCTCCGTAACTTACTATACTACTAGGAATTCCATGAAGTCTAACTATATTCTTTATGAATAACTTAACCAAAACAGGTGTCGTCTTGGTTGACTTAACTGGAATAATATGGGCACTCTTGGTCAATTTATCCACTATAACCCATATACTTTCATTTCCTCAATTTGATCTCGGAAACCCGTCTATAAAATCCATCGAGACAGAATCCCATTTCCAAAGTGGAACATCTAAAGGCTGAAGTAACCCACTTGGTTTCTGACGTTCGGCTTTTACCTGTTGACATTTCAAACACTGTTTGACCCATAAGCCTACAACTCTCTTCATACCTTCCCAAAAGAAACTTCTTTTCATATCCTGATACATCTTATCCCGGATGAATAGTGAACTTCGAATGATGGCATTCTTCAAGAACTTCCTTCTTAATGTTTCCTACATTCGGAACACATAGTCGTCTTTCTTCCTCAACCACCCATTCTAGTCAAGATTGAAATCCTTCAAGTCCTCGCTCTCCATTCCTCCTTCTACTTAGAAGCAATCTTTTCGATCATCACTGGTTGAACTTCTAAACATGAAAACATAACAGTTTCTGTACTAGAACTACTCTTAGATCTCCACTGTACTCTGCATGTGGTCAACGCCTCTAAATCTTTCCACTCAGCTATCATTGCTAATACTGCATTCTAATGTTTTCTGCTAAGTGCATTTTCAACTTTGTTGCCTTTTCCTGGTGTGTACTCAATACCAAAGTCATAAGCGGCTAAAAACTCTAACCACCATTGTTGTCTCTTATTCAACTCCTTCTGAGAGAATAAATACCTCAGAGACTTATGATCCGTATACAACTCAAATCTCTCTCCTAAGAGGTACCGTAGTTAATTCCAAATCATGCGTTGGATATCTAACCTCATGCGGTCTAAGCTGTCAAGAAGCATAGGCAATCACTTTACCCCTTTGCATTAACACAACTCCTAATCATGTTCCACATGCATCCGTGTACACCACTAAGTCCTGATTCCCCTCTGGAACAACTAACACATGTGCATTCGTCAATAAGTGTTTCATCTTCTGGAATGCTTCTTCACACTTATCAGTCCAGACAAACTTCACATCTTTCCACGTTAGCTTCGTCATCGGTGCCGCTATCCGCGACAAAACCTTAATAAATCTCCGATAATACCCAGCTAATCCAAGAAAACTCTTTATCTCAGTCACTATCTCGGGTCTCTTCCAATTATTCACCGCCTCGATCTTACCCGGATCTACAAACAACCCTTTCTTTGAGACTACATGACCAAGAAACTTCACTTCCTTCTTCCAGAAATGACACTTCGAAAATTTCACCTTTAGTTAGTGCTGCCTCAACGTCTTAAGTACCACTCTAAAATGAACCTCATGCTCTCTTTCGTCTTTAGTGTATATCAAAATATCATCTATGAAAACCAATACGAACCTATCCAAGTGCTCTTGGAAAACTCGGTTCATCAAATCTACAAAGAATGCTAGCGCATTAGTTAGTTCGAACGGTATTACTAACCATTCATATGATCCATATTTGGTTCTAAACGCCGTCAAAGGAATACCATCTTCTGCCACTCTAAGCTGATGGAACCCTGTGGCCAAATCCAACTGGAAAAATACTTTTTCTCCACTCAACTGGTCGAACAAATCGTCAATTCTAGGTAATGGATATCGATTCTTTATCGTCTTCTCATTTAACTTACGGTAATCGATATATAACCTTAACGATCCATCCGGTTTCTTAGCGAACACTGTGGCTACTCCCCAAAGCGAACTTCTTGGTCTAATAAAATTCTTACCTTCTAAATCCACCAACTGCACCTTTAGCTCCCTCATCTCGGTAGCTGTCATTCTGCTTGGTAGTCTACTCACCGGTTCTGCTCGGCAGTCTACTCACCGGTTCTGCTCATGGTACTAAATCTATCCAAAACTTAATGGGTCGTTTCGGTAGTAGTACTTCTACAGGTTTAAAGACACTTGCGAATTCTCTAAGAATGAAAACTCGATTCAACTCGTCTTCTGCCTCCACAACACCCAACAAAGTGTTAACCTCAAAACTAGGGTTTTCTACGGAGTATATTATCCGATCACTACAATCAGGGTGTCTAAGTGATATTTTCCTATCATGACAAAATATCCTAGCATTGTATTTACTTAACCAATCCATACCCAAAATAATTCTGAACCCTACGAAATCAAATACATGCAAACTGCAAGCAAATACATGACCTAACAATTCAAACTCTAAGCGGTCACATCTCATCCCAAGCGTCGCATATCCTCCTATCGGATTTGCAACCCTTAAGGAAGTAACTAGGTATGAGGGTTCTAGGTTAAGCTTATCAACCAAAAAACGAGATATAAAAGAATGCAATGCACTGGTATCAAATAGAACTCTAACTGAAAAACCAATAATCAAAATCGTACCTCCCACCACAACCTTTCCCTTCTCCTCTGCTGTTGGTCTTGAGGTAGCTGGTTCCAAACACCTTTCCTTTTCCATGCTTGGCTTGCTCCTTGCACTGGTTCTTATAGTGTCCAATCTGATCGCAGTTGAAACACCTTATGTAACGACCCACTATTTTGGACCATTCAAATCGACAATAATCCACACATGTCAGACTTGAATAATTCAAAATAACAGATTGTAATAAAATTTGGAGAAAATAAAGTCAATCATAGAATCACAGACACAGAAATATCAGAATAACTCGCAACGGAAGGTAAAATACCATAGTAGTTCATGAAGCTACTATAACAAAGTCTCAAAACAAATACATAATATCAGTCTGAAAACAAATACAATAGAAATCCCAAATACATAGAAGTCCACTAATACAAGAGCTGAAATAGAACAACTGAAACTAAAATAGATAAATAACTAGATAAGCAGAATCTCCAGCGATTCCTAGCTCTAGAAAGTGAAATCCAAAGCTGTGAATACTCAGGCTAACCCGAGCGTAAATAAAAACACAAACACTCGAGTCAGGACATACATACTTATACAATGTAAACCAACTCAAGTGAACTGTAATAAATGTACAAGTAACTTAAAGGATGCTTGGGACCGCCCATCCTCTAAGGATCCATTAAACTATTTACCATGTAGTAATATTCGCTATAATCATAATGTCTAATAGTAAAATAAACATACTTTTAAATAGCATTAAGGCTTTACATTTTCCACCTTAACACGTAATAGTCCCAGTAGTCCATCCAGTATCAGCATACCTCCAGATCGGGAGGCTACCCTAAATACTCCATGGGCTACGGGAGAAAACCAAACTCGTAGTAAAGCTCGCTATGGTAGGTGACACGACACATAAGGCAATGCCAGGGTAGATATACCAATTACGCACACGGGCTGGTGGAAACGCGTAGCAGCCACTACCGCACACCTTGGACACACTCCCAAATCAAAATCGAAGATGGCCATCAAATCAATCACAAGGTAAGAGTATAATATCGAAGGAAGGTGCCCGATCGGAGGAATGACCTCAATTGGCCCGAGATCGCTCCTGTTTTAACCACCTTAAGCCAACTCACGGGAGTCGGGTCCACGTTCATACCTCAATAGGATCGTCGCCACCATCCTACTTCATTCTAGAATCTCCATCGCGTACATAGTTGTTAATGTCGTTTTCGGTATCGACAGAAAGTATGTCCATATCCGATCCCGGTCTCTTTAACAACCAATCGTTATTATAACCCGTGGTTATACATTTCAAATTGGTTTATATTTCAAATCAAAATACATCATTTAAACCATTTAAAAGTAAATTCATTATACTTACAAATCAAATATTCAATTACCAAAAATTTAGCCTTTTCTGAGCTCATTTATTCAGTTAAATACTTTAAAACATTGAAAATTTCATCTTTCGCAACACTTAGAAAATGCTGTAGTAAGTTATATTTGAAAAATTCATTTCACCAAAGACAGCATTTATAAACTGCTGCAGTAGTTCAATTGCATTTGAAAACCTTCATTTCAGCCAACTGCAGCACTTATCAAGTGCTACTGTAGCCCTTTTATTAGTTTCAAATTTTAACTTTCTTTCTACAACCACAGCACTTACCAAGTGCTGCAGTAGCCTTTAGTTAATTTACCCTTTAGTTCATTTGCATCAACCCCAGCACTTACAAAGTGCCGCAGTATCATTTATTTCAGATTTTAAGTTAATTTCAGAAATGACAGCATTTCTGAAGTGCTACTAATTCAATTTCCAGATTTATAATAAAATTTTAGAAACAAATCAACTTCAATTTTAACCATTTTAACTTATAAAAATCATATTTTTCCACTTCAAAAATGTTCATTTAAATACCCTTTAACTTATGATTTTATAAAGAAAATTTTTACAATAAAATCAACTTTTCCAATAATTTCACTTATTAAATTCAAGTGTACCATTTTCCCATTCTTTGCATTTTTAACAATTTACTTTAACACTTAAATTTAAATTTCCATTTCATAAATAAAATTTAATTTCCATTTTTATTTGATTAACTTAACTTCCATTTAAAAATCAAATCACAAATCTCCAAATTAAGTTATGTTTCAAATCACAAATTTATCATTTATTTATTTAACATTTTAACTTATAGAAAAATCACTAACCCTTTATTAAATCATTTTGAATTCAATTTAAATCAAATTATCATAAATTTTTACATTTTAAAATACTTAAAATTTTCCAGAAAAATATATAAAATAACCACGAGTCTGTATAATATTTTCTAACCTAGGTCAAGTGATACAGATAATATATCATTTCAATCCGTAATTTACAAAGAAAAATCCGGGTTCTATCATTTCAAACCCGCAATCCCAAGTCAAATAAAATAAATAAAAATCGCTCAGGCCTATCATTTCAGCCCATAACGATTTTTCCCTATTCTAAAGTCCGTTCGGGTATGTATCATTTCAACCCATAGTGATTCTATTCTACAGGGAACTTGCAGTGTGAGAATACAGAATAAAATAAACAATATAACAAAATATAACATATCAGATGATGTGACAAGTTTATAACAGAGTTTAACATCATATATTGCATATCACAGCTAGGTATAACATGATATAACAGTTTCTGCACATTCACTTGTTGTCACTTCACAAATACTATAAGTATGAATGTCAAGCATGAATAACTCACCTTTTTAAGCTGGAGTTCGCAAATCAAAACACACAGATAAATTCTAGAAAGCACGATAGCACGACTTTTGATTCAAGTGGAGAGAGAGTCAAGATTTTGATCTTGTATATAACAAATAAAACAAAGAAAATATAAATATATATATATATATACAACACAAAATTTAAATTAAAACAAATGTAAATTAGAATCAACAAATGAATAGATGGCTTAACCACACAAATGTGCTTGGCCACATCATAAAGGGGCTCGACCATTACTCTACTATGCTCGGCCATGATGTTATCTTTGAGGTAAGGCTCGGGTATGGATCATTAACACATGGCTAGGCTAGAGAATGTGAAGCTAATGGAGTTACAAAGCAAGGCATGCAAAGGGTCAAGGCCAAAAGAGGAGTTTTGGTGCAACATAGGCTCGACCTATGGTCATATGGCTCGGCTATGGTTCACTTCAGGTCAGGGCAGAGGGCTGATGTGATATCCAGAGGTGCTGTCATGTGCTGGTGGTGGAGCTAGGGGTGATGGCCGAAGCTAACATGAAGGGGATGGTGGAATAAATGGCTCGGCTATGTAGTTTTTTTGGAGTTTATGCAAAGTTTTTGAGGTGTTTGGTCCACTTGAAGGTCACGGCCTGGCTGGTCAGAGGAAGAGGAGTGCTGGCCGTGGATGATGAGGGGAAGGAGGTGATGGTGGTGGTCGGTGGAGGTGATGGTGGGTAGTGGCCGAGAAAAGCTAGAGAGGAGCAAGAAAAGATCAATGAAAATGAAGAGGAATATAAGAAAAATGGAGAAGCCATTAACTTACAATTTTTTTCAAAAATGCTATGACCGAAAGAATGAAGAGAATGAGAAGTTTTTCACGTGAAAAAGCAAATGAAGATGTACGGCTAAACAAGAGAAAATGAAAGGCCAAGCAAATGAAAGACAAGCAAATGAAAAGTCACAAGTTTAAAAGCTTTTTGCCTCTTTGAATTTCCAATTCATTTTAATTCAATATAAACAAATAAAAATCAATTAAACAAAATAAAAGTTAAAACAAAATAAAGTAGAAATGAAAATAAATAAATAGTCTTAGGAAAATAGAAAATAAATAAAGAAAATAGTTTATTTTATGGAAACTAGAATTAAAAATTGTAAATAAAATACAACTAATATTGGAAAATTATAACTACACTTTTAAAATGTTTTAAAAATAAAAATTTGAAATAAAATCTAATTTAAAAATATTTGCAAAAATCTTGGGTTGTTACACTCTCCCCCACTCAAATCTTGTCGTCCTCAAAAAGAACGAAACAAGGAAAAAATCAGGAAAACAAGATAGAAAAACAAATAGTACCTGAAATAAACAATTCCGAATTCGAAGCACAAATGCTCTCCTCCGTCTCCCAGGTACAATCTCGATCATCTGTACTCCATTGTACTTTGACCAGACTAACGGATTTCCTTTTTAGCTGCTTCGTACCTCTATCGACAATACGAAGTGGCTTCCTCTCGACAGTCAGATTAGGCTCAATATCCAAACTATCAAGAGTAGAAGGCTGAACAATAAGAGATGGGTCATGAAGATACCGACGAAGATGCGAGACGTGGAATACATCATGCACTCCAGAAAGTTTCTCGGGAAAATCCAGACGATAAGCCAAAGAACCAACTCTTTCCACAATGTGGAAAGGACCAATGAACCTAGGAGAAAGCTTCCCTCTACGACCAAAGCGAATGACATTCCTTAAGGAAGAGACCTTAAGGAAAACCTGATCACCAACAGCAAACTCTAAACTCCGCCTACGCCTATCAGCATACTTTTTCTACCTATCCTACGCAACCCTCAACTTCCTCTTAATCTCCTCAACTCTCTCAGAAGCCTCCAAAACCATATCAGGACCAAGAACCAAACGATTACCAGATTCAATCCAGCAAGATGGAGATCTACAAGGTCGTCCGTAAAGAGCAGCAAACAGAGACATTTTAATACTGGCCTAAATTTAAAGATGGAATGAGATAGATAAAGGATTAAGATAAGCTTAAACAGAAGATTAGATTATACCTGATAACTATTGTTATAGGTGAATTCGACAAGATGGAGATGATTTTCTCAAGATCCTCCATAATCAAGCACACAAGCACGAAGAAGATCTTCGAGAATCTGATTCACCCTTTCCATCTGACTGTCAGTCTGTGGATGGTAAGCAGTGCTCAGATTCAGATGAGTACCTAAAGATTCCTGAAAAGCTTTCCAAAACTGACTGGTAAAGATAGGATCACGATCACAAACGATACTGAGAGGAACACCATGGAGACGAACAATCTCTCTCATGTAGATCTCAGACAAGTTAGAAGCAGAACGGGTAGACTTGACCAGAATGAAATGAGCGGACTTGGTCAGTCTATCCACAATAACCCAGATACTCTCATTACCCCTCCTAGTCCTCAGTAATCCATCAATGAAATCCATAGAAACATGTTCCCACTTCCAATTGGGAATCTCAAGGGGCTGCAACAAACCAGGGGTCTTCTGATGATCGGCCTTGACTTGCTGACAAGTCGCACACCTGCTAACAAAGATAAAGATATCCCGCTTCATCCCTCTCCACCAATAAAGCCTCTTCATATCCTGATACATCTTCGTCACACCCGGATGAATAGAAAGTCTGGATCAATGATTCTCCCGAAGTAGCTCCTGTCTCAATCCATCAACATTCGGGACACAAATCCTACCATTAATACTCAAAATCCCTCTATCATCGATCTGAGCTGCACTACTACCATGACTACTACCATCAACTCTGCTATGAACACTCTCCTTAATAAGCCTAAGCATTCTATCCTCATCCTGCTTAGCCACGATACGATCCAAAAGAGGAGAAGAAGAAACAACAAGCTGACACAACAAAGCCTTCTTCCGACTCAGAGCATCATCCACAACATTAGCTTTCCCGGGAGTATAGCTAATATCAAGGTCGTAAGAAGCTAGAAACTCTAGCCAACAAACTTTCCTCTGATTCAAATCCTTCTGAGTGAAGATATATCTCAAAGACTGATGATCGGTGAAAAGTTCAAACTTAGTTCCTAGAAGATGATGCCTCCAAAGCTTCAAAGCAAAGACAACAGCAAGCAACTCTAAATCATGAGCAGCATAATTAGCCTCATGGGTTTTCAACTGACGGCTGGCATAGGCAATGACCCTACCATCCTGCATGAGAACAACACCCAATCCCTCACGACTAGCATCGGTATATACCGTCAATCCCTTACTTCCATTCGGAACGGTAAGAACTGGTGCAGAAGTAAGCTTGCTCTTTAACTCATTGAATGCAGGTTTACACTCATCACTCCAAATAAACTTAGCATTCTTACGAGTCAAAGCGGTGAGAGGTGCAGCAATCTGAGCAAAATTCTCAATGAATCTCCGATAATAACCGGCAAGGCCCAGAAAACTACGAATATCAGTTGGAGTCCTAGGAGTTTCCCAATCCTGTAACAGAATAGGGAAAAATAAGAACCACAGAAGAGATACAATAATTAAATGATAAAGGAAAAAGAGAAGGAAAGAAAGACTTACATTGATCGCAGCGATCTTGACTGGATCAACAGAAACTCCATTACCAGAAACAATATGCCTGAGGAATCGGACTTCATCCTTCCAGAAATGGCATTTAGAAAATTTAGCCTTCAACTGATGATTTCTAAGAGTCTCCAGAACAGATTTCAAATGCGACTCATGCTCTTCCTTGGTCTTAGCGAAGACAAGGATATCATCAACAAAGACTAGAACAAATTTATTAAGCACATCATGAAAAACACGGTTCATCAAATCAACAAAGAAAGAAAGAGCATTAGTCAAACCAAAAGGCATGACTTACCATTCAAAAAACCCATTCTCAGTACGGAAAGGAGTCTTGGGAATACTTTCCTCAGCAACTCTGAGCTGGTGAAAACCTGTGGCAAGATCAAGCTGAGAGAAAACAGTAGCACCATAAAGTTGATCAAACATATCATTGATACGAGGCATTGGATATCTGTTTTTAATAGTGAGCTTGTTTAGCTCCCTATAATCAACACACATCCTCAAAGAACCATCGGACTTAGTGACGAAAACTACCGCTGCTCCCCATTCTGAATGGCTAGGTCTGATCAGACCTTTGGAGAACAAGTCCTTAATTTGCTTTCCCAACTCAACCTTCTCGCGGGGTGCCATTCTTCTAGGAGGAAGAACTACAGGTCGAGCTCCAGGAATAAGATCAATACGAAAATCAATTTCCCGCTTAGGAGGTAAATAAGTGACTTCACCAAATACATCGGGATAGAGTCTGACTACAGGAGTCGAATGAAGATCACCAGGAGAAGAATCCAGAGAATAAATAAAACTGCCAGCAAAATCCTAAGGCATGGGGCACTGAATAATCAAGGAATTACCCCGATCATCAACAAGATAAATAGACCGGGCTTTACAAGAGATATAGGCATCATGCCTACTTAGCCAATCACTTCCAAGCAATAAATCAAAAGCATCGAAGCCCAGAACATAGAAATCACCACTAAAGCGATGATCAAAATAGAGAAGTTTCACTTGCTTACAAATCCTATTAAGGTTTGCGGGACCACCAATAGGATTAGAAACACATAAAGGAATAGAAGCATACTCAGGAGAAAGGAGATGCTTAAACTTATCACACAAATCCACAGAAATAAAACTATGAGAAGCTCCAGTATCAAATAAAACACGAACATGATGCTGAAATAAAGAAAAGGTGTCTTGAAGAGTACCTTGGTCATCACTAGGAGCAGGAGCAGGTGCAGGTGAAGATGCAGAGGTGACATCAAATATACCAGAAGGCTTACCCTTCTGCTGGGTAGGGCAATCCTTCCTGAGATGGCCAGGATGAAGACAAATATGGCAGAGATCATGCCTATTCAACTGAGAAGGAGGAGGAACAACAACACCAACTGAAGTAGGACAACTATTAGCATAGTGTCCCTTCTGATCACACCCGAAGCAGGTGATGGTAGAAAGGTCAATAGGCTGCCTTTGAGAAGGAGAAGATGAAGATCCCAATCCTGGATGCTTGAGTCAATTCTTCTTCTGCTGATGGAAATTAGGCTTTCTCTTCTTAGAGTTAGCAGAGGAAGACTGAGATAAAGGAGCACCAACAACAGCATGACCCTTAGAAGTAGGGTTCTCATATCGAATAGCCATATCCATAAGCTCGGTAAAAGTGCCATGAACATGAGAAATGAGACGAGCATAATACTCAGGACGAGCACCAGCTATGAACTTCTCATTCTTCTTAAAAGGAGTGTCTATCAGGCCAGGACCGAACTTGGAAAGTTCATTGAACTTCCGCTCATACTCAGAAAAGGACATGGTACCCTGCTTGAGATCCATGAATTCACGATAAAGCTGAGATTTACCGGCTTATGGCATCCATTTTGCCACAAAAGCCTCCCTGGAAAGACGATACAGAAACAACTTAAGATAGATTCAAAAGAAAGGAGAATATGGGAACAAAATTCAAGATAACACAAAGGATACCTAAACTACTCCCACGAAATATCACCCTCGTCCGTGTGAGCTGTAACAGACTCCCACCAATCCAAGGCAGACTCTTGCAGCTGCCAGGCTGCTAACTGATGCTTCTGGGCATCAGTAATCTCGAGACCGGAAAAGAACCTCTCTAAACTCTGTAACTATTGCTGGGCTTCAATAATGCTCTCTGAACCGGTAAACTTGGTTCCACCAAGCTGAGAGAATTCCTTAAAGAGAACAATAAACCTAACAGGTGCAGCAGGTTGAGGAGCTGGGGCAATACCACGACCCCTACCTCTGGCATTTCCACGATTCATCCTGAAAATATCAAGAATGAATTTTAGGACAAAGGTACAGAGAAGACAAAGATAAGATAAGACACGATAAGACAAGATAAAATTCACTTGGATGAATATCCTAACGAAAGAAAATACTACCAAGGTAGATACGAAAGGAAGGAAGTTTAGAAAATTGTTTTTTTAAAACAAGAAAAATTTATATCAAAAAAATCTTTGAAAAAAAAATCCTTTGAAAAATCATTTTAAAATCATTTTATACTTTGAAAATACGTTCTCTCACAAAGAAATGATCCTGAGGTTGATTTCACTCATTCTAGGGTATTTCTACCCTATCTCTAATGAGTTTTTGCTCCGCAGGCTAAGGTTTGCCTAAAAACCAAAGCTCTGATACCAACTGTAACGACCCACTATTTTGGACCATTCAAATCGACAATAATCCACACATGTCAGACTTGAATAATTCAAAATAACAGATTGTAATAAAATTTGGAGCAAATAAAGTCAATCACAGAATCACAGACACAGAAATATCAGAATAACTCGCAGCGGAAGATAAAATACCATAGTAGTTCATGAAGCTACTATTACAAAGTCTCAAAACAAATACATAATATCAGTCTGAAAACAAATACAATAGAAATCCCAAATACATAGAAGTCCACTAATACAAGAGCTGAAATAGAACAACTGAAACTAAAATAGATAAATAACTAGATAAGCAGAATCTCAATCGATTCCTAGCTCCAAAAAGTGAAATCCAAAGCTGTGAATACTCAGGCTGACCCGAGCGTAAATAAAAACACAAACACTCGACTCAGGACATACATACTTATACAATTTAAACCAACTCAAGTTAACTGTAATAAATGTACAAGTAACTTAAAGGATGCTTGGGACCGCCCATCCTCTAAGGATCCGTTAAACTATTTACTATGTAGTAATATTCGCTATTATCATAATGTCTAATAGTAAAATAAACATACTTTTAAATAGCATTAAGGCTTTACATTTTCCACCTTAACACGTAATAGTCCCAGTAGTCCATCCAGTATCAACATACCTCCAGATCGGGAGGCTACCCTTAAATACTCCATGGGCTACGGGAGAAAACCAAACTCGTAGTAAAGCTCGCTATGGTAGGTGACACGGCACACAAGGCAATGCCAAGGTAGATATACCAATTACGCACATGGGCTGGTGGAAACGCATAGCAGCCACTACCGCCCACCTCAGACACACTCCCAAATCAAAATCGAAGATGGCCATCAAATCAATCACAAGGTAAGAGTATAATATCGAAGGAAGGTGCCCGATCGGAGGAATGACCTCACTTGGCCCGAGATCGCTCCTGTTTTAGCCACCTTAAGAAAACTCATGGGAGTCAGGTCCACGTTCATACCTCAATAGGATCGTCGCCACCATCCTACTTCATTCTGGAATCTCCACCACGTACACAGTTGTTAAAGTGGTTTTCGGTATCGACAGAGAGTATGTCCATATCCGATCCCGGTCTCTTTAACAACCAATCGTTATTATAACCGTGGTTATACATTTCAAATTGGTTTATATTTCAAATCAAAATACATCATTTAAACCATTTAAAAGTAAAGTCATTATACTTACAAATCAAATATTCAATTCCCAAAAATTTAGCCTTTTCTGAGCTCATTTATTCAGTTAAATACTTTAAAATATTGAAAATTTCAGCTTTCGCAGCACTTAGATAATGCTGCGGTAAGTTATATTTGAAAAATTCATTTCCGCAAAGACAACATTTATAAACTGCTGCAGTAGTTCAACTACATTTGAAAACTTTCATTTCATCCAACTGCAGCACTTATCAAGTGCTACTGTAGCCCTTTTATTAGTTTCAGATTTTAACTTTCTTTCTTCAACCACAACACTTACCAAGTGCTGCAGTAGCCCTTAGTTAATTTAGCCTTTAGTTCATTTGCATCAACCACAACACTTACAAAGTGCTGCAGTATCATTTACTTCAGATTTTAAGTTAATTTCAGAAATGATAGCATTTCTGAAGTGCTACTAATTCAATTTCCAGATTTATAATAAAATTTCAGAAACAAATCAACTTCGATTTTAACCATTTTAACTTATAAAAATCATATTTTTCCACTTCAAAAATGTTCATTTAAATACCCTTTAACTTATGATTTTATAAAGAAAACTTTTACAATAAAATCAACTTTTCCAATAATTTCACTTATTAAATTCAAGTGTACCATTTTCCCATTCTTTGCATTTTAACAATTTACTTTAACACTTAAATTTAAATTTCCATTTCATAAATAAAACTTAATTTCCATTTTTATTTGATTAACTTAACTTCCATTTAAAAATCAAATCACAAATCTCCAAATTAAGTTATGTTTCAAATCACAATTTTATCATTTATTTATTTAACATTTTAACTTATAGAAAAATCACTAACCCTTTATTAAATCATTTTAAATTCAATTTAAATCAAATTATCATAAATTTTTACATTTTAAAATATTTAAAATTTTCCAAAAAAATATATAAAATAACCACGGGTCTGTATAATATTTTCTAACCTAGGTCAAGTGATAAGGATAATATATCATTTCAATCCGTAATTTACAAAGAAAAATCCGGGTTCTATCATTTCAAACCCGCAATCCCAAGTCAAATAAAATAAATAAAAATCGCTCAGGCCTATCATTTCAGCCCATAACGATTTTTCCCTATTCTAAAGTCCGTTCGGGTATGTATCATTTCAACCCATAGTGATTCTATTTTACAGGGAACTTGCAGTGTGAGAATACAGAATAAAATAAACAATATAACAGAATATAACATATCAGATGATGTGACAAGTTTATAACAGAGTTTAACATCATATATTGCATATCACAGCTAGGTATAACATGATATAACAGTTTCTGCACATTCACTTGTTGTCACTTCACAAATTCTATAAGTATGAATGTTAAGCATGAATAACTCACCTTTTAAGCAGGAGTTCGCAAATCAAAACACACAGATAAATTCCAGAAAGCACGATAGCACGACTTTTGATTCAAGTGGAGAGAGAGTCAAGGTTTTGATCTTGTATATAACAAATAAAAAAAAGCAAATATAAATATATATACAACTCAAAATTTAAATTAAAACAAATGGAAATTAGAATCAACAAATGAATAGATGGATTAACCACACAAATGTGCTTGGCCACATCATAAAGGGGCTCGACCATTACTCTACTATGCTCGGCCATGATGTTATCTTTGAGGTAAGGCTCGGGTATGGATCATTAACACATGGCTAGGCTAGAGAATGTGAAGAGAATGGAGTTACAAAGCAAGGCATGCAAAGGGTCAAGGCCAAAAGAGGAGTTTTGGTTGCAACATAGGTTTGGCCTATGGTCATATGGCTTGGCCATGGTTCACTTCAGGTCAGGTCAGGGGGCTGATGTGATGTCCAGAGGTGCTGTCATGTGCTGGTGGTGGAGCTAGGGGTGATGGCCGAAGCTAACATGAAGGGGATGGTGGAATAAATGGCTCGGCTATGTAGTTTTTTTTGGAGTTTATGCAAATTTTTTGAGGTGTTTGGTCACTTGATGGTCACGGCCTGGTCTGGTCAGAGGAAGAGGAGTGCTGGCCGTGGATGATGAGGGCAAGGAGGTGATGGTGGTGGTCGGTGGAGGTGATGGTGGGTAGTGGCCGAGCAAAGCTAGAGAGGAGCAAGCAAAAATCAATGAAAATGAAGAGGAAAATAAGAAAAATGGAGAAGCCATTAACTTACAATTTTTTTAGAAATGCAATGGCCAAAAGAATGAAGAGAATGAGAAGTTTTTCACGTGAAAAAGCAAATGAAGATGTACGGCTAAACAAGAGAAAATGAAAGGCCAAGCAAATGAAAAGACAAGCAAATGAAAAGTCACAAGTTTAAAAGCTTTTTGCCTCTTTGAATTTCCAATTCATTTTAATTCAATATAAACAAATAAAAATCAATTAAACAAAATAAAAGTTAAAACAAAATAAAGTAGAAATGAAAATAAATAAATAGTTTTAGGAAAATAGAAAATAAATAAAGAAAATAGTTTATTTTATGGAACTAGAATTAAAAATTGTAAATAAAATACAACTAAAATAGGAAAATTACAACTACACTTTTAAAATGTTTTAAAAATAAAAATTTGAAATAAAATCTAATTTAAAAATATTTGCAAAAATCATGGGTTGTTACACCTTACTCCTTTCTTCTCAACGGCTTTCTTCCCTTTGTCTGTCCGACATTCATGAGCATAGTGTCCTTTCTTATCACACTTATAACAGATAACTTCTGCCTTTCTCTTCTTGGCAGCTCCACTCTTCTGAGCTCCTTTGTTATGGAAAAACTTTCTCTTCTGATTCTTTTTTCCTTGAGCTTCCTTGGCCTTATTTCCTTCCAGAAAAACAAGCATCTCTTCCTGCTTCAAAGCCATCTTAACTACAATATCACATGGATCCAAAAATACGATAACGTGGCCTTGGCAAGCTCAGGCTTCAACCCACGAATGAACTTCTCATTCCTTTTGATCACAGTATCAACCGTAGCATATCCATATCTCGATAACTCCTCAAATCTGGTTGCATACTCAAGCACTGCCATGTCTCCCTGCTCCAATTCAGCAAACTTACTGAGCAGAGTAGACTTAGCAATCTCTGATGTTATCCCGCCTTTTGGCAAGGTCGTGACACCATGAACTTGACTAGAAACCCATGACAGTTCATCTTGGAGAACGGTTATACGTAGGCTCACTATGGATATCGATGAATTTTGTCCAAGTCCGGATTGAGCTAAAATTGATATGACACGACAAGCGAAGCTATGAGAGCCAACATTCAGAATTTCAAGTCAATCGGAGTTCGTATGCTCAAGATATTGATCGATCACGGTTGAGAAATCCAAACTTGCATCGATCATAACTCTGGATCTACAAGTCCAAATGCCACCAAAATTTCACAGGAGCTTACGTATGACCTAAGGAATGTTCATGCCAAATTTCAACTCGATTGGAGCAAGTCTTGATCGATACGAAATTCGTTCGTATCGATCGCGGATGGAAAAACTCCAACTTGCATCGATCATATCTCATGATCTACAAGTCCAAATGCTATGAAATTTTCACAACAGCTTACGTATGACATAAAGAATGTTCCTGCAAATTTCAAATCGATCGGAGCAAGTCTTGATCGATACGAAATTCATTCGTATCGATCACGGATGGAAAAAATCCAACTTGCATCGATCATATCTCATGATCTACAAGTCCAAATGCTATGAAATTTTCACAGGAGCTTACGTACAACATGAAGAATGTTCCTGCCAAATTTCGACTCGATTGGAGCAAGTCTTGATCAATATGAAATTCGTTCGTATCGATCACGGATCTAGTCGAAATCGTCTGGGATCGATCGCGTGGGCCCACCCACCCACGTGCCAGAAGAAGTCTCCCGAGATCTGAGCGAGATATTTGCCACCTATGCCTATAAATAGAGCCCCAGGGCCTACAGAAGGAGGACTTTTGGCCTCTCTACGCCGATATTCTGCCGAAATGATTATCAAACTTCAGTTATACTACTTAATCCATTGTAATCTGCTGTTAACCGCTGAAATCGGTTGTAATCATCAAAGAAACATCAATAAAGTCATCAATTTCATACTGGACGTAGGCAATACGCCGAACCACTCTAAATTCCTGTGTTTCTGTGCATTTTCTTATCTGTTTATTGGTGTGTTTGTTAGATCTGCTTCATTTTACATTTATTTTCTTCATTTTATCTCTTCAAACACATCCAAAGAGTGTTGTGCCCAATTTTGGTACAAACACTTTGGTGCTTTCACTGAGAGAACCCTGCTTTTCTCCTGCTATGTGGATCTACTACCATCGTTGGATTGCAAAAATCTAAGGAGGAGATCCAGATCTGCCGTCCATTGGTTTCTTCTATTCTATTCAGATTGCTCCAGATCTAAGAGGAACTGCATTCATCTATATTTTCGTATCCATGTTCTCGAATCCAGAGAACATGGTGATTTTCGTATCCATGTTCTCGAATCCAGAGAATATGGTGATTTTCGTATCCATGTTCTCCAATCCAGAGAATATGGTCATTTTCGTATCCATATTTTCGTATCCATGAAAGTATGGCGATTTTCGTATCCATGAAAATATGACGATTTTCATATCCATGTTTTCGCACCTAAAAAATATGTCAACATTCGTATCGATCAGTTTTCGTATCGATCGAACTTCGTATCGATCAGCTTTCGTATCGATCACATTCGTATCGATCAGTTTTCGTATCGATCAGCTTTTGTATCGATCAGCTTTCGTATCGATCACCATTCGTATCGATCAATATTCGTATCGATCGAACTTCGTATCGATCAACTTTCGTATCGATCACCATTCATATCGATCAGTTTTCGTATCGATCGAACTTCGTATCGATCAGCTTTCATATCGATCACCATTCTTATCGATCAGTTTTCGTATCGATCGAACTTCGTATCGATCAGTTTTCGTATCGATCGAATTTTGTATCGATCAGCTTTCGTGTTGATCACTGTTCGTATCGACCAGTTTTCGTATCGATCAACTTTGTATCGATCCAGCCATGTGCATTTCGTATCGATGCTCACACGCAGTTCGTATCGATCCATCTGCGTCCAATTCGTATCGATTGTCACACGCTGTTCGTATCGATCGCAACTGCTCTGTTCGTATCGATCGCAACTGCTCTGTTCGTATCGTTCGCAACTGCTCTGTTCGTATCGATCCAGATGCGTCCAATTCGTATCGATCCTCAGATACACTTCGTATCGATCCAGCCGCGCATTTCGTATCAATCCTCAGATACCACTTCATATCGATCCTGCAGCGTGCATTTCGTATCGATACTCAAATACCACTTCGTATTGATCCAACCGTGTGCATTTCGTATCGATCCATCCTTGACTTTGGTGTATTTTCAAAAAAAAAAAAAATTCGGGTACGACCCAAATTTCCTAAAAAGAGGCTATTTTTTTCTGAATTCAATCACCAATTTAATAAAGGAACATTCCATCCATGCTTCTAATTGTTCCAGGATTGAACAAGACATAGGAGATCACAAACAACAAATGCTGAATTGCAATCAAGGAATGGGTAAAGAAATACTACTTAATCGATGCTCCCAGAGGCTGGAGAACCTAGCTAATACGCCAAGAACTAGAGTTGGTTAATATATCATGCTTCTAAGGTGGACTGCAACTTTCCCCAATTGACTAGCTTTTAAACTCCAGAATTAACAACTATGGTACGATGGCTAAAATGACGACTGCCCAACACTGTCTACTCTGCTAACTCAAAACATAGCTGGTCACCACTGAATCATCTTCAAATGCCCGCATCTTAATCATACCGTGTCCATATGACTAGAAGCACGACATACAACCTTAAGAGGACTTCCTCACTATCTTATATGGGTCTCCTACCTGGGTGAAAATTAGAAATAATCACCAACCTATTAGCCCATCTTAACCAACTCAGCATCCAATCGGCCTCACCAAACCACTCGAACATTGGGCAATCGTGCATACATCATTCACCAGTGTAACAAGACCCCGTAGCCATAAAATGGACCTGATCATAACGTCGATTGGAGAATCTTTCCCAGTCGAGACCTATTTATTGAAATCATCCTACATGCAGATTTTCCAGCAAAAATTCAACATGCTGACTACGTCAGTGTACTTTGGAAATATAACCCCCGACACTTCCTTATGAAGTGAGAATTGCGCATGGCTTACACCAAGAGTGATGACCGCCATCAAATGTAGATGTCTTCCCCCATTCCTCAAAGAACATTGTCAATCGTGGTTAGACATACCAGTTCTACTTCTCATATTGTTGAAGGGAATGAAGAAGCTGGCAGCCAACGAATTTATCCAAAGCCCACAGCCAGTTGCTGCCAATACCCATAAATGAATTCATCACCAGAGCTTATTTCCTGACTTTGATAAGAGAACTGGTGGGTAGCCGCCGACGAGTACACCAACATATCCAGGCCAATATTGAGTTGATGAACCAGATGAAGGATCAACATGGCGAGATGAGAAGGGGACCTACTCCATACTCTAGATCGGAAAACTCTTCTTCTCTAGATGGCTACCGTGAACGCCAACGCCATAAGGCTGCTCCGGAAAGGATAGCTCCGACAATATGTGCAAGCCCTATAAAACGAAGGACCGAGAACATCCGACCCCTATCGATCAAGGACTTTGATCAAATTGAACCATTTGCGTTAGACTTCCAACTGTGAAGGGTTGGACCGAAGTGCAATAGCGAGCATACGACGCCGCTTCACTTATCAATGAGAGTTAATCCGATCTCTTTTGAATTATTTCTATTTCAATTTCGTTTACATTGCAAAATATGACCTACTTGAATTAAACTACTTGCAAATGATGCAGGTAACCGAGTACTTAAGATTGGGTGCAAAACAACCTCCGTGGACTATGATCAAATCATTGAGGTATCATCGTGACGGGCTTGATTCAACCACTCATCGGCTACTATATGCCCCTGACTGGGGGCAAGGTATCAAAGAGGAAGAGACCGACAAGGTCAGGACTCTAGTACAAAGTGGATGCAACCGACCATCCACTCATCCGCCTATGCAATTTAATTAGGAGATGTAAGAAAGACTTGGAGTTATATGTCCCAACAATGCACTCTCCATCTCGTACTTGAAGCTCGCCAAAATACTTATGCTTCTTCTGATGCCTGATAAAATCAGAATAACACCAAGGGTGGACGTGACGTCACCATCCATGTATCCAATCCTACATTAGACACTTGGGATTATTTGAGAACACATGTTTAAAGTGGATATGATTTGACCGTTCACTCTCTAGTTTGCTTCTGTAATTCGGCAAAACAATCATGCCTTAAACCAACTTCATCAGGGTCCAACCCTCAATTTAAAGTCATCAACGACTGACTGCCTACTAGCTAACCATCACGAGCTATCATTTCAACTCTCTTCCTTAGCTCGATCGAAAGAATGCAAAGTATAAATTGGATGTGACTCGACTGTGTGCTCTCCAATTCTTGCACTCGACTTAAGGGAAAATACACAACTCAAAGTGGATGTAGTTCGACCATCCTTTCCTATGCTCGAGCACAAAGCTTGCCAGAACACTAATCTTACTCCTTAGGCTTAGCAAAAGTGGAATCCAAACGAACATGGACGTGATCCAACCGTCCATAAACTAAATCTCATCCTTCGTTGAGGGGCATATAAGTGGAAGTTAATTGGGATCCCACCGATCACTCGCTAAGTGAATCCCCAAGCTCAGGGACAAGCCATCACACTGCGACAATAAGGGATTGATCCACGACAATCCTCTAACTAACTCCGGCTCCCAGAGTGTGAGCTGGAGTACAAACTTATGGACATGGGCTCGAGGAGGATGGATCCGTCCATCTAACGACTTCGCCCGTGTTCAACCTAAACCCGAGGAGGATGGATCAGTCCATCTAACGACCTCGCCTTCCATATTTATAAGCTCGAGGAGGATGGATCTGTCCATCTAACGACTTCGCTTGCCTACTCAAGGTGGATATGATATAACATCCACGTACCCGATCAACTTCTTGTTCCTAGAGTGTGAACGAAATCCTAAAGCCTAAATAGATGTGACTGACCATCTGTCGGCTAACTCCAGATTCCCAGAGTGCGAACTGGAGTATAAACATTAAATAACTCTAAGTCCCCAGAGCGCGGACTGGAGTATAAACACTAAAATGGGTGTGACTGACCACCCATCAACTAACTCCAGATTCCCAGAGTGCGAACTGGAGTATAAACATCAACTAACTCCAGATTCCTAGAGTGCGAACTGGAGTATAAACATAAACTAACTCTAAGTCCCCAGAGTGTGGACTGGAGTATAAACACCAACTGGGTGCGAATGACCACCCATCAACTTACTTCGGTCCCGAGAGCGCAGGCTAGAGTATAAACACCAAATGGGTGTGACTAACAACCCATCAACTAACTCCAGTCCTCAAAGCATGGTTTGGAATATGAATACCAAAAGGGATGTGATTCGACTGTCCATCTGTCGGCTATGGTTCCTCATCAAGTTCTGTAGTACAAAAAGCGGATGTGGTTCGACCGTCTTCTTTTCAATCTTCCCCTGACATGGGGGCACACTTAACACACAAAATTGGATGCGATCCGACCATCCAACACTAAGAGGGTGTGACACAACCGTCCATGCATCAACTCTTGTTCTCGGCACGGGACCCATAACGTAAATTTATAGGGATACACTCCAACCCCACAAGACAAAATTTCTTCCTTGATTCGACAAGGAGGCGTAGATTCGAAAAACGGACCTAGCTGGATGTCCTATTCTGAATTGATATTACTACCATCCAACCGCAAATGAACGTGGCATGACCATTCATCTGCAAACTCTCGCCTGTGATCCGACGAGTTGTGCGTGCAACATGGGCAGATGTGACCTAACCATCCGCCAATCAAGTCCTTCCTACAGTTCAGTGGGAGAAGCATCAAACTAAAGTTGTTGTAATTTGACCGACCACACTTCGACTTTTGCCCTTGACTGGGAGCAGAGGAATTGACCGAGGAAAATGCAGTCCGACCATTTTCTACTAAAACTCTTAGTCCCCAGAGTGCAGACAGGGGTATAAACATCAAATAGGTGTGGTTAATGGCCCTTCAACTTACTTTGATCCCCACAGTGGGCTACAAGAATAGACAAACAGATGAATGTGATTCGACCATTCATTCACCAACTCTGACCTAAACTCGATATGAGGAGTATAAACTCACCACAGGTGCAATTAGACCATCCACGAACTAACTCTGCTAACCCAAGACTGGGGGTAGAAGTACAAATCACCGAAAGAAGAGAAAGGTGACTCGCTACATCTCCAGCTTAGTGTCCTTTACAACTTAAGGAAATGATTACAATGAGACCTTAATGCTAACCAATCAGAATGATGCCCGAAGTTCTGGGCAACCAATTATATCGTACCGCCGGATCGATGGGCAATATCGATCTGCACCTTTCATATCATACCATTGGATCGATAGGAAATGGATTCTGAGCATTCTACATCGTGCCGTAGAATCAACGGTCAATATCGATCCTCTTCGACTACAAATTGATGTGACCCGAACGTCCATCGAATACCTTTTACCAACAGAGCATAGATAGAAGAATAAACCACGAATGAGTGTGACTTGACCATTCGTCCTCCGTCGCCTTCCTTCGATCCGTCAGGAAGAGCATGAGACCAAATGAGCATGACATGACTGCATTTGGGCTGACTTTATCCCTAGATCTGACGGGAGAATGTAAATCGAAATGGACATGGTTGATTACCCAACTCCAAATGAATGCAACACAACCATTCATTGATTGACTCTTACCATGATCCGACTAAAAGAGCAATTCAAAAGAAGTGCAACCTAAACATCTGCACACTGATTCTTACCCTGGATTCGACAAGGGAAGCATCAATCCTGCATTGGATCCGACTGGACGATTCACTCTTCAGTCTTATCCCAAAGTATGGCGACATAAGCAGCGAAGTAAATGTCATTGACCGTCCAGAATCTAGCTTATGTCCGAATGTCGGCAAAGTAACAATGTATTCCGCCAAGAGGAAAGAACTAGAACATAATACAGGATAGGCACGACTCAGCCTTCCATCGGTTAACTCAATCCCATGGTTCAATGGGATAGAATAAAAAATTGAAGCAAACATTATCTACCCTACCACTTATCGAGATATTCCCCAGACTTGGGGGCACGAGCAAGAAGATAAGATTAATATGATTCAACCATTCATCAATCAACTCTGATTCTTAAAGCTTGAACTACAGTATAAACACAGCTAGGATGAGACTGGACCGTCCGTGTAGTGCATCCGCCAACCCAAGACTGGGGGCAAAAGAGTGATTATCCGAGAGTTGACTATGACAATTTGAACCTATGACCCATGCCTGATATTCATAAAAACTCTAGGTTATGACCGAAAGGATGCCTAGAGATAGAATCGTCGGATCAATACCCGAACTCATGGGCAACCGATCATCATTCCGACCCTTACAATGAGCAATGGATCAAGAGTACATTGAATGAAAAGCACATCATTCAGAAACACAAGTAAATTCAATCTCAAAGCTGGAGCCAGCTATGCTACAACACACGATACAAGGCTAAACTCTACTAAGCCTTTGATTCAATGTCCCTATAGGGCTAATAATTATCCATTGCAAATAAGCAAATGAAGTGCCTACAATCCATCAGGAGCACTAAGGATCTAACCACAACTCAACACGATGATGGTAAAAGATTTAACTATTTTACTTCAGGTGAATCTTGATGTGTTCGCTTGGGCTCGATCTCATATATATATATATGGACTCTCACCAACCATTGAGAACCCTGCATTAAATGTCAACTCGAAGCATATCTCGGTGAGTAAAAATGAAGCGACGTAGATCTAGAAAGATCTGCTGCACTTAAGGAAGAGGCGAATCTACTCAAAATCAATAGGTTTATCCGCGATGTCCTCTACCCAAAATGAGTATCCAATCCTTTACTTATGAAAGAAACAAATGAAGAGTGGCGGACGTACGCCGACTACTCAGATTTGCACGAGGCATGGCAAAGCATAGCTTTCCACTTCCAATGATCAACCAACTAATTGACTCGGCCATCAGACATGAATTACTCTCATCCATGGACGCAAATTCCAGATACAATCAGATACTAGAACATATCCCAGACCAGGAATACAACTGTTTCATTATTGACCTAGGCCTATAGTGCTATGCTGAAATCCCTGGATTCAAACTTAAGAACGCTTATGCTACTTACCAAAAGACGATTAACAGATCATTCAAAAATCATATCGGTCGATCGATGAAAGTAGATGTGGTTAATATGCTCGTGAGATCACGACTATCAAACGACCATATCAATGACTTGACAGAGGTATTCAGCGCTCTCCAAAAAATGCAGGATGAAACTCGATCCATTGAAATGCTCTTTCACCATTACATTAGAAAGATTCTTTGTTTTCATCATCAATTCTCATCGAATCAAGAATAATTTCTAGAAAATTCCGACAATTAGAGACACCCATGTACCGAGGACAACCAAGCATGTACGGAGCCTAAGTCAAAAGATTACCATCCTAAGTTGATTTGACTCTAGGACCATCTACAAGTGAATTCTCTTCTTCAACCTGACCAAGAGAGGGAAGAGAACTTTTGAATGAACTAACAACTACGTTGATGCACTTCCAGCTCTGATAGATCGCTTAAAGAGACCTCCCATTTTACCCAAACCTTTGGATCACGAAGATTTATACATCAATTGGGCCGTGTCAACACACGCCATAAGCGTCGCAATGCTATGTGAAGAGAAACGAATCCAAAGACTAGTATATGATGAAGGCTGGCTATTGACAAGCTCACCCCATTAACGTCCATATCGACCAACTGTTACGATAGGTCCAATAGAAACCTTAGATGTCTGAAAAGTTACTCAAATGGAGTATCAAGCTAAGCCAATTTGATATCACTTATCTCCCTCGGAGATCTCTCCATGGTCAAACATTAGCATACTTCATATCTGAATCCACCACATCAGACGACTATCCGAAGAACAGTGGAGAACCGTCCAACCGATGGAGAATGTACACCGATGGAACTTCCAATAGTCGGCTTTCTAACATCGAAGTTGCGTTAATGACTCCTGAGGAACGAACGATCTGCTACGCCCTGAAACTCAACTTCCCTGCAACAAATAACGAAGCTAAGTATGAAGCCTTGGCGCTAAAACTTGCAAGAAAACTACGAGTGGAAACTTTACATGTCTTATGTGATTACTGGTTAGTAGTACGCCAAGTGAGGGAAGATTATTTGACTAGGGGGCAACGTCTTGCTCCTTATCTCAACCGGTTCCAAAAGCTACTAGCCGGCTTCGACTATTACACCACTACACAAATCCTCAGAGAATTAAATGAAAAGACCGAATCACTCGCCAAGCTAGCCAGTTCTGGGGATGCGCGACAAATAGACTTTGTCCCAGTTGAAATGCTTATTATTCTAGGCATTGACATATGAAGATCAACTAGATCTTGGAGACGGATCTAGAAAAAGAGTCATGGGTAACTCCTATCAAAGATTATCCACAATTAGGGATTCTTATTGAATAAAGGAATAAGAAATGGCATATCCTCCGTGAAGCATCACCGCATGATTATGTCTGGATCGTTCGACTACATTGATACAAAGCATTACTTTTGTATCTATCGATCCGAGACCCAATATTACGCATCCATCGATACGAAGCATACATTCCAACATCTCAAATCGATCTAGGAGAGGATCGATACAAAGGAAGGACTTAAAACAACCATCGAACGTTGTTACAACTCGAATTTCACATCGATCCAGGAGAGGATCGTTGCAAAACTCGATAAAAAAACTTGACAATGACCCGTGAACGTGCAAACATTGACGGGAGTCAGGCTAACATACATGCATGTATGACAGACTAACATTCAATTTTCAAAATTTACAGGACTTGAATGCTTACCTGATGACAATTACAACAGTGAACAACAAATCACTAGCACTCGACACTCAGTTACAACAATGCACTACATAATCATTGGCAGTCAACAAATCAACATTTATATTACTGGAAATCAATCGAAGGTTACATCTTTTGATGAAAAGATAGCAACTACTCAACGAATCAGATAGAACTTTTTCAGAATGAAGGATGTAGCATTTCAAAGCACGTTATGTTCACACAAGACGTACTTTGGGGGGCAAATGTTATCCCGCCTTTTGGCAAGGCCGTGACACCAAGAATTTGACTAGAAACCAACAACAGTTTGTCTTGGAGATCGGTTATACGTAGGCTCACTATGGATATCGATGAATTTTGTCCGAGTCTAGATCGAGCTAAAATTGATATGACACGACAAGCGAAGCTATGAGAGCCAACGTTCCAAATTTCAAGTCAATCGGAGTTCGTATGCTAAAGATATTGATTGATCACGGTAGAGAAATCCAAAGTTACATCGATCATAACTCGAGATCTACAAGTCCAAATGCCACCAAATTTTCACTGGAGCTTACATATGACCTAAGGAATGTTCATGCCAAATTTCAACTCGATTGGAGCAAGTCTTGATCGATACGAAATTCGTTCGTATCGATCACGGATGGAAAAACTCCAACTTGCATCGATCATATCTCATGATGTACAAGTCCAAATGCTATGAAATTTTCACAAGAGCTTACGTACAACATAAAGAATGTTCCTGCCAAATTTTGACTCGATTGGAGCAAGTTTTGATCGATATGAAATTCGTTCGTATCGATCAAGGATGGAAAAACTCCAACTTGCATCGATCATATCTAATGATCTACAAGTCCAAATGCTATGAAATTTTCATAGGAGCTTACATACAACCTAAAAAATGTTCCTGCAAAATTTCGACTCGATTGGAGCAAGTCTTGATCGATACGAAATTCATTTGTATCGATCACGGATCGAGTCGAAATCACCTAGGATCGATCGCGTGGGCCCACCCACGTGCCAGAAGAAGTCTCCCGAGATCTAAGCAAGATATTTGCCTCCTACGCCTATAAATAGAACCCCAGGGCCTACAGAAGAAGGACTTTTGGCCTCTCTACGCCGATATTCTGCCGAAATGATTATCAAACTTCAGTTATACTACTGTAATCCATTGTAATCTGCTGTTAACCGCTGAAATCGGTTGTAATCATCAAAGAAACATCAATAAAGTCATCAATTTCATAGTGGACGTAGGCAATACGCCGAACCACTCTAAATTCCTGTGTTTCCGTGCATTTTCTTATCTGTTTATTGGTGTGTTTGTTAGATCTGCTTCATTTTACATTTATTTTCTTCATTTTATCTCTTCAAACACATCCGAAGAGTGTTGTGCCCAATTTTGGTACAAACGCTTTAAATGTTATCCCGCCTTTTGGCAAGGCCGTGACACCAAGAATTTGACTAGAAACCAATGATAGTTCGTCTTGGAGATCGGTTATACGTAGGCTCACTATGGATATCGATGAATTTTGTCCGAGTTTGGATCGAGCTAAAATTGATATGACACGACAAGCAAAGCTTTGAGAGCCAACGTTCCAAATTTCAAGTCAATCGGAGTTTGTATACTCAAGATATTGATCGATCACGGTTGAGAAATCCAAACTTGCATCGATCGTAACTCGAGATCTACAAGTCCAAATGCCACCAAATTTTCACTGGAGCTTACGTATGACCTAAGGAATGTTCATGCCAAATTTCAACTCGATTGGAGCAAGTCTTGATCGATACGAAATTCGTTCGTATCGATCACGGATGGAAAAACTCCAACTTGCATCGATCATATCTCATGATGTACAAGTACAAATGCTATGAAATTTTCACAGGAGCTTACGTACAACATAAAGAATGTTCCTGCCAAATTTTGACTCGATCGGAGCAAGTCTTGATCGATACGAAATTCGTTCGTATCGATCACGGATGGAAAAACTCCAACTTGCATCGATCATATCTCATGATCTACAAGTCCAAATGCTATGAAATTTTCACAGGAGCTTACGTACAACATGAAGAATGTTACTGCCAAATTTCAACTCGATTGGAGCAAGTCTTGATCGATACGAAATTCGTTCGTATCGTTCACGGATCGAGTCGAAATCGCTTGGGATCGATCGCGTAGGCCCACCCACGTGCCAGAAGAAGTCTCCCGAGATCTGAGCGAGATATTTGCCTCCTACGCCTATAAATAGAGCCCCAGGGCCTACAGAAGAAGGACTTTTGGCCTCTCTACGCCGATATTCTGCCGAAATGATTATCAAACTTCAGTTATACTACTGTAATCCATTGTAATCTGCTGTTAATCGCTGAAATCGGTTGTAATCATCAAAGAAACATCAATAAAGTCATCAATTTCATACTGGACATAGGCAATATGCCGAACCACTCTAAATTCCTGTGTTTCTGTGCATTTCTTATCTGTTTATTGGTGTGTTTGTTAGATCTGCTTCATTTTACATTTATTTTCTTCATTTTATCTCTTCAAACACATCCGAAGAGTGTTGTGCCCAATTTTGGTACAAACATCCGACATAAATCTTTCTTCAAAACTCCTCCTAAACTCAGCCCAAGTCATAGTCTCCTCATTGACCCCGATAGTGACACTGTTCCACCAGTACAGTGCTGCTCCTTGCAACTGTTTAGAAGCAAGCCTCCTCTTCTGCTCATCATTGAGCCCCAAATCAGCAAAGATCCTTTCGCAATGAAGCAACCAATTCTCCACTTCAATCGCGTCTTCAGTCCCGATAAACGGTTTTCCTCCTAGCCTGGCATAATCTCTACTCAATACAGCATAGTTATTAATCACTGGAGCTTCTTGATTTCCTCCTTCAGCATTTCCTCCAGCTAACCCCGCAACAACTCCTGCTTGCATCATGTTAACGAAAAAACGATGCATAGCTCCCATATAGACTTGCGGGACTCCAGTACCCACATTTACAGCTTATGCCTGACCTAGGTTCCTCCTGGTATTTGGTCTGCATTTCCATTAGTTGTGGTGCTTCCTCCACCAATGTTAACTCTTCCACTTCTAGCATCCATATCTTACGTCCATAAAATTTGCATTCGAGCCTTTGTAAGATATAGAAGAATAGCCTAAGAGAGATGAGAGAATAGAGATAAAGCGTATACATATATATAGCAAATACAAGTATGTTACTATAGCGTTATCCCATGCCCCGATCTTTTCTCTAATTCCATAGGATTATGTTCTCAAAATCATTTTAAGTTTGAAATTTCTTTTAAGTTTTTCATAAACCTATGCTTTGATACCAAGTTGTAACATCCCATATCTTGAGGCCCGAAGCTAAGCGCTATAGATGCTGCAGTCATCCATAGTATTAACTTCCAGTGACAAAATACGGTAATGTTAATGGTATCCATAATATCAGAAGCACTTGAATATGAAATAAAATCAGCACAGATTAAAACAACATTTCTGATTACATTTCAAATCAATATTTCACATTCAATTACATAATCCTATAATCTATTCCTAGGTTTTGACTAAATATAATTATTACAAAATACACCAACAACGACATATGAAGATACCCCTTGGATGATTAGAGTACTAAATAGAAATATCAGTCTTAATACATCATAGCGGAAATAAAACTAAATAGCTCATATATAGCTAGCTTTGCCTCCTGCACGTCTTCAGAAGCTTATTCGTCCAACTTACTAAACCTGAAAAACCTTAACTCTCAATCTACTCAAATCATATTTTGAGCACCTAAGAGTTTAAGGGGAAAACATAACTTTTGAGTTAGACATAAAGCCTGGTGTGAATAATACTATACATCTCAGTTATCCGATATTAAGTGAGACCATGCCGCTTTGCAGAACGGGTTTCCCCTCACTAATATCCCTTTTAAACATGTCTTTTGCAAATCAGAATCCTGTTATCAAACCGATTAAAGAAATCATAGCAATATCATATATGCATATAAATCAGGTAATAAATGGACTATTTGTCCGAACAATATAGTTTTGTATGGCTAACTACTAACATCTGGCTGACTCAGGCCTACCAGACATAACAAATAATCTAACTTCTGTTAGACACACTTCTGGACGGTCTGTCCCTAACTTACTTCTCCCAGGGTCAACTGATCCTAATGGTTTTGTCGGCTCACCAATAACCTATCTTTACTTTGTATATTCCTTTCTGTGTGTAACGTAATTTTAGTCTTACCTGTGACAAAGCCTTACACACTGCAATTGTGGATTTATATTAGCTAGGGGCTACTAACTAAAGTATTGGGCGCAACCCTATACCTGTCCCATCTAGTATTCTAATATTTGAGTCATTTAGTTCGGGTCAACTACCATAAATTTTTCCTTGAAAACATTTCTTGCAAATTGATTTAACCCTTTAAATCATACTTAAACAAGGAAAATATACTTTTTGCTTTACTCAAACCTCTTTGCCATGCTATATATACTTTACTCAAAATAATGTTGATGAAATATATTGAGGGTTATCTATCCCTTTAAAGTAAGTTAAAAACCTCTTTCAACTTAAAAGATCTTAGGTCATAAAGCCAAGGTAAACCATTCGAAACCTTTGCTTAAAAACTTTAAACAACCCTTTAGAATCCATTGAAAGTACCCCTTTCGAAATATATTAACTGCTATACCTTGAAACACTAGACTGAAAGGCCAAAACATACCTTTTGAAACTTTTATAACAACCTTTCGAAATCATTGAAGGTGTCCTTTCGAAACCTTTATAAACCTTAAACACCCTATTTTCAAAGCTCTTTAAACTTGCCTTTCGAAAGCATTTGGAAATCTTCTATTTAAAATACTTTAAGTACCTTTCGAAATCAATAATGTCCTTTACTTAAAACAAGCCTTTAGAAAGCATTGGTTTGAAGTAAAAGCTTGTGGAACATAGCTTCGAAACAATTTAAAACATTCCTTTCGAAACCTTCGGGTTTATCTTTCAATAGAACAAAGGGTCTTAAAAGAACTAGGTCGAAAGCAATCTTTCTAAAGAAATTTCCTAAGTAAAAGAAAGTGGAAGGTTTCGACACCAACCCTTTCGAAAGCATTGAGAAGTGGCTTCTTATTTAAAAGCGAAAGCACCCTTGCGAAACCAATGTTTAAAGGTAAAAGCTGCCTCAACTAGGTTGAAAGGTAGATTGCGGCAACGAGTATTTCAACCCCGTTGAAAGCTTGTTTAAAACAAAAGGTGGAAACCTCTGTCGAAAGCCATATTAAAACCCTTTTGAAACCATTCTTTTGAAAGCCAAGCGACATCTCTTTGAAAGCAAAACAAGGCCTCAACCCCTTCGAAAGCACATTTCGATCCTATACCTTTCGCCTTTCTCCAATCCACTTTATACCAAGGCATTTATACCATGTGTATTGGTTTCGACTATGATGGAGGCGGTAGTATGAAGTCGAAAGGTAGCTGCCGAGAGTGGTGAAACAGCAAACCTTAACAAAAACTGAATTTTTACTTTATATAGTAATATCTTTCTAACTAACTTGCTTATTTGTCATCATATAATTGGTTGCCAATTTATTTTCCAAAAATATTTTCTAAAAGTGCTGCCGAATTCAGTATTTTATAATTTAAAACATTTAGCAAATTGCCCCTTCTCCTTTTATAAACATATAAAACGTTTAAGTTCCATACCTTAAATAATTTTATACACTTAATAAAACACTTAGGAAAATTCTCCAAAAATTCCAATAAATCACTTTTTATATGTTTTCTAACATATTTAAATTTCTGACCCAAAGCTAACATATAATAGTCAAAATTAATTTAAACCCAATTTAACCATTTTCTTCACTAGATAATTCATAATAAATCAACAATAATCCATAAAATTCTAAAACTTGAAACCTATCTCTAAAATAATACTTCTGACTTTATATCAAAAAATCAAGTCATTTGGATGTCATTTAATAGGTTTTCCAAATCAATTCTTATCATAAAATCTATATGAAATAGCCTAAATGATCAATATGTGTGTGTGTGTGTGTGTATATATCCATTTAAACAATCAAAACATGGCAAATCATTTGCAAAATAAACACAAGTCTTATCTAGAAACCAAAAGCTATATAAAGATAAGATGTAATCTATTATCCACCTTAGCTTGTTGTTAAGGAGTTTGAGATTTGCTCTTGAATGAATTTGATTAAGCTTCTTCCTTTTGATTCTTGCTTATCTTCCCCTTTTTCTTCTTCTAATGGTGGCCGACCGAGCTTGGTATTAAGTTTTAGTTTGTGAACGTGGTAAATGAAAATATGTTAAGTGTTTAGGGTATAAGAATATGACACCCTTATCTTATTACTTCTTTCTTATTTCATGTGTTTACTCATTAAGGCACGACTACCTTATGCTTTCATAAATCTCAATCTCTTGACCACTTAAGTCTTTACATTATTCTATTTAGTTTATCTAATTAAACCTCCTGAATAATGTTATTTAAAAAAATTAGGGGTGTTACAAGAATCCCCTTTGGTAGAGCATCCCATCCTGTACTACAAACTGCGGCGCCTTCCGAAGGAGCTTTTTCTATTGATTCTTGTCTGTAGGGAGTGTTCCTTTGAGCAGGTTGTCCTTGATTGGTGTCATCTATGTTTCCGGTTCTTCGGTGTTTCAAAAATCCATCTATATACTAATCTCATTTAAAAGTCCTAACGGTTATGCATGGTTAGTAAGTATTCAAATTCCTATTATAAATATACCACAAATAGACACAACTATATGGTTTTATATGCCGACATCACCCCTATCACTCTAAAGTGGAATATACGCCTAACAGAGTATTTATGATTTTTGTTTGATTTTTTTATTGAAATTTAATATTTATACTCGATTGGGTATTAATGTTGTATTAATATCTATCACTTTATCTCTATTTTTCTAACACTATTACTATTTTGCTGATAACAAAAAGAGGGAGAGAGAAGTTAAGATTTTTGTAAATAAGTCAAGTCATATTTTTTATTTGTATATTCCCATCTAGGTTCATTTGCGTATTTTTTTATTTATTTCATGCATATGTGAAGGGGAAGCTTTGATGTAGGGGGGAGCTTTCAAATAGGGGGAGCAAATGGAATTCATCAAGGTCAAATACATTTAATAGAGTCAAAATCTTAATATATGTTTGTTATCATCAAAAGGGGGAGATTATATAATACAATAGCCTATGATTTTTGTTTGATGATAATAAACGTATATATATTCGTTTAAATGTATTTGATATTGTACTATTTTATTTTTCACATAATTAAATAAATATTTGTTGGATAAAATAAATAACACAGAATTCAAATTCAAGCAAATATTTTGTTCAAACAAATATTTTATTACAAATTCAAATAGTACAAATTTGAGCTCTCACTACATTTATACATTTTCAATTTCAATACAATTTCAATTACAACACATTTTTCAATTTACAATGTCACCTCACTACATATTCACTCACACTCGTATTTTTATCTTCAACTCTATTCCAGTTTGTATCCAGTATCTGAATTATCAGCAAAATAAACACTGACGTAGTAAAATTGAAAAAGAAATATTTTTCAGTGTACAATAAAAGTGTATGTTTTGAAAATATCATTTGCCTCGGTTATTTGGGTTGTTCATCATTTATTTCTTTTGAATTCATCTACACGAACAGCTTGTGACAGGCACAGTATATCACTATACATGCCACAAGGCCGTGCACACCGATATACACTTGCTTGATATAATTGTAGGGACATGTGAGCACAAGGTCAAACCCAAGCTAAAGGCTGGATTCAACTCAAGTGCATATGAGTCTCAACCAAATCAACCAAAACCAGACATGTACAAGTTCATATGCACAGACTCGAAGCAGTAAGCACTTGAGCAATAGATTAATGCACACAACAACTAAAAGCATCAGGTCACACACACATCGAACCATATTCAACAAGCTATCATACAAGTGATCGAGTGTCAAATGCATTCAAGGCTAACAAGATTGCAACAACAAAAAGACTCAATGCAACATCAATTCAGATATGGAGTGCAACCAGATCAGTAATACACAGCAGACTAAATGGCACAAGTACATGGAAGTACCAGAGTCAGGACTCAGACCAACTACAATGCAACAGACTCCAAGAAGATCACAACAGAGCAGTGATAGCATACATGTGTATACATGTACAAATATGCAGTAACATTCACTACACACACACACACACATATATACATACATGCATATGTATGCATTTATATACAAGAATATGTGCGTGCTTTCCAAAATCAATGAGCTATAGTTCAAGACCACTACAAAACAGTGAAAGGACAGTGCAACCAAGTGCAACATCAACACAAAACAACACTGCAACAACACACCAGATAGACTCAATTGAACACAACATACAACATGAAGTACCAGACCTCAACTGACCAGAACAAACTCCAAACAACAAATAAAGACTTGATTACAACTGGGAATAAAGTACCATGGAGCTTCAACACAACATAACAACTAGCTCTCTAAATCAACACAATCAAACTACTTAACTTTGGTCGAACTAAAGGTAGTAGCACAAGCAGTTCAACATGTTCACTAACCGGAGTATATATGGTACCTGACCAAAATCAAGTACAAGAAAAAATGCAGACTTCAACCACCATCAAAGTGAACGAGAGGTGAATACAACATAAATTGATACAAGTACACACAACAAACAACATGAAAGGACACGTACTAATGGCAGATCAAAATCGATGATCAAGCACTTGAAGCAAACAATGAAATCAGACTTAAATAAAACCAGACTCAAGAGGAACCACACAGCAACAAGTTCACATGGATATGCACAACAATTATACATATACATACATACATATATGTATGTATATACATGTTAATATGTGCAGAGTTATTAACAGTAGAAATGTGAATATAGTCGTAGAGAAAATCAAGTCATGGTTCAAAGAGAAATTTATATGCAGAAATTCGAATATATTAATACATCAGAAGAATCATATGTATCAAAATAGAATAGGTCTGTAACGACCCGAAATTTTCAACCATTCGCATCCATTATAAGTGTATAGGTAGACACTCATGCCGGAGTTGAATTGCTCAAAATACCGCGTTGTAATTAAAATTTGGCAAATCTCAGAATATACAGTAAATAAATATAATCACAGATCACAGACACAGAGTAAAATAATGCAGCGGAAGTAAAAGAAATAGTAGTTCATGAAGCTACTATGTAAATATATCAGAGTTACATAAGATACAACAGAAGAAATAGAGTACAACAGAAGTATCAATAAGATAACCAAGTACAAGCTGAACAGAGCAACATAACTGAAGTAGATAGAAGAAGACTAGCAGATAATCTCCAGCGATTCAAATCTCCAGAAGGTGGAAATCCAAATCTGTGAATAACTCAGGCTGACCCGAGCGTAAAGCAAAACACAAAACACTCGAGTCAGGACAATATATACTTATATAATGTAAACCAACTCAAGTGAACTGTAATAAAGGTACAAGTAACTTAGAAGATGCTTGGGACCGCCCATCCTCTAAGGATCCGTTAAAATATCTACTATGTAGTAATATTCGCTATTATAATAGTGTCTAAATAAGTAAAGTATAATCATATCGGAAAATAGCGTTAAGGGGATGGAGAACCTTAACGCGGTCGGATCTTAAAATCATAATCGTAGTAAAGCTCGATATGGTAGGTGACACGGCACAACTAGGCAATGCCAGGGTAGATATACCAATTACGCACACGGACTGATGGATACGCATAGCAGCCACTACCGTTCCACCTCGAACAACATTCCCAAATCGGAGGATGGCCATCTAGTCAAATCACAAGTAAGAGTATAATATCGAAGAAATGTGTCCGAGAAGAGGTGCTACCTCACTGGTCCGAGATCGCTCCTGTTTTAGCCACCTTATGCCAACTCACGGGAGTTGGGTCCACGTAACATACCTTAAGAACGTCGCCACCATCCTACTTCATTCTGGAATCTCCACCGCGTACACAGTTGCCAAAGTGGTTTTCGGTAAGACAGAGAGTATGTCCATATCCGATCCCAGTCTCTTTAACAACCCAACGTTATTATAACCCGTGGTTATAAGTTTAAAAACAGTTTATACTTCAAAATAGAATATCATTTCAAATCCAAATCTTTATCAAAATAAAGATTAAATCAATTCCAAACCATTTCCATATTTTTAAAATATCATATCATTTCAAAACTTCATTTCAAATCATTTTAATATCATAAAATATCATATCCTTACAAAACTTCATTTCAAACCATTTTATTAAAATAAAATATCCTATCAGTTCAAATCCAAATATTCAACTTTAAATACCTTTTAAATTCAAAGGTATCGTTCATTTACTATCATTTCAAATCACCTTTAAATAGTTTATTCCAATCAAAGCAATTCATTAAAACCTTTTAAAAAGTGTAATTATTATATTTTCAAATCAAGTAATCAATTTCCAAAATTTCAAACCATTCTGAGTTTGTTTACTAAGTCAAAAACCCTAATTATTAAAATTTCAGCATTTCACAGCGTTTAAAAACAACTGCTATAAGTTATATTTGAAAACATTTTTAATTCAGCAAAGACAGCACTTAAAACTGCTGTAAAAACTCAGTTTTAGTTGAATTATAGTTCAAAACAGAAAAGACAGCATTTCAGAAGTGCTGCGGTAGTTCAGATTTCAAAACAAGGGTTAAATTTGGTTTCAGCAAAGACTGCAGACCATTATAGCATTTCCAGAGAATGCTATAATAGACCTGGGTTCAATATTAGCCTATAAGTTCAACTACAGCAACTGCAGCATTTCAGAAATGCTGTAGTAACCCTTTTATTCAATTTTTAGTGTAATTCAGAACCATAGCATTTCTGAATGCTATTAAAAGTGATTTCCAGCTTTTTAGTGTATTTCCAGCAATTAAATAACTTCATTTTAAACTCTTTAAACATTTTAAAAATCATAATTTAACATTTAAAATGTTTATTTACATATCATTTAACATGTATCTTTTTCACAATAAATTTCTTATAATTAAATCCAATTTTCAACAATTTACTTAATAAATTTAAGTGTAAAAGTTTACAATTCTTCACATTTCAACAAATAACTTAACACTTCAAATTTAAATTACCATTTCACAAATTTAACTAAATTTCCAATTTTATTTAATTAACTAAAACCTTTAATTAAAACCAAATTTCACATTTCCAAGTCAAGTTATATTTTAAAAGATCACTTTTAAACATTCATTTATTTAACCACTTAAATTCATAGAAAAATCAATAATACTTTAATAAATCACTTAAATTCAAATTTAATCAAATTATCATATTTACCATTTCCAAATAAAATTTAATATCCATTTTATTTATATAACCTAAATATCACTTTTAACCAAAATTCCAAATTTCCAACTTAAGTTATATTTCAAAAATCCAGTTATACCATTCATTAATTACATTTTTAACACATAGAAAAATCATAATTTCTTTATTTTAAAACATTTCAAAATCTATTTAAATCAAATTTCATAAATTTATAATTTTTAAAATACTTAAAAATATCTAAAACACTTTATAAAATAACCACGGGCCTGTATATAATTTTCTAACTTAGGTCAAGTGATACGGATATGTATCATTTCAATCCGCAGTAAAAAAAGAAAAATCCGGGTTCTATCATTTCAAACCCGCAATCCCAAGTTAAAATAATTTAAATAAAAATCGTTCAGGCCTATCATTTCAGCCCATAACAATTTTTCCCTATTCTAAAGTCCGTTCGGGTATGTATCATTTCAACCCATAGTGATTCTAATCTACAGGGAACTTGCAGTGTGATAACAGATATAAATAACAGAATAACATTAAATAACAGTAACATATGATATAACAGGTGTAATAACAGGTGTGAACATCATATGATAATAATATAAGCATATATAACATGATAATATATTTCTACAGATTCGCAGGGTGTCAATTTACTAGTTATATAGGTACATATTGTCTGGTGAGAATAACTCACCTTTTACGCTGGAGTTAGCGATCAAAACACACAGAATAGATTCCAGAAAGCACGACAAGCACGATACATCACGACTTTTGATTTGAATGAATAGTGAGCCTTGATATTTATCTTGTAACAACAAATAACAAGACAATATAAACATAACAATCAACCCAAACTAACATTGAAACAATTTGAAAAATAAAAGCAACAAAGAGAAGATATGATTGGACCTTGCCTTAGCCACTCAAATGCTTGGTCTAGGGACTCTTTAGCTCGGCCATGATGTGATATAGCTCAGGTTTGGGTCAGGTATGGCATCAAAACTCATGGCTACATAAGTGTGAAGAGGTAGGTGAGTTGCAAGTGAAGTATACAAAAGATCAAGGCAAATAGGTGAGGTTTGGTTCAACTTTTGGCTCGGCTTGGTCATCCCATGGGCTCGGTCATGCATGGTTCAGGTCAGGTCAGAGGAGAGGCTGATGGTTTGGGGTCAGGTCATGATGGTGGTAGAGGCTAAGGAGGTGGCCAAGGCAAAATATGGAAGTGGTGTTGAAGTATTGGTCGGCTAGCATGGTTTTCATGGAAATTTTGCAACTTTTTATGGTGTTGTGTTCATGAGGAGGTCATGGCCACTTCAGGTCAGAGGAGGGGAATGATTTGGCTGTGGATGAAGTGGGAAAGAAGGGATGGTGGTGGTCGGAGAAGATGGTGGTGGTTGAGCCCGAGCTAGACAAGAGCAAGTCAAGGCAAAATCAAGTGGAAAAAGAGGAAGAAAAGTGGAAAAAGAGGGAGCCATTGTTTGAATTTTTTTCTCAAGATGAAATGTCGTGCAAAATGAAAGAGATGAGGAAGTTTTCACGTGAAAACCAATGAAAATTGTACGGACAAAGCAAAAAAAATGAACGGCCAAAGCAAGAAATGAAAAGGCAAAAGCAATTTGAAAAGACAAGGAGATGAAAAGACTAGAAAATGAAAAGGTTTTGTCTCTTTGTTTTCTATTTTATTTTATTCAAATAAACAAATAAAAATTTCAGTAAATAAAATAAAAAGCTGAACAAAATAAAAATGAAAAAAATATAAATAATTATTTTAAGGAAAAATAGAAAATAAAATGAGAAAATAGCTAATATATTGAACAAGCATTTAAAAATATAAACAAGATACACTTAACTTTGGAAAATTATAACTACACTTCTAAACAAATAAAAAGTCAAGTAAATAAAATAAATGCTGAGCAAAATAAAGTGGAAATGAAAATAAAATAAGATTTAAGGAAATAGAAAATAAACAAAGAATTTCTTTAATTAAATGAAACTGGAAATTAGAAATTATAAACAAAATACAACTGACATTGGAAAATGTTTATTACACTTTTAAAAATGTTTTAAAACTAAAATATATACGTAACATGTTATTTTACCCATATTATAACATTACATGACCAAATAAAAGATTATTTATATAATTTAAAATAAACAATTTTGTTAAATACAGCAAATTACACACAATATTCAAATGGGCATAACTTTCACATTATAAATCAGATTTCAACGAAACGAAAAGCAGTGTTCAAGTTATTACATATATTTTCATAATAAAAGATAAAATATATAATTTCAAACTATTTAAAATTTTAACTTAAAAGTCAAAGTTTGACTATTGACCAAAATTTACATTTTCTGGAAATATTAAATTTAGTCATATTTGGAATTCTAATTCACATCAAAATCAAAGTTTTTATATTTATAATAACAAAATTTATTCTTTTCATAAATAAAGCTTTTAAATCTGGAAAAATCAATTTAAAAATAATTGTAAAATACAGGGTTGTTACACTCTCCCCCACTCAAAACTTTTCGTCCTCGAAAAGGAACGAGGTACGGGAAAGCACATAAAAAGATAGAATGAATAGAATTAAAACAGGATGATAAGAAAATTGGAATTTCACCTGATAACTATTGTTATAGGTAAGTTTAACAAGATGGAGGTGATCAAATCAAGAATACAAGCATGAAAAAGATCCTCTAGAGTCTGAATCACCCCTTTTACTTGACCGATGGTCTATGAATGGAAAAACAGTGTTCAGATCCAGATGAGTAACAATGATTATCAAAGATTACAGAAAGATTTCTAAATAGAAAGATTATAGAAAGATGCTTATACCAGTCTATAGCAAGATGAGGGAAAATAAGGACAACCAAAAGGTAGTTTGGAAACATAAAATAAGATAATAAACTTGAAACCATAATGCTTTTAAATCATAACAATTTATGGATGTTTATCATTTGGAAATCATACTACTAAAAATCGTAACACTTTGGAAATGTTATTCTAAAAAAAACATAATACTTAGAAAATCATAACACCTTTTAAAATAATCTTCATTTAAAATATTTTAATTTAAGGTCAAATAATATTCATTTTAAAGTTGTAACATTTCTAAGTTCATTCAATTATAAAATTTCTAAAACATTGTATTTTCAGAACAGCAGCACTTATAAAATGCTACACTACAGTAGATATATTAATATTTCAAATCAGTTTAATATCAGAAATATTCATTTGGATATCATTTAACTTATGACTTATTAAAACAAACTTTTATGAATGAAATATTCAAATCAAACTATACTTCATTTATTAAGTTTAAAAGTTCATTATTTTAGTTAGCTCTTAATTTAACACAAAACCTAACACTTTATTTAAAATACCCATTTCATAAATAGATATTCCTTTAATAAGTTACACTTAAAAATTCCATTGAAAACCAAATTCTCAATTATCAAGTTTTAGTGTTGTTAAAATACATTTTAACTATTTAAATCATAATTATTCATTTTCAAGACATATCTATTTCATAAATAAAATATTTATCATAGCAAATATAATAATCAAATTTCTTTACACATTTATTCATTTGGACATCAATTAAACTATGAATTCAAGTTAAATAAACTTTATTACAAAATGTCTAATTCAAATGTATTTTATTTTATCTATTCAAAGATACATTATTTATTATACAACATATTCATTTCAGGAAATAACCATTATTAAAATTCCTAGGTTAGACTTAAGGTTCCATATTAAATCAAATTTGATTATTACGTTATTTAAATAAAATCTCTTTAAATTCCTTTTTCACTATTTACCTCTGTTAATCTTTTATAACTAAAACTTAAGTGTATAACATTTATTATAACCACTCAAATTTTATTTATAAAATCCTTTCTATATTGTATATTATCCAATTTCATATTCAACTTCTGTGTAATTTTGGTAAGTTATATTGGAATGAAATTGTGTGTTATACAAGTAGAGCTTTCCAATTCAATTATCTCAAGTTTAAATCATTTATCCAAATTTATAATTGAAATTATTCTTTAAGAAAAAGAAAAAAAATGTAAGAATTAATTTCTGATTTCCTTCAAACCAGTTAGAGATAAATAAATATATGTACATAATATGTCAAATCAAATTTAAATCATATATCTATATATATTATAAATCAAATCATCTTTTAGAAATTCAAATCAATCAAATTTCCCAAAACAAAACTGTAGCAGGACTACATAATGGTTTCTTCACTTCGAAACTCGAAAATGAACGTCGATGATGCTGCAGTCATCACCGAAATTATTTTCCAGCGACAAAGAGAAGAGCACTAATTTTTAAACTTTAAAATTCTTTGGAAACAAATTTCTACTTGGAAATACTTTAAATAATATATCCTTTTAAAACTTTAAACACAAGGTTTGAAACCATCGGAAATTAAATTATTTAAATTTCTTGTTTTAAATTCATTTCAGTTCCCAAATAAATTTATAAACAACTATTTATAAATTCATTTATAGAACAATAAATGATAAATAAAGTATTATCATTTCAAATAATCAATTTAAATCAATTTATTAAGTTCCATAAAATTATATATCCAAATTTATTTTATTAACCAATTTTTTTTTTAAATAATATCGTGTCCGTTTGTTCTGTCAAAGTGTTTTAGAAATCCTATCGATAGCGTTGATCAGACGAATCGATCGGAAGCCCAAATCAACATCAACAACTCAAACAACACAATATATAAAGCAAACTTAGATTTACAAGTACAATTCAAAATGTTTGGGGATATTTTGGAAACAAAACAAGATGATTAATTAACAAAATATGAAGATGGATAAGCTTAGATAAATCGCGAGCAACCTTAACCGGGTCAACCGTGACTTAATGAATAAGATCAAATGTGGACGTTTCTGGGGTAAATCTACATCCGATCTCAAGAGATAGAGTTTGGAATAACAAAAGATATTAGCATCTAAACCAAGGATAGATATAAATCTCTGGTGAATTGATGCAAATTTGTAAAGGAGTTTCCCCCTTTACCAGAAAATTAGAATATTGGCGGGACAACCAATTCACTATAAAGATCATTCGAAGTGGAGTTATGTGATACTCCAAAATCAAAAGAAGATGAATAGTGAGGGACAAGAATGAATTTTGGAACCACAGGGAACGTTCCAAAAATTCAAAGGAAATTCGAATCAAGAGGAAAAGATTCAAACTCGAACGAAAGTGATTCTGTAAATAAATCTACTCCATATGCTGAGTTTTGCCTCAAAGCCAAAGCTCTGATACCAACTGTAACGACCCGAAATTTTCAACCATTCGCATCCATTATAAGTGTATAGGTAGACACTCATGCCGGAGTTGAATTGCTCAAAATACCGCGTTGTAATTAAAATTTGGCAAATCTCAGAATATACAGTAAATAAATATAATCACAGATCACAGACACAGAGTAAAATAATGCAGCGGAAGTAAAAGAAATAGTAGTTCATGAAGCTACTATGTAAATATATCAGAGTTACATAAGATACAACAGAAGAAATAGAGTACAACAGAAGTATCAATAAGATAACCAAGTACAAGCTGAACAGAGCAACATAACTGAAGTAGATAGAAGAAGACTAGCAGATAATCTCCAGCGATTCAAATCTCCAGAAGGTGGAAATCCAAATCTGTGAATAACTCAGGCTGACCCGAGCGTAAAGCAAAACACAAAACACTCGAGTCAGGACAATATATACTTATATAATGTAAACCAACTCAAGTGAACTGTAATAAAGGTACAAGTAACTTAGAAGATGCTTGGGACCGCCCATCCTCTAAGGATCCGTTAAAATATCTACTATGTAGTAATATTCGCTATTATAATAGTGTCTAAATAAGTAAAGTATAATCATATCGGAAAATAGCGTTAAGGGGATGGAGAACCTTAACGCGGTCGGATCTTAAAATCATAATCGTAGTAAAGCTCGATATGGTAGGTGACACGGCACAACTAGGCAATGCCAGGGTAGATATACCAATTACGCACACGGACTGATGGATACGCATAGCAGCCACTACCGTTCCACCTCGAACAACATTCCCAAATCGGAGGATGGCCATCTAGTCAAATCACAAGTAAGAGTATAATATCGAAGAAATGTGTCCGAGAAGAGGTGCTACCTCACTGGTCCGAGATCGCTCCTGTTTTAGCCACCTTATGCCAACTCACGGGAGTTGGGTCCACGTAACATACCTTAAGAACGTCGCCACCATCCTACTTCATTCTGGAATCTCCACCGCGTACACAGTTGCCAAAGTGGTTTTCGGTAAGACAGAGAGTATGTCCATATCCGATCCCGGTCTCTTTAACAACCCAACGTTATTATAACCCGTGGTTATAAGTTTAAAAACAGTTTATACTTCAAAATAGAATATCATTTCAAATCCAAATCTTTATCAAAATAAAGATTAAATCAATTCCAAACCATTTCCATATTTTTAAAATATCATATCATTTCAAAACTTCATTTCAAATCATTTTAATATCATAAAATATCATATCCTTACAAAACTTCATTTCAAACCATTTTATTAAAATAAAATATCCTATCAGTTCAAATCCAAATATTCAACTTTAAATACCTTTTAAATTCAAAGGTATCGTTCATTTACTATCATTTCAAATCACCTTTAAATAGTTTATTCCAATCAAAGCAATTCATTAAAACCTTTTAAAAAGTGTAATTATTATATTTTCAAATCAAGTAATCAATTTCCAAAATTTCAAACCATTCTGAGTTTGTTTACTAAGTCAAAAACCCTAATTATTAAAATTTCAGCATTTCACAGCGTTTAAAAACAACTGCTATAAGTTATATTTGAAAACATTTTTAATTCAGCAAAGACAGCACTTAAAACTGCTGTAAAAACTCAGTTTTAGTTGAATTATAGTTCAAAACAGAAAAGACAGCATTTCAGAAGTGCTGCGGTAGTTCAGATTTCAAAACAAGGGTTAAATTTGGTTTCAGCAAAGACTGCAGACCATTATAGCATTTCCAGAGAATGCTATAATAGACCTGGGTTCAATATTAGCCTATAAGTTCAACTACAGCAACTGCAGCATTTCAGAAATGCTGTAGTAACCCTTTTATTCAATTTTTAGTGTAATTCAGAACCATAGCATTTCTGAATGCTATTAAAAGTGATTTCCAGCTTTTTAGTGTATTTCCAGCAATTAAATAACTTCATTTTAAACTCTTTAAACATTTTAAAAATCATAATTTAACATTTAAAATGTTTATTTACATATCATTTAACATGTATCTTTTTCACAATAAATTTCTTATAATTAAATCCAATTTTCAACAATTTACTTAATAAATTTAAGTGTAAAAGTTTACAATTCTTCACATTTCAACAAATAACTTAACACTTCAAATTTAAATTACCATTTCACAAATTTAACTAAATTTCCAATTTTATTTAATTAACTAAAACCTTTAATTAAAACCAAATTTCACATTTCCAAGTCAAGTTATATTTTAAAAGATCACTTTTAAACATTCATTTATTTAACCACTTAAATTCATAGAAAAATCAATAATACTTTAATAAATCACTTAAATTCAAATTTAATCAAATTATCATATTTACCATTTCCAAATAAAATTTAATATCCATTTTATTTATATAACCTAAATATCACTTTTAACCAAAATTCCAAATTTCCAACTTAAGTTATATTTCAAAAATCCAGTTATACCATTCATTAATTACATTTTTAACACATAGAAAAATCATAATTTCTTTATTTTAAAACATTTCAAAATCTATTTAAATCAAATTTCATAAATTTATAATTTTTAAAATACTTAAAAATATCTAAAACACTTTATAAAATAACCACGGGCCTGTATATAATTTTCTAACTTAGGTCAAGTGATACGGATATGTATCATTTCAATCCGCAGTAAAAAAAGAAAAATCCGGGTTCTATCATTTCAAACCCGCAATCCCAAGTTAAAATAATTTAAATAAAAATCGTTCAGGCCTATCATTTCAGCCCATAACAATTTTTCCCTATTCTAAAGTCCGTTCGGGTATGTATCATTTCAACCCATAGTGATTCTAATCTACAGGGAACTTGCAGTGTGATAACAGATATAAATAACAGAATAACATTAAATAACAGTAACATATGATATAACAGGTGTAATAACAGGTGTGAACATCATATGATAATAATATAAGCATATATAACATGATAATATATTTCTACAGATTCGCAGGGTGTCAATTTACTAGTTATATAGGTACATATTGTCTGGTGAGAATAACTCACCTTTTACGCTGGAGTTAGCGATCAAAACACACAGAATAGATTCCAGAAAGCACGACAAGCACGATACATCACGACTTTTGATTTGAATGAATAGTGAGCCTTGATATTTATCTTGTAACAACAAATAACAAGACAATATAAACATAACAATCAACCCAAACTAACATTGAAACAATTTGAAAAATAAAAGCAACAAAGAGAAGATATGATTGGACCTTGCCTTAGCCACTCAAATGCTTGGTCTAGGGACTCTTTAGCTCGGCCATGATGTGATATAGCTCAGGTTTGGGTCAGGTATGGCATCAAAACTCATGGCTACATAAGTGTGAAGAGGTAGGTGAGTTGCAAGTGAAGTATACAAAAGATCAAGGCAAATAGGTGAGGTTTGGTTCAACTTTTGGCTCGGCTTGGTCATCCCATGGGCTCGGTCATGCATGGTTCAGGTCAGGTCAGAGGAGAGGCTGATGGTTTGGGGTCAGGTCATGATGGTGGTAGAGGCTAAGGAGGTGGCCAAGGCAAAATATGGAAGTGGTGTTGAAGTATTGGTCGGCTAGCATGGTTTTCATGGAAATTTTGCAACTTTTTATGGTGTTGTGTTCATGAGGAGGTCATGGCCACTTCAGGTCAGAGGAGGGGAATGATTTGGCTGTGGATGAAGTGGGAAAGAAGGGATGGTGGTGGTCGGAGAAGATGGTGGTGGTTGAGCCCGAGCTAGACAAGAGCAAGTCAAGGCAAAATCAAGTGGAAAAAGAGGAAGAAAAGTGGAAAAAGAGGGAGCCATTGTTTGAATTTTTTTCTCAAGATGAAATGTCGTGCAAAATGAAAGAGATGAGGAAGTTTTCACGTGAAAACCAATGAAAATTGTACGGACAAAGCAAAAAAAATGAACGGCCAAAGCAAGAAATGAAAAGGCAAAAGCAATTTGAAAAGACAAGGAGATGAAAAGACTAGAAAATGAAAAGGTTTTGTCTCTTTGTTTTCTATTTTATTTTATTAAAATAAACAAATAAAAATTTCAGTAAATAAAATAAAAAGCTGAACAAAATAAAAATGAAAAAAATATAAATAATTATTTTAAGGAAAAATAGAAAATAAAATGAGAAAATAGCTAATATATTGAACAAGCATTTAAAAATATAAACAAGATACACTTAACTTTGGAAAATTATAACTACACTTCTAAACAAATAAAAAGTCAAGTAAATAAAATAAATGCTGAGCAAAATAAAGTGGAAATGAAAATAAAATAAGATTTAAGGAAATAGAAAATAAATAAAGAATTTCTTTAATTAAATGAAACTGGAAATTAGAAATTATAAACAAAATACAACTGACATTGGAAAATGTTTATTACACTTTTAAAAATGTTTTAAAACTAAAATATATACGTAACATGTTATTTTACCCATATTATAACATTACATGACCAAATAAAAGATTATTTATATAATTTAAAATAAACAATTTTGTTAAATACAGCAAATTACACACAATATTCAAATGGGCATAACTTTCACATTATAAATCAGATTTCAACGAAACGAAAAGCAGTGTTCAAGTTATTACATATATTTTCATAATAAAAGATAAAATATATAATTTCAAACTATTTAAAATTTTAACTTAAAAGTCAAAGTTTGACTATTGACCAAAATTTACATTTTCTGGAAATATTAAATTTAGTCATATTTGGAATTCTAATTCACATCAAAATCAAAGTTTTTATATTTATAATAACAAAATTTATTCTTTTCATAAATAAAGCTTTTAAATCTGGAAAAATCAATTTAAAAATAATTGTAAAATACAGGGTTGTTACAAGGTCAAAGCCAGCAAGAATGGAACAAGGGTAACAAGTTCGAATTGAATAAGTCGAAGTCAATTTTCATCTCAAAGTCAGAAAATTCACGATGAACAAGTCAGAGCAGAATTTAACAAGTCAGCAAATAACAAATATACATATCTCAAAATCAAATACCAAGCTACAATCAAGGAACGAACCAGTCAGAGGTCTCAAGATCATACGATCAAAAATCAACGCAGAAAACAAAATCATGAATTATTCAAACCGAAATTATACGAACGCAAACTAAGGGATTCGAACCCTATAAATACCCATTAACATCATCGGTAAAGTGTATTCGAGTTCAAGCAAATACCAGAGCTAGCTAAATCACGAACAAATCTATAACTCGAATCGAAGTCGAGCAAATTCAAAATCGAACAAGAAAATCACGTACCAAATCATAGCATTTAAGCTCGACGCAACTTGAAGCCGCCGCATATTAAACGAAGCCAGGATCAATTGATGAAGCAAAGACGAAGTGAATTCATCACTCAATCGATCAATTTTTAAATCGGTGCTTCAAATTTCACAAAGCCCTAATTATTGAAGAGAAACAAAGAAAGAACAGCCGAAGTTTTACACAGAAAAGAAAAGAGAGGAGATGTCTTCTTTTAAATTAGAATTGGGCCGGTCTCCAATTTTTATTGGGCTATAATTTTTATAATAGGGTTTTGTTTAATTTTGTTTTTATTTTGTAATTTCTATTTTAAATTGTGTTACTTTCTAGTCGTATGACTAGGTTACGAACTACGGTGGTGTAGTTCGAGAATTCGCAATTCAATGGCTGAGTTGTGGTAAGGTTTTGAGCGTAGAGTTAGGTTAGTCGTTAGCGGGTGTCGCAAGTTTACGTGTGTAAGCGTCTGACTACTTAATTTCTAGTAGAAACCTTGGGGGCAGCACGTAGGGAGGGTTTTGCCGAAGCTGGGTAAATCTGTGTTGTTCTATTTCTGCTATTATCTGCCCTGCAATTATTATATATATTTCCACATTAATTTTTATTGTTATTTGTATCACCCTATTCACCTCCCTCTAGGGTGAAATCGATCCTACAAGTAGGTTGCCCCAGCATTCTTTAAGCCAAATGGCATCACTTTGTAGCAGCATAGTCCCAGATCAGTAATGAAACTGGTATTTTTCTGATTAGGTTTATTCATCATGATTTGGTTGTACCCTGAATAAGCATCCATAAATGATAGTAATCCATGTCCAACTGTCCCGTCCACAAGTTGGTCGATTCTAGGCAGAGGAAAGCTGACTTTCGGGCAAGCTTTGTTAGGTCCAAGTAGTCGATACAAGTTCACCATTTTTCATTGGACTTCTTGACCAAGATCGGGTTGGATACCCATTTCGGGTAAGTTGCATCGTGGATAAAACCATTCGCCATCAGCTTATCCGCTTCTTCTCTCAGCACTTTGGACCGTTCGGGTCCTAGGCTACATCTCTTATGTTTCACTGGTGTATACTTGGGATCAATATTAAGTGCGTAGCATGCAATCTCCGGTGAAACTTCGCACATATCGGAATGTGTCCAAGCGAATACGTCCAGGTTGGCACGCAGAAATTTGATGAGTTCCAGTCGCATCTTGTTTCCAAGATATAATCCAATTTTCAAGACCCATGTTGGATCATCCATATCGACTGGGACAGACACCATCAATTCTACCAGAGCTGCTCGTTCCTCCCCTAAGCTCTTCTTTCTATGGTCCAAAGCTTTGTCAAATCGGCTATGGTCTCCATGTCAAGGGCGACTCTGTAGTTGTTATTCGGTAGGCTCACGAATGTGGAGAGTACTCCCCACATTCTTTCCTTTTTCTTTCTTTCTAGACTCGCATAATTCTGCGATGTAGCACTCTCTAGCGACACTTTGGTCTCCTTTGATCACCCCAACTCCATTCTTTATCAAAAATTTCATGGTGAGACACCACTGAGAAAGAGCAATCCTAAAATCTGCCATAGTGGGGCGACCCAAGAAAGCATTGTAGGTGGATAATTCATCTACAATCACAAAGGTATGGACGAGGACGACTCTTCGGTCACCTTCTCCAAGTTCTACGGGTAACTCGATTGTTCCGACGGGTTGCTTAGATTCACCGGTGAATCCCTGGATCTTAGTTCGAAAAGCGTATACGTCTTTCATATTGATCTTCATTTGATTACATGTGTGTTTGAAAAGGATATTCATAGAACTGCCACTATCAACCAATACTCATCGGACCATGGCTGTGAAAGTGTATAGGACCTTTTTATGTAATGCAACTTATATATAAGTGTGAGAGTATATATTACTAACTATATTAAGCAGAGAATAATAATTGAATAAGGTAAATAATTAAAAACAAGCACACCAGATATTTTATACTGGTTCAGACCTCTGTCCTATGTCTAGCTCCCCTTCGGTATTTCCTTTAACCAAATAACCCTCGACAATCTTGTGTTTCAAATAACACCGATTTTGACTAATAGTACAAATCTTCCTACGATCTCCTTTGAGCATGTGAATGTGAATGCTTTAAGTTATTGGAAGTGGTTTAACCAAAATGATATTTTGGTTATGATGGATTGAGAATATGTAAGCACTGTTTGCATAAACATGTAAGTAGAGAGTAATAAGAAATCAAGAGAGAATAGATTCATTTGATTTGTAAATCTCAACCATTGTAGTATTTATAGGTTTGAAGAGATACATATGAGGGGTTGTTTCTGTTAGCTAAGATCTATTCAATTTAATGGCTGCAACCATTCGATGAAGAGTTGAGTTCTCTTAATTTAACAGAAGTGTCTATTAAATTTTTTTGCAGTTGTTCAAATGACAGACGTCTGTGGTAAAACCTTAGACACCTATGGCTTTAGAAAAATTTCCCGAGTATTCTCACAGACGTCTTAGGCTTTTCCATAGATGTCTATGGATGGTATTTTTAGTTTTTCAATGAATTTCAGTCTATATGAAATCGTGTGTGCATATATACTCAAGGAGACCTTATAATGTTTTATCTAAGACTCTTAATATACTAGAATAATCTTACTAATCATAGCGTGGTCCATAGGTTTTTGTTCGTCTTCGAGTCCCAATATCTTTGAGCATGATGATCTCTTGTGGTATATACCTGTAATCTTGATAAGATGTATAATATTTACGCTTGTATGGTTGTTGTCATTGAAACCAAGGAATGGAGGTTCTAACATTCTCCCCCTTTTTGATGATGACAACTATACAATCGTTAGCCTTAATTTTATCTCCCTCTATGTATATGCTTATTTTTCTCCCTCATTTTCATTATCAAAACAGAAGAAAATTATGCAGACATAAAATAGAGATATAACCATAGATATGAAGTGACATACAAAATGAAAGTTATACAAAGTGACATATAAAACAAAAATAGAAGTTTAAACAACATAGGTCATAAACAAAATATAAATGTTTAAATAAATGATTTCAGTTATACTGGTTAGAAGAATAGGAAAATCCACCATAATTTTCGTAATACTCCCAGTATGCTGAAGGATCTTGCTCATATGCTGCTGGTTAATTAGTTTGATCGTTATACTCCTCATTTTCTTGAATGGAAAGTCCTTGGAAAGCCATGTAAGATTGATGTTGAAATTGGTGAAGGTCGGATAAGGACATATCATCACTATCTTCTTCCTCCTCTTCAGGTTGTTCTTGCTCAATAATCTTCCTTTTGTCGTGAGAAGTTCCTTCATGAGAAGTTTACGCATGGTAAATTTGTGTTTGAGTCCAAGGAGGTGGTGTAGGTAACGGAGAAGATGATCGAGAGGACGATCTTCCATGTACCTTTCTCATTACCTTTCCTAAGATGGAGACGACATTTTCCAAAGTTTTTTCCATCTTAGTCATTCGTGTTGAAAAAGATCGTTCCAAGCCAGTCATTTTACTATTCAAAGCCCGCTGATTGGCCGTGATTAAATTTTGATTTTTAAGTGTTAAATCATGAATTGATTCATTTTGCATTGGTTCAATATGAGCTTCTTGAATCTCTTAGTCGAAATAATATTTGGTAGCATGACTAGAGGAGGCAGGTTGTTGTGAAGGATGAGGTGAGTGGGTTTGTTGTTGAGGAGTAGGAGGTTGTTGAGGACCGAGATACATTTGTTTTTGTTGTTGCAAGGTCCATTAGGCCAGCGAGACGATTGGAGGTGGTCGTTAGGGAAGGTGCATTAAGGATAAAAATCTTATACCGCTCTCCTTGACAGGAATTTCTTCAAAATGAGAGATATAAGAAGGTACCCTGAGGCCATTCAAGAGACGCATAATATACGGTGCATATATAATTATGCGTTGGTTATGAGATGAAAAGCTTTTTATTTCATCATGAATAAACTTATTCCAATTTACTTGTATTCCACCATATATAGCATAGAGGGCTTTGTGATCGTTTTCATAATTTTGTTCATGACTTCCTAAGTGGGAAATTATTGTATTTATTATCAATCAATTTAATAACCAAGCCTTTGATCGTAAGTAAACAGATTTCCACTGTGGCATTCTATCTTCCTAAACTTGATGAGTTATTTCATCTCGTGGTGAATTCTTGTGGTCGGGAATTTCTTCTAAATCTATTCCGGATGAAGAACAATTAAGTCTACGCCCAATGGTGTTTACGCTAATCTTTAAAACACGTCTGTAAACACTCGTCCATAACCAACCATCATCATTATTAGGAGTACTGCACAAATTGGTGTAAAAAAGAAAGATTTCTAATTGGTCAATTTGTACCTCATTTTCATCAAAATTGATAAAATCTTGACATTCGGAGGCTACGGTGAGCTCTTGAATCCTATATTCACCAAACTTGCACAATCTGTACAATGGGCCAGATTGAAGCTTCTTTTATTTGAGCTCTTCAAATCTCTTGTTAGAAATCGTGCTATTTCGAAGCCAATCTTGAATGTGGGCATTGGTGACTAAGGGTGATTGGGAAGATGAAGGTTGACCTTTTTTAGATCTTTTGTTAACGGGTGTCTTGGGAGCCATTTTTGAGTAATTGGAGCTTTTTAGAAACTAAGGTTTTAGTGTAGAATGGAAATAGTTTGGTGAATAGTAGAAAAGGGGCAAAAAATGATTATATAGGGTTGCTGGAAATTGAACCCGAGAGCTGCGACAGACGTCTATGGGTTGCCACAGACGTCTTTGGTTTCAGGAAGTTTTTTCCTGAAACCAGGCACAGACGTCTGTGGATTTTTACAAATGTCTGTGGTTTTAGAAAATTATATTTCAAAACCTATGACAGACGTCTGTGCGGTATCATAGATGTCTATGGTTTCAAGAAGTTATTTTCCTGAAACCATTGACAGACGTTTGTGATATTGTCACAGACATCTCTGGTTTGTGTTTTCATAATATATACCTTTAAATGTAGAAATATTAAACTTTTTGTGAAAATTTTCAAGAGAACTTTTACAGACAACAATATATATGTAAAAAATTACAAAAGTATGAATTTTTTATAGAAGAAATGCTATCATAATTCTAGTTTTTGTTAGAGGGATAAGGTTTTTTAATTTGCACGTCCCATGAATTTGGTTCAACCTTTGTGTCGTCGATTAACAACTTTAGTGGAGGCTAACTCTGGCGAGCTGGAGAGTCAATCTAATCTTGGTTTGATGGCTATGGCTTGCATAAATTTCTTGGTGTAATATGATACGTTTTTACCGGAGTCTGTTGTAAACGAGGAGATTTTTGGTGTATGCAATTTTTTTTTATGAATGACCATAAATTGCTGGAATGCATTTTTCGAGAAAGTTAAGATGAGATCCTTGACATCATTGTTCATAATACATTTCTCGTTGAACTCCCATCATTTCTTATTGATAGTGATATATTTCATTAACTTTGTTGTTGAGAGATGACGATTGTAGATCAATTGACCGTTTGGCTTTCTTTTTCATAGGAGAAAAACCAGTGTAATACGTAGGTGATGGAATGATGTTTAAAGAGGCTAATCGATTTGATGGAGGTGTGGATTTAGTTGGTGACATGTAGATGTTATTCGATGAAGGTAAGCTATAGTCGATGGTCAAAAAAGTAGAGTCGTGATTGGAATACACTTTGAGTAAAAATGGTTTGCAAACGAATATGTATATAGTTTGCAGAAAAAAATTGGTTTATATATAAAAGTTGTTTTACTATATATAGATGTTTGTTTGGTAGAAATTTTTTTTAACCATATAATATTAATAGAAGTTAGTTAGTTTTTATGAGGATAAAAATTATTTGTAATTAATTGTACAAAACTTATTCTGTGTAGTTTATATTAGTAAAAATAGATTTTTATCTTAGTTCACCAATTCATTGTAAGAACATATTCCTAGATCTCGTCTTAATTTTATAAAAGTTAGTTCGCTCAGTGGTTTGGTAAAAATATCCGCAATTTGATTTTTCGGTATTTACAAATTCAAGTGATATAATTCCTTTTTCAACATTATCTCTTAAGAAATTGTGACGAATATCAATATGTTTTGTTCGAGAATGATTAATAAGATTTTTTGATAAATGTATAGCACTAGTATTATCACAATATATAGGATAGTTTGTTATGATTTTACCAAAACCTTGAAGATTTTGTTGCATGTATATTACTTGTGCACATGATAAGGCTGTTGATATATACTCGCCTTCACATGTTGAGAGAGAGAGAGACAATTTTGTTTTTTACTAAACCACGAAACTAAAGATTGACCAAAAAAATGACATGTGCCACTTGTGCTTTTTCTATCGGTTTTGCAACCACTGAAATTAGCATCACTATATGACACTAGTTCAAATGAGCTACCTATTGGGTAGAAAAGTCCGTAATCTTTGGTGTTGGTTAAGTATCTTAAAATCCGTTTAACCACACGATGATGTGATTCCTTCGGTTGTGCTTGAAATCGTCCACATAAACATACGCTCATCATAATATCCGGTTTACTAGTCGTTAAGTATAACAGAGATCCTATCATACTTCGGTATAATTTTTGATCGAAATCTTTTCCATTTTCATCTTTATCTAAATTTAGAGTAGTACTCATCAGAGTCGGTTTACTTGAGATATTTTCCATTCCAAAGCATTTTAATATATCTCGACAGTATTTTTCTTGATTTACAAAGATTCCATTCTCTAGTTGTCTTATTTGTAAACTCAAAAATAGTTTAATCCACCTATATGTGGCATTTCAAATTCATTTTTCATAATGTCAGAAAATTTATTACACAATTTTTCATTTGTTGATCCAAATATAATGTCATCAACATATATTTGTACAACTAATATATCATTGTTTTCTCATTTTATAAATAAAATGGAGTCAATTTTACCAATTTGAAAACCAAAATTTTATAAATGCGTTTTTAATCTTTCATACCAAGCACGAGGTGCTCATTTTAACCCATAGAAGGCCTTTTTAAGTTTAAATACATGATCGGGATATTTCTCATGAACAAATAGCGGAGGTTGTTCAACATAAACCTTTTCTTTTATAAAGCCGTTTAAAAAATCACTTATTACATCCATTTGAAAAAGTTTAAAGTTATAATGACATGCAAAAGCAAGTAATGTTCGTATTGCTTCGAGACATGCTACCGGAGCAAATGTTTCTTCATAATCAATTCCTTCTTCTTGATTATATCCTTGGGCTACTATTCTTGCTTTGTTTCGAACAATGTTTCCATTTTCATCTGCTTTATTTTTAAAAACCCATTTTGTTCCAATTATAGATTGATCGTTTGGTCTCGGTACAAGTTCCCATACGTCATTTCTTTCAAATTGATTAAGTTCTTGTTGCATTGGAATAATCCAAAAATCATCATTTGATGCTTCTTTATAATTTTTAGGTTGAAAATTTGATATAAATACTACAATGATTGAGATTTACCAATCAATTGAATCTATTCTCTCTTGATTTCTTATTGCTCTCTACTTACATATTTATGCATACAGTGCTTACATATTCTCAATCTATCAGAACCAAAATATCATTTTGGTTAACCCACTTCCTGTTACTCAAAGCATTCACATTCACATACTCAAAGGAGATCATAGGAAGATTTGTACTATTAGTTAAAATCCATGTTATTTGGAATATAAGATTGTCTAAGAAATAATTTTGTATTAGTCTATTCCTCTAGACGAAGCGAGGGCTATTTGGTTAAAGGAAATACCGAAGGGGAGCTTTGGGACTAGGCATTGGACGGGAGGACCGAACCAGTATAAAATATCTAGTGTGCTCGTTTTTAATTATTTACCTTATTCAGTTATTATTCTCTACTTAATATAGTTAGTAATATACACTCTCACACTTATATATAAGTTGAATTACATAAAAAGATTCTATACACTTTCATTTGGTATCGGAGCACGGTCGTTTCAATCTACAGTAACACGTAGTTGAAAAATCATTAATATGACAAGCACTTTTCAAGAAGGTCAATCAACTGCTCAGCCTCCACTATTTACTGGTTCTAACTATGCTTACTAGTCAACCCGTATGAGAATTTTTATGGAAGCAAATGGGTTAGAAATATGGCTAACAACTCAAAACAATTACGAAGCACCTAACACCGACATTAGCACTTGGACTGATGCACAAAAAGCAATGGCATCTAACAATGCCAAAGCTATGAATGTATTGTTTTGCTCACTTGAAAAAAATGAGTTTTCACATGTCATGCTTTGCACCACTGCATATGATATATGGCGCACTTTACAAGTCACACATGAAGGAACAACTAAAGTTAAGCAAACTAAAATTTTGATTTTACAGAACCAATTTTCATCTTTCAAAGTGAAAGCAAATGAATCAATTATTGATATGTATGCTAGATTTCAAACTATTCAACACGATCTCATGACACTAGGAATCAAATTCATAGATTTTTATTTAGTCATACGAATTTTAAACTCCTTAACAATTGAATGGAAAAGAAAAGATTTGGCCATCGAAGAAGCTAATGATCTTTCTCAACTCAAAATCAAAGAGCTAATAGGAAATATTATGTCGTATGAAGCTAACTTGCAGGCTAGAGAAGATCAAAATCATGAAAAGAAAAATATAGCATTCCATGCAAGTAATGAAGATTTGGACTCAAATGAAGATGAAATTTTTTTTATTGCCAAAAACTACAACAAATTCAAGAAGTTCAAGAAGATGAACAGATTTCAAAATAGTGGCAAACCAAACTCCTCAAATCAAACATCAATTAAATGCTATGAGTGTGAAAATTTTGACCACATGAAGAAGGATTGTCCACAACTCAATAATGATAAAAAGAAAAGCAAGTTTGAGAAATTCAAGAAAAAGAAAAGAGCTTTTCAAGTAACATGAGACCATTCAGATTCATCTTCTTCATCTGACAGTGATAGTGAAAGTGACTCGGAACTAACAAATGTGTGTTTTATGGCTAACACCGATGAGGTACGACCTGAAATTACTTATGATGAAATAATGGAAACTAGCATTGAATTAGATGATAAGTATAGAAAAAAAATTAAATAAGGAATATATAGGAAAGTTAACTAGACCAGAATTAGAAATTGGTTTATTAAAAGATGAAAAACTAATCTTAGAAGAAGAATTAAAAATTACTCAAAAAAATTGTGCAACATTATTATCTCAGAATAACAATTTATTAAATGATTTAGAAAATTATAAGTTAGAAAAAGTTAATTTTGAAAAAGAAAAGCTAGAATTAGAAGCAAGTTTAGATTCTAGAAATATTGAAATTTGTGATCTTAAAAGTAAGTTAGATAAAATAACAAATTATGTGACAAAATTCAACAAAGGAATTTTTTATATAGAGAATTTGATTAAAATATCTAAACCACCTGGAAACAGAAATGGATTGGGTTTCAAAGGCAAACAAAAGTCAAAGAAGTATAGCACATTATACACCAAATTCAAGAAGCCAAAGTTAGAAGCTAAGATTAAAAATTCATACACAAGTATGGTCAAAATATGGATTCCTAAAACAAATAATAAACTAATTAAACAAAAATATATTGACAAAAATATTTGAAGAAAGTTGTACATAACAATAATTACATTTCTAAAGGAACCAAATCCTCGTGGATATGGCTACCTTCTTCCACTAACACGTAAGACCCTAAACAAAGAATATGGGTACCAATTAAATTTCTCTTATTTTGCAAGTACCCAAAATTAAAATAGAAAGTAAAGAGAAATGGATACTTGATAGTGGTTGCTTCAAGCACATGACTGGAAATGCTCACATGTTATCCAATATAACATATATCGATGGTGGCTCTGTGACATTCAGAGATAATTCAAAAGGATTTGTCATCGGCATTGGAGAAGTCATCAATATCGGTATTTCTAATTCTCCTATTATTACTAATGTTTTATTGGTAGAGAATTTGAAACATAACTTATTAATTATAACTCAACTATGTGATAAAGGATTTAAAATTGATTTCGAGAAAGACAAATGCAATATCTTTGACCAAAATAAAAATCTAATTTTTGAAGGATTTAGAAATTTTAACATATATGTTTTAAGCATGAATGTTCAAAAACAACACTAATTTATGCTTAATCGCAAATCATGATGATCCATGGTTATGGGATAAATGTTTTTGTCACATAAATTTCAGGAATATCAACGAACTTGCTAAAAATGAATTAGTTAGAGGATTACCTAAGATCAACTACAAAGTTAAAAACTTGTGTGACGCCTGTCAATTTGGTAAATTAAAGGAAAGTTCGTTTAAATCTAAAAAGGAAATCTCCACAAAGCAATCTCTCGAACTACTTCATCTTGATTTATTCGGACCAACTCAAGTACGCTCTATAAATCATAACAAATATGTTTTTATAACTGTTGATGATTTTTCAAGATATACGTGGACATTATTTTTAAAATATAAAAGTGACACTTTTGAAATGTTTAATTTTTTTGCTAAATGAACTACAAATTTAATGAACTTAAAAATTAAAAGTATACGAAACGATCATGGAGGTGAATTTGAAAATGAACTATTTACAAATTTTTGCAACAAAAAAGGAATTAGTCATAATTTTTCATTTCCACGAACACCACAACAAAATGGTGTTGTAGAAAGGAAAATTTGAACTTTACAAGAATGTGCACGAACCTTACTAATTAGTAATAACCTACCAAAAAGATTTTGGGCCGAAGCTGTTGCTACTGCATCACTAGAACAAACAGACCTTTTTAAGCGTTTAAAAAACGCTATTAAAGCATTCTATAGCGTTTCTATAAGCGCCATAGATCAACAAGTGGTAATAAGTCTGATAGAAATAATAGTGTTTCAAACTTGCAATGGAAAACTTGCTTTTAACAACGTTTTAGTTGCCATCTTAGACTATATGTATCAGTACCACTACCTTTCTATAACGGTTTGAAACTTGCTATATAAATGTTACATAAAGTTGTGGTTTATGATACTAACAATTATGATAACATTTAATTGCTATAATATGTTGACATGCCATATTATTATAGCATCTAGAAACGTTGTGGAAATCTTATTTTAATCTTTTATTACGCATTGAAACGCTATAGAAAGTTCATTATTATCTGTTATAGCATTGTTTTTTTTGCCAAAAACTGTTTAATCCTTGCAAAATATTTTGTATAGCATAGCATAATGCTATAGTATATGAAAGAGGTAACAATTTTTCTTTTCGTAGCATAGATAAAACGCTATAAAAAAAATTTCATTGCATTTTTTCTTGCCATATACATTCAAGCTTATAATTCAATTCTACTGGACAATATTTCAACTAATATATTATAACAATTCAAAAAACCACATTTATCACATTATAATGTATGTAATCAAATGGAGTCATAAGTCAAACCACAAAATATATATATCCATGATATTTCATACACGAAGTACAAAGCATTTAAATATTTATGACCAAAAGTAACAATACATACAACCATTGCTAACCAAAACGATATAAACTAAAAACCAAGATGTATGAACGTCGATAGACAATACATTAATGCAAGCATGACCGATTTGAAGAAAAACGAGTGCGACGACATGTAGTAACTTCAAAAGCATCATACAACACCTGTCAAAAAGAAGCACATACGTACATATATTAGTCATAAATCTAAAAATGTATAAGTACTAAACATCATAGTTTCAAACAGAAAGTATTCCTGAAAATGACAAATTATACTTGGTAGAATACAAGTTCATAATAATATATAACAATTAACTAGGATAAGTGCTTTGAATGTGAACACACCTATGTAAATACAAGTTGCTCTGCAGGTTATAGGCACCAACATGCAAGAGAGTGAGGCATCAAGGCTAATGCAGGTTTCAGCCCAAGTTGCACATGCTTCACAACAAACCACTAGGTCAGAGACATATACAAAACAACATGGCAAGGAGAGGCAATGCAAAAACAAGTTTCAGGTCGGAAGAACAAGCATAGGTCCCAAGGCATAAAGGCCTGAATATAAACAAGCCCAGCCATGCAAGGCTCATGCAGGCAAGAGCAACTCAAAGACCATCAAGATAACACTACTTTAGCAACACCATCCAAACTCCTTCAGGCAATACCAAACTCAGACAGTAACTACACCATCCAAACACTCCGGCCATCTTCATCATTATTATTTACTATTATTATTATTATTATAAACTTAATTAATTTTTATAAATCTTAGTTAACCTAGTCAATTTTATTATTATTATATTATTATTATAAACTTAGTTAATTTTTGTAAACTTAATTAATTTTTATAAAACATAGTTAACTTATTTAATTTATTATTATTATTATATTATTATTATTATTACAAACTTAGTTAATTTTTATAAACTTAATTAACTTTATAACTTAGTTAATTTTTATAAAAATCAGATAATTTTTTTAAAACTTAGTCAATTTTATTATTATTATTATTATTATTATTATTATTATTATAAACTTAGTTAATTTTCAGAAACTTAATTAGTTTTTATAAAACTTAGTTAACTTATTTAATTTACTATTATTATTATGAACTTAGTTAATTTTTATAAACTTAATTAATTTTTATATCCTAGTTAACTTAGTTACTTAGGTACTTATTTTAAACTTAGTTAATTTATTCATGTTTGCTATTAATATAACATTTTCTTGTAGTGCCCTATAAAACCAAAAGGAAATATCAGTATTTGTATTTCTCCCAAGCATGTAGAAAACTAAATACCAATACATATCAAGTACCCCCCATACTTCTTAGAATTAGACAATTCAACATGAAATCAAAAGTTGTATATCTATTGCTTTATATCACTAAATATGATCTTCATGAAAATCTGTAAATACGTTGGTTTCATAGGAAACATATGCATGTAATAATTTGGGATAAGAACATCTTATCGATGAATGGTGGGATCGCATTTAATGCTGCTAAATTATGGGTGCATTTCTAGATTTCAGAATAGAAAATATATTACAAAGAATAAATTGAAGTTGTTAAAATAATCATGTAGAGGGCAGTTGTCAATGCAAATGAAGCAACTAGGAGAAATACTGAATCGTTTGATTTATTTACCACTCAGACAAAGTAACATCAACTCCACTTATCATATTAGGGAATTTAAAGGGTGTATATATGTGTATACCTTCAAAGAAGCACCTCCGACCAAAAATCCATCAATGGCTTCTTGGTTGGCAAGCTCAGCACAGTTACCACCATTCACTGAACCTGTAATAAGAGAAAGAAAAACAAAAATCAATATTACATCAGCCATTAGGTGAATTCTTAAAACCATGAATACAACTTGAGGCTGTAAAATCAGGTTAGGTATCCATATTCATTAGTTGTGATTCATAAATGGGCTGACCGTGGCCTTGTCTTAAGTTCATCATGACAAAATTGTGTAACAATACAATGGCAAAGTATTCAATAGCTTATGCATTATCTCAAGTGTTCTAGTAAGTTAGCTTCGATGAACGGAAGAAATTACATGTTAAACTAGCACATACTTATATTCAATAGCTTAGGTTTCATGCCAATATCGAATAAGAGAAGTAAAATGCAATGTGCACATAGGAATACAAAAACAAGTACTTCTCAACAAGCTGCTCCATGGCCATGTCTGCATTATGACATAATAAATGGATGCACTCACAATGAAAGACATTACCTCCATATATAATATGTGTTGCAGAAGAAACTTCAAGGGAGATGTTTTTCTTGAGCCAATCATGAACAACCAAGTGGACTTCCTGTACCTGCTGAGGTGATGCTACTTTACCTATTCCAATTGCTCATACAGGCTCATATGCTATGACAACATCATCCCAACTTGTGGTAAAATCTGCATAAAAGCAACAACTTCTAAGATACATATATTAACATAAACTAAAGTGGAGTTATCCCATAGATATTATCTACAAAGATCTAACTTCTAAGGCTAATAAACTACACAAATTTATTCATCGGTGTCTTTTGGAAACAACTCGCATGTATTTTCTTGTAAAGAAGATATTGTTAAGTTATACATAGACATATATAATATAATGTAGCGGTTAAAGTTGGGAATCTAAATAGAAAAGAAACTATTAAGTGTGAACATTTACCATGTTCACTTTAATAAAATATATAACATTTACTAATGGTACAAATATGGCTGAGGCTATTCAAACCTCAATTTACTACCATGTTCATACCTGTTAAAAATAAAAAGCTTTTTGTATTATAAATTTCAAAAAAAGCTTGCACCAGCAAGCTTGCCTGGTGCAAGCTTGCCTTGTGCAGGCTTGCTGGAGCAAACTTGCATAGTGGAGGCTTGCACCAACAAGATTGCCTTGTGCAAGCATGCTGGAACAAGCTTGCCTGGTGCAAACTTTCTCTGTTGCAAGCTTGCTCTCCAGCAAGCTTGCACCATATGCAAGCTTGTTGGTGTTGCAAGCTTACTCTCCAGCAAGCTTGCAACAGCAAGCTTGCACTATTCCCACTTGCTAGACAAGTACTAATGGGATTAGTCTAGCAAGTGGGAATAATGGGATTAGTCTAGCAAGTGCTATATTCTATTTCAATGCTGAAGGTAATAGAATTGCAAGTGAAGAAAGACAATTGACTTATTACCAACTAAAGAGTAATAAACGTCCATTTCTTACAAAGACCATTTGTACCAGATCTGAAGCAAAATGAGGCAATTCACTAGTCATTCATGTTTTTGGATCTAGACCATACTATTTACACTTAAAAATATATATAATAGGTTTGGAAACTAAAAAAGGATTCAAAATCTATAACCGGCCTAATGGATTGTATCTAGTCAGATTCAAAATCTATCCCTGTATAGGTTTGAAATGTGGGGGTAAAGAGGCAATCTCTAGAATAACAAGTGTGATTGGCAGACCAATTATTGTAGGCAGAATCACAATTTAAAATTAGAAGATATCGAGGTAGAAACATATGTCGGTGAAATTATCTCAATCAAATCATTTTATGACTCCAAAGTGTTAAAATCGCTGTGCATTTGGGCATAATATAACAAAGTACTAACTGTATTTTCAAGACATAGCAAAAATGGATACCGAAAATAATAGTACATTAGGAAAACCAAAATAAACAAAATATAACACAACCCAGTTCAACAGTACAAGTTTTATAGATGAAAGACAAACAGAATTAGTATGATCCAAGTATTTCAATTCAGCATACATTATGCCAGACAATTTTCTTCACGATGATCAACAAGGGAATAGACGAATATCATGCATGTTCAGACAATAGAGGTCAATAGAAGAAAGTGGAAATTAGGCTTAAAAGTTTCTTAACTTAAGGTAATAAGTTTCTAGGACAATGATTAAAAAAAATTAATTTCAATGACAAAAGGCAAAATATATTATCATTTACAAGAAAATGATATATGGAAGTATTTTTTTTAAACTTGTTCTTTTCCTATAAACCCATGTTACAAATAAATGCACCATATCTTCGTAAGTTAATACACTGGATAAGCTAATTAAATTTTTGATTCTAACAAGTAATACGTCATATTTAAATCTCTACTTTCTTCTTATACTTGTTCTTTTCCTGTAAACCCATGTTACAAATAACTAATATACTTTGTAGATTCTACTATGATCATAGTCAACATATTATTCCTTCTAGTAAGTCAAACTACCGCCATGCTTCTTGGTAGATTCTACTATGATCAGGTATGTCTATTTCAAATACTTTTACCTAAATCTCTATTAGTCACTCTAAAAAATTGATATAAAATATAAATTACCATGAACTGAATGATATTCCAAATTGTCATATACCTACTTTTATAGGGTTTTATCACATTTGAACCTCGAATCTACACCAATCAATAATAAAGAATATGAAACTCTCTTGCATTTGGTAACTTTTATTTACTTGAATTGTTTAACTATCTGAATTTATGATGCTAATGGTCAGTAATAAATTTGTTTAAATGCAGACTAGAAATACAATTATTGATTGCTTTGGTCTTTACTATGGCCATGCGGTAAAATTATTTTAATAATCACTTAGAAATACGATAATGAAAAAATAAAGATAGCTGAATATCAGAATTTGGATGGATTATTTGAAACCGTGAAGCAAAAACTGTTTCTGAAACTTAATGATTTACCGAGAAAGCAAATAGTAGAAAGAGTCCCATTGCAAGGAATAATGAATAAGATGAAAGAAGCTGACACAAATAACTTTTTTCCTCAAAAAAGTGAAGCCATGAATTATATTGTATCATTTTTAATTCCACCTTCTTCTCCGAAACAAGATAGAAGAGCACATAAACAAGATAGAAGAGAACATGAAGTTCATCCTAAATGATCATAAGATTATGCACTTTGTATAATTTGCATATATGATCAATTATAGATATAAATTCACTGGTTTTACAACTGTAATTTGGCTACTAAAACCAAGGATGAGAGGTGAATTGCCATGTATCATATTGTATATTGTATGTTGATAATGTGAATAAAATTAGTGTTTAAGTTTTGAAAGCTGGTTGGTACAAACTTTTCTGGCCAAAATTAAGAAAAATATTTATGCATTTGACATTATCCGTGAGCAAAAATTTTCTTTTATTAGATTTGGCAACCTAACTAAAATAGTTACATTAATCAAAGCACATCATGATTAGGTTGGTAAGACCAAGCAACGGAAGTAGTATTTTCTAGAGTAGATTTCCTTTTCTTTTGAATTCACAAATTATGAATGATATCACAATTTACGAATGAAGAATCATCTTATGAATTCAGTGTGAAACTCCCAGATATTCATGGTGAGTATAAAAATATCTGAAAGAGAAACCTAAAACAAGGCAACAAAAGTAGAGATTACTCCATGAATTTTGCATGGTTTCATTGATTAATTATGTTGATAAGAATACAATTTACTTTGATTAAAAAAGCCTTCACCATGTAAATTACTATGCTATAAAAAGCACGCTATAAATACATATATAAATCTAGAAAAATGTAATCAAATTACCACCACTTGTTCTGATGCATCATCCACTCAACTTTTGTTTTTGTCCTTTCTTCTATGAACCAGCTCGTATGATTCAATGGGATCGGGATCGCCGCCTAACTTCCCTTTCTATTAAAACAACAAAACGATAATAGTCAAATGAAGTGTTCTATCCAAGAAAAAACATAGACTAAATTAGAAGGAAAGTTTGAAAATAAAAAACTATACTTAGGGGGAATGTGCAATTAAAAAATTAATGTATGAGAACTTAAAAAATTAGCTATATGTCTTGTGAAAGGCATTGACCCACCTATGTGACTCGACTTTAACTTCTTACGATTCACAATATTTCTTTTAACTTTAATCTGTTAAATATAAAATATTCAAATTTTGATTGGAATGTGAAAAAAACAGTGAATAATTAACAAAATATTAAAGAATATGAAGAAATAACTAGAAATATAAGAAGAGTTACTTTATTTTTAGGATCATGACTTATTATTTGTAAATGTTTTAATGAAATAAGACATCAAATGGGACAGGCTAATCATAGACAAGATTCTATGCTGCTATATTGTTGCAACACTAGGCAGCAGCGATGTAAAAACTCCAATTATTTGCTAGACATTTATATCAAAATACAAGTATTACTCAAATGATTAGTCCACATACTATCAAAATTAACCTTTCATAAAACTGGAAGAAAATGATCAGCCTCTGGTTTTATTGTGGAGGGAATGTCCTCTAATACTCTTTATACAAGGGAAAAGTGTATAAAGTGCAAAGTGCAACAATGTTTATATCAGGTTGCACATGATATAGGGATAAACCTATAGCCAAATTTGTTTATTTTGGAATCTCCATTGTCGTTATCGGGGCAACTATTTCTATGCACAAGAATTCAACTATATCAAGTAAAATAAGTACAAAACCACAGTTAAGACATTTGCATACAATGGCTCATGGCACTAAAATATACTACAGATATTAAACCATTATTTTTACCTTCACTTCCCAATGTTTGGACCAGTCTTAATAATAAAGAATGTAGTTCCGACTTGGTGTGCTAAAGTATCCTCAACCACCTATAAATCAAAGGTAGAGAAATATTATAGTATCCTCAACCACCTATAAATCAAAGGTAGAGAAATATTAGACATCAACACCGCCTTATTATCCAATAAAGTTCTTATTTCCAACAAATCATCAAAGTTGTTTCCTTCAAAGCTTTTCCAAAATTTACCAGAAAGGTAAGTTGAGACTCAGTTTATGGAGTATACAACTGGTTAAGAACAATCACATAAAGTTATAAGAACATATCATGTAAATGTTTCATCTCCATTGGAAGTCGGCTAAAAAAAATGAAATAATAAAGAATAAACATGTACTGCTGGTAAAACCTATTCCATAAAGAATAAACAATTAAATTATCACAAGCCAATCCAAAATTGAAACTTATAAATAATAAACAGCAAACTTTCTAACTCATTATCGTATACATTACTTGTATATAATACACTCTTCACCAAAGATTTCCAAAACCATTCAGAAAACTTTAATTCAAGCATTAAACGCACAATTAAAAGAGCAGAAATTGAAAAATATACCTAAAGTCTAGTTCACGAGTTGAAATCATGCTTCGGTCGAGCTGTAGAATCATGCTTAAGATGCCTTGAGGAATCGCGCTTTAGCTTCATTGAGATTACGTTTTAGCTTCGTGGAGGAATCAGCTTCGTAGATGAATGTCACGGCGAAAGAATAGAGTGGGTGGCGGAATCGAGCTTTCAAACTGAGGAGTGATTCACAATTGAAGACGATTCGTTTGAGTGGAGAGGAGATTCGTAGAGGCTATTTTGGAATTTGGAAGCGAAGGGAAAAGGAATGTTTGGCGGCTTAGGAATAAGAAGGAGGGAAACATAAAATATCACCGCCAAATTTTCGTTCAGGTTAAAGATTACATGAACACAAGCTATGTTTTATCCTGAATGATTGCTAACATACATAACTATAGCAAGTAAGTTTTCGTGCATTCCCCACTTGCTATTAATAGAACATTCTTGTAGTGCATGTTATGTATTGAATCGTGTAACACTTAGACTAATGACTAAAAACACATGCTATGAAATATTTTTCAAAAAGAAACCTAAAGCATCGTATTTTCGAGTGTTTGGATCAAAATGTTTTATTTTAAACACTAAAGACTATCTAGGAAAATTCTATTCTAAAGCCGATGAAGGAATTTTTGTTGGCTATGTGAATGTGAATGTGAGTGTGAGCGATCTCCTTTGAGTGTGTGAATGTGAATGCTTTGAGTTGTAGGAAGTGGTTTAACCATAATGATATTTTGGTTATGATAGATTAAGAATATGTAAGCACTATATGCACAAATATGTAAGTAGAGAGTAATAAGAAATCAAGAGAAAATAGATTCAATTGATTTGTAAATCTCAATCATTGTAGTATTTATAGGTTTGAAGAGATGCATATGAGGGGTTGTTTCTGTTAGCTAAGATATATTCAATTTAATGGCTGCAACCTTTCGATGAAGAGTTGAGTTCTCTTAATTTAACAAAAGCGTCTATTCAAAATTTTGCATTTATTCAAATGAAAGACGTCTGTGGTAAAACCTCAGATATCTGTGGCTTCAGAAATAGTTTCCTGAGTATTCTCACAAATGTTAAGGCTTTTCCACAGACGTCTGTGGATGTTATTTTCAGTTTTTCAATGAATTTCAGTGTATATGAAACCGTGTGTGCATATATACTCAAGGAGACCTTACGGTATTTTATCTAAGACTCTTAATAATATACTAGAATAACCTACTAATCATAGCATGGTCCATAGGTTTTTGTTTGTCTTCGAGTCCCAATATCTTTGAGCATGATGATTTCTTATGGTATATACCTGTAATCTTGATAATTGTATAATATATACGATTGTATAGTTGTTGTCATTGAAACCAAGGAATGGAGGTTCTAACAGTCTAGTCTGATTCCTGTTATAACGACCATAGGGTCGAGAGTTGGAATTTCTATTCCTTCAGTGTCTCGATTCCGGAACACTATGTCATCATTCAAGGTCCTCTGCTGCTTGGCAGGAGTTCCTTCTTCGATCACAAAGCATAAATCTTTTGGAACGTGTATTAGTGAGCTCGCATATCGCTCCATTTCTCCCTAACTCTTTTACGCGGGATGAGGTCCCCCAGATATTGTTCCGATAATAAGTCTCTGGTCGGTTCGTCTAGATCCCTCTTCGTTGGTTTCGGCTTGGTTCCCCCGATCTCTGGGAGCTTGGAGTGCCATAGAATGGTCAGGATTTTGCGACTTGCTCACACACCGCTGAAGCTTGCTTTTCCGAATCAGTTCTTCAATCAGGTTCTTCAAATGAAGGCACCCATTCGTGTTGTGACCATGTGTTTCATGGAAACAACAGTACTTTTCGGAGCGCTTTTGCTGTTCAATCGCTTCCTTTTTAGGCGGCTTTTTGTACTCCTCCATCCCCTGTGTTGCAAGGTAGATGTTCTTTGGAGTATCATTGAGTAGGGTGTTGTTTTCAGGCCTCAGGCCTTTAAGTCGTTTACTACTTCCATTCCGCTTGTTGGAATTTTGAATCTTCCTTTTCTGATTCCCATCCTTCCCTGCGTTTTCTGCAGCGGTTCCGGAGGCATTTGCGTCTTGGTTCACTGTCATACCATTCTGCCAAATGTTGGTTGGTTGTAGGTTTTGGTTGTAGGTTTGCAGGTTTTCCTTCTAGCTCCTTTGTTTCTTCCAATCTCATGTACTGGCTCGCCTTTCGATTAAAGTCCTTTCCAATGGTAGGTTGCTCCATTTTGATCCATTTTCCGAATTCAGCGTCGAGATGGATGGCACGGACCAGATCCATGAACACCATATCTTCGTTTGGGTTGCTTACTTCAGTGACCATGATGTTAAACTGACTCACGAAGGATTTCAAAGATTCATTTCGTCTTTGGAATAGGCCCGATAAGGACATCATGTCTTTTGGTTATGTCATGTGAAGCCTAAACTGATCAAGGAACCTTGTTACTAACTCATTGAAAGTGGAGATGGATTTAGGTGGGAGCCTTGTGAACCACATGGAAGCGATTCCCTCCAGAAAGATTGAAAAACATCCACACCAAACAGCATTTGAAGCATTCGCTCCGTCCATGTACCAACTGTACTTATACAAGTTCGGTTTTCAGTCCCTAGTTCCATCGTAGGACGGGATAGTTGGCATAGTGAACTTTTTAGGATATCATTCATTCAGAATGTCGTCAGTGAAGGGAGTCCGGCTTGGAGCAGATCCCCATTCATCATCTCTACTATTCTTACTTTCGTCCATTAGGCGCTTGACTATGTCCTCGTTATACGCCTCGAATGTCCGATAATCCGTGAGTTGGCTGTCAGTGACTGTACTAAGTGTTTGATTTGGCAAACGGTCTTGGAAAGTGGGCTGAAGCCTAGACTCTCCTGTCTTCGGAAGAGCCACTCCCTTGGAGTTCAGTTGGCTTGCGGTTGGTTGTACCGGGGTAGTTTGGACCTCTCTGCCAGTATTGAGTACGTTAGTGTTCTCTTTCAACTCGTCGTCGTCAAGTTCTTCTCCATCTTCAAAGTCAGAGAGATCCGCTGCTATATCTTTCCATGGGGTCTTCGTCTCCAGATTCACATTTATGGCTGGCTGCTTTGCAGTTGGTGGAGTACTTGCATTTCCTTCTATGGTGATTCCCGCAGCCTCGCCTACTATTCCTTTTTGCTGCTACTTTCTGTTTCTTCTGTTCAAGCCAGAAACGAAGGAATTTTCTTGTTCAATAGTGGTCGTGGGCTTTGGCATGGTTCTTGGAGCAGCAAGTGATTGTAAGGTCAGGAGGGCATTCAATTTTTCCATAAGAGCTTTTTGGCTATTTTCCATCTTCTGATTAACTTCATCAACCATCTTATTTAATTCATCCCTAGTGACAACTTCATGCTGAATAGAAGATTCCGGCACCTGATCTTCTGTATTGGCCCCAGAATTTGGTTTGACTAATGAGTTGTTGGCGCCATTGACTTCAATTTGCTGAGGATTGGTTTCTTCACTAGCTATTTCAGCTCTTACGGATCTTCCGGAAGCAGTTCTCCTTCTTCCTGGTGCGATTAATTCTCAACAGCGATTCTTCTAAGTAGAGATTGAAGATCTAACTTCTGAACCTATCCAATCCAAAGTAGATCGCTAGATCTGAACCCAAGTTGGGTTCTCGGTGAAAACACCAAAATGTTATCCCAAAAAATGGACCAACACCTTGGATTGAGTGTGAAAGCACCAGCCCTGTTTGTCAAGGAAAATAAAAAGAAAAGCAATAGAAAATTACATAAAAAGTAAAGAGATAAGAGATTTTTATAGTGGCTCGGCTATTAACGAAGCCTACGTCAACTTTATAGCTTTTATTGATCAACTTCTGTTACAAGAGAGTTTGAATTACAATATGATTCCTCTTCTTCACGTTAGATTAAGACACCATTGTTAGAAACAAAAGGAGGACCTCAATTGTCTCTCAATGGCTGTTGTGTGGGAGAAGAGGAGTGAAGAAAGAGTAGAAAAGCTTTAGCAGAGATCAAGTTAGGAACCCCTTTTCTGTTGGAGGTAGGGCGGTATTTATAGGACTTAGAGAGCGCTTGGATCGGAACCATTGCACCAAAAGCCTCTAATTGTCCATAGGAAGAAGCACAAAAAATTTGGAGAGATTCCAAGCGAACTTTTTGGATTGGTACCGATCCAAAGAGTTGTGCAATTTTTGCACAACTTCTTTACAGCTGGTTTCGTTACTTGCTTACGAGGCTCTCTATGTAATTTCATACCTTGCTGACTTGTTTTGATGATGATTCACTCATGAGTTTGACTAAACTTTAGTTTGAATCCGATAAGTCTTTACCTCTCGAACTTGGATGCTTGGATTGTTACCAAACTTGGTAGATGGACTTAGTAGAGTGGTAGAAACATAATGCAAGTGGTTTGGAGGAACCTTAAGCCAAAATTTTGGATCGGTACCGAACCAATTGGATCAGATCGATATTGATCCGAAGTGTTGGCATATTTTTGGGTCAAACTTTCATGGTTCCTTTGTCTCATGCTTTTAGGCCTTCCGGTCAAGTCTTGAGTCATTCTGGCTTAATATGAATGTTCTAACTCCTTTTGAATTCTACTGGGTTAAAACCCAGTTAATAATATCTCTTTGGTGTGCAAGATTCCTTATTAGACCTTATAATAGGTTGTGTGTTTTCGTATACTGATGAATTTGGTGCTCCCACTGGTTCAGCCTTCGTGTTAGTTTCATGGATTTCATCGAGTCTATAACTTTGTTGTTAATTTGTTTTAATAGAAATTCCTTTTCTAAAAAGACAGGGTGTATGGAAAAATTAACCATTTGTTCTTCAATATTGTAGAAAATATATCCCCTAAGTTTCTTGGGATATAATATAAACTTACATAAGGTTGATCTTGCCTCAAGTTTGTTGGAGCTAACATCCTTAACGTAAGTTCGACAACCCTACACCTTAAAATAATTGAGATGGAGTTTCTTCCCATGCCACATCTAATATGGCGTCTTAGGCATAAATTTTGTGGGTATCAAATTCAATATACGCAACATGGTTTCTAGATCCCTAATAGGAAAGAGTTAACATAGCTTTACTCATCATGGAACGAACCATATCTAATAAGGTTCGATCCCTTCTCTCCGAACACTATTGTGTTGCACAATATAGGGTGGAGTAACCCAAGAGACATCCTATTGCCTTTTCAGTACCGTTGGAGCTCTTGTCCAACATACTCACCTCTTCGATCTGATCAAAGTATTTTAATCTTGCAGTTCGTCTGATTTTCAACCTAATTCTTGTACTCTTAAAATTTCTCACAGACATCGGATTTGTTCTTCATAATAAACACATATCCTAGGCTTGAGAAATCAATTGGTTAAATTAATAATAAGAAGCATTATCTTTAGTTACTATAGACATTATGCTACATACATCAGTATGTACAAGATTCAGGTGTTCATTAACTCTTTCACTGCTCACACTAAAGGGATGCTTGGTCATTTTTCCTTTAAGACATGACTCACACATATCAAATGATTCAGTATTAAATGATGGTGGCAAATCTTTGGTTTACAATTTGTGTTGTCATTTCTCAATTATATGACATAGTCTATAATGCCCTAGATAATTATTATTAATGTCAACTTTGAAAGAATTATTCACAGCACCGACATAACTAGAATTAATAACATAAATGCCATTATCCAAAACACCATTGCAGATTTTATTTTCATTCAACATAATGTCTATAAGATTATCAATACAATGAAAAATATATCTAGTATCAAACAATCTAGATACAATAATTATTCCACAAATAAAGTTTTTAGCATAATAGCAATTATTCAAAATTAACTCTAATCCATTTGGCAAAGATAAGTGATAGTCTCCAATTGCAGTTGCATCTATAGAGATCTATCAATAACTTGAAGTCTCATCTCACACTTTTCCACGTGATGGCTATTCCAAAGTCTCTATAACATATAAAAATATGATTTCCAAATCCATATCTAAAAAGCAAGATATTTTATTGATTGCAAAACAATTTTGAATCATAAATATACCTGTAGAAGCGACAAAACTATTCTATTTCTTCTCTTTGACAATCCTTATGTGATTCAGACAGTTCTAGTGCTCCTTCTTGTGACAATGATAATACTTACCCTTTTCGTTTGGAGCAATCTTCTTATTCTTCTTGTTAACTTACTTCCTTTTCTTCAAACCATTCGAAGATGATACTTTCCCTTTTACCGCGAGCACTACACCTTGATCTTGGATGAAGACTTGGTTGATCTCAACATATTGAGTAGCTCCATGATGCTTACATTCAACTGCTTCATATTATATTTTACTAAACGGCTCAAACTATGGAGTAAGACCCTAAGATCAAGTCCACTTGTAGCTCGTTGCTTATCGTCATGTCTAATTAAGCAAGTCTATCAATATAGCCTTTCATCATTAAGATGTACTCGTCCACTTTCGTTCCCTTCGACATTTTTGTGTTGAAAAACTTCTTAGTAATCTCGTACCTTATGGAATGAAATTGCTCTTTAAACACTACTTTGAGTCTATTAAAGATTTGATCGGTAGACATAGTTTTGTGTTGTCTTTACATCGATTCATCCAATGTAGACAATACATAAACTTTTGGTAATTTATAGACCCGCAACCCATTTGTTATAAGCAACTATTAGTTTAGGTCCTCATCTTCAGTGGGTCTAACTCTAGGAGGTTCGATTATTGACGACCATAAGCGTTTGTATGTAAGTGATATTTTGATTGCTCTTAGCTAGTCTATGTAGTTAGGTTCTGTAAGCTTGTCATTTTCAAAAAACAACTTTAATGTAGACATTTTTCTGCAAATTTAATTTAGTAGATTAGGCATTTATTTCATAGTAAATGTTCTTATAATATTAGTAAGGTTGAACATTATATTTAATTTTACTAATAAGCTTCTACTGGTTTTTTATATTTCTCAAAAACCCTAAGAAGAAACATAGAAATCTTTCGACTTCTCTAGTGGGTTTTAGGACTTGCATGCCTTGGGATTCCGACCTTGAGGATAGCTCAACAGGTCATATGCCCACATGCAATGGATAACACCTTATCAGTTATATCACATACAATTCCTAATACCTAATTTCATCTTTACCTTGAGGAAAGCTCAACAAATAAAGGAATATTATTCACTCGTATCTACCATTTTGTAGCAGCCTAAGAATAATGCACATATCTTGATGAAAGCTCAACAAATATGTGTATGTGTCTTACCTCGTCTATTTTATATATTAATAATGCTGCACATAACATCTCTACCTTGAGCAAAAACTCAACAACTAAAGAGTACATGCAAATAATTTATTAATATATAAATGATAGAGGACACCACTTACTTTAAAGATTCATAATCTTTAATATATTTAATTAAATGATATCGACTTATGGAATGATATATTTCTTAGGAAATACCATTGTGATTCAAGTGTTAAACATATCTAAAATCATGATATACATACCATACGTATATATTTATTCCTTAAATCTATTTTGGGTTTACTTCCACATTTTATTATACATTTATATATTATATAAGGTTAATTCTTGTATAACATTGTATAATTCTAATTAACATATATAATAGTTTTATGCATAATCTTATATTAATTTTATTAATCAAATCTTATTTAACAAATGTTATTAATTAACATTTTAATTAATTTAATTTTGTGCATTTTGAACATTTTAAATTGAATATGTATAATATAACTTTATAGTAACACACATACACTACGTCAAATTGGCAGATTAAAAACACACGACACTTTTACTTTGAAACATTTGTATACCGTTTCAAGCTTTATAATAATTATACTGTTTCCATGCCTATATAACTATTGTTGTATTATAAAATGAAGAAAGTAGAAGCCGTTAGAGAGAAAGAGGCAGAAGATATATTATTCATTTCTAAAAATAGACATATATTACATTACATAGCCTCATTTATATAAAGGCTTCAGAGCTAAGGATTTAACTTATTCCACGATGCGGGACTAAACAAAACAACATAAAAGCATATTTATTTCATGATTTACATATATTGTAACACTCCCCCTTGAATATGCGTCTTCAAAATCTTGAATGCTCTGATAACTTGAAATTTTCTCTTTCAAAACGTGTATGATGATTGCTCCCCCTCATTATTATCTTGCTTGCATTTATCCATTCAGTCGATATAGATATTGTCTGTTGCCTCATTAAAAACCTCTATAAGGAAAACCCAATGGGAAAAACCTTGAAAGAGGAAAAGAGTGCAACTTGTGAAATCATTGATATTATACTAAAAATGATATTCCTTCTAAGAGTTTGATACTTCGGGATCAAAATAATGTCTCATTAAACCCTTACTAAGAAAACCCAATGTGAAAAATCTTAGTGAAGAAAAAAAATACAATGACATATCCTATTTTCTCATTTCTTCAAATGAAGTTTGATACTTCTGGATCAAACTAATGCCTCGTTAAAACCTTACTAAGAAAAACCTAATGGGAAAAATCTTAGTGAAGGAAAAAGATTACAATATAGTATGACATATTTCAATAATTTACATAATCAAATAGAGTTTGATACTTCTGGATCAATACAATACTTCATTAAATAAACTTACAAAGGAAAACCAGATGGGAAAAAACTTAGTCAAGGACAAAATACAATTTAACTTAAATAACATATTTGAGATGTTATTTCTTGAAAAGACGTTTGATTCTTCTAGATCAAGATAATGCCTCGTTAAAACCTTAGTAAGAAAAACCCACTGGGTAAAATCTTAAATAAGGAAAAAGAGCACATTGTAACTTATTTTCAAATGTTACCGGGGAGTTGATACTTATAGATCAAGATAATGCCTCATTAAAACCTTACTAATAAAAACCCGGTGGGAAGAATCTTAGTTAAGAATAAAAAGTGCATTATAAAAAAATACTTATGGATTCTCCCCCTGATTTAAAAGTTTTCTCTGAATTCATATTCGTCTTTCGATAACTTAAATTGGTTATAGATACTTCTGAATCCATAAATATGTATCTCATTAATAATACGATTTATCAATAGTTTCCTTCGATACAATCAAAATTTCCAAGATTGTTTCTTCCAAATATGATTTATATTTTATGCATTTTGTTTGCTACCTTTATGAAAAACACATCGTGCGCTTTCATTTTTATGCTTCAAATCAGTTGCATTACAACAATACTTAAAAGCAGGAAGTAATCTACTCACCTTGAAGTGCATCAAGATTTTCATTACAGCAATACTTAGAAGAAGGTTGTAATCTACATTCCATGTTCTTTGCATTCTTTATAATCATCAAAGTTATTTATATTCTTCAGGAACTTGTATATTTTAATAAGTTTTGCATATTGCAACTAACACTTCAATGGATGTTAAGAGTTTCATTACAACAATACTTAAAAATAGGAAGTAATCTACTCATCATGAATTATTTCAAGATTTTCATTACAACAATACTTAAAAGTAGGTTGTAATCTATGCTCTTTGTTCTTTGCATTCTTTATAACCACGAAAATTATTTATATTCTTCAGGAATCTGTATACTTTCATCGTTTAATATGATTTAAACCATATTTATACCTTCGGGGAATATTAAGCATTTCAAGTACTTTCGCTACTTTGCAAACTACATGTTCATATTTCTCTATTAGTAAAGGATTCATGATGGCCAGTCATGTTTTCCTCTAATTCAAGATCCTTAATCTATTTATAAACATAAGCGCTTTATTATTTACAAATTTACCATCGATGATTATTTCTTGTCAGTTCTAGACATGATTTATTGAGATCTCTTTAATTATCATGTTTTAGGTACCTAAAGCACTTCTAGGGTAATTTGACAATCATGTCATTAGTCTCTTCAAGAGCACCCTTGAGTGTTTCTTCAAGAACACTCACCTTTTTTATTTGGAATCTTTATTACTTACTCCAAAAGTATTTCAAACTGACTTTTGTACCATATTTCAGATGTGGTTTACACATTTTGATCCTTCAGGGATTCAAATCTATATTGGAGAAAGTCTACTAGGGGTATTATTAATAATTTATTCAAATTACTTAATATTTCGCATCATTATACATGTTAACAAATATTTGACACTAATGATCAAAATGAACTTGTATCCCTTTATCCTCCCCCTCTGTTGACAAACATTGTCACATTAAATAATAATCATCTTTGGATCTCATTTTGATCCATTATCATATTGCTACTAGCAAATACACCGTACATATTAATAATAGGAGGATAATTCTTTTATCAATTGATAAGATGCATTCAAGTGATATTTGTAAGCTTCTGGCTCATGTTTAAATATGGGATTCAATTATGCCAAATTTCATGAAATATAATCCAGTTGAAATTGTACCAAAATTTTCTAAATAAGCTTCTGGCTTTCAATTTTAGAATTAACGCAAAGATATTTTTTGACATTTTCATTATAGTTCCAATATGGTAGCCATCTATTTATATATCCTCAAAACTCAACAAATTTCTTTTAAATTTGCTTGAGTATAATGTATTTTGAATTAAGATATATGTACCATTTGGTAATACTATATGGGCTCTTCTAGACCCTTCGATTATATTAGCAGATTTGCTATGGTTGAAACTTTTAGTTAAAACATTTTCAGATAGTTCAAAGAAAAACTTCTGGTTTTTCAAAGTCATATAAGTAGTTGCACTATCTAGTAGGCATATATTATCACTCAAATATTGATGGTCCATATCTTAAGAATTAAAGATAATATAGTTAGTCAACTATTAAAATTTGTAAGCATTAAATAAATGCTAATACTTTCCAAAAAAAATTAAAATGGACTACTGATTAAAACACAACATTCATAGGTACGTTATTTCAATTAGTTCTAAAAGGAAAAACATACAAGCACCAACTTCCAACTGGTTGAAACTTCAGGTTCAACCACTCTTGTCTAGTGTTTGGAAGTGTGACCATCTTCTAGCGATCATAACGCTCCTTCAGGGAGTTCCATAAGTAAAGATGATCTTTTTCAGTTAAATGTCTTATTTTAAGATTGTCGTGGATATGACACCTTAAAAATATAAGAGCCTTTGTTTTATCCTACTGGGACATATTATTATCATTTTTAACGGCAATTTCTAAGCATTGAGATTGTAATTGAATGTCAGCATCCAATATCTATGACAAAAAGTTATCTCCTAATAAGTCCAAAGTTTTAAATTCAAGCTTGGCTATGTTTATCATATTACCAACTATAAGTGGAAATAAAAATGCATAAGCATCAAAATATTGTTCATGGGTATATAATCAATGCATTTCATAAAATAAGAACCCATATTTGATAGTAGTTACGGTGAAAGAAAGAAAAACATTACTGCAAAATTGTAAAAGACAACTAAATATAATCTATAAAAGTGACTATAATTTCTTATTTACATCCTTTTGATAGCTCTAGATCCAATCTCATTATTTGCATTCATTAATTTCCTTGAAAATGCAAAACTACCCTTGAAAATATGGAAAGGCCTTTATATGGATTGATTGGTGGAGAATGGACGAATTATAATCAAAGATTGTGCTGACTTTATTATGTTTATTTTCATAAATAGGCAGATTTAAGAATATGAATAGGTAGTACTAAATACCATTTATTAATTCATAACAACTACAATAGTGAGAAATATATACCATGTATATACGTTATGATCCTTGTCAACAATAAGAGATATAAAAGGAGAATAAATGTATAACGTATTCGTACGCATCTTTGTTGGACCATACTCATTAATAAATTAATTTTATTTAATGATTTATTAATTGCTTGATTAATATATGAATTAATAAAGCTACCGATTTATTCTTGTGACATGACAATAATAGGTAAAAGATTAAGCATATAAAATAGTAAACATTGGAATACCTCTTTGCTGAAAGAGGAAAGATGAATGAGTTTTATATATAATATAACAGAATTGACGGGTGTATAAATATTAACATTCATTTTATGAAGAATCCAAAATACTAACTTGATGAGCCAAAGGAAGAAAACTTGATCTATTATATATTTTACCTTTTGAAAGACATAATTGGATGCATGGAAGAAGGAAAAAAAATTAGGAAATAAACTTCCTGTTAGAATACCTTGTTTTCTATTAAAAAGAAAGAGAGTAGGAGAGTAGATATACTTCTATGTATTTATTTGGTTTAGTAAAAGCACCAAATACATCAACAAATCTCTTCTGGAGATTTTTTATTATTATCACCACTTCTAGAGTGAACAAATTTCTATACATTTATTTGGTTTAGTAGTTAATACTATTGGCAAATATTTTTAGAACTTAGGTCCCAATTTTACTTCAAAATAAAGCCTTTGTTTAGTACTTTAGATCCTAAATGGTACAACTTGATTTTCATTATCAAACTTCAGGTTTGATTGCAAACATGGTTGGAATTTACCATAATCTGAATTGGCTTTTCTAATAATTCAAAGCTTCACATCTCAAATTTATATATTTGATTTTTGATATATAACCCCCCTTTTTTAGGAATGCAAACATATATGCATAATTTTTATTTGAGAACTTCAGGTCTCCAATGTTAAATAAACACAATGAAACAAGAGGACTCTTTATGTAACGACCCGCCATTTTGGACCATTCGCATCCATTATAAGTGTATAGGTAGACACTCATGTCGGAGTTGAATTGCTCAAAATACCGCGTTGTTAATTTAAATTTGGCAAAACTGAACATATAAAATAAATAAATAATCACAGATCACAGACACGGAGTAATAAGTGCAGCGGAAATAAAAAGATAGTAGTTCATGAAGCTACTATATAAATGTATAAGATACAACAGAGTTTACAACAGAAGAGTAATACGATACATCAGAGTTAAACCAGATACAACGGAAGAGTAATATGATACATCAGATACAAATCAGAATACATCACTAGAATCATCGAATACTGGAAGCTGGATAGATAGCTGGATCTCCAAGCGAAGCTCCAACTCCAAAGGTGAGTCTCAAAAGCTGAACCACTCAGTCTGACCCGAGCGTAAAGCAAAATACAAGACACTCGAGTCAGGATTAACATTCTTATATTAATAAATCCAACTCAAGTGAAATAGCAATTGAAATACAAGTAACTCAAGGGATGTTTGGAATAACCATCCTTTAAGGATCCGTTAAACTATCTACTAGGTAGTAATATACGCTAAGTAGATAATGTCTATCAGTAATAATAAAGATATCAAAATAGCATTAAGTCATGGCCCATTCCACCCTTAACACGTTTTTATTCCCACAAGCATATACAAGACCGTAGTTTCCCCAAAACCGGAAGTCACCAGAGGGCAATCCATATACTCAAGGTACAAAACAAATTCGTAGTGGTCGCGCATAAATGGAATACAAGTATGACAAGGCACATGAGGCTATACCCAAGGTAGTGATACTACCGTTCGCCTGATCCGGACTGGTGAGAACGCAACGCCGCAGCGCCCGCAACACCGTGAGACAACACTCCCAAAATCAAGGGTGCACCAATCGACAACAAGTATAAGTAGTTCGAAGAAGTGTGTCCACTTGAGGTATCAATCCTCCATTGGCCCGGCACAGCTCCTGTTTTAGTCATTTCCAATTTGACACAAGTGTCAAGGCTATCCATTATCGTTCACTTTCTTCAGTCATCACGTACATCATTCCAACCACTTCATTCTGGATCATCACTCCGCGTATAGTTATTAAAGTGGTTTTCGGTTTAGATAGAGAGTATATCCATAACCGAATTCCGGTCTCTTTAATAACTTTCGTAATTATTTCACCGATTGGTCATTTAATATATTTCAAAACCAAATCCATTTCAATTCAATTAGAATTCGTAAATCAACATTTCATTTGTCTTTCAAAAACCAGTTTCCAATAATTTACGTTTCAAAACTTCCAAATCATCATTTCAAAATCTTATAATTCAAATTCAATTTCTATTTAAAACAATCCAAATATTGATTCAAGTTCGAATACAAGTTTTATTTCGAAAATATTTAAATCAATTTAATTTAACATTCAAATCAATTTAACTCACTTATCGATTTCATTCAATATTCGTTAAGTTACTTTATCATTAAAACAATTTCTATCAAATTTCCAATTAATTTGGGTATTTATCATTTCAACCCGATTCCAATTCAATTCAAAATCAAAACATATCAAAGGGAACTTGCAGTGTGATAACTGGGATGGTGTCAAAGTAAATAGACAAGCAATAACAACAATCAATATCAATCCAATAATCAATTCAAATAATCCCGAAATAACCGTATTAATTCGCATTTTTATTTGTACGAATTAATATAATTATTTCTAGAATCTACACTATCATTTCATGTAGATTAAAGATTATTACATTACGGTTTCCACTTGTCATTCAATTTCAATTTCATCCATCATCAATTTAACAACATACTTTCAGTAATTCAAGATGTAATTAAACAAATCCTACGTGTCAATAAATTCAACAGTTAAAGGGGTCATATTATACAAATGTCAGTTAATCAAATTTAACATTTAATTATCCTATATCAAGTTCAATTTGCATACTATCTATCATTTTAACATTAACAATCTTAACGTCCAATATAAACATCAACAATCAATCAATTATCAGCCAAACTGTATTATCATCACATAAATAATTAGCAGATAATGGTGTCAGGTGTCACAGGTGAACTGATACAGGCAATAACATATATAACAGTGTATTTAACTAACAGCAGCATATTTCAATTGTCGTTTCAATTGAAATCAAATTTAATAAATAAAAGAACGTTAATCGTGAGTGAGTGCTCACCTTTTGAGACTACCGATGAACGAAGATGGCACGAGTTACGAATCCAAGCATGAGTTTTGAAGCCAAGCACGATGGAACCAAGTTTGACGAACAGAGCTGATCAATTGGAAACCAAGAGCTAAAATCAGTTTGATATTTCCGAAATGGAATGAATATTATATTATTTTCTCAACCAATATATTCAATTTTAAATCACATATATTTCAAATCATAATACGTATCCAAATCACTTTACATTATACTTTAGAAATCTAAAAGAAACCAAAATATCTACATCATATATACATAACGAAATATGCGGACTGCCTTTATAATAAATAACTACAAAATAAACGTATATAAATTTCATCCAATAAAATATATAAATACTGCTATCATAAAAATACATACCGAAGAATGAACTAAACATAGAAAATATATAGGCTTCTATAAAATATTCACAGCATAAAGTAAACAACTTCGTATAACCCACACATACGAACAGACATTACATTATACCCACATTGTATACTATAGAAAATATAGCTTGCCTAAAAGTACATACACTAGTATATACAAATGGATCTACAATATATATTAAAATACACGTGTACGCAACATCTATTTATACTAGCAAGTATATATATATATATATAAGCCTACCACAAACTTATAATTATGTAAACCGTATAGACTATATACTATATAAATACAAAACACAACAGAGAATATATTTTATAACCCAGAAAAAATATAATTTATAACTTTTACATTATACGGGACTATTATATGAATATGTGTGAAACCATATGGACTTGTATGCTGTTACTATATAAAAACGTTATTCTCAAAGTTAATAATATATACAACTATCTGTTGTAACTAACATTGTTGGAAAACTTCATACATATAAATACTTATATATTATAAACAAACTGGCTGATATGTTAAACATCTTGCATCCAGACTTTTAGAAAACAGAACCTATATAACTAACAGAGTATACATTGTAAAACAAAATACAATCATATATATTACTTATATAACCAATATACATGCACCGCTATCAAAATAAAATGTATAATACCTCTATATAAAGAACGGATGAGAAAAGATGGTGCTAAGGCTGGTAGGGCCGAAGGGGATAGAGGAAGAGTCCGATCTGATCTTCCTTCTGGGTTGCGTGAAATGATGGGAAGCAAGAAGTTGGCGGATGCTGTGTATGCGGGTAGGAGGATACGGTCTCGAGGTTGTTGAGATCTGGTCAGCGTTGCGTGAAGTGGAATGGATGGATCAAAGGTAGCATCGGTGGTGGTAGGTGATATGAGTTTCGAAAGCTTGGGCTGGAGGAAGGGGTTCGGCAATGGCTTCGGCCGTGCTTGGAAGGTGATGGGTTGAAAGTGGAAGTGGAAAGAAAAGTCGAAGGTCGAGTGGGTACGGCCGTCTAGGTGAGGGTCGATGGTGGTGAAACGGTGATGAGTTGGAGCGGTTGTGGCCGTGGCTCCAAGCGTCAGAGCAAAAAACGGTGGTTTGATGTGAAGCAGTGGGAAGGAAACATGATGCCTGTAGTAATATTCTTTAGATAGATATGGGCAAAGATAGAAGAGAGGGAGAAAAGAGGGGAGCGAAGATAAAAACCAAAATGTAACAGATGAATGAATGGAAGGTCAAATGAAAGCATGGGAAAAGAAAAATTCAACAGATTGGAAATGCAAAAGTCACAAGGTGGATTCCTATGAAACGTTAAAGGCAAACGGCTGATAGATTATATGGGAAGTAATAAAAAAAATGGGAAGTCTAAAAGAATAGCAACCGATAATAAATGCTTCAAGCCGTTTATCAAAGGTGGTACCGATACGGAAAGTGTCTCGTAAAGTGCATCGTACATCGGACTCCAAATCTGAAAATCGAATATACCGTAGTGATCAGCACGACGAAACGATCAAAACGGTATATAGAAATCAGTGGTACGGTCATCCGATAAAAATCGATATCGGTACCAGAATGCTGCTATTTTGCAGAAAATAAGAACGACGGAGCAAAAGATGTCCGAATTTGGAAAAACGACAAACTGAAATCTTGCTCAGAAGATGGTTTAGAATTTTCCTATGTAAAAATATATAGGTTTCGAAAACATTTTATTTTCATCGTTTCTTAACTGATTGAATTGAAGTGAATTTACGCGCGAAATAAACTTTCGTATTTTCGGACGAAAATTTACCAGTTGCTATGTTTAACTAGAGGTATTCCAAATATTAAATTTTTATTTCAAAATTTTATGGTTTAAAATTTCACAAAATTTCAACTAGTTACGTTATTAAAACGGTTGAAATTTACGGGTCGTTACACTTTATAATTGTATTCGAACATGAGAATCATAATACTATTTCTCTTCGAGGAAATAGTATTTACCACATTTGTAATGTTATTCTAGCATATTGTTTTTATGTTATGTCTTCTGGACATATCAACATCTTCTTTTGGAATTGCTCGCTTATTTTCTTCAAGTCTTTATTTCAGCTTATGAAAATTTTAATTTTTCACCTTCGCACATATGAATTTCAGATTCCTATGCTTTCATATAAACTTAATTCGATTTCTAGATACGTATTATCCTTATATTTGTTTCTCTAAAAAACAATGAAATATTTCTTCTTGAAATATAAATCATGTGGCAAAATCATTTCCACGGTTCTCACTCAAACCAAAATCCAAACAAAAAAAAATTCAAAATGAAAACTATTTTTCCACCAAACAATGGAATGAGATCTAGAAGCTTAGATCTACGTTAAAATGAGATCCAAAATGATAAGATTAATAGAGCAAGATCTATGAGATAAGATATATATATATATATATATATATATATATATATATATATATATATAAAATGAAATCTAGAAAATTAGATCTATGATAGATAAGATCTAAAAAAAACTAACAGAATAAGGTCTGAATTTACATTTTAGTCTATGAAACAATTTTAGTTTCAGATCAAATTCAAAATTATCACAAAAAAATGGATATACATGAATAAAAATTAAATAAGAGATCCGATGATTAAAATCTACAGATCTAAAAAATATATCATTTGAACATGATAGTAAAATCTACGAGAGATCTGAAAAATTAGAATTAAAAAAAATAAGATCTACAACAAAACAAGATCTGAAATATATGCACAAAAAAATAAGATGTACAAATAGAATCAGATCTGAATAATTAGATCAATGATACGATGAGATCTAAAAGAAATAAAATTAATAGAATGAGATCTGAAAGATTTGATCAATCAGATCAGAAAGATAGCTTACCGTTTTGAAGATTTATAAGAGCTTCAGGCTGATAACGCGTTATAAAATAAAGAAAGTAGAAGTCGTTAGAGAGAAAGAGGCAGAAGGTATATTATTCATTTATGAAAATAGACATATATTTACATTACATAGCCTCATTTATATAAAGACTTCCGAGCTAAGGATTTAACTTATTCCATGATGTGGGACTAAACAAAACAACATAAAAACATATTCATTTCATGATTTACATATATTATAACATATTGCAATTTTTTTTTCTTTTTTAAATTTCTTTTATCTTTTGCATGGAAAACAGAAGCCAAATTAAAAGCATTCAGATACCAAAACGCATGAACCAAACCCTACCTAAACTATTTACTAACCCAAATCTAATTGCGACTGCTTCATTTAATATCTGCGATTTTCATTCCAATGTCGATCTCTTTGTCTGACCCCGCTCCCATTTTAGGACTTCAAAAACTAATCGAGCTTCTTTCCTTGAAACTTGAAAGTGCTATGGGCGTTTACTCAAAAAATTTCAAGGTACTGCGTCGTTATTTATATTTGATTTAGGAAACTCAAAAAACCATACAGTTATCGGCTAATTTTGATTAAAAACTAGCTTAGGTTGTTTTTTGTTCAAATTGCTGTATTTATTTTTATCGATGATGAAATTGTTAAGATACTGGAGAAAATTTGTTATCGTGAATTCTTTGAGATATTAGTAAGAAGTACAAATTAGCACTTATAAATTTATGTCAAGCTTTATCTAATGCTCAATGATATATGCAAGTTATATTCAGGCTCAGAAGCTGTTTAGATGTTTCAGCAACTTGATAACTTAGTGATATGATGATAGTAACAATATTGTAGAATATTCCTGTATCATTTTTATGTGATGAAATGTGCTATGCTGTATCATATTATACTTAACTTAGTGATACGATGATAGCAACAATATTGTAGAATATGCTAGTATTATTTTTATGTGATGAAATATGTTATGCTGTATCATACTAGTGTAGAAATAATTAACCCAGAGAACATGAATTATGTTGTAATTTTTAAAATAGTAGTTAATTGCCTGCGCAGAAGATTTACCCTTTCATCATTTTTATTTGATGAAATGGAGATATCTACCGTAGATTGAATATAAATATAAGAGCCAAGCGGTAACAGTGTCAAATGCTATATGATATGTTAGTATGTACGTAATGTTATTGTTGTCATTAATTTTGGGAGAGGAGAACAGTTGAATCAAAAAGTGTGTAAAGAATAGGATATTGAAAAGGAATCTGCGAAAGCTTTGTAAAATAAGAGTATGTCAATTCAAGTATCACAGCTGTAAATATCATAACATGTAATTTGAACAGAATGACCTTCATCATCTATCTCAGTGAAGATTCGTTTTGTGGGTCATATTTCCGTCAACATAAAAATCCATGTCAAAACGAAGTTGAATAGTAGTTCTCTATAACTGTCAGTTTAAAAAGTAAGTGGGTTAGTGATACATGTAAAATTGCACACCTAACTGCACACAATGGTGACAATAATAATATTACACAAGGTGCAGCATACAACAGGCCCAAACGCATCAGCATCATGCCTAGGAGATTCTTAGAATAGAGTAGAAGCAAGGTTGTTATGAATAAGGACAAAACTGCATATATGAAATTTTCTTTTATTTCTTATTTGCAAAAAATGTATGTAGAGGTTGTTACAAAAGTTGTAGCCACTATAGGCTAGCTGTACAGAATTGGTTGCAGCTTAGAAAGTGATATGAAAAAAGTGTATTAATAGTGGTATGAAGAAAGGAAAAACCAAGTAGCATATGCATATTTTCTTGTCTCCACTCTCGTTCTTTCCCTTTCTCTTTTTTCTCCCTTCTTTTTTCTTGCACAGCAAGTAACACACATCATTTTGGTGCTATCACCTTGTTCTCTCCTTCCTCCTATCTTCAAGATCATCTATCCAAACTAACCATGACTCGGCCTATCTATGAAGCCATGAATCAACTCCACCAACAACAAGAGATCACCAACTCCATTCAAACCACCCAAAACACCCAACAAAACCAAATAACTGAAATCCACACAACCCTTCAAACTCATAGCTCATCTCTGGAGCATATCACAAGAACTTTGGCCGACATCAATATCAAGCTTGCAGCCATGGCCCACCCAAACTCATCATCATCCATTTCCTCACCAAGCAACACTTCACAACACAACCGACCACCACCCATATTACCAAATCCTAGCACACCCATCACTAGACCACCCAAATGCGAACTTGCAACCTTTGATGGCTCAAATCCGTTTGATTGGATTTTCCAAGCCGAACGCTTCTTTACTTATCACAACACCCACGAAGAACAAAGGATCGACATAGCAAGTTTTTCCATTAGCGGACAAGCGTTAACATGGTTTCAATGGATGCACCGCAATCAACAACTATCTTCATGGTCAGATCTTATCAAAAAGCTCGAGCAACGCTTTGCTCCATCATCGTTCCACAACCCACAAGCCATGTTATTTAAACTCCAACAAACATCCACTGTTGAACCATACCAATTGTGACGACTCGGGTTTTGCCCGCTCGAAAATCAACATCCGTACTTCACATTGTACTAGAATGTCGCAGATTCGACCGTACAAATCCGATTCGCCGGAGCTATAACATAATTAAGTAAATAACACAGCGGAAGAAAAGAATAATACATTGATATATAATATCTGATACAACAGAGTGATACAATGAATATCAATATACATTAGAGATATGATATAAGAAATAGCAGCGGAAAAGAAAAGATAACAACAGCAGCGGAACAATATCAATAGAAATGATAACTCCAAAATGATCAGTCAGAGAGACTGACTCCAAAATGATCTTCAATGCCAAGCTCGAACCACAAAGAGAAGCAAGTGCGGTCCTGAACTCCAAATACTGAACTGGCTCCAGATAATCTACTAAACCTGAATATCTGAAAAGAAACCCAACTCTAGACTGCCCGTGTGGAAAATGATGGGCACCCAGAGTTTAGGAAGGGAACAATAAACTCCGGATCAGTCATGGGACTGGTGTGAGCAACAAAAAAACAGTTTATCTTTAAAACAACACAAAAGGCTTTTAAACATTGAAACCCGCAATGCTTTTGGAAAATGAAACTACCATAAGACCTCCCGCCACACACACAATGCAATCGCAGAATTGGAGGAGATTTCTTCTTATGATAGTCAAAAATGCTTACTACGCAAAATCATTCGATATTATTATCATTAGTGCATAGTGTCGAAAACCATTTCGAAAATATAATATAAATCTTAGCCAGCATACAACATTTCATCGTATGCCTACTATAGCTACCATGTTCAATAACAGGTTACCGCCACATCCCATAGCAGGTAATACAACTAAAACCGTACAGGGTTCGTATTGTTTCTTTGGATTTCCAACAAATGATCAGGCTAAGGAACTTCCTTACCGAAATAGAAACGCCTCTGGAAAGACGCCCCGGATCCTAACCGGATCTCCGCAAACAAAAGGCCGACGCTACCTCACGCTTTAACCAAGCTGTAACTAGGTAACTAACACACGAGCTATGTCATCCCCCGGTCGTTACCGACCTTTATCCGGGATCCCGAAAACCAACATCATACAGTAATAAATTACCATGTCCACATGAGTTAAGTATCTGGGCTCCATACCATGATACCACCCTTTATCCAGAAGGAAATGACATACCCTAGGGGCGCTACCCCTACAAACCTTTGTCGCAACATTCCTGTTTTGACCATTACCGGGTTGTGAGGCTCGACGAAGTCTCGTCCACAAAGCAACGCTTTTTCACAAAGCCACGCTTTTTCACAAAGCAACGCTTCGATCAACAAATGATCAGCAGCACTTCGTATGCCACATTACCAAATTGGGAATGTATCACTAGTAACCATCAACTACAGAACCTCTGAGCTCGTACGTCTCAGAGAAGGGTGTTAAGCTAAGAGAATAAATTCTCCGCCACCAACAGAAATGTATTTGATAGAAACCAGCTTTACATCTCAAAGTGTAATGTCAGACACACATCCATACAAGTCTGTTCCGGGTTCGAACAGAACCGAAGGCACTTCTCACGAAGCCCTTGCAAATCCGGATAATTTCCAATCACGTCCGGACTTCCCGTCACTAAGGGTGATAAAACCTCTATATCGGGGATCAGCCGATGCAGAGTAACTCGACGGTAATCCTTCCGTTTTCAAAAATATCCGGTCTTCACCACCGGTCTTCAAATGCTATCCATATACGTCGTATCATTATTCGGAATGGGTTATACGACACAAAGGTCCTCTCCCGGCTAAACCGAATAACGAGCGCAATTAAAAATCATATGGATACTGGGGTCTCAGTTAAATCACAGCTTAAAAGCCCAAAACTTTTCATTCGAATGGTAAAACAAATTACCATTTCCAATCTTTTAAACAAAAAGATTCAATTCAAAAACCTTCACTGATTTAAACAATTTCCACACTTTTAATCCTTAAACAAAAAGATTCAATTCACAAAGTTAACCCCATTCACAAAGATTCATTCATAGATTTCAAGATAATTTCCATTTCAATTGGATTAACTCGTTAAATCTTTAAATCAAGATTTAACTTATAGCTTTCAAAACTCGTTTCCAAAGATTCATTCATAGCCTTTCAAAACAATTCCATTTCAAGTTAAATTAATTCATCCGGTCTTTGAAATCAAAGACTCATTTCATAGTTTTCAAAACATTTCAATTCTATTTCAAACTTGAAATTCTTTCAACACAAATTGGAAGTTCATTACCTATGTGAAAGCTTTTACTATTTGAAAACAAATAGTTTCATTTCATAAAAATCCAGTTATATTTACACGAGTTAAAACCCTTGAATTAAATTCAAATTTCCAAATCAATATCTTTAAAATGGTTTAACCCATATATAACTTGTACAGCATCTTAAATCCCTAGTTTCAAATCATAGAATTCAATTTCAAACTTGAATTCAAATTTAAATCAGATTATTTAAATTTCAAAACTCGATTAAGTTATTCAAAATAACTTTTATCTTTGAAATTCCATTTCAAAAACTTTTCACTTTAAATCCAAATTTCTAATTTCAAAATCAATTGAAATTAAAATTTCAATTTCAAAAACATTGAATTTACATCATCTGTGACTTAACCGATTTCCACGTGAAATCCATATTTGTGTGTGTATGGTGTAGTCCAGGGGTTTCACACAATAGTGCAACATTCATCACAGATATATCGATATCGATAAGCGGTATAATCCACAACGCTTATCTTCATTCACAGATTCAAAGATAAAGTAAATTTATCGGTTACGAATATTCATTATCATAATTCGATGTGGGTTTCGGATAACCAACTGGAATCCGACTCCCTGTCGCATCGAAATTCAAATGTCGTTTACGGGTCAAGGGTTTCATATTCATATAACAGTATATTCATCACAGATATAACAGCTCAATACAAAACATAACATAGCATCACATCGCAGAACCAATATATCAATCCATCACATAGCATGTAATAAAATATTAAACATCTATAAGTAAGATCAGTTAATTGTTTAAGTAATCCAAATCAGTTTTAATTACTTACGAAAATTACCAAATCCTGGTTAATTAACATTAATAAATTACAAATCATTTTGATTTAATTATTCTTTAATCATTTATTAATTAACCATCAATAATTAATTAACCTTTAATTAATTTCTAAATTGATTATCTCTAATTACAAGTTGATTACATCGAGCAATTATACTGTAATCATTTAGTTAATAAATTTTAATCATTTATTTAATCACTTTCAATTAAATAATTCTACTTAACCAATTTCATAAATGATTATCCTTAATAAATTTAATCTAATTAATTAATTAACTTAAATAAATCACATTAATTAATCATTTAACTTGCATATTTAAGTTAAACAAATTTATATAACTCTTCATTCAAATATTAAAGAAAACTTTTATAGAAGAATTTATATAAATAAGGTTTTAAACATTTTATTGGTTAACAAATTCATTTAAAATGAAATATACTTTTAAACCTTTAAACTTGTTTAAACATTTATTATTTTAAATGAATTAATCAAGAGGGTGTTTAAACTTGATTTGATTTAAATTTGGAAACTTGTTTTATTTTCAAACTTAAACCGTTACAACCCTTACCCGAGACAAACTCGAGCAAATCAAACAAAATCCCGAGCCCAACCATTATTTTCCCCGGGAAAAACCTTTCTTCTTCTCTTTAACTTTGTTTTTAAATTATAAACTGTTATACTCACGCGAATGAACCCGGTAGCAATCTCGAGCCAACATACCACATTCCCGAGACCTTCTTCGAGTCTGCTTCATCTTCTTAATACAAAAGCAACAAAACAACCCATTTCTTCCCAGTTCAACGTGCACACGGTGCACCTGAAACATCGCCGCCGACCTCTGGCGATGGTCGCGACCATCCCCAACAACCCCACGAACCTACGCGACCATGAAGGAATACCCCAATCGAATGAAAACCCAATGGTGCAAAAACGAACATCCTCGACCAAGCACAGAAACCATTACTGCTGGAAATTCGCACCTCCCCATCGCCTCCGACCTTGAGAAGTCTTGCCATCATCACCAAAGCTTCGTCGAACCTTCCAGCAGCCATTCCCCCAATCCTCGTACCACTCGATCACGTGAGAGTGACGAACAAAACCAAAATCTCGACCTTACAAAAACTAGGGTTAGAAACTTCAACTACTTGCCGACGCCACCACCATGATCGATCCACCATCCATATATTTTTCCTCGACACTCCGTTGGCTCCTCCAGCTCCTGGAGAAACTCCGGCCTCCCCAGTCCAACACGTCACCGGAAATTGGCCAAAATGCCAATTCCGATCGTCCTCAATTTGCTCTCGAAATACCCAATTAAAAATCCTCATTTCTATCTTAAAAATCAAACTTTCTAATAGTAATTCAAGTTATATAAATGAATTGAAAATTCGTGACATTCGAATTTTTCATATATTTGGATTTTATCTGTAATTTCACAATTTTAAATTATTTACGACTATTTTATAGTTGAGATTATTTTTAAAATTTGAATCTGAGTATCTCTAACAATTTTCTTTTACAGAGTATAACTCAAAACTGCTTTTATTTTTGAGATTTGAAACTAAATGGTTTACTTTGTAAACCCAAAACAGAACCTATATGCCTGTAACAAAACATGCACACTATCTCTGCCACGAATCATATATACAACAGGCATACTCAAACACTTTTAAATGTAAATCCAACCATTTAAACCATAAAAGAAAATTCAAATGGGGTTTTCTCACAGAAACAAAGGATTAAGGTGGGAAATTTTTGCTCACCATTGTTTTGGAAGAAGAACAGGCTTTGAAATTTTTTCAAGTTGAAGTTTCTCCTTTAATCTTTGATAAATCTGGTTTGATTTGCTTTAGTTTCAGATTGAAGTTGTTGAATTCATTTTCCAGTTGTTTGTTTTGTTTACAGATGACATTCACTTCGTTTTTTTTTTCTTTCTTAGTTTGTTTGAACGGAACAAAAATGAATTGAAAGATAAGAAGAAAGCTGATATAAGAAGGGATGTGTACAGGGTATTTCTATTCAATGGTGGCTGATATTGATTAGGCTTGTACAAATATATTTTATTTTGTTTTCTAGTTGTACAATTCATCAGATTTCCCTTTCTTCTTTTGGTGGCTAATGAATACATTTGTACATGCATTAAATGCTAAGTCCTTTGTGTCTTCATATGTTTCTCCATATATATGTAAGTATTGTTTGTTTGTTTATTTATTTGGTGGCCGAAATGATATACATGATATGCTAGAGATTCAAGCATTAATTGATATTTGTCTTCCTTTACAAGCTTGTGCTTATAGTTTTGATTCCCACACTTAATCCACTCCCAAATTCTCATTTCCAGTTTGAGTTTTGAAATGATAAAATCTGGTTATACTTCTTTAATTCATTGTTTTATAAAATTAAATTTCAAAAGAAAAAGATAACATTGCCACTTGTATGTTATGTTTTAGCACTAGTACACCAAGTGGTTACTTATCAAACATTTGTCAAATATGATAAAAATTAGGTATTTTTATTTTTATATAAAAAAAAATTATGTTTAGCCCTTATTTCATTTTTAATTTATAAAACATGTTTATCTATTTTATACTTACATATATATTTTTTCATAAACTCAAATTATTATTAAACCATTTATTTCATTAAATCCAAACCAATGTAAATATATATATAAATTTCAAATTTACTCGTATATGCCCAAATACATATATATTCACACATATATAATATTTATATAATATTTAAATTTAATCGGTTAACACAAATTTATTCAACTCGGGGAAACTCGCAATCTATCTACCGTTTTATTTCACAAATTTTATTCAAAAATTCTTTAAATTATCATTTTAAATTTATATAAAATTCGGGATCGTTACAGACTTCCCCCCTTAAAAGAATTTCGTCCTCGAAATTACCAAGGAGACAAAAAGATAGATGGAGAATATTTCATCAAATCAACTGAACATTTATTCTGCATTTGGCTCACCAAATCAGAATATCGATAATACACACAAGAACGAATCTGTTGAATTCTTTCACACGATACTCGGGTTATCCAGATCTACGAAATATACAGTGACATCGGTTAGTTCAAAGGGATAACTAACCATTCGTAGAACATATCGGGACCCAAAGAATAGATAGATATATGGATACGATTTCAAAATTTTCAGTTTAGAATTAAAGTATACCTACCAACCATAGCAAACAAAGCAACCAATACATCCAAACAATTTTGGCTCAGTTGGAGTTTATGTCCCATTTTTATATATCGAATCTTCTTTCTGGATCTACCAGAAATTATCGAAGAATTGAGAAAAGAGATGTTGAACAGAAGAGATTGATAGAGAAAAGATTGCTTCCTTGTTGTTACAGGGTATTGACCATTTATAGTCGTATTCCCCTATCCCCTATCTCGTCCTCTTCTTACACTCATACTCACTATCAGTGGATAGCAAGAGAATTTACTGAGGCATACGGACGGATATCTGAGAATTACTCATTCTAGGGTATACTTCACCCTATCTCTAATGAGCTACTTAATGTGTTATACTCCTGAGCTAAAGTTCAACCTTAGCTCTGATACCACATGTGACGACTCGGGTTTTGCCCGCTCGAAAATCAACATCCGTACTTCACATTGTACTAGAATGTCGCAGATTCGACCGTACAAATCCGATTCGCCGGAGCTATAACATAATTAAGTAAATAACACAGCGGAAGAAAAGAATAATACATTGATATATAATATCTGATACAACAGAGTGATACAATGAATATCAATATACATTAGAGATATGATATAAGAAATAGCAGCGGAAAAGAAAAGATAACAACAGCAGCGGAACAATATCAATAGAAATGATAACTCCAAAATGATCAGTCAGAGAGACTGACTCCAAAATGATCTTCAATGCCAAGCTCGAACCACAAAGAGAAGCAAGTGCGGTCCTGAACTCCAAATACTGAACTGGCTCCAGATAATCTACTAAACCTGAATATCTGAAAAGAAACCCAACTCTAGACTGCCCGTGTGGAAAATGATGGGCACCCAGAGTTTAGGAAGGGAACAATAAACTCCGGATCAGTCATGGGACTGGTGTGAGCAACAAAAAAACAGTTTATCTTTAAAACAACACAAAAGGCTTTTAAACATTGAAACCCGCAATGCTTTTGGAAAATGAAACTACCATAAGACCTCCCGCCACACACACAATGCAATCGCAGAATTAGAGGAGATTTCTTCTTATGATAGTCAAAAATGCTTACTACGCAAAATCATTCGATATTATTATCATTAGTGCATAGTGTCGAAAACCATTTCGAAAATATAATATAAATCTTAGCCAGCATACAACATTTCATCGTATGCCTACTATAGCTACCATGTTCAATAACAGGTTACCGCCACATCCCATAGCAGGTAATACAACTAAAACCGTACAGGGTTCGTATTGTTTCTTTGGATTTCCAACAAATGATCAGGCTAAGGAACTTCCTTACCGAAATAGAAACGCCTCTGGAAAGACGCCCCGGATCCTAACCGGATCTCCGCAAACAAAAGGCCGACGCTACCTCACGCTTTAACCAAGCTGTAACTAGGTAACTAACACACGAGCTATGTCATCCCCCGGTCGTTACCGACCTTTATCCGGGATCCCGAAAACCAACATCATACAGTAATAAATTACCATGTCCACATGAGTTAAGTATCTGGGCTCCATACCATGATACCACCCTTTATCCAGAAGGAAATGACATACCCTAGGGGCGCTACCCCTACAAACCTTTGTCGCAACATTCCTGTTTTGACCATTACCGGGTTGTGAGGCTCGACGAAGTCTCGTCCACAAAGCAACGCTTTTTCACAAAGCCACGCTTTTTCACAAAGCAACGCTTCGATCAACAAATGATCAGCAGCACTTCGTATGCCACATTACCAAATTGGGAATGTATCACTAGTAACCATCAACTACAGAACCTCTGAGCTCGTACGTCTCAGAGAAGGGTGTTAAGCTAAGAGAATAAATTCTCCGCCACCAACAGAAATGTATTTGATAGAAACCAGCTTTACATCTCAAAGTGTAATGTCAGACACACATCCATACAAGTCTGTTCCGGGTTCGAACAGAACCGAAGGCACTTCTCACGAAGCCCTTGCAAATCCGGATAATTTCCAATCACGTCCGGACTTCCCGTCACTAAGGGTGATAAAACCTCTATATCGGGGATCAGCCGATGCAGAGTAACTCGACGGTAATCCTTCCGTTTTCAAAAATATCCGGTCTTCACCACCGGTCTTCAAATGCTATCCATATACGTCGTATCATTATTCGGAATGGGTTATACGACACAAAGGTCCTCTCCCGGCTAAACCGAATAACGAGCGCAATTAAAAATCATATGGATACTGGGGTCTCAGTTAAATCACAGCTTAAAAGCCCAAAACTTTTCATTCGAATGGTAAAACAAATTACCATTTCCAATCTTTTAAACAAAAAGATTCAATTCAAAAACCTTCACTGATTTAAACAATTTCCACACTTTTAATCCTTAAACAAAAAGATTCAATTCACAAAGTTAACCCCATTCACAAAGATTCATTCATAGATTTCAAGATAATTTCCATTTCAATTGGATTAACTCGTTAAATCTTTAAATCAAGATTTAACTTATAGCTTTCAAAACTCGTTTCCAAAGATTCATTCATAGCCTTTCAAAACAATTCCATTTCAAGTTAAATTAATTCATCCGGTCTTTGAAATCAAAGACTCATTTCATAGTTTTCAAAACATTTCAATTCTATTTCAAACTTGAAATTCTTTCAACACAAATTGGAAGTTCATTACCTATGTGAAAGCTTTTACTATTTGAAAACAAATAGTTTCATTTCATAAAAATCCAGTTATATTTACACGAGTTAAAACCCTTGAATTAAATTCAAATTTCCAAATCAATATCTTTAAAATGGTTTAACCCATATATAACTTGTACAGCATCTTAAATCCCTAGTTTCAAATCATAGAATTCAATTTCAAACTTGAATTCAAATTTAAATCAGATTATTTAAATTTCAAAACTCGATTAAGTTATTCAAAATAACTTTTATCTTTGAAATTCCATTTCAAAAACTTTTCACTTTAAATCCAAATTTCTAATTTCAAAATCAATTGAAATTAAAATTTCAATTTCAAAAACATTGAATTTACATCATCTGTGACTTAACCGATTTCCACGTGAAATCCATATTTGTGTGTGTATGGTGTAGTCCAGGGGTTTCACACAATAGTGCAACATTCATCACAGATATATCGATATCGATAAGCGGTATAATCCACAACGCTTATCTTCATTCACAGATTCATAGATAAAGTAAATTTATCGGTTACGAATATTCATTATCATAATTCGATGTGGGTTTCGGATAACCAACTGGAATCCAACTCCCTGTCGCATCGAAATTCAAATGTCGTTTACGGGTCAAGGGTTTCATATTCATATAACAGTATATTCATCACAGATATAACAGCTCAATACAAAACATAACATAGCATCACATCGCAGAACCAATATATCAATCCATCACATAGCATGTAATAAAATATTAAACATCTATAAGTAAGATCAGTTAATTGTTTAAGTAATCCAAATCAGTTTTAATTACTTACGAAAATTACCAAATCCTGGTTAATTAACATTAATAAATTACAAATCATTTTGATTTAATTATTCTTTAATCATTTATTAATTAACCATCAATAATTAATTAACCTTTAATTAATTTCTAAATTGATTATCTCTAATTACAAGTTGATTACATCGAGCAATTATACTGTAATCATTTAGTTAATAAATTTTAATCATTTATTTAATCACTTTCAATTAAATAATTCTACTTAACCAATTTCATAAATGATTATCCTTAATAAATTTAATCTAATTAATTAATTAACTTAAATAAATCACATTAATTAATCATTTAACTTGCATATTTAAGTTAAACAAATTTATATAACTCTTCATTCAAATATTAAAGAAAACTTTTATAGAAGAATTTATATAAATAAGGTTTTAAACATTTTATTGGTTAACAAATTCATTTAAAATGAAATATACTTTTAAACCTTTAAACTTGTTTAAACATTTATTATTTTAAATGAATTAATCAAGAGGGTGTTTAAACTTGATTTGATTTAAATTTGGAAACTTGTTTTATTTTCAAACTTAAACCGTTACAACCCTTACCCGAGACAAACTCGAGCAAATCAAACAAAATCCCGAGCCCAACCATTATTTTCCCCGGGAAAAACCTTTCTTCTTCTCTTTAACTTTGTTTTTAAATTATAAACTGTTATACTCACGCGAATGAACCCGGTAGCAATCTCGAGCCAACATACCACATTCCCGAGACCTTCTTCGAGTCTGCTTCATCTTCTTAATACAAAAACAACAAAACAACCCATTTCTTCCCAGTTCAACGTGCACACGGTGCACCTGAAACATCGCCGCCGACCTCTGGCGATGGTCGCGACCATCCCCAACAACCCCACGAACCTACGCGACCATGAAGGAATACCCCAATCGAATGAAAACCCAATGGTGCAAAAACGAACATCCTCGACCAAGCACAGAAACCATTACTGCTGGAAATTCGCACCTCCCCATCGCCTCCGACCTTGAGAAGTCTTGCCATCATCACCAAAGCTTCGTCGAACCTTCCAGCAGCCATTCCCCCAATCCTCGTACCACTCGATCACGTGAGAGTGACGAACAAAACCAAAATCTCGACCTTACAAAAACTAGGGTTAGAAACTTCAACTACTTGCCGACGCCACCACCATGATCGATCCACCATCCATATATTTTCCTCGACACTCCGTTGGCTCCTCCAGCTCCTCGAGAAACTCCGGCCTCCCCAGTCCAACACGTCACCGGAAATTGGCCAAAATGCCAATTCCGATCGTCCTCAATTTGCTCTCGAAATACCCAATTAAAAATCCTCATTTCTATCTTAAAAATCAAACTTTCTAATAGTAATTCAAGTTATATAAATGAATTGAAAATTCGTGACATTCGAATTTTTCATATATTTGGATTTTATCTGTAATTTCACAATTTTAAATTATTTACGACTATTTTATAGTTGAGATTATTTTTAAAATTTGAATCTGAGTATCTCTAACAATTTTCTTTTACAGAGTATAACTCAAAACTGCTTTTATTTTTGAGATTTGAAACTAAATGGTTTACTTTGTAAACCCAAAACAGAACCTATATGCCTGTAACAAAACATGCACACTATCTCTGCCACGAATCATATATACAACAGGCATACTCAAACACTTTTAAATGTAAATCCAACCATTTAAACCATAAAAGAAAATTCAAATGGGGTTTTCTCACAGAAACAAAGGATTAAGGTGGGAAATTTTTGCTCACCATTGTTTTGGAAGAAGAACAGGCTTTGAAATTTTTTCAAGTTGAAGTTTCTCCTTTAATCTTTGATAAATCTGGTTTGATTTGCTTTAGTTTCAGATTGAAGTTGTTGAATTCATTTTCCAGTTGTTTGTTTTGTTTACAGATGACATTCACTTCGTTTGTTTTTTTTTTCTTTCTTAGTTTGTTTGAACGGAACAAAAATGAATTGAAAGATAAGAAGAAAGCTGATATAAGAAGGGATGTGTACAGGGTATTTCTATTCAATGGTGGCTGATATTGATTAGGCTTGTACAAATATATTTTATTTTGTTTTCTAGTTGTACAATTCATCAGATTTCCCTTTCTTCTTTTGGTGGCTAATGAATACATTTGTACATGCATTAAATGCTAAGTCCTTTGTGTCTTCATATGTTTCTCCATATATATGTAAGTATTGTTTGTTTATTTATTTATTTGGTGGCCGAAATGATATACATGATATGCTAGAGATTCAAGCATTAATTGATATTTGTCTTCCTTTACAAGCTTGTGCTTATAGTTTTGATTCCCACACTTAATCCACTCCCAAATTCTCATTTCCAGTTTGAGTTTTGAAATGATAAAATCTGGTTATACTTCTTTAATTCATTGTTTTATAAAATTAAATTTCAAAAGAAAAAGATAACATTGCCACTTGTATGTTATGTTTTAGCACTAGTACACCAAGTGGTTACTTATCAAACATTTGTCAAATATGATAAAAATTAGGTATTTTTATTTTTATATAAAAAAAAATTATGTTTAGCCCTTATTTCATTTTTAATTTATAAAACATGTTTATCTATTTTATACTTACATATATATTTTTTCATAAACTCAAATTATTATTAAACCATTTATTTCATTAAATCCAAACCAATGTAAATATATATATAAATTTCAAATTTACTCGTATATGCCCAAATACATATATATTCACACATATATAATATTTATATAATATTTAAATTTAATCGGTTAACACAAATTTATTCAACTCGGGGAAACTCGCAATCTATCTACCGTTTTATTTCACAAATTTTATTCAAAAATTCTTTAAATTATCATTTTAAATTTATATAAAATTCGGGATCGTTACACCAATCAACCTTCGAATCCACTAGCAACCACATCAATTTCTATAGAAGACTTGAACAAACCTCCTCAATTTTTGTATACCTCCACTTGCAACCAGTTTCTAGCCCAACAACCGAAAATCCACTAAATTCCTACCCTTCTCCTCTCCAAATTATGCTACAACAATATGCCATTGTTTTCCAACCATGCAATAGCCTTTCGCCTCATCGTGCGCTTGACCACCACATCAATCTTCACCCCAATACAACCCCAATCAACGTCCGTCCATATAGATACCCTTACTTTCAAAAAAAACGAGATTGAGAAACAAGTAAATGAAATGCTACACTCAAAAATTATTCAACCTTCCACAAGCCCCTTCTCCTCACCGGTCCTTCTTGTAAAAAAAAAAGACAGAGCATGGAGATTTTTTGTAGATTATAGAGCATTAAATGCCATCACTATTAAAGATAAATTCCCGATTCCAACTGTTGATGAGCTTTTGGATGAATTGCATGGCGTGAATTATTTCTCTAAGTTGGATCTACGAAGCGGGTATTATCAAATACGTGTACATCCTCCAAACATTCCAAAGACGACATTCCATACACATGAGGGCCATTACGAGTTTTTAGTTATGCCATTTGGCTTAACTAATGCTCCATCAACCTTTCAAGCAACAATGAACAATATATTTTGGCCTCACCTACGAAAATTTATTCTAGTATTTTTTGATGATATATTAGTCTATAGTGATTCATGGTCTTCCCATTTATCACATTTGCAAATAACTTTGGATATATTATCCCAACATCGATTTTTTGCCAATATTTCTAAATGTGCATTTGGACTAACTAGGATCAATTATTTGGATCACATTATTTCAGGTAATGGGTTCAAGTAGACCCATCTAAAATAGATAGCATGCTCAAATGGCCCAAGCCCACCTTTCTCTCAGCAGTAAGAGGTTTTCTTGGATTAACGGGTTACTACAGGCATTTTATACACCACTATGCTACTATTGCAAGCCCCTAGTCTAATTTATTAAAAAAGGATGCTTTACAATGGACTGAACATGTTGATAATGCTTTCATTGCTCTAAAAGAAGTTATGACAAAAGCTCCTATTCTTCATCTTCCTAACTTTTTTGAACCATTCGATCTACAAACCGATGCATCAGGCGTAGCAATCGGAGCAGTTCTTTCGCAAGGCGCATAACCCATCGCCTTCCATAGTCAGAAGTTACCGCCTCATATCCAAAAAAGTTTCGCTTACTCGTGGGAGATGTTCGCCATCACGGCGGCGGTCCGAAGATGGCGTCATTACTTGCTTGGTCGGCGTTTCACCACAACAACCGATCATCAAAGCCTCAAGCAACTCACCTCTCAAACAATACAAATACCAGAGCAGCACAAATGACTAACTAAATTGTTAGGATTCGACTTTGAAATTCGATATAGACTAGGCTCTCAAAACCAAGTCGCGGATGCCTTGTCGCGGTGGTCAGGTGAAGCTTTAATGGCTTCAATTTCTACCCCTGTCATCCACATCACCGAAGAGATCCAAGAAGCAGCTCGTCATGATCCCGAATTCCAAAAATTGGTTCAGCAAGTAAAGACTGGTATGACTTCCTCTGTTAAATTGGTTTTAAGAAATGATTTGTTGTTTTGGGGAAATCGTTTGTACATTCCAAATAATAAACAGTTGCAGCAGAAAATAATTAGAACATATCATAGTACAAAGGAAGGAGGACACTCGGGCATTAATGCCACACTTACTAGAATTTGCAGTAATTTTTACTAGTCCAAACTCACTCAATGTGTTCGAGAATTTGTCACAAAATGCTCCACTTGTATTCAATGTAAATTTGACAGTTCACCACCTAAAGGGTTGTTACAGCCATTACCTATTTTGGTACAAATTAGGGAAGACATATCTATGGATTTTATTACTCATCTCCCGACTTCATCCGGCAAGACATGTATTTGGGTAATAGTGGATCGTTTATCGAAGTACGCTCATTTTTGTGCATTGCCAACATCCGTATCTACAAGACAGCTTGCAACTTATTTCATTCACGAATATGTTCGATTACACGGATTTCCCCATACTATAGTCTCTGATAGAGACCATTTCTTCTTAAGTAAATTTTGGAAGGAACTTTTTTGCAATCATGGAACCGAACTTCGCATGAGTAGCGCCTACCATCCCCAAATGGATGGACAAACGGAGGTGGACAACCGTTGTTTAGAAACTTACCTCCGAACGGTAGTGGATGATGTTCCAAGTCAATGGACTAAATGTCTTCCTTGGGCCGAATGGTGGTACAATACTTGTAAGCATACATCTATCAGCATGTCGCCTTTTCAAGTCGTATATGGACGACCACCACCCACCCTACCCAACTATATCCTTGACGCATCCCCTTCTTAAGAAATGGAAGAATGGATTACTTCTAGAGATCACATAATGCATATTGTCAAAAGTAACTTGCAACGAGCACAAACACGAATGAAGAACCATGCGAACCAACATTGCACCGATAAAGAATTTCCTGTGGGGTCATGGGTATTCGTCAAGCTACAACCTTATCGCCAACATTCACTTCGCTCTTCACACCATAAGCTGTCAAAGAAATATTTTAGGCCTTTTCAAATCATCGAGCGTATCGGATTAGTCGCATACAAGCTTCTCCTTCCTGCAAATGCACGTATACACCCTGTGTTTCATATTTCACTGCTGAAACTATGCCATGACCCAGCTGCATCCAGGCCCACGCCACTGCCAGACGACCTCTTTAACAATGAGGAAGAACATGGCCTTAAGGACAAGGCCAAACTTAGGGAGGAGGGTGATGATACATGTATAACTGCACACAATGGTGACAATAATAATATTACACAAGGTGCAGCATACAACAGCCCCAAACGCATCAGCATCATGCCTAGGAGATTCTTAGAATAGAGTAGAAGCAAGGTTGTTATGAATAAGGACAAAACTGCATATATGAAATTTTCTTTTATTTCTTATTTGCAAAAAATGTATGCAGAGGTTGTTACAAAAGCTGTAGCCACTATAGGCTAGCTGTCCAGAATTAGTTGCAGCCTAGAAAGTGATATGAAAAAAGTGTATTAATAGTGGTATGAAGAAAGGAAAAACCAAGTAGCATTTGCATATTTTCTTGTCTCCACTCTCGTTCTTTCTCTTCCTCTCTTTTCTCCCTTCCTCTCTTTTCTCCCTTCTTTTTTTCTTGCACAACAAGTTACACACATCAGTTAGTTTAGGAAAAAAGTAAAGGTGCTATATATGAAAGGTTATTTGTATTTTCTGTAATATATTGACTTACAACTAACGCACTAAATTAGTGTGTGTGTATATTGTTATGATGATAGTAACGATATAGTAACAATATTGTTATGATAGATACAAGCATATTCTACAAAATTGATATATGTCATTACTGACTACTATTGCACTTAACTCTGTCATGCATTTATTTATAAATTAATGTTACTGTTTTAGATGATCAAATTTCATGTTTGACTTGCTATATAGTCTATACTGCTACGGTTCAAATAATTTTTAGGTGGATTATATTTACTACAATTGAAATTTAGGGTTTCCACTCAACCATGGGGAAAAACCAAATTTCTCACAAAATTTCCTCAAAATTCTCCGATTCAATTTCTCAACTCAAACCACCTGAGGTTTCTAATATCAGAAATCCATTAGAAGGTGTCGTCATTGATAATGATGGATTCCAATTGGTCCAATCCATGCTGCAAAGGAGGAGAGTGGCTAAGAGAGGTCAGGAGTTGCCACCAGCTCCTAATAAAGACATTCTAAAGGTTAAAGATGGTCAGAAAATCACCATTCTATAGACAAAAAAAGGAAATCCAATGTCACAACAAAGGAAGCCAGCATCATCTCACTAAACAAGGAGCAAGGCCGAAAAACATGGGCAGATATAGTTTTAGAGCAGCCTTAAGAACCAATGGAGGATGAGTGCAATCTTGAGCATATAACACCAATCAAGATTAATAATAAGAAGTATGGCCCGGTTAAAGAAGTAGTGTGTAAAAGAGCAATTGAATCTTGGAATAATTCAATTCTTGTATATGTGGTGGGTACCAAACCATACTACTTGTATTTCAAATCTTATATTCAGCGAGTATGCAAACCAGAAGGTGATTTTGAAATTTACATAAGAAATAACGGTTTCTTTCTTGTGAAATTCAAAGAAACTCAAGATTGCAACTCTATTTTGAAAAATGGTCCATATTTCTACCATGGCAAACTCATCATTATGAGAAGATGGTCTGAATCTTTAAAAATGGACAGAGATCTATTAACAACAATGCCGATCTGGGTAAGATTACCCAGTGTAAATCTAAAGCTGTAGGACCGTAAGGCGTTTAGTGTTATGGCTAGTATCATTGGGAACCCCATTAAAATGAATGCAACCACAACCATGAAGACAATATTGAATTATGCTCGTCTTCTTGTTGAAGTGTCTGCAAATGATGAACTTCCTGATGAAATTATTCTTTCTTTGTACAATGGTGAAAATATAATTCAAAAAGTTGAATATGAATGGGTTCCATCGAAATGCAATGTATGATGTGTAGTCAATTCCCCAATATTGCCCCGATATATTCCGCAGTGGACTTTTGGGGCAACGATATTCCAATAAAGCGGCCCAATATAGTGGATCTGCTATTATCCTCGATATTGCGACAATAATCCGCCATATCCTCGATTTTGTTGCCCCGACATATCCCCCTTTCCTATAAATAAGCATTTTGCTTGATATCTATCTTTTAGGTTTTATGGTAACTTCAAAGTTGACGTAACAATGATATACGCTGTTGGTTATTATAACTAGTTCTAACTTTTTAAGTATCAACTTTGTTTATCTTTACTTTATTATAACTTGTTTTAATTGGTGGGAAATAATAAGTAATACTTGTTCCTCTTTTTAATGTAGAATGTTCATCATTCCTCTTTTTAAAGTCGTCCGCTATATCCTGCTATATCCCCGATATATCCCCGCTACAACTTTTCGCACCTCAAACACTATGGAGCGGTAGGGCGCTTTAACTGCACAGAATGTATGCAAGTGATTTGGCCACACCAGAGATCAGTGCAGTCCATAACAAGCATGGATTCCAAAAAAATTTAATCAAGAAAGTCAAGATAATGTATCTGAAAAACAATCTACAGATCCAAGAAATACTGAAGTGTTACAAAAACAGTTAATCTCATTTGGAGATAGTGATCGAATCAACCAAGAAGGTATCATTTCAATCAAAGGGAAAATTTTATAGAGCTCACTGATCAAGAAGATCAGGTCATTGCCGAGGAAGTTCATCATCTTATGAAAGAAAACAATTCAAAAGAAAACATCCAGAGCAGTTCAGAGGAGGGACAAAAGAATACAATGGTCTTTGAGTCTGAAACCTCTCCTGTTTCAAACTCATGTTTAATTACAGACAACAATAATGGTACAATAATTAATAAAGTCCCACAACAATGCAATAATCAGGATCATAGAGAAAGCCCCTCCACCAGAGCATGCTGCAGTAGCTGAGGATATTGACTCAGCTATGCCTCGCACTGCTAGACAGTTTGATATATCACTGATTAAAGTTCCAGAAGTAGAGAATAATGTTGGAACTGAATCAAAAATGGTGGATGTTGTTGATCAATTTGATATTTCAAAGCTGCATATCCCAAAAGTAAAGGCAGCTGGTAAGAATAAGGGTATTAAAGAGAAAAAAGCTTTCAAACAGAAGTACATTTCTATTAATCCAGATTGGGATGAAATGACTACTAGGCTTAAAGCTAAAAGTGTTGAAAACAAAAGAAGAGGTAATGGCACTACTGTGTCAGGTACAATCTAAATTTTCCTTTCCTTTTACTATATTTGATTAATATATATTCTTGCTTAGAATGTTAGAGGAATGAATTCCTCTACTAAACAAACTGATATATTATATATGTTAAGTGTTTATAAGCCCTCTATTATAGCCCTTATTGAAAACAAATTGAATAATGATAATTTTGAAAAGTTTTGCTTAAAACTGTCTAGCACTTGAAAATCTATTAATAATAATGATTGTGGCTGTAAAGGTAGAATTATAATTATTTGGGATTCTAATATTTGGACTAATATGAATATTAATAAAGACAAACAATATATAGACTGTCAGTTTAAAAATATTGGAGGTTTCTCTTTGCAAATCACTTGTATTTATGGCAGTAATCTTGAACGTGAAAGAAATGGAATGTGGTGTAGACTAAAAGCTTTGAATTTAATTTATATTTTTCCTTGGCTTATTATGGGTGATTTTAACACTGTTTTGCGTGCTTCTGAAAAATATGGGGGTAATAAAATTTCTCACAGCAAATTAGATAGGTTAAATAAATTTTTACTTGAGACTAGTCTGTTAGAACCAAATATAAATGGAAATAAATTTACTTGGAAATCTGGTTTGGAGAAAATTATTCATTGTAAACTGGATAGGATTTTAATCAACAAACATTTTTCAAACATTTTTCCTAATTTTACCTGTTCTACACTTGAACAAAATACAAGTGACCATACTTCTTTACTTATCAATCTTTTTCAAAATATAGATTTTGGTAAAAAGGTTGCTCCTTTTAGATTTAAAAATGGTTGGGTTTTAGATGAAGATTATAAAGCTCTGGTGGAAGACTACTTTAATTTTTCTTGTAATAGTACCAAGCAGTACCAGTTTAGCATGTTTTTGAAAAATGCTAAAAATAAACCTAAATCTTGGAATAAAACTAATTTTTTGAATAAAAAAAAGTTGGATTTATTGAGAAAGGAAGGGAATCTGTTATAAGATCTTGTTGATAAAAATCCAGAGGATGTAAATATTGTTAATTTTTTTACTAATCAGAAAAACCTTTTGACAGAGCTATATATAAATACAGTTAATGCTAAAAAAGGCTAAGGTAGATTGGCTTACTCTAGGTGATGACTGTACTAAATTCTTTCATGCTAAAATGAGCAGTAGAAAACATATAAATAACATAGGCAATGTTATAGACAATGCTGGTAATCTCTTTAATACATATGATAAAGTGGCTAAAGATGCAGTTGATTTTTATGAAAAGCTATATTTTTATGAATTTAATGAAAAAAATTCCTCAAATTGTTTAAAAAATATTTTGAATGAAAATGCATCTGAAATTTCACTTGCTCCAGTCACAATTGAAGAGATTAAATATGTTATTTTTAATGCTGGTGATAACAAAAGCCCTGGTCCTGATGAGTTTAATGCAAAGTTTTATAAAAGTCATTGGGAAAGAATTAAGGGTCAGGTCTTTGAAATAATTAATGAATTTTTGGAAAAGGGCAAAATTCTTAAGAGAATTAATCATACTTTTATTACTTTAATTCCCAAAAATAAAAACCCTACTTGTATTGGTGACTACAGACCTATTTCTTGTTGTAATTTTATTTACAAAATTATTGCTACTTTGTTAAGTAATAGAATAAAAGTATTTTTGCCTTTTGTCATTTCAGAAAATCAGAGTGCTTTTGTGCTAGGTAGACTTATTTATGAGAATTCTCTTTTAGCACATGAAATGGTAAGAAAATTTAATACTAAAAATGGAGATAATGTTTGTATTAAAGTAGATTTACAAAAAGCTTATGACAAAGTTAAATATTTCATTTATCATATCATGAGATGTATGAGTTTCCCTATTAAGTTTTGTGATTTGATTTTTGAATGTATTAATACTCCTACTTTTTCTATACTTATTCAAGGTAAATCAGAGGGTTTCATCAAAAGTAATAGGGGTATTAGACAAGTTGATCCATTATCACCTATCTGTTTACTATGGTTATGGAATATTTTTCAATCTTAATGGAAATTGAAGCTATGAAGGGTAGTATTACCCCAGTAAATAGAGTTTAGCCTTGTATTAACCATCTTATTTATGCAGATGATCTTATAGTTTTTGTTAAGGCAAACAGAGTTAATGAAGAAACTACTAAATTTTTTTTGAAAGTCTGTATAAATATGCAGGTTTACAACTTAATGAATGTAAAAGTAAAGCATACTTCAGTAAGCATAGTAGGTATAAAAAAAGAAGTTTTAGATTCTCTAAATATTGCAGAAGGTAGTCTTCCTATTAAATATTTGGGTCTGCCTTTATCTGTTAATTAGATTAAAGACTCTGACTGCTCTATGCTCATTGAAAAAATTCAAGAGAGAATGGAAACTTGGTCATGCAAACTACTTTCTATTGTAGGCAGAATAGAACTTATAAAAACTGTTGTATATGATATCATTTTGTATTGGTTACAAACATATCATATTCCAGCTGCATCCATTAGAAAAATAGAAAGTAGATGTGCTGACTTTTTATGGAGGGGTAAATATCATAAAATTAGCTGGGATAAAGTCTGTAGGCCTAAAAAAGAAGGGGGTTTTGTCATTAGAAGTATGAATGATCTCAATTTAACTTATCATTTAAAATTATTTTGGAGATTTATTAGTGCAGATTCACTATGGGCCAAGTGGATGAGGTGTAAATACCTTAAAAATGGTAATTTTTGGAATATATTGCCAAAAAACAATTAATCTTATGTCTGGAAGCAAATTTTAACATGCAGAAATATTGACAAATCTTTATTAGAAAGAAACTTAAACTAGGTGAAGAAACTAGTTTATGGTTTGACACATGGTTTAAAAATAAATCTTTCATAAATAAAGTAGGGTGGGATAACTTAGTCATTTGTGGTGGTTCTAATGCAACGGTGTCCATGATCATTAAGGACAATCAATGGTAACCACAATTACATCCAATTACTAATTCACATAAACATGATATTTGCAAAATTCCTCTAGATATTACTGCAGACAGTGACTATTGGAAATGGATAGCTAGTAATAAAAAGAAGTTCTCTTTAAAACTATTTGGGAAGTTATCAGAAATAAATTGCCCAATGTTGAGTGGTATCAATGCATATGAAATAAAGTGAATAGTCCCAAGATGACATTTTGTACCTATTTTGCTATCAATAACAGATTGCCAACTTGGGACAAAATAAATAAATGGGGTAATCTAACAAATTCACTTTGTTCCCTATGAAATTTAGTAGATGAACATGCTAATCATTTGTTTTTTGATTGCAGTTATTTTTATTTTATTTGGAATCGCATTCAAACTATACTGGGTATTCCGAACAATGGAAATATGGACCTCAAACAAGCAATTCAACATATCAACAGTGAATTTAAGTCTAAATCTACTGAAAGAGATTATGCTCACATTCTAATTACTACTACTGTCTTTCTTATATGGAAAGAAAGAAATTTACGAACTCATAATAAAGCTAGTATGTATAAAGAACAGAGATGATTACTTATCGAGACCGACAGTAGAATTATCCTCCAAAAGTCAAAGAAAAAAGTTGAAGATCAAACCAAGTTTGCATTTTTAGCTGAAGAGTGGAGCATAGAAGCTGGTAGCAAGCACTTAGAGCATTTTTTATCTCATCCGAAAGGCTTCCAGACAAATCAGCAAGTCACTAATGTCAGAATGGTGAATCGAGACTTGAATCCAGACCGTGATGTTATTCCTGAGAAGGAATTAACAGATCTGAGTCGCGATGACCTAAGATCTTTTAATTCTTCTTCAATCTCCTCTTAGCAGAAGAAGAATGACTTCAACAAAGATATTGAAGGGATGAGAGGAAGGTTTAATGACTGTTTATCATATTGGGAGAGAGGGGAAGCTAGCGAAGCTAAGGAAGGTGGCTGAGGATCGTAGAAAATAGAAATTGCCTCTCCGCCATTAATGAGGGTTTTTGATTTTCTAAGTGTTTGTATAATATGTCGGTGTATAACCTAATTAGGGTTATAAGAGATATTGGTATGTTCTCAAGTGGGTTGGTTTATACCCGCTTATAAACTTTTGTAAGCTTTTGGGCTTAGCCCGTTTACCTCTATTCAATTTTTTATATAAGAGATTACTTGCTTTTCCATGTATAATGAAACAATAAACTTAGCCCTTTAGACAATACAAAACAAAACAAGGCCACCATTGCAATTAAGGGTTTATACACTTTTATATACTTTGGAATAAAGTCTATGCTTGCTAATGAACCAATTCTTAAAACAACGGTGATTGGTTTTAGAGATTTAGTTAGTGACGAGTTAAGCAGTTTACATTATCTTACTCTGCTTCTTCATATTTCACCCAAAACTGTAATTGGGGTATACCATGGTGATCACTTCTGGAGAATACGTTACTCATAAAGCATTTTAAATGAAGCTGTTCAGTACCCTTCTACTTTAGCCAAAGTTGAGTCCATTTTTAGAATGACTTTGTGGCATGCTTCTTGTGCTCGTTTGAATTTTAATGATACCTGTTTTGAACCTTGTATTGCAAATAAATTTGTTTGGAATGCCTACGTCTTTTTATATTCATGTTTGCTCGGGGTGTTTTATTTCTCTGTTTTCTTAAACAGTTGGGTTAGCATGGTACGTTTTATCAATATAAAATGTATCGCACACCGGATGGAAAATAAGCACAAGGACAAATTTTCATAAAAATTTTGGCTGAAGGACATTAAGTTTCATTTTTAGGCTGAAGGACAAACTTTGGAAGATAATTAGGCTGAAGGACAATGCTAATACAACTAGCATTTTGTACAATGTAAAACTGGATATAATGCTAGTTATAATTAGCATTTTGTACAATGTTTGCACTGTACAAAATGCTAACTATATTTAGCATTGTCCTTCAGCCTAATTTTCTTTCAAAGTTTGTCCTTCAGCCCAAAAATGAAACTTTGTGTCCTTCAGTCTAAACTTTTTTTAAAGTTTGTCCTTGTGCCTAATTCCCTCTATGTTTGTTTATGTTTATATGATATGCATTGGAAAAAAGATATATATTCATAGTAAAAATAATAATCTTGAAATGCTTGTAAATTATGAATTGTTGATATTGTTGTTCGAAAGTTGATAATGTCCTCGAGGATGGGCTACACAGCATGCAAACCGCACTGTTGTTTTAGCCACTATAAACGAAGGTCATTCTATGTTCTAGCAATGTCCGTTGCAGTTGTTCATCAGAAGGTTTATGAACCTTACTAACTTTAAAAGCAAAGAATCCTTTGATATGGTAATGATAAGACAATGATGCGAAGAATCCTTTAAATGGGTTGGGTTGAAAATTAACCCGACCCATTTAAAGAAAAAAGCACCCAACCCATTATACCCATTTATTAATTGGGTAAACCCAACCAAACCCATAAATTTAACGGATCAACCCAATCCAATTCGTTGAACCTATTTTGCATAAAATGGTAGCAAAAACTATAAAAGATAAAAAATAAATAGTGCAGAAATTGCAGCAACAACAGTTTTTCATTCATGCAGTTTTTCATCAGCATAAAAATAATATTCAAGAATAGTTTTACATAGGCCTAATATAGAAATAGCAACACCATAAACTTTATACCATTCCTACAGTCACATAGTTTGCAATCTTAAACATTTGAGAACGATTTTAGTTTTACATAGCAACACCATAAACAGAAATAACAACAGACAACATAAACTGTAACAATCCACCTTTTTGGACAGTTTAAATCGACAATCAAACACACATGTCAACTCAAACCATTCAAAAGGGAGGATTGTTATTGGGGTAAATAAGAAAAGAAGAGAAAAGGAATAGAAACAACCACAGAATCTCGCAGCGGAAAGATAAAATATAATAATCATAAACAGTTCATGAAGCTGTTTAATATACTTTTGATTATCATTTATACATCATTTATCAGAGTTATACATATACAACAGAACAAATAAAATAATGCAGCAGACAGCATGATGCAAGGATAATAATAGTAATAGTATACCCAATCTTCGTCTTCGTCCTCCAGAATAGATCTTCAATAAGCTGAAAAACTCAGGACTGACCCGAGCGTAATGAAAGGACAAAACACTCGAGTCAGGACAAAAATATCCTTATGTAAGTTAAATCAATCGTAAATAAATATGGGTGTAACGGCGTCAGAGATGTTTATGGGGTTTGACATCTCCTATCCAGTGTCGACGTGCGTGCAATAACTCAAGAGATGTTACGGGATTTTCCATCTCTTAAGGATCCGTTAAACTATCTACTATGTAGTACAATACGCTATTATAATATGTCTATAGTAAAGTAAACTATTAAAATAGCGTTAAGGCGTAACCCATATCCCCCTTAACACATTTTTATATATTCCCATAGTCTATACAGTGCCACAATTCCTCCGTAAACTGGAGGGCTAGCAGAGGGCACTCCATAGGTATGGTACAAAACAAACTCGTAGAAGGCGCTCTAGGGCATGTGAATACGGCACACGAGGAGATGCCAGGGTAGATATACCAATTGCACTCCCGGACTGGTGGTGACGCATAGCAGCTACTACCGCCCACCTCGGACACACTCCCAAACAATCGAGGGTGGCCACCAAATCAATCACAAAAGCAATATAATGGTATCGAAGAAATGTGCCCGATCGGAGGAATGACCTCACTTGGCCCGGTATAGCTCCTGATTTTAATCACATCTAAGCTGACTCACGGGAGTCAGAGTCACGTCATACCATATACAAGATCGTTCATCAAACCATCCTACTTCATTTCTGGTATCTCCACCACGTACACAGTTGTTAAAGTGGTTTTCGGTATCGACAGAGAGTATGCCCATATCCGATCCCGGTCTCTTTAACAACCAATCGCTTATTACACACCGGATGGCTCTTTTATAATTTCAAGAATCCATTCATAATTGATATCAAAATATCATATTCGCTTCAAAAATCAAATCCATTCCAAAATCATCATATACACTCAAAAATATACTATTCCAGTTCAAAAAATCATTTCGCCTCAATATCTCATTTTAATTTCAAAAATCGTTTCGAATCTCAATTTAGGTTATAACTTCAATTTAACCAAATTCGTATTTAAATCCACAATTTAAATATAAACATTTCACCTTATTGACCAGCTTGAATTTTTTTTTGAAAATAGCTTAAATAATTAAAAAAATAGTTAAAATACTCTAAAATATTAAAGATAGATTTCAAAATAGTTTTAAATTGATTTAATATAGTTAAATAGATTTAAAATAGAATAAATATAATTAAATAGGTTAAATAGCTTTAAAATAGATTAAATAAAATTAAAATAAATTAAAATAAATTAAAATAAATTAAAATAGGTAAATTAGTTTAAATTAAATTAAATTGGGATAAGTAGATTTAAAATAGATTAAAGTAAGTTACATGTTTTAAGATAGGTTGAAATAATCTAATATAGTTAATATAGGTTAAAATAGTTTAATATAAAATAGTTTAAGTATTTAAGTGGTGTATATAGCAAAACAAATTTGGGAACCCAACAATGACATAGCTTCAAAGTCAAACAATTTCAAATCCAACTTCCCAATCTAAATCAATTCCCATTTCCATTCAGTCAATTCAATTTCGATTTCAATTCAAATCAATTTCGACTTCGATTTCAAATTAATTAAAATTCCAATTCGAAATCCAAATTTCCAAATACTTTTACTGTGGTAAAGTTCAAAGTTTGAATAAAAGTCCCATCCTCTTAATCAAATCAATTTCTGACATTTAAATCAAAGTTCGATTATAACTAAAAAAACCCAACACAATTATTTAAACGTTTCTACTAAATTTAAATTTCAACATTCTGAGCTCAAGTTCGAAAGAAATTCTATTTTTATAAATTTTGTTTTCATTTCCTTTAAATCAAAAATCATTCAAATAAATTTCAAATAAGAAATTTTAAATCATTTAATTTAACCAATCCGGTGTCCGTATATAATTTTCTATCCTATGGCCAAGTGATCAGTTATTTCAACTAATTTCAGGGATAGATATATATCATTTCAATTCAAATCAATGTGTCATAGGTATATATCATTTCAACCTACTTATAAATTTATTCAAAATGATTCAACTTACAACTGTAAATAATACACAGGGTGAGGACATGATATATACAAACAAATAAACATCCAAACATTCAAATATCAATCAATAGCATCCATCGCAACCAATCATCCAAACAGACAATATTAATTCACGGAAATTTCATAGTTATTAATGTTCGGTAATTTAATTGCAATTAAATTCCAATTTCAGTTAAACTGTCAATTTTAATTTCTAACATTAAATTCAATGACTATCTAGATGACAGTTAAATTTTATCAACAACGGCTCATAAAAATCATATCACTTCATAATATCAGATTTTACTAGCATCTAGATATTCTAGTACGTTGTGAGCATTATAAAACACTCACCTTGAGTTTTCAATTTTAAATCAAACCGAACGATGTTTGATTTAACCTAAAATTTTAACGAGCTCCAAACATCTTCGGATCTGCACTGCAGCGTAGCTCTCATCGCTGCGATTCTGACGCCGCCAGTTTCGCCCGATTTCAACCTAGACAAAATCACGGCCGTTGCTATCAGGGCCGCATATGCATTCTTCTTCTTCGTTCGATCCAGGGTTAAACAAAACCCATGCCGCCACTCTCTACACAAAACTCGAGGCCACCACGGCCATTTCCACGCTCATCCGAGACCATACCCTCGAAGCTCCACCCCGCCTCCCCCATCACTCCAAAAATCAAAGAGCTCGGCCCCCTAAATCACTCGAAAACTGCGAACAAACGCAGCCCAAACGCACGCCAGAACCTCCGCCTTCGCTACGAATCAGGTGATCTCCACCGTCCACTTCGTAGAGCTCGACGAGCTCTATGACTTTCATGAAGGAAGTTTTCAAAAATACGGCTTGGATCGAGAGGATTTGAGGGAGAAATGTTGCTAAGTTTCGGCCATTGAAATAGATATAGGTGGCGGCTATGAGATGGAGCTAGGGTTTCTGAAAGGAACGTGTATATATATACGTATAAACATTAAACTAATATTATTTTCCACAATTAACATGATTTTCGAACGAACTCCAAAATAGACGTGCCGACAGGCGTTCATAATGTTTTACCCACATTCCGAACACAATGGAATAGGTTTCGAGGCCTAATTCGATCGTCTGTGGAAGATAGCGTTTTGAATCGAATTAAAATATTAAATTTTCGATATTTATTTCAACGCGTTTCTAACCCGTACGACCAAACGATAACTCCAAACGTTACGAAATTTGAAATCTGATAATAATACATTATTACGGATCCAATGGAACTGGTTTCGTCGAATTCCGAGACTGCGCCTCGGAAGGCTATTTTTAACGTCTCAATTATAATATAAAATTTTCAATTTCTAGTTATTCACTTTTAAATCCAATTTTAACTGTTAAGAGTCTTCAATGTTATTTAAATAAAATTTACATCAAGTTCCAGTTTTATTTTCCATCATATTATATTCAGAATTCAGCTATTCAAATATTTGCAATATTAAATTTAAACAATTTTGATTATTCAATAATTCACTATCTTCTGAAATATTTGAAAATGAACTTATAAGATTAAATCTTTAAAAATGAATTCAAATTATAGAACAATTATTTCCATTATACAGTTATTCAATTCCCGTTATTCAATTACTCAGTTAATTCCAAATATTAAATTTAAACAATTTAATTGTCCAATATTCAACAAATTTCAATATTATATTTTAATTGAATTTTAGTTATCACTTAATTACTTTATTCACATCCAGACCATCCAACATTTATTATTCGACTTCAGTTATTGATTATAAACCTAGTTACTATATAAAATTTCATTTCAATTGCAATTCATTCTAGTTATTATTATCATAAATAAATTACAAATTTTTAATTCTTCCAACATTAAACCATGAAATCTTATTAAATTAGCTATTTAAATTATCAAAAATTTATGGGTCGTTACACTCTCCCCTACTCAAAACTTTTCGTCCTCGAAAAGGAAAAAGAAGGAAAAGGAACTAAGTAAAGTGTTCAACATTTGATATATTTTATTCAAAATTATCAACTTATAAAACAATGAACTTCCATTTATAAAGTCGTTACTACACTTCCACTACGCTACTCCGATTGGCTTACAAAATTTACAAATTAGATATCCAAACAAGTTAAAAAAATTTAAAACTTGAAAATTTTCTAACACCCGGATTTACGGAAAATTTCAGAAGTCTCCTTTGCGCTGCTCGATCGGTACAGCTACAAAACACCTCTACGGGCCTCAAACCAACAAAAGAAAACAAAAGCCAAGTGGCTCCATCATAAAACCATCAAATCAAATGACAAATAAACACGTACCTATTTGTCGGGCCATCCAAATTTCTTGATTTAAATACCTGCATCTTATTTATCAATGATATCCAATCATATAATTTAAAATCATTTTATAATTTTCATTTTCATTTTTCAATATTAGCTTTTCTTAAACCTGTACGAAGTACATATATCATCCATACGCAATATCAAATCTGATCACTCATTCGATTACACAATTTCACTTCCAAACTAGTATCGTTCACACGACTCTCTAGTGCGGACTCAGATTTAGTTCCTTGATCGGAAACTGTTATTCTCCTTGCATAGCCATATACTATGATAGAGAATTCCAGAATCAAATCAAAAATTTATATACAGGGTTCACCGTCAAGAATCGAGTGAAAAATCCTAACTTAGATCGATATAAATTATCTCGAAATTCTGTGCTCGAATTCGGATCAAATTGTTATGCGAATAAAATAATATACGTACAACTTACGTATTACCTTCCAATTGATTCCTATACAATTTGTCTAAATTATTTATCTGCCTTCATTTCATTTATAATTAATTATTCACAATCCATTATTCATATCCCTTATTTACTTGTATATCCATTTTAAACATTCAATATAATTTAATTTAATTCAATTTCATTCTTCAATCGATTCTTAGCTATACCACATTCCTTTGTTTACATTTACTTCAATTTCATAATTTCAGCTAATAACAGATTTATTTGTGGAACATTTTATTAATCATCACTTTAGTTTATAATTATTCTATAAAAGTCATATATAAGAAGTTGGACTTTATTTAAGTTTATAATCATCTCAAAAGTCATAAATTCAATTTCATAATTTCTTTGTAGTTTATTCAATTCTATAACAAATTTACAAAGATATTATTTGATTCATTTGTTTGCTTCTTAAGTTCACTTACTTATTTCGTTTATCCATTCATCATTTCATATTATATTTAAGTATATAACATTTTTATCACAACCAAATTTCCATTTATATACATTTTAATTACTTTTAAGTTTTGCTTACTTGTATAATATCTCATTACATATCCAAATCATCATTTTAACTTTTAACATCTGGTAAGTCATATTGTATGTTATTAGAATGCAATTTGGTATTATACAAATTAATAGGACTCATTTTACTTAATTAGAATGTTCACAATTTCACTTACTTAATTTTATTTTTACTTTTCAATTTTAAGAGTTACACTTCAACTCTAAGGTTTTTTCAAAACATTAAACTTAGAATTCTTGATCCTTTTATTTTATAAGTTCTAGTTATTCACATTTCATTCAAATAATTCGAAAAAAAAATATTAATTAACAAAACCTAAAAATTTAAATGCCCGGTTCATTTCAAATCATTTGAAATAAATATATATACACTTATATCTTTTATATATCAAATCATGCCTTTTGAGTTTAAACCAAAATCCATTTATCAAAACAATTTCGAAGCAAAGCAAAGCTTCGCAGAAGTCTCCCCCACTTTGAGACTCGAAAATGAACGTCGATGATGCTGCACAGTCATCACCGAAATTATTTTCCAACGACATAAGAGAGGAGTACTGAATTTATTCAAAAAAAACTCCTTCCAAAATATTTCCCATAAATATTTTTCAACTAATATCACTACATATTTTTCTTCAAAGTTTTGAAAACCATTTTCAAAATTCCCGGGTCTTAAATTCAATACATCTCAATATAAATCTATTTTAATTTACAAGTCACCTTTATAAGCTATTCTTACAAAATTTTACTTTCTTAAAACATTCCACAAGTTGTTTTATCATTGTTTATTTTGTAATAAACTTATTTATTAAAACACAATATCCAATTAATGATAACAATCAATATTATCATTCCTAACAACCAAACAAGCTAAATAAATCATAATAATTTCTGAAAATTATTTCTTTATATACAAAATATAGTTAGGGAAAAATTATTTCATTTACCTAATCACAAAAAGATACTATGTCGAATTGTTCTGTTCAAGCGTTTACAGATCCCTATCAATGACGTTAATTACTCGTATTGACCCGAATCCGTAAGCCATCTCAACAAATCAACCAACACAATATAAAACAATTTTATATCACTAACAAATACGCTCTCTCATATATATACACTCAGCGACTCATCATAGGGTATTACTACCCTATTTATAAAGAGTCAGACCCCACAAAGCTAAGGTTATCGCTAAACCAAAGCTCTGATACCAACTGTAACAATCCACCTTTTTGGACAGTTTAAATCGACAATCAAACACACATGTCAACTCAAACCATTCAAAAGGGAGGATTGTTAATGGGGTAAATAAGAAAAGAAGAGAAAAGGAATAGAAACAATAACAGAATCTCGCAGCGGAATGATAAAATATAATAATCAAATAAACAGTTCATGAAGCTGTTTAATATACTTTTGATTATCATTTATACATCATTTATCAGAGTTATACATATACAACAGAACAAATAAAATAATGCAGCAGACTGCATGATGCAAGGATAATAATAGTAATAGTATACCCAATCTTCGTCTTCGTCCTCCAGAATAGATCTTCAATAAGCTGAAAAACTCAGGACTGACCCGAGTGTAATGAAAGGACAAAACACTCGAGTCAGGACTAAAATATCCTTATGTAAGTTAAATCAATCGTAAATAAATATGGGTGTAATGGCGTTAGAGATGTTTACAGGGTTTGACATCTCCTATCCAGTGTCGACGTGCGTGCAATAACTCAAGAGATGTTACGGGATTTTCCATCTCTTAAGGATCCGTTAAACTATCTACTATGTAGTACAATACGCTATTATAATATGTCTATAGTAAAGTAAACTATTAAAATAGCGTTAAGGCGTTATCCATATCCCCCTTAACACATTTTTATATATTCCCATAGTCTATACAGTACCGTAATTCCTCCGTAAACTGGAGGGCTATCAGAGGGCACTCCATAGGTATGGTACAAAACAAACTCGTAGAAGGCGCTCTAGGGCATGTGAACACGGCACACGAGGAGATGTCAGGGTAGATATACAAATTGCACTCCCGGACTGGTGGTGACGCATAGCAGCTACTACCGCCCACCTCGGACACACTCCCAAACAATCGAGGGTGGCCACCAAATCAATCACAAAAGCAATATAATGGTATCGAAGAAATGTGCCCGATCGGAGGAATGACCTCACTTGGCCCGGTATAGCTCCTGATTTTAGTCACATCTAAGCTGACTCACGGGAGTCAGAGTCACGTCATACCATATACAAGATCGTTCGTCAAACCATCCTACTTCATTTCTGGAATCTCCACCACGTACACAGTTGTTAAAGTGGTTTTCGGTATCGACAGAGAGTATGCCCATATCTGATCCCGGTCTCTTTAACAACCAATCGCTTATTACACACCGGATGGCTCTTTTATAATTTCAAGAATCCATTCATAATTGATATCAAAATATCATATTCGCTTCAAAAATCAAATCCATTCCAAAATCATCATATACACTCAAAAATATACTATTCCAGTTCAAAAAATCATTTCACCCCAACATCTCATTTTAGTTTCAAAAATCGTTTCGACTCTCAATTTAGGTTATAACTTCAATTTAACCAAATTCTTATTTAAATCCACAATTTAAATATAAACATTTCACCTTATTGACCAGCTTGAATTTTTTTGAAAATAGCTTAAATAATTAAAAAAATAGTTAAAATACTCTAAAATATTAAAGATAGATTTCAAAATAGTTTTAAATTGATTTAATATAGTTAAATAGATTAAATATAATTAAATAGGTTAAATAGCTTTAAAATAGATTAAATATAATTAAAATAAATTAAATATAATTAAAATAAATTAAATATAATTAAAATAAATTAAAATAAATTAAAATAAATTAAAATAGGTAAATTAGTTTAAAATAAATTAAATTGGGTTAAGTAGATTTAAAATAGATTAAAGTAAGTAACATGATTTAAGATAGGTTGAAATAATCTAATATAGTTAATATAGGTTAAAATAGTTTAATATAAAATAGTTTAAGTATTTAAGTGGTGTATATAGCAAAACAAATTTGGGAACCCAAAAATGACATAGCTTCAAAGTCAAACAATTTCAAATCCAATTTCCCAATCTAAATCAATTCCAATTTCTATTCAGTCAATTCAATTTCGATTTCAATTCAAATCAATTTTGACTTCGATTTCAAATTAATTAAAATTCCAATTTGAAATCCAAATTTCCAAATACTTTTATTGTGGTAAAGTTCAAAGTTTGAATAAAAGTCCCATCCTCTTAATCAAATCAATTTCTAACATTTAAATCATAATTCGGTTATAACTAAAAAAACCCAACACAATTATTTAAACGTTTCTACTAAATTTAAATTTCAACATTCTGAGCTCAAGTTGAAAGAAATTCTATTTTTATAAATTTTGTTTTCATTTCCTTTAAATCAAAAATCATTCAAATAAATTTCAAATAAGAAATTTTAAATCATTTAATTTAACCAATCCGGTGTCCGTATATAATTTTCTATCCTATGGCCAAGTGATCAGTTATTTCAACTAATTTCAGGGATAGATATATATCATTTCAATTCAAATCATAGTGTCATAGGTATATATCATTTCAACCTATTTCTCAATTTATTCAAAATGATTCAACTTAGAACTGTAAATAATACACAGGGTGAGGACATGATATATACAAACAAATAAACATCCAAACATTCAAATATCAATCAATAGCATCCATCGCAACCAATCATCCAAACAGACAATATTAATTCACGGAAATTTCATAGTTATTAATGTTCGGTAATTTAACTGCGATTAAATTCCAATTTCAGTTAAACTGTCAATTTTAATTTCTAACATTAAATTCAATGACCATCTAGATGACAGTTAAATTTTATCAACAACGACTCATAAAAATCATATCACTTCATAATATCAGATTTAACTAGCATCAAGATATTCTAGTACGTTGTGAGCGTTATAAAACACTCACCTTGAGTTTTCAATTTTAATCAAACCGAATGACGTTCGATTTAACCTAAAATTTTAACGAGCTCCAAACATCTCCGGATCTGCACTGCAGCATAGCTCTCGTCGCTGCGATTTTGACGCCGCCAGTTTCACCCGATTTCAACCTAAACAAAATCACGGCCGTTGCTATCAGGGAAAAGATCAGGGCCGCATATGCATTCTTCTTCTTCGTTCGATCCAGGGTTAAACAAAACCCATGCCGCCACTCTCTACGCAAAACTCGAGGCCACCACGGCCATTTCCATGCTCATCTGAGACCATACCCTCGAAGCTCCACACCGCCTCCCCCATCACTCCAAAAATCAATTAGCTCGGCCCCCTAAATCACTCGAATATTGCGAACAAACGCAGCCCAAACGCACGCCAGAACCTCCGCCTTCGCTACGAATCAGGTGATCTCCACCGTCCACTTCGTAGAGCTCGACGAGCTCTACGACTTTCATGAAGGAAGTTTTCAAAAATACGGCTTGGATCGAGAGGATTTGAGGGAGAAATGTTGCTAAGTTTTGGCCATTGAAATAGATATAGGCGGCGGCTATGAGATGGAGCTAGGGTTTCTGAAAGGAACGTGTATATATATACGTATAAACATTAAACTAATATTATTTTCCACAGTTAACATGATTTTCGAACGAACTCCAAAATAGACGTGCCGGCAGGCATTCGTAATGTTTTACCCACATTCCGAACACAATGGAATAGGTTTTGAGGCCTAATTCAATCGTCTGTGGAAGATAGCGTTTTGAATCGAATTAAAGTATTAAATTTTCGATATTTATTTCAACGCGTTTCTAACCCGTATGACCAAACGATAACTCCAAACGTTATGAAATTTGAAATCCGATAATAATACACTATTACGGATCCAATGGTACTAGTTTCATCGAATTCCGAGACTGCGCCTCGGAAGGCTATTTTTAACGTCTCAATTATAATATAAAATTTTCAATTTCTAGTTATTCACTTTTAAATCCAATTTTAACTGTTAACAGTCTTCAATGTTATTTAAATAAAATTTACATCAAGTTCCAGTTTTATTTTCCATCATATTATATTCAGAATTCAGCTATTCAAATATTTGCAATATTAAATTTAAACAATTTTGATTATTCAATAATTCACTATCTTCTGAAATATTTGAAAATGAACTTATAAGATTAAATCTTTAAAAACGAATTCAAATTATAGAACAATTATTTCCATTATACCCCGTTATTCAATTACTCAGTTAATTCCAAATATTAAATTTAAACAATTTAATTGTCCAATATTCAACAAATTTCAATGTTATATTTTAATTGAATTTTAGTTATCACTCAATTACTTTATTCACATCCAGAGCATCCAACATTTATTATTCGACTTCAGTTATTGATTATAAACCTAGTTACTATATAAAATTTCATTTCAATTGCAATTCATTCTAGTTATTATTATCATAAATAAATTACAAAATTTTAATTCTTCCAACATTAAACCATGAAATCTTATTAAATTAGCTATTTAAATTATCAAAAATTTACGGGTCGTTACATAAACAAAAGTTTCATTTCTACAATCACATAACAGACAAACTTAAGCATTCAAGAACAGTTTTACTTAAAACAGCAACACCATAAACATAGACAGCAACACCATAAACAGAAATAGCAATAGGCAAGATTTTGTTTTTCTTTGATAATCTTAAGCATTCACATTATGTGAATCACATAGCTGATAAACTTTCTGCAATCAACCACCATTTTAACTGTAAACAATAGCTATGACAAAACAATAACTTGGTAAAAAATACAAAATAAAGGTTAAAAAAGAACTGTAACCTTACTGTACCAATAAGATAAATAAATAAGAATAGAAAGTTCAGCAATTCATGATATTTATAGTGGTTCAGCTTAAACTTGTTACTTGTGTTAATTTATTCTACTATTGTTGATATCTTTACTGTATATTTCGTTTACATTTGATCGCAGAGCAATAATTTAGAGCAAAACAATGGAGGGGATACATGTGTAATCTTCTTTTATTCTCTTATTTGGAGCTACTGCCTGGTATATTTAGGCTTTAAATGTAGGGAATGTATTCTTAAAAGCCGAAGTGAGTGTCTATAATTATTGGCACTTTACTTTATCACTGTATCCAATAGGTTGCGGTTAATTTTTTGGGGACTCGGCATTTTGCATGGTTGTAATTTTTAACCTTCGTTTTGTACATGGTTGCAGTTAAAAAAGATAGAAACTCATCCTCCTAGAATAAATCAAAAAGCCATATTCATACACTAAATCATGACATATGAAACACAGTGGTCTACCTTAATGTACCAAATCATCCCTTTGTTCACTTAATCATTATTGATAGTAAAAAAGATAATGAATTGATGGTGAAAGTAATCGAATAGTAATAAATCATGAATCCAATCATATATATATATATAATATAAAGTAAGTACAGAAATTAATGATGCAGCCTATATTGTTTAGTGTGCTTACTTACCAAGTCTTCCTAGAAACGCTTAGAAACTATCTTTTTGAATTGTATTATCCATTCCCTCCATTGCAATTTGCAGAATCCTGACAAATTGATCAACGGGATAAGACATATTGCTTAAATATTTTGCTGTAGTATAAGACAAAATTTGACAGTTAAGCATACATGTACCTAAGATTTAGGTAGAAATTGTCAACTCCGTATTCGCACGAGACAAAGAAATATCCACATCAGGCTCCTCTATAGCCGACCCTGTCCCATTTTCATATAGCCAGTCACGTGAACATAACAATGCTTCAACGGTATCTGCCTTCAGAGAACTTCGGTAATCATCAAGAGCCCTGCCTCCAATACTGAATGCACTTTTAGATGCTACAGTAGTAACCGGAACCGTCAAAATATCTTTTTCCATACGTGATGCATGCAATGGAAAGTATCACACTAAATTTTCTCCAATATTTGTCGATTTTTTTATACATTTCATTTGCCATGGTTGACATAAAATCATTATCTTTCATACGCTTTTGCAATGTAAAAAGAATCGTCACGAGCTTCGAAAAAAATAAGTTCGATGTTGGATAATTAGAACCCGAAAATAAACAAGTAACTTTGTAAAAAACTTCCAAAAAATCCGCAATTTTCTTTGCATCTATCCATTCATCCGGGGTTGGACAATAAGTAAAACTCCGATCAACGATTCCAAACGACATAGTGCTTGGTGGAAGTAAATAGCGCTTTTAAGCGTAAAAAATGTCGAGTTCCATCTCGTTGGAACATCTTGTTGCAATATTTTTTACTTTCATTCATAAAAAGATCTGCTATGCATTCCATAAACAACTTTTTCTTGATTGGGAGCCCTTAATGTACTTTATACTTTCCCTAATATCTGTTAAAAAGGAACCAATGCATTTTAGACCATCTTGTACGATCAAGTTCAATATGTATGCAGTGCAACGAATATGCAAAAACTCACCATCTGCAACCAATGCTTTCTTATATGTGAGATGAGATTCCAACAATTCAATAAATCTACCATTTGAAGATGCATTATCAAGCGTAAATGCAAACAAATTCTTATATTGCAGCTTCCGTGTGAGGAGGTGGCATCAATGAAATCCTAAGAAATTTTTTTTGTAAAACCCAGTCGTTATCTATGAAGTACGCAGTCAATGATATAAAACCATATGTATTAATTGATGTCCATAGATCGGACGTTAAGCTTACTTTTCCCTAACATGATTTAAAAAAATGTTTAAGCGTAACTTTTTCTTTCTCTTAAAGTTTTATGACATCCGATCGTACTGTATTTCTTGATATATGTTGCACTTCGTTGTTCAAATAAAAATGTAGTTCTCGAACTTCTTCATACTGGACAAACATAAAGGGCAAGCTACGCCTAATGACGGCCTTAGTCACCAATTCTCTATACTTACTTTGATCGAACTTACTTATCTCATTAAATCCACCCATTTTTTGGTAATGTGTTGACATTTTGGAATATGTTTTAGCATATTAGATATTCCATGCTTTTCTCTCTAAAAGAATGTTTTCTTACATCCCTTGCAAAAGCACGTTGGTGTTTTTCCTAAAATACTTTCATTTTTTGAAAATAGTTCCAAACTTCTGAATGTGTGGTTCTACAACGTTTTTTTTGCAGCCGAACTACTCAATGAATCTTCAAATACAATCAAATCTTCTGTTTCAATGTTTATATGTTCAGTTGAACCCATGTTCTACAATATCAAATATTCATAAGAATTAGCATGTAGGTAGTACAAACAAATTATATATATATATATATATGAGTTTTGCCTACTACAATCAAAGCTGTCAATTTAAGTATTTGCATTATTAGTAGAGATGTATATGTTATTGATCTTTGTATTCCATAAGATACTTTAGATTAGGTTTTTTCATGCTTGTTGATCATGTTAAATCAACATTTCATAGGGTGATTTATTTGAAAAATTCAAGCCTATATTGTGATGTCAATATGTGTAGTTAAGTATAATATGCAAAAGCACCTTAAACATGTTTTGATTTACTTGTTTGCTAAAATGACAGGAATCTTGATATTGAAAACATGCTGACTACCATATAATAAAGTGAGGTGAATGCGGGAAAAAAAAGTAAAGTAAGAGAAGAGGAAATTGATTACCCAATAGTATTGAAATAAGCAATTGTCCAAAATGAGGTGGATCTACAACAGACAGGCACGAAAGCTGCAGAAAAAATAGAAATACTACCAATGATTAGAATATGAATATTATCGATAAAATTGAATACAAAAGGTAAAAAGGAGAATTTACCCAAGGATAAGTATTAGTTACACCTATGCTAATATGAATAATACAGTACCACATGCCACCTTATATGAACCAACGAATGGGGCTGCTATTAGATCCGTTTTATGTGTAAATTGAAATTTTATTCCCATTATCCATAAAGAAAATCTTCAATAAAAATAATGAAATTAATAAAAATAACCGAGCATAATAATGATCAGTAATAAAATTATAACATGTTGGGCATAGGCATCATGTATATATAGTGTACTTATGTTGAGCATAACAGTGCTCTTATATCCTTTACCAACAGTAAAGCTAATATATACTTATATGTCTAGCTCGTTTATTCATCGAAAATGACTTCATTTCATTGGAGGATCAAGAACAATATAACAACAATCAACATAGACATATATAGTGCACTTATCGATCAGTTAAAACAGAACAAAAATGTTTGCTTTGAATAGCCAATGCAATAAGTTATATTATATAACTTATATAGGTATAAACCCAGTCTTCAGCAAGCTTTATAATATATGACTTGAAGAAAGACTAATTACAGAATGGTGTCAATTACTCAATTAACTTCTGGATGCGTTATTAAACTAGAATCAATTTAGAATATTTAGGCAGAATGCCTACATAAATAGTACCATCTATAATACTGAAAGCATGCCGAATTTGACACACACACACACTTTACTTTTTTTTTAATGTGACAGTTCTTTCCATAATTCATTGTTAGTACTCAAACAAAGCAAGTAATCTATCGTTCTATCCATAATTAATTCTGTCCACCCAAAAATTGATATGCTCATTCAATATCTTTAGCTGCATGTAAAACAATTTATGACTATATATTTTATTATATACAATGCAAGACAAGGAAGCACTCCATGACTCCATATGTATATAAAAAGTGTAATATAAATATTTGACAAGAAACAATAGTTTTACAATATTTTATGCAATTGCAATTGTAATGGTAGTAGACAAAATGTTTTACACATAAAATCTAGTAACTTGAAGCTCTTCAAAAATCAGGTGTTTAATATCTCTACACTAAAGACTTCCCTGTACTTAGAATTCGTATATTTATACGAGCATTACGGCACGCACTTCGCGCGTGATGATGGTATGTGCCTCGCTCGTGAATTGCTTGCCTACAGATTATATATGGTTAACACATTCAAGAAAAAACGATTTGCATAAATATTTAACCATATTTTTACATTGGAATAATGTGTAGTTAGTTTAAATTTTTATTTCTAAATTGCAACATCTATTTTTTTTAGTTTGAACTTTATTTATATTATTAGTTAATAAATAACGAATTTGTAAATTATGTTTATTTGTTAGATCCTATTTTTAAGTGTAGATAGACATTTTGAATTTGTAAAGAAGTTTAACTATTAGATCTTAATTTTAAGGGATTTTAAGATTTGTTAATATCTGCATAGGGGCATTTTTGGTAGTTCACACTGACACCAAAAAAGTGTGATCCTAAAGGTATTACAACTATTTATAAAGATAAAACCTGCTTCTTCTTTAAAATGAAATCATACATTACTTCTTTTGTTCATCAGGTTTAGGAAGGCATTTTCTTCTGTCAATTAGTTTATAAAATATATATTTCTGAAACTATACACGTTCTTGTGACACTAGATAACCAAAACCAAGATATGAAGCATAGAGATACCATATTTGAAATCTGATATCTTAATATTCAAAATTTATTCCTATCAAACTACTTATTCATGAAACTAATTTAACTGATGACTATTACATATTACAAAAAAATGATACTTCTTCTAATTAATCAATATGTATGAAATGGATGACACTGTAAATTAAACATGCACAAATTCATATATGCAACTCAAACTTAATGGTAAGTATTTCGAAATGCATTCAAAGTTTTATACTCTTATAATTCTTGTCCATATGAAACTTGCAAATGCGAAACTTCATATTTAAGCGCATATTTAAAAGCTTGTATCTATATGAAATTGAATGCATTTAAAAGTCATACTTACGTGAAATCTTATTATATCATCAAATACAAATATGTCACCGAAGCCAACAAGTATTGATGTTTTGTTTTCAGTTAAGTACAACAACAAATAAGGTATTACTCCTGAACATAATGTACAATAACAAATAAGAATCAGAGCAACCTGGAAGGCTAGAGATGAGGAGGCACCTTTTCAGTTCAAAGTAGCAAAATAAGACATCCTTGATAATCCTGAATTGAACATAATGGTAAATCAGATCAAAACTAAAGGTACAAAAGCTAAAAAATAAAAAACAATTGGGGTATAGATGAAAAGACACTTAAGCAAAACAGAATGAATCTTTGCCCAAATGTAATACATAAATAAGAGATTCAGATATATCATTAAAGCTCAAAATATTTTGTTCTGCCAAAAATTCATCCCTGAATCAGTTCAGGAAGTATGAACCTAGAAATGATTTGCAAATCGCTATCGTGAAGCAAAAGGCAACCGTGGTAAAAAAAGAACTGATGAAGCTTTGCCCAAATCTAGCGATTCTTAATAACATAATCAATATTAGAAATTAACCCTGGAAATAACGGTAAAGGACTATAGCACGAAATAACTCACCAGCTTGATTAGATGGAAGGCTGATTATAGCTTGATTACTGCAACCCAAAAATTGATGGGTAATTGGGTTGGGTAAATGGGTTGCAACCCATTTTGACAGCCCTACTACATAATAGTGGCTATAACAAATCATAACAATTATGTAAGTTTTTAAATACCACTTGTCCAAATTTGTATGGTTGTAGCATCTTTATATTTGCTAGTGGATGAATGAAAAAGAAAGGTTGAAATTTGAAAATTTATCTTCCCTCTTCTTCTCCTCTAAAACTCTTCTTTCCTTTCTCTTCTCCTTTAGAACTCTACAACTTAATTCTCAACGCATCATTTGGTGCTTTCACTAACGGACTCCATGGTCGAAACCATCAACAACCACTCCGTCAACAAATCCATCCATCAACTCTGCGAAACCACCACCCGATGACAAACCGCAATTAACTCCATTCAAGCCACTCTCGCTACCCAACAAAAAGACATCACCGACATCAAAACAATCGTTGTCGACATGCGAACCTCCATTAATCATTATTCGATCTCAACACGAAACTCGGCTTTCGAATCACATTACCATCGCCTCTCTCTCTCGGGCTCCTCCAACTTTGCCCCTCGTCACTGCTGCTAGTGCTCCAACTTCGCTTTCCGCCACTGCCACTGGCTTTACAACTCCTTCCTTTCCTTTAGATCTCATCAAGCCTGATTCGGCCCTGCCAACTGTAACTTTAATTCCAACTCCTTCGACTCCCCCTTATGCTGTTGGCTCTGAGATTGAATCAGCCACACACCAGTTCAATGAAGCTTTACTTCTTAACATATGTGAATTCATAAAGGTTCACAAAGGAGATATAGATGGTGAGACCATGAAAGTGAAATCAAGAGAAGTAGTCCAATGTTAGATCAAATCTGGCCAGAACTGTACTCCTATGGAATCATACTTTTTGAGGTTTTGTACACAAGGCCAACATTAAATCCCATATTGCCTAAAGAGCGGGAATGGGCTGATGCACATAACATGTTTATTGAAATGAACAAATTGAGATCTGAAAGCAAAGTTCTCATCTTCGATCCCAGTGATACATTCAACATAGAGAGCATCTTCGACCTTGAGAACAAGGTCGATTTTGAGGGAATGATAACGATACAGTAATGATAAGGCAATGATGCAATCAACCCTATAGAGTTACCTAAAGCAGCAGCCCAAAGGCAATATCAAGTTGCCTGCTATATACAAGAAATAATATGCAGGTATACAGAACCATGTGCATAGAAATGAGATGGTAATACGTTTTAAGTGTGTGCGCAGTAAGAGAAATAAGAGCACTAAAAGTTTATAGCAATTCTCTTTACTTAAGTATCCTTTCTGTCACATAATAATGGCCATAACAAATCATAGCAATTATGTAAGCTTCTAGATGCCACTTGCAGCATCTTTATATTTTCTAGTGGATGGATGAAAAAGAGAGGCTGAAATTTGAAAACTTATCTTCTCTCTTCTTCTTCTCCTCTAAAACTCTTCTTTCCCTTCTCTTCTCCTCTAGAACTCTACAACTTAATTCTCAACGCATTATCCTTCTAGAGGGGTATCCATTCTATCATCAGGACCTGGAGCCCTAGATTTAATTCTCGATATTCCAAATTAATGTAATAAAAAATCGACGTCTTCTTGTCTTAAAAAATAAGACTGATGGGAAGTATATAGCTTTTCTTCTAAGGGATTCTTAAGCTTAGGAGATTTAACAATCCTTTAAGAACCACCTTCTTTTTCCCTGCCATGATACCTGTAGTATTACCAATAACAATAAAAATTTAACTATAAGAAGCCAGACTTCGATAACAAGACATGAACATTTAAAGTTAAACTTCCAGTCCCACTAAAATTGGAGAATTACTAAAAACAATCACTTAATGATTAAACAAAATCAAGGCCATCATACAATAATAAGTCATGTTGTAATAAGATACACAAGACATATTCTTTTGGGAAAAACAAAGTTTAATACCGTTCGCTCAAGATATCTTCCTATTGATAAATTAACCTACCATTTTTGGTGTACACCATCCAACCATTTAAGGTTTGAACTAACATAATGTGTGTGCGCACGCGCTCGTGTGTATATATAAAGAACGCGAGATACTATTGAGATAAACAACAATTACAATAACAAGGTGAAGAAGCATAAAAGTTGATGGGAATTGAAAATGGGATGGTACGAACCTATTTACCTTTTGATGTATTTTCAAAAATCAAGACATTAACCAAAGTCCACTTTTAAAGAGTTAGCATTAAAGTGGTTATATGAGTATTAAACTATGTTTATATGTCTACATTTTTCACCTATCGATCACTAATAAATAACTAAAAAGCATTAATAGGTGGGAATATTTATACATAAATTTAAACCAAGATATGAAAGATGTGGTACCGTCCACATTTTTAATCATAAATAAAATAAAAATAAATAAAAGGCAATAAAACCCATACACATACTATAGACCCCGCATGCGATATAACATACAAAACAGAAAGAGCTATCGCATGCTGAGTAACTTCCAAAGAAACCGGCTTTCGAATGATGAGCCATCGTGTGGAAAATCACTTGTGAAAACTGACTTTTGAATGATGAGTCGTTGCTTGATGAGTTAATTGGCTTTCAAATGACGAGCCACAACATGGTAAGTTACTTATAAAATTAGTTGTCAAATGATTAATCATCGCATGATAAATAATTGTAAGAAATTAGCTTTCGAACATTGAGTCCTTATTGGGTGAATTATCTCAAATCAATAAGAATAGCTTTCGAGCATTGACCCATTGAAAGGTGAGTTGTCATTTGGTGAACATTGAGTTATTGCATATAAAAATTTATAATAGCTTCGATTGTTGAGCTACCGTATAATGACCCATCGCATGTTGATAAATCGAAATTGTTGTTTAATAATAAACAGTTATCAGGGCAGTAAAACCCGAAATCCACCAACAAAAAATAGCAACTTAGGTAAATAAATATCAAATCAAAACGGGGTTTAAGAAAAAACATTAAGGAAACCATTGACATGAAGATTAATAGTACCAATTTGATAAAATTTAAATTTAGAAAGTATACGAATCGAATTAAATAACAGTGGCGAATTGATAATAGATGTATTAACAATAAGAAAATCATTATAAAATAGGAATTTCTAAGAAATCAAAGTTCAACGATAAAGAAAACTGGGTGAAAATCGATTTATTTTTGTTTTTAGAAAGACCGGTAAAAGTGAAAAGAAAGAAGAAAGAAGTTATTTGTAGGAAAAAGGGGAACAAGAAAATAGCCATTAGATTGTATGAAAAGAAAAATAAATGACCGGGATGAACAAATTAAAGAACACGAAGAGTCATTTTATACTAAAGTATAAAATGATATTATAAAAAGGGGCAAATGTTATACCCAAAATACATTAGTTGTTGCATGTTAAAAGAGAGATATCATAAGATGACAAAAGTAGGAGCTATTAAATGATAACTTCTAAAGCCATCGAAGGTTGAGTATTCGAACTATCAAATGATGACTTATAAGAGCCATCGAAGGTTGATTTACATGAGCTGTCGAATGATGACTCTAAGAGCCATCGACTATTATATAAGTGATGAAATATAGAAGTTATAAAACTTATATGATATGAATGTATAAACTTAAGGTGGAACATTAAAGAAACCCAATTAGAATTGAGGGATAAATACATATGTAAATGTACGTATACCGTGATTTCTAATGTGTCTGACACTTCAATCACGAGGGTATTTCATAAGAAATACATTATTCCATAAGTCGATATCACTCAATATAATATATTGAAGATTATGAATCTTCAATATAATGTTGTCCTTTACCATATATATACTAATAAATTACTTGCATACTCCTTAGTTGTTGAGCAGATTCAAGCTGGGGATGTTATGTGTAGTATTATTAATATATCAAATAGACGAGGTAAGGTAACTATATGTATTTGTTGAGTAGACTCAAGGTACATATACTATACATAGGCTGTAGCGATATGGTAGGTGCGAGTGAATGATTTCGTTTTGCTTTGTTGAGCAGACTCAAGGTCGAAATAAGATTAGAGCAAGGAACCATGGTTTAGGAGTTGTATGCAACACAACCGATAAGGAGTTATCCATCGTTTGTGGAGCTATAATTTGTTAAGCAGACTCAATGTCAGAATCCCAAGACAAACGAGTCTTAAAAACCACTAGTAAAAACTTCTATGTTTCATCTTAGGGTTTGGCAAAACATAAAAGACTAGTGCGAGCCTTATTAGAAAAATGAAATGGTAACATTTAACATTTCTAATATTGTAAGAACATATGCTAAATAATGTTATAATTATCTACAATGATTGTTATCCCGCCTTTTGGCAAGGCCATGGCACCAAGGAATTGACTACTAACCAGTGACGGCCCGTCCCAGAGATCAGTTATATACGGGCTCACTACGGATATCGATGAATTTTTTTCGAGTCCGAATCGAGCCAAAATTGGTAGGACATGACAAGCTAAGCCATGAGAGCCAATGTTTCAAATCTCAAGTCAATCCGAGTTCGTATGCTCAAGTTATGAGCGATACAAGATTGGATGAAAATCAATTGTCGGTCGACTCGCTTCGCAACATTCCGAAGAAGCCAACTTCGACTCGCTTCGGTCAGAGACCAACTTCGAGTCAACCAGGTTCGACTCGCTCCACATCCTTCAGAGCTGCTCTCTTCGACTCGCTCCAGTTTGAAACCATCGAAAGGGGACGCTTCGACTCGCTTCGCTCAAACAACTGTTCGACTCCATCAACTTCGACTCCACTGCTCAAACTTCCCAGGACGCCACATTTCGACTCGCTCGACCAGAGCTTGCTTCGACTCGCTCGACCAAGCGCTTACTTCGACTCGCTCAATCAGTGAACAATTCGACTCGCTCGGCCAGAGCTTGCTTCGACTCGCTCGACCAAGCGCTTACTTCGACTCGCTCAATCAGTGAACAGTTCGACTCGCTCGAAGCGACATCCAGGTCCGAGTGAGAATCAAGTGTCACGTCACTGAGTCGAACAGAAGCGAGTCGAAACAGGAGCGAGTCGAAGGAAACAGCCTACCGAAAACTCCATTTCGTATCGATCATATCTCCCAATCTACAAGTCCAAATGCTATGAAATTTTCACAGAAGACTACGTGCATGCTAAAGAATGTCTACGCCAAATTTCGACTCCATTGGATGAAATCTTGACCGAGTCAAAATCTGTTCGTGTTGATCACGGATCGGACCGAAACTTCACGGGCTTGGGCGTGCGGGCCTGGTCACGTGCCAGAGAGGGTCTCCCGAAATCTGAGTAAGATACCAGCCTCCTACACCTATAAATAGACCCCCAAAACCAACAGAAAAGGGGTTCTTCTTCCTCTTTGAGATCTACAACGCCCAGACTTCGCCGGATCCAGATCTGAACTCCATTGCTGCTGCAAACGAATTTCACTGCTGTTGTACTCGAGTTTCAGAACTATAACTCATTGCAATCCATTGTAATCACTTGTAATCGGCAAATGAACATCAATAAAGTCATCAACTTCAAAGTGGATGTAGGCAAGATCGCCGAACCACTATAAATCTTGTGTCTCTGTCTATTTATTTCTGTTTTAAGTTTATTATTCTTCATTTTTATCCTCTACAATACTTAGATCTGAGATCTGTGATTATATATTGCTGATTTGTGTTCATACACTGGTGCTTTCATGACATTTGGGGTTTGTGACCATTTTTGGCGCAAACAATGATAAATCTATGCATTTAACATGATTAATAAAATGTTTATCAATTAATATATACAAATGAACTGAACTGAAAATTGATCAATAGAAATATAACATATACTCACTATTAAATGCCTATTGCATGATAATGTTTTCTATACCCATGCAAGTGCCTAATTTTACAACAGGTTAATATGTTTGTAATATGATCACTTACGTGTTTATTTAATCAAGACCCTTTGTTGCATTCTAGGAGTTTCGAACTCTAAAAGCAATACAAGATTATGGATATTTGATCCATGTACTATCACATATAAGTGTTGTATGGGGAACAGTAACGGTTCGTAATGTACGATACTTCGGTGAAATTAGTTCATTCAAAATAAGCCAATGAACAGTACTATGAGATCGAGTATTCAATTTGATTGATTATATAAAAGATCATATTGTGTTAAATGAACATAAGGCCAAAACTACAGTATAAATCTAAGAACTCGATCACTGAAGAGTCGGTTTGATCAGTTTACGTAAAGTGCAACACATATGATTTCCTTAAGTGTTAAGGATAATCGAATGCGCTTTTGTAAAGAGTTTGTTATGATATTATAGTAAGGTTTTACTTATGAATGGTTTGACCATTTAGAAAGGAAAACAAATGTATAAGAGTAAATGTGATTTAAGGTACAGTTGGGATGAAGAGAGTAAATGGTCACTTATGCTTTATGAAAAAACATCGAAAATAAAAATTGTAATAATAATGATACGAATCTTAATATTGGAATAAGAAATATGATTTCTATTTCGAAATGTAATTTTGTACAGAAAACTGTTTTCTATGAGATTTATTTCTATATGTTCAAGATATTTGATCAAAGAACTCTCTACAGTAAACTTGTTGCAGTATATGAAATAAATAGTCTATATTAAGTGGACGATGGATCTCCATATTTGGTATGCTATTATAGTAATGGCGGAAATATTGGGAGCATGCCATATAACACTTATTGATTGCATTATGTTACGAAAATTGTTTTTGTAAAACATAGTGGACATTATATATGAAATAATGATTATTTTTCGGTGTCAACTGAAAAATAGACATAGTTATATTTCAATGTGAATATTATGAATATTTATTATAAAATTAAACTATAATGTGTTATTTTTTTCATAATAAAATGATGCATTGAAAAATAATGATGTATCTAAAATTATTACAATTATTTTAGAATTATAGACTAAGCCGTAGTTTTGAGAAATAATTTTTATTATATGATTATGAATCATATGATACTGACTAATTATGTCTCAAACAATTAAGGGCTATGCACCCATTTAGTGGAAGCATCGTAAGAGTTGATGAACTCTTCGGATTGATACATATTAATATATGCAGTTGCAAGTCTATTAATATCAAATCGGTCCCACGTACTTGGTTATATTCATTGATAATTGATCATCGAGATGGACATGTGTATTTGATACATATGTGGTATGTCTATGATAAGATCATAAAGTATAAAAAGAAAGCAAAAAATACAACATGCAATAAAATAAAATGATTCGATTTGATCGAACAGGTAAGTATATTGGAAAGAGTTCTAAATGTACCTAAAAATGAATAAAGATTCAATCTCAAAGGTCACTTTTCCATGTGATACATAACGATGTATGGATAAGGAGTGATTGAACTTTGTTGGACAAAACATGATTCATGATGTGTGAAGTTGAGTTAATTTCTTTTTATAAGGTTATGTACTTAAGAGTAGCACACAAGGTTAATATTATTTCATCTAAATAATAATTTACAAAATCATACAAGATAAGGGTTTACAAGAAACCTCAACATAGCATAGGCCAAGGAGTTGGCAGGTTGTGCAAATCGAAAGTCTGCACATAATAATTGTTCGTAAGGGATCTTGTATGAATCTCCCCAAATGGATTTTGGGAAAAATTGTCATTAGATGACATATTTTTGTTTTGAACGTAAGTTTTGTAAACTAGAAACAAATCAATTTTATAAATAAGGAAATTCATTAAAGTTTATGAATATCTATTCCATTGCACTAAGGAACAATTGTTGTTTCAAGAAGTACCAACTTCTTAGTGAAGGAATTTCTTTGAAAAATTATGTAGTAAAAGGAATTGGATATTATTCAAAGATAAAATCGATTACATGAGATGAAATAAAATTAACTAACCCAAACGAACAAATCGCATTAGAGTGTCTAACAAGTATTCTTGCATTTTTAAGAGAAACTATGAGTTTCTTATCAATGTATTGACTCTCACTACAACAAAATGTGGTTTTGACAGCATTAGAAGTCAGCGTTCCTGCACTTAACGCTGATAAAAGTACGCTGAAAAATAAAAACTAGAATGTTAAACGCTGTGTTGACATTTTTTCATTTCGCGGTTACTTTAGCCACCTTCCTTTCTTTCTTTTCCTTTTAACTTCTCGTAATATCCCAAATCCTTCGATGGATTATTTTAAACCTAATCCAAATACCAAATACACATGAATTCTCCTATGAAATTTCGTTTATCCTCTGATTTTGCCTGCAATATCCAATTCAGTCGACCCTAATGCCTCTTGAATTTTTCCTTGGCAAAAAGAAGAAAATGATCTAATTTTGAGTTCACTCAATAGTTAAGACCACCATTCACTAAATAATTCTCTGACGATTCTCTTCAATAATCCGATTTGATGTAATTTATGTAGAATATTGAAAGTTAATTTGTTAATTAGGTTGGAGAAAACGATATCAGAAAGGTGAATTTATCTAACAGCTTAGTATTTATCAATTTCCTACTCCATAAACCGAGAGGTTTCTGCTTTTTCATTATACTACAGATGGAAAGATTGTTCTATAGGTTTTGGGGCTCCCGAACATGCAAGTTTGAGGGATAGTGGATTAACCAATGTTGCAGTGACTTCATCCTTGTTGGAATCAGTATGTTCCATATTTATTCTTTGGTTCGTAAATCGGTAAATTCATCGATAATATGTAATGTACGTCTTAGTAGTTTGTTGATACCCAGATTTCCCTTCTCTAATAATTATGGATTCCTGAATCATACAAACTTTATTGTATTTGGCAATTAATTATAGGTTGAGAGTGGAGATCTTTATCATATAGTATCATTCTAGAGTTTATTGGAAGATTTCCTATATTGGTTAGCTTATCAGCATTAAAGGAAGACCAACTTGTTCAGGTATGGGTTACTTGTAGGATTATATATATTGATAAAATGTGTTGGCACCTGAAGAAGCGAATTATGAAATTTAAAAGAAACTTCCATAAACAACTTGATATAAAAAGGCCACAATTGGTTCATGTAATGAGGAGATTGTCCTTTGTATGTATTCGTTATTGTATTTGATAGGTTAGTTAAAAATTGTTTTTGATATACTTAGGTTCACGCTTTGGCAAGGGTAGAGTAGGGAATATAATAAATGGTTTAAGACGGGGTGGAGAGAAAATAATGGGTTGTTAATAGATTCAGTCTGGTAGTTTATATGTCAATAAATAAGCTAATTATCTTTTTGATTAGAACATTGAGTATTGATCCAAGCTACTTAACCTTTTTACACATGTCATGAATGAGTATTGTCCGGTGTGTAGTTTCTATGGTGTGATAGAGCTAACAGTTTAACAAAACTTGATTTAACATATTTACGATAGAGAGTTGAGTTGATATATGCTTCGTGTATTCTTGGTACCATAGATTTCAGTACAGTTAGTTGCTAATGAACTAATTGTATTCCATTATTTTCCTTAACTAGATATGCTTGCAAACAAGTCCCTGTAAGCTTGAAACCAACATTGTCTTCTTGTTCTTTTTCCGTGTTAGTGGATACGGAAGAAAGATATAGCGAGGATAGTAAAACTAGTAGGTGTTTAGAACCATTTTACCTAGAAGCTTATGTTGTTGGAATGTGCAAATTAATAAGGTATATTTATTACATTTACGTGATATTTGACCATGTATACTTAGTTGCTTGGTTACAAAATTATAATGTATATAACTACACAATCAAAATTGTTTTTTCATTTGATGTAATGCTCTATTGACGGTAAGTTTGTATCACTAATCGTGACACTTTGACTATGAGACTTACTGAATTCAGATGTTTCGAAGCTATGATCTGCTTTGCTATTATCTAATACCATTTCACCCACATGTCAAAGCTATTAGGGACGTTGGAATACAATATTGTAAAGTTGATACGTCCTTATTCATGGTTTAATCAATAATTTTTTTGAGTAAAAGAACATATCAAACTCAAATATAATATCAAAATCATTTGATGGTAAAATCACTGCCCTTCAAATCTCTCTTCAAGTCCAAGAACACAAGGCCATTATTTCCATTCTCATGCCATTTCCTTTCCTCCACAAAACCAGAAACCCCTTCTTTTCGCATGCCTTCAACCGAAGAAGAAGCCTTATCAACTACCATTTCAGAATGCTCATCGATAGAGGCAGCAATGCATGCATTGAACTCCAAAAGACTATGCATCGACCAAAATATCATAGGTAAAGAACTAGCACTTGAAGAGTTACATCTCTCTTTTGATGGAAGCATTGAAGTCAAAATGGAATCAAAAGACATATACATTGACTTCAAGTTTTCCATGAAGGAGATGATCGAAGCAAGCTACAACAATGGAGAAGAAGTTAAAGATGCGGCTAGGTTTGTAGAAATGTTGCAATGGTACTTGAGAATGAACGTGAAATGGACTCATGGGTATATTGTTAAGGCTTACATCGATTTGCTTTTTGAATCAATAAATGGTAGTTCGTCGGGTCTTAGCAGCAGCAGTAGTGTGTCTATTACTTGTTCGTCATCTTCGTTAACTTGTCCTTCTTCTTACTTTTCTTGCTTGAATGAGATTGATAATGCAAAAGAGGAGGAAGCAAATGGTTAATTAAAGAGTTTGTTTGGAAATATCTTGAAGTGCTTTAGTTAGTTAAATATTGCCTGTATTTTTTTGTTGCTGCAATATTAGTTTATAATCATTTCAACTCAAGGTTCTATATATGTTGCACTATTTCATAAACAGGATTAGAACATCAAATTTGTGTTGCTAAAACATTCTTCTGAGTTAATTGGATAAACAAGTTTTTGATTCTTATAATCTTGATAGATGTTAAAAATTGTATATGTTGCTTTAATGGCTCAAATTCATGTTGTTTTAATGCCCAAGTTTTACTTGGACGTATCAATTCCATAACAGATGGATTCATGATGAGATGAACTACTTTTTGGGATACCTATAACAATTCTTATCCTTATACCCTTTGGCTGAGTTTGATGTTTGTTTTTCCCCTTTTTCTCTCTCTTTACTTTGTTCCATAAATATTAAAAAGTACTTAAATTTTTAGTCAAACTTACATATGGTAAAAGATGACCTTATATTTGAATTTTTTGTTATAAAACAAAAAGTACTCTATGGTATTAACTCTAGTTTTCATTTTCTATCGCAGTTGTGGTCTTTTCCTTGCACTGGCATAATCTTTTTCAGTTTGGTATTGTTTGCTTATTGTCTTCTGCATTTGTGACTGAAACAGAAATGGTTAAATGTTTGTTTTGTTGGAGTTTGAAAGAAAAATTTAAAACTCAACAAAGAATAACGAACAATTGAAACTAAGTTGGAGTCCCCTCAAACAAAGTTAAATAAGTACTGACTGCACATAGGTATTAACATGCAGTTTTTCAATTATTGAACTAATATTCATTCTAGTTATTGAACTAATAAGTATCTCCACCTAATCACTGTTAGCTTCAGCACTTGGAGCTAACACATTAACCTCACTTGATTTAGTAGTGGTTATAGAAGTCTTCAATGAATCTATGCTCAAATATAATTGATAGCCACTTCATTGTCAATTGGTATTGTTCGTGCTGAACCCTGACATTGCACTTCCACACCATTGTAGTTCAAAATCTCTCAAGCAACTACAACATCCGAATAAACAACTTAAATAGTTGGATTTTTTAAACCATGCAAAGGAGGTATTGTTGGATTTCTCAGAAATCCAGTAATACAAAAATAGTTGTAAACATTTATATATAACAAAGTAAATAAGTTTATGAAACTTGTATAAATTTATAAAGTTAACTAATTTCACCAAGTTTTATAAAAATTATACAAATTAACTATGTTTTATAAATTAAAATAAGTTGACTAAGTTTTATTAAATTTATGAAGGTAACTAAGTTAACTAAATTTTATGAAAGTTAAGCAAGTTTACAAAAAATAACCAGGTTTATAAAAATTTATTAAGTTTAAAAAAATTAAGTAAGTTTATAAAATTAACTAAGTTTATAAAAATTAATTAAATTTTTTAAAAATAAAATAAGTTTATAAAAATTAGTCTGGCTTTAAAATAATTAACTCAGTTTATAAAAATAACTAATTTAACCAAGTTTTATAGAAAAATAAATTAATTAACTTCTTTTAAATAAATAAATCTATAAAAATTACCTAAGTTGACTAAGTTTATAAAATTAACTAAATTTATAAAATTTTAACTAAGTTGACTAAGTTTTATAAAAATTAAATAAGCTTATAATACTAAGTTTATAAAAATTAATTAAGTTTTTAATAAATTTGCTTAATTTGTAAAAATTAACTAAGTTTTAAAATAATTAAACAAATTATTTAAGTTTTGTAAAAAAAACTAAGTTGATTAAGTTTTATAAAAATTAACTATATTTTAAAAAGACTAAATAAATTTATAAAAATAACTAAGTTTATAAAAATTAATTAAGTTTATAGATATAACGATGTCTTATTTTTGAAACATCTTAGATGCATTGACACCTCAAAAAAGTTTATGTTGTTGGCAAATCTAAATGTCGAAGATGCTTGCCAAGGTGATGTTATGGGTTCTATGCTTAACTCAGCAACTATGCTAAAGGGACAAAATAAAACTTCATTTGGGAAACATCTTGTTTTGGGCTTTGATAACTTCTTTGATCATGGAAAAATAGTTGGTGTTTGTTATGATAAGGTTGATAGAGTTTTCTAAACTAGTGGGGTAGAGATGAGTGATGGCTTGGCTCAGAGAGCGGGGGTTTGTGGTACTGGGCCGAAGGTGGGTTTAGGCAGAAGAAATGGGAATGTTTTGGATAGGATTATTGGGCCACTGTTGGTTTCTTGCGGTTATGATGACCTAAAGGTTGATGGAAGGTGGAATAATGATGGTATTGTGGACATGTATGTAGAGGGTTTTGATGAAGATGCTGTGTGTAACGACCCGTAAATTTCAGTGGTTTTATTTATTTAATTAATCGAATTTTGTGAAATTTTAAACGATAAAATTTTGAAATATAAATTTGATATTTGGAATGCGTCTAATTAAAGATAGCAACTGGTAAATTTTCGTCCGAAAATATGAAAATTTATTTCGCGCGTAAATTTACTTCAATTTAATCAGTTAAAATTGATGATAATAAAATGTTTTCCAAACCTAAATATTTTTACGTAGAAAATTTGTAAATCATCTTCTGAGTGAGACGTCATCTTTCGTTTCGTCAAATTTGGACATCTATTGCTCCGTCGATCTTATTTCTGACAAAATAGCAGCATTTTCGGTACCGATTATCGACTTTTGACCGGATGATCGTGCCACTAATATCTGTGTACCGTTTTAATCGTCTCGTCGTGCTGATCTCCATGGTATATTCAACTCTGAAATTTGAGATCCGGTACGCGTCGAAAAGAATAAACAGTTCACCGTAACGGTACCGAAATTTTGACTTTACATTTTCCCTTAGACTTCAAATCTATAACGTGCAGCCCAACAACAATTAATTGGTTTAATAATTTTCCAGAAATCAAGGGGTGACCAATTCTATTCCTACTGTTCAGTATTTGTGGACCTGTTCTTTCGTTGTCTATTCCCATTCACGGTTGCTTCAAAGATGAGAAAACTATTATTTGCAACCTGTTCCATTTATTATTCTCTCTGAAACATTGTCCTCTTCCTTTAATTTATTCTTCTACCTGGCTGTCACTTCTCCTTCCTCTCGGTTCCTTTTGCAAAACTCTTCATTTCTATCGGTTTCAATTGAAACAAGTTTATACAAAAAAAACAACAATATATATTTTTATGCCTCTCCTCCTTCCTTTTTGAAACCTCTCTCTGTTCTTATTCCTACCATAGCCGCATACCTCACAAATTATTTCTCCACCCACATCATCTTCCCCCTTTGCTTTCAACTTCTACTGTTTTCCATCTAAAGCCGGATCTACCTCCGCACGCACGCTAATCCACATCGCAGACATCGATCCCACTTCCTCCATGCAACCTCCACGGCCGAGGCCCCAGCAGCCCCTATACCCAATCACCATCTCCACCCATTTACCGGGCATCCATCCTCAGTCCAGACCCGTGACGCGCGACCAAGCCTCCAACATCCCTGTTTCCCCACGTTTCATGCCTCGCCACCAGTTCACCCTTTCCCCCCTACGTGGTTGCCCTTCCCCGCCTTCCATCGCTGTTCACAGCCAATGGCCGATCGCTTCCAAGCGTCGCCACAGCAGCCTCCACCTGCTTTCTACCTCCGACCAGCCTTCCTCCCCTCCACCGTTTCGCCATGCCCAATCACTCTTAGCCTGTTCGATTCTTCCCTCCACCTAATCACCTGACCACCTCCATGTGAACGAACCCGCGTGCCTGCCCAGCTCCCTTAGCACTCGACCACCCTGTTCGCAGCAAACCCACTTCGGCCTTCCCTTCTTTCCCACGCTAGCAAGATCGACCAGCCTAGCTTCCCTCTTCCACTAGCTCGGTTTCCCCTGATTCATCCTGTGCCGAGTTATTATATAGGTATGTTTATATTTTATATATAGAGATATACGTGAGTGTATATAAATGTTTACAGTTGTTTATTAGTATATAGGTGTATTTATGAAAGATAATACGTTGTTCTATATATATATATATCTAGATTTTTGTACAAGAGTTTGATATTGTCTACATATATAATGATATTCATACATATATATTGTGCACGCAAGTTTTAAATGATCTGTTGTCCAAAGTATTTTCAAATTCCATTTCACTGTTCTCTATACATGTTATTATAATAGCTAGGGATATTAGTTATATATTATGGGTGTATATAAACCTGTAAGTATATGTTAGTATAAGTATTTTATATTCTTTCAGTAGCTTATTTCAAACTGTGGGGATATATTATACATAAGTTTTATGATTTGTTGACTTTTGATTTTTAAGCTTATATACGTATATTCGGCTGTTACATATTTATTATGTATGTCTTGTATTATCAAATTTGTGAGTCATATAATCTATATGTAAGTTATATGTATTAGTTATATAAGGTATATATATAATGCGTTAAAAGTATTGATTTTATTTTGTTCTAATTATTTACCGTGTTCATTATTTACGATGTTCATAGTTCCTGTATGATTTGTTAAAGTGATATACAAAGTACAATAAAGTAAGTTTACCTGATTTTTACGTAATGTATTGGGTTTTAAAATATAATATAAAATAGGTTACAGTATTTTACATATTTTGTTTGCTAAATCCTAGTTTTATATATATATCTTATGCTTATCTGTGTTGTTTTCCTATATATATGTATATATATATTAAAGTATTATATTTACAGTAAATACATAGTTTCTGTTAGTGATAATTATGTATTGTTTAAAGCTTATATATATATAGTTTTGTTTTGCTGGTTTTGTATATTTATTGTAAATATGTTGATTTTAAAGTATGTTTAAATTTATTGATTTGTATGCATATAATGGAATACTATATGTATACACTATAACGTTTATTCTTTTATATGGGTTTGAAATGTTGAGTTTATATAGTGTACGTATTTTAAGGATAATGATAATTGTATATAAGTTCACTTATACCATTGATTATCATCAATCCAGTTCTAATTTGTTCCATCAATTCCCGTTATCAGCTTTGATCGTTGAATTAGTGCCGACTTTTGCTGTGCTTGGATTCATAATTCAAATTTCAGTGTCCGTATCAGTGTACGTATCGGTTTCATCGTCGAATCTCTCTAGCCTCGAAAGGTGAGCAATCACTCACGATTAACGTTCTTATATTTATTAAATTTGATTTCAATTGAAACGTCAATTGAAATATACCGTTGCTAGTTATTTACATTGTTATATACACTGTTATCTGTATTTGTTCACCTGTGACATCTGACACCATTATCTGTTATTTATATTGTTGATATATGCCTGTTTCTGTTGTTATATTATTATCATATCTGTTATCACTCTGCAAGTTCCCTGTTAGTATAGAATCACTATGGGTTGAAATGATACATACCCGAACGATCTGTAGAATAGGAGGAAATCGTTATGGGTTGAAATGATAAACCCAAGCGATTTTCAATTGAATTGAATTTGGGATTTCGGGTTGAAAAGATATATACCCGAATATGTTTTAAATTGCGGATTGAAATGATAAATATCCGTATCACTTGACCATAGGATAGAAAATTATATACAGGCACCGTTGGTATATATATAAACGTTTTGGAAATGATTTCTATGGTTTTGAAAAGAAATATATGGTTTTGATAAATATTGATTTTTAAGATTTATCAAAGTTGATTAAATAAAGTTGATAAATAATATGTTTAAGTATTTATTTAATATCTATATCTTCGAATATAGAATTTATAATTGATTGAAATTATATTTATTTAAGAATTATACTAAAATAAGTTGATTTGAAATGTATTGAATTTGAAAATTTTAAGAAGTGATTTACAACTTGAAATCTGAGAGGTGACTTAAATGGATATTTCAAACGTATAAATATTTGAATGAGATATTTTGTTTATTTAAATTGTAAATTGAAATTGAATTTAAATGTTATGGAAATGATTAAGTTAATATTTCAAAACTAAATAATTGTAAAGGGAATCTGATATGTATATAAATTTATCGAATTTAGTTTTGAAATGATGAATATTTAAAGCTTTGAAATATATTAAAATTGAAATGACGTATTTTATGGTTCAGATATGTATTTGAAATCGATAAATTGAAATGGTTTATTTAGAAGCTGAATCGAGTTGAAACTAATGATTTGAGATTTGATTAAATTAAATTTTTGGAATTCGAGTTAATTTGAATCGATTTGTGAAATTTGAGGAAACTAATTTATTTTATAACGAAATTTTATTATCTAAACTGTTTAAAAGGAAAGTGTTATGATTGCCAAAATACTGTGATTTCCAGACTATGATTTCGAAAGCATTATAACTTTGGAAAGTAATATGATTTTGAAAATGGATATTTGAAGTGAAATGATATCGTATTAAATTGGGTTTTGGAAATGATAATGATTTTGGTTTAAAGTATAAACTATTTTGAAACGACCACGGTGTTATAATAACGATTGGTTGGCAAAGAGACCGGGATCAGATATGGACATACTCTCTGTCGATACCGAAAACCACTTTGACAACCGTGTACGCGGTGGAGATTCCAGAATGAAGTAGGATGGTGGAGACGTTCTTAAGGTATGTTACGTGGACCCAACTCCCATGAGTTGGCATAAGGTGGCTAAAACAGGAGCGATCTCGGACCAGTGAGGTAGCACCTCTTCTCGGACACATTTCTTCGATATTATACTCTTACTTGTGATTTGACTAGATGGCCATCCTCCGATTTGGGAATGTTGTTCGAGGTGGAACGGTAGTGGCTGCTATGCGTATCCATCAGTCCGTGTGCGTAATTGGTATATCTACCCTGGCATTGCCTAGTTGTGCCGTGTCACCTACCATATCGAGCTTTACTACGATTATGATTTTAAGATCCGACCGCGTTAAGGTTCTCCATCCCCTTAACGCTATTTTCCGATATGATTATACTTTACTTATTTAGACACTATTATAATAGCGAATATTACTACATAGTAAATAGTTTAACGGACCCTTAGAGGATGGTTATCCCAAACATCCTTTAAGTTACTTGTATTCCAGTTGATATTTCACTTGAGTTGGATTTATTGAATATAAGAATGTTAATCCTGACTCGAGTGTTTTGTATTTTGCTTTACGCTCGGGTCAGACTGAGTGATACAGCATTTGAGACTCACCTTTGGAGTTGGAGCTTCGCTTGGAGATCCAGCAATCTATCGATCCTGCTTTCAGTTATTTTGTGGATTCCAGTGATGTATTCAGATCTTGTATTTGATTATTGTATTGAGACATCTATTGTATTCGAGACTTCTGTTGTACCTTGTCTAACTCTGTTATATATATAGTAGCTTCATGAACTACTATCCTTTTGTTTCCGCTGCATTATTGATATATTACTCTATGTCTGTGATCTGTAATTATTTTATTTATTGTATATGCTGAGTTTTGCCAAATTTTATTTACAACGCGGTATTTTGAGCAATTCAACTCCGGCATGAGTGTCTACCTATACACTTATAATGGATGCGAATGGTCCAAAATACTGGGTCGTTACACTGTGTAACGACCCAGAATTTCAGATATTTGAAATTTGAATATTTAATTAATTTTGAATATTAATTAGTGAAATTAATAAGTCGAATAATTCATTTTTCGAATATCTGGATTTAATTGGATAATTAAATCGATAATTTAATAATTGAAATTCCAGAAATAATTGAAATCTGGATTTAATGTGAAGGAAAATGATTTGTGAAGTTATATTAAATCCTATTGAAGTTATAGTGATGTTATAGAACTTTTAAAATTGAATTTAAAGTTAATTTGTGAAAATTGAATATTTTAATATTTAATCGACTAGTGAAATTAGCCATTTTTGGGATAGTCTCAGAATTGGACGAAACTAGTTCCATTGGATCCGTAATAGTTTGTTATTATCGGATTTCAATTTTTATAGCAATCGGAGTTGTCGTTTGACCGTGGCAGCTCGGAACGCATTGAAATTGTTTTAATTTTAATTCGGCGAGTTAAAATAGTCATTTTTCAAAAAGTCTCGGATTTCGACGAAACCAATTTCATCGGATCCATAATGTGATATTATTGTATGGTTTCAAATTTCGTAATTTTTGGATTTACCGTTTGTCCAGGGCAAGCCAAAACGCCTCGAAATCGATTTAAATCGGTTTAATTTAAATCGATCGTTTATTGCCATGTCTCACACATACGATCGAATTAGCCTCCGAAACACGTTCCATTGTGTTCGGAACACGGGGTAAACCTTACGAACGCCAGGCGGCACGTATGATTTGGAGATCATTTGGAAAAGTCATTTTAAAATGAATTTAACATTATTTATATACGTGTGTATATATATATATATACGTTTACAATCAAAACCTAAACCCTAATCCTTTCTCTCAGCCGCCACCCCTTATACCAATGGCCGAAATTATCTCTCCTTCATCCCTCAATTACTTCAAATCGGTCGACTTTCAGACGAAGGCTTCAACTAGGAAATCGTGGAGGACGACGAGACGAACATATCCAACGGTGGAGATGGGATTTCGAGCTGTAGATTGGAAGCTATTGGGCCGCGTTCGCCAGTGCTTGTGCACGCATTTCAAGATAGGGGAGGGGGCCGAGCTCCACTTGCTCTTCGCCGAGGGTAGACGATGTAACGACCCTGAATTTTGAACAATTTGAATTGAAAATATTTAATTAATTTTAAATATTTGAAACGATGATTTGACTTGAATTTCAAATTATCAGAATGAATTGGCAATTTAATTTTTGAATTTAATCTATTGAAAATTGAATAAAATTTGAATCTTTGATTTTAAGCCGGTTAAAAATAATTTAAAGGCTTAGAAAATTCATATTGATAATACTGAAGATAATAGAAGCTTCAGAATTGAATTTGAAAGCGATTTGTTCAGTTTTGAAATATTATCGTTTAAATTGAATTTAAAAATAACCTTCCGAGGCACAGTCTCGGAATTTGACGAAACCAGTTTCATTGGGTCCGTAATATTGAATTATTACTGGATTTCAATTTTTGTATTTATCAGAATTGTTTTGTGAACATACGGAGTATAAACGCGTATAAAATTTAATTGAATTCAATTTGAATTTCTGTAACAACTGGGGTTTTGCCCAAAATTTTAATCATCAATAAACGATTAAAGTTGACAGATATTTGCTGTTTATTGTTGAAATTTTTATAACGATAAAATCTTCGTCAATTAACGATTTAATATCGAATTGTTAATTTCTGTTAGAATTTGGAATTTGTAAATCGATTGAAATTCTTTATTTAAATTTTTATTTGTACAAAATGAATATATACACATAGTTTAAATTTAGCAACATGATTAAACAAAACAAAGTAAGGAAAATATTTACAAAAACAAAATTAGATTTAAAAAGAAAAAAAATAAAAAAATAAAACCCATACCCTATATCATTCAGCCCATACCCTAAAGCCATACCCCCATCCTTATTTCTCTGATAAAATGTCGCCCCCCCTTCTCTTCAGTAAAACGAAACAATCGAAAGAAAGAAAAAAAAAATGGCGAACGAAACTAGGGCTTCGGCGATTCAACTCTTCGATCCTCTGTAGCCATGGCGAATCTGCTCGATCTTCTTCAGCTTGCCTCGACTGGAATTTGGGCCTAGGCGTCGTCTCCAAATAGCTAGGGTTTCGCCGATCAACCTTCGTTCGTTCTTCCTTCGATCGCGGCTACTTCAGTACACGTCGAACAAAGGTGAGAAATTTCTCACATCTAATTCCAGCTCCAGTTCATTCGTATTCGAATTTGATGATTTGCAATCGTATACGTTTTCTGAGATGAGTTCTCTGATTTTAGTGTTCGTGTTTCTATGATTTTGTTCTTATTCGATTGTTAAGTTCGACACTCGATTTGTTGCCATTCGTATGTGTTGGAGGGGATGTTCTATGTTTTGATCTGAAGCCGTTTGATTTTTGTTTGAGTATCACGGCAGAAACTTTCCTAACTTTTGATTTTTTGACAATTTCAAAAGTACGAACAGATACGCACTTGATTTCTTGCATTTGACTTCGAGTAGATATGAATATCCATCATTTTCTCTCGTGAATTTCTTGGTGGGCTTTACTGTCTGCATTGAATACTGTCTGCATCTTTCGTGAGTTTTCTTGTATCGAGCTCGGTCCACTGTTCTTCGAGATATTTGGTTCATGCGTTCACATACATCTGTGATCATATATGTAGTTGTTGCACTTCACTGTCGCATGCATTCTGTACCAGGATGTTCACCATGAACTTGCCTCCGTACATTCGTGTAGTCTGCATTTCAAGGGTATTGTGGTACCTTGTAGTTGCTTTGAGTCACTGGGTTGCTACTGCCTCGGCCTCTGTTCTTTGCTTGCACATTGATACATTTGCCTGCAGTGTTCACGTGATCTTGTTCATGCTGTACATATGCTTGTTGAGTTTGTTAGTTGTGTAACTTGCATTTTATGTTGGGTTTGGTCTGCATCCCTTTGTTTATTGGTAGCTGGTCTCGACTCAAGTCTGGTTCATGTAGTTGTTCACTAGCTTATTGTATGGTCTACATTGCATATTGGCATGTATACAGTTGTGAAACTTCGATTGTGTGAAGTTGCATTACTAGTTGTTGTCATTGTTGTCTTGGCCTTGATGTTCTCTGGTCTGCATATATAAGGGTTGAAGGTGTATATCAGTATATAGGAAAATATAAACCTTTGTTTATCATTTCCAGGTTTTAAAACCTTTTCTAAAACCCAAAATTGGCTGTTTTTAAATAATTTTAGTTACGAATGTTAAAACAAAAAAAAAAGGTATGAAACAACAATATATAAGAAAAAAATTATTAATACATGTATATATATACACACACAAATGAGTGGCTGCATGTTTATGTTCCTGGAAAGTGTTCACACTCTCATATTATTCAAATAATCGCATACGTCTCTGACTTCTTCAATTTTAACACTTTCATATATTTGATTTTGATGAAAATGTTTTTCGAATATTTTGAACCTGCTTCGACTTCGACCTTGACTTGATTTTACTTTGACAACATTTACTTTGGCCACCTGTGTTCGATTTCGTGAGGACTGGTTGGTCGACATTTTGCTGTTAACTCAAGTCATTCGCTTTGTACTGTTAAGAACTGTATTGAATTCGACTTGATCTTGTAGCATTGTTGCACTTGTATTTGAGCATACTTGATGTTGCACTTAAATGAGGTTGTTTATACTTGTTTTCCTGTTCACTGGTTGAGTTCATTGCTTTTGCCCTTGATGGTCTGACCAGACTTGATTATCGAAGTGCATTCATGTAGTTTATGGTGCCTTCTTGTCTCGACTTTGGTATTTGTAGAATTATAGTTGCATCACTGTATGTAGCTCATTGTTGTAACGACCCCGAATTTTATATATATTTAAATTGATAATTAATTAATTTTTGAATAAAGATTTGCGAAATAAATCGATAAATGGATGCGAGTTTCCCCGAATCATTATAAATTAAATATAAAACAATAAATATTAAAGTAAATTAAATAATTGAGTTTATAAAATAATACAAGGCAATTAATGTAAGTTAAACAAAAAAAAAACAAAATAGTTATACATAGTTAAAATTCAAACAATACGTTAATAAATTTTGTAAAATATAAAATTAACACATTAGCAAATTCTAACAACTATAGAAGTTTATTTATATTTTCAAAGTGATGAAATAAAGCAAAAAGAAAAAGAAGAAATACAAACCAAAATTTATAAGTACCTATATACAAATACAAATATAAGTAGGGAATGAAACAAATAAACAAGTGTATGCAAGAAGATAGCAAATATATATATATATATATATATATAAATGTGTTTCCAAACAAAACAAAGTACACAATATAATACATATCAGCCGAGTCATTAATGCAAGCCACCAAAGTAACATACCTCTAGCAATTAATGTATACTATCTGCCATATCTTTTGTACACAACAATATCACCTGCACAATATTAAGTAAAGGCAAAAGAAGAAATAAACAAATGTAAATGTACAAAGCATGTAGGCTGTAGCCTATCTGGCAAAGCAATATAACAAAAGAAGGATATGTATTAGTTATAAAACATTAAAAAAAAGATAATTCATGTAGACAAAGAAGTAACCATATGTACTTCTTCTCATCATTTCAGCCGAAGTAATGTTTCAGCCTCCATATTCAAGAAAAAAATCTCTGAACTTATTGTACAAAATAATATTTCCCTGTACAACAAAATTATATCACACTGTAACCCATTTTATATGTATCAATCTTCATTTCATTTCGTCCATCTTCAAAGCTGAGAAAAACAAAAGCAACATCTTTAAAACTTCAATCAACAAACAACAAATACAACTGCATATAACCAGAAAATCAAGATGGTTTCAGCTTGCATTTATACAACCTGTTCAACATGAAGCAGGCTCTGTTCTTCTTTCTTAATCAAGGTGAGCAAACTCTTTTGAAACTTCTAATATTGATCTGTGGTTTGAATTGATATGAATGAGTGCTGATATGTGTATAAAGGCATATGTATTCACTGTGCATGTTTAGATGTTGTTCTTCTCTGTTCCAAAGTACAGAGTTCAAAATAAGGAAAAAAAAAATTTCAAAATCTTCTTTCCTGATCTCTGCTAGGCTCTAGCCCACTAACAAACCAAGAATTGTTTAAAAACATAAATGAAGAGCTAAGAATGGTTTTAATCATGACTGTGAGTAACATATTTTTTTTTCAAACTTAAGATTGAATATGGTTGTTTGTTATTTCTGTGGTAAACATTGTAGTATGTATACATGTAAATGCAATCTGATGTATGCCTGTCTATTTCCATATGAATGTTCTCTGTTTTTAGTTTTCCAGTTTCCTGTTTTAGGATTTAAATTCACATTCTCTTCAATCAATTGTTGTTAGGGTTTGGATTACAAACAAAAGCTGTTTGATTTGTTATGGACTAATGTTTAAAAACTTAATTAAGCTAAATTTCAAGCTTGAGTATCTCTGAAATATGGAAACAACAGTGTATAATAAACAAAGTGAGAAACTCAAACTTTGTAAATTATGAATTCAGTATATTAAAGTGAAAACAAAAACTATAACATGATTTTTAACACCAAAATCATAATTTTTAATCAGAGGAATTAAGGAGTAGTTCTAGGATGAACTGGAAATGAATTTGTGGGGTTTCTGGTGACTCAAATGTTTGGAGGGGTCGGAATCTTGGGAAGTGATGGCTGAGTGATTGTAGTTGTTGGGAAAAATGGTGGAGGAGGTGGGTGATCACTGTGGTGATGATGGTGGGTATTTTCTATTTTTAACCCTAGTTTTAGTTTGCTCGACAAATTGATCGGCTCGACATCACTCGTTGATCGAGTGTGACGAGACTCAGGTGGATGAAGGTAGGCATGTAGAGGCAGACGATGCCGGAGTTCTAGGGGTCACAGTGATCGGAATTGGGTTGGCAAAGTATTTCTAAGGTTGGAGGGTGGACCGAGTTCGTGTTCCAGGTGAGTACGAATGCTAAAATTTGATTTCCAGGAGAGTTCGAAGTTTCGATGGTCGGAGTTTGACGTGGGGAGGGTTGTCGACTTGCCTCGATGATCGGCAGGGGACCGGAGGCGAAGGCGTCACGGTGCACGTGCATGTGCATATTGGAAGAGGCTGCCTTTTTGGGGAGTGCTGTTTTTTCTTGTCTGGGGTTTTACTCAGAGTGATACGCGAGTTTTCGAGTGGATGACTCGAAGCAGGAGGAAGTAGGACTCGGAGCACGTTTTCTGGTGATCTGGGTTTATGTGGTTTTGAGTACTAGGTGAACTCGAGATGCTCTCGGGAAACTCGGGAATGTTGATGGAGGACTCGAAGTTTTTGGGCATGGGACTCGAAGCAGTTTTTGTGAAGACTCGGGTTGATTACAGAAACAGGTTTAACTTAAACCTGTATTGATTTGTTTTGAAGTGTAGGAAGGTTTTAAAATTTTAAAGTGTTTTAAACAATTTGAAATGTTTAAAGTATAATTCAAATTGATTTGAAATTAAATATGAATTTGGTTGTATATCCTTTTAAACTTCTTTATTAAATGAGTATTTCTTTAACTTGTAAAATAAAAGAAGTTTAGAAATGTGTTTAAAACTTTGTTAAAGATAATTTGTATTCATTTTAAATCTTTAAATTTAAAATGAAACTTTGAAGGTAAAATTTAAGTGAGTTGTTTTAAATACTGTGTAAATGATAACTTGATTTTTTATAGGAACAAAGTTTTACTTAAAGTAAATTAGAATTAATAATTAATAAATTAAGTAATTAAGTTACAGTTAACACTTAACTGATTAAATAATTAAAGGTTAATGAATTATAATTAAAGGTTAATTAATTTATCATTAGAGGTAAATTAATAAGTGATCAAAGGATAATTAATCAAAATGGTTGGTAATTTAATAAGATTAATTAACCAGGATTTGTGATTCATAAGTAATTTATCTGATTTGAATTAATTCGACAATTAATTGACTTTACCTATGGATGTTTGGATTTCATTGAATGGTTGAATTATTTGATATCCCTGATGTAAGGTGCTTTGTGATATACCCTGATTTATGTTATGATCTGTAATTTCTTTATCTGTGATATTTATACATCTGTGATCTGTATGTGAAAGATAAGCGTTATAGTTTATATCGCTTATCAATTATATCCTGTATTTTTATCTGTGATGATTCATTGTGTTGCACTATTGTGTTAAAACCCTGGACTACACCATACACACACATATATGGATTTCACGTGGAAATCGGTTAAGTCACAGATAATTTAAATTTGATGTTTTTGAAATTGAAATTTTAATTTCAATTGATTTTGGAAATGAATTTGGGTTAAATGTTAAAGCTTTTGAAATGGAGTTTTTAAGATAAAAGTTATTTTAAATAACTTAATTAAAATTTCCAATTCAAATAATTAAATTCGAATTTGAAATCAAAATAATTTTGGAATTGCATCCTATGATTTGAAACTAGGGATTAAAGATGATATAAATGTGTTTATCTGAATTTAAACTATTTTAAAATATTGATTTAAGAATTTGAATTTAACCCAAGGATTTTAACTCGTATAAATGAATCAGATTTCCAAAATGAAAACTGTTTATTTTAAAAGAATAAAAGCTTTCAGATAAAAGAAGAAATTCCAGTTTAATTAAAGGAATTTCAAGATTGAATTTCAAGATGGTTTTCCAAGTTATGAATGAATTCTTTTTGAAAGCTATGAATTGAATCTGTTTATTTTTAACAGATTTAAAATGATGATTTGTGTAAACCATTTGAAATGGAATTGTTTTGAAAGCTATGAGTTAAATCTTTGTTTCAAAGATTTAACGAGTTAATCAAATTGAAAGGGAAATTAATTTGGAAAATCTGTGAATGAATCTTTTGTTTAAAAGATTAAAGTGTGGAAATTGTTAAACCGTTGAAGGTGGTTGAAATGAATCTTTTTGTTTAAAGATTTGAAAATGGTATTTTGTTTAAACCATTTGAAAGAAAAGTTTTGGGTAATAAGTTGTGACTTAATTGAAATCCCAATATCCATATGTTTTTAAATATCGCGCTCACTATTCGGTTTAGCCGGGAGAGGACCTTTGTGTCATATAACCCGTTCCGAATACTGATACGTCGTATATGGATAGCATTTGAAGACCGGTGGTGAAGACCGGATATTTTCGAAAACGAAAGGACAACTCGTCGAATGTCTCTGCATCGACTGGTCCCCGGTATAGAGATTTTAGCACCCTTTGTGATGGGAAGTCCGGACGTGATTGGAAATTATCCGGAATTACAAGGGCTTCGTGAGAAGTGCCTTCGGTTCTGTTCGAACCCGGAACAGACTTGTATGGATACATGTCTGACATTACACTTTGAGATATAAAGCCGATTTCTTTCAAATACATTTCTGTTGGTGGCGGAGAATTTATTCTCTTAGCTTAACACCCTTCTCTGAGACGTACGAGCTCAGAGGTTATGTAGTTGAAATTTATCAGCGATATATCCCAATTTGGTAATGTGGCATGCCGAGTGTTGCTGTGTGGTGATCAGTGTTTGATCATTTGCGATATGATCATTTGTTTGATCTTATATCTTTGTGATCATAGGTTGATCATCTGTTGACCCAAAGCATGGCTTTGTGACAAAGCGTAGCTTTGTGGACGAGACTTCGTCAGGGCCTCACAACCCGGAAATGGTCGAAACAGGAATGTTGCAGCAAGGTTATGAGGGTCGCGCCCTTTAGGGTATGTCATTTCCTTCTGGAAAAGGGTGGTGTCATGGTATGGAGCCCAGATACTTACTCATGTGGATACACTTTATTATGTGTGATGTTGGTTATCGAGGCCTCGGATAAAGGTCCCAAAGGACCGGGGGGTGGCATATTCGTGAGTTACCTGTTACAGGGGTAACCCGGCCTTGTGTTGGCAGAGAGCAGTTTGTCTCTCGGGGCGTCCCGCCAGAGGCGTTCCCATGCGGCGGAAGGAAGTTCCTTAGCCTGACCATTTGTTGGAAATCCATTTCTCCAATACGGAACTTGTACGGTTTTAGTTGTAGAACCTGCCATTTACGTACGGTGGTCACCACTGTTTAGATGGTAGCTATAGTAGGCATACGATACTGGTCGTATGTTGGCTAAGATTAATATTATACTTTCGAAATGTTTTCTGCACTATGCACTAATAATAATATCAAGATGATTTTACGTAGTAAGCATCTTTGACTATCATAAGAAGAAATCTCCTCCAATTCTGCGTTTGCATTGTGTGTGTGGCGGGAGGTCTTATGGTAGTTTCATTTTCTAAAAAGCATTGCGGATTTCAATGTTTAAAATTCTTTTGCTGTTGTTTGAAGTTAAACTGTTTTTGTTGCTCACACCAGTCCCACGACTGACCTGGAGTTTATTGTTCCCTTCCTAAACTCTGGGTGCCCACTATTTTCCACACGGGCAGTCTAGAGTTGGGTTTTTCAGATAGTCAGGTTCTGTAGATTATCTGGAGCTAGTTCAGTATTTGGAGTTCATTCATCGGAGTTGCTTATCTTGGAGTTGTGGATTCATTCTTGTCTGAAGATCATTTTGGAGTTATCACTTCTATTGATATTGTTCCGCTGCTGATGTTATCTTTTCTTTTCCGCTGCTATTTGTTGTATCATATCTCTGATGTATATTGATATTCATTGTATCATTCTGTTGTAACAGATATTGTATATCAATGTATTATTCTTTTCTTCCGCTGTGTTATTTACTTAATTGTGTTATAGCTCCGGCGAATCGGATTTGAACGGTCGAATCTGCGGCATTCTAGTACAATGTGAAATACGGATGTCGATTTTCGAGCGGGCAAAACCCGACTCGTTACATTTGGTATCAGAGCTAAGGTTGAACTTTAGCTCAGGAGTATAACACGTTAAGTAGCTCATTAGAGATAGAGTGAAGTAAACTCTAGAATGAGTAATTCTCAGATATCCGTCTGAATGTCTCAGTAAATTCTCTTACTATCTGCTGATAGTAAGTATGAGTTCAAGAAGAAGACGAGATAGGGGACAGGGGAATATGACTATAATCGGTCAATACTCTGTAACAACGAGGAAGTAATCTTTTCTCTATCAATCTCTTTTGTTCAGCATTTTTTCTCAATTCTTCGATAATTTCTGGTAGATCCAGAAAGAAGATTCGATATATTAATATGGGACATAAACTCCAGATAGGCCAGACTTGTTTGTTTGGATGTATTGGTTGCTTTGATTGTTATGGTTGATAGGTATACTTTAGTTCTAAACTAAAAATTTTGAAATTGTATCCATATATCTATCTATTCTTTGGGTCCCAATATATTCTACGAATGGTTAGTTATCCTTTCGAACTGACCGATGCCCCTGCATATTTCGTAGATCTGGATAACCCGAGTATCTTGTGAAGTGTTAAATAGATTCGTTCTTGTATCTATTATTGATATTCTGATTTGGTAAGCCAAATGCAGAATAGATATTCGGTTTGATTTGATGAAATATTCTTCATCTATCTTCGTGCCTGCGAATTTCGAGGACGAAATTCTTTTAAGGGGGGAAGTCTGTAACGACCCCGAATTTTATATATATTTAAATTGATAATTAATTAATTTTTGAATAATGATTTGCGAAATAAATCGATAAATGGATGCGAGTTTCCCCGAATCATTATAAATTAAATATAAAACAATAAATATTAAAGTAAATTAAATAATTGAGTTTATAAAATAATACAAGGCAATTAATGTAAGTTAAACAAAAAAAAAACAAAATAGTTATACATAGTTAAAATTCAAACAATACGTTAATAAATTTTGTAAAATATAAAATTAACACATTAGCAAATTCTAACAACTATAGAAGTTTATTTATATTTTCAAAGTGATGAAATAAAGCAAAAAGAAAAAGAAGAAATACAAACCAAAATTTATAAGTACCTGTATACAAATACAAATATAAGTAGGGAATGAAACAAATAAACAAGTGTATGCAAGAAGATAGCAAAAATATATATATATATATATATAAATGTGTTTCCAAACAAAACAAAGTACACAATATAATACATATCAGCCGAGTCATTAATGCAAGCCACCAAAGTAACATACCTCTAGCAATTAATGTATACTATCTGCCATATCTTTTGTACACAACAATATCACCTGCACAATATTAAGTAAAGGCAAAAGAAGAAATAAACAAATGTAAATGTACAAAGCATGTAGGCTGTAGCCTATCTGGCAAAGCAATATAACAAAAGAAGGATATGTATTAGTTATAAAACATTAAAAAAAAGATAATTCATGTAGACAAAGAAGTAACCATATGTACTTCTTCTCATCATTTCAGCCGAAGTAATGTTTCAGCCTCCATATTCAAGAAAAAAATCTCTGAACTTATTGTACAAAATAATATTTCCCTGTACAACAAAATTATATCACACTGTAACCCATTTTATATGTATCAATCTTCATTTCATTTCGTCCATCTTCAAAGCTGAGAAAAACAAAAGCAACATCTTTAAAACTTCAATCAACAAACAACAAATACAACTGCATATAACCAGAAAATCAAGATGGTTTCAGCTTGCATTTATACAACCTGTTCAACATGAAGCAGGCTCTGTTCTTCTTTCTTAATCAAGGTGAGCAAACTCTTTTGAAACTTCTAATATTGATCTGTGGTTTGAATTGATATGAATGAGTGCTGATATGTGTATAAAGGCATATGTATTCACTGTGCATGTTTAGATGTTGTTCTTCTCTGTTCCAAAGTACAGAGTTCAAAATAAGGAAAAAAAAAATTTCAAAATCTTCTTTCCTGATCTCTGCTAGGCTCTAGCCCACTAACAAACCAAGAATTGTTTAAAAACATAAATGAAGAGCTAAGAATGGTTTTAATCATGACTGTGAGTAACATATTTTTTTTTCAAACTTAAGATTGAATATGGTTGTTTGTTATTTCTGTGGTAAACATTGTAGTATGTATACATGTAAATGCAATCTGATGTATGCCTGTCTATTTCCATATGAATGTTCTCTGTTTTTAGTTTTCCAGTTTCCTGTTTTAGGATTTAAATTCACATTCTCTTCAATCAATTGTTGTTAGGGTTTGGATTACAAACAAAAGCTGTTTGATTTGTTATGGACTAATGTTTAAAAACTTAATTAAGCTAAATTTCAAGCTTGAGTATCTCTGAAATATGGAAACAACAGTGTATAATAAACAAAGTGAGAAACTCAAACTTTGTAAATTATGAATTCAGTATATTAAAGTGAAAACAAAAACTATAACATGATTTTTAACACCAAAATCATAATTTTTAATCAGAGGAATTAAGGAGTAGTTCTAGGATGAACTGGAAATGAATTTGTGGGGTTTCTGGTGACTCAAATGTTTGGAGGGGTCGGAATCTTGGGAAGTGATGGCTGAGTGATTGTAGTTGTTGGGAAAAATGGTGGAGGAGGTGGGTGATCACTGTGGTGATGATGGTGGGTATTTTCTATTTTTAACCCTAGTTTTAGTTTGCTCGACAAATTGATCGGCTCGACATCACTCGTTGATCGAGTGTGACGAGACTCAGGTGGATGAAGGTAGGCATGTAGAGGCAGACGATGCCGGAGTTCTAGGGGTCACAGTGATCGGAATTGGGTTGGCAAAGTATTTCTAAGGTTGGAGGGTGGACCGAGTTCGTGTTCCAGGTGAGTACGAATGCTAAAATTTGATTTCCAGGAGAGTTCGAAGTTTCGATGGTCGGAGTTTGACGTGGGGAGGGTTGTCGACTTGCCTCGATGATCGGCAGGGGACCGGAGGCGAAGGCGTCACGGTGCACGTGCATGTGCATATTGGAAGAGGCTGCCTTTTTGGGGAGTGCTGTTTTTTCTTGTCTGGGGTTTTACTCAGAGTGATACGCGAGTTTTCGAGTGGATGACTCGAAGCAGGAGGAAGTAGGACTCGGAGCACGTTTTCTGGTGATCTGGGTTTATGTGGTTTTGAGTACTAGGTGAACTCGAGATGCTCTCGGGAAACTCGGGAATGTTGATGGAGGACTCGAAGTTTTTGGGCATGGGACTCGAAGCAGTTTTTGTGAAGACTCGGGTTGATTACAGAAACAGGTTTAACTTAAACCTGTATTGATTTGTTTTGAAGTGTAGGAAGGTTTTAAAATTTTAAAGTGTTTTAAACAATTTGAAATGTTTAAAGTATAATTCAAATTGATTTGAAATTAAATATGAATTTGGTTGTATATCCTTTTAAACTTCTTTATTAAATGAGTATTTCTTTAACTTGTAAAATAAAAGAAGTTTAGAAATGTGTTTAAAACTTTGTTAAAGATAATTTGTATTCATTTTAAATCTTTAAATTTAAAATGAAACTTTGAAGGTAAAATTTAAGTGAGTTGTTTTAAATACTGTGTAAATGATAACTTGATTTTTTATAGGAACAAAGTTTTACTTAAAGTAAATTAGAATTAATAATTAATAAATTAAGTAATTAAGTTACAGTTAACACTTAACTGATTAAATAATTAAAGGTTAATGAATTACAATTAAAGGTTAATTAATTTATCATTAGAGGTAAATTAATAAGTGATCAAAGGATAATTAATCAAAATGGTTGGTAATTTAATAAGATTAATTAACCAGGATTTGTGATTCATAAGTAATTTATCTGATTTGAATTAATTCGACAATTAATTGACTTTACCTATGGATGTTTGGATTTCATTGAATGGTTGAATTATTTGATATCCCTGATGTAAGGTGCTTTGTGATATACCCTGATTTATGTTATGATCTGTAATTTCTTTATCTGTGATATTTATACATCTGTGATCTGTATGTGAAAGATAAGCGTTATAGTTTATATCGCTTATCAATTATATCCTGTATTTTTATCTGTGATGATTCATTGTGTTGCACTATTGTGTTAAAACCCTGGACTACACCATACACACACATATATGGATTTCACGTGGAAATCGGTTAAGTCACAGATAATTTAAATTTGATGTTTTTGAAATTGAAATTTTAATTTCAATTGATTTTGGAAATGAATTTGGGTTAAATGTTAAAGCTTTTGAAATGGAGTTTTTAAGATAAAAGTTATTTTAAATAACTTAATTAAAATTTCCAATTCAAATAATTAAATTCGAATTTGAAATCAAAATAATTTTGGAATTGCATCCTATGATTTGAAACTAGGGATTAAAGATGATATAAATGTGTTTATCTGAATTTAAACTATTTTAAAATATTGATTTAAAAATTTGAATTTAACCCAAGGATTTTAACTCGTATAAATGAATCAGATTTCCAAAATGAAAACTGTTTATTTTAAAAGAATAAAAGCTTTCAGATAAAAGAAGAAATTCCAGTTTAATTAAAGGAATTTCAAGATTGAATTTCAAGATGGTTTTCCAAGTTATGAATGAATTCTTTTTGAAAGCTATGAATTGAATCTGTTTATTTTTAATAGATTTAAAATGATGATTTGTGTAAACCATTTGAAATGGAATTGTTTTGAAAGCTATGAGTTAAATCTTTGTTTCAAAGATTTAACGAGTTAATCAAATTGAAAGGGAAATTAATTTGGAAAATCTGTGAATGAATCTTTTGTTTAAAAGATTAAAGTGTGGAAATTGTTAAACCGTTGAAGGTGGTTGAAATGAATCTTTTTGTTTAAAGATTTGAAAATGGTATTTTGTTTAAACCATTTGAAAGAAAAGTTTTGGGTAATAAGTTGTGACTTAATTGAAATCCCAATATCCATATGTTTTTAAATATCGCGCTCACTATTCGGTTTAGCCGGGAGAGGACCTTTGTGTCATATAACCCGTTCCGAATACTGATACGTCGTATATGGATAGCATTTGAAGACCGGTGGTGAAGACCGGATATTTTCGAAAACGAAAGGACAACTCGTCGAATGTCTCTGCATCGACTGGTCCCCGGTATAGAGATTTTAGCACCCTTTGTGATGGGAAGTCCGGACGTGATTGGAAATTATCCGGAATTACAAGGGCTTCGTGAGAAGTGCCTTCGGTTCTGTTCGAACCCGGAACAGACTTGTATGGATACATGTCTGACATTACACTTTGAGATATAAAGCCGATTTCTTTCAAATACATTTCTGTTGGTGGCGGAGAATTTATTCTCTTAGCTTAACACCCTTCTCTGAGACGTACGAGCTCAGAGGTTATGTAGTTGAAATTTATCAGCGATATATCCCAATTTGGTAATGTGGCATGCCGAGTGTTGCTGTGTGGTGATCAGTGTTTGATCATTTGCGATATGATCATTTGTTTGATCTTATATCTTTGTGATCATAGGTTGATCATCTGTTGACCCAAAGCATGGCTTTGTGACAAAGCGTAGCTTTGTGGATGAGACTTCGTCAGGGCCTCACAACCCGGAAATGGTCGAAACAGGAATGTTGCAGCAAGGTTATGAGGGTCGCGCCCTTTAGGGTATGTCATTTCCTTCTGGAAAAGGGTGGTGTCATGGTATGGAGCCCAGATACTTACTCATGTGGATACACTTTATTATGTGTGATGTTGGTTATCGAGGCCTCGGATAAAGGTCCCAAAGGACCGGGGGGTGGCATATTCGTGAGTTACCTGTTACAGGGGTAACCCGGCCTTGTGTTGGCAGAGAGCAGTTTGTCTCTCGGGGCGTCCCGCCAGAGGCGTTCCCATGCGGCGGAAGGAAGTTCCTTAGCCTGACCATTTGTTGGAAATCCATTTCTCCAATACGGAACTTGTACGGTTTTAGTTGTAGAACCTGCCATTTACGTACGGTGGTCACCACTGTTTAGATGGTAGCTATAGTAGGCATACGATACTGGTCGTATGTTGGCTAAGATTAATATTATACTTTCGAAATGTTTTCTGCACTATGCACTAATAATAATATCAAGATGATTTTACGTAGTAAGCATCTTTGACTATCATAAGAAGAAATCTCCTCCAATTCTGCGTTTGCATTGTGTGTGTGGCGGGAGGTCTTATGGTAGTTTCATTTTCTAAAAAGCATTGCGGATTTCAATGTTTAAAATTCTTTTGCTGTTGTTTGAAGTTAAACTGTTTTTGTTGCTCACACCAGTCCCACGACTGACCTGGAGTTTATTGTTCCCTTCCTAAACTCTGGGTGTCCACTATTTTCCACACGGGCAGTCTAGAGTTGGGTTTTTCAGATAGTCAGGTTCTGTAGATTATCTGGAGCTAGTTCAGTATTTGGAGTTCATTCATCGGAGTTGCTTATCTTGGAGTTGTGGATTCATTCTTGTCTGAAGATCATTTTGGAGTTATCACTTCTATTGATATTGTTCCGTTGCTGATGTTATCTTTTCTTTTCCGCTGCTATTTGTTGTATCATATCTCTGATGTATATTGATATTCATTGTATCATTCTGTTGTAACAGATATTGTATATCAATGTATTATTCTTTTCTTCCGCTGTGTTATTTACTTAATTGTGTTATAGCTCCGGCGAATCGGATTTGAACGGTCGAATCTGCGGCATTCTAGTACAATGTGAAGTACGGATGTCGATTTTCGAGCGGGCAAAACCCGACTCGTTACAATTGTAGTGTTGCATCTTGAGTTATATTGGTTAGTTCAGTAGCATGTTTGACTTGAATTTGTTGTATTTGCTGCCTTCATATATGTGCATTGATGTTGTAGCCTGTCTACCTCAACATTTCATGTCTCCACTGTTTCACCTGAGTTGAATCCGATGGATTTGACCTTGTGTTGAGAAATGTGACTTTGAATACCTGAGTTGAACCTGTCTGTATATTTGGGTTTGACCTTGTGTTTGATTTGTTTCATATTTCGTATGTGATATTGGTGAGGCCGTACACGCTTGCGTGTACGGCAGCCAATCGGACTTCGATGGTTTTTAAAGTGACAATTTCAATTGTTTTAAATTAATTTAGTCGATTTGATAAATTGTTTATTTATCTCTGTTGATGATTTAAATCTGCTGATTTATTGTTAAACACTGTTAAGTGTTATATTTTCGTTATCCGATTTCTTTGTTAAAAGAGTCGGATAGACGGGAATTATTGTGACTGTCGTCTAATTAAAGTATTACTGCCTATATGCACTCATAAACTGGTTTGAATTAGACTGACCTGTGTATTATTTTCTTTTGAATATAATACTTGGGTCAGACCGAGTATTTTTACAGCTTGAAGATTTTCGAGCAGCGAAGTTAAAGAAAGAGAGTAAAGAATCATTTATTTCAAGAAAATTGTATTTTAAGATATTCCGCTGTATCAGTATTAAATTGTATAAACTCTGATGTATATAAAAAGATTTATAGTAATGTAATAAATATTCATTTGTTTTAATTGATTGTTATTATCTGTGTTTCTGTGGCTGATTCTGTTTAAACCTTATAAACTAAATAACAATTCGTCTTTTTGAACGTTTCGAGTTGGTTTAATTACCGACTGGAGGCGGTCAAAAGGGGGAATGTTACAAGGTGGTATCAGAGCTTTGGTTTACACAAAGCTTAGTTTATGATGTTTAATATGAATAGTTACTAGAAACACTTTAAAAAGAGAACGTTTTTCAAATCCAAAGAAGTATAAAATTGTTTTTGAAAATAAAGATTTTTAACTTAAGAAAAGTTAAATTGAATTGAATTAGTATTAATAAATATATGATTTGGAATTTAACTAAAGGAAGTTAAATAAATTGAACTTGATTTGATAAATTATTGAGATGAAAAGTTGAACTTGAAAGATAAGTGATTATATGATATGAATTGGGAAGTTTAAATTAATAAGTTGTTTAACTCATAAAATGAGAAAATTTAAATGAAACCAATTGTTAAAATGGTTGGACAGTTTAGTTAAGTAAAACAAAATCTGAATTTCGAATAGTAATATGAATTTGACTTTAGCAAAAGTTAAATAAAATGATTTTTGAAAGAAAATCTAAGTTAAGTTAAATAAATGCAAGTGAAGATAAAATGAAACATAGCTTAAGTAATATTGAATCAAATTAAATTTGATATCAAAATGAATTGATAAAGTGAAGAATGAATATGAATTTGAGTTATATAAGGAAATTCAACTTTAATTGTAAAAGTAAATTAGTGAATATGGTGAGTATAAAAAATTTAATCTGAATTAGAATATAAACCAATTGAAATTAAGTGTGTTGAACCAAATTGAATGTAAGCAAAGTAAATAAATTTGGTTAAATTGAATAAATTTGGTTTTGCTAGTTGATTGTATAGAAGTCATTAAGTATTAATGAAATTGAATTAATGGAAATTGAAAACTATGTAAATTGAATTCAAATTGAAGGATAAGTAAATTTAACTAGAATCAAATTTGATTTGAATCGAAAGCAAACTAACTTGAATATGAATTAGTGAATGTGAACTAATTGAATATGAATGAATGTTAGAAAAATCCAATGTGAATGAATCAAATGCGATTAGATTGGAAATCAAATCAATGAATGATTTACTAAAGAACTAGTTGATTATCTTGGAAATGGAAAACTGATAAATTTATATAAAAGTTTAAATTGGAAATTTTGAATTATTATAAACGGCTTAAATTGAAGATTTGAAAAGTGCTAATAAAATATTGGAATTGTATAAGTGTTAAAAGTGAAATATTTAATGGATTTCATAAGTGAATGGAAATTACAGAATTAAGATTGTGAAGTTATAAAATGAATCGAAGTTGCGAAATAAAAGAATTTATAAGTAATTTACTTGTAAATTAAATTCTGATATAAAATTGAGTTATAAAGGAATGATTAATAAAGCGATTTTTATAAATTGAAGTCTTTATAAATAGGAATATAATTTATAAACGTTGTTTATAAATTCGAAACTGACTTATTTTGATAAGTAAAATTCTGTATAGTTTGTTAAAAGATGTATATTCACAATTTTGGACCGTGAATATAATATTGAATGAAATGGACATGTTTAGGAATGTGATATTTTAAAACGAAGTTAATTGTTTTAAAAAGATGTTTTCAAAGGCATTGAATATCGAAATCATAGATTTCAACATTCATTGTTGAAATAGACGTTTTCGAATATAAGGAAATGGTGGACTATAACACTGTTGTTATAGTAAATGATTTCCGAAAGGAAATGTTTTGTATAGTATTGGGATTTATACATCTATCTAAATTTCGAATCCCTATACTAGTGATTTTGAGTTGTCGTAACGATGTTTTACGTAACATTCGTTTTAACTCAAATAAAAATGTGAAAGAGAATGATTTCCTTAAAGATGAAATATATACTTAATTTTGATTAAAGTATATCGAATATTTTCAAATGTTGAAAATAAATGGATTTGTGAATTACTTATTTTTAAATAAGTATGGAAATGTTTTTCCAAAGATGAAATGTTGTGAATATATTCCGTAAGGAATAAATGATTTGAAATTCATTTTTGAAGTCGAAGTTGAAAAGTTAAATGAGAAATTTGAACAATTTGTTCAATTTGAAATTTTTCAAAAAGATTGAATCGTTGAGTTAAAATTGAGTTTAACTTCGACATCAAAGACAATATAAGTTGAGCTTTGAATTTCAGATGATGATTTGGATTGCATGTCTAACATTGTGAATTGATGACATAGCAATTGATCTCTATTAAATATATATCTGTTGGTGGCGGAGAATTTATTCTCTTAGCTTAACACCCTTCTCTGAGACGTACGAGCTCAGAGGTTATATATCGATAGACATCAATTCTGTGTTGAGAATTGACGATGTAAGCGTGAAATCCAAATTGAATGTGAAAGTCGATAATAAATGGAATTATGAATATGAATTAGGTTTGAGATAACCTTAAATTTCCAAATCGACTTAGAGGAAAATTTTGAAATCCTCTATTTTGTTATGAATATGGAATATGTAAGTTTTTAGAACTTATATATATGAATGCGGTAAATTTGAAACCGTTAGTTTAGAAAGACATTGTTATGGAAATCTTATGTATGTTTACATAGATGTTATATGTACGAAATGTGAAATGAAAGTACTACATATATGATATTATGTTTTCTAAACTGAGGATGTGGAAAAGTACCTTCCATTTATTATTAGAGAAGGTATTGGAACTCGTGAAGAGTGTCCATTTGAAATTCGTAGCAACGTAGAATTTACATTTAGTCAGAGTGACTATTTGAATCGGAAATCCTTCACGATAGATCATCGCGATGAGATTAGATTGATTGATGATTAGCGTAATTTGAGGGGTGAGATGCCCACAGTTACAAGCGATTCCATTGGGATAGTGGCGTAACCGCCGGGTAAACTGCAATCTAATGCCAGGCGAAATTTGAGGGGCGTGATGCCTACAGACACGAGCGACTCTACTGGGATAGTAGCGTAACCGCCGTGTGTACTGCAATCTATGGCGACAACCATGGCGAAATTTAAGAGATGTGAAATCTACAGCCACAAGCGACTCTACTGGGATAGTAGCGTAACCGCCGGGTGGAACTGTAATCCATGGGGGAACGTGCTTTCCATATCCATTTTTGAAAAAGAATTTTTAAAGTATTTTCACTGGGAATTGAAGCAAGTATATTTAGTACTTGGAGATTTTTAGACCTGCGCCTGGCCAGCGTATGCCTAATGTCTGTGAGAACGAAGATGGACTTGTTAAATTTCGAGTTAGCAAGTATTTTCAAACTGTAAATAGCAAATCAATGATTTGAAAGTAGAATTACAAAAAAATTCCTACCTAATGAACTAAGGAAGAGGATCTTTGTAATGTTTTGAAAGTCCACAGCTTTGGAAGAGATATATATTATATAAATCTCTAACGTGAAGAATTTTAAGTTTGAATCTGAGTTGTAAATCGAAAATGTTGATAAAAGACTTTTGCGTTTTGATTTTAGAAATCAATGATTGTAGAAATCAATGAACAAAAGAGAAAATAAACAGAACTAGAGAGATTAAAACAAATAGATGAATATAGGATTCATTCCATTTGTTTAGAAAAAAATTGACTAGAGTATAAATATCGATGAAATTTTAACGACCTTTCCTTTTCGTGGACGAAAAGTTTTTAAGGAGGGGAGTTTGTAACGACCCTGAATTTTGAACAATTTGAATTGAAAATATTTAATTAATTTTAAATATTTGAAACGATGATTTGACTTGAATTTCAAATTATCAGAATGAATTGGCAATTTAATTTTTGAATTTAATCTATTGAAAATTGAATAAAATTTGAATCTTTGATTTTAAGCCGGTTAAAAATAATTTAAAGGCTTAGAAAATTCATATTGATAATACTGAAGATAATAGAAGCTTCAGAATTGAATTTGAAAGCGATTTGTTCAGTTTTGAAATATTATCGTTTAAATTGAATTTAAAAATAACCTTCCGAGGCACAGTCTCGGAATTTGACGAAACCAGTTTCATTGGGTCCGTAATATTGAATTATTACTGGATTTCAATTTTTGTATTTATCAGAATTGTTTTGTGAACATACGGCGTATAAACGCGTATAAAATTTAATTGAATTCAATTTGAATTTCTGTAACAACTAGGGTTTTGCCCAAAATTTTAATCATCAATAAACGATTAAAGTTGACAGATATTTGCTGTTTATTGTTGAAATTTTTATAACGATAAAATCTTCGTCAATTAACGATTTAATATCGAATTGTTAATTTCTGTTAGAATTTGGAATTTGTAAATCGATTGAAATTCTTTATTTAAATTTTTATTTGTACAAAATGAATATATACACATAGTTTAAATTTAGCAACATGATTAAACAAAACAAAGTAAGGAAAATATTTACAAAAACAAAATTAGATTTAAAAAGAAAAAAAATAAAAAAATAAAACCCATACCCTATATCATTCAGCCCATACCCTAAAGCCATACCCCCATCCTTATTTCTCTGATAAAACGTCGCCCCCCCTTCTCTTCAGTAAAACGAAACAATCGAAAGAAAGAAAAAAAAATGGCGAACGAAACCAGGGCTTCGGCGATTCAACTCTTCGATCCTCTGTAGCCATGGAGAATCTGCTCGATCTTCTTCAGCTTGCCTCGACTGGAATTTGGGCCTAGGCGTCGTCTCCAAATAGCTAGGGTTTCGCCGATCAACCTTCGTTCGTTCTTCCTTCGATCGCGGCTACTTCAGTACACGTCGAACAAAGGTGAGAAATTTCTCACATCTAATTCCAGCTCCAGTTCATTCGTATTCGAATTTGATGATTTGCAATCGTATACGTTTTCTGAGATGAGTTCTCTGATTTTAGTGTTCGTGTTTCTATGATTTTGTTCTTATTCGATTGTTAAGTTCGACACTCGATTTGTTGCCATTCGTATGTGTTGGAGGGGATGTTCTATGTTTTGATCTGAAGCCGTTTGATTTTTGTTTGAGTATCACGGCAGAAACTTTCCTAACTTTTGATTTTTTGACAATTTCAAAAGTACGAACAGATACGCACTTGATTTCTTGCATTTGACTTCGAGTAGATATGAATATCCATCATTTTCTCTCGTGAATTTCTTGGTGGGCTTTACTGTCTGCATTGAATACTGTCTGCATCTTTCGTGAGTTTTCTTGTATCGAGCTCGGTCCACTGTTCTTCGAGATATTTGGTTCATGCGTTCACATACATCTGTGATCATATATGTAGTTGTTGCACTTCACTGTCGCATGCATTCTGTACCAGGATGTTCACCATGAACTTCCCTCCGTACATTCGTGTAGTCTGCATTTCAAGGGTATTGTGGTACCTTGTAGTTGCTTTGAGTCACTGGGTTGCTACTGTCTCGGCCTCTGTTCTTTGCTTGCACATTGATACATTTGCCTGCACTGTTCACGTGATCTTGTTCATGCTGTACATATGCTTGTTGAGTTTGTTAGTTGTGTAACTTGCATTTTATGTTGGGTTTGGTCTGCATCCCTTTGTTTATTGGTAGCTGGTCTCGACTCAAGTCTGGTTCATGTAGTTGTTCACTAGCTTATTGTATGGTCTACATTGCATATTGGCATGTATACAGTTGTGAAACTTCGATTGTGTGATGTTGCATTACTAGTTGTTGTCATTGTTGTCTTGGCCTTGATGTTCTCTGGTCTGCATATATAAGGGTTGAAGGTGTATATCAGTATATAGGAAAATATAAACCTTTGTTTATCATTTCCAGGTTTTAAAACCTTTTCTAAAACCCAAAATTGGCTGTTTTTAAATAATTTTAGTTACGAATGTTAAAACAAAAAAAAAGGTATGAAACAACAATATATAAGAAAAAAAAATTAATACATGTATATATATACACACACAAATGAGTGGCTGCATGTTTATGTTCCTGGAAAGTGTTCACACTCTCATATTATTCAAATAATCGCATACGTCTCTGATGTGACGACCCGCCCTTCTGGACCCTCGAAAATCGACACAAAATACTCACAGTATAATATGCCGACGATCGAATGCCGGAAAAGACAGATTGTAGAAGAATAAGAAAGTGGATAGAAGAAGAAAGAACTAAACAAAATCAGAACCTCACAGTCGCAGCGGATAAAATATAATATATAGAACAGATCTTTACACAAAGTGAAAACTATATCTGTTTATATACAATACATCATCATCAGAGTATGTCATAATACAATCATCAATATCCAGTCAATCAGTCAATACAACAATCACAGCAGCGGAATAATACAAGTACGAATGATACGTCCCGACTCCAGCTCCTCTCCTGCTCCATAGCAACCTATCCTGAAAATATACTCGGTCTGACCCGAGCATTATAATAAAATAACACCCGAGTCAGTCTGGAATACCAGCGCATCATAAATACACCCAATTGATTATTAAAGTTTCAAAAATCCTTTGAAAATCAAAAGCATCTCGTAAGACCACGCCACCAATAAACATGTCGGGTTTTTACCTTACGATAGCTAAAACACTTTTTATAGAAATCCTCTGATATTACAATAGTGTCTATTTACAAATACTTATAAAATAGCCGAAATTGTTACATCTATTAAATTCCGGCATACTAGCCACAACGTGGGTAATACAAACAAAACTCGTACAAGGCACGTAGGGAGAATGGATTTCCAACGAATGACTAGGCACTGGGGTACCACCTGTCACAGTACGTGGCCTAGATCACAGTACCGAGGAGTACGCCCGCTCCCCTGCAACACAAGGCCGGAATCATCCCTTACTGGATAATTCCAAGTAAAATCACCCCACGGTTGTGATCAGCAACCGCACCACTAAGCCGAAATAAAAGGGACATCTAGACAGGGATGACCTTACTCTCAAGTGGGGGCTACCCACGAAGCCTTGCTGCATAACCCCTGATTTTCAGTCATTCCCGGTTGATGAGGCTTGAGGCTAAACGATACCTTTATAGCACATTTCACTTTGAATGCCCATCGTCCACCTGACGATGTCACGAAAGCATTCGTCCATATAAGTCCGTCCCGGGTCCGAACGGAACCGAAGGCACTACTCCTACTACATCCATTTTGGAAATATCCTCAGGATTAGTAGCGACTAGCCCTTGCACTTCACAGCTCCATCTTCGACTCCGAAATCGTTTTCGCGAAACGTACAAACCGGATCGAAGTGGTTTTCGAGTCTCCAGACCTAGAATCCCGGTATACGGAAACTCGATCCCGGTCTCTTCGAAACGATCAGCGCATTTGGCCAATATTGATAGTCGGTGATTTAACTATCAATTAATATTCACAAACATCCATACACATCCATCACACAATAAATAATCTCCATATTATTTATTTTCTTCTAATATCTTTCAAAGATATATTTTCACATTTTCAAAACTCTTTTGGAAACAATTTTCCACTCTTCCTTTACAAGGTAAATCTTTTACCCTTTATTCCCATCGGGAATAACCAAGTATAAAACAATTTGCATTTAAAACAGTTAAAAATACTTTATACTGAAATATACTTTAAAATATGAAAATTACTTCTATTTATTTACTCAAAATATAAATTTAAAATATGTGAAGAAAACTAGTCATTAACACATAAACTTTGATTTTAAAAATAAGGGTTTTAGTTTCACTAAATTCAAAATAACGTTATAAGAAGAAAAATGCTAATTTTAACAACTTAAGCTAAAACCAACTTTTAAATAAATCTATTTGTAAAAATAATTGCTAATATACTCCCAAATTTTTATGGTATTAAAAATTATAAATTTATTCCTTTAAAAATAACGATTTCTTAAAGATACTTTTAAAATGATTTAAAACTTAACCTTAGTTAAATAAAATCTTTTTATAAACATTTACTTGGTTTTCCCATGGAAACACTTTCTCGTTTCAAACATTTCAAAGTACTCTTTCATATAAATCCACTGATTTATTTCAAATTCAATTTATGTTTACAACATAAATTCCCAATTCCATACTTATCTATAACTTCATCCGAAGTTCAAACTCAATTTCCCATTCTGGAAATCCATCTTTAACAATATAGTTTTAAAACATTTTTAAATAAAACATTTTGGTGAATTCTTCAATGAAAGCCAGATTCCCAATAAAATCCCAATGAAGAAAACGGTATTTTAAAATATTCTATTAACACTTAAAATTGTACATTTAAATTCGGAAGCTTCATTTTAACATATTTTACTTTTCCGGATATCACTATTCATCATTAAAATAAACCGCTGTTATTTTACTCAATTTATAACTTCATAGAATTCATTTCCAGAAAACTCATATTTCACATTTAACGATTGATAAATTTTCCACAATATTTAAAATCCCAATTTTTACCAATTTACATTTTCCATTCCAAAAACAGAATTCAATTTTAAATTCTTTTAAATTCTTATTTATCAATTTCTTTGATTACCCTTAAATCCCAATTTACTCATTTAATTAAATTCTGGATTTACCATTTATCCAACAATATCACATTCACAATTTAATGTCAGATTTATCAATCACAATACATAAACAGGCATCACTATCAATTATAAAATAATTGCTACATTGCGAGGAATCCAGTTGGATCCCTCCAACCTGTTTTTCCCTGCATCCACAAATATTAGCACATCTCAATATAATATCATTCCAAACTGATAACAACAGTTATAATCAACCAATCACACAGATATTTAAGTATTAACTATTTAAAATGCCTAGCATCCAGATGTGAGTGAGAAAAACTCACCTTGAGTTTCGGCGAGCGTTCAAAGTTTAAATTAAACCGGACGACGTCCGATTTAACCCAAATTTCTACTTGCCCGGAATGAATCCGGTACTGCACCATTTCGTAGTACGCGTTCCTGCGATTCCAACGCATCCAAAATCGTCTCAATTTGATGTCGTACGAACAAGTTATTTAATTTTAAACTTTTGAACATAATTTATATAAATAATTTATTTTATTTACGCTGAAATCATCGTAGCCGTTCATCCAAAGCATGAAATCAGGGCCGCATGCTTCTCCTCTTCCCCAAACGCGTACAGGAGATAACGTGCACACGAAAGAACCCAAGGCCGCCTCCTTAGGGTTTCGAGTCGCACTCCATTCGATCCACTTGAACGCGATCGGGACCCATCGTTCTGAAGCCCCTTGCCGCCTCCACCACCACCCCAGATGTGGTGAAGCTCGGTCGTCCCTAAGTGATGCGACAGCCCATCAAACGTGCGGCGAACGTGACTCCCCCTCGGCCTCCACATTCCTCTGATTTACATCTCGACCGTCCAAATTGTAGAGCTCGACATCCCCTTCAACCTTCTAGTTGGAAATTTTGTGAATTAATATGTGGATTCGGAGCAGAAGGAAGAAGAACGAAACACAATACTGGCCATAGATGGTATGAAGACGGCGGCTCTGAATATGGAGCTAGGGTTTTGAGATATATGTATATATATTATAGTTTAATATTATTTAATTAATATAATTTCTCAATTTAACCACAAACGCAAACGACCTCCAATTCTCACGTTCCGACAGGCTATCCTGAGGTTTTTCCGCATTCCGGACACGATGGAACAAGTTTCGTAAGCTAATTTGATCGTATGCGCGAGATACGAAATTAAACGATCAATTTAAAATTAAATCGGTTAAATCGATTTCGATGCGTTTCGAGCTGCCACGGTCACACGACAACTCCGATTGCTACGAAAATTGAAATCCGATAATAACTAACTATTACGGATCCAATGGAACTGGTTTCGTCGAATTCCGAGATTGCGCCCCGGAAGGCTATTTTACTCGTCTATTAAATCAGGCGATTTTTCTGAAATTATCAGAAACGCTTAAAATTTCATTTCTAAAATTTTATTAACTTAACAATAAATCATATAAAATTTATAATCACATTAAAAATCATTCTAGCTCATTCCAGACTAAAATCTGATTAAATTGCATTTTAATAATATTAAATTCATTTTTAAATTAATATAAAATTCCAAATAATAATTTATTGACTTTTAAATTCATCTAAAAATCCAACAATATTATTTATACCCAATTGAGCTTAAAAATACATTTAAACACCATTTTATAGCTATTTACACCCAAATCCACCTTTTTATCCCAATTTCGAATATTAAATTATTATTATCCAATCTCAAATTAAATCTTCACAATTAGAAATTATCACTTGTTATTTTAGTTTAAACCAATTCTTTTAGTTCAAAATAAATCTTAAACCCATATTAAACATTTAAAATGAATTAAATGTTCAAATTCAATGGCTTAAAAATACGGGATGTTACATTCTTCCCCCCTTATAAAAATTTCGTCCCCGAAATTTGCTAAGGTAAAAATATACTCTCCAACCTATTTACTTCCCAATTTGCTTAGTTAAAAGCTTATATTCACTTTCCAAAAAGTTTCAGCTCCATTTCAAAACCATTTGCTTTATTTACTCTAAAGCCTTTATCTTAACACTCGCTTTCAAAATAACTTTACTAGTTATTAAAAATTTTCCCAAAACCCCAAAAAATTTCTAACACCCAAAATTTCTGAAAAATTTTGGCAGAGTCTCCTTTGCACGGAGGAGCTTCTGCGATATCGCAGGATACACAAATATATATACATCGGCTCACATGGCCGGAAACCAAAATATATCACAATATATATATCATTTTCCCAATTATATTTGCGTAGGCGTACCTTTTAGCAAATTTTTAAAAGCAAGCGGCTAATATCTCGCATATACGCGCTCCAACTCTCTCGAACGCCTCCCGCACCTGTACTAAACTCAACAAACTCATCAGTTTCAATGATATGAGCATTTTAATAACATTTCCAACACAAATGCAAGCCAAACATATCCATTTCATAACCAAACCAAGCAAATTCATAATGTAACAATGTTAATCATACTTTATCAACAATTTAGAGGTTTCAATCACATTCGAATTACTTATTCAAGTCTACTTCATTTTATTTCACTTGAATGCCTTAAATTCAAGTTTTGCTACATACAATCTATATTAATTATAAACAATCCATTTCTATTTCAATATGATTAACATATGCCTCTCTTACATTTTTAAATTTAACTTACATTCCAAATTTGATTTACAATCAAACTTCATTTTAAACTTGAAACATTTGCATTTCTTTTATAATCCATTTTCATTCATATGCAAACATTACTTATTAAAATGCAACCCATTCTGATTGATTCAAAACTAATTCCATTCTCTCTTTAAATCAATTCATTTGCATTTATATACAAACTTTTGAATTAGATTCCAATCCATATCAATTTATTCAAAGGTCAACTTCAATTGCTTTTTAAACAACTCAATTGCAAATACATGCAAATTTCCATGTCATTCAAGCAAAACAATTGCCACTTAAGCTTATAACCATTTAAAATTATTTCCAACTTGGATTCATATAAATTTTATTCCATTACAAGGTTCACAAACCAAATATTTTCTCTTTCCAATGTAAATGTTAAATTACATTTTCCTTACATCTTTATTTCCATTAACCAAATTCAAGTTTATATTAATATCATTCATTCCTGAGTTATTTACAACTCTTATATTTTTAACTCATCACATTAATTAATTTAAAACTCACTTCACTTGCATTTCAGTTTATTTCCTAACAAATTTCATTCGGAATTACTTAAATAAGCCCATTCACAATCATTTGTTTTTCTTCCAAATTACTTAAGTTCTTTCACAAAATTTCCATCATCTTCTTATATCAATTTTATTTCATTTCCATTTGATTCTCATCCAATCAATTTCAATTCATTTACAACTTTAATGCTCTTTGTTTATTTATCCAATCCATGTACAAATTATTTTATTAACAAAGAGACCATTTAAATTATTTCTCCCATTTGAATTTACTTACAATTCAAACCATCACTATTATAAGCTAATTTCACTATTCATCCATACTTTCCAATATTTATTACCAAAATTAAATCCCATCCAAAACTGGATTTTATTTACCCTTTTCAAACTTTGACCAACTATCAAAATTCTATTCATTCCATACACATCCTATTTAATTTAGCTAATTCCTTCCCAAACAATCATTTTAGATTTAATTTAGTAAGCATTTACTTCATTCAACATCATCTCAACTAAATTAAATTTCCACTAAACACAATTCTTATCCCATTTTAATTCAAGGTTAACTAAATTATATATGCATTTTCAATTTAATTCCTTTCCAGAATTAATTCAAGTTCATCTAAATTTTATTTAGCCCACCTGAATTTAAACCATTTCCTTTACTACCTTAAATAAGAATTTAATTATATCCATTCTTATTCATAACACAACAGAAATTTTAATATTCAGCTTAATTCCATCTTAGTCGAAGTTAAACCAAATTCAATTTAATCTTAATTCTCCATATCCAAGTTCATTCACATCTTTTATATCTCACTTTATTTTATCTTTCTCTACATTCCATTTAGGATTAAGTTTGAATTTGCCTCACCATCCAGCTATTTCCATTAATGAACTTCAATTTCACTTCTATTTATGGGTTTAGATTGCCCATTTAAGTCCATTTCCATTTAATCACAACTTCAAATTATAACACTTTATAACTTAGGAATATGAATTCACTTACACAATTATAAGTATTTACACTTCACCTTTATACTTATTTCAAGTGAATTTCAATTTACTCAGGTGTACTTCGGTTTCAGGTTCCAATTTAACTTAACTTATCTTAAGTTAAACCCAAATATATTCCCTTCACCTTCATTTCTTTGCAAATTTTAAATATACAATTCCAGATTATAAGTATAACACTTACCAGCTTATGGATACAATTTGTTACACAATGATCCATAATTACAAAGTCATTTAATCTTTCAATTTAACTCAAATTAATCCCAATTTCCAATTTTATTTAATTTATCCCAAGATAAATTCTAATTTCTATTTACTTCAATAACTTCATTTACCCAAAGTAAATTTACATTCCATATATACTCAATTCTTCTTTAAATCAACTTTCCTTTATAAGTTATATAGTTGAATCATTTCAACTTTCACATTCTTATTTAAAAATAGAATCTCCAGAATTCAATTTACCCGGATTTATTTCAAGACCAATTCGAAATAAAAATCAACACATTTCTCTTTTGATACTCAAATCAAATACCAAATTCCAAAACAAACTGCTTTTACCAAACAATTTTCCTTTTGAAAATTCCCAAAATCACTTGTTTTCCCAAACAAGTCCAAATAAATACCATAACCAACTATTTTGGTAGCAATTCATCACTTTAGAAACTCGAAAATGAATTCTAATGATGTGGCCAGCATCATCAGGATTATTTTCCAGCGACTGAAGTGAGTTCAATGCTCTTTACTTCTGAAATTCTTCTCAAAGCAATTCCCATCTCAAAATATTTTTTCCAAATGAATACCCCAAACTTCCAAATGCTTTTGAAAACATTTCCAACATTTCCACAAAGTTTAATTCCCAAAACTTTGTTTAATTCCATTTGAAATCCCTTTCAAAATTTCCGGGGTCAAAATTCTAGTTTAAATCAAATTTTAATTTTTACTTTTCTTATTTAAAACATATCCAGTCAATTCCATTTGGTTATAAACCATTTTAATATTTTAACTTCTTATTTTATTATATATATCATTTCAAATTTTAGATCATGTTTTAATTTCTTATTTAATTATAGAAGAAACAACCTAACAAGCATCCAATACATATAATAATTTAGAAAATTATTTCTTTATATCAAAATATAATTTTGGGTAAAATTATTTCATTTACCCGCTTTAAAAACAATACTATGTCGGTTTATCTTGTTTAAGAGTTTAGAAACCCCTATCGATACGGTTGTACTTCCCGCACCGACCAGAATTCATAAACACTCAACCGATAAGTCAACACAGTACAAAAACAATTTTATATCCACTAACAAGTACGCTCTCATAGCTATTATTACACTCAACTCATTATAGAGTACTTCCGACTCTATTTAAAAATGAGTAATTTTCCCACCAAAGCCTAGGTTGTCGCCAATCTAAGCTCTGATACCAAATGTGACGACCCGCCCTTCTGGACCCTCGAAAATCGACACAAAATACTCACAGTATAATATGCCGACGATCGAATGCCGGAAAAGACAGATTGTAGAAGAATAAGAAAGTGGATAGAAGAAGAAAGAACTAAACAAAATCAGAACCTCACAGTCGCAGCGGATAAAATATAATATATAGAACAGATCTTTACACAAAGTGAAAACTATATCTGTTTATATACAATACATCATCATCAGAGTATGTCATAATACAATCATCAATATCCAGTCAATCAGTCAATACAACAATCACAGCAGCGGAATAATACAAGTACGAATGATACGTCCCGACTCCAGCTCCTCTCCTGCTCCATAGCAACCTATCCTGAAAATATACTCGGTCTGACCCGAGCATTATAATAAAATAACACCCGAGTCAGTCTGGAATACCAGCGCATCATAAATACACCCAATTGATTATTAAAGTTTCAAAAATCCTTTGAAAATCAAAAGCATCTCGTAAGACCACGCCACCAATAAACATGTCGGGTTTTTACCTTACGATAGCTAAAACACTTTTTATAGAAATCCTCTGATATTACAATAGTGTCTATTTACAAATACTTATAAAATAGCCGAAATTGTTACATCTATTAAATTCCGGCATACTAGCCACAACGTGGGTAATACAAACAAAACTCGTACAAGGCACGTAGGGAGAATGGATTTCCAACGAATGACTAGGCACTGGGGTACCACCTGTCACAGTACGTGGCCTAGATCACAGTACCGAGGAGTACGCCCGCTCCCCTGCAACACAAGGCCGGAATCATCCCTTACTGGATAATTCCAAGTAAAATCACCCCACGGTTGTGATCAGCAACCGCACCACTAAGCCGAAATAAAAGGGACATCTAGACAGGGATGACCTTACTCTCAAGTGGGGGCTACCCACGAAGCCTTGCTGCATAACCCCTGATTTTCAGTCATTCCCGGTTGATGAGGCTTGAGGCTAAACGATACCTTTATAGCACATTTCACTTTGAATGCCCATCGTCCACCTGACGATGTCACGAAAGCATTCGTCCATATAAGTCCGTCCCGGGTCCGAACGGAACCGAAGGCACTACTCCTACTACATCCATTTTGGAAATATCCTCAGGATTAGTAGCGACTAGCCCTTGCACTTCACAGCTCCATCTTCGACTCCGAAATCGTTTTCGCGAAACGTACAAACCGGATCGAAGTGGTTTTCGAGTCTCCAGACCTAGAATCCCGGTATACGGAAACTCGATCCCGGTCTCTTCGAAACGATCAGCGCATTTGGCCAATATTGATAGTCGGTGATTTAACTATCAATTAATATTCACAAACATCCATACACATCCATCACACAATAAATAATCTCCATATTATTTATTTTCTTCTAATATCTTTCAAAGATATATTTTCACATTTTCAAAACTCTTTTGGAAACAATTTTCCACTCTTCCTTTACAAGGTAAATCTTTTACCCTTTATTCCCATCGGGAATAACCAAGTATAAAACAATTTGCATTTAAAACAGTTAAAAATACTTTATACTGAAATATACTTTAAAATATGAAAATTACTTCTATTTATTTACTCAAAATATAAATTTAAAATATGTGAAGAAAACTAGTCATTAACACATAAACTTTGATTTTAAAAATAAGGGTTTTAGTTTCACTAAATTCAAAATAACGTTATAAGAAGAAAAATGCTAATTTTAACAACTTAAGCTAAAACCAACTTTTAAATAAATCTATTTGTAAAAATAATTGCTAATATACTCCCAAATTTTTATGGTATTAAAAATTATAAATTTATTCCTTTAAAAATAACGATTTCTTAAAGATACTTTTAAAATGATTTAAAACTTAACCTTAGTTAAATAAAATCTTTTTATAAACATTTACTTGGTTTTCCCATGGAAACACTTTCTCGTTTCAAACATTTCAAAGTACTCTTTCATATAAATCCACTGATTTATTTCAAATTCAATTTATGTTTACAACATAAATTCCCAATTCCATACTTATCTATAACTTCATCCGAAGTTCAAACTCAATTTCCCATTCTGGAAATCCATCTTTAACAATATAGTTTTAAAACATTTTTAAATAAAACATTTTGGTGAATTCTTCAATGAAAGCCAGATTCCCAATAAAATCCCAATGAAGAAAACGGTATTTTAAAATATTCTATTAACACTTAAAATTGTACATTTAAATTCGGAAGCTTCATTTTAACATATTTTACTTTTCCGGATATCACTATTCATCATTAAAATAAACCGCTGTTATTTTACTCAATTTATAACTTCATAGAATTCATTTCCAGAAAACTCATATTTCACATTTAACGATTGATAAATTTTCCACAATATTTAAAATCCCAATTTTTACCAATTTACATTTTCCATTCCAAAAACAGAATTCAATTTTAAATTCTTTTAAATTCTTATTTATCAATTTCTTTGATTACCCTTAAATCCCAATTTACTCATTTAATTAAATTCTGGATTTACCATTTATCCAACAATATCACATTCACAATTTAATGTCAGATTTATCAATCACAATACATAAACAGGCATCACTATCAATTATAAAATAATTGCTACATTGCGAGGAATCCAGTTGGATCCCTCCAACCTGTTTTTCCCTGCATCCACAAATATTAGCACATCTCAATATAATATCATTCCAAACTGATAACAACAGTTATAATCAACCAATCACACAGATATTTAAGTATTAACTATTTAAAATGCCTAGCATCCAGATGTGAGTGAGAAAAACTCACCTTGAGTTTCGGCGAGCGTTCAAAGTTTAAATTAAACCGGACGACGTCCGATTTAACCCAAATTTCTACTTGCCCGGAATGAATCCGGTACTGCACCATTTCGTAGTACGCGTTCCTGCGATTCCAACGCATCCAAAATCGTCTCAATTTGATGTCGTACGAACAAGTTATTTAATTTTAAACTTTTGAACATAATTTATATAAATAATTTATTTTATTTACGCTGAAATCATCGTAGCCGTTCATCCAAAGCATGAAATCAGGGCCGCATGCTTCTCCTCTTCCCCAAACGCGTACAGGAGATAACGTGCACACGAAAGAACCCAAGGCCGCCTCCTTAGGGTTTCGAGTCGCACTCCATTCGATCCACTTGAACGCGATCGGGACCCATCGTTCTGAAGCCCCTTGCCGCCTCCACCACCACCCCAGATGTGGTGAAGCTCGGTCGTCCCTAAGTGATGCGACAGCCCATCAAACGTGCGGCGAACGTGACTCCCCCTCGGCCTCCACATTCCTCTGATTTACATCTCGACCGTCCAAATTGTAGAGCTCGACATCCCCTTCAACCTTCTAGTTGGAAATTTTGTGAATTAATATGTGGATTCGGAGCAGAAGGAAGAAGAACGAAACACAATACTGGCCATAGATGGTATGAAGACGGCGGCTCTGAATATGGAGCTAGGGTTTTGAGATATATGTATATATATTATAGTTTAATATTATTTAATTAATATAATTTCTCAATTTAACCACAAACGCAAACGACCTCCAATTCTCACGTTCCGACAGGCTATCCTGAGGTTTTTCCGCGTTCCGGACACGATGGAACAAGTTTCGTAAGCTAATTTGATCGTATGCGCGAGATACGAAATTAAACGATCAATTTAAAATTAAATCGGTTAAATCGATTTCGATGCGTTTCGAGCTGCCACGGTCACACGACAACTCCGATTGCTACGAAAATTGAAATCCGATAATAACTAACTATTACGGATCCAATGGAACTGGTTTCGTCGAATTCCGAGATTGCGCCCCGGAAGGCTATTTTACTCGTCTATTAAATCAGGCGATTTTTCTGAAATTATCAGAAACGCTTAAAATTTCATTTCTAAAATTTTATTAACTTAACAATAAATCATATAAAATTTATAATCACATTAAAAATCATTCTAGCTCATTCCAGACTAAAATCTGATTAAATTGCATTTTAATAATATTAAATTCATTTTTAAATTAATATAAAATTCCAAATAATAATTTATTGACTTTTAAATTCATCTAAAAATCCAACAATATTATTTATACCCAATTGAGCTTAAAAATACATTTAAACACCATTTTATAGCTATTTACACCCAAATCCACCTTTTTATCCCAATTTCGAATATTAAATTATTATTATCCAATCTCAAATTAAATCTTCACAATTAGAAATTATCACTTGTTATTTTAGTTTAAACCAATTCTTTTAGTTCAAAATAAATCTTAAACCCATATTAAACATTTAAAATGAATTAAATGTTCAAATTCAATGGCTTAAAAATACGGGATGTTACATCTGACTTCTTCAATTTTAACACTTTCATATATTTGATTTTGATGAAAATGTTTTTCGAATATTTTGAACCTGCTTCGACTTCGACCTTGACTTGATTTTACTTTGACAACATTTACTTTGGCCACCTGTGTTCGATTTCGTGAGGACTGGTTGGTCGACATTTTGCTGTTAACTCCAGTCATTCGCTTTGTACTGTTAAGAACTGTATTGAATTCGACTTGATCTTGTAGCATTGTTGCACTTGTATTTGAGCATACTTGATGTTGCACTTAAATGAGGATGTTTATACTTGTTTTCCTGTTCACTGGTTGAGTTCATTGCTTTTGCCCTTGATGGTCTGACCAGACTTGATTATCGAAGTGCATTCATGTAGTTTATGGTGCCTTCTTGTCTCGACTTTGGTATTTGTAGAATTATAGTTGCATCACTGTATGTAGCTCATTGTAGTGTTGCATCTTGAGTTATGTTGGTTAGTTCTGTAGCATGTTTGACTTGAATTTGTTGTATTTGCTGCCTTCATATATGTGCATTGATGCTGTAGCCTGTCTACCTCAACATTTCATGTCTCCACTGTTTCACCTGAGTTGAATCCGATGGATTTGACCTTGTGTTGAGCAATGTGACTTTGAATACCTGAGTTGAACCTGTATGTATATTTGGGTTTGACCTTGTGTTTGATTTGTTTCATATTTCGTATGTGATATTGGCGAGGCCGTACACGCGTGCGTGTACGGCAGCCAATCGGACTTCGATGGTTTTTAAAGTGACAATTTCAATTGTTTTAAATTAATTTAGTCGATTTGATAAATTGTTTATTTATCTCTGTTGATGATTTAAATCTGCTGATTTATTGTTAAACACTGTTAAGTGTTATATTTTCGTTATCCGATTTCTTTGTTAAAAGAGTCGGATAGACGGGAATTATTGTGACTGTCGTCTATTTAAAGTATTACTGCCTATATGCACTCATAAACTGGTTTGAATTAGACTGACCTGTGTATTATTTTCTTTTGAATATAATACTCGGGTCAGACCGAGTATTTTTACAGCTTGAAGATTTTCGAGCAGCGAAGTTAGAGAGAGAGTAAAGAATCATTTATTTCGAGAAAATTGTATTTTAAGATATTCCGCTGTATCAGTATTAAATTGTATAAACTCTGATGTATATAAAAAGATTTATAGTAATGTAATAATGATTCATTTGTTTTAATTGATTGTTATTATCTGTGTTTCTGTGGCTGATTCTGTTTAAACCTTATAAACTAAATAACAATTCGTCTTTTTGAACGTTTCGAGTTGGTTTAATTACCGACTGGAGGTGGTCAAAAGGGGGAATGTTACAGACGAGGTGATGGCCTTCAATATGATACTAGTTGATCGGCCTGGAAGTGCTTGGAGATGGATGCGAAATTAGGGCATAGAGGCGGCTTCGTTGGGTTTAATCACGTACGTGATTTACTGGGAGCAAACGCGATGGGGAAGAAAGATAAAGCACGGCCCAGATTTCATCACAAGGAACGAACGGCAGATCTGTTAGGTTGAAATTTATAAAAATAAATTGAATATTGATTTGTATTTAAATTTGTACGATGTTTAAAATACCGTAACTTTTTCGTACGAGGTCGAAATTCGACGAAATGAATTGCGTTGGAATCGTATGGTCGAGCACTACGCTATGGAACTGAATTGGAGCCATTTGAAGCTAGTGTGAATTTCGGGTGAAATTAAACGTCTGTTTAATTTATTCGAAATAAAAACGCTGAAAAACAGAATTGAAATCACGGTGAGAACTCCTCACTCAATCGAATGTTTTGTTTCGATTTAAATTTTAAATAGTTGAGATTTAAAATTATTGATAGTGCTGATTGTGTGAATTAAATGATGATTGCTATTTATATTGTGATAAATAGACATTATACGCCGTTATTAAGCGGATGTTAATTATTAAAAACATATACCGCGATAATTTCACATTGGAGTGGAATTGGTATTATTTATATATATATAGTGATATATACATATTGGCATATGTATATATTGGAGTTGTTGATTCCCCGCATTGTTTAGCGGATGAGACCCTATTGCGCCACATAATAGCGGATAATATTTATTAAATCCATATACCGCGATAATTCCGTACTGGAGCGGAATTGGTATTGTGCTAACATCTTTGGATGCAGGGATACAGGTTGGAGGGATCCAACTGGATTCCTCACTATAGTGATTTATTTACAGATATTGTTATATATTCTATTATCATATGATGATATATGATGTTTGGATGATGTGATTGACTATTTGGTGCTGTTGCATCATCGGATTCATTTTTGAAGTTTAAAAATAACGAGTTGATTTTAAATTGGGATTTTTGAATTATTCCAAACGGTTTATATAAAAGATTGTAAAATGGATATTTATAAATTAAAGTGTTGGAATTATAAAATGAGTTTTTATAAGTATTAAAAATGGAGTATAATTGGATTTCATAAGTTAATGAAATTTAGAGGTTTTATAATGTGAAGTTATAAAATAAATAGATTTTGTATAATAAAAGATTTATAAGTAATTAACTTATAAATTAGATTTTTGATATGAAATCGAGTTATGAATTAAATTTGTTAATTCAGGGATTTTTATAAATCGAGGTTTATAAATAGGGAAAGAATTTATAGACATTGTTTATAAATTCGAAATCAATGGAAGTTGATAAATTGAATATAGAAAATTATTAAAGGAAGTATATTCGCGATTTTGGATAGCGAATTATTATTGAAATAAATTGTGTAGAAATTGTTAAAATTGGGATAGTGATTCTATTCATGATTTTGGACAGTGAATATATATTATTGAATAAAATCAATATATTTTGGGAAAAGGAATATTGGTAAATGGAATAATTGTTTTAAAAGATGTTTTAAAACATATTAAGTATCGAAAACATAGATTTCAACATTTATTGTTGAAATAGACGTTTCGAGGAATAAGGAAATAGTGACTATAACACTGTTGTTATAGTAAATGATTTTTGAAAGGAAATGTTTTATATAGTATTGGGATTTATATATCTATCTAAATTTCGAATCCCTATACTAGTGATTTTGAGTTGTCGTAACGATGTTTTACATAACATTCGTTTTGACTTAAATAGATGTGTTTAAGAAAGTGATTTCCTTAAAGAATGAATTATATACTTAATTTTGATTTAAGTATATTGAATATTTTCAAATGTTGAAAATAAATGGATTTGTGAATTACCTATTATTAAATAGGTATGGAAATGTTTTTCCAATATGAAGTGAAATGTTTTGAGATTTTATCTTTAAAGATAAATTGAAATGTGGAAATTGATTTGAAATTGTTTTCAAATAGTTGAAGTGTGGAAATTATATATCTTGTAAAGATATTTTTGGAAGATAAATAATTTGGAAAATTATTTGGAATCTGATGATGTTGCGCATCTTTATTGATAGTTAAATAACCGACTATCAATATTTACCTTTAAATAGGTATTTGTTGTGAATTTGATGAATTTGAATGCCACACTTATTTTTGAATAAGCGCTCACTATTCGGGTTAGCCGGGAAAGGACCATTGGGTCGTATAACCCATTCCGAATATGTGATACGTCATTATGAATCGCATTTGATGACCGGTGTTGAAGACCGGATATTTTTGAAAACGGAAGGATTACCGTCGAGTTACTCTACATCGACTGATCTTCGATTTAGAGGTTTTATCACCTTAGTGACGGGAAGTCCGGACGTGATTGAAAATTATCCGGATTTGCAAGGGCTTCGTGAGAAGTGCCTTTGGTTCTGTTCGATCCCGGAACAGACTTGTATGGATTGTGTGTCTGACATTACAAATTGAGATGTAAAGCCGATTTCTTTCAAATACATTTCTGTTGGTGGCGGAGAATTTATTCTCTTAGCTTAACACCCTTCTCTGAGACGTACGAGCTCAGAGGTTATGTAGTTGAAGGTTATCAGCGATATATTCCCAATTTGGTAATGTGGCATGCTGAGTGTTGCTGTGTGATGATCAGTGTTTGATCATTTGTGATATGATCATTTGTTTGATCATTTATCTTTGTGATCATAGGTTGATCATTTGTTGACCCAAGGCATGGCTTTGTGACAAAGCGTAGCTTTGTGGACGAGACTTCGTCAGTGCCTCAACAACCCGGAAATGGTCGAAACAGGAATGTTGCGGCAAGGTTATGAGGGTCGCGCCCTTTAGAGTATGTCATTTCCTTCTGGAAAGGGGTGGTATCATGGTATGGAGCCTAGATACTTACTCATGTGGATACACTTATTTATTATGTGTGATGATGGTTACCGAGCGCTCGGATAAAGGTCCCAAAGGACCGGGTGATGACATATTCGTGAGTTACTTGTTACAGGAGTAACCCGGCATTGTTTGGCAGAGAGTAGTTTGTCTCTCGGGACGTCTAGCCAGAGGCGATCCCATTCGGCAGGAGGAAAGGAAGTTCCTTAGCCTGACCATTTGTTGGAAAATCCAAAGAAACAATACGAACCTTGTACGGTTTTAGTTGTATTACCTGCTATGGAATGTGGCGGTAACCTGCTATTGAACATAGTAGCTATAGTAGGCATACGATACTGGTCGTATGTTGGCTAAGATTAATATTATACTTTCGAAATGTTTTTCTGCACTATGCACTAATAATAATAAATCCAATGATTTTGCGTAGTAAGCATCTTTGACTATCATAAGGAGAAATCTCCTCCGATTCTGCGTTTGCATTGTGTGTGTGTGCGGGAGGCCTTATGGTAGTTTCATTTTCCAAAAGCATTGCGAAATTGTTATTTTCTTTTTTTGTTGATTGTTTAAAGATAAACTGTTTTAGTTCTTACACCAGTCACCATGACTGACCTGGAGTTTATTGTTTCCTTCCTAAACTCTGGGTGCCCATCATTTTCCACACGGGCAGTCTAGAGTTAGGTTATCAGATTATTCTAGATTTTGAAGTGCTGTGGAGCTTAGTGGCGAGCTGGATGGCGAGACGTACCACTTGTATATGATAGTATTATTCCGTTGTTTATTCTGTATATGGACAAGTTCATATAACTGTCCAGTTGTGTTGTATATTGTTGTTGTAAACTCTGATGATGATGTGATGTATAAAATGATACAGTTCTTTGTTTTAAAAGATTATTCATTCATCTATTATATGTTGTTCCGCTGCGATTGAGAGGTTCTGATATTGTCTCTGTTTCTGTTGTTTCTTCTTTCTCTTTTCTTCTGTCTTCTTCTACCTCTTCTTTTTCTCCATAACAATTCGGTTTTCCGGCATTCGATTGCTCGGCAGTTGATACAGTGAATGTATTAATGTCGATTTTCGAACGACGAAAAATCGTGTTCGTTACATTTGGTATCAGAGCATATGGTTAAGCGACAACCATGGCTCTGTTGGGTATTACTCATTAGAGATAGAGTCAGTAGTACTCTAGAATGAGTTGAGTGTAATAATAGATATGAGTGCGTATTTGTTAGTGAATATAAAATTGTTTTATATTGTGATGATTGATTTGTTGAGTGGTATATGGATTCTGGTCGGTATAGTCCGTACAACTCTATCGATAGGGATCTCTAAACACTTGTTCAGAACAATTCGACACAATATTGTTTAAATTGGGTAAATGAAATAATTTTACCTCGATTATATTTTATATATATAAAGAAATAATTTTTTACAATTATTAAAGTGTATACAATTGATTGATTGTTTGGTTGTTGAAAATGTAAATATATATAAGTAAATAAAAGTTGTTTGAATAGGTTAAATAAAACAACAAATTGTCAAAGAATGAAGTGTATAAGCAAATGAATTATAATGTGTGAAGTTATAATTGAAATGATTTACTGTGGTAAAAATAATCTTATATATAAATAAGTGAAATTCTATAATAAAAGATTTGTAATGTGATTTATAAATAAATGAGATTTTTGAAAGAATTTAAAGCACTGAATTCACTATTGTTGCTGGGAAATAGTACGGTGATGACTGCAGCATCATCAGTATCATTTTCGAGTTTCTGTGTGATTGATTTGCTACCCATAGTGAATTGGAAATTGAAGTATTTGTTGTGATAAACAAATTTGATTTAAAATCCAAGTTGTAAAGGGATAAATATAAGTGAAATAAGATTTATACTTATGATATGAGATAATAGATTTAACTTTGGTAAAGTTAATGAATTTGAGTAGCATAATGAAATATGTTGTGAAATTTAACTAAAAGAAAGTTAAATAGATTAAATCAGATTTGGAAGTTTAGATATATAAGTTGTATAACTTATTAAAAGTGAGAAATTGTAAGTAAAACAGATTGTTAAAAATGGTTAACAATTTTGTTAAGCAAAATGAGGTGTGAATTTGAATAAGTGATGAATTTGACTTAAGTAAAAGTTGAATAGAATTTATTTAGAATGGGAATCTAAATTTAATTTATAAGTGGAAACTTAAGTTAATTTGAACAAAAGATGTTTAACTGGAATATAACTTAAATGATGTTGAATGAAGTTGATTTTGATATCAAAGTAAATTAATAAAGTGAATTTATTAAATGAATGTGAACTTGAGCTATTTAAATTAAATTCAACTTTATTTGTTAAATGAATTAGCAATTGAATTGATAAATAGATTGAATATTAATCAATCTAATGTGAATGAATGGAATGTTAATCAATTGAATGTAAATAATTGATATGGAAAAAATGGAGGTAAGTGTTAATTCATTGGAAGTTGAATAATCGAATGTAAGTCAATTTAATATCGACCAATTGAATTAAAAGTGTTAAACCAAATTGAATGTAAATTAATAAATTTGGTTGTATTGGATGACATTGATTATTTGATGGTTGTTGGTTAATTGTATGTAGTAAAATTCATTAAGTGTTAATGAAACTGAATTAGCGAAATTGGAAGCTATGTAATTAAATTCAAACTGGAAGTAAATAAATTTGAATAAAATTTGATCTAACTTGATTTGAAAGTGAACTAATGTGAATTTAATTAGTGAATGTAAACTAATTGAATTGAAAATGAATATGTTGATAAAATCCACGTAAATGAATCAAATATGATTTAAATTTGAAAACCAATTCAATGAATATTAATGAGAAGTGAATTTATATTGATTTGGTTATGAAGTTGTTGAGTGTTAGTTGGATGATAATGGTTTGGTGGTTGCATTTGTTGTTTTGTTGCAATTACTATATTAGCACAGGTAGTTATTATGTTGCTATATGATGTATATCGATATTATTTTCTATATACATGTTCTCATTTGTTTGATTGAGTGTTTAGTAGGTGCGGATGGCGTTTGCTTCGCATTTGGAGCTCGCTTTCGCGCTATATTAGTCGTATACGCTCGCTAATAATATATAAGGTACATATCTCGGATTAAATATCGTACTTTTACACTTTTTCCCTATGGGATGCCTCATCACTTGATGAGATGTATATTTGTGATATATATACACTGTCATTTTTTTTCGGATCGAGCCGCGCAAAGGAGACTCCGGCAAATTTTTCTGAAAATTTAAGGCGTTAGAATATTTTTGGAAAAATTGGAAAATTTTGAAGACTAAGTATGATTTGGAAACTTAGTAAAGTTTTTGTAAGAAGTTTAACTATGAATCTTGGAGAAGTTAAACACTTAAGAGATTGTAAATCTAATTTGAATGGTTTGTTTTGGAAAGTTAATGGATTTTGTATCTTCTTCTTACTTGGTAATTTCGAGGACGAAATTCTTTTAAGGGGGGAAGTTTGTAACGACCCAGAATTTTAGATATTTGAAATTTGAATATTTAATTAATTTTGAATATTAATTAGTGAAATTAATAAGTCGAATAATTCATTTTTCGAATATCTGGATTTAATTGGATAATTAAATCGATAATTTAATAATTGAAATTCCAGAAATAATTGAAATCTGGATTTAATGTGAAGGAAAATGATTTGTGAAGTTATATTAAATCCTATTGAAGTTATAGTGATGTTATAGAACTTTTAAAATTGAATTAAAAGTTAATTTGTGAAAATTGAATATTTTAATATTTAATCGACTAGTGAAATTAGCCATTTTTGGGATAGTCTCAGAATTGGACGAAACTAGTTCCATTGGATCCGTAATAGTTTGTTATTATCGGATTTCAATTTTCATAGCAATCGGAGTTGTCGTTTGACCGTGGCAGCTCGGAACGCATCGAAATTGTTTTAATTTTAATTCGGCGAGTTAAAATAGTCATTTTTCAAAAAGTCTCGGATTTCAACGAAACTAGTTTCATCGGATCCGTAATGTGATATTATTGTATGGTTTCAAATTTCGTAATTTTTGGATTTACCGTTTGTCCAGGGCAAGCCAAAACGCCTCGAAATCGATTTAAATCGGTTTAATTTAAATCGATCGTTTATTGCCATATCTCACACATACGATCGAATTAGCCTCCGAAACACATTCCATTGTGTTCGGAACGCGGGGTAAACCTTACGAACGCCAGGCGGCACGTATGATTTGGAGATCGTTTGGAAAAGTCATTTTAAAATGAATTTAACATTATTTATATACATGTGTATATATATATATATATATATATATACGTTTACAATCAAAACCTAAACCCTAATCCTTTCTCTCAGCCGCCACCCCTTATACCAATGGCCGAAATTATCTCTCCTTCATCCCTCAATTACTTCAAATCGGTCGACTTTCAGACGAAGGCTTTAACTAGGAAATCGTGGAGGACGACGAGACGAACATATCCAATGGTGGAGATGGGATTTCGAGCTGTAGATTGGAAGCTATTGGGCCGCGTTCGCCAGTGCTTGCGCACGCATTTCAAGACAGGGGAGGGGGCCGAGCTCCACTTGCTCTTGGCCGAGGGTAGACGAGGTGATGGCCTTCAATATGATACTAGTTGATCGGCCTGGAAGTGCTTGGAGATGGATGCGAAATTAGGGCATAGAGGCGGCTTCGTTGGGTTTAATCACGTACGTGATTTACTGGGAGCAAACGCGATGGGGAAGAAAGATAAAGCACGGCCCAGATTTCATCACAAGGAACGAACGGCAGATCTGTTAGGTTGAAATTTATAAAAAGAAATTGAATATTGATTTGTATTTAAATTTGTACGATGTTTAAAATACCATAACTTTTTCGTACGAGGTCGAAATTCGACGAAATGAATTGCATTGGAATCGTATGGTCGAGCACTACGCTATGGAACTGAATTGGAGCCATTTGAAGCTAGTGTGAATTTCGGGTGAAATTAAACGTCTGTTTCATTTATTCGAAATAAAAACGTTGAAAAACAGAATTGAAATCACGGTGAGAACTCCTCACTCAATCGAATGTTTTGTTTCGATTTAAATTTTAAATAGTTGAGATTTAAAATTATTGATAGTGCTGATTGTGTGAATTAAATGATGATTGCTATTTATATTGTGATAAATAGACATTATACGCCGTTATTAAGCGGATGTTAATTATTAAAAACATATACCGCGATAATTTCACATTGGAGTGTAATTGGTATTATTTATTTATATATATAGTGATATATACATATTGGCATATGTATATATTGGAGTTGTTGATTCCCCGCATTGTTTAGCGGATGAGACCCTATTGCGCCGCATAATAGCGGATAATATTTATTAAATCCATATACCGCGATAATTCCGTACTGGAGCGGAATTGGTATTGTGCTAACATCTTTGGATGCAGGGAAACAGGTTGGAGGGATCCAACTGGATTCCTCACTGTAGTGATTTATTTACAGATATTGTTATATATTCTGTTATCATATGATGATATATGATGTTTGGATGATGTGATTGACTATTTGGTGCTGTTGCATCATCGGATTCATTTTTGAAGTTTAAAAATAACGAGTTGATTTAAATTGGGATTTTTGAATTATTCCAAACGGTTTATATAAAAGATTGTAAAATGGATATTTATAAATTAAAATGTTGGAATTATAAAATGAGTTTTTATAAGTATTAAAAATGGAGTATAATTGGATTTCATAAGTTAATGAAATTTAGAAGTTTTATAATGTGAAGTTATAAAATAAATAGATTTTGTAAAATAAAAGATTTATAAGTAATTAACTTATAAATTAGATTTTTGATATGAAATCGAGTTATGAATTAAATTTGTTAATTCAGGGATTTTTATAAATCGAGGTTTATAAATAGGGAAAGAATTTATAGACATTGTTTATAAATTCGAAATCAATGGAAGTTGATAAATTGAATATAGAAAATTATTAAAGGAAGTATATTCGCGATTTTGGATAGCGAATTATTATTGAAATAAATTGTGTAGAAATTGTTAAAATTGGGATAGTAATTATATTCACGATTTTGGACAGTGAATATATATTATTGAATAAAATCAATATATTTTGGGAAAAGGAATATTGTTAAATGGAATAATTGTTTTAAAAGATGTTTTAAAACATATTAAGTATCGAAAACATAGATTTCAACATTTATTGTTGAAATAGACGTTTCGAGGAATAAGGAAATAGTGACTATAACACTGTTGTTATAGTAAATGATTTTTGAAAGGAAATGTTTTATATAGTATTGGGATTTATATATCTATCTAAATTTTGAATCCCTATACTAGTGATTTTGAGTTGTCGTAACGATGTTTTACGTAACATTCGTTTTGACTTAAATAGATGTGTTTAAGAAAGTGATTTCCTTAAAGAATGAATTATATACTTAATTTTGATTTAAGTATATTGAATATTTTCAAATGTTGAAAATAAATGGATTTGTGAATTACCTATTATTAAATAGGTATGGAAATGTTTTTCCAATATGAAGTGAAATGTTTTGAGATTTTATCTTTAAAGATAAATTGAAATGTGGAAATTGATTTGAAATTGTTTTCAAATAGTTGAAGTGTGGAAATTATATATCTTGTAAAGATATTTTTGGAAGATAAATAATTTGGAAAATTATTTGGAATCTGATGATGTTGCGCATCTTTATTGATAGTTAAATAACCGACTATCAATATTTACCTTAAAATAGGTATTTGTTGTGAATTTGATGAATTTGAATGCCACACTTATTTTTGAATAAGCGCTCACTATTCGGGTTAGCCGGGAAAGGACCATGGGGTCGTATAACCCATTCCGAATATGTGATACGTCATTATGAATCGCATTTGATGACCGGTGTTGAAGACTGGATATTTTTGAAAACGGAAGGATTACCGTCGAGTTACTCTACATCGACTGATCTTCGATTTAGAGGTTTTATCACCTTAGTGACGGGAAGTCCGGACGTGATTGAAAATTATCCGGATTTGCAAGGGCTTCGTGAGAAGTGCCTTCGGTTCTGTTCGATCCTGGAACAGACTTGTATGGATTGTGTGTCTGACATTACAAATTAAGATGTAAAGCCGATTTCTTTCAAATACATTTCTGTTGGTGGCGGAGAATTTATTCTCTTAGCTTAACACCCTTCTCTGAGACGTACGAGCTCAGAGGTTATGTAGTTGAAGGTTATCAGCGATATATTCCCAATTTGGTAATGTGGCATGCTGAGTGTTGCTGTGTGATGATCAGTGTTTGATCATTTGTGATATGATCATTTGTTTGATCATTTATCTTTGTGATCATAGGTTGATCATTTGTTGACCCAAGGCATGGCTTTGTGACAAAGCGTAGCTTTGTGGACGAGACTTCGTCAGTGCCTCAACAACCCGGAAATGGTCGAAACAGGAATGTTGCGGCAAGGTTATGAGGGTCGCGCCCTTTAGAGTATGTCATTTCCTTCTGGAAAGGGGTGGTATCATGGTATGGAGCCTAGATACTTACTCATGTGGATACACTTATTTATTATGTGTGATGATGGTTACCGAGCGCTCGGATAAAGGTCCCAAAGGACCGGGTGATGACATATTCGTGAGTTACTTGTTACAGGAGTAACCCGGCATTGTTTGGCAGAGAGCAGTTTGTCTCTCGGGACGTCCAGCCAGAGGCGATCCCATTCGGCAGGAGGAAAGGAAGTTCCTTAGCCTGACCATTTGTTGGAAAATCCAAAGAAACAATACGAACCTTGTACGGTTTTAGTTGTATTACCTGCTATGGAATGTGGCGGTAACCTGCTATTGAACATAGTAGCTATAGTAGGCATACGATACTGGTCGTATGTTGGCTAAGATTAATATTATACTTTCGAAATGTTTTTCTGCACTATGCACTAATAATAATAAATCCAATGATTTTGCGTAGTAAGCATCTTTGACTATCATAAGGAGAAATCTCCTCCGATTCTGCGTTTGCATTGTGTGTGTGTGCGGGAGGCCTTATGGTAGTTTCATTTTCCAAAAGCATTGCGAAATTGTTATTTTCTTTTTTTGTTGATTGTTTAAAGATAAACTGTTTTAGTTCTTACACCAGTCACCATGACTGACCTGGAGTTTATTGTTTCCTTCCTAAACTCTGGGTGCCCATCATTTTCCACACGGGCAGTCTAGAGTTAGGTTATCAGATTATTCTAGATTTTGAAGTGCTGTGGAGCTTAGTGGCGAGCTGGATGGCGAGACGTACCACTTGTATATGATAGTATTATTCCGTTGTGTATTCTGTATATGGACAAGTTCATATAACTGTCCAGTTGTGTTGTATATTGTTGTTGTAAACTCTGATGATGATGTGATGTATAAAATGATACAGTTCTTTGTTTTAAAAGATTATTCATTCATCTATTATATGTTGTTCCGCTGCGATTGAGAGGTTCTGATATTGTCTCTGTTTCTGTTGTTTCTTCTTTATCTTTTCTTCTGTCTTCTTCTACCTCTTCTTTTTCTCCATAACAATTCGGTTTTCCGGCATTCGATTGCTCGGCAGTTGATACAGTGAATGTATTAATGTCGATTTTCGAACGACGAAAAATCGCGTTCGTTACATGCTGGCAAGGCATACTTAGTTGGGGAAGAGGGTGACATATCAGTTGCGGATGGGGTTGATGGGTGTAACGTTACTCCAGAAGTGGGACTTGTTAAACTTGAAGTTAACTTAGTTTTGGATAGTGAAGGAGACGAAAGCATGGCTACAGACATAGGACTTGAAGTGGCAGTGCATGAATCTTTCTTGGGGGAAGATTTTAATATTGAACTAACATAGGGAAATGGGGAAATGTACAAGGGAGGAAGCATGTTGGCAAAAATATAGTGCATCACGGAATATGAGAATGCAGGCAATGAGATGTTGTGTAATTGTAGCTAAGTGACATAAATTGAGTTGATGATGTTTGGCAGAAATATATAGTAGAGAGGCTGAAGCTATACAGGAACAAAATGATGTATTGCGGTAGAGTCTGAGAATAAAGAAGTGGGACTGGAAAACTGCAATCGTTGCAATAAACTGAAATGCATATTGAGGAATGTAGCAGCATAGTTGCAACAAAATGATAATTAGCATCATAGTGTAAACAATAGCATCACAGTGTAAGTACATAAGACATTATTAATTTCAGAAACTAATACATTACTTTTTTTATTTTTATTTGCATCTCAACATTGATATGTACTTGGCAGGCTCTGTAGGTGGAATATGGATGCAAGCTTAGTTTCAGACCATACACAACAAGACGCAAGGTAATATTATATTTTTGTTTATGCATTTTATATAACACAGTTTTTAATCTATGATGTTAAATTTCATTTTAACATGATTTTGCTTATATGAATTGGCTTGGTTAAAAATCATCTTGCAAACTTTTGTTAACTATACAAGTTCACATTGATTTATCTTCTTATCAAGTATGCCCTTATGATTAAATGTTTCAGTTCTCATGGGCATGTATATGCAAGTAGTGGTGAACAATATCTGATCATAATTGAATAACTCTATTGATTGTTATTTTCTACTACAACAAAATGGTATATTTATTGCAAGGAGGGATTGTATTGGAACAAGAATTGCTGTAATTTGCTTAACTATTTGTTGGTTAGAGTTAAACATAGATTATTATCACGTTGTTACATGTTTCCGCATTACAGTAAAAAAATTGGCGGTCTCACTCCCATTTTCACAAAACTCCTTTTTCACCAGTCCAAGACCTAAACCACAAAAAAATCCCCCTTTTCAGCGCTCATCAAATCCTAACTTTGTTCGAATCCATCAGCCTTTATCATCGCATACCTAGAATCCTGCACTTCAAAATTTTATCTCTATATTATTTCGAGATCTAAAATTCTTCCAGGTATGATAGTGTTGTTATTTTAGTATCAATTAATGTTAATTTTACATTAGATATATGCGTTATATTAATCGATTTTATCAATTCTTTTCACTAACTGTGTGATTTCTCCCTTTTTTCTGGTGGTTGAGCTATGTAGCTTGATGTTGGTGTGCTTCGGTATGGAAATAGAAAGCTGAAACAGCAAATGGAGACTTTGAAAGTTGAGTATTCCATAGAGAAACTACAGGTGATAACTGTTCAAGAAATGATTGTAGCCTCTGTAATCTTTATTATTCTTTTGACATGTGTATCTTAGTTGGTTGATGCTAGTTCAATTTTATCATGATAGGTCGAAAAGGATACTATAATCTGGCATGAAAAAGAAGTTACTTTAAAAGCTGATTTGGCTGATGTTTATCGGAGACTCTCTGCTTTCTCAAAATGTCATAGAGCTTAGTTGGAACTGGATTTACAAAAATTACAGGAAGGACGGACTGTGACAGATAGCAAGCTTGAACAAGCTTCAAAAGAGCCAGGTAATTTCCTTCTCTGTTGCTAATTTAAGGTTAATAGTTTTGTTGGATTTTATATGCTTCAACTTATACTTTTTTCATCATGTTCTAGGAAGAGCAATCAGTGCAACAATACCTTAATTTGCTTTTCAGAGTACTTAAATGGTTTTGGTCCTGTAATTAGCAGTACAAATATTTTATATTATTTTAGATAGAATTTCGAGCAAACATCATACAATTCAATATTCTATATGCTTATTGCAATCTTTGCCGTGGAAATTAAGGAAAGAATAAACTGTTTGGTTTTACAAATATTTTTTGATAACTTAAAGTGTCAAAACTAATTTCATGTATATTCTTCCATTTGGTGTTTAAGAATCATGGTTATTTATTTGCTGTTTTGTTTTTGAATTTTGCTTTAATCATCTTGTTACCTTTGTCAATGATGCATGTGGATTAGTTTATACTTATTGGTTGGAAAGGGTAGTAACCCTGATTTGATCAAAGGACTTCTGACAAACATGGCTCTTATTCAAGCATGCTTTAGTTTTACTTGTAGGATCCAGTTCTTAAATGCAGTTATTAGTTCCACTTTTAGGTAGTTATTGATTTTAAATTCTTTAACATATTTCATAACGGAGTAGTTTATATATATATATATATAATCTAGTTTTTAGGCTTCCAAATTCTAGAAGTTATTATGATGAAATCCTTATATGCAGTAAAGTTTTGATGCTTTCATTTTATTCATGATTTTATAACGGTCGTTTTTGCCACACTCGAACTCAGTTTTGCTAAAGAAAAGTTGTTTTGAAAATATATATGTTGTTTTCCAGGTCCAAAGGTTGAGAAAAAGTGACCATGAGTTGAGGCTGTTTATAGAAATGTACAAACGTGAATCAACCGATTCCAAGTATTACTATCACATTATTTCTGAAATATATAGTTATTCATCCTATGCGTTTTGATGAAAAATAATAATTCGATCACAACTCTCATGGATGGGTTACATTTTGTGGTGTTATTGTTTTGTATGAGATGACAAATTTTTTATCAGGAAATGTTGGATTGCTGCATTAGCTCCTTAGAGAGTGTGTGTGTAGTTATCACCAAAGTTTTCATTATCGTTACATATATACACAGTATAACTGTAAATAGCTAATATGTTGTGGAAATCCTAGCCTTGGTACCCCCAGTAAGAGCACTAAAATAGCCGTGGAAACAAAATACATTATTTATTGTAAAAGTACATGAAGGAAAATTCCCCTTACCTTATCAATTGATGTAAATAAAAATGATTAATTTATCAATCATGTATGTATTTTTAACTTGCTTGCAATTTCATTCTCATTTAATGATCACCATTCTTTAACTACTTACATTGATATATACTTTTCCCACTTCCTTTCAAATTTGCATAATACATAGTGCTTACTAACCTTTTTTAACACCACATGCTATAAAAGAAATTACTTACATTAATTGGAAGGCTTAATTATGTTTTATAAAAAAATAATTAAATGTATAAAAATTAACTATGTAAAATAAGTTTCATAAATAGTAATTAAAATTTTAAAAATAACTATGTTTTTAAAAGTTAACTATTTTTTATAAAAAATTAGCCAAGTTAACTAAGTTTAATAAAAGATAACTATGTTAGCTAAGTTTATATAATTTAACCATGTTTATAAAAATTAACTAAGTTTTATAAAAATTAATTAAGTTTATAAAAATCATTTAAATTATATAAAATTTGACCAAGTTAACGAAGTTTTATAAAAATTAACTAGATTTTATAAAGTTAATAAAAATTAACTAAGTCTTATGAAAATTAACTAGATTTATAAAAAATTAAATAAGATCTATAAAAATTAAATTAGCATTAAAAAATTAACTAAATTAATTTAGTTTTATAAAAATTAATTAAGTTTTACAAAATTTTAACTAAATTAACCAAGTTTTACAAAATTTAACTAAATGTTATAAAAATTTACTAAGTAAACTAAATTTTATAGAAATTAACCTAGTTTATAAAATTAACTAAATTTTGTAAAAAATAACCATGTTAACAAAAATTAATTATTTTTTTATATATTTTAACTAAGTTTTATAAAAATTTAACTAAATTTTATAAAAATTAATCTAGTTTATAAAAAATTAAATATTTTTTATAAAAATTAACTAAATCTTATAAAAATTAACCTATCTATATTCACCAAGTTAACTAAATTTTATAATAATTAAATAAGTTTATAAAAATTAACCTATCTATAAAATTAACCAAGTTAACTAAATTTTATAATAATTTAATAAGTTTATAAAAATTAACTAAGTTAATTTATTTTTATAATAACCAATAAGTTTATAAAAGTTAACTAAGTTTTATAATAATTAAATAAATTCATAAAAATTAATTAAGTTCAACCATAAAACGTGACTGTTAGATATATAAGGTCAACATGTATTTATTCTAATTTGAGTTTGAATTGTGAATAATAAGTAATATAAACAATCCTTAACTGTGATAGCATTATATATCTGACATAAGATTATGTAGAATGTGTATCGACATTAAGCATGTAAATATGTATGTTTATGGCCTTACTCATATATCATTTTATGTATGTTTTCGTACATATGCTTTAAATGCTCTCTCGTTTTCTTTTAGGGAATTGGATGTTTGAAGATGACAAACATGGACATTTTACGATCATGATATTTGGGTATTTTCTTATATAGAGTCTTAATGGTACTATTATCATGTATGTTTAAAAATATCGATTATGAAATATTGTATACAATATTGAATTTGGTGTAATTCTGTTTGTGTATAATATATAATATGTTTTGATTATCAAAAGTTTTATATTATTGTTGTTTGAGTTGATTGAATTATTCATTAATTAAGGTAAATATATCTTGTTGTTAGATGTTCTAATGTATAGATAGACTATTGTAAACTCAAAGCGGGGTAAAGAAAATAGCGTTTTTGAATAGTATAGAAAATTTATAGTGGCGTTTTTTTATATGCTATAGAAAACCTACAACAACGTTTTTGTTGTGTTGTAGAAAATATACAATAGTGTTTCCTTTATACTATAATAGGCCATGAATCTACCATGACATGTTGTTATACGGCATACATAAAAACGTTGTTAGATCCTTTAACAACATTCTTCAAATGCTGTTAAAAATGGGCCGTAAATGCTATAAAAAGTATTCTCAGCATTGATCAAAATGCTATAAAAAAAGTACTCTTAGCTCTGGAAAAACGCTATGAAAAAGTGTTTAACAGCATATCATAAACGCTTTGAAAGCTATGCTTTTAGCGTTTTGTCTAACGCTATGTTAGATCCCTGACTTTTAATGGCATGTTAATATACAGCGTCATGAAAAATGCAATTAAAGCCTTTTATAGCCTTTTTTGAACGCTGTTAAAAGCCCTGAATGTTGTAGTGTCTATGATATGATATGATGCGCAAATTCAAAAGGATTCCAAGTACATTATCAAAATACGATTTTGGTTGTCGTATCCGAAGGGATGTGATCCATCAACCGCGATTGGGTCTTTAAGAGACTAATACAATTGGAATATAATGAGCAACGTTGATAAGAATAAACTCGCAAATTTGGATTGTTGAAATTTGTGTAATAGATTCGTTATTCAATGTACTCAAGTTAATTCAGATTTACTCACAAAAATATCGCTTAATATGACTTTGGATTTTGGTATCTATATGTTGAAACAGAAAGTTATAAATATAGGTTTAGACTAGACTGTTTGCACATAAACAACCAAAGTGTCTCGAAGTCAGTGGGAGCTGTTAACTAAAAAAATGGATCAACACCCTGGATTATGATGTGAAAGCACCGGCCCTGTTAGAACAGAGCGAATATAATAGAAAAGTAGCATAAAAGTAAATAAATACAGAGAATTTTATAGTGGTTCAGCTGTTAACTAAGCCTACGTCCACTTTATAGCTTTGATTATTAATTTATATGATTACAAAGTGTTTTTAGTTGAACAAGTCATAAGTACTGGTGTTAGACTGGTTTTAAGTCCTATAATTGCATATAGGAACTATCTCGGTGACTATTGAGTAGAGAAAGAGTTGAAGAAATGACAGAGCTTCCACGTAGTAATAGCAAAAACCAAATCCTCTTTTAGTTGCTCTTTGGTTTGTATTTATAGTGGTAGCAGTCATATTGGATCGAAGCCCACTACCAGAGAAGTCCAGAAACCAGTCTAAGACAACACAAGAAATATCTTGATTTCTCGAGTTAAGGGCTAAATTCGATGCCGAATTAAGGTCCTTAATTCGGTACCGAATCTAATCCTTAGCCATCTGAAAACTAAGTCCTTTTGGGTTGAGTTCCTTACTTCATCTAGATGTCCTCCATGTAATTTGGTAGATTGTTGATGTGTTTTGATCATCGTTCTTCCATGACTTAGATTATCATGCCATTTGGACCATCACGTCTTCATTCTTAATGATAGGCTCTCTGGAAATCTACGAAACTTCACGAGTATGCATAGGATGACTAGGGGATCACTTATGCCAAGTGTGAATGTGCTAAGGCTTAGCACCTATATTCGGTATCAAATTAAGGTCCTTAATTCATGGATGAATTTAGGTGCTTGGCCCAATCATGGTGAAACTTTCCCAAGTTCTTTTGCCTTTTCTAAGTGCTCTTGCCAAATTTCAAGTCATTATGATTCCGTCTCGATGTTCTCCATAATTCGGGATGAATTAAGGTTCTTAACTCGGTGATGAATTTAATTAATGGGGCCAAACCACTCCAAACCTTTTCTAAGTCCTTCATTGTATTTTTCTAAGTGTACATGTCAAGTCCCAAGTCGTTTTGACCTAAGACCTTAATTCGGGGTTGATCTAAGGCCATAATTCATGGGGCTGATCTAAGGCTTTAATTCAAGGGTGAATCAAGGACTTAGCCAATTTTTCAACCAAACTCCCCGAGCTCAATTTTCTAGTCCTTCTGAGTATCTTTACCAAGTTTCTAGTCGTACTTTCTTCGTACCAATGTTCTAACTCCTATTGACTTCTGCTTGGTTAAAAACCCAGTTAACATTTACCCCCAGTGTATGCTTTCGTTGGAAACAAAGTGTGCTCTAGAACAAGACAAGTTCCAGATTACTGTCTTGTAAATTTCTGTCGATTGCTTGGATGTCGTCTCGAGATGTTGCTTTTACTTGGTTGATTGTCCATTAATTGTTTGTTCTGGTTTTAATTAGAATTCCAATTATCTCCACTGGCAATGCTATCTACACCCCAGAAATTACGTAGTGGTTTAGTTTGGCATAGAAACTCCTTGCGATAATTCCAGGATGGTGGTAATTTTGAACGGAGATGGTCTAATTTCGGATTGTAGTCAGCCGATGGTGAAGCAAAGTTTTGCCTCCGACGAGTGTATGCTGTTCCGAAGTCAAGTCTTGCTCGCCGTCTTCAACTATCTCTTTTCGAGGACTTGGCTAAGTTCCTATCGCAGTTTGAATTCTAGTGCAACGATTTATTCCAAAGTTAGATATAGTGCATAACTCCATCATATCGCTTTTCCGTTTCTGTACTTCCAATGATCCTAAAAAGAAAAGCTTCCTACATCGCTCCAGATAGCTGCTCCATTATCAATTTCTCATCGATAAAGGGTAAGTCCCAAGAAAGATAACCTTAAAGTATGACGTGACTCATTTTCTAGCATGCATGAAATATTTACACAGGATGGTCCATTCGTGGTGCTTGGGACATTGGACTCACTTTGCATAGATAACACACCGTACTTACACCGGTCAATGCTCAGAACCTGGCTGGTCAACATACATCGACCTCCCTTGGATTCCAGGCATTGGTCGTACGGGATATTATTTAAAGTAAAACATATCTAACTGTGTTGAACGTCAAGTTTTATTATTTAGAATGACTTTCCGATCATCCTATCTATAGTCTGGCGAAGGAACTTCCACTCGTTCGGAAGTTGGATCCTTCGCTGCTTAGGCTTTGACTTTTATTCCTGTCATGTCGAGACGATAGATTACGGCTAAATTACAAGGTACGGTTGCTCCTGTAGAGCTATCGCTAAATTCTCCACCTCCTCTAAATGAGTTCATGGTCTTATGAGTCTTGAATGAAGAGGGAGGGGCAAGCAGGGATTCCCCGAAGCTTGTCGTCTTGATCTTCAGTCGCGCTTACGCAGGAGCGACCTCCGTTGTCTCACAACTCTGTGCAGAGAGACAGGATCCAAGCAGTTTCATTGCTTATGTTTCTGTTTAGGCTCGAGTGTAACGACCCGTAAATTTTAACTGTTTTAATAACGTAATTAGTTGAAATTTTGTGAAATTTTAAACGATAAAATTTTGAAATAAAAATTTGATATTTGGAATGCGTCTAATTAATCATAGCAACTGGTAAATTTTCATTAGATAATTTGGAAGTTTATTTTCTAGTGTAATTTTATTCTCAGTTAAAAGTGATGATAATAAAATGTTTTCCAAACCTGAATATTTTTACATAGAAAAATTCTAATTCATCTTCTGACTAAGTCGTCATTTTTTGTTTTTCCAAATTCGGACTTCTTTAGCTCCGTCGATCTTATTTTTCTGCGTTTTGCTGCATTTTCCACTAGTATAAAATTCGAATTTTTATAATTCAATCGTACCACTGATATATGTATGCCGTTTTGATCGTCTAGTTGTGCTGATCTCTGCGGTATATTCGACTCCGTGTTTTGAAGTCCGAAACGCTACGGGATCTGTAAACGTCGGCAATCGTATCGGTAACTACTTGTGTTTATTGGTTTTAGTACCCTTCCATTTCCTACCGTATAAACCCAATAGCCGTTGTTATTATTTCTGGTTCAACTTCCAACTTTTATTATTCCCAAAATTGCAGCCTTTGACTGTTTTCCCAAGTTAATATATTCCAGTCTGCTTAAAATTTTCTTTTCTATTCATTACTATTCTTGCCAAACAAATAGGTTATAAGTATATTATATGATTCACTGTTCCCTGAGACAACTCATTTTATATCCTCTTCAAATTCCTCCCCTCGACCAGATCTGGCCTTACCCGCATCTTCCTCTTCCCCTTGAAACTCATCGCCACGCAACCAATCAACACACCCTGTACCAAGCCGACCTCCACCTAATCAACTACGCTCACCTCCCCTAACCCAAGCATCTCTTCCACTGTTCCACAGCCGAACACGCAGGCCGAAGCTTGCGCCTCCTCTCCGCACCCAGTTGCCGAGCTTCCCTTATTCGCTTGTGCCACTACTGCCACCCACCACCATGCGAGACAACAACCCTCATGCGGCCTTCCCTACTCAGATCTGACCGTGACAAGCACCTCCCACCACCAACCGAATGTTTCTCGTCTTCATCTCCTCTGCTCAAACCAACGTCCGCCCATCCATCCATGTTCGGCCACCTCAGCTCGAGCGCATCACTGAGCTGCGGCACAAACCCATCGACCACCACAGCCGTTCTCCCTCCGATCTCCACCTTGCTTCCTCCCAGCGCCCGCGCCACACAGCCTAGGCCGAGCTCAGAAGCTCGCCCAAACTTCCCTCCAGGCTCGTAAACTCCAACTTTCATTTTTCCATACTTTGAGCTGTGCCTTGCCGAGCCTCTTCAAGTTTTGTAAGTACATATACAACAGATTGTTATAGTTAACTATATATACATATTAATAGTTTCATTTATATTTTTTTAGTTATAATATATTAACAGTTTCGTTTATATGTTTGCATAACTGATTGGAATTTTTTTTATGAAATATAGTGTGGGTTGTCATCTAGTGAATGTATATGTTATAGTATTCCGGATTTTAAATGAAGTATGGTATGTCGATTTTAAATAATGTACTTAGTCTATTTATATAATGGTATATTAAGGCATATGCCTGTACATTTTATTGTATATATAAAGGGTTTTCGCACGCATATTTATAATATAAGTTGTAAAAGAATATTGTTACTGACTTTTGATGTTATGTTTATATCATTGTATACGTATAAAAATTTGAAATAAATGTAATATGTTTTGTTAAGTATACATGTTATGTAAGTCTGGTTTATATTTTTATGGCTACAGTATTTTAAATGTATAAATATTTCTTACGCAAGTTTGAGTTATACAGTGTTTTTAAAGTATACAATATAATATATGTATAAAGTTTTACTGTTTATGAAAATATATAAAGTTTAAGTGTTGTTAAAGTTTTGCTATATATAGGTTGGAATTTTGCTTACGGTAGACTTTAATGTATTGGATTATTAATAGTTAAATATGTTATACACTATAAAGTTGTTCTGTGATTTTATAAAAATAAATAGATGTCGGTTTTTATATGTGTTACTAGTTATGTAATCTTTGGGTTTGGTTATATATTGGTTGCGTAGAATAGTTATATAGGCTGTTTACGTAATTGTTTATAAGTATATATTCATTTTTTTTATTTATACTATACAAATACTCTGTTTTATATGTGTTTATTATTATTCAAAATAATATGTGTTTAAATTAATATTGATTTCATGGAAATAATAATAATAATATGTTTAGCGTTGCTGTTCTATCAAATTTATTCTGATTTGTTTTATTGATCCTGCTATCAGCCTTGTCCGTCATGCATGTTCTCTCCATCGAATAGTGCCACTCTAGCTTTGCTTTGGAAGTCATGTTTGCATTTTGTAACTCAATTTCATTTCCGTTCATCTCTCTAGCCTCGAAAGGTGAGCAATCACTCACGATTAACATTCTTTTATTTATTAAATTTGATTTCAATTGAAACGACAATTGAAATATGCTGCTACTAGTTATTTACACTGCTATATACATGTCATCATCTGTATCTGTTCAACTGTGACATCTGACACCATTATCTGTTATTTATATTGCTATATATATGTCATCATCTATATCTGTTCACCTGTGACATTTGACACCATTATCTGTTATTTATATTGCCATATATATGCCATTATCTGTATCTGTTCACCGGTGACATCTGACACCATTATCTATTATTTATCACTGATGATATATGCATGTTACTGCTGTTATATTATTATCATATCTGTTATCACTCTGCAAGTTCCCTGTTAGTATAGAATCACTATGGGTTGAAATGATACATACCCGAACGGACTTTAGAATAGGAGAAAATCGTTATGGGTTGAAATGATTAACCCAAGCGATTTTCAATTGAATTGAATTTGGGATTATGGGTTGAAATGATATATATACCCGTATATATTTAAATTGCGGATTGAAATGATAAATGTCCGTATCACTTGACCATAGGGTAGAAAATTATATACAAACACCGTTGGTCTACATATAAATAATTTGAAATGATTTCTATGGTTTTGAAAAAAAAATATGGTTTTAATAAATATTGATTTTAAAAAGTTATTAAAGTTGATTTGAATCAAAATAAAATAGGTTTAAGTATTTATGTAAAATTTATATTTTCAAATATAGAGTTTATAATATTCCGAGTTGAAAGATAATTTGAAATTGATTTGGAATTCTTAATTATTTAAGAATTATACTTAAATAAGTTTGATTTGAAATCTATTAAATTTGAAATTTTAAGATACGTTTTATAACTTTAATTTGATTAAAAAGGGGCTTAAATGAATATTTCCAACTTATATAAATTTAAATGGGATATTTTGTTTATATAAATTTGTAAATTGAAGTTGTATTTAGATGTATTGGACTGATTAAAGAAATATCTCAGAAATTAAATGTAATGAAATTAAACTGAGATATAAATGGAATTATCAAATTTAGTTTTTGAAATGGGGAATATTTAAAGCTTTGAAATATATTGAAATTTAAGGGTTTATTTTGTGTTTCAAATCTGTACTTGAAATCGTTATAACGAAATGATTTATTGAGAAATTGAATTGAGTTGAAATTTATGAATTGAGAATGAATTAAGTTGTATTTGGAAGTCGAGTTAATTTGAATCGATTTGTGAAATTGTGGAAGCTATTTTATTTTATAAAGTATTTTAAACTATATCTACAACTATTTATATTTTACTTTATAAATTATTTTAATATAAACTATTTTATATAAATCATTTCTAATATATATTCTTTTATTATAAACTATTTTAACTTATAACTATTTTATATAAACTATTTTTATTTTATAAACTATTTTATTATATACACTAATTTTAATATCTAAACTGTTTAAGAGGAAAGTGTTATGAATTCCAAAATGTTATGATTTCAAACTATAGTTTCAAAGTGTTATGAATTTCAAAGTTTTGATTTCCAAAGTGTTTTGATTTTAAAAGACTTACGATTTTGAAAGCGATATAACTTTGGAAAGTGATATGATTTTGGAAATGGATTTATTTAAAGTGAAAATGATATCGTATGAATATGGTTTTGAAATGGTAATGATATTTCGGTTTGAAATATAAACTATTTTGAAGTTTATTAAATAACCAATCGGTGTAATAATTACGTAGTTATTGAAGAGTCCGGGATCGGTTAAGGACATACTCTCTGTCCAGACTGAAAACCACTTTAATAACTATTATACACGGAGTGTGATCCAGAATGAAGTGGTTGGAATGATGACGTTGCTAGATTTGAAGAAAGAGAACGATAATGGATGACCTTGACACTTGTGTCAAATTGTGTAACGACCCGTAAATTTCAACTGTTTTAATAACGTAATTAGTTGAAATTTTGTGAAATTTTAAACGATAAAATTTTGAAATAAAAATTTAATATTTGAAATGCGTCTAGTTAAACATAGCAATCAGTAAATTTTCGTCCGAAAATATGAAAGTTTATTTCGCGCGTAAATTCACTTCAATTCAATCAGTTAAAAAGCAATGAAAATAAAATGTTTCCGAAACCTAAATATTTTTACATAGAAAAATTCTAAACCATCTTCTGAGCAAGATGTCAGTTCGTCATTTTTCCAAATTCGGACATCTATTGCTCCGTCGTTCTTATTTTCTGCAAAATAGCAGCATTTTGGTACCGATATCGATTTTTATCGGATGATCGTACCACTGATATCTGTATGCCGTTTTGATCGTCTCGTCATGCTGATCTCCGCGGTATATTCGTATGTGTGTTTCGACGTCCGGTGGACGGCGAAATCTGTAAACGTTGAACCGTATCGGCACTGGTTTCGTGCCTTTTTGATTTCTTGTCGCCATTTAATGCCGGCCGTGTAGTAACCCAATGGTCATTAGCTTTTATCATTCTTGAATTCTGGTCCTATTTTTTTATATTCCACCATACGTTTTTCTGTGTTCCTTTTACTTTCAATTCTGGTTCGTATTCATAATATTTAATTCTGTAAGCTTTCTCTTTCTATTTGTTTTCTAAGCCTTCAGCCTTCCCTGCCAAACACACATTTTTCATTTTCTTCTCTTACGAATGGCAGCTGACCTCACAAGCACCCATTACCAACCCGAGGCTACTTCCTTTCCTCGAGCCAAACCACCTTTGAACGTCACCAGACAACGCCCGTCCACCGCCCACCTCCAACACTGGCCTTCCACAACCCCACCCTTCCTCCGCCGAGCTGCAGCCCCATGCGAGCCAACCCACAGTTCCGCCCCGCCATGCTCACCCACCATCACGCCACGTGAATGCTCCTCTCCCCTTCGAGCCTTGCCACACCAGCACAACCGTGCCTTGACTTGTCTTCGCCGTTGATTCGAGCTCCGCCTGAACCACTCCCCTCGCTACCATCGGCCAGCCATGGCCGTGCCTCCTCTTTTCCTCCTTGTAGCCGTTGAAACCACTCACGAAAATTAAAGCTCGGCCATGCCCCTCCAACCCACTGCCGTGTCCATCACCCCTTTAACCTCCGCAAGCCTCCACGTCTTCGGCCACCGAAGTCACCGCACCACCGCGTCAGCTTCCACTAAAGTATCACCTCACAGTTTTGCGCAAGGTATATATATTCCAGTTTATGTATAAGTTGTTTATTTTATATATATATATATAAGCTACTCTATATTATATTTCAGGATGCGAGTTTATATGTAGTTATATATTAGACTTTGTTTTCCAGCACTGTATTATATTTAAGTTAAGGTCAGTTTTTAGTCTATATATATCATGCTAAATGCTATATGCTGTTTATTCTATATTGGTATATATAAATGCAGTTTAGTTTATATAGGTTTGTTTTCTCTACCTGTCAGTTTGAAACCAATACTATATATGATATAGTTTACATATATTTATGATTAATAAACAGTTAAAGTATTATTTTTTACATAAGTTATATAAAGTTGTGTGTCATGTTAGGTATAAATTTAGAAGTTATGCTTGTGTTTTATGGTTTGTAAATTTACAGTACAGAAGTACAAGTTGGTATGTGTAATTGTCAGGTTGCATGTTTTAAAAATTATGTATGCAAGTTGTTATTGTTTATGTAGTGTATATATTAAGTGGTAGATTTATACATCTAGGTAGGTATTTTGTATTTTTTTTATAAGTCTATATATGTATGAATTTCAAAAAAAAAAAAAAAAATATGTATATAGTATATATGTTTGATTTTGATATATGGTTCTTAATTTAAAACTATGATATTTGAAAACCATATATATACACACACACATTCAATTTGCCATATGTTTAAACTTGGAATACGATTTATAAGCTCATTTATACCACTTATCTTCATCAATCCGATTCTGATAAGATTTCGTCAATTCCTATTTATCAGCTTGCCATCGAACTCGTCTCCATCGTGCTTTGCTTCGATATTCATGCTTGGATCTGTAACTCATTCCATGGACTATCTCTATAGCCACGAAAGGTGAGCACTCACTCATGATTAACGTTCTTTTATTTATTAGATTTGATTTCAATTGAAACGACAAATTGAAATATACTGCTGTTAGTTAATTACACTGTTATATATGCTATTGCCTGTATACAGTTTGGCTGATAATTGATTGATTGTTGATGTTTATATTGGACGTTAAAATTGTCAATGTTAAATTGATAAATAGTATGAAATTGAACTTGATATAGGATAATTAAACGTTAAATTTGATTAACGAACATTTGTATAATATGACCCCTTTAACTGTTAAATTTATTGACACGTAGGATTGTTAACTACACCTTGAACCATCAATTGTATGTTGCTTAAACTGATGATGTATGAAATTGTAAATAGATGACAAGTGAAAACCGTAATGTAATAATCTTTAATCTACATGAAATGATAGTGTGGATTCTAGAAATAATTATATTAATTCGTACAAATAACAATGCGAATTAATATGGTTATTTCGGGATTATTTGAATTGATTATTGGATTGATATTGATTGTTGTTATTGCTTGTTTATTTACTTTGACACCATCCCAGTTATCACACTGCAAGTTCCCTCTGTTATGCTTTGATTTTTAATTGAATTGGAATCGGGTTGAAATGATAAATACCCAAAATTGAACTTTGACTTAGGATAGAAAATTAAATAAAAACCCGATTGGTCAATAATTTGATTTGAAAATAAACGAAGATTTTATTTGAATAAAGAATATGGTTTTGAAATGAAGTTGAAATTCGAATTTTAATGAAAGGAAAATGTTAATATTTAATAATCTGAAACAAAAGATTAACAATGTAATCAATGAAAGAATGTTGTTTAATTTGAGAAATGATTGAATTAAATTTTGAAATGATTTAATAATTAAGTTTGAAATTATTAAACTTTGAAATGATTTAAGAATTAAGTTGAAATTATAATTAAGTTTGAAATTATTAAACTTTGAAATTATTTAATAATTAAGTTTTGAATTATTTAATAATTAAATAAGATTGAATTATTTAATGATTAAATTGAATTGAAATTCTTTAATAAGAAAAATTGAACTTTTGAATAAGTGAATTTTACTTCGTAAATAACTGAAATTGAGTTTTCTTTATTAATTAAGTTTTGGAAATTATTTAAGTAAGTAAATAAGTGAAATTGAATTTCTTTAACAAGAAATAAAATGTGATATTTTGGAATTAATGTAAGACTTGTAATTGGAGAATTGATTTGATGAATTTAGTTTAATTCAAAATTGTAAGTTTTGTTTTAATGAAGTTGAACTTAAGAATTGTTTAATTGAATTGGAAATTTAATAGAAATTGTTTTGAATGATAAAGTAACTTAACGAATATTGAATGAAATCGATAAATGAGTTTAAATTGATTTGAATGTTAAATAGAATTCATTTAAATGATTTCGGAATGAAACTTATATACGAACTTGAATCAATATTTGAATTGTTTTAAATAGAAATTGAAATTGAATTATAAGATTCTGAAATGGAAAATTGGAAGTTTTGAAACGAAAATTTGGAAATTGTTTTAGAAAGACAAATGAAATGTTGATTTACGAATTCTATTTGAAATTGAATTTGATTTGGTTTTTTGAAATATATAAACGACCAATCGGTGAAATGATTACGAAAGTTATTAAAGGGACCGGGATCGGTAATGGATATACTCTCTATCTGAACCGAAACCACTTTAATAACTATACGCGGAGGGTTGATCCAGAACGAAGTGGATGGTTTTGATGAACGCGTTGACTGAAGAAAGAGAACGATTTTGGATGACCCTTGACATGACTAAAACAGGAGCCGCGCCGGGCCATTGAGGATCGCCATCTCTAGCGGACACACTTCTTCGATACCATATCTATTACTTTTGTGATTCGATTTGGATGCACCCCTTGATTTGGGAGTGTTGTTTCGTGGTGTTGGGATAGTAGCTGCTATGCCCAACATCAGTCCGGATCACGCAACTACTAGTATCCTAGTTGGTATTGCCTCATGTACCTTGTCATACTGATTATCCTATTCGCGACCACTACGATTTTGATTTGTACCTTTAGTATATGGATTGCCCTCTGGTGACTTCTGGTTTTGGGGAAACTACGGTCTTGTATATGCTTTTGGGAATAAACAGGTTAAGAGGTGTATGGGCCCTGCTTAACCCTACTTTGATATCTTTATATTACTGATAGACATTATCTACTTAGCGTACATTACTACCTAGTAGATAGTTTAACGGATCCTTAAAGGATGGTTATTCCAAACATCCTTTGAGTTACTTGTATTTCAATTGCTATTTCACTTGAGTTGGATTTATTAATATAAGAATGTTAATCCTGACTCGAGTGTCTTGTGTTTTTGCTTTACGCTCGGGTCAGACTGAGTGTACCAGTATTCGAGACTCACCTTTGGAGTTGGAGCTTTGCTTGAAGATCCAGCCATCTATTCTGCTTTCAGTATTCGATGATTCCAGTGATGTATTCTGATTTGTATCTGATGTATCGTATTACTCTTCTGTTGTAAACTCTGATGTATTTTTATATATTCATATAGTAGCTTCATGAACTACTATCTCTTTTATTTCCGCTGCATTTATTACTCTGTGTCTGTGATCTGTGATTATATCTATTTACTGTATATGTTCAGTTTTGCCAAATTTAAATTAACAACGCGGTATTTTGAGCAATTCAACTCCGGCATGAGTGTCTACCTATACACTTATAATGGACGCGAATGGTCCAAAATGGCGGGTCGTTACAAATTGGAAATGACTTAAACAGGAGCCGTGCTGGGCCAGTGAGGTTAGCTACCTCTAGCGGACACACTTCTTCATAAACTACTCATTACTTGTTTTTGATTGGTGTGCACCCTTGATTTGGGAGTGTTGTTTCACGGTGTTGCGATCGCTGCGGCGATGCGTTCTCACCAGTCCGGATCAGGCAAACGGTAGTTTCACTACCTTGGGTATTGCCTCATGTGCCTTGTCATACTTGTATCCCTATAAGCGACCACTACGATTTGTTTTGTGTTATACCTATGGAGTACTCCCTGATAGCCCACCAGTTTACGGTGGAGTTTATAGTGCTGTATAGACTATGATGCTTATATAAATGTGTTAAGGGGGATAATGGTAACTCCTTAACGCTATTTTGATACTTTATATTACTGATAGACATTATCTACTTAGCGTACACTACTACATAGTAGATGGTTTAACGGATCCTTAGAGGATGGTTATCCCAAACATCCCTTGAGTTACTTGTATTTCAGTTGTTATTTCACTTGAGCTGGATTTATTGATATAAGAATGTTAATCCTGACTCGAGTGTTTTGTTTTTCTTTACGCTCGGGTCAGACTGAGTGATACAGTATTCGAGGCTCACCTTTGGAGTTGGAGCTTTGCTTGGAGATCCAGCTATCTATCTAGCTTTCAGTTATTCAGTTGATTCCAGTGATGTATTCAGATCTTGTATTTGACTATTGTATTGAGATATCTATTATATTCGTAACTTCTATTGTATTTTGTTTAACTCTATTATATATATATAGTAGCTTCATGAACTACTATTCTTTTGTTTCCGCTGCACTATTGTTATATTACTCTGTGTCTGTGATTTTGTGATTATTTATTTACTGTATATGTTGAGTTTTGCCAAATTTAAATTAACAATTTATTATTTTGAATTATTCAAGTATGACATGTGTGGATTATTGTCGATTTGAATGGTCCAAAACAGTGGGTCGTTACAGTTGGTATCAGAGCTCTGGTTTTAGGCAAAACTCAACATATAGAGTAAATTCAATTACAGAATCACGTTCGTTCGAGCTTGAATTCTTTCTTCTTTGACTCGGTTTCTTTGAATTTTGGAACGTTCCCTTCGGTTCCAAAGTCCATTCGTGTCTCCCCTATTCATGTCTTTTTAATTCTGGAGTATCCCATAACTCCACTTTGAATGATCTCTATAATAAATCGGCGGTCTCGCCAATATCTGAATAATTTGTAAAAGAGTGAAACTCCTTTACAACAGCATTGATTCGCCGAGATTTCTATATCCTCGGATTAGATGCTACTATCTCTTGTTATCCCGAATTCTATCTCTTGTGATCTGATGTCGATTTGATTCAGAATTTCGCATCGATCATATTCTTAAAGTCACGGTTGACCCGGTTAAGGTTACCCGCGATTTATATAAATTTATCCATCTTCCAATTTGAAATTCAATCATCTTATCTCCCTATCGAGTCTAACTTTTAGTTGAATTCTTTTAGTTAGAGTTTCTCTAATCTGAATCTCTATCTTTGTTTTGAAATCCATTCGAGGATATCCGAGCGAGGGAGTGTATTTGTAATTAATATTAAAATGTTTTATATATTGTTTTGTTTGAGTTGTTGATGTTGATTTGGGTTTTCGATCGATTCGTCTGATCAACGCTATCGATAGGATTTCCAAAACACTTAAATATAGCAAACTGACACAATATTATTTCCAAATTTGGTAAATTGAATAGATTCGTATGATTATATATATATATATAAGTATAGGATTTTCTGGAATTAAATAGTTAATTAAATTGGTTGTTTGAAATGATAATATTTGATTATCATTTATTGTTCTAAATGAATTTATAAATATGCTTTATAAATTGATTTGGAATTTCAAATGAATTTAATTCAAAAATTTGAGAATTTAGTTTCCGATGATTTCGAACTTTGGTTTTAAATTTTTTAAAATGTATATTATTGAAGGTATTTTCAAATAGAAACCGTTTTCAAAGAATTTTAAAACGTTGAGATCAGTGCTCTTCTCTTTGTCGTTGGAAAATAATTTCGGTGATGGCGGCCGCATCATCGACATTCATTTTCGAGTTTCGAAGTGGAGAAACCATTCTGTAGCTTTGCTACGGTTTTGTTTGGAAAAATATTTTAATTAGAATTTCTTAAGTATGACTTGAATTATACATATATAGAGGTATATTATTTTAAATTTAATTTGATTTGATATATATAGGATACACATAATTATTTCTAAATGGTTTGAAGTGAGTCGGAAATTTAATTCTTAAATTTATGAGATGATTTTAAATAAAGCCAAAATTTTGAATAAATGTTTAAACTTGAAGTAATTGAATTGATAAATTTTATTTGTATAATTTTCAATTGCATTCCAATATAACTTATCTAAATTATTCAGAAGTTGAATATGTAATTGGATAATATACAATATAAAATGATTTTATAAATAAAATTTGAGTTTTTATAATAAATGTTATACACTTAGATTTTAATTATATATCTTTATAAAAAAATGCTAATATAGATGATAGAATAATAAGTTAATTGAATGAGATGAATATAATAAATGTTGTTCTAAAAGAATTAACAAATTGAAATTAGATCAACTTATGGAAATACCTTAAATTTAAACCAATTATTGAATATAAATTAATTTAAATTGAAATTTATATGGTTTAAATTAATTTATATGGTTTAAATATATGTAATAAGATATATTAAGTGGAATAAACTTAATAATAATTTGGAATAAAAGAATTAAATTTGTTGAATAAAATATGAGTACAATAAATGATTATACAAATTGATGATTTAGAAATTGTTAATTGAGGATGACTAGATAATATTAAAATGAATTTTGAAATAGATAGATTGATTTAACTTAAGTGAACTGAAAGGGATTTAACCAAACTGTTAAATATTAATTAATTTAAATTTAAATTTATATGGTTTAAATTAATTTTTTTACTTTATTCCAATCTATTTTCTTTCTGGTTGTTTTTATTCTCCTACCTCCTTCCTTTTCGGGGACGAAAAGTTTTGAGTGGGGGAGAGTGTAACGACCCGTAAATTTTAAATGTTTTAATAACGTAATTAGTTGAAATTTTGTGAAATTTTAAACGATAAAATTTTGAAATAAAAATTTGATATTTGGAATGCGTATAATTAATCATAGCAACTGGTAAATTTTCATCAGATAATTTGGAAGTTTATTTTCTAGTGTAATTTTATTCCAATTTATATCAGTTAAAAGTGATGATAATAAAATGTTTTCCAAACCTGAATATTTTTACATAGAAAAATTCTAATTCATCTTTTGATTAAGACGTCATTTTTCGTTTTTCCAAATTCGGACTTCTTTAGCTCCGTCGATCTTATTTTTCTGCGTTTTGCTGCATTTTCCGCTAGTAGAAAATTCGAATTTTTATAATTCAATCGTACCACTGATATCCGTATGCCGTTTTGATCGTCTCGTCGTGATGATCTCTACGGTATATTCGACTCCGTGTTTTAAAGTCCGAAACGCTACGAGATCTGTAAACGTCGGCAATCGTATCGGTAACTAGTTGTGTTTATTGGTTTTAGTACCCTTCCATTTCCTACCGTATAAACCCAATAGCCGTTGTTATTATTTCTGGTTCAACTTCCAACTTTTATTATTCCCAAAATTACAGCCTTTGACTGTTTTCCCAAGTTAATATATTCCAGTCTGCTTAAAATTTTCTTTTCTATTCATTACTATTCTTGTCAAACAAATAGGTTATAAGTATATTATATGATTCACTGTTCCCTGAGACAACTCATTTTCTATCCTCTTCAAATTCCTCCCCTCGACCAGATGTGGCCTCACCCGCATCTTCCTCTTCCCCTTGAAACTCATCGCCACGCAACCACTCAACACACCCTGTACCAAGCCGACCTCCACCTAATCAACTACGCTCACCTCCCCTAACCCAAGCATCTCCACCACTGTTCCACAGCCGAACACGCAGGACGAAGCTTGCGCCTCCTCTCCGCACCCAGTTGCCGAGCTTCCCTTGTGCCACTACTGCCACTAACCACCATGCAAGGCAACAATCCTCATGCGGCCTTCCCTACTCAGATCTGGCCGTGACAAGCACCTCCCACCACCAACCGAATATTGCTCGCCTTCATCTCCTCTGCTCAAACCAACGTCCGCCCATCCATCCATGTTCGGCCACCTCAGCTCGAGCGCATCACTGAGCTGTGGCACAAACCCATCGACCACCACAGCCGTTCTCCTTCCGATCTTTACCTTGCTTCCTCCCAGCGCCCGCGCCACACAGCCTAGGCCAAGCTCAGAAGCTCGCCCAAACTTCCCTCCAGGCTCGTAAACTCCAACTTCCATTTTTCCATACTTTGAGCTGTGCCATGCCAAGCCTCTTCAAGTTTTGTAAGTACATATACAACAGATTGTTATAGTTAACTATATATACATATTAACAGTTTCATTTATATTTTTTTTAGTTATAATATATTAACAGTTTCGTTTATATGTTTGCATAACTGATCGGATTTTTTTTTATGAAATATAGTGTGGGTTGTCATCTAGTGAATGTATATGTTATAGTATTCCGGATTTTAAATGAAGTATGGTATGTCGATTTTAAATAATGTACTTAGTCTATTTATATAATGGTATATTAAGGCATATGCCTGTACATTTTATTGTATATATAAAGGGTTTTCACACGCATATTTATAATATAAGTTGTAAAAGAATATTGTTACTGACTTTTGATGTTATGTGTATATCATTGTATACGTATAAAAGATTTGAAATAAATGTAATATGTTTTGTTAAGTATACATGTTATGTAAGTCTGGTTTATATTTTTATGGCTATAGTATTTTAAATGTATAAATATTTCTTACGCAAGTTTGAGTTATACAGTGTTTTTAAAGTATACAATATAATATATGTATAAAGTTTTACTGTTTATGAAAATATATAATGTTTAAGTGTTGTTAAAGTTTTGCTATATATAGGTTGGAATTTTGCTTACGGTACACTTTAATGTATTGGATTATTTATAGTTAAATATTTTATACACTATAAAGTTGTTCTGTGATTTTATAAAAATAAATAGATGTCGGTTTTTATATGTGTTACTAGTTATGTAATCTTTGGGTTTGGTTATATATTGGTTGCGTAGAATAGTTATATAGGTTGTTTACGTAATTGTTTATAAGTATACATTCAATTTTTTTATTTATACTATACAAATACTCTGTTTTATATGTGTTTATTATTATTCAAAATAATATGTGTTTAAATTAATATTGATTTCATGGAAATAATAATAATAATATGTTTAGCGTTGTTGTTCTATCAAATTTATTCTGATTTTTTTATTGATCCTGTTATCAGCCTTGTCCGTCGTGCATGTTCTCTCCGTCGAATAGTGCCACTCTAGCTTTGCTTTGGAAGTCCTATTTGCATTTCGTAACTCAATTTCATTTCCGTTCATCTCTCTAGCCTCGAAAGGTGAGCAATCACTCATGATTAACGTTCTTTTATTTATTAAATTTGATTTCAATTGAAACAATTGAAATATGCTACTACTAGTTATTTACACTGCTATATATATGTCATCATCTGTATCTGTTCAACTGTGACATCTGACACCATTATCTGTTATTTATATTGCTATATATATGTCATCATCTATATCTGTTCACCTGTGACATCTGACACCATTATTTGTTATTTATATTGCTATATATATGCCATTATCTGTATCTATTCACCTGTGACATCTGACACCATTATCTGTTATTTATCACTGATGATATATGCCTGTTACTGTTGTTATATTATTATCATATCTGTTATCACTCTGCAAGTTCCCTTTTAGTATAGAATCACTATGGGTTGAAATGATACATACCCGAACGGACTTTAGAATAGGAGAAAATCGTTATGGGTTGAAATGATAAACCCAAGCGATTTTCAATTGAATTGAATTTGGGATATATATTTAAATTGCGGATTGAAATGATAAATATCTGTATCACTTGACCATAGGGTAGAAAATTATATACAAACACCGTTGGTCTACATATAAATAATTTGAAATGATTTCTATGGTTTTGAAAAGAAATATATGGTTTTAATAAATATTGATTTTAAAAAGTTATTAAAGTTGATTTGAATCAATATAAAATAGGTTTAAGTATTTATGTAAAATTTATATTTCAAATATAGAGTTTATAATATTCCGAGTTGAAAGATAATTTGAAATTGATTTGGAATTCTTAATTAATTAAGAATTATACTTAAATAAGTTTGATTTGAAATCTATTAAATTTGAAATTTTAAGATATGTTTTATAACTTGAATTTGATTAAAAAGGGGCTTAAATGAATATTTCCAACTTATATAAATTTAAATGGGATATTTTGTTTATATAAATTTGTAAATTGAAGTTGTATTTAGATGTATTGGAATGATTAAAGAAATATCTCAGAAACTAAATGTAATGAAATTAAACTGATATATAAATGAAATTATCAAATTTAGTTTTTGAAATGGGGAATATTTAAAGCTTTGAAATATATTGAAATTTAAGGGTTTATTTTGTGTTTCAAATCTGTACTTGAAATCGTTATAACGAAATGATTTATTGAGAAATTGAATTGAGTTGAAATTTATGAATTGAGAATGAATTAAGTTGTATTTGGAAGTCGAGTTAATTTGAATCGATTTGTGAAATTGTGGAAGCTATTTTATTTTATAAAGTATTTTAAACTATATCTACAACTATTTATATTTTACTTTATAAATTATTTTAATATAAACTATTTTATATAAATCATTTCCAATATATATTATTTTATTATAAACTATTTTAACTTATAACTATTTTATATAAACTATTTTTATTTTATAAACTATTTTATTATATACACTAATTTTAATATCTAAACTGTTTAAGAGGAAAGTGTTATGAATTCCAAAATGTTATGATTTCAAACTATAGTTTCAAAGTGTTATGAATTTCAAAGTTTTAATTTCCAAAGTGTTTTGATTTTAAAAGACTTACGATTTCGAAAGCGATATAACTTTGGAAAGTGATATGATTTTGGAAATGGATTTATTTAAAGTGAAAATGATATCGTATGAATATGGTTTTGAAATGGTAATGATATTTCAGTTTGAAATATAAACTATTTTGAAGTTTATTAAATGACCAATCGGTGTAATAATTACGTAGTTATTGAAGAGTCCGGGATCGGTTAGGGACATACTCTCTGTCCAGACTGAAAACCACTTTAATAACTATTATACGCGGAGTGTGATCCAGAATGAAGTGGTTGGAATGATGACAATTCTGGATTTGATGAAAGAGAACGATAATGGATGATCTTGACACTTGTGTCAAATTGGAAATGACTTAAACAGGAGCCGTGTCGGGCCAGTGAGGTTAGCTACCTCTAGCGGACACACTTCTTCGTAAACTACTCATTACTTGTTTTTGATTGGTGCGCACCCTTGATTTGGGAGTGTTGTTTCGCGGTGTTGCGATCGCTGCGGCGATGCGTTCTCACCAGTCCGGATCAGGCAAACGGTAGTTTCACTACCTTGGGTATTGCCTCATGTGCCTTGTCATACTTGTATCCCTATACGCGACCACTATGATTTGTTTTGTGTTATACCTATGGAGTACTCCCTGATAGCCCACCAGTTTACGGTGGAGTTTATAGTGCTGTATAGACTATGATGCTTATATAAATGTGTTAAGGGGGATAATGGTAACGCCTTAACGCTATTTTGATACTTTATATTACTGATAAACATTATCTACTTAGTGTACACTACTACATAGTAGATGGTTTAACGGATCCTTAGAGGACGGTTATCCCAAACATCCCTTCTGTTACTTGTATTTCAGTTGTTATTTCACTTGAGTTGGATTTATTGATATAAGAATGTTAATCCTGACTCGAGTGTTTTGTTTTTCTTTACGCTCGGGTCAGACTGAGTGATACAGTATTCGAGGCTCACCTTTGGAGTTGGAGCTTTGCTTGGAGATCCAGCTATCTATCCAGCTTTCAGTTATTCAGTTGATTCCAGTGATGTATTCAGATCTTGTATTTGACTATTGTATTGAGATTTCTTTTGTATTCGAAACTTCTGTTGTATTTTGTTTAACTCTATTATATATATATAGTAGCCTAATGAACTACTATTTTTTTGTTTCCGCTGCACTATTTTTATATTACTCTGTGTCTGTGATTTTGTGATTATTTATTTACTGTATATGTTGAGTTTTGCCAAATTTAAATTAACAATCTATTATTTTGAATTATTCAATTTTGACATGTGTGGATTATTGTCGATTTGAATGGTCCAAAACAGTGGGTCGTTATAGGCTCGGTCGACTCCATTTAGACCAAGTGTAGGTGTATATGCCCTGGTGCATAGGGCTGATCACTTTGAATATTAAGTCCATACATTTTCGAAAGACTAGGTTTCCCGAGAAATATGTTTGACTGCTCCTAGCCTAATTCGCGGTAGTTCCCATCTCCAGGAACTAATGACTCTGCTATTTGATTCCAAGATCTGAATTTTCATTGCTATTAATTCCTTGGCTGTGAGCCAATTCTTCCAAGGTCAGTGTTGAGATCCTAGTCATGCATCGGTTTCTATCTCCGGAAACTTGCACATGAATGACTCAACCCGTGGATTTCTCCTTGATGTTGTCAATCTTCGGGCGATGTCAGATTCTCGAGGGAGGGAAGTTGGTTTCTACTCGATGTCGCCTACTTTTGGGCAATGCCGAATTTCTGAACTTTAAGACCTTTATTTCCCTATATGGAAATTTATTACCAAAATGCTCTACTTTGCGAAATAGAATTGTTATCTAACCAACTTTGCAGTTATTCATGTTTGGACTTGGTGAGGTTCCCTTTCGACCAAGTATTTGGGCGCCTATCCCTGTTTAAAAGAGATAGACTATCTCTTTCGAATCCCTATATTTGATCGTTTGTGAGAGTTGGAAAGGTGTGGGGCAAATGTTTCAATTGCCCCCGGTCTGGCTCTCAATCCTACTTTGGCGTTGAGGAAGTCCGATGATTTAATTTTTGATTTTTTGTTATTTTCCTCACTCGTCCTTAGCCATACGTGCCTTGCTTGACTGCTAACGTTATCATGGAAGTCCTGTTCAAATGTTAGTTCCTATCTTCAAGAATTGGCAACTTAGCTTATTGGTTCCAAGCAACCTTCTCTCAAAGCAGCCTATCTTTGGGCTGCATCAAAATTCTTTCTAGGTTGAATACTGGAAGTTCTGTTTTGTACCAGCTTCTATGTCTGGAAACTAGCACATGAGAGGCTCGATCCTTGAGATTTCCCTTCGGTATCACCTTATCTCCGAGCAACAGCTGACTCCTGTAATGAAGAGTCGAACCATTTGATTGGTCATTGAATAGTTATGCCTTCCCATAGTTGTCTATCTTTGGGAAACAATAGTTTTCTGAAGACAAGGGTAGAAACTCAGTTGAGCACCAACTTCTATCTGTGGAGGCTAGTGCATCGCTGGTTTACTAATGTGAGTGTTTCTCGTCGATCTTACAGTTTGTAGTTTTCCCAGCATTGCCGGGGCAACACGGGTACTTAGAAAATAGAAAGTTTCCTGGCATTGCTAGGGCAACACCGGTACTTAGAAAATAGAAAGTTTCCCGGCATTGCTGGGGCAATACCGGTACTTAGAAAATAGAATGTTTCACTAGTACTTTGAAAATAGAATGTTTCCTGGCATTGCCGGAGCAACACCGGTACATAGGAAATCGAACGTTTTTCAGCGTTGCCGAGGAAACACCGGTACTTAGGAGGTTGGGATCGATTTTCCTGTCGATCTAGTGGTTTGTGCCAATTTTCCCATCGAATTGGCAGAGTTGGTATTCCAGTTAGGTACTAGCTTCAGTCTTCGGAAACTAGCACTTTGATGACTAGATCATAAGAGTCTTTCCTTAGTGCTGCCAGTCTCCGGGCAGTGCTGAAGTCCTATAAGTTGGGATCGAATCGTTCGTCTGATCCTGTAGTGTTGGGTAAATTCCTATCAACCCAATGTGGTTGCTTTCTCAACATTGCCCAATTTTGGGCTACACCACATTTCGGAGGAATGAGAGTCTCATGCGTTTCCATTACCTAACTTTGTTGGTAACCATCAAATGTCTGCTTTGGCAACGTAGGGCCATTGTTTAACCAATTCCATGGTTATTCATATTCACGTAGGGTCGAATTTTCTTCAATCGATTTATGTTGCACTCTGACTTCTATTTGCAGAACTTGTTATTCCTAAGTGGTAAACCCTGAGCACTTATAGGAAATTAGAAACTATGGAACAAGTCGTTACCCTCAGTGTGGTTGTTCTCTTTCAATCCTGATCATAGACCGGTAGAGTTCGGTAGTACTTGTCTTAAATCTACGACAATTAACCTTGCCTGTTAAGGGCCCAATGCATTTTGCTGGGCCAATAGCATTGTTGTAGATGTCCGCCTTATTCGTTGATTCTAATCTTTGAGAATCAACATTTTAATTGCTCGATTCCGAGCATTCTCTCCTTGCCATTGTCTGTCTTCGGACAACAGCTAGTTTTCCACAAGCAGGAGTCAAAGTACCTGATCAATCTTTGTGAGGCTGATTATTCCAAGAGCAACTAACGTCCAAGCCGCGACGAATCTATGACAATTGAGGGTTATCCTTCCTGACATTGCTAGTCTCCGAGTGGCATCAGATTCTTAGAAGACAAGCAATTTCCTTCATACATTGTCGATTTGATTCTAGAAATGCCTTCTGTCATCGCCTATCTCTGGGTGACACCGAATTCTAAGGAGTTCGATTCTCTTGTCAGTATGACGGTCTAAACTTCCCTATATCACTGGGGCAACATCAGTGCCTAGGAGGCTGGACCAATTTTCCTTCTGATTTCGCAGTTATTCAACGTACTATGTTGCTTAGCTCTATTGTGATGGAAAAAATTCTTCGCTCGGCATAACAAACCTATGGTGTGATTTAATTCATTTTTACCAGTGCTAGTGTGTGCCCTCAACTCCAGATGGCTGGATACCCTGAACGCTTGATCTAAACACTTGGGGTAACACCGGTAACTCTGGGTGACTCTTCGATTTCCCTTAGTCTATGTTGTATAATAGCTTCTGCCTTCGGTAACTCATGGTTTGAATGCAAGAATCCAAGCATTTTTCACTTTGATCGTGGTCGAGCTTCTTTAAGTGTGGTATTGAGGTTCTGTCCGCATGTCAATCTCTCTCCCCGGAAACCCACAAATGGTTCATTCCCATGGGTTATCCTGCAATGTTGAGTTTTGGCAGGTATGTGCTGATTCTCCAATTAGTTTGATGATTTGAGATTTACTAGCATTATTGGGGCGACGCAATTACTTGAAGGAGAGAGATCGAGTTTTACCGTTGATCTTGTAGTTTAGAACCTTCATGGCACTGGCAGCACCAGTCTATTGGAAAGCGGGGATTGATTCCTATCAATCCCGCAATAGATAAAATTCCTGGCGTTGCCAGGGTGACACTGGTACTTATGAAGTTCGGGCAAGGCCATCAGTGTTACCGAAGTAGTATCGACAACTTAGAGATAGAGGGGTTTTCTAGCATTACCAGGGCAATGCTGGTACCTAGGAAGTTGGAATCGATTCACATCCGCTGAAAGATCTGTTGCCAGTTCCGATCGATGGGGATAGGCGTGAAGGCCAATCATTCCGGTTATCTGAGTTTCCATTGCCGGAGATGTTCTTAGATGCTCTTAGATCGGGGGTTGAGGTGGCATATCATAAGGAGTAACCAGTTTCGAGAAAACCGAAACCTTGTGAACTACTCGACTAAGAAGTCAGTGTTGGAGGTAGGCACTCTCTTCTAGCCAATGCCAGGGAAAGACTTTCTAACCAATTCAATTAATAAGCTAAAGAGAAGTTACAGAAGTACGAAAGTGACAGAGAAGTAAACCTTCTTTGCCAAGGTGCGTAGCCTATCTTCTCTATCTAATATTGAACTAGATGCCGCAAAAGCCCCAACTCCGGCTCAAGAAAAGAAGGGGTATCCATGAGCCGTAAGTCGTTTCGTTGAGTTACGGATGTGCTCCTATTTAGGGGCGGTGGAAGCTCGACTAGGAAGGTTTGGAGGGAAAGAGAATAATAGATTGACTTAGAGAGGTAAGCTTATTCTTTGGTTTCTATATAGTGTTACGCAAAAATCTAGCCTTATATTACTTTGGGTACGAGACCGACGAAACGGATAGGAAATGCAGCTCAGTTGAAAAGAAAGACAGTTCTTCTGGGAAAGAAAGAATTGGGTAGGGTTAGATATTGACTTCACCCACTCTTTCTTATTTTGCACAAAAGAACCTTGCCTAATTCACTAATTCGTGTGAAGATACTGAATTTTTGGATTTGAAAAAGACTTCAGAGAGACTTTCTTCAGTAGATGGTGATTGATAGAGTAATCCTTGATCGTAATTTCTAGCTACGTCGAACATAAAAATTTTAGGAGGCCCAAGGGACAAACTGGCAAATAGACTCACTAGTGGAGTCATACGAATTATACACAGAGGTTTACAGATCAGATCTCTCCAGTCAAGCCAATGCACAACGTTCTGACTCTGTTCCCTATTGGAGATTCCTGGGTACCTAGCTGCCATCCTAGTAAAGTTGGGAAGGCTTCCTCCTAGATCTCCTCCTGGTGGGCTTCAACTAGCTACTCATTTACCCTGACCTCTCGCATTGAAAAAGAAAATACAGAAAGAAATTCGATTTTGAGCATTTAGTTCCCCTTCTTAGATTTCCCAATGTGTAACTCAAGACATGTCGACTCTCGAACTGCCCAGCAAGGTCTAGGGCACAGCTCCAATCCCCCTTTATGTTTGGTGTTCTTTGAGAGATATTTTAGAGACCTGGTATCTCGGCTATACCGTTTCCTTTGACCAAAACAAAGTATTCATAGAAAACGCATGAGAATGTGTTTCCTTCCGAAGGTTCTTATTCATAGGTAAGAACACACGGCCCATTAACTAGAGGAGGCAGAGACAACCCTTGGTAAGCCTTAACATTGGGTTATCGAGGTCAGATAAGTGAAGATGATCATGAGTCAGTAACAAATAGAAGTTCTTCCCCTGCACCAGGTAGGGCATTTGCCCGGTATCGAAGAGTGAGTCTGAGAATCTTCTGGTAGAGAAGGAGAGACACTTTCCCCCAGCTGAGCCAGTAGACAATATAATATGCTCATATTCTAGTAGAGAATGCGATTCCCCTATTATTTATTCTACCCTCCTATGTCGTAAGCGAGTTGTGGGGATGCTGTGCTCTATCTCCTTAGAAGCTCCCGCAAGTCAACTCTAATAAGCAAATAGATAAGCAAGTACGAGATAGCGCTCTCCATCTCCTCTCTCCGCTTGGCACTATTTAGTTGAACTTGCTGTTGCACTTCAGGTATACTGGCCCTTAATGACTTAGTAATAGATTCGAATCTATCAATTGAGAATGCAAAGCTAACTAAGTTGAGGGAAGACTTATATACCCAGGGAAGCACTTATTACGATGATCTATATTTGCCAGCTAGTATCAATACTGGTATGACCCTCTTCTTAATTGGTAGATGATCTACGGAAGGAAAAAGGCTACGTTGGAGACAAAAGCACCCAATCTGCTAAGACGACGGAAGATCTTATAGGGTGGATCGACAGCGGAGAGGCTCTTCGAGTCTCTATAATCACTTAGACTCTCTCTGGTGCAGAGAGGACCAGTATATTAATTGGGAGGGATACGGAAGAGGAGGAGACCAATGAGACTTTAGTCGATGTCCAGGTATGGTGGGAAGGATTGAGGCTGGCCCAAACAAGCGAGGTAGGGCTAGGGGAGGTGGAATAAGATATAGAGAGGTGAGACCAACTCCCGGGTAAGACTCAATGGATAATCAAAAGGGAGTGAGTGGAGGATTTGGATAGTTCAATCAAGAACCGCACCATTTCGGGAATTGAGTATTGGGATAACAATCTAAGCCTCTATCAATCAATTTTGAATAAGCTAATAAGATCTTTCTCGATTCGCCGCATCTCCTTAGAAAGTAAAGTCTCCCTCCCTAGTTACTAGAACTCGAGGTGAAAAGCTACTCGAAAGCGAAAGGCATAGATCCTAGCTACCATATAAGACTTTGATTCTTCCTCAATATGATTTGGAACTGGCTAGCTCAAATGGTATTTTTAATCGTCTCTTTGATTTGATGCACTGAATCATCTTCCAACGGATTGACCATTAATTCTGTAACAGAGGCGCCAGTATATTAATTGGGGAGGTATATTAATTGGGAGTTACTATTGGGATATATATCTTTAATAGCCAAAGGGACAAGATACTAAGATTTTCAGTACAGTCCACTACGCTTCGCACCTCAAATAGTAAGAAAGTGAGAGACCGGTATACTAATTCCTTGGTATGAATTACTTTTTCATTATTCATTCCTTAGCTAGCCTGGAAGAGCTCCAAAAAACATACTGACACGGCCCAGACAAAGAAGAGTATAGCCCCGAGATAGTTGAACAGGAATTGGGGCACTACCAACGAAAAGACTCAGCTTCACCACAAACCAAGGACTTTGGTCTGCCGCCTTTTAGAGGCCTTCATCGACGGAAAGAGTGCTAAAGAGGGTCTCAGGGTGGAAAGCTTGAGTTCTATTACAAGCGGGACGAACTACACTTATTAGGGCAGTTGCATCTGCTATACCAGCCCCCTTTTATATTAGTCCACTTATTTGTTGCCCAAGTTGATTCGACTATTCTAGAGTCAATACCTCTCATCCGAAGAGTAAGAAGCATTTGCTTAGTTATGTGTCGCACTTGTGTATCGCTTGTAAGAACGCAGTTTCATCGGTTCAAGGAACGATATATAGCTTATAGAATAGCGTATTAGGGTATTGTGTACTTGAACGTAGTTCCACTGGTTCAAGCAGCTTCATGTGGCTGGCGGTGGGGTGCACAAGAGAAATGCTAACTTGGACGCAGTTCCATTAGCCTAAGAAGCGATGCGCAACTTATAGAAGACACACAAGGAGATATTGTATACTTGAACGTGGTTCCATCTGTTCAAGTAGCGAAGGAGCAGAGTGTACTTGAATGTAGTTCCATCAGTTCAAGCAGTGAAGAAATGGAGCATGCTTAAATGCAGTTCCATCGGTTCAAGCAGCGAAGGAGCGGAGCGTACTTGAATGCAGTTCCATCGGTTCGTGCAACGAAAGAATGGAGTGTACTTGAATGCAGTTCCATCGGTTCATGCAGCGAAGGAATGGAGCTTACTTGAACATTGTTCCATCGGTTTGGGCAGCGAAAGAATGGAGCATACTTGAATGCGGTTCCATCGATTCAAGCAGCTAAGGAATGGAGCATACTTGAATGCAGTTCCACTGGTTCAAGCAGCTAAGGAATGAAGCATACTTGAACGCGGTTCCACCGATTCAAGTAGCTAAGTAATGAAGCATATTTGAACGCAGTTTCATCGTTTCAAGCAGCGAAGGAATGGACCGTACTTGAATGCATTTCTACAGGTCCAAGCAGCTAAGGAATGGAGCATATTTGGACGCGGTTCCATCGATTCAAGAAGCTAAGCAATGGAGCGTACTTGAACATGGTTCCACTGGCTCAAGTAGCAGAGTGCGACTTATGTATGTGCATGGGAGTTTGGGCCTTCATGACGCTACCGGGGCAACATCAGTTCTCAGAAGGTGGGGATCGATTTTCCTCATCAATCCGGTAGTTTGAGTCGATTTTCTTTTGTCAAGTCGTTGGGTTGCTTTCAAGAACGCAGTTCCATTGGTTCAAGAAGCGAATGGATAAAGCGTACTCGGACGCGGTTCCACCAGTTCAAGCTGCGAATGAATGTTTTTCGAGTCGATTTGACCCTGTCGACTCAGTAGATTGCTTACATGAACGCGGTTCCATTGGTTTAAGAAGCAAATGGATGGAGCATACTCAGACATAGTTCCACCAGTCCAAGCAGCGAATAAATGGTTTTCTAGGCGATCAGACCCCATCAACTCAGCAGGTTGCTTACATGAACGTGGTTCCATCGATTCAAGAAGCAAATAACTTTATTAATAAATTAAAGAGAAAGGCAAATCCTACCTATTTACAGTGCCTTCGGTGTCCATGGACGGCTTATTTCTGAAAATAGGAAATACATAGATAACACAGAGTGAAGTTGCATCGCATTCAGATGCTACTTAATGACCACTCTTTCATCAGTTGGTCGGGGCCCCTCTCTACTGGGCTTAGGCAATTTCCCTTGAGCAAATAGACCCTAGGGTCTCATGGCTTCTTCTTCGCTGTTCTGCGATTTCTTCACATACTCCTGGAGTTTGTTGTTCCTTATCAACTCCACAATCAAGTCCATCAGATGTCGACATTCATTATTATTATGTTGTCTCGTGGAAGCAACAGTACTTCCCCGATTGCTTCTGACTCTTAGAGATTTCCTTTCTAGGCGGTTTGTTGTACCATTCAGTTCCCTGAGTTGTAAGGTAGACGTTTTCCAGACTATTTTTAGTGGTGTATAGTCCACTAGTCTGAATTTCCTTAGACGTTTTGCATCCGCATTTCGCCCATCACTAGAGTTTTGATTTCTCTTTTTCTGGCTGACATTCTTCCCTGCGTCTCCAATAGTTAGTGTGAAACTGCTTCCATCCTGCTTAACGGCTACATTGCTCTGAACCACCTTCTTTAGTTGTACGTTGGCAGTCTTACCTTCCAGTGCGTCAGCCTCTTCTAATCTTAGATATCAACTCACTTTCTGGTTAAATTCCTTTATGTTAGTTGGTTGTTTCATTTTTATCCACCTTCCAAAGTCCATGTTCGGATGGATAGCTCGGACCAAAGCCATGAAAACCATATCCTCATTAGGGTTGCTCACTTTAGTGACTGCAGTATTAAACCAATTCATAAAATATTTCAGTGACTCGTTGAGCCCTTGGAAAAAGATGGATAAAGTCATCACGTCTTTTGGATGAGTTATGTGAAGTCTAAATTGATCGGAGAATCTCCTTGCCAAGTCATCAAAGGTAGAGATGGACCTCAGGGGGAGCCTAGTGAACTATATGGATGTGGTTCCTTCCCGAAAGATAAGAAAGCATCTGCAATGTACATCGTCGAAAGCTCGAGCTCCATCAATGTGCCATCCATATTTGTACAAGTGCGGATTAGGTTCTTTTGTCCCATCATAGGATGGTATGACAAGCATGGTAAATTTCTCAGGATATTCTTCCCTTAAGATATTTTCAGTGAATGGAGTTCCGCTTAGTGCAGAACCCCAATGGTCGTCCTTTCCGCCATTACTTACTTCTATCAAACACTTGACCATATCCGCTATGCATGCCTTGCTAGTCCAGTAGTCCGTAGGTCGATTATCAGGGGCTACACCAAGCGTTTGGCTCTGCAAATGGCCTTGGTTTGCAAACTGAAGCCTAGGTTATCCATTCTTCATGGGAACCACTCCTGTAAAGTTCCTTTGGCGTGCGGTTGGCCTTGTAACTGTAGTCTAAACTTCCTTTTTTGGCTTTTGCCTGCCTATGTCGGCATTCAATTTCCAATCCTTTCTTGTTAAGTCGCAGGTCATCTTCAGAATTAGAAGGAAGCATTGCAATATTCCCTTATGGAGCGTTCGCTCCAAAATTTTGGTTCACAGTGGGTTGTGCTCCAACAGGTGGAGTACTTCCATTTCCTTCAATAACATTCCAGTAGCTTGACCAACTATCTCCTTTTGCTTTTGCTTTTGCTTTCCATCCCTCCTATGCAAGCTTGGGACGGAGAAATTCTCCTACTCCGCAAAAGCGGTAGTTTCCAGCATAGTTTCTAGAGTGGTTGGTGGTTGTAGTGCTAGCAAAGCATTTATCTTGTCCATAAGAGCTTTTTGGCTATCAGCCATCTTCTGGTTAAGTTAATCAACCATCTAGTTAAATTCTCCTTTAGTCACAACTTCATGCTGAATGGAAGCTTTCGGTGCTTGATTTCCACTATTAACTCCTGTTTGTAAGTTATGGTATCGTTGACTTCAACTTACTAGTGGTTTGGTCCATCATTACCAACTGTTGCACCCGTGGATCTCTTAGAAGCTGTTCTCTTTCTACCAGACATTGGTCTTTAACGACAATCCTTCAAACTCTTTTCAAATTAGGATTTATGGATCTAACTTCTGGACCCATCCAATCCAAAGTTGAGGGCTTCAATTCTCAGTGAAAGCACCAAAATGTTAGTCCAAAAATGGATCAACACCCTGAAGTGTGATGTGAAAGCACCAGCCCTGTTAGAATAGAGCGAATATAATAGAAAAGTTGTAGAAAAGTAAATAGACACAGAGAATTTTATAGGGTTTGGTTGTTAACTAAGCCTATGTCCACTTTATAGCTTTGATTATTGGTTGTATATGATTACAAAGTGTGTTTAGTTGAGCAAGTCACAAGTACAGGTGTTAGACTGGTTCTAAGTCCTAAAATTGACTATACGAACTGCCTTGGTGACTATTGAGTAGAGAAAGAATATAAGAAATGACAGGACTTCCACGTAGTAATGGCAGAAACCAGATCCTCTCTTAGTTGCTCTTTGGTTTGTATTTATAAGCCATATTAGATTAGAAGCCTACTACCAGAGAAGTCCAAAAACCAGTCCAAGACAACATAATAAATATCATGACTCCCCGAGTTAAGGACTAAATTCGATGCCGAATTAAGGTCCTTAATTCGGTATCGAATCTAATCCTTAGCCATCTAATGGCCAAGTCCTTTTGGGTCGAGTTCCCTACTTCATCTAGATGTCCTCCATGTAATTTGGTAGATTATCAATGTGTTTTGATCATCGTTCTTCCATGACTTAGATTATTCTACCGTTTGGACCGTTACATCTTCATTCTTGATGATGGGCTCTTTGGAAATCTATTAAACTTCACGAACATGAATATGAGAACTACAGGATCACTTGTGCCAAGTGTGAATGTGCTAGGGCTTAACACCTATATTTGGTACCGAATTAGGGTCCGTAATTTTGGGATGAATTTAGGTGCTTGGCCCAATCATAGTGAAACTTTCCCAAGTCCTTCTTTTGCATTTTCCATGTGCTCTTGCCAAATTTTAAGTCATTCTGATTCTATATCAATGTTCTCATTAATTTGGGATGAATTAAGGTCCTTAATTCGATGATGAATTTAATTGGTGGGGCTAAACCACTCCAAACCTTTTATAAGTCCTTCCTTGTATTTTTCTAAGTGTACATGTCAAGTTCAAAGTAGTTTCGACCTAAGACCTTAATTCAGGGTTGATCTAAGGCCTTAATTCGGGGGATTAATCTAAGACCTTAATTCCGGGGTGAATCAAGGACTTAGCCAATTTTTCAACCAAACTCTCTGAGCTCAATTCTCTAGTCCTTCTGAGTATCTTTACCAAGTTTCTAGTCATTCTTTCTTAGTACCGACGTTTTAACTCCTATTGACTTCTACTTGGTTAAAAACCCAGTTAATAGGAGCGATATTGAATTTGTGGGTTTTCGAAAACGATCCAAGGAATGGTAAAAAGTATCATTTTATAAGCATCAAAATTGAACAAAAGTTTTGATAGAAATATCAAATAGTTTGATTGTCAATCAAAGTGCAGAGGAAAGCGTGTGCTTATAAGAAAGAAAGTTAAAAGGTATCTAGATATTTCTAAATCATAAGTAAACAATACACTACTGATTGTTAATGGTGTACTTATGTTAATACCAGTTTTAATTATTTATTACTCAACGTTGGATTTGTAAATGATGTCTTTTATTGAAAGTATAAAAGATACTGGGAATGTCACAAACGATATGCGAAGACAGCTTATTAAAATGTTTAATAAGGAACATGTAAGAAGGATTCCTTATGCATTGGCAATAGGAATTATCATACATGTTATGTTATCTATGATATCGTGATTTATTTACGTATTTGATACATAAAGCAAATATCGAATCCAAATTGATATCACTAAATGGTTGCTTGAGGTTCTCTTATGTATTTATGAAATATTAGAGAATTGTTAACAGAAACAAAAAACTCATTATGAAGGAGTTTCAGACTCAAACTTCATAAGTGATATTGAGATAATATGTTAATAATAAATTCAAGCTAAGAATCTTTAAGTTGGAAATGTTCCAAATGAAAGGTAGTGATTGATTCAATGGAAAAGGCTATGTAAACTGCCTTGAATAGCTCTGTAATAAAATCAATGTATATAAATGTATAAATGCACAAATTTATAACCGAGTCGAGGGTGATTCCAAATATTGAGAATCTCATAACATTGTTGTATGATAACAATGTCGCAATATAGTTCGTAATAAAACATAGAGCTCACTTGAAGTCGAGAGACATACTCCGAATTGTTCCACATAATAAAATAGTTCATCATCGTTGGAAAGAGTTGATTAACAGAATAGATAATTGAAACATAATAGCATACTCGTTCACTAACAGACTGACCCAATTGGTTTTGAGGAAAACGATTGGAGAAGTTGGTATAAGATTCCATAATTGACCCTCAAGTGCAAGTGGGAGATTGATAGAGTTAGGGGTATGCCATAGGGGAAATTATATAATATGGTACATATATCTAACTTGATAACCAATCTTGTTCAAAAATAAAAGGTGTTTTCTTTCTATTATATACTTGATATAATGTGTTATATTAATTAATTATTTAATTAAAAATATATTTAATAGAAAATTTATAAATGGTATGTTTTGTGATAGTAGTTATAAAGTGTTGTAACCATGAGTAATTTATTATAATGAAAATAAATATAACATTTTAAATATTCCTTATCAAGATGTATCGAGACTGGATATCGATACATCCATTGAGAATAAAGTACGTAACACTCTCCAAATGTTGGGCAATGTATTACTCATGGCAGCTGGGGCACCAAAGGGTTATGTACTGATAGTTATTGGATAACCATGGAATGACTCATTCGATAGTTTTTATTGGTTAATCTAACTAAGATTAAACAGAAAATACCGATGTAACTAATTTACACAGTTCTCTCGACTTGAGAATACTGTTAATCTTCAATGTGGAAGTTCCTCTTTGATTAAAGTTAAATCGTGCCATGACGTCCATCGAACGACTATGGTTGGGTCGAGTGAAAGCATTGGAAGTGAAACACTATTCAAGAGATGATTCGTCTTGTGACGCCCCACCTCTATACTCACACTAGCCAAGGACACTACGGAGTAATGTTGTCGACTAGCACAAAGAATAAGGCTGTTGAGGAGCGACCATATGTGTAATTGGTTTGAGAGAGAACCGATACGTCAGATAGTATATCATGCATTTCATTTCAAGAGGAAATCTGACATATCCAATCCTAACTCAAATCTACTACACAGTGACTAAGTGGCCTTCATAATCAATATAAAATAAACATAACATAAAATCAGTCACAGATATTCATATCACTAAGGCAGAAACAGATATGAACATAACACATAGAATTGAACATCATAGTAGTGGTCATACAAGATCCACTACATTACAAAAGAATATATATATACATCAACGAGTCTCTATCTCGTATACACGAAAGACAAAAACTACTAAGCTAAAGTAGTTAGCCAAAAGTCAGAAGCTAATCCCTACTAAGAAGTCAAGTGGAAGCACCTGAAACACCTTGGCCTGACCCAAGTATTATTTAAGAGGAAAAATAATAAATGGATCTGTCTAGCTACAATTATCATGTAAGATGAGATAGGATAAGAGATATGACAAAAATATTTGATAACAATAATACCATGTTGTGACAAGTATATATTTGATAACAATGAAAATCATACAATATCTCAAGTTTTCTCAAATACCCAAAAAGAATATCATATTCTTTATTTTCGTTCACCAAATCACAAATATTGATAAAGCTTATCAATGCAAATCACAAAAATTGGTGAAACACAAATTCTAGAAATCATCAATTAGAAATCCAGAAATCGCAAAAAGGGGGGAGGCCTATCACAAATGGGAGCAAGAAAACTCACCAACACGTGTATCACAAACGGGACGCTGTCCCATGGGTCGCTAACCCATAAAATTATGGGGCACAGTCCCCCATTGACGACGAATGAACCGAACATCGACGCACCTAAAAAGATACGCCCTATGCACTGACTCATTGAGCCGATTGCTCCACGAACGGTCAAAAGACCATGGGTCGATACCCCACCAAATTGAGCCGAAGCTCCACAGAACGGGGTATAGTCTCCCACGTGGACAAAGAGACATCGCATATCGCTAGTCTAAACCACAAAATGATCATCATAGATCAATAAGTGTAAATTACACCAAGCTAGTAAATAAATGAGTTTAGCTTCATGTCCCATAACCACTGGCTTAACTTAAATATTTACGAACAAATTGTAGATTTCCACTCGAAAATTGTCACGAGATTTCAATCGAACGAGTCCAAGAATTAACCGACGAAGTAAACGCAAGCGTTTCATACCACTTGTTTTGCTAAGTCGTTTAATTGGATTTCTCATACGAATGAGATAAAGGTTTGTATATACTAATAGATTGGAAAACGGTTTTAAAAAGAGTTTTGTATTAAAAGTAGTGTTGAAATCATTTTTATGAAAGAGTTTTAATATTTACTACTAGTATAAAAACGTATGTATTTTAAAGTGACAAATCACAGAAACGGTTGTAATACAATCTATCACAAAAATCCACATTTCAATAACGTGAATCAGTACCACGGAAATCGATATCGAATCCATCAAATGGAAATTCCAAAAATCCAGAAAAGAAATCATCAAAGTCGATAATGAATGACAATAACTAATCGGATCATCATAAATCGATAAAAATTGGAAATCCACATAAAAATAGGAAAATATGCAGAATTTGACAGCGCCAGACATCTGAGGGTTTTCCCAAACATCTGAGTTGAAGCTCAGGAAATTCATTCTAGGTCGCTCAGACGTTTGGGGATGAACCTCAGACGTTTGACCCTGGGTTGTGGAATTTTTATTCCTAAGGCCCAGACAATTTAGGGTTTTTCCAAACGTTTGAGCTGAAGCTCAGGGCAGAATTTGCCTAGCCCAAAGATAGGCTAACCAATTTGGAAGCGATCGAATGAGCGACGGTGGCTAGGGATTTATCCCAAGCGACAATCCAGCCCTATAGGCTCTTCAATACACCCCAAACAACATGTCCAAACATCCAAAGAAGGATTTTTATAGATTTTGACTTCAAAATACAAAGATTGGAAAATTCACCAAACCAATTCAATTCGAAAGCAATTGAATAAGAAATAGATGTTAGGAATTCATACCTAACAACAATGAAAGCTATAGACATAAATGTGAGTTTAAGAACTCAACTTTAAACCCAAAATAGAATAGATAAGCTCCAAAACAAGCTAAGATCAACTCTTCTTCAACTACACCTCTAGAATCTCCAAACTAGTATCACATGCAAAGATTTCCTAAATTAGGTTATAGGAAATTATGAAAATTGGAGAGAGATTGAGATGGAGAAGATGAAGTGGAGAATTACCTAAGCTTCTCCTTGATTTTAAAACTTGAATTTGAATTTCTAAGAGAAGCTAGGGCTTAGGAATTTCTAATCTCCCCTCTTTCCCCTTTTTTCTTTAGCTTGAGTGTTAGGAAATTATGAGTCGAATGAATAAAGGGGAGAGGAGTTAGGGTATTTGGTAGAAGAGTTTGGGTTATCTTGTTGGGTTAGTGGGCTAGAAAACAAACCAAAGCCCAAATGAAAATACCAAAATCCTAATCAACTCCAAACATATCAATGTTTATACTCAAACAAGTTGTGAGCGTCATTTTGAACTCAACGAAAGTGGTCTCGAGTCCGGATTCGACTGTTTACAAAAAGTCACATTTCGAACTTTAATTCAACTAACGATGCTATATTTAAATAAAACATTTAAATATATAATCGTAAAATATGCGGGTTGTTACACGTCTCCTTGGTTATATAAGGTTAGTATCACGGTCAACTAATGTCAACTCAAAGTCAAAGTCTCGGAGCAGAGCAGTTCGGTTAAAAATAATTGTTATTATTGAACAAAGGACTATGTGTTTGGACTATAAAGTTAAATGTGGACGATATTGGAATTCTGACCATTACCAAATTCCACAAGTCCTAATGTGATATAGCTTTGACAAAGAGAATTGGTGTAAATAATTATTACTATCGGGTACCGGTTGTTATCCAGCCTTTTGACTTGGCTATGTTCAGACTGACTGGACAAGTTAAAGTTGACGATCACCAAGATAGGAAACCAGGAGAGATGATTATTAGGCTTAGAGATCAAGCACAGACAATGGTATGAAGCAACGATCAAGCGAGACCAAGAGATAGACTCTCCAGAATATTCTAAGTATTGATTAGTACCTCCACTAGACAGGGGATCGGTGCCTATCCCTTCCCCTAGAGGATGGGTACCTATCCTCAATTTTTGTCCCAAACTAGGTTAGATCGATATGGAGTGACAAGGAAGGCCCTATGAGGGTACATTTCAAATTTCAAGTCGTTTGGAGTTTGTATGCTCAAGTTCTGGGCAAATTACTTTCCCTAGGCAAGGGATCGGATCATAATTCCTTCACCTAGGAAAGGGATCGGATCGTATCAAAGGAACGGGTCGTACCAATGGATTGGATTGTATCATCCTAACAATTCAACTCAATGATGATCGGTCAATATCTTACAAACGTGAAGTCAACTATGCGCGAAACTTTGGGAACAAGGAGCTAACAAGCAGGGGGACCCACCAGAGAGCTCGTAGGGTGCCACGAGGCATCTAGGAGAGGCCAGATTCGACCCCTATTCATGGGGAATTGGGCCTTGCATATTCTCATGCGGCTTCGTCTACGTCTCGAGAATCTACTATCGAATTTTCAGGAAATATTTGGTCGTCTTTACCTATAAATATAGGGTTCATTGTTCATTTGAGAGATATTTACACTGCTATTTTTTTTGTACTTCATTATAATCTCAGATTCTGATCCAACCCCTCTTGTACTAAGAATTCAAAGTGATTAAAAAAGCAATTTCATCAAAGTGGACATAGGAAATCAACGCCGAACCACTATAAATCGCCGTGTCTCTGTTTTTTACTTATTTTCTATTAGTTTATTACTATTTTCCTCTGTTTCCATTTAATTTTCTTCATTTATTTCTCTATAAATTCTCCGTTGGGTGTTTGTGCCAATTTTTGGTGCAAACACCGCTTATAACAAGTAAAATTGGATTTTACCAAAATATGTGTAAGCGATAAATTCAGCCAAAATGTCACACCACTTGCTAAGTGAGGGTGAATGTTAATATTCGATTAGTTCAATATTAATTGCTAACTGAATTTACGCCTTTAGGTTGCATAACCGTAATGATGAATTTTTTGAAAAACCACATGATTTGTTAAATTTATAAAATGTTGTAAATTGATTAAATTAATTGATATTTAAGAAATATTAATTATTATTTATTTGATGTTTGGAAGTTGTTTGTAATTATTTGAATGCACTTATAAAAGTTATATTTGCATGTATTGATATACGATATCGATGTAGTTTAAATAAAAGATAATTGCATGGAATGATTTATGGAAATTTTATGTCATTTGATGGCATGATTTGTGAAATTTTATGTCATTTGATGACATGTAATTTCTGTTGAATATGCGACTGTATGATTTTTGTTTGATGATAATAAACATATATATATTCATTTAAATGTATTTGTTAATGTACTATTTTATTATTCACATAATTAATAAATATTTGCTAAATAAATTAAATAACACTGAATTTAAATTCAAACGGATATTTTATTCAAACAAATATTTATTACAATTTTTGAATAGTACAAATTCAAGCTCTCACTATATATATACAATTTCAATTACAATACAATTTTGACTACATCACAATTCTCATCTACAAATGCACCTCACTACATTTCACTCACACTCGTATTTATCTTCAACTATATTCCAGATTGAATCCAGCATCTGAGTAATCTGCAAAAATACACACTGACGCAGTAAAATTAAAAAAGAAATATTTTGTAGTGTAAAATAAAAAGTGATTTTGAAAATATTATTTGCCTCAGTTATTTGGGTTGTTCGTCGACATTTAATTTTGAATGCATCATACACGAACAGCTTGTGACATGCACAGTGTACCACTGTACATGCCACAAGGCCGTGCACACCAATTACACTTGATAAATCTACAGGGACAGGTGAGCACAAGGTCAAACCCAAATCAAAAGCTGGATTCAACTCAGGTGCAATACAAAATTATGGGTCAAGATACATACAACATAGCCTCGACCAAAACTCAAATGTACACATGAATGCTATGATCAAGGTATGCATATATACATGAAGCCACCAGACAACAGAAAATGCTACATGAAGTCAAAAGGTCCAAAGTGAAGTCACAATGAAACTGCACTAATCCACCAATATATACAACATACATATGTGCAGGATACATGTATGATACGATCAAAGGCTATGACTTCAAGCCCAGATACAACATGCACCAAGTATACATGAATCGAAGTATGTTCGAAACAACAACAAGTCAATCAAGTCTGACCACATACAAGTCAAAGAAACAAAACAATATCACGGAGAAATTTCCAAATGACCGAAAGTCCATAAAATCAAAATGTTCAACCCAGACTGGTCAGAGAAACCACAGTGCAAAGTGGTGACTGCAAATACAAGCACGATAGGTACAAAGTCAGTGCAACAGTGGTACGAGACCGAACCAGACAAAGTACTCAAGGGATGCAACTCACAAGCTCCAGACTCGAAGCAGCTTCCACATGTGACAACAATACAATGCAAAACAAGACCACAACTAGCACATGCACATCAAAGTGCAGACAAACTACAAAATCATGATGAAGCCAATGTCATAAGAACTAAGCATACATGATGACTCGAGAACAAAAGCATGAAGTACATAGCATACATGTATTGATATATATATATACAGTGAACAGTGAACAAGAGCTCAACAAAACAACTCAAATTCACAATGGAACCAGACTCAAGCAAATATACAGTAATAATATGGTTGCAGTGAATCAAGCAACTCGAGCAAGTCCAGCTACTATATGAATGCATGCGTATGGTCAAGCAGTCAAGTCAAGCCAATGCTAACATGTAGTGCATTGAAACTAAACAGTGAAACCAAACCACAAGGAAGTCAAAAAGGAAATATTTTTGCAGAGCAATGATATCACAAGCCGAAGTCAACAAGAAAAAATCGAACAGTTCAAATTCGAAACTGTGATGCCCAAGGCCACAAGAAAACGAACCAAGTCAAAAATCAACACCGTGGGACACAAGCAAACAAAATATATACGAATTGAACAAGCCAGTGCAAATCATCAACATTCAAGTTGAATCGAACGGCAAGCCAAAAATTATCAGACGAAGTCAATGAGTACATACCAACAAAATTATAGGGGATTAAACCCTATATAAACCCAATCATCATCGGCTTTCAGAAATTATTCGAGTTTAAGCAACAGAGAAAATTTTAATCAATAACTCGAATCAAATCGAGTTCGAGCATATAAACAAGAATTAATAAAAAGGAAATCGCATACCAGATCATTCAACCGAACTCGACAATTTGAAGTAGCTGTCTGCAATTCAAAGCAATACTTGATCGACAAAGCAAGCATTGTTAAAGCATCTATTTTGATCAAACAACCGAAAGCGGCCACTTCAAATTATCATGAAGCCCTAATTTTATCAGAGATAAGTGAACGAAAGAAGAACGCTAAAGGGAGCAGCCATTTCTCAAAAGGACAAGGAAGCTGACTGATTAATAGAAAGAAAAGTGATCTAAGTTTTATCACCAGTTTCTATTGGGCCGGCCTTGCTTTGTTTGACTTTAATTATATAAGCATTTAGTTTAAAATTAGGGTTTTATTTTTTAAATTGTATTTAAATTTGTATTTTTATTTTAAATCGTTGTATTTTCTAGTCATGTGACTAGGGTGCAAACTACGTGGCGTAGTTTGAGAATTCGCAACTCAGTGGCTAAGTTGTGGCAGGGTTTTGAGCGTAGAGTTAGGTTAGTCGATAGCAGGTGTTGCGAGTTTACGTGTGTAAGCGTATGACTATCTAATTTCTAGTAGAAACCTTGGGGGCAGCACGTAGGCAGGGTTTTGCCGAAGCTGGGTAAATCTGTGTGTTCTATTTTTATTCTGCTATTATTTGTGCTGCTATTATTCTGTGATCTGTGTTGAAATTATTTTATATAAACTTCCGCAATAATTTTTATAATTGATAGTATCACCCTATTCACCCCCCCCCCCCCTCTAGGGTAAAATCGATCCTACAATTTCAGCCATATATGAAAAGAAAGGAGTGGAGAGAAAGAGACAATCAAGGGAATTAGTTAAGGAAGTTTTAATTAAAGAATGTGAAATGTTTCATTCTTTCAAATGAAACATATTCTCTAATTCATTCTTTCTCGCTCACTTTTTCTTTCTGTTCTTCTAACTTTTCATGATAGAAAAAATAATCAAATTTCTAAAATCTTTCAACTCTAAATAAAAACATCAAATAAAACAAAAAAAGTGGTTCATCTATCTCTTGCAAGGATAAGATGTGGATCTTGAAGATCTGAGGAGATATCATCATTCAAAGTGTGATTTTTAGGAAACATCCTAACGTGATCCTCTGATTTAGTTATTTATATGTTTTATCCTTCATAAGTTTGGATATGAATGGTTCATTGTGTGCTTAATAGATTAATTTTAAACATGTGAATCAAAACCCTTTTTACCTCAATTAATAACTTGTTTATTATTTCATTCAACTCAAATATGCATATGTTTTTAATCAATTGTTTATTTATGTTAATTATTGTTGGTATTGTTTATGATTTAATTCCCTTTTTATCACATCTTCTTTAATAATATATGTTTATAATATCAATTGATTTACATCTATTTTGTGTTGTTCCATTTTTGATTGCATGTCCATATTCTTAGCATTCGAGTTGTGAAATGTTACATCTCATTTAATTTGTTATTCATGTTGTTCTTATAGTTTAGATCTGAAATTTTACTGTGAATTTATATATGCCTAAGTTGTCCCCTTTATTCCCATTTGAAACCATTTATTTATATGATTTTTTTTTCAACTTATATATATTACATACATTGTCTATTTTAAATATTCTAAGGATTGAATATGATTTTATATGATTTGTTTGATTTTTTTGTTGTTGTATTCTTTTAAAAATAACATAATCGGACTTTTGTTTAAATTTGTTAACTTCTAATTCTAACACATACTAAATCAAAAAATTCACATATTTGTTTGTTATTTTAAATTTTAAACTAGCACGCAATTAATTACATATATGCATGAATGTGCTGTTTTAATTCAAGGTTTAAAATTTACTTTTATGTACAATCATAATTTTAATGTTAAAATTCTTCCTAAATTGAAGGTTGATTATATTTGTTAATTCTAGATTTCAAATTATGATAATGGTCAAAATTTATTTTATATGCATATATGTTTTAGAGTTTAATTACTAATTTGAACTGACATTGATTGAATGATTAAAGGAAGGAGGAAAATGCTCCATCTTTCCTTTTTCATAAATGTCTACCTTAGTTCCTTAACTGTTCTTTTTGTTAATATAAGTTAACTTGTCTGTTAGTAAAATATTTTTCAATATATTATGCATTAGTGTAAACCGAACTATATATATATATATATATTACTATTACTTGCATGTTTTAAAATAAAATTTGGATAACAAAGACATGTATTAATTCTGTAGTAAATGTCATTAATTTGTCACTTAACCTAATTAAAGAAAGGGAGAAATGAAAGGATTCCCTCTCTACATTTATGGTTCATCTTTCCCTAATTAATTATTTGTGTTAAGAGAAAGAAAGAAAAGGTTTCTTTCTCTAACCTTTACATGTTTATTTACATACTTTTATGTGCTGCTCATATACCGTTTTTATTCATTCAAACACATGAATGTATTTGATACATTCATCATATTACATATTTATTTAAATTGAATTTAAATCTCCTTTGATTACCAAATTAAATAAAATATTGATTTTATTTAAAAGAAAATCTAGATAAGATCTAAATGTATTTAGACTTTATGGGCCCATTAATGATCCAAAATGGTAAAAAAAATTGAAATTCATCCATTTCTTCCGCTGCGAGCAGGTCCAATTCCAACAAGGTCAAATTGAAATCAAAGCTTTGTAATTAAGGACTTGTATTTAGGACAATTTGCATGTTAGATCTCTTTGGACATTGGATTTTCATATATGCCTTATGGCTTGTATCATACATACATGATTAATGATTTATGACTTGTACATATGACTAAAGACTTGTGCGTTGCATAACGAACCAAGCACTTGCCAATGTGATTTGCATAAGGATGAACTTATTCTCTGACCTTGCATGAATTATTGTCCCTTCACTCTTTTAATTTTAACATTTGGATTTGTACAAGGCTCAAATTTCAGCCTAACAATTTTCAAATAAGAATAACTTCAACAAAATACCTTTCACAAATTTCTTTCTTCCGATACTCTAAACTAATATATTTTTCTTAAAACAATGCTTTTAAATAAGATATTTGACCTTAGTCATCCTCTTTATGAAAATATTTCATAATAAAAATATCTTAGTTTTGAATATTTTATTTTACCAATGTAAAATTTTCAGCAAACCACTTTAAATCCAAAAACATACATTTTTCAATCAAATACTTTTAAAATCAATAATGTATATTTATATTTGTTTTTCTATAGCTCTCTAGCAAAATACTTTTTAGTAAACACTTTTAAAAAAATTAAACAATAATTTTTTTTATTATGTTTTAACTTTTAACTACGCACCTTAACATTGTGTGTGTATTGCTTGGATTACAATCATAACTCAATCCCTCCTTTAAGTGCTCATCCTACTCCACTCTTAATGCATCTATTTTCCACACATAAGTCATCATAAATAAACATCATCTTAGGGTGATGGTAATGGTGGCTGCATATACATTCATACATTTATACACACACAAAACATACAACAACCAACATGTACACTCTCTCATCCTAGTTTAACCCAACCTAAGGTGTAAATCAGTCTACTATAAACAAGTTAAACTTACCCAAGGCTCAGGTAACCACTAAACCTAAGTTCTAATTCCAAATGAAACGTCCCACAATTCTTAACACCTTGAAATTAATGCCAAACTCCGTCTACGCTTGCGCATTAACCTTAAATGTTAAAAGCAGTGGATCGTCTTGGAGAATAAATTAAGACAATCATCTGATTACTTTCAAATATAGCTCACAACATAATTCACAATGATACATATGTTATGTCAATATAAGAATAACATATGAGGCCCAACACAACAAGTAAAACATTTATATCTTCCTACACATCAATCTTTATTAAATTTACAAATGATACAGATTTACGGAGAAATATATGAAATAAACAACATATTGATGTAGCCTGTAACCAGAATTCTTTTCCTTCCTTTGCTTTCCCCTGCGAGCTTCAATAATACCGAAGGAACCAGGTTAGTCGAAAGCGGGTGGGATAGGTAGATTTCAAAATTTTCCATTTTGAATCTATTGGCCTATGAAATCTAAAGGGTCACTAGATCCAATCTAATATATTTTAAATAAAAATATTTTTTTAAATTTAATATTTTGAATTTTTTTATTTTTATTTCTTATAAGTGTATCAAATGCACTATTTGTGTAAACTACACATGCTACAAATATGAAGTGTATAGGGATAATGTGACTACATGTAGATGTTGGGATTTACACCGCAACAGACTCATTTGTCCCTTTATATATACCTTTGTCGTCCGTAGTTTATATTTAAAATATATGTATATACAATAACATATATATAATTAAGGAAAGGTTTTTAATTAACTTTATATACAAAAGTCCATTTTATAAAATTTGTGTTAAAATAATTTACCTTTACACATGTCCATATATAAATAATTGTAAGCTTTGTTTTAATATTTAAAAAACATATATATGTAAAGATTGTAATCTGATATTTACATATATAAAATTAAAGTTAACAAACCCAACTATCAGCTTTGGAACGAATCAAATGAATTAAGATTTTACTTAAAAGTCCACTTATGGGTTTTTAAGTCGAAATAACTTTTACACTTATGTAACCAAACAAAATATATTCAATCAAACCATGTAACAAAGGTATTCATTTTAAAGGTGAATTTAATTAAATAAATTTTTTTCAATCAAAAATTGTTTTTAATCAAAATTAATCTTAACTGTTTTCAACCAAAATTATTTAAATAACCATATAAGACACACACACACACAAAGATATATATATATATATATATATAAATTAAAAGGTATTCAATCAAAAATGATTCCAAAACAACAAAATGGATCATAGAACTTAGGCACATATAAATTCATTATAAAAGGTTTAGAATCAAACCATATAAACAATATTAATAAATAATCATATAAGATGAAGGATCTAAATTATTTTAACATATGGATTATATAATTAGTTGAGGAATAGCACAAAAGGTGATCCAATTAAACTAACATGACGAATAGTTAATTAATTGAGGTGAAGCATGTTAAGGGTTCAAACTATGTAATCATGATTAATGCATTTGAATAAATAAAATTAAAAATCATCTTAAGATATAGCTAAAAGGTTGCACCTTGAATGATGAACGAAGCTTGCAGATTCAACTAACATCGACATCTAGATTTTGCAAGAATCAATAGCGATAACAACCACCTTTTATTTTGATTTAATTTGGATTTTGTTTTTGGGATTTTTTTCTTCCATGGTACCATGGTATTTTGGCCATGAGGGGGTGGTTGGAAAAGAGAAAGAAAAGTAAAATGTCAGGAGGAATCCTGGAATGAACAAAAGAGAATTTATTTTAAAGGAAACATTCAAAACTTTCAATTCCCTCCTTTAAAATATTCCCTAATTAATTCCTCATTAAATCTATCAAATTCTCTCCCTCTTCATATTTTTGGCAACAAATAGTGATAAAGTTAGAGGTACGTCCTAAGGGAAATTCTGTAATTTAATGTAAATTATTAACTCCGTAATAAAATCTGGTTGGAAATAAAAGGTGTTTTTATTTCTATTATATATTTGTTATAATATGTTATATTAATTATTATTATTTTAGCAAGGCTAGCCGGCTTTATAGTGGGCCGTGCCATTGTATATAAATAAAGAACAGGTGATCCGTACATGCATAGAGCAACTGATTAAAGTAGACAAGCTACCGTCATATAAAGAACAGGAGATAGAAAATAGGCCTATGCTACTACAAAGGATCTTGCCTTTCCCCTCGAAGGGAGGAAGGACAAGCACTACCATCATCCGACTCCGGACCAATAACATCAGCATACCTAGAGAAAAGAAGAGCCATGTTAGAAGCATAACCAATAGAAGCAAGGGAATAAATAAACTTCCCGTCCCACGAAACATCATAGAACTTTCTCTTGTTCACCTCTCCAATCTCACCCTCCCTAGTAAGGGCAAGGCCCTCACCATCAATATGGTAAATAAGACTTCTCGTTTCCCCTACATTATCACTGATGAAAGCATAAAAGGTATTACTCACAGGCGAGTACCTCATCTCCGAAGGAATATGAAGCCAAGCACGCTCATCAGGGATCCAAACAATTGTATCAGAGGTAGGTCCAACACTCACAGGGTCAGTGGAATCATCCACTACCAGCTCAATAGCAGGTGGAGGAATAACAGGAGGAGCATCCTGAATGATGTCATCAGAAGGAGGGGAGGGAATGTCAGGGGTAGCTTTCGAAACCCATTTCCTAACAAGGGGTCTAGGGAGAGGGATCTGCGAAGACAAAAGAGCAGGAGAAACATCCGTCCCACGCGACAAGTATCAGTGGAATGCCCAAAAGACTGACAAGACGTACATATATCTAGCTTCCAACTATAACGTACTAGAATCTCGGCGTCATGACCATCAGGAAGACGAACTCGAAGAGTAGATGGTAATTGTTTGGTAGGAGTTATCTCAATCAAAGCCTTAGCATAAACAAGTCTCTTTCTTGCTACTGTATTCGAGTCGTAACAAATAACCTTGCCAATAAGTCCAGTCAACCAGTCAATACCGATCAAAGGTTGTAGCACCGAAGGAATACGAGAAAAATGAGCCCAGACAGGAATAGATAATACTTGCTCAACTGCCCTGTCAATAGACGCACTCCAGGAAGTGATAATGAATGGCTTCCCAGCAATAAGGATCGGATCAGACTCAAGGATATGTTGCCTCTCTTTAGAACATGAGAATTTGAAATAGCACATAGCATTATCAAAGTGAACACTAAGTCCTCCTCTGGGTTTCCAAACCTGGTTGCATCTCGCTTTGACAAGTTGATAATCCAGTTTGAATCCAGGAAAAAGCCAACCAAGTAGTCCTGCCAAAATTCTATACCAGCTTGTATCACTTCGGAAGGAGGAACCATAGCTCCGCCTAACTCAACATTATCAAAAGATCTCAGGGAATGAACACCTGCATTGCCAGGCAGTTTTGTGAAAAGAGAAGACCATTTTGTAGGCACAACTGAATCTGTAGCAGGGGCAGGATGGGAAAATGGAGACCTGCCAATGGGTTCTGCATTTACACAGACATTTCTACAAGCAGGAGAAGTGCGTTTGCCACTTAACATATCGGCAGCTCCAACAGGGGAAACTACAACCTCATTTTCAGTAGCGTCACCAATTAACGACCCAGCTTTACCATCAGGTAGTTTTGAATTGACAGAATCAACATTTAAGGCAACAGATAAGTCAGCCCATTGTTTCGCATTACAACAAGTCGATGCACCAAGAAATGACGACAAAGGTAAATCCAAGATGGGAAGGGAAATACCAGAGATCGGCATACCATTAACTGATACGGTTTCAGGAGGTGGAAGGGTGGAGAGAGCCAAAGCATTGTCAGAAGTAACGTGATTTGATTCAACCTCCAACTAGAGATCGAGATGCAATCCACGAGATGGAGAAGCTGCCAGGGAAAGACCGGTTGCCAAAGGGTCGATTGCAGTGTCAGGATTGGAAAATGACAGATCTGGGTTGGATGGGGAGAAGCTTTTTCCAGATCTGGTCTTCGACCTAAACGCCATAAGGGCAGAGGAAGGCTGCTTGTTGCGTCGAGGCATCGGCAGCAAGGAAGACAATGTAACGGGAAAAATCAGACCGTAAAGATAATCGCAGTCGCCCTTGTTATATTAATTATTTATTTAATTTAAGTATATTAATAGAAAATCAATAAATGGTATGTTTTGTGATAGTGGTTACAATGTGTTGTAATCATGAGCAATTTATAACAATGAAAATAAACATATCGTTTTAAATATTCCTATTAAAAATGTATCGAGACTAGATATTGATATATCCGTTGAGACTAGAGTATGTAATGTTCTCCAAATCTTTGGTAATATATTACTCATGGCTGCTAGGGGAACTAAAGAGTTACATACTGATAGTTATTATATTACTATAGAATGACCCACTCTACAGTTCTCTGTTGGTTAATATAACTGAAGTCAAATAGAGAATATCGAAGTAATAATATTACACAGTTCTCTCGACTTGGGAATACTATTAAGCTTCAATATGGATACTTTACTTTGATTGTAGTTAAATCGTGACACTGTGTCCATCGAGCAACTATAGTTGGGTCTCAGTTGAACCATTGGAAGTGAAACACTATTCAATAAATAATTTGTCTCCTCGGTTATGTGAGGTTAATATCATGGTCAACTGTTGTCAACTAAAAGTTAAAGCCTCAAGCCAAAGCATTTTGGTTAGTAATTGTTACTATTGTACCAAAGACTTTATGTTTGGACTATACAAGTTGAATGTAGACGATATTAGAATTTTGACCAATACTAAATTCCATAAGTCCTAATGTGATATAGTTTTGATGAAGAGAATTAGTGTAAATATTGTCACTACTGGGGACAACTTAAAATAGTAAACTTTGATTTTACCAAAACTATGTAAGCGATAAATTCGGCCAAACTATCACATCAGTAGATAAATTTGTATAAAGTAAACTAATCTACGTTGATAAATTTGTGCAATTAATATAATTGTTAAAATATTTATTAATTAAATTATATAAATGAACTAAATTAAGATTGATAAATAGAAATATAAAGTATACATGCTGGCATGATCCGCGACGTCGATAAGACTCTTCATTAACCAATTATTGATCAAGATGTGATGCGATAAGTTTTTATTGCCAAAAGATAGTGCATTCCAATTAGTTGCAAAGTTATTTGATTACATTTGACGATGTCACTTACTGATACGTATTAACTCATGTTATCTCCATTCATTGATAGATGTTATCTCTTGTCGTCGTCATTCATCAATGTCGACAATGTTCATTACTTCAACTTTCTCTATAGCAGCAATATTCATTAATACTTTATGATACTTGTCGTCGTTATAACTCTTGACTTAGGTTTATTAATGTTGTCTAACGACTACTAACCCTTGTCTTTGTTACTTATTAGTGTTGGTAATCCACATAGAATTATAAACATTATTGTTATTAGAATGAAACGTCAATCATCTTTATATAATTAAAGTCAACTAGCATGTCCCTTTACGCCAATAATACCCTTTATTAACCTATTATTTTGATATCTTACCATATTTTAGTGTTAGCGGTTAAGGTGAAATATGGTAACTTCCCATTGTTAGGAGAAAATATATACCAGTCAAAGGCGATGACATTCAATCATAGTCGACGTCGCTTGCTTTTTGACATTGATTCGTAGAGCCTTAATCTAACGTCGGGGAGCTCTTTGTTTATCGTTATCATTTCGTGAGTACTTTTCATGTCATAAATGAAGCTTCATTCAACACCATTATCTAAAGATTATCTTCCTTAACACATTATGAGCAATTTAACTGATTAGCTTGCAGACAATCCACGTTGCATTTACTCATTGTTGTCGACAACATCTATTACTTCATTATTAATTATCATTTTAAATCATGAGTTTATTGCATGTTCATTCCTACTCAACTTTTGTATTATTCCCTCATAGGGCTCTCTTATCAAAATTTAGATTTACTAACAAATTCTTCGTATGCCAATTAAGTATTGTTTCCTTATAGTTAATTCAAATTTTTTTATTTAGATAATGATAGATTATTTAGACAACAACGTATAAAAATTTCTATATCATAAACATGATCATTTCTCAATTTTAGAATAATATCACCTGGCAGGTTAATGGAAGGACAACAACTCAGCATGAAGCTCACTAAGAAGTCTAGCAATGGGTTCAAATCTTCACCCTCAATTGGCAAGAAAGAAGACAATCTTTTGAATCCATCGTATATAACGACCCAAGAAGAAGTGGACTCTATTCTTGGTCAGTTTGGCATTACTGGAATTGAAGCCATTCCTACAGGTACTTCAGATAGTATTACCAATCCACCTAACTGATACTTTGCTTTTACCGTAGTACATATTTGGCATACTAGCTATCTTTCGTTTCCAATTTTCCTTTAAAGATATCTGGAGCACTTAGACATTGCTCCCATCCAATTCCTGCCTAATTCATACACATACTTGACATGCTTAGAGGTTCTGAGTTAGGAAGCAGGGCTTCCTTCCCTCAACGCTGAAATCCACCATTCCATAGCAATTCTTGCTAAAGCTTCTGACTAATCGGATCGTTAACTATACCGTATTTGTCCTTAACCAAAAAGTATGATCTCTAAAGGTGTTAAGAAAGCAAGAAAATGAGAGACTCAATACTTTTTCATCAAATGTTTTTCTAACATTAGAGGGACATTTCTGCTCCAATAAGGTGTTACTGTTGTTGTTGTTTTTACACCATGCCCACTCATTATCCTTTTCTAATGTATGATTCTTTCCAGATTTTGCTCCTTAACAGCTAAAACCTAAAGATCAGAAGATCATGCTATCCTTATCTAGAATAGTAGGAAGTATAAGGGATATGCTCAGATTACTGACTCCGACTAACCTGCTTAAGCATTCCATCATTTTGGACCGCCATAAGGTCTTGGGAGAGCCTTCAAAAGTCAAACTTAATGCTAAAGGTGGATGCTCATTAGTGATGGGAAAAATCAGAATCCTTCACCTCCAACTCTCCGGTTCAGTCCAATGCTGCTGGTAAGTTTTAATATAGCTAAAAATGAAATTTCTAACGTTATCAGCTTACATACTTCATTTTTGTTTTAGGTTCATCTGCTCTTGTTACCACTCCGAAAGAAGTAAAAGTAAAAGAAAAGGTTTCAAAAAAGAGAAAAAGTATAGATGAACTTCTGGCTTCATCCCATCCAACTAAGACTGCCTCCTTTAAAGATTCCATCACTCCAGCCATTGAAGAATTAGATGAAGATGAAACAGGTGATGGCGTTTCTATTGATGCTCCTTTTTCCCCCAAGATAAGAGGTCCCAATTTGCTGGTGACTTCACTCCCGTTATCATAGATGAGATAGAGCATGTAAATATTGATCCAAGTCCCAAAGAAACTTATTTGGGAAAAGCTATGGGAAAGCCCATAGAGATATCCAAGGAGGCTCCAACCTCCAACCCCATTCTTAATATTACATTCCCTACTTCTCCAACGTCTATCAACCGCATATGCGCCGAACTCAATCCAATTCTCTCTCTAGACGATCCTTTTCATTCGAGGACTCAAACTCGAACTTCATCAATGAATTTTGAAGACCTTTCATAGTTGGCTATTCAATCTCCTTCCCTTTCTTCTCTTGGACCATCACAACCTTTGATTTACTCTGATGTACATCCTTTTCTTATTCTCAAACATCTTATATCGGTGCGTTTTCCTGCTCCCTTGGTTAGCTTTAATTTTATAAATTCTGTTTTGACTTGTACGGATTACATATTTTTGGTAAGAAAGAATTTGTTCCTCCTACGAGGCACATCTCAGGGACCTTCAAACAAAGTAGTTGAGCTTAAAGGAAAGTTTATTTGCTCCAAAATGATATGATCGATATTGCCATGGCAAGAGATAAGGCGATCTTAGAAAAAGGCAAACTTGTTTTTTCTCTTGAGGAAGAAAGGAAAACCAGGCAACTACTAGAAGAGAGAGCGAAAAACTTGGAAGCTAATATCGAGTTGTTCAACAGGCTCAAAGCGGATCTGGAAAAGATGACCAAAAAAAACTCCAAGCTTGCCAAAGAAAACTCAAAACTAGCCAAGGATAACAAATCATTAGAAGATCAACTGCAAATAAAATATAATCTACTAGATTATTCAAATTACACCATCAGTGATGCTAAGAAAAGGTTACTTTCTTTCTTGATGTCGCCCTTCCTAAGATCACTGAGAAATGTTATGAAGACGCTTTGTATATGCATATACCAACAACATCAAGAAATGCCCAGATCTGGATTTTCCATCTCTTCCTGTCTTGAATGAAAAATGCAAGAGGAAATTCAGTCTTAGAATAAAGAAAGACAAGAAGGCTCTTGATGCAGAGTTCCTTACCGAGGAAGAAATTGGTGTTGGAAAGTGGCCATCGAATGAAAGTGGCTATCATTCGACAATGCTCCTGTTGATGAAGAGCTAAAACTTAGATGAAGAGGAAGACAATGACGATGACGATGATTATGATGATGATAGTGGTGATGGTGGAGGTAATGGTGGAGGTAATGGAGGTGATGGAGCAGGATTTTTTGGGGGGCTAGGTAACAAGGATGGACCTGATGAAGCTGATTTGGACTCAACCGCCCAGGATGCTGAAGCTGCCGACTTACTGGATCTTCCAAAAAATGATTCTCTTAAGACAAACAACGCTTCTCGAGACCAAGGACCCAAAAACAAAGGGAAAATCTCTTCGTCATTGATTCTTCTTTCTCAGGTATATGTTACTCTATTCAAATGTGTTAAGTTATGAAATAATTTTTAGTTAAAACATCGATTATTTTAGTTAAGAAGAAAATGAAAACAATACAATGAAACTATACTCGAAAGGAAACAAATAGAAATTGATCGATTAAATAGAGACTTGGATAAGCAAATGAAAGATTACAATGAACTATTCGAAAAATATAATAAACTTGTTGAAAGCGCATTGAAGTTAACATTCTTTAAGGAAAGAGAAATTGCACCCCGGATGAAGAAAGTCTGTTATCATCGGGAAATACTATGAAGGAGAATTCCGAACTGATGATTCTCTTCTGGATGCTAATTGATGGTAGGAACTCCCTGGTGGAGTTTCTATACAAAGCATATTGTAAGGGTAGATTTATAAATTTCTTATACTTAGGTGACAACCGTGGAGGTTTGCTTCGATGCTTTCATTGCAGATATTTGGACGAGTATGGGTCTGATCCCCACCCCTGGATGTGTCGGAACCTTCACAGGGTGGCATCTGTCCCACTTTCTTTTAGCTCTCTTCCTCCCAAAAATATCAATTTCAATAAGAAAAGATTCATTTCTGAAATGTATAAGAAATCGATTTTGTATGGACCCGAATGTTTGTAATATTCAACTTGGTTCATTTACGAATTTCACCGTTTCAGTTTCTTATACCTAAATTTAATTTAATTTCAACATGTTGTTATAGAATAAATACCTCTTGCGTAGTCTGGTTCCTAAAGACCTCCTAAGTAAATTTGTCAAGTCAAAGAGAGATTTTACGAAAAAATCCTCGATTTTCAAGACATCGCAATTGACAAAACATTGCTTCCTTAGAGATATACAAGAAGTCTACATGCATTACCCTCATTTCTACTTTGACTTTCTACGTGATGAAAATGAAAAGTTTCTTAGAGAAATCCGATCTTATCACACCAAAATGATATTGTTATCCCACCTTTTGGCAAAGCCGAGATACCCAAAAATTAACTGAAAATCAATGATTACTAGTCATGAATATCGATTGTGCATCGCAGGTTCACCATGGATATCGATGAATTTTTTCCGAGTCCGAATCGGGCTACAATTGACAAGACAAGACCAGCAAAGCCATAAAAGACAGCATTTCAAGTTTCAAGTCAATCTGAGTTCGTATGCTCAAATTATGATCGATGCAAAATGAAGGAGATAACCCTTATTTGAATCCATAGGTTACACCCCTGTTCGAATCCATCAACGTCCGCCCCCCCGTTCGAATCGATTGGCAATAAGCCCCAATTCGCATCGTTCAGGCATCATCACGTTTCGTATCCATCAAGTTGCTTTGTTCGAATCCATCAGAAGCGAGCGACTTCAAATCGATCATCTTCGAATCGATGATGATCGAATCGATCCGTGGTCATATCTTGGAACGAGCAAGGCGCGAGCAACTCAGTCAACGCACTACAAAAGGCGGATCGATGCGAAAGTTCTACTCCACGTCATCACGAAGTCACGAGCCACCATCGATTCGAAGGAATCGATACGAAGAAGTCGATTCGAACGGGATGAACAAACGGAAAATACAATTTCGTATCGACCATATCTCGCAATCTACAAGTCCAAACGCCATGAAATTTTCACAGGAGCTTACATACATGTTGAAGAATGTCCACACCAAATTTCACCTCGATTGGATGATTCCTTGATCGATTCGAAGGAAGTTCGAATCGATCCCAAAGTGGGCCCAGATTTCGTGAGGCCGGCCATGTGGGACCCTCACGTGCCAGAAGTGGTCTACCAGATTTTCAGCGAAATATCAGTCTCCTACGCCTATAAATAGAGCCCCTGGTCGTTCAGAAAAGGGGTCAGACAATTTTGAGAGCTAAAGAGCGCCCAGACTCTGCCAGATTTACTCCAGATCACCATTGCTGCCTTAGATTCAGATTATAATCATAAAATCTGTTGTACTACGCGATAAGAAATTGTAATCTTCAAGCATCGAGCAATAAAATCATAAAAACCTTGAAGTGGACGTAGGCCGGAGATAGCCGAACCACTATAAATTGTGTGTCACTGTTCATTATTTCTGGATTGTTGTTTGTTGCTTGCTTAGATCTGATATTTGTGTTTGAATATTGCTGATTTATATTCATACACTGGTGCTTTCACAATACTTGGGGTTTGTGACCAAATTTGGCGCAAACACTTTGGTGCTTTCACTGAGAACGACTAGCACACGCTACGCAAGATTTGAAGTTCAGATCTGAAAACTTGAAGATTTGAGAGATAATGACTCGACAAACAAGTAGAAGAAAAAGAGCTGAGAGAAGCCAACAGGGAGGAAGTCAAGAGGCATCCTCTGGTGCTGGAGAAGGAAAAGCTTCGATTTACATCACCAGAGTTGAAATGGAAGCTATAGCAAATTCATTACAAGAGAGGATGATGAAGACTCAGCAAGAAATGCTGCAGAATTTCTTCGAGCAGATGAGGGCAGAAATGTGCAAAACGTTGGACCAACTACAGCAGCCGCAAGTGCGGGACCAGGAGTCAGGATTACGGAAACCGATGAAGGTCGGGTTCAAGGTCAAAATGCAGATCCAGAAGGCAATCAACAAGGACTTGGGGGCATACCCTCAGGATCTGATGCTGGAAGGCGTACAGATGGAGCTCAACAAGCTGGAGCCAACGCTAATGCTAACGGGCCACACGAAGAGTACGTACCAGAATACCCTTCAAGACCAAGAGGGAAACCCCAGGATGGAGATGAAAAGATGGCTGGATTAGTCCGACGACTGATGAGAGGAGGATTGTCCAATGGAGGACTAGAGGAAGTCAGTCGGAGTTCGTTCACCCCGAATATCAGGAATGCAAGGAACCCTCCAAAGTTCAAACTTCCTATGCTAGATCCTTATGACGGGAAGTCAGATCCAACGATGCATATTACTCGATACATCAGGCACATGGAAGTGTTGGGGGCATCCGAGGAAGTGATGGCTCGATGCGTCCCTCTATACTTGTCAGATTTGGCTGCACTTTGGTTCAGGCAATTAGAAACTGGATCGATCAGAACATGGGGCGAGCTGGTAGATTGCTTCATGAGATAGTTTAGGGTCCACGTGACGCGACCCAAGAGTGTGATGACTTTGGCATCGATAAAACAAAGGACCGAAGAGTCCATAAAAGATTTTCTGCTACGATTTAATGCAACGGTGGCTTTTGTAGATCGCCTGGATCCATCGATGATTTTGATGGCGGTAGTGGCAGGAGTTGGAGAAGGCACCGAATTCAAAGATTCTTTAACAAGAGACCCACCACAAGGTCTTGGAGAGTTTTACCATGAAGCTGAAAGGTTCATTCGATTAGAAGAATCACAAGCCGAGAGGCAGGAAATAAACGCTGTACAAGGCGATGGAACCGCCAGGGAACAGCCCAGGGCGGACAAAGGAAAGAGAAAGCAGGATGACGCACACGATGGTCCTGATAAACGGAAGAAATTCCGAGAGCCCAGATTCAAGCAATACACAGATTTGGCGGCAAGCCTGGAACGAATTTACACTGAAACTCGGGGGCAACTCCCCTATCGAAAACCACCCAGGAGAGATCCCACAGAGCGGGAGTGTAGAACTGGAAAATACTGCCTATTCCATGAGCTGGATGGGCACACAACCGACGAATGCCGCCACCTAAGGAATGAGGTGGAAGAACATGTTAGGAGTGGTAGATTGCCACAATATGTCAGAGAACGGGCAGTGGCGGTAAGGCCTGATCAGCTACCGCCTCCACCTAACAGAAACGATCTCGAATCAGGATCACGACTCGTCATCAACTGATTAAGATGGCAAGGGCCAAGTTCAGGATTTCGACTTCGGTCAAATAATTTCACTAGATTTGCTTTCAGAATAAATGGCTACTCCGCTTACTCATGTACGGGAACCAGAGAGATCCCTAGGCATGCTCTGGGATGGAGATAGACCGATCTGCCCGGAGAGGCAGTGTTTAGTTTTTTCCTGATGTTTGAGATTGAACATCTAGGACTTGAATTTAATAAATAAACTTGAATTTCTTGAAATAAACCTTTGACCGGAGAGTTGAAGGATGAGTATTAAATACCAATATAAAAATGATCGCTTTAGGACCCTACCCGGAGAGACGGGGTCCGGAGTGCAAGAGGTTGGTTGCTTCGCCAGAGAGCGACCGGATCGACTCACTTAACGCTGTTTCCCCTTCACTGGAGAGTGACAGGATGGGATCCAGCAGGAGCCCGGAGAGGCTACGATTGGTCCAGAACGACCAAGACATCGCTTTACGCCCTAACTAGGGCCAGAGTGCAAGGAATAGAAAGCAACGCCGGAGTGCAATAGGATCTTTCTATTCGATCGCTAAGTCTGGAATGGGCTTGGCAAGGGTCCGGAGTGACCATCGATAGTATGGAGAGACTGTAGAATTTCATTCTTAACTTCCACTGGAAGAAATTGATAACAATTCGGCTTCGAACAGCCATGGACTTGATTGAAAATGCTATAAGCTCCGAGTAAAACATGAACTCACTGCATCCAATTTGAGACTGATCAAAACACACCTTCTACCAAAAGGCATGTTTTGGGGGACAAAGTGTTATCCCACCTTTTGGCAAAGCCGAGATACCCAAAAATTAACTGAAAATCAATGATTACTAGTCATGAATATCGATTGTGCATCGCAGGTTCACCATGGATATCGATGAATTTTGTCCGAGTCCGGATCGGGCTACAATTGACAAGACAGGACCAGCAAAGCCATAAAAGACAGCATTTCAAGTTTCAAGTCAATCCGAGTTCGTATGCTCAAATTATGATCGATGCAAAATGAAGGAGATAACCCTTATTCGAATCCATAGGTTACACCCCTGTTCGAATCCATCAACGTCCCCCCCCCCGTTTGAATCGATTGGCAATAAGCCCCAATTTGCATCGTTCAGGCATCATCACGTTTCGTATCCATCAAGTTGCTTTGTTCGAATCCATCAGAAGCGAGCGACTTCGAATCGATCATCTTCGAATCGATGATGATCGAATCGATCCGTGGTCATATCTTGGAACGAGCAAGGCGCGAGCAACCCAGTTAACGCGCCACAAAAGGCGGATCGATGCGAAAGTTCTGCTCCACGTCATCACGAAGTCACGAGCCACCATCGATTGGAAGGAATCGATACGAAGAAGTCGATTCGAACGGGATGAACAGACGGAAAATACAATTTCGTATCGACCATATCTCGCAATCTACAAGTCCAAATGCCATGAAATTTTTACAGGAGCTTACATACATGTTGAAGAATGTCCACACCAAATTTCACCTCGATTGGATGATTCCTTGATCGATTCGAAGGAAGTTCGAATCGATCCCAAAGTGGGCCCAGATTTCGTGAGGCCGGGCATGTGGGACCCTCACGTGCCAGAAGTGGTCTACCAGATTTTCAGCGAAATATCAGTCTCCTACGCCTATAAATAGAGCCCCTGGTCGTTCAGAAAAGGGGTCGGACAATTTTGAGAGCTAAAGAGCGCCCAGACTCTGCCAGATTTACTCCAGATCACCATTGCTGCCTTAGATTCAGATTATAATCATAAAATCTGTTGTACTACGCGATAAGAAATTGTAATCTTCAAGCATCGAGCAATAAAATCATAAAAACCTTAAAGTGGACGTAGGCCGGAGATAGCCGAACCACTATAAATTGTGTGTCACTGTTCATTATTTCTGGATTGCTGTTTGTTGCTTGCTTAGATCTGATATTTGTGTTTGAATATTGCTGGTTTGTATTCATACACTGGTGCTTTCACAATACTTGGGGTTTGTGACCAAATTTGGCGCAAACAGATATGTGGTCTGATAGTCCTCCGGTTGGGGAGTGGAATTATCGTCGGTTCTCTCCTGTTTACACCGTAAAAGGAATTAATGCCTCCTTTGATTCTATACTTATGTTGTCTGCTAAGTCATTTGAAAAAGCTAAAACCGCAGTCTCGGGATTTTGAATGTTGATTAAATGTTTTTTAAAATAGAATTGTGATGTATCCTTAATTTTTTGTATTACTTGTGAACTCTGCTTATTATTAATAGAAAAGTTTATTTTTCATATATTAATTCTCGTCTCCTTTATTCTTAATAGTAGACTTAGTTAGTGCATGCATCTGATTCTATGGATGCTTCATGAATTATTGAAATGAAGGATAGGTTACTCGCTTATGTAGAAGAAGAACGATCATCTCAAGATGACTCAACTTTGCGATTCCCAAATAATCCTGTAGCACAAGAGTGGAATATAAACTAGTATATATTGAAATCGACATTTACGACTTATAAGGAAATGACTACTTGCATTGAGGAGCAGCTTAAAGAAAGGGAGAAAGAGCTTCAAGCGTTAAAAGAGAGAACTAACTCAATTTGTGAGTCCGGTCCTTCTATCGAACTTGATGCAGTGATAGCTAAATTACATCAGAGAATAAACGATCTTGAAGTAGACTTAATAAAGATTCAAGTTCGCTGTCAATCACCATAGCTTATTGCGAGTGAGGGCGAAGCCGGCCTCCCTGTCCCACTCTTGGAAGAATTACTAGATCTCGTTCGATGAGCCAAGAATTCCCTACTTTGCTAAACCTGCCACCGGGCTTAAGCAATGAAATAATCTCGTCATGGAGCAAAAAGGTAAAATTTGAGGTCATACAACATTTTGGTAAGAAATGGGATGAGAAAGTTTCTTAACATATAAGCGAATACGAGAGCAAAGTTCAAAAGCTTGAGAGTGAGAGATATAATCTCAAACAAAAGATCAAAGAGTTGAATAACACATTCAAAACTTTATGATGAGCCAATAAGGCTCTCTAGCACGCTTTGAATGTTCAGATTGCTTCAACTGACGATGCGAATACGATTTAGAAAAAGGAAAAGAAATTCAAAAAACTCCTTGATGCTGCTATTCACCATGTTGTTGACCCCATAATTGCCGGGGATTTAGAGGAGATTACACAAAATCTTGAACTTAAGTGATAATTTTCATTAAACTAGCTTCCTTTTCCATTTGACTTTTGTACTTGCCACTTTGTAGATAATGTATTAGATTATAAATAAATTTACAATTGAATGAATGTTACCTCAAATACAGGGTATATAACCGTGAATCGAATTCCGATTTTGATTTGAAATTGCTTGATGACTGCATTTCATTTTTTTCATATTTGAGCTTTTCGATGTGTAGATTAACTTTCCGCTTGCTTTAGGAATCAATAACCTTACTGATTGAGCTCGATCTGAATATTCAGTAGTTTTCTTTAGTAACGGAGATTCCCGTTAAATGAATTTGAATTGAAAACTGACTTAAAGAAGCCCTAAAACTTAATCTAGAAATTAAAGAAGACTAAAAACCTAAACTTGGTAACAATAATAATAGCCCAGAAATCTATATCTAAAAGAAGACCAAATTCATATTTGGCAATGATAATAATAAAATTCCAGAAATCCATATCTGGAAATAGTAGAAGACCGGAATCTCTTGTTTGGTGGCTAAGAATTGCATTTGTTAGGAGATATAAATAACCCATATTTGATGGACCTTTTTTTAGAAAACTTGATTTGATTTGAAGTGCTACTTGGATTGGATTTTGATCGACTTGGGAGCACTACTTGGCTCTGATCTTGATTGACTTGGGAGCGCTACTTGGCTCTTGATTTTGATTGATCTGCCTTTTAAAGATTTCAGTGCTTTAATGAGTCCTTTGATGGCAGGCACTAAAGACGTACTCCATCCTCCCTCTAGGAGGCACTTTAACCAGGCCACATAGGTAGGAGTTAAAGGCTTTCCTGTTGCTTTAGTGAGGCCTTTGATGACGACACTAAAGGCTTACCCGACCTTTCTCTAGGAGGCGCTTTAGCAAGGCCTTTGATGATGACGCTGAAGGCTTTCCCAGTGCTTTAGGGAGGCCATATGATGGCAAGCACTAAAGGCTTACCCGACCTCCCTCTAGTAGGCGCTTCAGTAAGACTTTTGATGGCAGGCACCGAAGGCTTAAGGCTTTTGATGGTCGAGACCTCTTGTGGTCAAGCCTTTGCTGGTTCGGGCCTCTGATGGTTGGGACCTCATGTAGTCTTGAGCCTTTGATGGTTGAGGCCTCTTGTGGTCATAAGCCTTTGATGGCTATGTAAATACACTTATTTTATTCAGAAGACCTTTCTTGATGATTTGTTTAACATCTTTGTACAAATTGATTGAGTTTTCCCTACCATAGAAAATTGATGATCATTCCTTCTAAGCTCTGGCGCTGATTGGTATCATGTCCATTTGCAAGATGATAGTGACAATATGAATCTCGATGATTCCTTTTGAACTTGGGTCTCCTTTTTTGCGAAGGCCAATAGTCAAGCACATCCTTAGTCGGGAAATAGATGTTCTCAAGAGAAGTGGTCAGAATGCAATCTTTTAGAAGCCGTGATTTGGAGGCTATTGCTCTTAGCTGATACCTAACCATTTTCCTGCTTGCTATAGGTCTTTCGTTTTCTATGATTAGTTTCCTCTTTGACATCCTTTGAACTTTATTCGAGGTCAATGAATGACTCATAACCTTATGCCATTTCTAAGCGAACATGTCAAAATCACTTATCTCTTTCTCATATATAGTTCCCTTGGCTTGGAACTGGATGGCCCTCCTTATTTTAAGTACAAATTATCCTTCGTTGGGCACTCTCTTCCCAAATTGGAGTTGGGCCTACATGGAATGGATTTATGCTCCAATTTTCCAGATCATAAAGGGCAGCCTGCTTCTTCTCATTTTTAATTTGTAAGGCTTTTAATCTCAATACTTGCTCTTCATGAAGTTGAAGGTCATTAGTAACTTGACAGGTGGGCCTAATAATCAGAGGTTCAGAAGTCCCTTCTTCAAACATCTGGACTCGATTAAATGGCATGGTGTTAAGGATTAAGGTTGGTTATCTTGGAATGGGATATGTATGGTTAGGAATGTTCTTTATGCCCTAAATATGCAGGTTAGGAGAATTCTACTTGGGATTTTAATGATGTGGGAGATCCGAGCCCTCCTTTTAGTACCAAAATGTTAACAAAAAAATTTTCTGACCCTAAAAGTGTGTGGAAAACAGAGAAACTTCAAAGTGAGGCCTTGTCGAGGCTAATTGAAGTCTTCAAATTATAGTTTACATCCATATTAACTCTAAGTTTAGTCATCGTCGTCATTAAGGGCTCGATAGAGTATGCAAAGTATAAGCCAATATGGAGGTCGATGTTCAAGTAAACGTGCACGGTAAAAGTCAAATCACAAGTTCATGGATGTTCAATATGCTATTCAAGTCACAAGTCCAAGTCAATCGATGTACAAAGTCAAATGAATATGCAAGCCATAGTCCAAATCTAGTTAAAAAGGCTATCTCCTTGTTTAATTTCCAAATCCTTATGTGTACAATTGTTCAAGTATTACAATCAGGAAAATCCTAATTCAATCTAGGGTTTACAAAGTTTTAAAAGAAAAAAATGAGAAGAGAGAATTCGGCCCCTTCCACAAAACCCCTAGGTCCATATTTATATGGTTCGGCAAGTGACAGGCTTCGGCATCCATTGGCTTCGGCATTAGCAGCATCGTCGATCATTAAGGTTGATACTCTCTCTACATTTGTAAAAGCATCTTCAATAACCCTTTTGGATGTATTGATGGTTCTTGGAATGAACATCGGCGACGATGACTCCATATCTTGTGACCTTCTTTGATTGATGGTTTGTAGCATTGAATAGCGGCAACATTAATGATCCTTGATGTTAATATTTAGTAGCTTACTGAATACGACATTAATTGCACTTGTGAATATTGACGACGACAGTCATCAACATCGCATATGTAGATGTATGGTGTCTCCCAAGCATGTTCATAAGAGTCATCGTTCTAATAGTATTGAGCCTCGACAACATTTATGACTTGTGTTTCCCTTTATAAGGCAGTTTCGATGAGCAGCGACGTTGGGATGGAGAACACCATCAGTACTTTATAATTCTGATCACAAGCAGCATTAAGAATGGTTGACTTTGACAACGTCAACGTTGATAGGACATGACTTCATTCAGCATTGCTTCGGAAATCATGAGTCTCGACGTCAATTATAGTACTATTCGGCAGTCGTCATAACTCATGGAAGAAGATGTTCACGCTTCATAGTTTTGGGCTTTATCGAGGCTAATGAACTTCATGTGATGTCACTATTCTTTGGCACTATGTCCTTGAGCATCTTCAACAATGATGATAGTAGTAATGGATATTTAATATGAAACTCTTGATATTAAACTAGTTATAGTGTATAAATTAAGATTCCATAATAAGTGGTTGAATAGAGCTTCATATTTCATACACTATTATAGTAATGGTGAAATAGTGGGAGCATACCATATTATATTACTTAGTGGACGCGTCAGGCTGCAAAAATTTGTTTTCGTAAATATGCCAAATATTATATATGGAATTGTTATGGCCAAAATTTCTGCAATCTTAGAATAGCCCCAAATATATGAAATTAACTGCATACTGATGAAAGAATGAGTCAAGAAGCTTGGAAGATGTCATGATTAAAGTAATCAAAGATTCGGCCAAATTCAAAAATGTAAATCAGGTTGGTACTGACATGATTTTCGCTGACAAGATTCACGCCAACATGATTAGAACTATCTAGAATGATGATATATGATGAAACTTAGGAAGTTTGACAAGCTTTTGACAACAAAATCATGTCAGTACCGACATAATTTGGTTGGCATCGACATATTTTTAAGACATAGAATGGCAAGAGATGGATTAAAGGAGCTTAAATATGAAGAGAAAATTGGCTTTCCAAGCATAAATTCATGTCAATATCAACGCAATTCAGGTCGGCACCGACCTGATTTTCTTTCTGATATTCATGCAGTATGACCTGTTCTACTTGCTAGATTATCGGATCTTGAAGATTTGGACGAATTCAAGCTCGAATAGTGACACTGGTGCGTGGAATCACCTGTAGATAACAAGCTACCTTCAACTTGGAGAGGAATTCCCTTTTGGACTTCTCTTTCTATCTTCTTCTTCCTTAAAGCCTTCTGAATCCAAGATCTACTAGATTGTGGTCGGATTTGAGTGGTAATCTTTGCATTTCAAAGACAAAACATAAGATAGTAAAATTAAATTGAACATAGGCCGGAGAATTTTTTGAACCACTATAAAAATCATGTTTTTGTCTTTGTTTATTTTGATAGGTTTACATTTCTGGCACTTTCATATGATATTGGGGTGTTGTGTCATTTTCCAACGCAGCATTTTTGGTGTCACCGAGAAAGGACTGTATTTGAAGACTTAAAGCTTGGATCTGAAGTTTGAAGAGATGAAGGGGCCTACTACCAGAGCTATTACCGAAGGAAGTCAACCAGAGCATGGGGGCAGCCAAGAGGTCTCCTCAAGTTCAAATCCATCAGTTTACATGAGCCAAAATCTCCTAACCTGAAGCTATAGGATCTGCTAGAATAGAGTGAGAATCATATAGTGCTTTACTGGGAGTTGGTGCTCTTTCTGCCCGAAGCTAGGATAGAATGCGTGATAATCTAAGCAGCAAGTAATGGGGCTTCCGCCCTCTTATTTGATTAGGTGATAGAAAAACAGAGTGAGAAGCTTAGGAGTCAGTGCTGGCCTGCCTTGCTTAATATACTGGCCAGGAGAAGTGACTCCTTATTGGTGGTCTAATTCCGAAGAAAGTTGGCAGCATGTTCTTTCTTTAGCCCCTTCCGTCGATCGAATGATTTATTGTCAGAGGTAGGATGCCAGGTTGGTTGAGAGCGGGAAATGGAATCTTGTGCAAATATACTAATGTGATTAAGTGGATCTAGCTGAAACCTAGGATCTTTCATGGCTTCAGTTTTTATTCTTTTTACTAGAGAAGAGATGGAGAGAATGATGAAATAGGCCTACTACTAGAGCTAATACTGGAGGAAGTCAAGCAAAGCATGAGGGCAGTCAGGAGGTCTCCTCAAGTTCAATCTATCAGTCTACATGACTAGAGAAGAGATGGAGAGAATGATGAGAGAAATGCAAGATGGGATGATAGCTTAATAACAAGAAATGCTAGATGGATTTTTTAAAAGGATGAGACAACAAGGAACATCCAGAGTAGCTGGAACTCAGAACCAAAGGCCATAAGCCAATGTAGGAACATCTAGAGTTAGAATAGTGCAAGCTAGAACTGAGCCCCCACAACCAATTCATATCGATACCGACCTGAATCAGGTCTGTACCAACATGAATATGCAAAGGGGCATAGTGGATCTGAAATTAGAACGAGCTGGTATGCCAAAAGCAGATGATGTTAGAGCCAGAAATGTAGATCAAAATGCGGGTGCACAATAGAAGTTGAAATCAAAAGCTCACCATAGGAATGGGGGAGCAAAACGAAGTTATGGATAAGAGACTATCAATAGATGACAATGACCGAATAGCTAAAATGATTAGGAGAATTATGAGAGGTGGACCTTCAGACCAGAGTTTGGAGGACGTGAGCATGAATCCATTTAACCCTAACATCTGGTACACAAGGAATCTACTCGATTTCAAGCTACCGACGTTGGAATCGTACAATAGAAGGACAGATCGGACCATTCATCTGATGAGATACATCTAATATATGGAGGTGTTGGGTGCATCTGAAGAGGTAATGGGGGGTGTTTCCTGTTATATTTGACGGAGTTGGCTGTTATATGGTTAATCAAGTTAGAGAATGGGTCCATAAGCACATGGGCCGAATTGGTGGACAAATTCTTGAGATAGTTTAGAGTTTACATTTTTTGACTGAAGAATGTGATGACGCTTTCAAGCATGAAGCAAAGGGCCGGAGAGACCCTAAGGAGTTATCTGACTAGATTTAATGTAGCAGCCGCTGCAGTCCAGAAGCCGGATCCATCGATAGTTCTGATGGTGTTGGTGTCTTGAGTTGCAAGTAAAACCAACTTCAAAATTGCTCTAGAAAGGGATCCACGGATGGATCTTACATTTTTACCATGAACCTGAGAGATACTTACGTTAAAAGGACGCTAAGGCTGAAAATGTTGAAGTTAATGTTGTGGATGACAAAGGACCATCTGGAGCAGGATATAGAAAAGGCAAAGGAAAGTGGAAGGCTGATGGTGGCTTTAATGGACTGAAGTGACAAAGGAACTAACCAAATTTCTCTTCCAACACTAATCTAACCGAAACCCTAGAGAGGATATAGCTAGATACTAAGGGGCAGATCCTCTATCAGAGGCCAGCTAAGAGAGAACCCATGGATTGGGAAAAAAGGTCCGAAAGATTTTACCTTTTTCATGATATGGATGGGCATGAAACAAAAAAATGCAAGCGTCTACGAAATCTAGTAGAAGAGTAGATTCGGAACAACCAGCTGCAACAATACGCAAGAAACGAAACCGCAGTGGTGCAGTAGGAGCAGCCACCATCTACGACAGATGCAACAGGATATGATCATGGATTTGGGTTGAGAATGATTATCCCATGCTCTGGATGGATAAGAATCAGGTTCGATTCCCACATCCTTTTGGTTTGAACAAATAAGACAATGTCACTCTCAGGCTGCTTACACGTGTACGGGACCTCGGTTGGTCTCTAGACACGCTCTGAGTTGGATGTATGGGAGTAATCATTGAAAGGATGGATGTTTAGGATGTTTGTTTGTTGATTAAATTTTGATTTCATAATTGAATATTTGATTTTGAAAGTCATTTGAACATGATAATTGATATATAAACTAACTGGACATGGTTTTCCCGAACAGATAGATGGGGCAATAAACCCCAAGGTACAAGTCCACTTGCCAAAGAACGTGTGGATGGACTTGTACAGAAAACTAAGTCCCCATACCATAGAGTGAGTGGATGGACTTGCTTGGATGTTGGGTCCCCTTGTTGGAGAACGAGTGGATTGGATGAAAATTGGGATGATATAGATATTAATTTATGATAAACTAAATCCTAAGCGAACAAGGGATGACACTAAAATATGACAACTTAACCCCGGACAAACACAGGATGGCTTTGGTAATGTTATTTGGTATGATAACTCCGGATGAACACATAATGGTTATGATTTATGACTGACCCTTAAGCAAGGACTAGAGTCTAAGCTATTATGGTCTAGAACAACCTTTGATTTGCAGGTGAATCCGAAGGGACATGTTGATTCACCACAACTTGGATCGATGGATAGTCGGAGAACTCAACTACCAATGACTAATCACTCGTGGAACTTGTTCTTGACATATATAAGACATACTTTAGGGGTGAGTGTTACGACCAATTTTCCGCAGTCTTAGAATAGACTCAAACAGATGAAATCGTCTGCAAAATGATGAAGAAATGAGTCAAGGAGCTTGGAAGATCCCATGATTGAGGAAATCAAAGATATAGCCAAATTTTAGAAATGCAAATCAGATTGGTACCGACATAATTCATGTTGGTTCTGACATGATTCATGCCAATATGATTAGAACTATATAGAATAATGATATAAAGAAACTCAGGAAATTTTGACGGACTTTCGAACAACAAAATCATGTCGGTACCGATATGATTTGGTTGGTACCGACATGATTTTGAGACTTGGAATGGCAAGAGATAGATGAAATTAGCATAAATATGAAAAGAAAATTGGCTTTGGATGCGTAAATTCAAGTCGGTAAAAACCTGATTTTCTTTCTGATATTTGTGTGGCATGACCCGTTCTACCTGCTGGATTATCGGATCTTGAAGATTTGGATGAATTCAGGCCCGAATAGTGAGATTGGTGTATGGAATCACCTATAAATAGCAAGATACTTATAACTTGGAGAGGACTTTTCCCTTTTGTACTTCATTTTCTATCTTCTTTTTCCCCAAAACATTGTAAATTCGAGATCTACTAAATTGTGGTCGGATTTGAGTGGTAATCTTTGTATTTCGAAGAGAAAACATAAGATAATAAAATTAAAGTGGATGTAGGCTGGAGAATTTGTCGAACCACTATAAAAATCATGTTCTTGTCTTTGTTTATTTTGATATATTTACATTTTTGGTGCTTTCATATGATATTGGGACGTTGTGCCATTTTTCGGTGCACCAGGAACAGTAACTATTTTTAGTATTGACTGAAAATAAATATAGTTTTATTTCAACATGAATTTTATGAATATTCATTACAAGATAAAACTATAATAAGGGTATTTGTTTTCATAACAAAATGATGCATTAGAAATACAGAAGTATCTAAAATTCATAATTATTTTGGAATTATGGACTAAGAGATAGCTTGGAGCAATAATTATTTAATCATATGATTATGAAACATATAGTACTGGTGAATTTTATCTCAAACAATTAAGGGCAAATTACCCACTCCGTTCAAGTAACATAATAGTTGGTGAACCCTTCGGATCAATACATAGAGGTGCATGTAGTCATAAGTTTAATAAAATCAAAATGGTTCTACATACTTTATTAAAATTCACTGTTGAATTGTCATAGAATAAACATGTATATTTGATACACATGTAATATGTCTATAATAAGTTCATAAAATATAAAATGGAAGTAAGTAATGTAATATACAAAGGGAAATAAAATGACTCGATTTATTAAATAGGTGAGTATATTGAAAAAAGTTCCAAATGTATCTAAAAAGAATGAAGATTTAATCTAAAAAGTCACTCCTTCCTATGGTACATAATTATGTATCATTAAGGAATAAATGAACTTTCTTGAATAAATTATGATTGATAATGAGTGAAGTTGAGTTAACTTTTTCTATAAGATCATATATTTAAAAGTAGTACATAAGGTTAAATTAGTTTAATCTAAATCATATTTTACAAAATAATACAAGATAAGGTTTTATAAGAAACCCCAAATTATCCTAGGTCAAGGAGTCAATAGGTAGAACAAGTAGGAAACTGCACGAAATAATTGTTTATGAGGGATCTTGTGTGGAACACCCCAAGGGAGTTTAAGATCATTCAATATTGATTGACCATTTTCTGTTTTGAACATAAGTTTTATATAATAAACCCAAATCAGTAATATATATATATATATTTAATAAAATGATTATGAATATCTATTCCGTTGCATTGAGAAACAATTGTTGTTTCAAGAAACACCAACTTCATCATAAAGGAATTTCTTTTAGAAATTATTGGTAGTAAAATGGATTTGGATACGATCCAAAATTAAAACTGATTATGAGAGATGAAATAAAATTAACCAAACCTAATTGGACATAACAAATTAGAACATTTAATAAGTTTCCTCCCGCATTAAAAATAAACTATGATTTTCTTATCAACCATTAAGAGTATTGACTCTGCATTATGGCATGATGCACAAATCTGAAATGGATTCCATGTACATTATCAAAATATGATTTAGATAGTTGCACCCAAAGGGATATGACCCATTAGCCACAAATATGTCTTCAAGAGAAAGACTTATGCAGTTGGAATATAGTGAGCAATGTTGATAATAATAACATCATAAATTTCAATTGTTTAAATTAGCGTAATAGATTCTCCATTCAATATGCTCTAGTTAATTCAAATTTTACTCAAAAATTATCGCTTGGAATGACTTTATGTTTTCATACATATGCGGTAAAATAAAAAATTCTAAATAATGATTTAGAATAGACTGTTTGCATATAACAACAAAAGTATTTCAAAGTCAGTGGAAGCGATATTGAGTTTGTTGGCTTTTGAATATAATCCAAGAACTGATATCAAAATATCGTTTAATAAGCATCATAGTTAAACAATTATTTTGATAGAAATATTAAATGGTTTAATTTTCAGTCAATATGCAGAGGAAGTGTGTGCCTGTAAGAAATAACTATAAAGGTACTAGAATATTTCTAAAAGTGAACAACAAACTTATGATTATTAATGATATACTCAAGTTAAAATCATTATAGTTTGGTTTTTTAATACTCGAAATTAGATTTATAAATGATATCTTTTATAATCAGTATATAAGGATGTTGGGAATGTCCCAAACGATATACACAGGCAACATATAAAAATGTTTAATATAGAGCATGTATGATTAATCCCATATACATTGGCAATAGGAATTATCATACATGCTCTATTGTCTGCAATATCGTATTTCTCTTATGTATTTAATACATAAAGCAAGTATCAAATCGAATTAAGATCGCTAATTTTAGTTATGAGTATTCCCGAGTATTTACGAATACTAAAGAATTGTTTGTAGAAATAATGAACTCCTTATGAAGGAATGTTTCGACTCATTCTTTATAACCAGTATCAAGAATAATATGTCAATATTAAGTTCATGTTCAAACTTTAATTAAAAGGCTTTGAGTTGGTTATGTTCCCAAATAAAAAGTTGTAGATTACCCAACCAAAAGGCTTGGTACATCACCTTTGAATAACGCTACAATAAAAGCAGTATATATAAATATAAAGGCACGAATTTATAACTAGGCTAGGGATGATTTCAAGTATTGAGAATACTATATCATTGTTATATGATAACATATCATGATACAAATCATGAGAAAACCTAAAGCTCACTAAAGGTTGAGAAACATACTCTAAAAAGTTCCACATGATAAAGGCAACTTATCAGCATCGAAGAAAGTGGACTGACTAAGTAAATAATTAAAACAACAAAGCTGACCCATTCATGAAGGGACTTGCTTGACCTGTTCTCGTCAAACTAATCGAACAGATGAGATTGAGATTACATTATTAGACCCAAGTGCAAGTGGGGGAGAGTTAGGGGTATGCTATAGGGGCAATTTTGTTATTAATTGTAAATTATTAAATCTGTAATAAAATCTCATTCGAAATAGTATGTTTTTTCTTTCTAGTATATATTTGTTATAATTTGTTATATTAGTTATTTATTTAATTTAAGTATATTAATAGAACATCCATAATTGGTATGTTTTGTGATATTAGTTACAATGTGTTGTAATCATGAGCACTTTATCACGATGAAAATAAACATATCATTTTAAGTGTTCCTAGTTAAGATGTATTAAAAATGGATATCGATACATCTATTGAGACTAGAGCATGTAGCGCTCTCCAAATGTTGGGCAGTGTATTACTCATGGATGTTGGGGGCACCAAGAGGTTACATACCAATAGTTATTGGATAAGCATGAAATGACTCAATCGATAGTTTTCTATTGGTTAATATATCCAAGGTCAAACAGAGAATATTGAAGTTATAATATTATACAGTTCTCTTAACTTGGCAATACCGTTAGCTTCAATGTGGATACTCCACTTTTATTATAGTTAAATCATGGGGCGACGTCCGTTAGGCGACTATAGTTAGATCTGAGTTGAATCAATGGAAGTGAAACACTATGCAATAGAGAATTCATCTCCTCGGTTATATGAGGTTAGTATGATAGTCAACTATAGTCAACTCAAAGTCAAAGTCCCTGGCTAGAGCATATCGGTTAATGATAATTATTATTATTGAACCAAAGACTTTGTGTTTGGACGATACAAGTTAAATGTGGATGTATTAGAATTTTGACCAATACCAAATTCAATAAGTCCTAACGTGAAATAGTTTTGACAAAGAGAATTGGTGTAAATAATTGCCTTTATCGATGATTGCTTAAAATAATAGAATTGGTTTCACCAAAACTGTATAGGCCATAAAATTCGACTAAACTGTCGCACCACTTGCTAAAGTTACGTACGAATGTTAATTTTGAATTGTTTGATATTAATTGTTGACAAAATATACACCTATGAGTCACACAACCGCAGTGTTGAATACTCCAAAAATCACATGATTTAATTAAATTATAATTGTTATATTTAATTAAATTAATTAATATTTTTGAAATACTAATTATTAAAGAAATTATTTGATTGATTTGAACCCATATTGAAAATAGTGCATATATAAAAGTTATATATTTACGTATTGATATACGATATTGATGTACGTTTGAATTGGATATTGAAATGTTAATTGCTGATCAGGTTTGAAAATGCAAGTAGACAATTAGCCTATGTAGAGTGGTTGGCTATGAAAGGGGGTAGGAGGGGGTGTGTTATTTTTGAAATATGGGTTTGAATTGGTGGAGAAAGAAATGGTAAAAGATTAGATCAAATTTTCTTTTTTTCTCTCCTTTTCTTTTATTGCATAAACTCTACACCCTCTTCATTTTATAGTTTACTTTCTTTTAACCTCCATCCCCACTCTACGTTGTAAGCATTAGTCTCCATCGTCCTCACTTTTTCAAACTAAGATCAAATAAAATAAAATAAAATTAAAGGTTTGGTTATCTCTACGATTACTAGCATTTTTGGAAGGGATTGAAACAAATTCAAAGAGTTCCTTCAACTCAACATTCAAGGTGTCACATCAAGGCCATATTATAGGTAAAATTCAATTTATATTATTGCATATATGTATTCATATATGCTATTGTATACGAATAGGTCAGAATTATATCATGAATTCATATATTTGTTTGCTGTCTATTTACATACGAATGTATTATATATGTATGTATGTATGTATGTACGTATTTTACTTTTGGCCATAATAAAATAAAATCAAAAGGAAAAAGGAAAAAAATTAATTTTTAAAACATTTTAAAATTAAATTTTGATTTTAAACTACTATTATATATATATATATTATTTTAATAAATTTTATACATGTAATTTTTGCATGTATATATAAATTTAAATTGTAATTTATTTATATATATAATAAATACATATATATAGTATAAAATTATATTATTTAATTATAAAGGTATTAAATTGTAATTTGTTAATATATAAAATGAATCCATACATACATATACATATACACACACATAGGCTTATAAAATATATAGGTATATATGTATCCAGATTTATCAAAATGTATACATCACCAAAATGATTAAATAAACACTCTTTCTTGAGTTAATAGATGTAGAAAACAAAAACCTTTTTTAATACACACACATACATACAATTTTAGATGCACAAATTTTCCGCAATTTAATTCATAATCGAAATGAACAATTAATTATTTACATATATGTCAATTTAAAGTTAAACATTAAACAAAGTATAATTTGTATGTCATGAGCAAAATGACTAACATTTATCAACACAAAATAAACAACAAATTTTATTATATAATTTTGCATTGAATTTTACTAGTAAAACAACACATATAACAATTTTATGTCAAATCTAATTTAATGGAAATAAAAATATATTACATACAAATTACATAGGATAAGGGTGAGCATGTATTAATAGTGAGGTAAATTAGAATGGTAAGCACTCATATCCATCCCTTCGTAACACGAAATGACTCCGAGATTGCTAAAATCTTCATCCGATCTTGTTAGAATCCAATGAATCACCTTATTTTATTTTATATTATTTTATTTGGTTAAAACAAAAAAAATTGATCATGATACAGAGAGGGTGGCGGCCGTGGATGAAGTGAGAAAGAGGGAAAAAACTAAAAGAAGAAATGAATGAGAGGATTTGTTTAAGGAGAGAATAAAAACCTTTTGAATTCTCTCTATAAAACTTCTTTCTTAATTTCTAATCAATTTTCAACCAAGCCAGTCACCTCTCTCCTATGTATGACCGACGGTGACATAGCCTTGGGATTAGTTTTTTTTCAAAAGCCAGTTATATAATTATCTGTATATAAAAACCATTTAAATAAATACCGACATCGTATATTGATACGTGTCTATATAACTTTTATATACACACCAAATAATTACTAGCAACATCAAAACATCAAATAAATTAATAATTAATATTTCATAAATATTAATAAATTTATAACACTTCATAAGTTAATTAAATCGTGTGGATTTTCTTAGAATTCAAAAACGCGATTATGTGACTTAGTGGTGTGAATTCAGTCAATGATTAATATCGAACAATTCAAACATTAACATTCATATGTCACCTTAGCTAGTTGTAACAACCCATACCTCGGTAGGCCTAAATTTTCGCTAAATCGAAAACCAAGTCCACCAAAGCATGTATCGTTGATGTTGGTATCCCGTAAATAAACAAAGTATATCAGAGCACTATCGATAAAAACTCACAATGGAATTGTAAATTATAATAAAACATATAATTACTGACCAAGACTAATACCTTAGATATCTAATACCCTTGTCAGTGCATAAGGAAATCTGTCCTTCCACCATTCCCGCCTTATAACGGTACCTATCCCTTAAAGTCTATCATTTTAGTTGTAATGAGAAGGGGTCAGAACATCGTACTGGTGACTGGTAAATTACGTATTTTATACATAACACTAGTTTATGTCGATTGCTTTCCATTACATGTTATGTCTACCTTTTAAACTTATTCATCTTGACATCATGTATGCATACGATACACCCCACCTACTCGAGGTATACGATAACTACATACATACATACATATATATATATATATATACATTTATATATAAGTACCATAGTCCCCCTTTGGACCAGAATACATTCCCCGTTTGTGTTTGTAACTCCACACCTGCGCTAGGTATCCATCATCTATGTCTAGACCGAATTGTCCGCATACAGCGAGGATCTTCCTGTTAGTGCCTAATAACGGTTTTACAACTATTAGCCATGCACTACTCGCTTTGAAGACTCATCTATGGGTTATCTAGCATTGCCTCCTAACTACAAACAAAACAAACAACTTTGAAGCATGTCCCAAATGGAACCTACACTAGTAGGAGGTATAGTCCATGTAGGCGTAACCCCTGTCTTCTACTGAACGCTCCAGGATCGATGATGCTCTCGACCTATGTGTATAGCCCTACTCCTCATATATATGGTACCAAACTTGCTGACATAGAGCCGAGCTTACGCTCATCGTCCCATTTAGATTGCCTAATGCAATTAAGGAAATGCCCACTTTTTACTTAATAACCCCTATAAGGATTAAAGCAGACCTTACTCGGTCCTTTGACACTTCAAACCGGGGTGAACTCCCTTTGGTATATTCCCTTCATCTATACGCGAACCTATAATCCCACTGGTCCTATAGTTGGAGATGTCTCACATCAGTATGATGTATACACAACCGTTGGTAGCCCCTTTTAAAGGTAAGACTTCTGTTATGCAACACCACTGACCTCACATTCAGTAACACCACTAATTTTTGTTCAACATTATTCAGGAAATATAATTGGATAGATTAAATAGAATAATGTAGATAATTAAGGATAATGAGATTTGGGCAATTAATATGATCGTGCCTTAATGAATTAAGATAAGTATTTAAAAATTTAACATATTAGAGAATGATTAAGAGGGGCATCTTAGGAAATAGACCTAAATCCTTTGCCTTAAATCCTCTCCCCTCATTCTATTCTTATTTTCTATCATTCATAAAACAATAAAAAGGAGATATGAAGGCTGGCCATTAAATCATTCTAAGGAGGACGAAATTTAGGGATTCAAAGGAAAGCAAGCTTAGGAAGTCATAGCTAGACCAAATCTCAACTCATATATCAAGTTTAAGGTGAATAATAACACTTATCATCTCTTTAATCTTTGTTTTAAGTCGGTTATGGGTAATAACTGAATCTTACGTGTTTGATTGGTCAAGTTATGATCTAATAATCATTATTTGGATAGAACAATGGTTAATGGGAATTTTTGGGATTAATTAGAAATAGTTTAATTTGGTTTTGGGATTAAATCTGAAATTCTTGTCCTTCAAATGATTTGAAATTTTGATATGTTGAGGAAAACACTATTTTGGAGATGGATTTTAATTTGAGAATTTTCCAAAGTGATAGGAATTCATTATTAATTTCCTAAGGTTATATAAACATAAATTGGGTTTAATTTATTAATGAAAATTAAATGTGGGTCTTGGACCCGAATATTTTATATGTCAAAAGGAATATAATTTGGAATTAATGTGAATTTTTAGGATTTTTCCCATGTAATTTTGAATTACGGAGAATTATTTATGCTAGAATATACATATAAAAGTTTAATTAATTATGGTTAGTAATTAATTATTAGAAATAATGTTTTAGATCTTGAAAATAGAGTGTGGCAGTTTTTTAGTAGAGAAAATCAATAAAGTTTAGCTAGCCAATAAGTCTTCGACAAATTATAGAGAGTTGGTGAAAAGTAATATCTTTATATAGTAATTGGGCAGTTTTTAAGTTAATTACAACTTTACCATGTCGATACTGGCTATGTCGAGCCACATCCCACTACATCCTAGTGTCACTGACGTGGCGCAAAATAATGCCGCATGATGTCAATGAGCTTATCATGAAGTGGATTAGGTTTGAGCCTCGTCGAGGCCGAGGTAATAAAAGTAAAGAGAAAAGAGTCGAAATGGGTATGTCAATGCGCATGATACCACATTTTATATTAAGAAGCATGCATGCCGCATATACTACTTTGAACCTTTTTCCTTGTCGACCCGATAGTCTTTGAGCCTAACCCATGCTTTTTATTGTAATCAAGCCTAGACAAGCCACTTTTAAACTTGTCTGAGTTTACCTCATGCCGATTTTAACTAGTCTTCGAGTTTTTAAATAGGTGGATAACCTATGTATCATGAGGATCGACGACTTCATTATCATCAAGGAATGTTCCTGGATGTTTAGTCTTCGAGTTTCAATAGGCGGAAAGCCTTATGCTTTTACATCAACATAATATGATGTCGACATTGATCAAACTAAGATATTTTGAAAACAATTATCAATCATGTACATGGCAATATAAAAAGGGTTTTACAAATGGTGTTTGACTTTGAAGATACAAAGAGGTGATTTCTTTGTTTAAATTATAGGTTAAGGGTATTAACCATACATCATTAAGAAAATGATTACAACGACTTTAATTATGGAGTCAATGCAAATACACATCAAGCTTATAAACGACGGTGAGCCATTTGTTACAAAACCTTAACAACGAACCTTAGGGACACTATGGTATATCTTAATTAGTTGACATGAAATCTTTTGGGGTTACAAATGTATGTCCCCATGAAATTTAAATAACTAAGGGGAAATAACTTAAATGAGGACATCAATAGAAATAAGTTATACATGTGGATAGCATGGATTAATGTTGTACATGTGGGTAGCATGGAGTAAAGGTAAACATGTGAGTAATATGGGATAAATAGAAACATGTGGATAGCATGGACTAATGTTAAACATGTAGGTAACATGGGATAAATAGAAACAAGTGGATAACATGAATTAAATGGCCAAGTGATGGGATCATAGTCATCCTAGGAAAACTATGGGATGTATGATGGATAGTCTGCATCATGTCGGAGATGATAGTCTCTAATTGGTTAATTTAAGGGTTCATTGTCATCTTAGGAAAACTATAAGATATGATATGGATAGTCTGCATCAATTTAAATGATAAAATATGAGATGTGTAATCCACATTAGTTTAAGTAAAATAAAATGTGAAATGAATAGTCCACATTAATTTAAGTAAAATAAAATGTGGGATGGATAGTCCACATGAATATAAGACGGGCAATCAATGAGAACTTAGATGTGTAATCTAATAAAAAGGGGGATGGGCAGCTTGATACATATGACGTGTTTATACTCTATTGTAACATCCCACATTCTGAGGTCCAAAACTAACCGCTACTGATGCTGCAGTCATCCTAGTTGTTATTTCTTAGCGACCGAATGCGGCATAGTTAATATTGATACATAAGAACACATGGATATGAAAAAATTTAAACTTCCAATAAACAGAATTTCTCATTTCATGCAAATTACAATTTAAGATTTAATTACATAATTCCAGATGTTAACCACGTTCAGATCACATATACATGTACAAAATACGATAAGAGCGACATATGAAGATGTTCCCTTATAATGATTGGAGAAATAATAATATGAACTTTACAGTTCTTAGTACATCACAACGGAATACACAAAATAGCTCTTATATAGCTAACACTGCCTCATGCACGTCTCCGGAAGCTTATTCGTCCAAAAACTTGAAAGTCTCCCACACTCAGACTACTCAAATTAATTTTGAGTACCCGAGAGTTTATGGAGAAACACAAACTTCGAGTCAGACAATAAGTCTGGTGTGAATAATCCCATATCATCTCTATCATAAATAGGTATCTAGTGAGACCACACCGCTTAGCGGAACGGGTTTTCCCCTCACTAGTATCCGGAACAGAACATCCAAATCATTTACTATGCCCCTGCACCCAAAATGATTAGTCTTAACATAATATGAAATAAAGCCATAAACCTTATGTATTAGATATCCTATCCACCCATTTATTGAACATCTCATATAAAAGAAATTTATTAGATTTCCCATCTAAAATCAATTTATTAGAGTTCCCCTCTAAAATCTTTAAAATGACCATCCGTCATAATTTAATAGAACTATCCGTCCCAAATCCATTTAAAATAAATGTAGATTATCCATCGTACATTGTTTTATAAAAGATGGTGTGGGCTATCCATCGCACACTCCATAGTTTTCCTAGGATGACTATGAGCCCTTGGGTGCCAAATCTCAAGGCTAACCACCTCTAGCAAAACATTCTTTACTTTAGAAATTTGATGTGGGCTATCCACCGCACATTCCATGGTTTTCCTAGGTTAACCAAGAACCCATCACTTCGCCAATTAAAACATCATGATCCCCATGATTATTTATAAAAATTCATGATCCCCATGATTACTTATTTTCCCCAGGTTTACAACCTATTTAACCCATTCTCATTGGTAGCCCCAATTAGGTTAAATTAAATAAAAACACATTGATAGCCCCAATGTATATTTTAGAAAGCATATTTCTGTTTGTAACCCCAAACTATGTATCGAAAACATTAAACCCACCCCGGTGTCCCCAAGGTTTATTAACATTCATTTTATATAAGGATCCCCTTTACATATTCAAACAAAGATAAGTATTTTATGCTATAACCCTTCGAAGTAACCCTTTCGACTTAGCAAAGTTTTACCTAAGAAAAAAATAGCTAAAAACAGCCCTTTAAAACCCTTCGAATGAAGTCCCATTCGAAAGCAAATAAACATCCAAAGTTAGCCCCTTCAGAAACATTTCTTTTGAAAGCATCACAAAATCATACCTTTCGACCTTGTCGGAAGGTCCTACCTTTCGGCCTTGTCGGAAGGTCCTACCTTTCGACCTTGTCGGAAGGTTTCTTTTCGACCTAGTCGAAAGGTTCTACCTTTCGACCTTGTCGAAAGCCTGGAGTATCCTCCTTTATAAAACCATTTATAAACCTTTCGAACGCAATGAGACTCAAAACCTTTCGAAATCATTGAAACTCAAAACCTTTTGCGATCATTGAAGGTAACCCCTTCATAACCTTTGGAAATCAAACCTTTCGAAACCATACAAAAACAATGAAGTGTTGGTGTTGGAACCAACCCTTCGAAAGTATACTTCCGACCTTGTCGGAAGGTTTACCCTTTGAGTTTGTCGAAAGGTATTAAAACTTTTACTTTAAAAACAATGGGAGGTTCAGAAGTAACCCCTTCTTTCCTTCGGCTTTGTCGAAGGCATCCCTTCGACTTAGCCGAAAGGATTAAAACACCTTTTTAGAAAACATTTTAAACCCATTCTCTTGAAGGTTTAAACTTTCGAAGATCCCCTTCGAAACCCCTTCTTGAATATATAAAAATTTTAGTGTTTTATAAAATGATAGAGTCGAAGGATCCCCCTTCAACTTATTCGAAAGCAATTATATTTCTATTCGAAAGCAAAGGAAGCAGCCTCCCCATCCCTTCACCCCTCTTCCCTTCCACACCATGCCTACCTTTCGACTTAGGCGAAGGGTAATTGTTTACCTTCTGTCTTATACGAAAGGTTCCTTTCGACTTCGTCAAAAGAGTAAAAGCGGGCTTATTGGAGTTGAAGGTAGAACCGAGCCTACTGAAGTGATGTTTTATCTTGCTTGTCTAATTTTGATTGGTTGAGGAGCCTTCTTCTGTACTTCCAAATAGTAAAAAGTATACAAAAGTTAAACTTTTTCTTAACACTATTCTTCTTCCCTAATTAAAATTTCAAATTGCAGCCTTCCCTCCGAATTTACTAATTCGAAGGCAAATTTGCAATTTAGCCCTTAGGCTTAAATAATTTAATTACCTTAGTAAATCACTAAGGAAAAATCCCCAAAAATCACCAAAAATCTAATAATTCATATACTTCAACATATTAAAATTTCAAAGCGTATGAAGATCAAAACAACTTGGAATTTAACCAAAACCGAATAAAAACGTGTTAATTAGCCCATTAACATTTAAAACACCTATGTCTTATCCAAACAAAGGTTTAAACGGTTATATCCTAACCAAAATCACAAACATGAATCAAGTATAACCCATAATCGATCCAAACACAAAAATATGAGATGATAAACATGATTATTCACCTTGATTAGTTGATTAGAGAATGAGATAATTTCCTAGCTTTAATTCCTTAGCTTTTTTCTTCAATTTATATTCTTCCTGGAGCTTTTAATGGCCAGCCGAAATATAGGTGAGGAGTTATGAATGAGAGAGTGGAAATTGATTAAAGTGGAGGAAGAGATTTATACTAAGAAATGTAGCCCCATTTCCAAGTTTCCCCCTTAGGAAATTCCTCCTTCTTAATTTAGTCAGGTCTTATTTTAATTCCAACATTAAGACACGACCATTGGATTTATTAATCTCATCTCCCTAATTATTCACATTATTCTATTTAATTTATCCAATTAAATATCCTGAATAATGTTACTATCATATTATTTTATTATAGCCATTGAGGATGCATGAGCATAGTATACAGTTAAGATGTTTAATTGCGTACCAGTGAGGGGAAACCTGTTCCACACAGCAGCGTAGTTTCATTAGATATCTATTGGTTTGAGATGTAGATTATTATTCACAATAGACTTTTTGTCTTACCCGAAGTTTTTGTTTTCCCCTTAAACTCTCGGGTACTCATTTGAGTAGGTTGAGAGTAAGGGATTTTCAGGTTATCTTTAGATGAATAAGCTTCCGGAGGCATGCATGAGGCAATCTAGCTAGTAGGAGCTATATATCTATTTTCTGTTGTGTTTTGATTCTGTTTTTGTGTTGTAATGGCAAGTTGTATTAAATGCCAGATATTTGACTCTAATCATCCAAAGAGGCATCTTCATATGTCGCTCTTGGAATATTTTGTAATAATTACATTTTCTCTAAACGTGGTTTGCGAATATGAATTATGTAATGAAATTGAAATCTTATTGTGAAATGAAATGAGGAAATTTATTTTAATTATGCTGAATTTTCCATATTCATGTGTCTCTGTTATTGTCAAAATGATTAACATAGCCAGATTATGTCATCAAAAATTAATAACTATGGATGACTACAGCATCCGTAACACTTAGTTTTGGGACTCAAAATGGGGGATGTTACAGTTTGGTATCGGAGCGTAGGTTTATGTAAACTTAAAAGGAATTTAAACCTAAAAGATTTTGAAAACATAAACCAAGTAATCAAATAATAAGATTGGGGTTGAGATAACGTTATAATAACGTACTCATATTTTGTTATATATATAGGTATGTATTCCCCTCTCTCTTAGGCCATTCTTTTATATCTTACTAAGGCTCGTATGTAGATTTACGAGAAAGAGAGGTATAGAAGCAGGAAACGGAAGAGTGAACTATGTAGAGGAAGAACCATAACTAATGAAATCCTCGACCCAATACCAGGAGAAACCAGGGTCGATAGGCAAATGCTAATCAAAACTGCCAACGTTTGTGTTGGAACCACACCAGTAGATATGGGGTTGATGTATCAGTTCTTCGTTTACTTGATGCAAGCTGGAGTGGCTGCAGAAGTAGCTGAATGAAATGCTGTGAATGTGGGAGGAGAAAATCTAATGGCGCCAGTTGGTAATAACTATGCGAAGCTGAGTCGAGATTATACCAGTTTGGGTGGAAGCCTTTTCTTGGAACAGAGGATGCTGTAGAGATGGAAAATATACATGAAGAAATGTTTTCTACCTTCAGGAAGGAGAAGTCAGCAGAGACTCAGGGTTTCCATAATAAGAAGAGAAAATTCTTTAAGAAGAAGGGTGCTCAAACATGAGGAGCAACTAAGAAAGAGAAGGTAGATATTGTCTATTATAAGTGCGATAAGAAGGGACATATTGCTCATGAGTGTCGGTCTGGCAAAGGGAAGAAAGTTGCAGATAAGAAATTAGTAAAATGCTTCAACTATGACTAGATGGGGCACTACAAGAATCAACGTCTAGAACCAGTCAGAGCAGATAAGGGAAAAGTTTTCGCTTTGGAACCAGTATCTTCTAGGCCAACAATTGCTGAGAAGGGAAAGTCTGTAATGGAAGGTACGCTTTTGATTCATAGTATACTAGTAAGGGTACTATTTGAGACAGATGCATCGCATTCATTCATATCTCAGTGTTTGGTAGATAAGTTAACCTTCATACCTAGTTACTTCCTTCAGGTTTGTGAGTCCGATAGGAGGGTATGCAACTTTGGGGATGAGATGTGACCAGTTAGAACTTGATTTGTTAGGTCATAAGTTTGCATGCAGTTTGTATGTCTTTGATTTCGTGGGCTTTGGGATTATATTGGGTATGTATTGGTCAGATAGATATGATGCTAGGATATTTCATCAAGATAAGGAAATATCATTGAGACATCCTAGTAGTAGTGACCAAATAGTATACTCAGTCGAGAATTCAATTCCAGGAATTTGTGCTTTGTTAAATGCTATGGAAGCAAAAGAAGAGTTGAATAAGGTTTTGGTAGCAAGAGAATTTGCAAATGTTTTTGAGCCGGTCACAGGACTACCATCGAAACAAGCTATCGAGTTTCGAATGAATCTTATGCCAGGAGCAGAACCTGTAAGTAGACCACCTAGCAGGATGACACCTATCAAGATGAAGGAGCTAAAGGTGTAGCTAATGGACTTAGAAGGAAAGATTTTTATTAGACCAAGCAGTTCGCCTTGGAGAGTGACCGCGGTGTTCGTGAGGAAACCAGACAGGTCATTAAGGTTGTGTATCAATTATCGTAAGTTGAATGAGAAGGCGATTAAGAATAGGTATCCTTTGCCAAGAATCGATGACTTATTCGATCAAATGAGTGGAGCTAAAGTGTTTTTCCAATTGGATTTAGTGATAGGGTTCCATCAACTAAGGTGGCAGAGGATAGTATTTCGTTGACAACGTTTTGAACAAGATATGGTTCGTACGAATGGTAAGTGATGCCATTTGGATTAACTAATGCGCTTGCTTTCTTCGTGGACTTGATGAACCAGATTTTTCAAGAGCACTTGGATAGGTTCGTATTGGTGTTTATAGACGACATTTTGATATATTCTAAGGATGAAATAGAGCATGAGGCTTATCTTAGAATAGTGTTAGAGACACTGAGACATCATCAGCTGAAAACGAAGTTTCGAAGTGTCATTTCTGGAAGAAAGAAGTAATTCTTTGCCATGTAGTCTCAGGAGAAGGGTCATCAATTGATCTAACTAAGATTGAAGCAGTTAATATTTGGAAGAGACCCGAGATAGTGACCAAGATAAGAAGTTTTCTTAGATTGCTGGATATTACCGGAGATTTATCAGGGATTTTTCATGGATAGCAGCACCTCTGACTAAGCTAACTAGAAAGGACGTTAAGTTTGTGTGGTCCGACCAATGCAAGGAAGCGTTCCTAAAGTTAAAATATTTATTGACCAATGCGCCCGTGTTAGTTGTGCCAGGCGGTAATCAAGGTTGAGTAGTGTATACAGATGCATGTGGAATTGGATTAGGAGATGTGTTAATGCAAAAAGGTAAAGTGATTGCCTACGCTTCTCGACAGCTCAGACCGCATGAAGTAAGATATCCGACCCATTATTTAGAGTTGGCAACGGTGACCTTCACATTGAAAGTGTGGAGACATTATATTTTGTGAGAAAGATTTGAGTTATACACAGATTATAAGTCTTTAAGGTATTTATTCTCTCAGAAGGAGTTGAATATGAGACAGCAAAGGTTGATGGAGTTTTTAGCAGCTTATGATTTCGGCATTGAGTATACAATGAGAAAAGGTAATAAAGTAGTGAATGCTCTTAGTAGAAAATATCAGAATGTAATGTAGCTATGTTGGTAGAATGGAAGGATCTTGAGGCACTGACTATGTGTAGTGCGCAGTTAAGATCGACTGCTAGTTCTAGTCAGATACTACTAAGATATCCTGTTTGAAAGTTCGACCAGTTTTGATAGGAAGGATTACTTCTATGCAGAAAGATGATCCATCATTGGCCGAGAAGATTAGAAAGCTAAAGATTGGAACTGAGATTAATGATCTGAAAGATTTTAGTCTTGACTAGAAGGGATGGTTGAGAAAGAAGGGACCGTTGTGTGTTCTGAATGTTGGAGACCTAAAGAAAGAAGTTCTTAGGGAATGTGATCGATCGAAGTTTATGATTCATCCTGGAGGAACCTAGATATATCAGGATATGAAGAGAAGTTTCTTCTAGGAAGGTTTGAAGAGGTATATTGGCTTATCGTAAAGCAATGTTCAAACTTCTAGCAAGTAAAAGCCGAACATCAGAAGATGAGTGGATTGCTTCAGCCTGTAAATATACCAGTTTGGAAATGGGATTTGATATCCATGGACTTTGTTGATGGGTTTCCAAGATCGAATCGAGGAAATGAGAGTATATGGGTCATAGTGGACAGATTGACCAAGAGCGCCCATTTCATTCCCGTTAAGTCAACCAGGACGGCACCTATTTTGGCTAAGTTACTTATGAAGAACATAGTTAGGTTACATGAGATTCCTAGTAGTATAGTGAGTGATAGAGATATATTGTTTACTAGTGAGTTCTGAAAGAGTCTAAAGGAAGTGTTAGGTACCAAGCTTAAGATGAGTACCGCTTATCACCTCAGACAGATGGGCAGACAGAGAGAGTCAATAAGGTACTCGTGGATTTGTTGAGAGCTTGCATACTTGATTTTGATGGATCATGGGAATACCACCTACACTTGGTTAAGTTTTCCTATAATAATAGTTATCAGACTAGTATAGGAATGATGCATTTTGAAACTTTATATGAAAGGTCGTGCAAGTCACCAGCATGTTGGTTGAAAACCGAAGACAAGTTAGTGTTAGTTCCAGATCTGGTGAGAGAAGCAATAGAGAAAATTGAGTTAATCCGAGGTAAGGTGAGAGAAGTTTAGTCTAGACAGAAAATTTCCGCAGACAGATGGCGTAAGGATCTAGAGTTCTCAGTTGGAGATAAGGTTTTTTCAAAGTATCACTGATGTAGGGCATGGTACATTTTGGAAAGTCGGGGAAACTGGCACTGAGATATGTTAGACCATTCCCAATTATAGAGAGGATCAAAAAGCTCACATATCGAGTTGAGTTATAGAGCAGTTTGGCAAGGGTCCATAATGTATTTCATGTCTCTCATCTTAGGAAGTATGGCATGATCCAGAGACCACTATCACTCCGACCGCACTGGAAGATTTAGTTGTGGAACTGAGTCTGAATTTTGTTAGACAACTAGTTCAGGTTGCAGTGAGAGATGAGAAGAAGTTAAGAAACAAGATAGTTAAGTCGGTGAAAGTTCAGTGGACTGACAATGAAAAAGACTATACTTGGGAGATAGAGGACATGATTAGGGATACATATCCTGAGCTGTTGTGAGGGTATGTTCTATATTTCTTGTATATAGAATTTATGGCTGGTAGGATATACTTGCTTTGGTTGCATGTTTTTTATGTTTATTTTGTAGTCCTTACTGAATTTTGAGGACAAAATTCTTTAAGGGGAAGCCTATAACACCCCTAATTTTTTTTAAACATTAGTCAGGACATTTAATTGGATAGATTAAATAGAATAATGTAGATAATTAAGGAGAATGAATTTGAGCAATTAATCTGGTCGTGCCTTAATGAATTAAGATAAGTGTTTAAAAATTTAACATATAAGGAAATGTTTAAGAGGATCATCTTAGGAAATAGACATAAACCCTTTGCCTTAAACCCTCTGCTCTCATTTTATTCTCATTTTCTATCATTCATAAAATAATGAAAAGGAGATATCAAGCTCAGCCATTAAATCATTCTAAGGAGGAAGAAATTTAAGGATTCAAAGGAAAGCAAACTTAGGAAATCAAAGCTAGACCAAATCTCAACTCCATACATCAAGTTTAAGGTGAATATTAACACTTATCATCTCTTTAACCTTTGCTTTGATTCGGTTATGGGTAATACCTGAATCTTATGTGTTTGATTGGTCAAGCTATGATCTAATAATCATTGGTCAAGCTATGATCTAATAACCATTGTTGGGATCAAATATGAAATTCTTGTCCTCCAAATGATTTGAAATTTTGATATGTTGAGGCAAACACTATTATGGAGATGAGATTTTAACTTGAGAATTTTAAAAGTGATAGGAATTTATTATGAATTTCCCAAGGTTAAATAAACATAAATTCGAGTTTAATTTATTAATGATAATTAAAAGTGGGTTTTGGACCCGAATATTTTATATGTCAAAAGGAATATAATTTTGGAATTAATGTGAATTTTTGGAATTTTTTCCCATGTAATTTTGAATCATGGAAAGTTATTTATGCAAGAATATGCATATAAAAGTTTGATTAATTATGGTTAGTAATTAATTATTTAAAATAATATTTTGGATCTTGGAAATAGGGTGCGGCAATTTTTCAGTAAAGAAAATTGATAAAGTTTTACTAGGCAATAAGAATTTGACAAATTATAGAGAGTTGTTGAAAAGTAATATCTTTTTATAGTAATTGGGCAGTTTTTAAGTTAATTACAACTTTACCATGTCGATACTGCCCATGTCAAGCCACATCCCACTACATCCTGTGTCATCGACATGGTGCAAAATAATTCCACATGATGTCAACGAGCTTGGCATGTAGTGGATTGGGTTTGAGCCTCGTCGAGGCCGAGGTAATAAATGTAAAGAGAAGGGACCCAAAATGGGCATGTCGATGTGCATGATGTCGCATTTTATATTAAGAAGCATGCATGCCGCATATACAATTTCAAGCCTATTTCCTCGTCGAATCGATATTCTTTAAGCCTAACACATGCTTTTTATTATCATCGAGCCTAGACAGGCCGCTTTTAAACTTGTCATCAAGTTTACCTCAAGCTGATTTTAACTAGTCTTTAAGTTTTAAAATAGGTGGATAACCTATGTATCATAAGGATCGACAACTTCATTCTCATCAAGTCATGATGCCGCATGTTTAGTCTTCGAGTTTTAATAGGCGGAAAGCCTTATGCTTTTACATCAACATGATATGATGTCGACATTGATCAAACTAAGATGTTTTGAAAGCAATTATCAATCATGTACATGGCAATATAAAAAGGGTTTACAAATGGCATTTGACTTTGAAAATACAAAGAGATGTTTTCCTTGTTTAAATTATGAGTTAAGGGTATTAACCATACATCATTAAGAAAATGATTACAATGACTTTAATTATGGATGTCGATGCAAATACGCATCGAACATATAAACGACGGAGAGCCATTTGTTGCAAAACCTTAACAACAAACCTTAGTGACACTAAGGTATATCTTAACAAGTTGACATGAAATCTTTGGGGTTACCAATGTATGTCACCATGAAATTTAAATAACTAAGGGGAAATAACTTAATTGGGGACACAAAAAAATACATGTGGATATCATGGATTAGTGTTGAACATGTGGGTGCATGGAGTAAAGTTAAACATGTGGATAAACATAGGATAAATAGAAATATATGGATAGCATGGATTAATGTTAAACATGTTGGTAACATGGGATAAATAGAAACATGTTGATAACATGAATTAAATGGCCAAGTGATGGGATCATAGTCATCCTAGGAAAACTATAGGATTTATGATGGATAGTTTGCATTATGCCGGAGATGAATAGTCTCTAATTAGTTAATTTAAGGGTTCACAGTTATCCTAGGAAAAATATGAGATGTGAGATGGATAATCCGCATCGGTTTAAATGATAAAATGTGAGATGGATAGTCCACATTAGTTTAAGTAAAATAAAATATGAGATGGATAGTCTACATTAGTTTAAGTAAAATAAAATATGGGATGGGTAGTCCACATGAATATAAGATGGGTAATCAATGAGAACTTAGATGGGTAATCTAACAAAAAGGAGGATGGGTAATCTGGTACATATGATGTGTTTATACTCTATCCTATTATTCTGTTATAACCATTGTGGATGTAGGAGCACGGTATATGGTGAAGATGTTTAATTGGGTACTAGTGAGGGGAAACTTGTTCCGCACAGCGGCATGGTTTCACTAGATATCTATTGGTTTGAGATGTAGATTATTATTCACACCAGACTTTTTGTCTAACCCGAAGTTTTTGTTTTCCCCTTAAAATCTCGGGTCCTCATTTGAGTAGGTTGAGAGTAAGGGCTTTTCAGGTTCTCTTTAGACGAATAAGCTTCCTGAGACGTGCATGAGGCAATCTAGCTAGTAGGAGCTATATATCTATTTTCCGCTGTGTTTTGATTCTGCTTTTTTATTGTAATGGCAAGTCATATTAAATGCCAGATATTTGACTCTGATCATCTAAAGGGACATCTTCATATGTCGCTCTTGGAATATGTTGTAATAATTATATTTTTTTAAACGTGGTTTGCGAATCGGGATTATGTAATGAAATTGAAATTTTTATTATAAAATGAAATGAGAAAACTTATTTTAAAATTGTGCTAAATTTTCCATATTCTTATGTCTCTGGATTGTCAAAATGATTAACATAACCGCATTTTTCCATCTGAAATTAATAACTATGGATGACTGCAGCATCTGTAGCACTTAGTTTCGTGTCTCAAAATAGAAGATGTTACACATTCCAACCCATACTAATGACTAAGTCATTTTCAATTAACCTAATTTATAGTCTAGATTAAATAATTGACACTCGTCATAAACGCATACTTGAGGCTATCTGAATTTAATTTATTACTACGCCTCCTGTGCTCAACTGCTAATTTTCAGTTATTTTTACATAGCTTACTTCTTATTCCATTAACGCCATTTAATGTCACTTACCGTCCACTTATAATTTAACAGATTAAATGTCCCTTACTGTTTGGCTTCCACTTACTTCTATTAAGTATATTCGACTGTTCCATTTTTAACCATACCGTCTTTTATTGATTACCATAACTTCCTAATTACTCATTTCGTATCTTTACTTACGCTTCATTGTTCATTGATTATTTTCTAACTTATCTTAAACTGCATATGTTATATTTACAATTAAACTGCTGTTATTGTCCCTACTTACCATACTTTGGTTTATACTTAGGGATTTCTGCATTTTAGTGTGTTGGAATTACATCTTCTGAAAAGGAAACTTTAATACTGTATTTTTCCATAAATTATCTAGAATAGGACTTGCGTTATGTTTGGAATTACAAGGAATTATCTTTTATGTTGTAATTGGAAAAGACGGTACAAAATATGGTAAACATATCTATTTTGTACATCTCTTTATTTTGGGCATATTCCTTGGTATTTCAAACGATACACTTTTATTTCATAATTATAAAACTGGATAATTTATAGAAACTTACATTGCCACGCACTTCATTCCAATGAATTAAAATAGTATTTAAATCCCAATCCTCATTATATAAAATTTCCAACTCACATAAACTAACATATATCATTCAACCGACAACCCTAGAATTATTATACAATATTATAAATTTAGGGACTACTTTCATCCTTACTTTCCAAATTCAAGTATATGCAATATTTAATCAAAGTTAACGATTCACAAAATATGTAGGCATGGTTGTCAAATTCATTTCATGTATATATTTAAGCATACAACTCCAAAATCACATTCGGGCATATAAGGAATAGATTTACAACGATATAAGTCCAATATTATATAAAAATATATAATTTCACACTCACCTCTAAGCTTCCAAATCTTCAGATCTAAATACTGTTATTCCCGTTTGATTCCATTTCTTCCTACCAAAATATATACTGAAATTATATACATGCTTATTAGAAATTTAGATCCGAGAAGAGATCTAAATTTAATTTTGATTTAGATTTACATTTTACCTTGGCTTTGGCAATTCGATTCGATCCTATTCTTCTTTTCTATTATTTTCCACTATCCTCCACTTATATACATATAGATCATAGTTTATATAAATTTTAGAATTTTTGGAGAAATGAAAATGGTAGAGCTCGCCGTTGCTTTAGAAAATATGAGAAGAAAAGTGAGGGCGCTAGGCCTATATTTATAGGGTTTCGAATTAATGTTAGCCTTTAGATTAGATTATATTAAATCCGACTCGTTCAGCCTAGGTTCATTACACAGCCGCCAGCCTATCAGTGGTAGACCGGTCCCAGTAAGGGGTCGACTGGTTGTTTATTTATGTTAGATGTTAATTTGTTTCCTCTTACACGTTATTTTGTACCATTTTGACCGACCTAATTTAACATTAATTTTTCTTAAATGTTAAGTAACCGTTAATATTAATTAATTATACTTATTTCCTTAATTACATATCTGTTTATTACTCGCAATCTTCAAATGTTAATAACATTTTCGTTTGAACTCCGATCATAAAACTTTTTATGTGAAATTGATCAGAAAATCGCCATGAACACCATGGTGCAAGTTTCGTATCCAAATTTCGACGTTTTTGAAAATTTCATTTTTGGCTTTACTAATTATTAATTAAGTTCTTTTGAATTAATTATAGCTCAATTTACGGGGTGTTACATTAGTGATGTGAAAGTTTGGCCAAGTTCACTACTTACAAACATTTTTAGTAAAATCAAATTTTATATTATCTTAGGTGGTACCAATAGTGACAATAATTTACACACGTTCTCTTTGCCAACAATATATCACATCAGGATGTATGGAGTCGGGTATTGGTCAAAACTCAAGTATTATCCACAATCAACTGGATATTTCATAAACAATGTCTTTGGTTCAATAATAACATTTACTATTAATTACTCCGGCCAAAGGTTTTGACTTTGATTCGACTATGGTAGACCATGATACTAACCTCATACTACTAAGGAGATAGAGCTCTATTGAATAGTGCTCTTGTTCCAATGTTTGAACTCAGACCCAACTATAGTCGCGTGATGGATCGCCATGCCATGATTTGACCATAATCAAAGTGGAGTATCCACATTGAAGTTCCATAGTATTCTCAAGTTAAAGGAACTGTGTAATATCGTGACAATGAGATTTCCTGTTTGACCTAATTTTCATTAACCAACAGGAAACACTCGAATGAGTCATTCTGTAATTATCCAATAACTACGAGTACATGACCCCTTGGTGCCCCAGCGATCATGAATAATACACTGCCCAATTTTTGGAGAGCGTTACATACGCCGGTCTCAACAGATGTATCAATATCCTTTGTCGAAACATCTTGACCAAGAATATTCAAAAACAAATTATTATTTAATCTTGCGATTAGTTACTCACAATTATAAATATTTGCACCTATACACACATAACATTTTATTTAAGGACTTTCTTGTTAATATACTTTAAATTAATCACTTAATTAATTATATCACAATATAACAAAGTACGTAATAGAATTACAACACCTTTATTATGAAATAGATTGACTACAGAGTAAGATATATGTAACAAATTACATAGTTTCCCCTAGGGCATACCCCTAACTCTTTCAATCTCCCAGTTGCACTTGGGATAAATTATGGAATCTTAATCCTATTCCTCTGATCAGATCAGAACCAATCGAGCTAGTCACTTAGTGAAAAGATTTGTTATTTTGTTTTACTATCTACTTTATCATCCATCATCACTCCATCGTTGATAAATTGCCTATCATGTGGAACTTTCAAAGCATATGTATAGACATCTTGTGATCCCTATGCTCTTTTGAGATATGTATCGCGACATTATTTTCACAAACAATGACATATGATTCTCAACATTTAGAACTACCCCTAACACAGTTATAAATTCATGGATTTATGTATACTGCTTTTATTGCAATCCTATTCAAGGTGATGTACTTAGCTTTCGATTGAATCAACAACCACCTTTTATTTGGAAAATTTCCAACTTAAATATTTTTAACTAAGGTTGAATATGAATTTAGGATTAACAAACTATATTTGATATCACTTATGAAGTTCGAGCCTTTATAAGGAGTTCGTTGTTTTTATAGAAAATTCTCTAGTATTTCGTAAATACTCAAGAATACTGATAACCATGATTTAGTGATATTAATTCAGATTTGATACTTTCTCAATGCACTAAGTACACAATAAAAATGCGATATAGTAGACAACATAGCATATATGATAATTCCTATCGTTGATGTATAAGGGATCCATGTTATATGCTCCATATTAAACATTTTAAAATGGTGTCTATGTATATCGTTTGAGATAAAATCCTTACTCATAATCTTAGAAATATTTTAGTATCATTTAATATTCTTTCTTACAGACATATGCTTCCTTTCCATTTTACTGAAAACCAAACTACTTGATTTCTCTATCAAAATATTTTCTCAACTCTGATGCTCGTCGAACGACATGGTCATATTAGTTTTTGGATCATATTTATGAGGGCATTCTCATCAATGTTTCTTACTACATTCCAACTGCATTGTCAAAGACATACCTACGACTGATGAATCAAATCCCGTCGAGTACAACTATCGAAATCATATTTTGATAATGTACTTGGTATCTCTTTCGAATTTAGAAGTCTTGCCATATGATAGATTTTATACATTTTATGACTTGTTGGAAATTATGAAAATTTTTATTGCTAATTATTCTTTTTTTCGACATTGATAAGGGACTCATAGTTTCTCTTTAATATCGAGAATTATTAATAGATATTCTAATGAATTGTGTCTGTTTTAGGCTTAATTAATTTCATTTAGTCTTATATAATATGTTTTTATGTTAGATTCTTTTGAGCATATCCAATAATTACATAACATCGTTCAATCTTGAGTTTATGAAACTTATGTTCATAACATAAATTAGTCGACCATTATTGGTCGGTCCCAAACTCCTTTAGGGTGGTGAATTTTATGTGCTGCCTCTCGACTCATACAACCTGTCAACTCCTTGACCTAGGATACGTAGTGGTTTCTTTTCAACTCATACCCTATATGATTTCGTAAACTATCCTATAAACGAAATTAAATTTAACACATGTATTTACTCTTAGGTACATATCATCATAGAAAGAAGTTAACTCAACTTTATTCATCATGAATAGTTCTTTATCCAACAAAATCTGATCACTCCTTATCGATACATCATTATGTATCATCGAGAGGAGTAACTTTGAGATTGGATCTTTACTCTTAGAACTCTTTCCAATATACTTACATATTCGATCAAATCAAATTGTTTTACCTCCTTTGCACGTTATGTTTTCTACTTCCATTTTATATTCAATTAATTCATCATAGAAACATTACTTGTGTATCTAGTACACACATTCATTTTTATGATTAAAATGAGTGATCCTCCTTAGGAGGAGAGCACCCATGTAATTTTATTCCACACTCTAAATTAAAGGTTCTGGCGACAAGACTGGCAGATAGCAACTCCCTCACTCCCCATAAAATAAAAAACCATCCCCAAGACCTATGAATGGACTCAAAAGGACTTTGAAAACAAACTTAAGGATCATGTAAGTAGTTAATACGATCTAAGACTAAATCCATTACCAAACTAGTCAAAGCGAGTCAATCGATACAAGACTAAATTAGTGAGCGTAACACGATTCCACACTGTAGTAACCAAGTACCTAGGAACCCAATCCGAAGCCTATATGTAGTTGAAGACGACCAACGTCAAAGGTGGGTCCAGTAGTCAAAAAATTACCAGGAGAGAACTTGTTTAGAATCCATAATCCAACCTGCCACTGCTACAACCACTATTGTAAAAATCCATCTAGGCTTCCACGCACGCCCGCTTAGGCGCTAGGTGAGGCTTACTGCCTACGACTTGCCTAGGACCGCCTAGACAAGGTTTACCACCTTATGTAAGAATCTAAATGCGTATATAGGAACTTGTTAGGCATTATTTAAGGTTATGTGTCATGCATAAGCATTAATGTTCTTGTTTTAGATGGTCTTGCTTCCTTGGCTATACCTAAGCACATCAAAATTCCGAATTTCCAATTTATATCAATTGACACTAACACTAAAATTTTATCTAAATTACAAGAGTGATCAAAAATTCCTAGCTTCGATTAATCCTCGATTAGTCCCTACCTGAACAATTAATCCCTAGTCCATATTACCGCCTAGCATCTGCCCAACAATTTTTACAACCTTGGCTAAAACTGACAATGAAAATAATTCAACCAAAAATCAGTCCAATACAGATATATGTATATAAGCAAAAGTTTATATGCATAATGTGTGGCAATAAATATAGTGATGAAAGCAAAAGTTAATAAATCTAGCAATCAAGGAGTAGTAGTAAGGTGAAGTTGTTACTTATAATTGAAGTGTGCGTGTTAAGCCACTCAAAGCAGATTCCAATTGGTCTCAGAAGGTTTCAAACGAGGATGAAAAAACTCGAATCCGGAAGGATGAAACAACATAAAATTCTTTTCCGAGACTTTGGTTTCCTTAGATAAGTCCCACTTCATTATTCATAGGAAATTCAACATCAGGCACCATGGGGCAAGGGCCACTTAAAAGCTACCTAGATCCGGTCTGCCCAAGAATGCATTATAAGCGGAAAAAATGTCCAACACCAAGATGGTCACAATTCACATTTACTTGTAGTCACCTTAGCCTAAAACCACAGGCAGACCCACACTGCCAGTAGGTTCCATCGCCACTCCGTTAAATCCCTATATTCAGGATTTTCATGGCTTTAGATCCTGACTATCCATCTATATCTGGTCATAAGCTCATTGAAACAGAATATTTACTGAGCTACCATGATTGACTAACACTTCCTTTATAATCGTCGGACCTATCATTGCTGAAATCACCAAGGGATCAAGCGTAGGTGCTTCAATCCCATCTGCATCCCTATTTCTTTATCATTCATTGTCCTAAGTTGCTTTGTCGTAGCTCCGTCTTTGATGGCAAAATAGCTCTCATTCACCACGTGCTTCAAAGAATTCCCATACCTCTCCATCTCATTCCAGCTCGTCGTAGCTAGATGAGGTCCACCAGAGATCGTGTTTATGACTAATCTTTTTTCAAGCTGCCTAGGTTCGTCATCACTAGGCCCAGATAGCCTTGTTGGAACTGTTGTCCCTAGGGATGAGCATTTCCTTTCCCGCCATACTGTAGGACTTTAAAATCTACTGCAACTTCTTCTTTCTAATCAGACCTTCTATTACATTGCAAAAATGTCGACACTCATTCGTGTTATGACCATAGGTCTCGTGAATGCAGCAACAGTTACCAGATCTCTTCTCCTTCTAAGTCAAATCCTTTGGAGGCGATTTCTTATAATGTTCCATACCCTGCATTGCAAGATGGATATTTTCAACTAAGTTATTTAATGCAGTGTACTCTTCATATTTTGAAAACCTAGGACATTTCCTTGAGTTTGTTTTTGATCTCCACCTCCTTGGTTGTCCCTTTTCTGACTGTTGCCTTTGTTCTCAACATTCACATCTACATTTCCAGAGCATTCTCTGGTTTGCTTCACCGCAACATTACTTTGTACCACATCAGCTTACCGTCCATCACCGGCTTTTCTAGCGGTCGAACTTGCCTCTTCCAAGTGCAAGAATCGATTTGCTTTCCTATTGAAAACATCCATTGTCGGTGGGGGTTTCATTTTTAACGGTCTTCCAAAATCGGTATCTGGATGTTTCCCTCGGATCAATGCCATCAGCACAATATCTTCCTTCGCATTAATCACTATTAACCCACTTTTGAGCCAAATCAGATTTCAACCGGACTAAGAAGATCAAACGAGGATGAAACGACTTAAGAATTGGCAGGCACGCTTAGATGAAGAAAGAAAATAGCTCAGGAAAGTTTCACCCAAGAATAAGTTGGGAAAATAAGTCGGGACCGACTTATTTTACTCGGCCCTCAAGTTATTTCTGCCATTTATTTCCCTATTCCAACCTCATACGAGTTATTACCTACCTCTTTCATGTGTGACCAAGTAATTTTCAAGATTTTGGACAACCAATTCCAAGAGTTGAAGAGATAACAACTAAAATGACAGAATAAACCAAGTAATGGAGGAACGGTCATCAAAATCAACCAACAATTGATGAAAACAACATGGGATGCATCAAAATGAAGAGACGATTATGCTTCTTCCTTGGCCCTTGGATGAGGTGCTCTATGAAGATCTAGCTGGCATGCTATGAGCCCTCACAAGTGGAGAAGAGTGACTAGAACAAAGATGGTCTAACCAGGCAAAGCTATAGACAAAGGAGGTGGGATGGCCTCTATCTTCTTTATCTTGACCTCTTTGGCTAGGAGAAGTTACTGCTCAAGCTTGCTCATGGTGGGACCCGACAAGGGCTTGGAAAATCCAATGATAACAACATCATCTTTGGTTCGAGCTTCCTAAATCCCACTAGTCCCTTCATCCTGTAAGCTTCTATCATCCGCTCATCAGGCCCAGGATTCTCGCCAGTTAGAATACTCGGGACCGTCATTGAAGTAGTCACGGTCATCGATTCTGTTGTAGATGCTTGTTGTCCAGACTAAAGCCTTTTTCATGGAGCAGGATACCTGGGGCTAATCTGGAACTTGAGAGACATAAAAAAAAGAAGTTAGCTATGTCAACCGTCAACATGTGAACTCTTTAAAATACAGACGAAGTCAATGATATACCTTCTTCAAACTAGGGTTCTATATGGGCTGGAGTGATGTTGGAATTCCCTTCCAAGATGGGAGAAAGACACTAGACTTGTGCATTTGAGGTTTCTCTAGATCGTATTCAGGGATGGAAGATGAGTCGGGAGTAGCTTTGGGTCTAGGTGTGTGACCAGTAGTGACATCTCGAGGTAATGATTCAGAGCCTTCGCCTATATCTTTTTGCACTGTAACGACCGGGCTACTATCTTAGGTCTCAATCTCAATTTGTCTACTAGGTCACTACATATGAATGAATTTGAAGCACCGGTATTAAACAAAACTCGAATAGGAACATCATCGATAGAAAGCATACCTTGAGTGACAACCCCTTACCCTTTCTCCTTCGTCGAGGGAGTAATTGACGAAGTAGGGACTATGTCCAAAGCATATTCCTTTACTATCTGCTTATCCTTTACCATTTCTGAATATTATTTCTTCAAATGCCCTGGTTTATCACAGTTGTAGCACTTCTTCATATCACTCACTTTGCAACCTTTGATTAAATAACCCTTCTCTTTACACCCATAAAAAAGGGATTCCCATTTACCCTTCTTCTTTCCATCCTTTGCCTGGGCTGCTTACTCTTTCCATTCTACTTCTTCTTGCCTTCACCGCCTTGTTGTAGCTTTGGCTCCTCTTTCTCAGCTGAAATAATAATAGCAGTCCTAGCTTTGGAGTATGGGTTATCATGGAGAAATACCTTCTCTACCAGCTTCTCAAACGGCTCATCATATGGTCCACTAGCTTCTCCCTAAGATAGTCGTAAATCCTATGATGAACTTTTCATTCTTCCTCAAGGCAGTATCAATGAATGACATCCCATACTTAGAAAAAGAATCAAATTCTACCATATATTCAGAAACCATCATCTCTCCCTACTTAGAACAGCAAATTTTCTAAACAACACCGACTTCTAGGCAGCTGAAATGAACTTCTCGTCAAACCTCATCTTAAACCGATCCCAAGAAAATTGGTCTTCTGCAGTAGCAATTGTGATAGCGTTTCACCAATCCATAGCTCGACCCTGAAGCTATTTCGAAGCCAACTTTTTTTATAGCATCTTCCATCACTATATCATCGAAGATGCGCTCTCAAGTATCCAACCAGTCTTGTACATCTATGGTTGATTATGTTCCATTGAATGGATTCCCTCCCAAAATGGAGCAATCCTTACTTAACTTAGCAAAATCAGCCCTAGGCGCTTGCACCGGGGCACCTCCTCCTATCACAATTCCAGGAGTATTTCTCATCATATTAGCCATCATAACATTGAACAAGGCTTGGAAATCAGGCATAGCAGCTCCTGATCCCAGTCCTTCCTTCACTCCTGAAGCCGATCTCACGGTATTTCTCGTATGTCGGCTCATCTTTTTTTTGTAACAAGAATGATCAGTCTCTCATAAAGAAAACTGTGTCTATAGTGCTCATGTGCATGCGACTTATACTATACTACTATATAGTTTTGAAAACCAAACTTATAACAAGTACGCACTCTCTCGTATACATACACACACTCTAGATCCAGTCTAAGGCAACAACTCCTTCCTTATCTCTAATAAATCGTGTTATTAACTCAGGTTAATCACGTAACCAAAACTCCAATACCAAATGTGACGACCACCCTATAACATCGACAATAGTAGGGTATAAATAGTGCACTGCAATTGTGCCTGACCGATCTAAGATGATTGCCATGGTTTATAATGAACAAATGCAACATATAACCTATCGTATATCTCACAATGCATGGAAAAAAAATATCACGTATATAAGAGAAAAGACAGTAATAACAATGTGAAAAATCATTATCAGGGTATAATATGCATAGAGTTATACATCAATAGTAGAGTTTATACAATGAAAACAAACTCAATAACTACCTTAAATACAAATAGTAAGCAGTCACCGCTAAGGCTCCCTAGTGCTGCATAGCGGAATAAGCGTGGACTCCATATAAGTATATAATACAAGATAGCTCCATCTAGATCGTCCTCCGAACAACTACTGCATGACGTAGACATGTTATTTAGTCTACTCATTTAAGGGTACCCAAGATAATAAGAAGCAAAGCATAAAACCTTGGGTCAGACAACAGTCTAGTGTGAGCAGTAAATAAATCTCAAGATATTATACAGGTAAATATGGTAAGGAACAAGAGTACACGAACCATACCTGATATGTCCCTGCAACCAAGGAGTTAGCACACAATAGTATAATATACTACTCTACAATATCATAAAGAAACAATACAAAATACAATATCGGATGTCCAAATATCTCTACAGTACTTACTCCTAATGATATCCCTGAGTGATAGCCCACCATTACACCATAATTTCTACCAAGTATAAATTACGAATATTCAAGAAGAAAGTTCCTTGGCTTGTAATTATGAGACTCATTGTTTGGTTCCCAAAGAGAGCTTAAACACCAGACTTAGCATTCGAAAGTATATAGTTCAAAAGCATGAGTCAATCGGTCGAGACCAAGATCACCGTTCGACTAAAACAAGAAGCTTAACCAAGAGCAACAACTGCCGAAACTAAAGGTAATTCAACAAGTATCATCAATCAATGGCTCAAATAGCTTAGGTCGAGACCAACAGTTAGGATAAATGGAAGATATCCAAGAAGCTATACGTACAAACATCACATCAGTGAACCGCATCAAAATGCACTCTACCAGATAACGACGAACGTTCAAACTAAGCCGCATGTAGCAATCCAGGTCATCAATCCCAAAGAGAAGTCTCTTCACCAATGGTGTTATGTCATATTGGTTATAAATAGACGATAATCCCAAGGCACAAGGGTTCTTCTAGCATATCAAAAGAATAAAAGTATATTGTACTTTCCTATATTAGAGCTCTATTTAGAAACTCATTAATTATGGAAACGTCTAGATTCAATGTAATAAGCCTCTCGACTATATAAGAGTAACTAAACAAGGAAAGGACAGTGAACGTAGGGACTTTCGGTCCAAACCACTATAAAATTCTCGGTGTTATTTTTCCTTTCAGCACTTTAACTTCTTCTCATTTATCATCACAATTCTATAGTTCAACGTCCCATAACTCTAGCCTAATTATATCACATCTCGGTAATCTCATAACCGAGTCCTATAATTCAACCAAACTTAACCAGCTTTTGAAGCTATACCTTCGAACCTTGGGGTGTTAGTGTAGACTAAATTCTACACTAACATTTTTGGTGCTAAAAGGAGGGCTTGAACCTCTGTTATTTGTTCCTTCTCAGAAAATCCAGTAACATCATCCCTCCAACCATGACTAACTTTGAAAAGCTAACCCTGGAGTTACCCCTCAACCTTCATATTCGGTTCATTGAAGAGGAAAATGACGAGAGATTGGTTACCCTCATTTCGAAGAAAGAGAATGGGGAAGAATATGATCATGTTTATGAACTTCAAGCTATCCAGATCAAACACCTTTTGGAGTATCATCAGGAGTCTCTCTAAGAGTCTTCTCAACTCTGAGGGACAGTTAAGGCTATGGCGAACAAAATTAAGGATTTGAGTATCGTGGTAATGATAAATAAAGGTTCCTCTCTCCCTGCTAAAAGAACCGTCTCGGTTACCTCTACTTTTTGACCACCAAAGAAGGTCCAACGAGACCAAGTCCTTACTCCACTCAACCAAAGCCTGTCTTAGATCTTTCTGAAAACACATGGAGAACTCCATTATCCAAACTATCCCCACCCATCAAAGAAGACCTGAAAGGAAAGAATTATTGTGTTTATCATCAAAAGAATGGGCATGAAACAGACGAGTGTTGAAGACTTTCTCAAGCCATAGAAAACTTCATACAGAAAGGAGATTGACTAAGTTTATTAAATAGTTACTTAAATATCTTATCTTTATAAATTTTTAACTTTGTTTCTACGTTTCAGAGGAAATTCATGTAGATTAATTCGACCGAATACACACACATACACACACGCCACTTTTTGAGGACAAAGAATGCTATATAGATTTTTATATTTAAAGAAATCTCTTATCTTACCAAAGACGCTCCTTTTGGGTTTAGCTCTTTCTTCTCTCGGTAAGTGTAATATAGTCTCGGTACCCATAAAATTTTATCTAGCATGTCCCCCTTTTTAGCAACTTTCTAATGTTATGTCTACATTTAGAGTCCAAGGGCCGAAAACTTTTATTGATCTAACGGGGTCAATAAAGAGTTTTACCTTTTTCTTAAAAATATTAATTTTCTCAATAATTCTCTTTCTCATACTTAAAGTAAATATGTTTTCTACTAACAATAAAACTTACTAACTACTCAATTTCAAAAATCTTATAATCCAAAAAGCATTCTTTCCAAAAATTCATGTTTTCCTTTGGAATGATCATCAACTTAAAAGTAGTTTTAGATGGTCGACACCAGCCAAAAGTAATTTTAGATGGCCAATACCAATCAAAAGTGGTTGTAGGCGACCGACCTAGTCAAAAGTGGTTGTAGATGGCTAACACCAGCCAGTAGTAGTTATAGACGGTCGACGCCAGCCACAAGTGATTGTAGATTAGGACCCGGTGATAAGTTACTAGACCTTGTCATAAGGGCACCGCTACAGTGATGCACAACAAAGTGTAAAGCCAATATCACTTGGGTTTGAAAAACATCAAAAAGTAGAATGCATGCTAATATTGAGCCATGGTCAAGTAGTACCATGCGTTGGGTAGATTCCCGGTTAGATTAGTATGTTGGGTTGATTCCTAATAATAGTGAGCCATGGTCAAGAAGTACCATGCGCTGGGTAGATTCCCAGTTAGATTAGTGTATTGGGTAGATTCCCAATCATAATGAGCCATGGTCAAGTAGTACCATGCGCTAGGTAGATTCCTAATTAGATTAGAGTTTTGGATAGATTCCTAATGATAGTGAGCCATGGACAAGAAGTACCATGCATTGGGTAGATTCTTAGTTAGATTAGAGTGTTGGGTAGTTTCCCAAGGATAGTGAGCCACGGATGAGAAGTGCAATGCATTGGGTAAATTCCTAATTCGATAGTGAGCCATGGACGAGAAGTGCCATGCCTTGGGTAGCTTTCTAATTGGATTAGAGTGTTGGGTAGATCCCAATGATAGTAAACCATGGACGAGAAATTCCATGCATTGGGTAGATTAGAGTATTGGGTAGATTCCTAATGATAGTAAACCATGGATAAGAAGTGCCATGCATTTGGTAGATTCCTAGTTAGAGTGTTGGGTAGATCCCAATGATATTGAGCCATGTAGATTCCTCGTTAGATGAGAATATTGGGTCGGTTTTCAACTATAGTGATCTATGATTGAGAAGTGTCATGCACAAGATTAAAATTGGATAGGATTCCTAATAAGATTAGAATTTTGGGAGGAGAGTTCCTAAATAAAAAAGAGCATTGGGTAAGGATCCAATCCAAGCCATAAGGATGGCATTAAGCTAGCAAGAATAGACATCGAAAACCCCAATACGGTGAGATTCCAAGGGTTAAAAAGAACCCCAAGATGGAATTAAAAAGGACATGCAAAATGGCTTGAGCTGAAAGAAATAGTCAACCGAAAAGAAAAAAGAGGACCTCAATGTTATATCCAGATTGTCCAAATGATTATTAGTACACTGAAACATAATATGTAAGAAAAAGGGGGGGGGGCAACATCTCATAAGCCTTCATACACATCCTAACCCTAGTTTCGACTTCCTTCGTAGCCCAATCCAAGCGAGATTTGAAATGCTTCCCCATCTTGTCGTATGTCTTAGATATCCGTTCCTTCTTAAATTTCCTAAACGAGATCCTTCGACCATCCCTGGTACAAATAAGAGTGTTTGATGCATCAAGCACTAGGAATAAAGGAGAACTCCCTTTAGATTGGGAATGTTGGGAACGAGACTTGGAGGTGACAATTGTAGTGCTGTGAGAAGAAGAAAGTACCATAGCGGCACGACCTCTACCCCTTCCGCGAGCTGGAAGGGTAGCAACTTTAACTTCGTTAGTTCGCTTATTTTCAATTTTTAGTTCTTGTAATTTGATCGCCGAAAGTTCTCGGTAAGCTTCATCCAATTACTGTCGGAGAGTAGATGTAGACTCCCATAAACTAAAAAGAACAGATTCTACAGCCTGGCCAATAACCGGCACTGACTCTAGAATAGCAGACATCTTCCTGGATAACTTTTCGAGAGTTCACTTTAAGGATTCATTGTCTTTCAACACGGCATTGATGTTTGTACCAAGATCAAGGCTACACCTCGTTAGTTTAGCTATTTTATCATCGAGACTCTGTTGCAAAGAGGTAAAATCCCTCTCTAGTTCTAAGCAGTTAGGGCATGATTGCCCCTAAAAGAAATTCGAATTAAAACCAGAATAGGCAGATCTTCATAAAGGTAATTCTATTTCATTTCACAGAGAATTAATACAGATAGCGAGAAATGGAAAGTATAGAATTCATGGTCTCCTAAGATAGAAAAACTTCTCTTTAGTAGCTAAAATAATCTTAAGGCCTCTAATCCTAGTATCAAGAAATGGCCCCGAGGGTCTGGCCATATTGGAAGAAGTGATATCTTTTCCTAAATCGTCCTTCGGTATAGATAGTTCTGAAGTAGAAGAGTCTACTAGGGGCAGTCTAAGGTTAGTTTCAATAATACATTGGGGAACATATTCCAAAACATGTTCACTTTCAGAGTCTTCCCTTTGGAAATAGCTAAGGGAGATGGGTTTACACTTCGGTAATCAGGAAGATCCTCCGAAGTTATAGTTATGCATGGATCATAGAATCTTCTAAGGAAATATAACCTTTCGTTCTTCAACTGTGAATCTCCTAGATGCAGTTTAGAGAGTCGAGCAAACACTTGAAAGATCTTGTCTTGGTAGTCTGAAGCAAGTTTTAATTTACTCCTAAGATCAAAAATTTGATTGGTTAACCTAGTACCTCTAAGCCTAAGAGACTTAATTGATTGGGCATAAGTTTGGTCATGTGTTTCCTGAACCTCCTCAATTTTATTAAATAGATTTACATTTCTTAATCTACTAGATTTTAGTTGGGTTTTAAGGGTGCCTATTGTCGCTAACAACCTCAAGTTTCTGGTTTGGCTGCTCTTCCAAGACACTTTATAATGAGAGGTGAAATTCAATTTTATCTATTTAAACATGGTTAAAGGAAAGAATAATTCAGAATAAACATGACGAAGGAAGAAAGAAAATAATTCATTGTAAACCCAACATCAAACAGAAGTACCACCAAGGTCACCATAGATGAAATTTTAAAGAAAGTGTAGCAGAATCATTACTGACCAAAATTTAAACATCATCAATAGGAAATTCCTAGGATTCAGAATCATAGCGTACCTCTTCTCTATCCTTATCCTCTTATACCGAAATTGAGTGCCCAATGCTTGCTGAAACTTGCGCTTTATCATACCTCTAGGAGAAGCCATCATTAATCTTCTTGCCATTAGGATTAAAGCCCATAGAGAGAGTCATTCCTCTATCTTGGTTATGCTTATAAGCGTCATGGAGAATTTTGAAGGCCTCGGTAGCAACCACCTTCTCAGCCTTCTCCTTGGTAATCAACCCCAAATCCTCCTCCTTAGCTTTTATAAGTTCGCCCTCAGCTGTTTAATGCTTTGCCTCTATATCTTTTAGAGCCTTCTCCAGATTAGCAATTTTGAACTCATAAGCATTTAGACTCTTTTCCCTTTCGGTTTGGGCGTCCATTTTGAATTCGTCAAATTCCTTCCTCAAAGCCTCGCCCTTCTCCACTTACCTCTCTAATTTTTGAAATCCTCAATGCAAAACGGAGATGTCAGCTAAGGCCTATAGAAAGAAGGTTCGAATGAAAAACAAAGAGATAAATGCTTAAAAAAAGGGGAGAAAGAGCTTATACCCTGAGTTGATCCAAAATCTCCAAAGTCATTATCCTCTTAAAATGACTCATGTTATCTACTCACTCCACCCGGGAGTTCTCCATGACCTTAGACAAATGAGCATCAATAGCAGAGTGGGTCAACTTGACCACCCGGTTCACTTGATGTTTCGGAACATGAGTCAAAGAAAAGGCACCTAAGGCTGTGGAAGGAAGGGTACTCTTGTCCTTCTTTCATTTCTAATTACGGTCGGATCCACCAAAGTTGGATTCGGCCTAGTGGAACCGGAAGAAAGCTGTTTGTTTAGTAGCAACCTACTAATATCAAGCATATAATTTGAAGCCACTGTTACATAAAAATATAAAATGATTTAGATAAGCAAGTTTTATATTTCATAAAAGTTATATCCTAGAACACATTCTATAAAGTATTTAGAACCGAGGTCTACCCTCAAAGGCAGCATCTCGTCTTTCAATCTCGGAATTTTTGGGGACAACATAAGTGGATTATTTAGGATTACATAGATCAATCATGCCTAGGGGCATGGTTTCGGTATAAGGGGGATCATATCCAAGAAACCTAGCCGTGGACGATAACAACCAACAAGCCTTGAGATTGGCCTCTGTAAGAACAACGTGTCTTAGGCTTTCCCCTTCTGGAATTTTCATCACCTCTTCATACCTAGAGTCGAAGAGATCCTTGAGAATTAGAGCCTTGTCCCTCCCAAGTTTAGCTGAAGAAATAAAATAAAAAAAGATATTGGGGAATAATGTGATCAAAGATTAGAAGTAAGAGCACTCTAAATAGGAAAAGTTTGAAAATTTACAGATCTCTAATAGCTCAGTAACAACTCAAGGATCATCAGCCTTCACGAAAAACCAATGAGTAGCCATTACCTTGCTAAGTGGTTTGATAAAGGGCATTTAATTTCCAAAGTCAAAGAAAGTATAAGGGAAACGCAGAACTACCAGATACCAAATGACCTATGTAAATTATATATAAGTAATGGATCTCGGAAGTAGTCATGTTATGGTAACCTATCTTCCAATACATAATTGCTAAAATTGATAAAGTGCTATACGAGACCACCCCAAGTTGGATTGGGCTAATTCCATAGAATTCCAAGATATTAACAAACAAAGGAGTAAGAGGAAGTGATACCCCATTTGCCAAATGCTCTAGTGTCTAGGTAAAGAACCCTTCAAGGGGTTCACTCCAATCATCCTCTAGACATGGAGCCTTGACTTGGACTCCCTCAATCCTATAACTCTCTATCCAATTATCTACCTCCCCTTAATCAGTTATAGATTCGTCCATCGAAAGGTCTAAAAGGGGACCGATGTTAAACTAGGTACTTAATAAAAATTTTGAAACCTCTACCGAAAAGGTTAAGGTCTTACAGTCCAAAAAAGGAATTGGGCCTCAAAGTAGGTTCTACAGCCCAAACTCGAAGTTCTAAATCCTCTTAAAGAACCGTCTTGTTAATAAAGTGATTTCACCTAAGTAGGTGAAAGATTCGGTCTAGGGATGAAATCTTAGTTTATCAGGAAACAAGCACCATGGATTAGTTAATCGGACAATACCCCAAATCAAATCGATTATTGATATCATAATGGTGATCAAAATCGAAATTTTAATAAATTCAAAAAGTGAGATATTCATAGATATTGATAGCAGTAAAGAGTACTAATAAAGTCATAAAGAAGGATCAAGAACTTACTGTTTAATTCGAGAAGTTCGAAACAGTTGCTGAAGATTTACGAGTTTTAATGGCAGGCTCAGTTGCTAAAGTTGTGGGTAAGAAGAAAGAAGGAAGGAAAATGGTTTATTAAAAGCTTCAGGACCAACGGTAAAGATTACTTGGCTAATTGTACCTCGGTCGTAGACTACATGTGGCTAAATCAAAATGGGAATCATCCTAGAGAAGATAAAAGGAACACACTTTTCAGAGAGGCCAATAAAATTGCGACAGTTGGCAATAGCATTTAATGCACGAACAGTAGTTATTATTGATTTTCAGTCAGTTTTGGGTATCTCAGCTTTGCTAAAAGTTGGGATAACAGCCATCTCCGAGCCTTCGTTCAATAACATACGGTCCCTCCCATGTCGGCTTCATATGCGACGGAACCAGATAAATTCTTTTCAGGACGAGATCGCCTAGTTCAAAGGTTCGCGGGCGGACCTTGGCGTTGAACAATCGGGCGACTCGACTTCGATGTGCGGCTGCCCTCAAATCAGCCTCTTCACGCTTCTCATCTAGCAGATCGAGAGATTCAGCAAGTAATATAGCATTTGTCTTTGGATCATAGTATGTCACATGATGAGAAGGTACTTCTAGCTCAACTAGAATAACGGCTTCTGAACCATAAGAGAGTGAGAATGGAGTGTGACCGGTCGTGGTCTTGTGGGTTGTTCGGTAGGCCCATAAAGCCATAGGAAGTTCATCGACCCACTTGCCCCCGACCTTTTCCAGTCGTATTTTCAGAATAGACTTTATAACTTTATAAACTGCTTCGACCTGCCCGTTCGCCTAAGGGTGTGCAACTGCAGAGAATTTCTTTTGGATGTGAAATCATTCGCAGAAATCTTTAAATTCAGCACTATCGAATTGGGTTCCGTTGTCCGTAATAATGGTGTGTGGGAGACCGAATCGACAGATGATGTTGCGAACTACAAAGTTGATTACTTTCTTTGTCGTTATGGTCGCGAGAGCTTCAGCTTCAGCCCACTTTGTAAAGTAATTAACTGCGACGATGGCGTATTTCGCACCACCTTTTGCCAAAGGTAGAGTACCAATGATGTCGATGCCCCACATTGCAAACGGCCATGGACTGACCATTTGTGTTATCTCGGTAGGAGGGGCTCTAGGAATTCGAGCATGCTTCTGACACTTATCACATTTCTGTGCATAATCCGACGCGTCGTGATTCACAGTAGGCCAGTAATATCCGTATCGAAGTATTTTCTTGGCAAGTGCTTGCCCCCCGGTGTGATCGCCACATTCTCCCTCGTGTACATCGTGCAACACTCGTTTAACTTCATCGTGAGCGATACACTGGAGTAAAAGAACAGAGTACCCTCTTCTATACATGACTCCACTCTGAATGGTGAATCGTGAGGCCTTCCAAAGGACTTGTCTCTTTTCACTCCTGCGCTCTGGCAGGGTTCCGTGCTCAATGTAATTTCTGAGTGGAGTCATCCATGAGTCCTTCCCGGGGATGGTTTTAGATACCCAGTCTATTTCTGCTCGGTCAATGCTTGGGGAAGATAACGTCTCTACGGGAATGAGTCCCATTTGCTGAGCTTCACCGGTGCTGGCTAACTTTGCCAATGAATCGGCTTTTTGGTTGCGTTCTCGAGGTATACAATAAATGGCGTAATAATCAAACTGATCCAGTACTTCCTGAACTCGAGCTAAGTAAGTAGCCAGCCTTCGATCTCTTGCTTGATACTTTCCCCTTACTTGACACACAACTAACTGTGAATCACAATAAATCTCCACAACGATAATTCTCAAATCTCTAGCAAGTTTCAAACCAGCTAAGAGGGCTTCATATTCAGCTTCATTATTGGTCGCATGAAAATCGAACTTCAAAGCATAACATATAGATCGGCCTTCGGGAGTTTCAAGTACAACACCAGCGCCCGAACACCGGTCATTTGATGCACCGTCGGTATAAAGCTTCCAGACATATTCAGGAGATTCACTGGTTTTGGGCAAGTCCTCTGGAACGGTAAATTCAGCTATAAAATTGGCTAGGACCTGTCCTTGAATGGCTCGTCTTGGAGTGTAAGTGATGTCAAACTGGCTCAGTTCGATGTTCCACTTGAGTAACCTACGTCTCAGGCCGCGAAAGGACATTTCGTAACGGCTGGTCGGTGTAAACAAATATGGGATGTGCCTGGAAATATGGTCGGAGTTTTCTTGATGCAATAACAAGGCAATAAGCCAACTTCTCTAGTTTCGGATAATTTCTTTCGGCTCCAGTTAATCGCTTGCTGTTGTAGTATACTGGTTTCTGTATCCTGTCTTCTTCTTGAACTAAGGCAGCGCTGATAGCGTTTTTTGATATCGCCAAGTATATGTACAACTTCTCATGATCAATAGGCTTTGACAAGATAGGTGGTGTGGATAGATGCTGAACTAGTGCTTGGAAAGCGCCCTCACACTACGTGGTCCATTCAAAGTTTCGTTTTCCTTTTTGGATCAGATCGAAGAAGGGAACGCATTTGTCGGTGGACTTTGAAATGAACCTGCTCAATGCTGCTACTTTTCCATTGAGACTTTGGACTTGCTTTATAGTTTTCGGAGTTTCAAGATTTTTGATTGCCCAAATCTTTTCAGGATTAGCTTCGATTCCCCGGGCGTTGACGATAAACCCGAGGAATTTCCCGGATGCAACTCCAAAGTGACATTTCAGTGGGTTGAGCTTCATTCTGTATTCTCGAAGTATGTTGAACATAGTTTCCAAGTCTTTAACATGGTCAGTGGAAAATTGCGACTTCACAAGCATGTCGTCTACATATACTTCCATTGTTTTCCCGATTTGATTGGCAAACATCCGATTAACCAATCGTTGGTAAGTAGCCCCGGCATTCTTGAGTCCGAATGGCATAACTTTGTAGCAATAAAGTCCCAGATTGGTTACGAAGCTGGTATGTTCTTGATCGGGTAAATGCATCGGTATCTGATTGTAGCCAGAATATGCATCCATGAAGGATAAGAGCTCATGCCCAACTATCGAATCTACGAGCTGATCAATTCTGGGAAGCGGGAAACTATCTTTGGGACAAGCTTTATTCAGATCGGAATAGTCGACACATGTTCTCCACTTTCCGTTTGGTTTTCGGACGAGCACGGGATTCGACACCCATTCAGGATATAGCGCATCTCGAATGAACCTGTTCGCTTTAAGCTTTTCTACTTCTTCTTTGAGGGCGACAGATCTTTCTGGATCCATATCGCGCCTTTTCTATTTGACCGGGACATGCCACGGGTCAATATTCAGAGTGTGGCTCGCGATGTCCGGCGAGATTCCACACATGTCAGAATGCGTCCAGGCGAATACGTTAAGATTCGCCCGCAGAAATTCAACCAATTCCTCTTAAGTTTGCTGGCTTAGCTGAGATCCAATCTTTATCATTTTTGAATCATCGTCATCGTCAATTGGGACATCAATCGTCGGTTCGGCCAGGGATGCTTGACTTTCTTCAGATTCTTCTTCGTCTTCGATTTCTCTTGGGTCAAGATCCCTTTGGAATTGGCTGGGGTGCCCGGGCCTAGGCCCGGGCGTTAATTGTCAATTATCAGCAAAGCGGACGCAGAGGGATTCCTCTATGCCCTTTCCTTTCTCCTTTCGCTGTGCCTCCCATAGCTCTGCAACATACCAGGCTCTCCCAGCAGCCTGATCTCCCTGAATGATTCCCACTCCATGATCAGTGGGAAACTTTAAAGTCAAACATCACGGGGAAATGGCTGCCCTGAATTCAGCGAGGGCCGGTCGGCCCAGGAAAGCGTTATAAGGGGAGTCTATGTCCAAAACAATGAACTGTAACATCTGTACTCTCCGCCATTCTCCAACTCCTAACTCCACTAGCAGTTCCACCATTCCAGTGGGTATAGTAGCACTTCCGTTGAAACCATGTATTCGGGATTGACAAGGTTTCAAGTCTGTGGCTTCCATTCTCATTTGATCATAAGCTCGCTTAAATAAAATATTCACAGAGCTTCCGCTGTCAACTAAGATCCTCTTTATCCAAGCAGGACCTACTTGAGCTGAGATGACCGGTGGATCAATGGTGGGGGCTTCGACTTTATCAGCGTCTCTGTTTTTGAACACGATGTCATCTGTCATCGTCTTCTGTTGCTTGGCCGGAGCCCCTTCATCAAAACTACTATAACACTCGAAGTCCGCATGCCTAATAGAGCTGGCATACGACTCCATTTCCTTCCAGCTTCGGTCTGTTGGATGAGGACCACCACTTATTGTATTAATAACCAACCTCCCGCCAGTACGAGCGGGTTCCTCCTGCCTTTCCGGATTTGGCGCACGATTCTGATTCGATGGGCCCGCACCACCTGACTGCGGCGCCCGCACATACTGATCCAACTTCCGTTCACGTATCAGTTTCTCAATGAGATCTTGTAAATGACGACAGTCGTTCGTGTTATGGCCATAGCTTTCATGGAATCTACAAAACTTCCCAGTCTGGACTTGTCTTTCTATCGACGGTTTCGGGGCAGGCTTCTTATACTGCATGGTGTTACAAGTCTGCATGTACACATTTTCCAACGACGTGTTCAATGGAGTATAATTATCGTACATAGGAGCTCTACGTCGTGGACCATGATTCTGATCTCGTTTTTTGCTTTGATTCTCATTGTCCCTCTGCTGATTCTGTTTATTTTGTACATTCAACTGAACTTTTCCAGAACTCTCTCCAGACTGTTTAACAGCGATGTTACTCTGAATTCCTTCGATGTTGGGCCTTGCATCATCCTACTTCCTAGACTGTTTCGCATCCTCCCTTCTCAAGAATTGGGTTGCCTTGGAATAGAAACGGTCCAACGACGCGGGTGGCTTCCCAGCTAACCAATTTTCAAACTCGGAATCAGCATCAATCCCCTTAGTCAATGCCATCAGGATAGAGTTGTCATTGGGATTGCTTATTTCTGCACACGCAGCATGGAATCGCTCCAAGTAATGTCTAAGTGTTTCTCCGGGAGCTTGTGTAACACTAGACAGAGTGTTAACGTCTTTAGGCCTCGCCACGTGCATACGGAATTGTTCAACAAACTTGGTGGCCATCTGGTCAAAGTTAGAGATGGATCGTGGTGGCAAACGAGTAAACCATATGGTAGCAATGCCCCCTAGGGAAATAGGGAAACTATGGCACTTTACTGCATCATCAGCTCTCGCAGCATTCATTAGCCTTCATACTTCAGGATGTGTTGGTTGGGATCAGAACTTCCTTCATAGACTGGTAAAGTTGGCATCCTGAAGCACCGAGGTGGTTCAGCATACAATATTTCATCGGTGAAAGGGGTATGACTCTGGGAGATTCCCCAGTCGTCATTAGTGAGACCCTGACTTTCACGGATCATCTGATGAATCATTGTCGATATATCTGGCATACGGACACTTGGAGCATGTTGCGCCAAGGTGTGGTCGGGTTCCATAGCGCGAGTCTGGACCAGACGTGGTCGACGGTCTGTGTCTCGCCTCCTTGGTTCAACATTTTCTGGGATATAAGGCTCTGGAGTCTGCCCTCGTTGGCTACGATGAGGATCAGCTTGATTTCTAGCATCGCCTCCTTGTTCAGTAGTGGTGGTGGCAGCGAGGTTGCCAGTGACATGATAAGGAGCCGTACCTCCCCGGGATGAAGGTCTTGTACGATGACTAGTGGATGGTCCAGTTCTGGGTTGTCCAAGATTCAAAACAGGTGGCTGTCCTGTGGCCTGGGTGTAGCTTACATCCAGCCGCGGGCGTGTGGATCGATGATGACCGTTAGATGAGGCGGAGCTCTCTATGGAAGAATAAGAACCTTGATCTCTTCTGGATCTTCTGCGCCTTTGGCGATTCAACTGGTTGGTCAACTCCGTGTTGGCGCGCAGTTGTTCAGTTAGTTGTTGCCGACTCTGGGTTAACTCTTGAAGCGGTGTCTGAAACTCTTGTCTGGTAACCGGGCCTGATGGATCTGAAGGTTCGGCGGCATCTTGGTTTGATGGAGGCAATTGCGCAGGATTCTGCCTATCCTGTCCTCCCTGATCAGCAACTGTAGAGGTAGTTCGTGTACTTACCATGGCGAATTAGTGAAAGTCCTTTCCTAGATCTGATGCAGATCTGAATAGAATGGAAGGGCTTCAAAGTTTAAGATCTGGATCTTCTTCTTGGATTTATGCAATCCTGTATCGATAGGAGATCCAAGGAGCAGGAGAAAAATTGGGTTTTTTCTCAATGAAAGCACCAAAGTGTTTGTATCAAAATTGGGTACAACACTCTTCGGAAGTTTTTGAAGAGATAAAGTGAAGAAATTAAATGGAAAAAGAGGATTATCTAACAAAAACTCCAAAAAACAGATATGAAAGTAATTAAATTGCACAGAGACACAAGAATTTAGAGTGGTTCGGCGTATTGCCTATGTCCACTATAAAGTTGATTGATTTATTGATCTTTCTTTGATGATTACAACTGATTTCAGCAAGTTACAGCAGATAACAATGATTTACAGCAGTGAATTTCGTTATTGGCAGCAGCTATGAAGTTTAGATCTGGATCCGGCAGAGTCTAGGCGCTGGAGCGTTCAAAGAAGAAGAAGATCCCCTTTTCTATATGCCCTGGGGCTCTATTTATAGGTGTAGGAGGCTGATATTTCGCTCAGATCTCGGAGGACCCTCTCTGGCACGTGACTAGGCTGCGCGCCCAAGCCCGCGAAGTTTCGGTCCGATCCGTGATCGATACGAACGGATTTCGTATCGATCAAGATTGTGTCCGATGGAGTCGAAATTTGGCGTGGACATCCCCTAGCATGTACGTAAGCTTCTGTGAAAATTTCATAGCATTTGGACTTATAGACTAGGAGATATGATCGATACGAAATGAGACTTTCGGTTGGCTATTTCGATCGTATCGATGATTTTGACTCGGTGGTTTCGAATCGATGGTGGCCTGTGTTGGCAGGTTGACGTGGCGTGCGTCCTTCGCATCGATCTGTAGCACACCCAGTTCGAATCGATGAAGACAGCTTAGTTCGAATCGATGAATGTTGGCTTGTTCGCATCGATGAAGGTTGCACAGTTCGTATCGATAAAAGATGCACAGTTCGCATCGATGAAGGCTCCTCTGTTCATATCGATCGTTATGCTTCGTTCGCATCGATCGTTACGCTTTGTTCATATCGATTGTGGGGCCTAATTCGTACCGATAAAAGCGTTCCACCTAGATGGATTCGAACAAAGGCTTTGTGATGGACACGAAGCGGTCATTGTACGATCGATTTGAACAGTGGCTTCGCCGATGGAGTCGAACTCGATCGATTCGAATTGAGGCTCCTAGACGAATGCGAGGTCGTTGCTGTTCTGATCGATACGAGAGGGATGGATTCGAATAGAGGCTTGGCTATGGATACGAACTCGATCGAGTCGAACAGAGGCTTGGTGATGGATGTGGAGCTGATCGAGTCGAAGTGAGCTTCCCTTGATGGATTCGAACTGATCGATTCGAACAGTGGTTGGTTTTCTTCCAATTTTGCATCGATTGTAACTTGAGCATACAAACTCGGATTGACTTGAAATTTGGAACGTTGACTCTCATAGCCTCGCTTGTCGTGTCATATCAATTTTGGCTCGATCCGGACTCGGACAAAATTCGTCGATTTCCATAGTGAGCATGTGTATAACCGATCTTTAAGACGAACCATCATCGGTTAATAGTCAATTCCTTGGTGCCACGGCCTTGCCAAAAGGCGGGATAACTACCTCATTACCAACAAGGCATACTTCGGGGGGGGCAAATGTTATCCAGCAAATCAGTCATCATCCTTGAAGAAGAAATTAAAAATTTACTTCCTGATTTCCTAGCATTTATTACCTCAAATAATTAATAAAAACCAGCCATATCTGCACCATAAATACCAATCATTACCCATCAAAGCCGGATTTAATGCCCAATAAATGCCATGATAACCTGCTTATTTATTACTAATTAATGCCAACCATTTCCATATCAAATATTCCTTACTTCCCTTCATCCTTACCTTAAATAAGAAGATTATGGTGCAATTAATATCAACCTAGTCAGCGTCACTACAATTCCACGTCATCACTGGGTCAAGGCTTACAACTATAAAGACACCTAGTATTGCAAAAGAAAAAGGGAAGAAAATGAAACATAAAAGATGACTTCTCCTCTCCTCCTCAAAATCTCTTGTAGTATGAAACTACAAGCGATAAATAAATTATAAAGTGGATGTAGCCCATAGATTTAGCCGAACCACTATAAAAATTTTGTGTCTCTTTTACCTTTTCCTCTTTTTTTCTACTTATTTTTGTGATCTGTGCTGCTGTTTTTTGGATTGCCGTTTAAGCTGGTGCTTTCACACTTAATCCAGGGTGTTGATCCATTTTTTGGGTCAACAAGTGTCATAAAACATATCTACTAAAAAAAATTTGGAATCTTAAGGTTGAATTGTTTCAGTTTTTTATTATAGAATTTGGTGTTATACATTTATCATTACATCATATATTCGTACACATGACAGGATACTTGAATTTCTTTACTACACATGGTTTTTGATGTTTTACCATAGTTCTATTTTTAATTTACAACTTTTGTTGCTGTAGCTATGTGATGTTTATTTTGCGTCTGTGTCCTATGTATATTTCTATTCAATAAAAACTATATTTGCATACCCTAATATTTTTAAAATTAATAAATATTGTTAAATGAGCACAAATGTGTTTAACTTAGAATTCCCATATTCCCTCGATGTAGGTTGCACTTAAAACATGACTAATTTACTGACATGTGTCATCTTACAGGAGCTGGTTCATTTAATTCGCAACTTTCTTTTATTCAATCCAGTAGCTATCACGGTGTGTTACATATTTTATATTTTGCAAAATTTTATCACATTCATGACCGTTCCTCTTTTGCCTTGCCTTGCCTTCACCATTTCTAATCCACATTCTCTACGGAATATTGAAGGGTGAAATCTTCTCATGCCCTATAAAATAACGTAGCCGTAATCGACTTGAAGTAAAACCTATAACTTTTATGCAGGTGAAAGTGGCAATCACACGGAGGCGCCTCCTTCTCCATTGGAAGCTTCATGTCTTCTCAACTCATAATGGAAAATCACATCTCCTCCTTTTCGAGGTAGCGATCCTCCTTTTCTTCTACTATTTGTTTGCTTTAATTGTTGCTTCTGAATTTAGGACTATGTTATGGGTTTACCCATAAATTTCTTTGACCTTGAGTGGATCGTTTATAGCACTCAATGTTGAAATTCCTAAAGGTAGAATGAATGGAAATATACAAAGTCCCACATCCCCAAATTGTTGAGAGCTATATTGGTTTATATATAGTTTTCTCATGAGGTGGTTGGGGGCTTGGGGCTCCCAAATGTATGCTTCGTTGTGAGGAGGGAGATCATGCATCACCACCACGCGCGCCGCCGTCCGACCGGGCCGGGTCGGGTTTGGGTTTGGGTCTAATATGATACTCGTATTTTTACTACAAACTGGACCGGGCTTTCTGACAGTTGCAGGCCATACGAACAGATGCGGATCTGTTCGGAAGCGGACGCGGGTTGAATAGGCGCGAACAGTAACGGGTGCGACCCATTATAAGCAAACAGATGTGGCGCGAGCGGGTGCGACCCGACTGAAGAGGCGCGGGCGAAACAGTACCAGGCGGTACGAGCAGGTGCGAAACAGTACCATTGGGCGCAGGCGGGTGCGACCCGTTAAACGAACAGCAGCGACCAAAAGGCAACGGGTGCGACCCGTCAAGCGGACGCGACTGTTTGAAGGGATGCGGTTAGAGTTCTGGTTATTCTCGTGCAAATTACGTCTGTTGTATCTTGGGAGAATTTTGAAATAAAATTCTTAAGGAAATTGTTACGACAAGCCTCAGACGCTATACGGTTAGAGTTCTGGTTATTCTATCCTTTAATTTTGTTATACTATTTATTCAAAATAGTATAACGCTGTTGTTGTAATTTATTTACAACATTAATATTGTTATAATAATTAATACAGAATTCCAGTGTAGTGGAAATCTGAGTTATAAACTTGTGTGACGAGTTTATATTTGATTATTCTCTGTTTTGTTATACTAGACGTATAACATCTTAAGAATTTAGAATCAAAATCAACAAGTGGTTATGTCTTTACCTTAGCAGGGGCAGCAGTGTCATGGAAATCTACTAAACAAACATGCATAGCTCGATCCACTATGGAATCAGAGTTCATCGCTTTAGATAAAGCAGTCGAAGAAGCAGAATGGCTTCGTCACTTTTTAGAAGATATTCCATTTTGGCCTAAACCTGTACCGGCCATATGCATACACTGTGATAACCAAGCTGCGCTAAGCAGAGCGCACAACTTTGTGTATAATGGAAAGTCACGACATATTCGTCGACGCCATAACACAGTTAGACAGTTACTCTCAAATGGAACTATTTCCATAGATTATGTGAGAACAAATGATAACCTAGCGGATCCATTTACTAAAGGTTTATCAAGAGAGAAAATTGGCTGCGCATCGAGGGGAATGGGTTTAAAAGCCTAAACCACCAAGAGTTATCTTATACGGAAACCTATCCTAGCGACTGGAGATCCCACGGACTAGGATCAATAGGCAAACCAGTTCTGAATAACTCAAGACGTAATGCATTTGCATGGACATAGTCCAACTCCATTCATATGGTGCACAATATAAATGCATGCCTACAGAAGTATTTAAAGGTTAAAACTATGTTTTTTAATGATGACCATATCTTGGAAATAACAAGTGGGGTATATGTAGGATACTCTTAATGGTTGCGATCACCTATGTTAGTGTGAGCTGGGTCGGCTCTATGAGAATATTAAAGGCTTAAATTCTCTATAACACTCGCATAACCAAAATATGTTCAGGACCAAAATGAACACAACCAAGAGATTGGATGAGAAGAGAATCAATGCTTCGTAAAGCTTATTGTCTGGGTATACAATAAAGGCCGACGGTTCAAGATGAAATAATTCACCGATTAGCCAAGTAGATCCGATAAGTTTTAACTAGGGAAAGTTCAAAGTGAAATATCTACTTATCCATGATAAAGCATTATTCCATATGTACTTTGTGATATTTCGCTTTGTGTGGGAGATATGTATATTATCATTCATGTGGGGGATTGTTGGAATTCCTAAAGGTAGAATGAATGGAAATATACAAAGTCCCACATCGCCAAATTGTTGAGAGCTATATTGGTTTATATATAGTTTTCTCATGAGGAGGTTGGGGGCCTGGGGCACCCAAATGTATGCTTCCTTGTGAGAAGGGAGATCATGCATCACCACCAAACGCGCGCGCGCCGTCGCCGTCCGACCGAACCGAACCAGGCCGGGTTTGGGTCTAATATGATACTCGTATTTTTACTACAAACTGGACCGGGCTTTCTGACAGTTGCAGGCCATACGAACAGATGCGGATCTGTTCGGAAGCGGACGCGGGTTGAATAGGCGCGAACAGTAGCGGGTGCGACCCGTTAGAAGCAAACAGATGCGGCGCGAGCGGGTGCGACCCGACTGAAGAGGCGCGGTACGAGCAGGTGCGAAACAGTACCATTGGGCGCAGGCGGGTGCGACCCGTTAAACGAACAGCAGCGACCAAAAGACAACGGGTGCGATCCGTCAAGCGGACGCGACTGTTTGAAAGGATGCGGACGAAATTATAAATAGGAGAGAATACTGATCACATTCTTATCCAATTCAATCTAATTTCTTCTGCTTCTTTGCTCTACTGCTCAACGTTCCGTATATATCATAGAGTTGACATACTCATTACAATCTCGTGCAGATTACGTTTGTTGTATCTTTGGAGAATTTTGAAATAAAATTCTTAAGGAAATTGTTACGACAAGCCTCAGACGCTATACGGTTAGAGTTCTGGTTATTCTATCCTTTAATTTTGTTATATTATTTATTCAAAATAGTATAACGCTGTTGTTGTAATTTATTTACAACATTAATATTGTTATAATAATTAATACAGAATTCCAGTGTAGTGGAAATCTGAGTTATAAACTTGTGCGACGAGTTTATATTTAATTATTCTCTGTTTTGGTATACTAGACGTATAACACTCAATAGTTGTTGGGTTTGTTTCATTTGAGGTACTGAAGATAAAATTACAAGGGTATTTGTTATTACTTAATATTATTAAATTAGTGTTATATAAATGTTTTGCTAACATTTAGAGGCAGGATGTCTTTTATATATCATAAACGGATGCACAATATTCATTTAGTTCAGGTAGAAAAATTGATCCTATGTAAGTTTATTGTACTGTTATATGAATTTTTATCTGTTATAAATTGAATTATATTTTAATGCATTCTTAAAAATTAATTACCCTTTTATTGGATCTAAATTGATCTCTTCTTTTATGTTATTTTTGAAGAGTAGGATACTGATTATAGAATCAAGAAGATTAGTATGCTGAATTGGAAACTAAAGGTGATCATCTTAAGGCTTATGTACGTTCTTTTTTCCCCAATATCAATTGTTTTCCAATTCCATTGTAACCAACTGTTAGCAGTCAAAGAATAAGAGCACTGAATATGATGTCTTGGGGACTTGAACCTATGGTATCTAGAACCTTCATCTAAAGTACCTCAACCACTTGAACTAGAGGTCTTTGACAACCATAAGCCTGACTTAATATTTAAAAATACGTGACCATAGTTGTGATACATTCACATTTTTATGCAGTAAGTAGAGTGCATGTACTAATATGGATTTTTTTTCTTTTTAAAATTTGAATAACAAGAAAGCTCTCAATAATCAAGACGAACCGATCTTACAAATTTTGAAGTTTCAATCAATATTTCACATTTGCAACATTTAATGGACAATAGAGAGGAATTGATTTTATTGAAAGATGGAGAATGGAGAGGGGGTAAATGTTCCTTCATTTGAAGAAACTGATTTAAAGGATGTGGAATAAATAATGAGTGCTAACTTAGAGTTAAGAGTTTAGGCAGTTGTTTTATGTGGAGCTTGGGACATTGTTTTTTAGGGGGCTTAGGAAAGTGGGGCTAGAGCAAATGAAGGAGTTGAATGAAACAAGCACCCATAGCTATTTCACAAAGATTTTTTTATACATGTTTTGTGGTTAAAATGAAGAGGTCTGGAGGAGAAATAATTTATTTCAAATAGGGTGATTTTTTTAAATCTATTTTAATGATTATACTTGGTGTTATTTTGCTGCAGGCAATAGTACTTGTATGTAATTAACAAGTAGTGTATTTCATGCATTTCTTTGTTTCTTATATTTGGTATTTGATTTAATGTTCATTTGTGAATTTAGAAGTTATGTATACTAGATTTTATGGATGTTAATTGGTAGAAATCTTGGTGCATTGAGTAATGCCTTTATATTGGTACTACAGTCGTAGGCAAAATATTGATTGGTATAGTCTAATTAAAAACCACATTTTCCTTGACTATTGATTGGTAATGTACATGTTATCCACTCATTTGAATCTTTTATTAAATCCCTCTACCTCTTTTGACAAAACCCACATTTTTATATAGTAATTATATGCATGTTGTTACTTTAACATTAAGTTAAAGATGAAGGTGACTTTTCATTTGAACAACATGACTTGGTTCCAGCATAGTTATGCCTTATACTATTTCATAAAAAAAGTACATTGTATACGAAACTAAATTGGTTTTAGTTAGATCGACAATATTTATTATTTTACAATGAGTGCACTATGTATGTATGTATGTATGTATGTATGTGTTTATGTATGTATGTATGTGCATATGCATATGTATACATATACGTATACAAACACAACTGCTTTGTCCATAAATTTCAAATAAATTAAGTATTTTTATATTTAACAGAAAAAAATACAACACAAAATTCCTGTCGTGACTGTAACTAAATATGTAACAATATAGTCTATATATTTTTCCTACCTAAAACTCTCTTCTTAATAAAGTATATCTCTTCTCCGCTCTCCATCCATACACATAAACACTTCAAACTAAACAAAATATTTTGTAGATTCAATTCCTTATGGATTAGAAGAAATGCAAGCTTCAATCAGTTGTGCTCCTCGTAGAGTTGTGTTTTCTCCTATATTGACACTTTCAGCTTTTAGGTTCTTTTATCATTTTAAACATGGATTTTCATGTTTGTTTTCCTAAATATATGTAAATTTGTGCCATGTATTTCTGAATATTTGCATTCATGATGATATTATTTCAACTGAAATATTCACACTTTTAGAATTTTACCTTGGTTATTATTTTTATGGTTTATTTTTATCATATTATTAAATTTTGTTCCTTTTTACTAATTACGATCCCACTTCTAAAAGCATTCATTATGCTGGTACTTTTACTTGGTCATGTTGCATACTGATTAAGGAAGGCAACAAGTAGAAATTATTTCTAACAGGAATCAATATGGTTATAAGTGGAGGTGCTATCCTTTGGATACTTTTATATAACCCACATAAGAATATAATCATGCACTTTTTGTGGGTTTTCCCTAAATTTTTCTAAGAAGGTATTGTTACATGTACAATCCAGCATTTCGGTTTACTCTCGAATGAAACTATGGAAACAAGTCAAACTGAGGGAACCACTTAATATAATTTCAGGATTTGAAGCAGTTCCATTCCACTTGAATTAGTATCTTATAAAAAATTATACTTTTGCATAGTGTTAAGGTTAAATGAAGATTGCAGAATTTCATTATTGTTTTTTTTGTTTATTTGTTGAAATTCACTTTGTAATTTTTGGTTCTTGATTGATAATGCCTTTTGACTTTTGGGTACACTTTTTCCAGATACACTTTCAACCAACTGCCTACAATCTAAATGCCATTATAAAATTGAGAGTACTGCTTTATTCTGTTATTATTATAACATTCATACATGATAAGGAACAGTCACAAGTGTGACTTTGTTAGATCTTCAAGTTGGGTAATGGAAAGTGCAATGGTCCATATATTCCTAACTCTGTTACTGTATTACTTTATATTTTCTTCCATTCAAGTAAATCAATGTGTGAACTTTTTTTGTTTTCCAAAAGGAGTAGTTTAATATTCACATTAGCTTGTGCCCAATTATGTGAGTCAGTAGACCATATCTAACATTAAGGATGCAAAGCATAATTCAATGTGGGAAGGTAAGGTTATAACTAATCTCTATATGTATAGTTATGCTAATGATATTTTAATAAAGTAAATTTAAGCCATCAAGGTTAATTATTGCGTTATGTTAGCCATTGAATATTTCACATATTTGGAAGTGTTAGAACAATTTTTTTTTTAGCATCAGCTGTTATGACTTGGTAGTCATGATGGATTTGAGTCATCTGAACCAAATATTCTATGTTGATAGGCAATTATGTCAAGACTCAAGAGGTTCATCTGGAGTCTCAATAATAAAAAATGTGATGAATTTACAAGATAGCGTGCTATTGATCCATCTTATTAGTTGAGGAAAAAAGGTACTATGAAATGGTGTATAGAAACGCAATAAATACTAAATTTGTGGTCTAAGTGCTCTTGATTATTTATTTCATGTTCCATGTATGTTCAGACTTCCAATGAAACTAAAATATTGTACATGTAGCATTGCTATTTAAATTTCTTAAATCTGATCTTCAAGATATTTATGCTTGGTTTCTATAGTTCAATCAGTTCAACCAAAGCAACATCAACGTACTGCACTCCTTTTCTTTGTAGGAAAATTATTATCCTTTTAATTGTTGACTTACAAATGCTAGAATGAGATACTTTATAATGTGTCATTAGTACAGGCATATGATATTGTAACAGATAAACCGTTTGAACAAGCAAGGTGTGAGGTGACTCAATCAATCTCATGATGCGTCTTTTTGAAATGGGCGTTTTCATATAACATTATGGATTTTATTTAAATTGTTTCCAATGTAAAGAACGAAATTTATAACTTGATGTTTATTGATTGTAAAATACATATAAACTGAATATGTATCCGATCTTCCTACTGGGTATATGGATTGAAATGATGATGTTATTTATTGTTTTATTGTTTAACCAAACGAATAGTTATTTGAAATTGACTAATTTTAGCCGATTATGTGATATTCAAAACACATAGATATTCCAGCAATGAGCAATGTATCAGTTTATTTATACTCACAGTCAGTAATGAACTATGCTATCATATATACAATGCATATCACCGAGTAAAGTATGTATAGTTTTAATGATATTATGATTGCTTTACAATCATTATTGGTTTAAATTATTTCATTCCTACGTACTGCGTTGCACCATATATAGATTCATTTTTTTTATCGTTCTAACTTTCTGTCCCAGTCATAACTTTTACTGAATGCATGTAAATGTCTACAGGTATGATATTCCCTTCCCAAAGGTGATTTGCCAAATTTTCATATATGAAAAAAATGCAAACATTGTGTCATGTAAAACTATATAAATGAAGGTTGTATAGGAAATATATGTGTTATGCTTAAATCAAAAGTTTTCTTACTGTTATTTTCAGACAATCCAGTAAACATTACTTGACAATTCAACTTTGGCAACGAGTATAATGCCTGGTTCTTATAATAATAAATTCGAACAACTTGCTAAACACCTTCAAGCCTTAACAACTATTCTATAAAATACGATATGCATGTGCTACATTGGTATGTATATGGTTACATAGGTAATCACAGAAAAATTTCACATACACCCCTTTAAAAACATTAGGACCCGTTTGGTTTGTAATTTTCAAATTTTGATTTTTGTGTGATAAATGCATTGGATTTTTAAAAACGATCAATTTGAAAAATGATTAACATATAAAATTGAAAATGATTTTTTTTTGTTTTCTCTGTTTTCCTTCTTCTTTTTTCCCTTCCCCACATTGTCCACATCCTCCCATGCTCTCCATTTCTTTCCGCGCCGTCCTTCTATTCCACGCCTTTTTGAATACATATTGAAAATGCAAAACTCAAAATTCCATTTTCAAACCAAACAGGTCGTTATATTTTTGACCATATCCATAGTAGTTTGCTTACTCCAAAATGAAATTGAAAACATAATTAGTTATCCTCATATCAAAGGCATTTGAGCACATTCCTCAAAAAGATGAAATGAAATTGTAGTACAAAACCAATAAATATAATATCACCCCGTAATTATAGTCAATAGAACAAAGAAAGAATGGAAAAATAACATCATCTTGCAATTGGCAGTTGGCACCCACAGTTATCAATTTCACAACCGCCCGTGTGTGTAGCACGGGCCACTCACTAGTTATTCTTATATAATTAAACATAAAAACTAGATCTCGTAAAAAGAAAATTTATTAGATTCCCAATTTATTAAACTTCAAATACATTTTAATTTGGAAATACAAATTTTTTGTAATTTCCTTAAATTCATTCAACTAATTCATTAAAATTAATTAAATCATGTTTTAAATTTAGATTCTAGGTAATCTCGACTGAGGTTGTTAAAGACTTCCCCCATGTAAAAATTGCGTCTCCGCAATTTTTTAAGGAAAATTCAATAACAATTCAATAATGTATTTAAAGAGGATAAAATCATACGCATGAAATAATTAAAACAAGAGTCTCACCACTAATGAGCACAAGAAAGGATTTCCAGATGCGTTCGCTCAATGAACTCTCTAGTCTCCTACGAATAGTCCTTTGGATTGCTAGACCATTGGACTTTAACGAGCGAAATGTCCTTATTTCGAAGACGTTTAACTTCCGATGCGACAATATGAATCGGTCTCTGCTTATAAGGAAGGTGGGGTGAAATCTCAAGCTCCATAAGAATTCTTGGATCAAGATAGAATCCGAATCACGAAGACGCTTCCAAAGCTATGAAACATGGAATACATCATGAATACCGGAGAATTGGGTAGGAAGAGATACCCGATAAGCAACAAGGCCGATACGCTCAGTGATAGTGTATAGTCCGATATATCTCGGAGCCAACTTCCAAGAAACACTTAACCACAACACACCCTTCAATGGAGATACCCGAATAAAGAATCATCTCCTATGGAGAATTCCAAGACCATTCTCCTATTATCTACATAGGATTTCTGCATGCGTTGTGTCTCTTTCATTCTCTGTCGAATGAGATCAATCCTCTTAGAAGCTTCATGAATAGAGTTGGGGCCTAAAATAAGCTTCTCTTCAGACTCAAGCCAACAAGAAGGTGATCGACACGGCCTTCTGTAAAGGGCCTCGAAAAGAGCCGTGTCGATACTAGACTGAAAGCTGTTGTTGTAAGCAAATTCGACAAGGTAGATATGATCTTCCCAACTCCCACCGAAGTCGAGAATACAAGCACGAAGTAAGTCTTCTAATATCTTATTCACTCACTCCGTATGCCCATCCGATTGGGGATTATAAGCAGTGCTGAAATTAAGCTTTGAACCCAAAGCTTTTTGGAGGCTCTTCCAAAATTCGCTTGTAAACAAGGAATCTCGGTCACAAACGATGGCGCTAGGGACGCCATGAAGTCTTATGACTTCCTTAACATAGACCTTAGCAAGCTGAGAAGCAGTTTGATTGGACTTAACAAGAATAAAGTGGGCTGACTTGGTCAAACGATCAACAATCACCCACAAGTTATCATGGCCAGCCCTCAAATGAGGAAGACCATGGAAACCTGAAAAGGAAAAAGGAAGAATATGATTATGATCATTACAAGATCGACACAAAAGAGAATTCAACTATGAACTTATGAAAGTAAACTCATAATACCTGGCCCCATTTCCACATCGAGATCTCCAATGGTTGCAAAAGACCACTGGGATGCTGATGCTCGGCCTTAACAAGCTGACAAGTCAAGCACCGCTTCACAAACTCCACTATATCCCGCTTCATGCCTTCCCAATAATAAAGACGCTTCATATCGGCATACATCTCACTACTACCAGGATGAGTAGTATACTTGGAGCGATGACACTCCTTAATAATATCTCTCCTAAGATCACCATCATCGGGAACTAAAAGCCGACCACTTCGGCGAATACAATCATGAGTATCAATAACCAAATCCTTCAACTGCCTGGAAGACAAGGACGGGCCTCCAAGCTAAACAATATGATGGAAGAATTAGAATCTGGGATATTGATGCAGCAGCGGATAACGAAAATGATGAAACGGTGAAAGTAGCGATCGGTGAATTGAAGAATACCAAAGGCCCAAATCCGTTGATCCAAAGATGCCGGATTCTAGCTATCTCAAACACGTTGATCGCGCACGATACCGTGTTTAAAGATCTACGATTCTTCGTACATTGATCTAGCGCACTAGATTCCGTGAATCGGCTTCAGCAGTCGTTGAATCGAGCGCACTCAATTACCGAAAGTGGAGATAGGAGATCACACTCAACTACCAATTTGAGAAGTGGCACAAAGCACACAAACAAGTTTTTATTCAAAATCAACTAACTATTACAAATGACACCACCCGCCTATTTATAGGCTTACAACTCAACACTTACATCCCAACACTTAGGTCGTGAACGACCTATCCAGACAAACGACCTACAACTTATATACAAGCGACATAAGGAAAACACATTACAACATTTGCGACCTAAAACAAACACACGACCTACGACCTTACATAGGTCGTTAACGACCTAACAACACGAAGAAAAATACAACATGAAGAAAATACAACACACACGTCTTAACAAAGCACGCGACTTACGACCTAAAATTTTGACACAGCAACAGGATCATCTTCACTTCGGCATAAGCTTGAACGACCTTGCGACCTAAAGTAGACAACAGCACCAATCGGAGAGCGACTTAAGTTCAGCGACCTAAGTCAATGCGGCATACGACTTACGACCTAAGGTGGTTGCGACTTAATGTTGATGCGACTTAAGGAGATTGGCATGTGAGAATGCGGCATATCTTGCCTAGGTCGTAGCACAGTAGATTTAGGTCGTAGCTCGTCATTATGTTCTGAGCGACTTAAGAATGAGCGACATATGAACTTTAGCGACCTAACTGGAAAGCGGCATAGGGATTCTGCACGCGACCTAGGACTCCGCGACCTATGATTCTGGAACGACCTAAGCTTCATACGACTTAAGGAAATGTGGCATAAACTTGTTAGGTCGTTTCTCACGAATTCGTGATTTAACTCGCATACCTCGTTAGATCTCTCAAGCGACTCAAGGCATAGCACGTTAGGTCGCTCAGTTGACTTTTCATGTATCTCGCCAGGCCATAATTCATTAGGTCGTTGGCGACTTATGAGTTCGTTAGGTCGCTTGCGACCTAAGATAAGCTTCAAATCTTGGTTTGGAAAATCAGGCTCAGTCTGGGCTGCATCATCCTCCCCCGGTTGACAGAAATTCGTCCTCGAATTTACAGTTGCTTCGTCTTCGACACTTTTATCCTCGTGAAACAGAACCGAGTGTTTGATATTGTCAACTTTAGTAATAGGACGATGATCCGGCAAGCTCAACTTACAATCATTCTCACAAATTGCCCTCATAATTTCCAAACGACCCATTCCACCGGCATTTAGCTTGTTGTACGTACCAACAAGAAATCGTTCAACCATCAAGTAGATAGATTCGTTGCCACTTTGTGTCTTCATCAAATCTAATACAGAGTCCATACTTACATCCACCCATGATCTAGTATGTATAGGTAATGACATACATAATCCTGACTTCGTCGCGGTCTCTTTTGAAATTTGATAACTCTGACTCTTGTGAACAAACCTTTCAACCCCTTTCCTTATTGATGGCCCAAAACCAAACGTTGTAATCAATTGCATGGTATGATCACAGCCCACGTGTCTTTCTATACGCACATCTTTGATAACTTTTATTTGCCAACTGCGATCAGAAGTATACAACTGCCTTTCTTTGAATAATAACCCATCAGCCAATCTTCTCAACTCTACCTGCTCTGTCGGACACATATGATTACGTGGCATATACGGTACAATAGCACCTGGTACTTGGTCAACATGATGTCGTACGTCCCTTAGTGGCAGTAATTCCTTGGACAACTCTACAGGAACGACCTCTTCACATTCATTCATCACTAGCTTATCCTTGTCGAGAATTTCAACACTTTTACTGGTTTTATTTTCATTCAACAGGAATACTTCTGCACTATCCTCCTCTTCTTTAACAAGCTCCTTTGTAGATTGTAGACTAATCGAATCCACCTCCTTCACCAACAAATTACCCTCTTCATCTCCTGACTTACTTTCTTCATCCTCATTCAACTTTGCTGGTTGTGAATTTTCAACCTCATGTTCGTCCAACTTTGTTGGTTGAAAATCATCAACTTCATCTTTATCAAACTTTGGTGGTTGAAAACAATCGAATTCATCTTCCACATCAACAAATTCCTTCAAAGACAACAAAGTCTTTAGCTCCTCAATTTCCTCCAATTTGTTTTCACTCTGTTGACGCCTTTTAGGAACCAAAATGATTCATGTATCCTCGAACATAAAACTGTTGCTGTTGGTGCGACCATCATGCTGCACAGTTCTATCGTATTGCCATGGTCTTCCCAACAACAAATGGCAAACATCCATATCAACCACATCACACCAAATTTTGTCTTTGTATTTCTTCCCAATGGAAAAATTAACACAAGCTTTTCGATTAACCTTCACCTCCCCTCCTTTCCTCAACCAAGCTAATTTGTAGGGGTTTGGATGCTTCTCTATTTTCAATGACAACTTCTTTACAGCTTCTGAAGAAATGATATTATCACAGCTTCCTGCATCGATGACAAATTTACAAACTTTTCCTTGAATAGTGCATGTTGACCGGAAAATATTGTTCCTCAACCAACTAGAATCATCCTCTTGCTTTGGTGTTAAACAAGATCTCCTCATCAACAAACTACAACCCTCATCTCCAGACAATAATTCTTCTTCTTCAACTGGTATTGAATTGACACACTCTCCCTCCGCATTTTCATTCTCAATCTCCGTAATCATTGCTCGCTTCTTGGGCTTTGTACATTCATTGCTTTTATGGCCCAACTCTTGATAATTAAAGCATTTGAAATTACTATTGACCTTCGCTTTGTTGGCTTCATTAATAATCGGCTTGCTGACGACTTTGGAAACATCCGCACTACTACTAACATCCTTGTTCTGGTTGTTGGAATTCGTAAACACACCACCTCCTCGTCTCCCTTGCTTTTCCCATGCTAACGCTTTCTGGTGCGCTTCAGCCACAGACATTGGATTAAACATATTCACCATGTCTTGAATCTGCGTTCGCAACCCTCCAACATACCTAGCTGTTAGCTGTTCCTCTGTTTCCATAATATCATTCCGGGCAATCAATTGATAAAATTCATCTGCATAATCATTCACTGTTCTCGCCCCTTGTCTTAGGTTCTGTAAATGTTGATACATAAGCGATTGATAATTGTGCGGCAAAAAAGTTGCTTTCATCATCTTTCTCATTTTCTCCCAAGTGACAATTTTATATTTTCCCCATTCTCTCCCGTGTTAGCTTAGTTTGTTGCCACCAAGCCATAGCTCTCCCTCTTAATCTCGTAGCAACCAACTTCACTCTTCGATCCTCGGGAATTTCTTTGAAGTCAAAAATTTCCTCTACATTTGAAACCCAATCCGAAAATTCCTCCGTTACCATTCCACCCTTGAATTCTAGAATTTCAGTTTTCATCCCCGATTCCCATCGACGATCATCTTCAACATCCCGATATGCATTTCGCACTTGGTCTCGATCTCGCGAATGAACACTACATCTACCACCATCTTCATCAAAAACAGATGTACTTCGATAACGATCTCGACCACCCACATCTCTATGATCACGCATATCTCTTCTACTTTGTCTTTCATCATCACGGTATGGTTCATGTTCAAACTCACGTGGAGTTCTTCTCTCTTCATCTCTATACTCATGATGTTCTCTTCTCATTGAAACTGAAGATTCTCTTCTTCCTCGGAAAGATTGTGGCGACACCCTCCTCGCTTCCGTAACCGATGGCAAAACTCTGTTTCCCCCATGGTTCGAGACTGGCGACCTTCTCCTTTGTCCTTGGTTCATATCATTCATCAGTTTCTCTAACTTCCCAATGCCTTCATCAAACTTTTCATTGATGCGTTGTTCCATTTGCTCGGCTTCTTCTCTTCTATACAACGCTTCAACATTCTGATGGCGATTGGCTCTTCTCGGCAGCATGATTACTCTTCAACAAAACTTAACTTTCGACCTTGATTTAGAACTGAGCAAACTATGCACGGCTCAAACACTTCTCTTAGCTCGGCTTTGCTTGATGTAGCTCGGCTTCACTAACTCCTCAAACTCTTCTATAAGAATTGGCTCCAAGACTCGGCTTAGCTATGATTGGCTAAGTCTAGCTCTGATACCAAATGATGCAGCAGCGGATAACGAAAATGATGAAACGGTGAAAGTAGCGATCGGTGAATTGAAGAATACCAAAGGCCCAAATCCGTTGATCCAAAGATGCCGGATTCTAGCTATCTCAAACACGTTGATCGCGCATGATACCGTGTTTAAATATCTACGATTCTTCGTACGTTGATTTAGCGCACTAGATTCCGTGAATCGGCTTCAGCAGTCGTTGAATCGAGCGCACTCGATTACCGAAAGTGGAGATATGAGATCACACTCAACTACCAATTTGAGAAGTGGCACAAAGCACACAAACAAGTTTTTATTCAAAATCAACTAACTATTACAAATGACACCACCCGCCTATTTATAGGCTTACAACTCAACACTTACATCCCAACACTTAGGTCGTGAACGACCTATCCAGACAAACGACCTACGACTTATATACAAGCGACATAAGGAAAACACATTACAACACATTACAACATTTGCGACCTAAAACAAACACACGACCTACGACCTTACATAGGTCGTTAACGACCTAACAACACGAAGAAAAATACAACATGAAGAAAATACAACACACACGTCTTAACAAAGCACGCGACTTACGACCTAAAATTTTGACACAACAACAAGATCATCTTCACTTCGGCATAAGCTTGAACGACCTTGCGACCTAAAGTAGACAATAGCACCAATCGGAGAGCGACTTAAGGTCAGCGACCTAAGTCAATGCGGCATACGACTTACGACCTAAGGTGGTTGCGACTTAATGTTGATGCGACTTAAGGAGATTGGCATGTGAGAATGCGGCATATCTTGCCTAGGTCGTAGCACAGTAGATTTAGGTCGTAGCTCGTCATTATGTTCTGAGCGACTTAAGAATGAGCGACATATGAACTTTAGCGACCTAACTGGAAAGCGGCATAGGGATTCTGCACGCGACCTAGGACTCCGCGACCTATGATTCTGGAACGACCTAAGCTTGATACGACTTAAGGAAATGTGGCATAAACTTGTTAGGTCTTTTCTCACGAATTCGTGATTTAACTCGCATACCTCGTTAGGTCGCTCAAGCGACTCAAGGCATAGCACGTTAGGTCGCTCAGTTGACTTTTCATGTATCTCGCCAGGCCATAATTCATTAGGTCGCTGGCGACTTATGAGTTCGTTAGGTCGCTCGCGACCTAAGATAAGCTTCAAATCTTGGTTTGGAAAATCAGGCTCAGTCTGGACTGCATCAGATTTGATCTCTAATCTCACAAGAAGATTGAATTTCAAGATCCTTCCACTCGACTAACATCAAAGAAACAACAGCTTGCTGCTTACGACTAACAGTATCCATTACTCGATTTCCTTTTCCTAGAGTGTACTGAATATCAATATCATAGGAAGCAAGGAATTTGAGCCATATCTATTGTCGCATATTAAGCTCCTTCTGAGTGAATAAGTACTTCAACGACTTATGATCGGTATAAACCACAAATCTCTCACCCAACTAATAATGACACCAAATCTTTAAAGTAAAGACTATGGCTGCGAGCTCCAAATCATGAGTGGCGTACCTCACCTCATTCGGCTTCAACTGCCTCGAAGCAAAAGCAACAGCACGGTCTCGCTGCTAAAAACAACACCCAAAAACCTACTAGCATCTGAGTAGACCACAAGGTCTTGATTTTCCTATCCAGAACCACAAGAACATAAGCGTTGGAAAGGAGTTCTTTCAACTTCTAAAAAGAAGCTTCACATTTATCCGACCAAATATACTTAACTCCTTTTTTAGTCAAGGAAGTGAGAGGTTAAATTTTTTTGGAAAATTCCTTTATGAATCGATGGTAATAACCCGCCAATCTAAGGAAACTACGAATCACTAATACATTCTCAGGCCTCTTCCAATTCTGAATAGCTTCAATCTTCAATGGATCAACAGAAATACCTTCTTCGGAGACTACATGCCCCTAAGTTCTCCACTTGCCTCTACCAAAAATGGCACTTAGAAATTTGGCTTTCAACTTATTCTTTCTAAGCATCTCCAAAATAATCCTAAGATGTTCCACATGCTCTTCTTCAGATTTAGAATAAACAAGAATATCATCAACGAATAGAAGAACGAATCGATCGAGGAACTCTTGGAAAACATGATTCATGAGATCGACAAAATAAGCTGGAGCATTTGTTAATCCGAAGGGCATAATGATCCACTCATAAGAACCATAATGGGTACGGAATGAAGTAAGAGGAAATACTATCCTTAGCCACCCGAAGCCGATGAAGTCCGGTCGTTAAGTCTAACTGGGAAAAGACTTTAGCACCGCAAAGTTGATCGAAAAGATCATCAATCCTAGGCAAGGGATACCTGTTCTTAATGGTTAGCTTATTAAGCTTGTAGTAATCAATGAAAAGCCTAATAGTACCATCAGCCTTCTTCACAAATACAATTGAAGCGCCCCCAAATAACTTCTTCCTTAACTCCTCATTCTCTTTAGCAAACATCAGATATGAAGGATGACTAACTGGATGAGCACCAGGAATAAGATCAATTCGGAACTCAATCTCCTGCTTAGGAGGCAACCCCGAAACTGGTTCAAAAATATTACGATAATCACAAACAACAGGGATTCGAGAAATGTCATCGTCTTCCTAAGCCTCTAAAGTAAATAAGGATGTTCCCAAATCAGAATCAACATCATGTAGAATGATAGAAATCCGCTTAAGGAATTCCGGATGTCTAAGACATAGTTTTTTTGGGACATAGGATATGGGCTTCATAACGGTTAAGCCTATCCATTCCCAAAATCATTCCAAACCCAAGATAAATGCATAACATGAAGATCGCCACGAAAAGAATAACCGCAAAAGATAATCTCAACATCCCTACAAAGCATACTGAAGGTTGCGGACATACCGACCAGTTTTGCAATTCTTAGCGAAGTCACTAGGCACACAATGTCCAAAGATAAAGCATCAACAAATGCCTTCAATAGAATGAGTAAGATGCACCCGTATCGAAGAGAACCCGAATAGGAAGGTTCCAAAAAACAATTACACCTTCAAGAAGAGAAGAAGATATACCTCGACGCTAAAAAATTCTACCAGAAGCCTGCACAACACTAAGCTTCCTAGAAGTGAGGCCTTTTGCTGCTCGGGGACAAGATGCTGCAAGATGGCCTTCTTTCTTGCAATAGCGACAAATAAGAGCTTTAGGAAAATCCTTAATGAAATGCTCCTTAGAACCATAATTGAAGCACTCTCCTTTAGTTGGCTGTGATGCAATGGAACTAGAATCTTGCTTCTTGATCTTCTTGTTAGGATAAAAGGGCTTTGACTTGTTGAATGGTTGCTTCTTCTTTGGATGGAAGCTCTTCTCCTCCGCTACGTCTTCCTTACTATTATCCTTTTCGACTGCTTCAAGGTTAAGGGCCAAATCAACTAACTCCTTAAAAGAAACCTTCAATTGCAACATCGACGCCTTCTTAAGATGCTTCTTCAAACCATCCTCAAATCTTTGATTCTTATTTAGTAGAGCACTTATGTGTTCGACCCCGTATTTGGAAAGGGCTTCAAAGGTCGATACATACTCTATTATAGAAGACTTCCCTTGCTTCAACTCAATAAGCCTCTTAGCTAACGAGGCTTTCTCCGATTTAGGAATGAATTTCAACTCAAATCGTCCCCTAAACTTCTCCTAAGAAAGAGTAGACTCATCCACCTCCACTGTAAAAAGCTCATACCAATCAAGAGCCCGCTCTTAGTGCCGACTAGAAGCTACCATAACCCTTTACTGATCCTCAAGACTCATGCGAGAAAAGGTCTGCTCACATGTCTTGAGCCAAGCCTGCACCTCAATCACACTCTTAGAACCACTAAAGGGTTGGCCACCAAGATGTGCAAAGTCGCTGCACATACGTGCAAAACTCGACTTGCGAGAAGAAGAATCCAGAGGAGGTCCGGTAGGCTAAGCATTCCTAATGAGTTCCATAATTTGCTCGATGGACCTAAACACTCCATCCGGAGGAGGGCCACTGGACTGCCCTCCCATAGAACGAGCAAGTGGTATATCGCCAGCCATCTAAGATTTTGAAAGGAATAAAATAAAATAAAAAAATTTCAAGATTCATACGATTCAGTATTAGGAATATCAAAGATAGACACTAAGGAATATACTTCATGAAAATCTAAGGACGATTCCTAAGACTTGTCTAATCTGCGATTCGTATCTATAATATCATATTTTGTTCTGAACTTTGCTCCGATACCAACCTGTGATGCCCCCTTGAGACCCACACTAATACAGAATATTACAAAGTAATATTCTCGGCTAGTGCAGAGAATAGAGCTGGTTAGGAGCGACCATCCATGAATTTTACTTTAAGCGAGCATTGACATGTCGATAAATATGCTATACATTTCTTTTTCAAGTGGAATCGAGTTATACAGTTTAGGCTTAAAAAAACTACGGTGGCTATAATAAAAATTCAGAACAACATATAATAATATCCAGTCACAGAATATCAGATCAACCATAGCAGAATATAATAGATACAAGTCTGAACCGATACATAATAGATACATGATGTAGACTACATATATACAAAGTGCTACACCTCAAAATGAATACGTACACAAAAGAGTCTAATCTCAATACAAGATACAACATGATGTCAAATATATACATAAGATGACAAAAGACAACCGCTAGCTAACAGGTAAGATATCCACTCTAAACCTCAAGCTGAAGGACCTAAAACATCTCAGTCTGACCCGAGAATTATAAAATAATAAATGGGTCAGCTTAGACTAAAATAAATGAGTTAGCACGATAATAATGGGTAAAGTGATCAAGATCTCAAATATGATTATAAAGTTAAGTACCCACAAGTATTGTGCATGCTTAAATAACTTTAAATATGAAATCACCTAATGATTAAACTTAAATAGATTCTTAAAAGCAAAACCCCAAAATGATTCGATGATAACATAAATAACATCAAATTCTAGAAATCACAACTAGAAATCCAGAATATCTCATAAAAGGGGGATACGCGCCAAACTCCAAGATTGGTGAATAAATTCACCTACATGAATGTAACTCCAAGATAGACGTATATGTCTATAACATCAAGATAGGTACGAGACCTATAAACATCAAAATAGGATCGAGTCTTATAAACATCGAGATAGGAACGAGTCCTATAAACATCAAGATAGGTATGAGACCTGCAAGATTAGGATAGGTATGAGACCTATAACATCAAGATAGGAACAAGTCCTATAAACATCGAGATATAAGTGTTATATACTTTCATATAGCAACTGAATAGGTAATGACTATGAGTCCCACACACGTGTTTACCCAAATGTTTACTATATGATAATAAACTCCACTCATGTGTAGGAATGGTTTGGTCGAATAAGTCTGGAAATGAATTGGTAAAATAAACACTAGCATTCCATACCACTCATTTTATTTAACTATTTAAGTTAATTCCTCATCCGATCGATTTTGTGCCATTTACAAAACATTTTTCTTTCAAAATAGTTCTTATAATTATTGGTTTATAGCAGAAATGTATATATATAAGTACACTTTTCAAATCATTACACAAAATCGTTTAAAACCATTGTAAATCGAAATAGTTAATATATATATATATATATATATATGAATTTCTATAATTCTTTATATATATTAGATTGATATTTAAAATGATTTTACTAAAACGATTTGTCCTTGAAATCGGTCTTTTGTTAAATTTGGTTTGAAAATGTGTATTGCTTCTCAAGATCCATAGAACGTCTCTATGGCATAAAACCATTAAACGAATTCATCAATTCAAAATAAAAATCTAGAAATATCAATGAAATCTATATGTAAATCATAATCAAAAGTCAAGCAATCAGTTTCCAGGAGTCATGGTTAAATGAGTGATAAAAGGGTCGATCAACAACACCGAAATATAGCCTGGACATCAAGTCCAGATCGCAATCGGTGCGTCGGTTGGACCAACTGGTTCACCGGTCAGCTCGCTTGGACCGACATACAGGCGATTCTAACGACTCCCCGTTGACCTGTTTTCGCTTGTTTCTCTAGTGTTGTTTCCCCAATGACCCGAGGTACTGAATATGTAGTTATGCAAGCATATAGAGATGTATAAATGGAACAAATGCAAGATTTCAAAACGTGGTTTCAGTAAACAGCAAACACAATTCATATTGCTAAGTAATTCAACAACAATTTGAGATCATAAACACGTCAAGAATCAAGCACAATCATGTAACAGCAAATACATCCAATTTAAGTCTAGAAATTGTGAGATAAACTCACCTAAACAAAGCCGGATGGAAGATTAGGGCTTAGAATCTCCTATGCCTTTCTAATTCAATCACAACCTAGGCTATGAACAAAAATCGGATAGGAGTTGATCAAAATCAGAAACCAAAACTGAAAAAATTCATAAAAATGATGCATAGATAGAGGAGATTACCTTTTATCAAAACACACTAAAATAAGTTGAAAGCCCCTTGATTTCAATCTTTAATTTGCAAATTTGGGGATTTAGGGTTTTTATACTTAGAAAATTTTGATTTTTGGCTTTGAGATGAAAATGAAAAGTGAGAAAATTGTACGTACGTTTTTCTCATTTCTATTACTTTGGTTTTTGGCTAAGTGGGTAAGGAATGTGGTGGATCCGATAGCCAAGTTGTTAATTCTCTCAAAATCAAAGTGTTACTAAGTTGTTGTGTTTCATTTTAACATTTTATACATACTAATTTAATTTAAAAAGTATTTTAATTTAACTAACATTTATTTCTAAAATTTCCACAATATAAATAACGTGTAAAAATCTCACTTTTATCAATATTGCAATATTTTATCAAACTTAATTACAACTTTTAAAGTGAAAAGTTATTCTTCATACTTTTATAAAATGAACCCTTAGTTAAGAAATCATTTTTCAACAATAAAATTATTTCCATACAATTTTTTATTCATTTTCTCCAAAATTATTTTATATAATTAAATATATGAATTAAATCTCATAAAAAGAAAATTCATTAGATTCCCAATTTATTAAACTCCAAATCCATTTTAATTTGGAAATACAAATATTTGAAATTTCCCCAAATTCATTTAATTAACTCTTTAAAATTAACTAGATCATATTTTAAATTTAGATTCTAGGTAATCTCGACCAAGGTTGTTACAATCTCTCTTCTTAGCCAACTAATGGTTGAGTTTTCTTCCACATTTTTCTTGCTTCTAATATCCCATGTGATGCAGCCCAGCCTGATATTCCAATTCAAGATTTGAAGTTGGAACAAGTTAACGACTCAACTAAGTCGTATGAACGAGTTAAAGGGGTGAAAAGGCGGGGAAACGATGATGCAGCGCACTATGGGTTACGAAATAGCGAGTTACGACCTAACATTATGTCGCCAGCGAATAGCGAGTTACGACCTAACAATGTGTCGCCAGCGACCCAAACACTCATGCCACATTTCCTTAGGTCGCTGACTAGCGAGCTACGACCTACCGAGATACGACCTAGCGAGTTAAGCCTGGGTTCGTGTAACCATCGAATGCCACCTGCCTTGAAATCACCTGCATTACGAGATAGCGACCTAACAATATCTCTATAAGTCGCTCATGCTATAAGTCGCTTGCTTTTGCCGCCTTGCTTTTGCCGCATCTTCTTAAGTCGCAATTCCTTAAGTCGCTTAAGTCATCCTGAAGTAGATTTTCTTAGGTCGCATTTTGTTAAGTCGTGTAATGTTGTACCGCTTGTTGTTGAGTCGCGTAATGTTGTAATGTTGTAAGTCGCAAGTTGTAAGTCGCAAGTTGTAAGTCGCAAGTTGTAAGTCGTTATGTCGTTTGTTCTTATGTCGTGTAATGTGTAGCTTGATAAGTCGTATGTGTTGTAAATCATATGTCGATAAGTCGTGTGTTGTTAAGTCGTAAGTCGCATAGGTCGAGTCAGGTGTTGAACGAGTTATGTGTGTTGTAAGCCTATAAATAGGCGGGGTTGTGTCATTTGTAAAGGTAGTTGATTTTTTGAATAAAATTTGTTTGTGTGCTTTGTGCCACTTTGTTGAAGTTGAGTGTGATCTCCTTCATCTTCCATCTTCGGATATTCGAGTGCGCTCGAATCAACGGACTTGAAGCCGATTCACGGAATCTCATGCGCGAGATCAACATCGAAGAATCGTAGATCTTTTAACACGGTATCGTGCGCGATCAACGTGTTGGAGATAGCTAGAATCCAGTATCTCGTGAGATCACCGGATTTGGGCTTTTATCTTGGGTATCTTCAATCCATCAATTCATCATTGTATCATTTCACCGATTTATCATCGATTCACCGATTATTTCCGCTAATCGTGTAAGATCCTGGACGGATTCGATTTACATCTTCGAATTCGCTTCCTTGGCTGCATCATTTGGTATCAGAGCTAGATCGCAAGAAGTTTGCATCATTTGGAGAATTGGGTTTCGAGAATTTGAAGTTTGGAGATCGGATTTGCATTGTTGAGAAGTTTGGTGTTCATCGTGTTCATCGTGAAGTTGCAACAAGTTGGGAGTTTCGATCCATATCATTTTGGATCAAAGTTCGGAAAGTGTTTGAATTTTGCTCGTTGGGATTTTTGCGCGCCGAAGTGAAGTTGAATTTCTGAAGATTTGTTTGAAGTTCAATCTTGCCACCGAGACGAGCTCAACGTCATCACAATGTTGATGCTTTGTATGGAAGAGAAGAGGCCGATGAAATGGAGCAACGAATCAACGAGAATTTCAATGAGAAGTTGAATGAGGGGATTGGTCGATTAGAGAGAATGATGCTTGAAATGAATCAAAGTAGAAGAAGGGTTTCACCTGAATCGAGCCATGGGGGAAACAGAGTTTCACCACATTCAGATCGGGAGAGAAGAGAAGATCATGATCGTAGAAATGTTGACGATCGTGATAGGAATGTTGATGATCGTGATCGGAGGAATGTAGATCGAAGGGATGTTGGTGGTAGAAATGGTGGTGGTAGAGATGTTGGTGGTCATGATCGACATCGATATGCATCTGATTTTGATGAGGAGTTTGATGGTGGTAGTGTTCATGGTCGAAATCGAAGCCAAGGAAGAAATCATTCAGAGTATGATCACAAATGGGAGTCCGGAATGAAAATTGAAATTCCAGAGTTTAAGGGTGGTATGCAGGCTGAAGAATTTCTAGATTGGTTATCTAATGTTGAAGAGATCTTTGATTTCAAGGAGGTTTCGGATGATCGTCGAGTGAAGTTGGTTGCTACTAGGTTGAGAGGAAGAGCTATGGCGTGGTGGCAACAAACCAAACTTACACGAAAACGGATGGGGAAGTCGAGGATTGTTGCTTGGGGGAAAATGAAGAAGATGATGAAGGCTACATTCTTGCCTTACAATTATCAATCACTCATGTATCAGAGGTTGCAGAATCTGAGGCAAGGGACGAAGACTGTTAATGATTATGCTGATGAGTTTTATCAACTGATTGCTCGAAATGACATTATGGAGACGGAGGAACAATTGACTGCTAGGTTTGTTGGGGGGTTGAGGATCCAGATCCAGGATATGGTAAATATGTTTGATCCTAGGTCTGTGGCTGAAGCGCACCAGAAGGAGTTGGCTTGGGAGAAGCAGGGAAGACGAGGAGGTGGTGTGTTTCCAAGTTCCAATACTCAGAGCAAGGGTGCTAGTGGGAGTTCCAATGTTTCTAAAGCTGTCAGTAAACCAGTTGTGAATGAAGTTGCGAAGGCGAAGGTCAACAACAGTTTCAAGTGTTATAATTGCCAGGAAGTGGGTCACAAGAGTAATGAATGCCCGAAACCGAAGAGGCGAGCTATGATAGCTGAAGAGGAAGGTGAGGATGTTGATGAAGGTTATTCTAGTCCAGTTGAGGAGGATGAACAGGATATCGCGTCGGGAGATGAAGGATGTAATCTAATGTTGAGGAGATCATGTTTGACACCGAAGCAGGAAGAGGAGGCTAGTTGGTTGAGGAGTAATATCTTTTAGTCGACATGCACTATACTGGGGAAGGTGTGTAAATTTGTGATTGACGCGGGAAGTTGTGACAATATCATTTCTACCGAAGCTGTGAGAAAGTTGAAGTTGAAGATGGAGAAGCATCCAAATCCTTACAAGTTAGCGTGGTTAAGGAAAGGAGGAGAGGTGAAGGTGGACAGGCGAGTTCATGTTCCATTTTCTATTAGGAAAAAGTATAAAGATGAGATCTGGTGTGATGTGGTGGAGATGGATGTTTGTCACTTGCTTTTGAGAAGACCATGGCAGTATGACCGAGCAGTGCAGCATAATGGTCGAACCAATAGCTACAGCTTTATGTTTGAGGGTACTAAGATCATTTTTGTTCCGAAGAAGAGACAGCAAGGAGAGAGCAAGTCAGAAGAGATTGAGTAGCTGAAGACTTTGTTGACTTTGAAGGAGTTTGTTGAAGAAGTAGAGGAGAGTCCAGAGGTGTTCTTGTTGATTGGACATGAAGCTACTGAATCTGTTGAAGTTCCAAAGGAAGTAAAGCCTGTGTTGGAAGAATTCAGAGATGTGTTTCCTGAAGAGTTGCCAAAGGAGTTACCACCGTTGAGAGATATTCAGCATCAGATTGATCTTGTTCCAGGAGCGGCATTACCTCACAGGCCACATTACAGGATGAGTCCTAAGGAGCATGAGGAACTGAGAAGGCAGGTGGAGGAGTTGTTAGAACAAGGGCGTGTTCAGGAGAGCTTGAGTTCTTGTGCAATGCCAGCCTTATTGGTACCGAAGAAGGATGGGACTTGGCGGATGTGTACGGACAGTCGGGCTCTAAACAAGATCACTGTGAGATACATGTTTCCTATGCCGAGGTTCGATGATTTGATTGATCAGTTGAGTGGGGCTGTTGTGTTCTCAAAGATTGACTTGAAGAGTGGATACCATCAGATTCGTATTAGACCGGGTGATGAGTGGAAGAATGCTTTTAAAACTAGGGAAGGTCTATACGAATGGATGGTTATGCCGTTTGGCTTGTCAAATGCTCCTAGTACTTTTATGAGAGTGATGAACCAGATTTTCAGACCATTTATTGGGAAGTTCATAGTAGTTTACTTTGACGATATTTTGATCTATAATGGGAGTATGGAAGAGCATATCCAGCATTTGCAAAAAGTGCTGTTGATTCTATGACAGGACCAATTCTATGCAGCAACGAAGAAGTGCGTGTTCATGACGCACAGGGTTTTGTTTCTGGGATATGTTCTGTCGAAGGAGGGTATTCAAGTGGATGAAAGCAAAGTGAAAGCTGTCAGGAGTTGGCCACAACCCAAGACAATTACTGAAGTGAGGAGTTTTCATGGGTTGGTATCTTTTTATCGAAGATTCATTCCACATTTTAGCAGTGTGATGGCACCTGTAACCGATTGCATGAAAGGAAAGAAGTTCATGTGGACAGAGGAAGCAGAGTTAGCTTTTGAGAAGATCAAGACACTTTTGACGACAGCACCCATTCTGGTACTGCCGGATTTTCAGATATTGTTCGAGTTACACACTGATGCTTCGAAGGTTGGGATTGGTGGAGTATTGAGTCAGAATGGAAGACCAGTTGCTTATTTCAGTGAAAAGTTGTCTGGAGCCAAGTTGAGATATAGCACTTATAACGTGGAGTTTTACGCAATTGTTCAAGCTGTGAAGCACTGGAGGCATTATCTGTTTCAGAAGGAGTTTGTTCTTTATACGGATCATGAAGCTTTGAAACATTTGCAAGGGCAGGACAAAATTTCAGCTAGACACGCTTCTTGGGTCGCGTATCTGCAGCAGTTTACTTTTGTTGTAAAGCACAAATCAGGGGTGACGAATCGTGTAGCTGATGCCTTGAGCAGGAGGAATCATTTGTTGACGACGATGAAGGTTGAAGTGACAGGATTTGAACTATTGCCAGAGTTGTTTGAGGAAGATCTTACTTTGCGAAGATTGTTGAGAAAGTCAAGGATGGGAGTACTGATGAGTTTGTGTTAGTAGATGGATTCTTATTCAAGGGGAATCGATTGTGCATACCAGATTGCAGCTTGAGAATGAAAATTGTAAAAGAGTTGCATGAAGAAGGACATGTTGGTCGGGATCGCACATTGCAGTTGATTTCTCAGTCTTATTATTGGCCCTCGATGAAGCGGGAAGTTGAAAAGTTTGTTCGAAGATGTCATGTTTGTCAAGTTTCGAAAGGGACAACTACAAATGCGGGTTTGTATATGCCTTTACCTGTTCCTACAAAACCGTGGGTTGACGTAAGCATGGATTTTGTGTTAGGCTTGCCGAGGACTCAACGGGGAAATGACTCTATATATGTTGTGGTGGACCGTTTCTCGAAGATGGTACATTTTGTTGCTTGTAAGAAGATGGCAGATGCAGTCCATGTGGCACAGTTGTTCTTTAGAGAGATCTATCGCTTGCATGGTTTACCAGAATCTATAGTTTTGGACAGGGATACCAGATTTCCGAGTCATTTTTGGCTGCGTTTGTGGAAGATGGTGGGAACAAAGCTGAATTTCAATAGTGCTTATCATCTGCAGTCGGATGGACAAACCGAGATTGTGAACAGATCGCTGGGAAATTTGTTGCGGTGTCTTGTGAAGGATAATCTGAAGAGCTGGGATGTGAAGTTATGTCAAGCGGAGTTTGCTCATAATCATGCTATCAACCGTAGTACGAGTTTCAGTCCATTTCAGATTGTATATTCAAGCTTGTCAAAGGGGCCGTTGGATTTAACGATCGTACCACAACCGAAGGGGACAGTTAAGCGGGCTGCTGATTTTGTTGATGGGTTGACAAAATGCCATAGAATCGTTCAGGAACGATTGGAGAAGACGAATGAGAAGTATAAATGATCTGCGGATCTGAAGCGAAGAAGTGCTGAATTTAATGAAGGAGATTTAGTATATGCTGTACTAACGAAGGATCGTTTTCCAGTGGGAGCATACAATAAACTTAAAGCTCGAAAGATTGGTCCTGTAAAGATTGTGAAACGGATCAATGAAAATGCTTATAGGTTGAAGCTGCCGGAGGATGTGTACACTTCTGACGTGTTTAATGTTAAACATCTTATACCTTATTATGGAGAGGAACAACCCAATGAGGAAGAACTTTTAAATTCGAGGACGAATTTTTCTCAACCAGGGGAGGATGATGCAGCCCAGCCTGATATTCCAATTCAAGATTTGAAGCTGGAACAAGTTAACGACTCAACTAAGTCGTATGAACGAGTTAAAGGGGTGAAAAGGTGGGGAAACGATGATGCAGCGCACTATAGGTTACGAAATAGCGAGTTACGACCTAACGTTATGTCGCCAGCGAATAGCGAGTTACGACCTAACAATATGTCGCCAGCGACCCAAACACTCATGCCACATTTCCTTAGGTCGCTGACTAGCGAGCTACGACCTACCGAGATACGACCTAGCGAGTTAAGCCTGGGTTCGTGTAACCATCGAATGCCACCTGCCTTGAAATCACCTGCATTACGAGATAGCGACCTAACAATATCTCTATAAGTCGCTCATGCTATAAGTCGCTTGCTTTTGCCGCCTTGCTTTTGCCGCATCTTCTTAAGTCGCAATTCCTTAAGTCGCTTAAGTCGTCCTGAAGCAGATTTTCTTAGGTCTCATTTTGTTAAGTCGTGTAATGTTGTACCACTTGTTGTTGAGTCGCGTAATGTTGTAATGTTATAAGTCGCAAGTTGTAAGTCGTTATGTCGTTTGTTCTTATGTCGTGTAATGTGTAGCTTGATAAGTCGTATGTGTTGTAAATCATATGTCGATAAGTCGTGTGTTGTTAAGTTGTAAGTCGCATAGGTCGAGTCAGGTGTTGAACGAGTTATGTGTGTTGTAAGCCTATAAATAGGCGGGGTTGTGTCATTTGTAAAGGTAGTTGATTTTTTGAATAAAATTTGTTTGTGTGCTTTGTTCCACTTTGTTGAAGTTGAGTGTGATCTCCTTCATCTTCCATCTTCAGATATTCGAGTGCGCTCGAATCAACAGACTTGAATCCAATTCACGGAATCTCGTGCGCGAGATCAACGTCAAAGAATCGTAGATCTTTTAACACAGTATCGTGCGCGATCAACGTGTTGGAGATAGCTAGAATCCGGTATTTCGTGAGATCAATGGATTTGGACTTTTATCTTGGGTATCTTCAATCCATCAATTCATCATTGTATCATTTCACCAATTTATCATCGATTCACCGATTATTTCCGCTAATCGTGTGAGATCCTAGACGGATTTGATTTACATCGTCGAATTCGCTTCCTTGGCTGCATCACCATGCCTAGATGCTTTGACTCCGACCTATCCATCCCAAACATCTTGGTATAGAAATAAGTCTCCTCTTCAAAACACTCCACTTCACGATCTTGAAACAAGTCAGCATAGCCTCCAATACTTAGCCAATCACCGGTCCATCACCTTGGGCAACCTCCACTAGTCTTACTCTTGCTCTCCCCAAAATCAGTAACCCATAGGACCAATCAAAACATGTCGGTGTCGGGCTCTTCATGTCGGTGCCGTGTGTACTTCATGAATTGGAGCTTGCGACTTGAACCCTATACTCTTCCTGTACTCTAGAGCCTCCCTTCCAAGTTCCATTCAATTCCAATCATCTTTGCCATTGATATGCTCAATTATCCTACCTATCTTTTTAAACATCCAAAACACTAACAAACAACATCAAATCACATCATAAAAACATAAAATAATAAGCAATTTCATCTATTCAATCATGCAATTCATAGAAATAAGATAAACAAGTCAATCTCTAACACAGATCTACATATGGCATGAATATATGAACATAAACAAAGGTTATTTCTATTCAATCTATATCATATGCATGGTGTTATCCATATAATTTCAATATCAGAGGCAGTGCTATAAGCGATGACATCATATAGGGATTAAAGCTACCGATTCCTATATTGAAGAGTAAAACTACATTTTGTCAACAGCATATCACTTCGAGGTTATCTCTTCGCACTTCGTCATTTCATCAACAACATATCTCTTCGAGGCTGGAAATGTGCATCTTTGATGATGTACTGCACCACACCTTACTGCTTCGACATGAACCTTCTTCGATGAAATATCACACCATTCGTTACCAACATCATATTCAAGGGACTTTGAAGATGTATGAAGTGAGATATGGGCATGACATCATCACTCACAATAGGACTCCGCTCTTCAATCACATCAGCTACAACGGATAATTTCGAAGGCATATAGCTGGCGAAGCACCTATATATTAGAGTCGAAGAGATAAGATATCATGCTCCATCAAATGACAGTATACATCACCACTTTGCAACCCATCAACATCATTTGCGATCACTTCTCATATCGTCTTTGTTTAGCACATCGAAGACGTGGTGTTTTCATATATAAGCGACGTCGATAGTAAACACTGTCGATATCCAAAGAGAGCTTGATACTGCTTTATGGCAATCATAACCGAAGTCATCACAACCTCATAAAAGGACTTCGATCCTCATGAATGATAACGTCGGCGTCATAACTCACCACTGCTGCATATCTACATTGAAGAAACAAAGAAAAGGCCTAGAGCATCGTATTTGCCGAAGACTTTGATGACTCCATTGCTGAAGCCAGTGATAAAGGCCACCGACACAAATGGGATGATAATTAATGCCACATCCATCGAAGCCAAAGTGCAATGACATCGCACTTCGTCAATGTTGATGTTTCACTTTATCAACAATATAAGAAAGCCACATATCGAAAGCTATCAATCGAGGCCATATTTCTTGATTATCGACTTTATGCAACGTCCATGGTGGAAGATAGCGAATATCATGCAAAGGAAGGAGGAATGAGTTCATTTACAAGGGTTAATTCAAGAGGATCTAGTGCATTTTCCTTCATAAAACTTCATAAGCCTTCGTATTTCACAACATGTTTCATGGCACTAAAAGTCCCACATCACTGACGTACACAAGCCAACCTCCTTCCAACCACTATATATATAGATGTACCCCCCAATGGAAAGGGGCCCTTAACTTCTTTCCCTCTCTTAATTTTTATATTTGAACTTTTCCAAGCTCTCTTAAGAGCTCGAGAACTATTATAGTGGTATATGACCAATGAAGAAGGACATTAGACATTTGCATATAAGGACTTCAACAATTGCATATATGATCTATACCAATTCGTTATTGAATAAAAAAGACTTGACTTGAGCTTGCTTGTATATTTGAATTATGGACTTGCATATATGACTTATAAACTTGCATATTTTGCCCAATGACTTATAGATTTGCCTACTCTTTTTGTGAGCTTATGGACTATGATTTAAACAGATTTGAGAACTACCACAAAACCAAGGGTTGTATTTGGAACATCTTTGAATATACAACTTTGTACAAGCTTTTGGGTTGTTGAAAAATTTATTCGTTAACATTTTGGCACTAGAAGGAGGGCTCAAACCTCTAAGTGTTCGAAAAATGAACAAAAATACCCTAAGTTTAGGATTTTAATTTCAATTTTTTATATTGGATTCAAAAACTGGGAATTAACCCTCGCTTGAATAATTGCCGGAAATAAGAACAATGTGCGCTGTACCCCACTTCAAACACATTCGACATGGTCAACTAAAATATCTGATTCCACCACGTGAATTTTCACATCTCTTCAGGAGCAATCTTATCCCTCTTTACTGCTCTCAAATTCAACGTGAATTCAGCACATCCTCTTCAAAACAACTCCAAACCCTTAAGAAAATTTATGTCACGAATCTGAAGGAATTTGAAGTCAATTTGGTTCTCGAAGTTGTTCGGTCGATTGATGATCTTTGAATCCGTTCAGCGATTCTTGTTGAAAACAATGTCGATCTTCGGTTGAGTCGTGTACTACGTCATTCTCTTGAAGACGTTTTGGCGATCTTCTGTACAGTGCAAAGCAGTTCGGATCAATCGCCGCCGCCTCTAGGATAAAACAACCTCTCAATATTTTTGTGGTATCGATTCGTTTGCACGTACGAACCGATTCTGTTTGCACTAAAAAAACGTTGCTCTAATTATCTGATTTGAAGAAAAAGAACGTTACTGGTTGGGGGAAACGTGGTCTTGAAAAACGGATCTGAGAAAATAACGGGCACTACAAGCCCGAACCCGAGCCCGAGCCCGGCCCGCGTCGGGTCGAGTCGGTCGGTCGGCGCGCGCGCGCGTGTGTGGTGGTCAAGCATGGTCTCCCTCCTCATAAAAGAGCATCATTGGGTGCCCAAAGGGCCCAACTTAGCTTCAAAGAATCAAGTATAAATACTTGATTCTTTCATATAATCCTACAATGTGGGACTATTCACATATAGGAGCCACTCATTCACACTTAGTCAATTTTTTCAATAATTCACTTATTATTTAAAACATTTTCCAACAATCCCCTACTTGAATTTTAAATAAAATTTCGAGCAATTTCTGAAAAACATAAGATTGTGCATAAACAAAGGTGTCTTTCGACTTGAACCTTTGCATAGTGGATAAGATTCAGTTTTTACTAGAGTGACACATAGTCTTGAACTCTATTCCTGACATCAGACCACACACAATCTTTCTAGAGTGCAATCAAGTAAGCCCGTGCATTTATGGCCATGCACATCTATCCCAGTTTAGTGAATGCTCTAGGAGTTTTGCCCAAAACTCCATAGGAAACGGCCAAATTTCCACATTCACACAGGTGAGTCTATCAAGAGTACTCCTGAAGGTAGGTACTCCACTCCAAATGGAGTATAGATCTCATTAAGAGTTTCTATTAACTCATCCTCTAATCACTTCAGGAATACATGCTTCTATATATATGAAAAATAGCATGTTCAACTCATATCACTACACAACTTGTTCTTACCCATTGAACCTAGTTCTTGGGATCTCCAGTCATTAGGTCGGGTTACCATTGTGCGTGACTCAACAATCTAAGGGCAATAGTCCCATTTTTCTAGATGTTGTAAGGACTTTCTCTTTAGCCAGTCCTTTCGTCAAAGGATCTGCCAAATTCTCGTCACTGCGTATGTGATCCACTCTAACAGCTCCTGTAGAGAGTAGCTCTCTAACAATGTTGTGCTTACGATGTATCTGTCATCTCTTACCATTATAAGAACGGTTCTGTACTTTTGCAATAGCCGCGATACTATCGCAATGAATCAACACAGCTGGTATCGGTTTTTCCCATAAGGGAATCTCAGCTAGCATATTTCTTAAATACTCTACTTCTTCACTAGCTGTAGCTAGTGCTATCATCTCAGACTCCATAGTAGACTGAGCCAAAATAGTTTGTTTCTTGGATTTCCAAGAAACAGCACCTCCAGCAATGCGAAAGATATAGCCACCGGTTGCTTTTGAATCATCAGATAAAGTATTCCAGTTTGCATCGGTGTAACCTTTAAGGACAGCTGGAAACTTTTCATAATGTAACCCTAGGTTAATGGTTCGTTTTAGGTATCTCATGACCCTCTCAATTGCATGCCAATGCTCTATACTAGGTCTACTAGTAAACCTGCATAATAATCCCATGACATAGGCAATGTCGGGTCTAGTACAATCAGTGGCATACCTAAGGCTGCCAATGATGCTCGCATAATCAGACTATCTTACACCTTCACCAGTGTTCTTGAATAGCTTTACACTAGGATCATATGGTGTACATGCAGGTTTACAGTCAAAGTAATTGTATTTCTTTAAGATCTTCTCAATGTAATGAGATTGATCCAAAGAAAGTCCCTTTTCGGACCTAGTAATCTTAATACCAAGGATTACACTTGCTTCACCTAGATCTTTCATATCAAAATTGGCACTTAACAAAGATTTAACAGTGTTTATGACATGAATGTTTGATCCAAAAATAAGTAGATCATCTACATACAAACATATTATAGTGCAAATGTCATTCTCAGATTTATAATAAATACATTTGTCACTTTCATTAACTTTGAAACTATTTGAGATTATTAAGTTATCAAATTTTTCATGCCATTGTTTAGGTGCTTGTTTTAAACCATATAATGATTTATCTATTTTGCAAACTTTATGTTCTTGACCATGAATTACAAAGCCTTCAAGTTGGTCCATATAAATTTCCTCTTCTAATTCACCATTTAAAAAAGTAGTTTTATAACATCCATTTGGTGTATTATTAAATTATGAATAGATGCTAATGAAATTAGTACTCGAATGGATGTGATTCTAGTTACGGGTGAAAAAGTATCAAAAAAGTCTACATTTTCTCTTTGCCTAAAACCTTTAGCTACCAAACAGGCTTTATATTTATCAACTGTGCCATCAGGTTTCAATTTTCTTTTTAAGTACCCATTTACAGCCTATAGACTTACAACCAGGTGGTAAATCTACTAAGTGCCAAGTCTTATTGGATTCCAAGAAATCCATCTCATCATTTATAGCCTCTTGCCAAAAATCGGAATCTAATGAAGACAAGGCTTCTTGGAGGTTTGTGGGATCCTCCTCTATAGTAAAAGTGCAAAAATCCGAGCCAAAATCTTTATCGACTCTTGCTCTTTTACTTCTTCTAGGTTCGATTTCAGAAGATTCATTAAGTTTTGTTCCAATAGGCACGGTGTTATTTGACGTGCCCCCACTATTCCTTAATTTAAAAGGAAATTTAGTTTCATAAAAATCAACATCATTAGATTCTACTATATTATGTGTATTCAAGTTATAAAATCTATATGCTTTGCTATTAACAGCATAGCCAATAAATACACATTCGTATGCTCTACGTGCTAATTTTATTCTCTTAGGGTCAGGTATACGAACATATGCCAAACATCCCCAAGTTCTAAAGTAAGATACATTCGGTTTATAATTTCTTAAAATTTCAAAAGGTGAAATCTTACCTTTTGATTTAGGGATTCTATTCAATACATAACATACAGTCAATAAAATATCCCTCCACCAATGTTTTGCTGCACCCGAATTTAATAAATAGCTACAACTAATTCAGTAGAGGTCCTATTCTTTCTTTCAGCTTTACCGTTCATTTCAGGTGAATAAGGTGCAGTTCTCTCATGAATTATACCATGCAATTTATAAAAATCAAGAAAAGGACTAGACTCATATTATGTTCCTCTATCACTACGAAGTCTCTTAATTTTCTTATTAGATTGATTCTCGATTTCAGTTTTAAATAATTTAAACATCTCAAATGCATCACTTTTATTTTTCATAAGATATACATAAGTGAAATCAGAGCCATCATCAATGAAAGTGATAAAGTAACGGTGTCCATGTCTAGTCAAAGTGCCATCAAGCTCACATATGTCAGAATGAATGAAATCTAAGGGTTCAGAAATTCTATCAACTGATTTATGGGGTTTCTTAGTGATTTTTGTTTGACTACAGAATTCACATTTATCAAAGTTAGTTTGTGACATTTTAGGAATTAAATCTAAGGTGCCTACGTTATGATTAATACGTTTATTTACATGACATAATCTAGAGTGCCAGATATTAAAATCACACAACATATAAGTAGAACTGGTTACTTTATTAGATTCAACATTAAGTTTAAACATACCCTCACAAGCATAACCCTTCCCTACAAACATCCCCTTATAAGTCAAAGTGTACAAATCAGCCCCTACAACTTTAGTAAAACCAACCTTATTAAGGAGAAGTTCAGAAACCAGATTCTTTCTCATCTCTGGAGTATGCATCACATCTTTCAGAAGAACTGTCTTTCCAGAGGTAAACTTTATTTCCACATTTCCAATGCCAGCAACTGTAGTGGTGTGAGAATCTCCCAACAGCACTTTCTTATCATCGGCAGCCGTGTATGTACTGAACATAGCACAATCATAGCAGACATGGTGGGATGCACCAGTGTCTGCCCACCAACCCTCTGATCCACCAACTAGATGAATCTCAAAAATCATAGCCGTAAGACTATGTAACGTACTCTAATACAGGTCCGGTCTGATTTGACCGTTCCAGCCCGGTAAAAAACGGTTAAAAAATTTTGCACCAAAAATATAAGTGTTACACCACTACAAGCCCGAACCCGAGCCCAGATCGAGTAGGTCGGTCGGTGCGCGGTCAAGCATGGTCACCCTCCTCAAAAAAGAGCATCATTGGATGCCCAAAGGGTGTCCATGTCTAGTCAAAATGCCATCAAGCTCACATATGTCAGAATGAATTAAATCTAAGGGTTCAGAAATTCTATCAACTGATTTATGGGGTTTCTTAGTGATTTTTGCTTGACTACAGAATTCACATTTATCAAAGTTAGTTTGTGACATTTTAGGAATTAAATCTAAGGTGCTTATGTTATGAATAATACGTTTATTTACATGACATAATCTAGAGTGCCAGATATTAAAATCACACAACATATAAGCAGAACTGGTTACTTTATTAGATTCAACATTAAGTTTAAACATACCCTCACAAGCATAACCCTTCCCTACAAACATCCCCTTATAAGTCAAAGTGTACAAATCAACCACTATAACTTGAGTAAAACTAGCCTTTTTAAAGAGAAATCCAGAAACCAGATTCTTTCTCATCTCTGGAGTATGCATCACATCTTTCAGAAGAACTGTCTTTCTAGAGGTAAACTTTATTTACACATTTCCAATGCCATCAACTGTAGTGGTGTGAGAATCTCCCAACATCACGTTCTTATCATCAGCAACCGTGTATGTACTGAACATAGAACGATCGTAGCAGACATGGCGGGATGCACCGGTGTCTACCCACCAACCCTCTGATCCACCAACTAGATGAATCTCAGAAATCATAGCCGTAAGATTATGTAACGTTCTCTAATACAGGTCCGGTCTGATTTGACCGTTCCATCCCGGTAAAAAACGGTTAAAGAATTTTGCACCAAAAGTATAAGTGTTACACCACTACAAGCCCGAACTCGAGCCCGGGTCGAGTCGGTCGATCGGCGCGCGCGTGTGGTGGTCAAGCATGGTCTCCCTCCTCACAAAAGAGCATCATTGGGTGCCCAAAGGGTGTCCATGTCTAGTCAAAGTGCCATCAAGCTCACATATGTAAGAATGAATTAAATCTAAGGGTTCAGAAATTCTATCAACTGATTTATGGGGTTTCTTAGTGATTTTTGCTTGACTACAGAATTCACATTTATCAAAGTTAGTTTGTGACATTTTAGGAATTAAATCTAAGGTGCTTATGTTATGAATAATACGTTTATTTACATGACATAATCTAGAGTGCCAGATATTAAAATCACACAACATATAAGCAGAACTGGTTACTTTATTAGATTTAACATTAAGTTTAAACATACCCTCACAAGCATAACCCTTCCCTACAAACATCCCCTTATAAGTCAAAGTGCACAAATCAGCCCCTATAACTTGAGTAAAACCAGCCTTATTAAGGAGAAATTCAGAAACCATATTCTTTCTCATCTCTGGAGTATGCATCATATCTTTTAGAAGAACTGTCTTTCCAGAGGTAAACTTTATTTCCACATTTCCAATGTCAGCAACTGTAGTGGTGTGAGAATCTCCCAACAGCACTTTCTTATCATCAGCAGCCGTGTATGTACTGAACATAGCACGATCGTAGCAGACATGGCGGGATGCACCAGTGTCTACCCACCAACCCTCTAATCCACCAACTAGATGAATCTCAGAAATCATAGCCATAAGATTATGTAACGTTCTCTAATACAGGTCCGGTCTGATTTGACCATTCCAGCCCGGTCAAAAAACGGTTAAAGAATTTTGCACCAAAAATATATGTGTATTCAGGTTATAAAATCTATATGCTTTGCTATTAACATCATAGCCAAAAATACATATTCGTATGCTCTACTTGTTAATTTTATTCTCTTAGGGTCAGGTATACGAACATATGACAAACATCCCCAAGTTCTAAAGTAAGATACATTCTGTTTATAATTTCTTAAAATTTCAAAAGGTGAAATCTTACCTTTTGATTTAGGGATTCTATTCAATACATAGCATACAGTCAATAAAATATCCCCTACCAATGTTTTGCTGCACCCAAATTTAATAAAATAGCTACAACTAATTCAGTCAAGGTCCTATTCTTTCTTTCAGCTTTACCGTTCATTTCAGGTGAATAAGGTGCAGTTCTCTCATGAATTATACCATGCAATTTATAAAAATCAAGAAATGGACTAGATTCATATTTTGTTCCTCTATCACTACAAAGTCTCTTAATTTTCTTATTAGATTGATTCTCGATTTCAGTTTTAAATAATTTAAACATCTCAAATGCATCACTTTTATTTTTCATAAGATATACATAAGTGAAATCAGAGCCATCATCAATGAAAGTGATAAAGTAACGGTGTCCATGTCTAGTCAAAGTGCCATCAAGTTCACATATGTCAGAATGAATGAAATCTAAGGGTTCAAAAATTCTATCAACTGATTTATGGGGTTTTTTAGTGATTTTTGCTTGACTACAGAATTAACATTTATCAAAGTTAGTTTGTGACAGTTTAGGAATTAAATCTAAGGTGCCTATGTTATGAATAATACGTTTATTTACATGACATAATCTAGAGTGCCAGATATTAAAATCACACAACATATAAGTAGAACTGGTTACTTTATTAGATTCAACATTAAGTTTAAACATACCCTCACAAGCATAACCCTTCCCTACAAACATCCCCTTATAAGTTAAAGTGTACAAATCAGCCCCTATAACTTGAGTAAAACCAGCCTTATTAAGGAGAAATCCAGAAACCAAATTCTTTCTCATCTTTTGAGTATGCATCACATCTTTCAGAAGAACTGTCTTTCCAGAGGTAAACTTTATTTCCACATTTCCAATGCCAGCAACTGTAGTGGTGTGAGAATCTCCCAACAGCACTTTCTTATCATCGGCAACCGTGTATGTACTGAACATAGCACGATCGTAGCAGACATGGCGGGATGCACCAGTGTCTACCCACCAACTCTCTGATCCACCAACTAGATGAATCTCAGAAATCATAGCCGTAAGATTATGTAACGTTCTCTAATACAGGTCCGGTCTGATTTGACCGTTCCAGCCCGGTCAAAAAATGGTTAAAGAATTTTGCACCAAAAATATATGTGTATTCAGGTTATAAAATCTATATGCTTTTCTATTAACATCATAGCCAAAAATATACATTCGTATGCTCTACTTGTTAATTTTATTCTCTTAGGGTCAGGTATACGAACATTTGACAAACATCCCCAAGTTCTAAAGTAAGATACATTCGGTTTATAATTTCTTAAAATTTCAAAATGTGAAATCTCACCTTTTGATTTAGGGATTCTATTCAATACATAGCATATAGTCAATAAAATATCCCCTACTAATGTTTTGCTGCACCCAAATTTAATAAAATAGCTACAACTAATTCAGTCAAGGTCCTATTCTTTCTTTCAGCTTTACCGTTCATTTCAGGTGAATAAGGTGCAGTTCTCTCATGAATTATACCATGCAATTTATAAAAATCAAGAAATGGACTAGACTCATATTTTGTTCCTCTATCACTACGAAGTCTCTTAATTTTCTTATTAGATTGATTCTCGATTTCAGTTTTAAATAATTTAAACATCTCAAATGCTTCACTTTTATTTTTCATAAGATATACATAAGTGAAATCAGAGCCATCATCAATGAAAGTGATAAAGTAACGGTGTCCATGTCTAGTCAAAGTGCCATCAAGCTCACATATGTCAGAATGAATGAAATCTAAGGGTTCAAAAATTCTATCAACTGATTTGTGGGGTTTCTTAGTGATTTTTGCTTGACTACAGAATTCACATTTATCAAAGTTAGTTTGTGACATTTTAGGAATTAAATCTAAGGTGCCTATGTTATGAATAATACGTTTATTTACATGACATAATCTAGAGTGCCAGATATTAAAATCACACAACATATAAGTAGAACTGGTTACTTTATTAGATTCAACATTAAGTTTAAACAAACCCTCACAAGCATAACCCTTCCCTACAAACATCCCCTTATAAGTCAAAGTGTACAAATCAGCCCCTATAACTTGAGTAAAACCAGCCTTATTAAGGAGAAATCCAGAAACCAAATTCTTTCTCATCTTTGGAGTATGCATCACATCTTTCAGAAGAACTGTCTTTCCAGAGGTAAACTTTATTTCCACATTTCCAATGCCAGCAACTGTAGTGGTGTGAGAATCTCCCAACAGCACTTTCTTATCATCAACAGCCGTGTATGTACTGAACATAGCACGATCGTAGCAGACATGGCGGGATGCACCAGTGTCTACCCACCAACCCTCTGATCCACCAACTAGATGAATCTCAGAAATCATAGCCATAAGACTATGTAACGTTCTCTAATACAGGTCCGGTCTGATTTGACCGTTCCAGCTCGGTAAAAAATGGTTAAAAAATTTTGCACCAAAAATATAAGTGTTACACCACTACAAGCCCGAACCCGAGCCTAGATCGAGTAGGTCGGTCGGCATGCGGTCAAGCATGGTCTCCCTCCTCAAAAAAGAGCATCATTGGATGCCCAAAGGTTGTCCATGTCTACTCAAAGTGCCATCAAGCTCACATATGTCAGAATGAATTAAATCTAAGGGTTCAGAAATTCTATCAACTGATTTATGGGGTTTCTTAGTGATTTTTGCTTGACTACAGAATTCACATTTATCAAAGTTAGTTTGTGACATTTTAGGAATTAAATCTAAGGTGCCTATGTTATGAATAATACGTTTATTTACATGACATAATCTAGAGTGCCAGATATTAAAATCACACAACATATAAGCAGAACTGGTTACTTTATTAGATTCAACATTAAGTTTAAACATGCCCTCACAAGCATAACCCTTCCCTACAAACATCCCCGTATAAGTCAAAGTGTACAAATCAGCCCCTATAACTTGAGTAAAACCAGCCTTATTAAGGAGAAATCCAGAAACCAGATTCTTTCTCATCTTTGGAGTATGCATCACATCTTTCAGAAGAACTGTCTTTCCAGAGGCAAACTTTATTTACACATTTCCAATGCTAGCAACTGTAGTGGTGTGAGAATCTCCCAACATCACTTTCTTATCATCAGCAGCCGTGTATGTACTGAACATTGCACGATCGTAGCAGACATGGCGGGATGCACCAGTGTCTACCCACCAACCCTCTGATCCACCAACTAGATGAATCTCAGAAATCATAGCCGTAAGATTATGTAACGTTCTCTAATACAGGTCCGGTTTGATTTGACCGTTCCACCCCAGTAAAAATCAGTTAAAGAATTTTGCACCAAAAATATAAGTGTTACACCACTACAAGCCCGAACCCGAGCCCGGGTCGAGTCGGTCGGTCGGTGCGCACGTGTGGTGGTCAAGCATGGTCTCCCTCCTCACAAAAGAGCATCATTGGGTGCCCAAAGGGTGTCCATGTCTAGTCAAAGTGCCATCAAGCTCACATATGTAAGAATGAATTAAATCTAAGGGTTCAGAAATTCTATCAACTAATTAATGGGGTTTCTTAGTGATTTTTGCTTGACTACAGAATTCACATTTATCAAAGTTAGTTTGTGACATTTTACGAATAAAATCTAAGGTGCTTATGTTATGAATAATACGTTTATTTACATGACATAATCTAGAGTGCCAGATATTAAAATCACACAACATATAAGCAGAACTGGTTACTTTATTAGATTCAACATTAAGTTTAAACATACCCTCACAAGCATAACCCTTCCCTACAAACATCCCCTTATAAGTCAAAGTGCACAAATCAGCCCCTATAACTTGAATAAAACCAGCCTTATTAAGGAGAAATTCAGAAACTAGATTCTTTCTCATCTCTGGAGTATGCATCACTTCTTTCAGAAGAACTGTCTTTCCAGAGGTAAACTTTATTTCCACATTTCCAATGCCAGCAACTATAGTGGTGTGAGAATCTCCCAACAACACTTTCTTATCATCAGCAGCCGTGTATGTACTGAACATAGCACGATCGTAGCAGACATGGAGGGATGCACCAGTGTCTACCCACCAACCCTCTGATCCACCAACTAGATGAATCTCGGAAATCATAGCCATAAGATTATGTAACGTTCTCTAATACAGGTCCGGTCTGATTTGACCATTCCAGCCCGGTCAAAAAACGGTTAAAGAATTTTGCACCAAAAATATATGTGTATTCAGGTTATAAAATCTAAATGCTTGGTTATTAACAGCATAGCCAATAAATACACATTCGTATGCTCTACTTGTTAATTTTATTCTCTTAGGGTCATGTATATGAACATATGACAAACATCCCCAAGTTCTAAAGTAAGATACATTCGGTTTATAATTTCTTAAAATTTCAAAAGGTGAAATCTTACCTTTTGATTTAGGGATTCTATTCAATACATAGCATGAAGTCAATAAAATATCCCCCACCAATGTTTTGCTGCACCCAAATTTAATAAAATAGCTACAACTAATTCAATCAAGGTCCCATTCTTTCTTTCAGCTTTACCGTTCATTTCAGGTGAATAAGGTGCAGTTCTCTCATGAATTATACCATGCAATTTATAAAAATCAAGAAATGGACTAGACTCATATTCTGTTCCTCTATCACTATGAAGTCTCTTAATTTTCTTATTAGATTGATTCTCGATTTCAGTTTTAAATAATTTAAACATCTCAAATGCATCACTTTTATTTTTCATAAGATATACATAAGTGAAATCAGAGCCATCATCAATGAAAGTGATAAAGTAACGGTGTCCATGTCTAGTCAAAGTGCCATCAAGCTCACATATGTCAGAATGAATGAAATCTAAGGGTTCAAAAATTTTATCAACTGATTTATGGGGTTTCTTAGTGATTTTTACTTGACTACAGAATTCACATTTATCAAAGTTAGTTTGTGACATTTTAGGAATTAAATCTAAGGTGTTTATGTTATGAATAATACGTTTACATGACATAATCTAGAGTGCCAGATATTAAAATCACACAACATATAAGTAGAACTGGTTACTTTATTAGATTCAACATTAAGTTTAAACATACACTAACAAGCATAACCCTTCCCTACAAACATCCCCTTATAAGTTAAAGTGTACAAATCAGCCTCTATAACTTGACTAAAACCAGCCTTATTAAGGAGAAATCCAGAAACCGAATTCTTTCTCATCTTTGGAGTATGCATCACATCTTTCAGAAGAACTGTCTTTCCAGAGGTAAACTTTATTTCCACATTTCCAATGCCAGCAACTGTAGTGGTGTGAGAATCTCCCAACAGCACTTTCTTATCATCGGCAACCGTGTATGTACTGAACATAGCACGATCGTAGCAGACATGGCGGGATGCACCATTGTCTACCCACCAACCCTCTGATCCACCAACTAGATGAATCTCAGAAATCATAGCCATAAGACTATGTAACGCTCTCTAATACAGGTCCGGTCTGATTTGACCGTTCCAGCCCGGTAAAAAACGGTTAAAGAATTTTGCACCAAAAATATAAGTGTTACACCACTACAAGCCCGAACTCGAGCCCGGGTCGAGTAGGTCGGTCGGCGCGCGGTCAAGCATGGTCTCCCTCCTCACAAAAGAGCATCATTGGGTGCCCAAAGGGTTTCCATGTCTAGTCAAAGTGCCATCAAGCTCACATATGTCAGAATGAATTAAATCTAAGGGTTCAAAAATTCTATCAACTGATTTATGTGGTTTCTTAGTGATTTTTGCTTGACTACAGAATTCACATTTATCAAAGTTAGTTGTGACATTTTAGGAATTAAATCTAAGGTGCTTATGTTATGAATAATACGTTTATTTACATGACATAATCTAGAGTGCCAGATATTAAAATCACACAACATATAAGCAGAACTGATTACTTTATTAGATTCAACATTAAGTTTAAACATGCCCTCACAAGCATAACCCTTCCCTACAAACATCCCCTTATAAGTCAAAGTGTACAAATCAGCCCCTATAACTTGAGTAAAACCTGCCTTATTAAAGAGAAATCCAAAAACCAAATTCTTTCTCATCTCTGTAGTATGCATCACATCTTTCAGAAGAACTGTCTTTCCAGAGGTAAACTTTATTTACACATTTCCAATGCCAGCAACTGTAGTGGTGTGAGAATCTCCCAACAACACTTTCTTATCATCAGCAGCCGTGTATGTACTGAACATAGCACGATCGTAGCGGACATGGCAGGATGCACCAGTGTCTACCCACCAACCCTCTGATCCATCAACTAGATGAATCTCAGAAATCATAGCCGTAAGATTATGTAACGTTCTCTAATACAGGTCCGGTCTGATTTGACCGTTCCAGCCCAGTAAAAACGGTTAAAGAATTTTGCACCAAAAATATAAGTGTTACACCACTACAAGCCCGAACCCGAGCCCGGGTCGAGTCGGTTGGCGCGCGCATGTGGTGGTCAAGCATAGTCTCCCTCCTCACAAAAGAGTATCATTGGGTGCCTAAAGGGTGTCCATGTCTAGTCAAAGTACCATCAAGATCACATATGTCAGAATGAATTAAATCTAAGGGTTCAGAAATTCTATCAACTGATTTATGGGGTTTCTTAGTGATTTTTGCTTGACTACAGAATTCACATTTATCAAAGTTAGTTTGTGACATTTTAGGAATTAAATCTAAGGTGCCTATGTTATGAATAATACGTTTATTTACATGACATAATCTAGAGTGCCAGATATTAAAATCACACAACATATAAGCAGAACTGGTTACTTTATTAGATTCAACATTAAGTTTAAACATACCCTCACAAGCATAACCCTTCCCTACAAACATCCCCTTATAAGTCAAAGTGTAAATCAGCCCCTATAACTTGAGTAAAACCAGCCTTATTAAGGAGAAATCCAGAAACCAGATTCTTTCTCATCTCTAGAGTATGCATCACATCTTTCAGAAGAACTGTCTTTCCAGAGGTAAACTTTATTTCCACATTTCCAATGCCAGCAACTGTAGTGGTGTGAGAATCTCCCAACATCACTTTCTTATCATCAGCAGCCGTGTATGTACTGAACATAGCACGATCGTAGCAGACATGGCGGGATGCACCAGTGTCTACCCACCAACCCTCTGATCCACCAACTAGATGAATCTCAGAAATCATAGCCGTAAGACTATGTAATGTTCTCTAATACAGGTCTGGTCTGATTTGACCGTTCCAGCCCGGTAAAAAACGGTTAAAGAATTTTGCACCAAAAATATAAGTGTTACACCACCACAAGCCCGAACCCGAGCCCGGGTCGAGTAGGTCGGTCGGCGCGCGGTCAAGCATGGTCTCCCTCCTCACAAAAGAGCATCATTGGGTGCCCAAAGGGTGTCCATGTCTAGTCAAAGTGCCACCAAGCTCATATATATCAGAATGAATTAAATCTAAGGGTTCAGAAATTCTATCAACTGATTTATGGGATTTCTTAGTGATTTTTGCTTGATTACAGAATTTACATTTATCAAAGTTAGTTTGTGACATTTTAGGAATTAAATCTAAGGTGCTTATGTTATGAATAATACATTTATTTACATGACATAATCTAGAGTGCCAGATATTAAAATCACACAACATATAAGCAGAACTGGTTACTTTATTAGATTCAACATTAAGTTTAAACATACCCGCACAAGCATAACCCTTCCCTACAAACATCCCCTTATAAGTCAAAGTGTACAAATCAACCCCTATAACTTGAGTAAAACCAGCCTTATTAAGGAGAAATCCAGAAACCAGATTCTTTCTCATATCTGGAGTATGCATCACATCTTTCAGAAGAAATGTCTTTCCAGAGGTAAAATTTATTTACACATTTCCAATGCCAGCAACTAGAGTGGTGTGAGAATCTCCCAACAACGCTTTCTTATCATCAGCAGCCGTGTATGTACTAAACATAGCACGATCGTAGCAGACATGGCGGAATGCACCAGTGTCTACCCACCAACTAGATGAATCTCAGAAATCATAGCCGTAAGATTATATAACGTTCTCTAATACAAGTCCGGTCTAATTTGACCGTTCCATCCCGGTCAAAAAACGGTTAAAGAATTTTGCACCAAAAATATAAGGGTTCTACCACTACAAGCCCGAACCCGAGCCCGGGTCGAGTCGGTCGGTCGGCGCGCGTGTGGTGGTCAAGCATGGTCTCCCTCCTCATAAAAGAGCATCATTGGGTGCCTAAAGGGTCCAACTTAACTTCAAAGAATCAAGTATAAATATTTGATTCTTTCATATAATCCTACAATGTGAGACTATTCACATATAGGAGCCACTTATTCACACTTAGTTAATTTTTTCAATAATTCACTTATTATTTAACACATTTTCCAACGATTCTCGAAGAAGTTAATATGTCTCGAAATCGTCTAGAAATTTCAAAGCAACTGATGATTCTCAAGGTGATCCTGGAAATGACTTTTGAAGTGGGTTTTAAATAGCGAACCTCGAAGACGGAGTGAACTTCAAAAACAAAGTGAAACTCAAAGTGCTTCAGTGAAACTCAAAGTGCTTCAGTGACTCTCGAAGTCGAAGTGAAATTCGAAGCGATTCAGCAATCCACGGAGCGAAGTGATATCTTAAAAGAGGTTCAGTAATCCATGAAACGAAGTGACGTCTTTGAAGTGGTTCGGTGAGTTTCGAAGCAATTAGTAATTTTCAAAAGGAAGCGACTTTTGAAGAGGTTCTTAGAAACTTTCGAAGTGGTTCAATGGACTGCGAAGTAGCACTCGAAGTGATTCGCAAAGCGATCCACGAGGAAGTTCAATAATTCCCAAAGACATTAGTGATTTTCGAAGTGATTTCCAAAGTTATTTAGTTATTTACGAAATGAATCTTGAAAATGAAGAGAACTTCGAGGCAATTCATTATTTCTCAAAGGCGGAGTGATGTTCGTAGCAGTCGATGGCTAACGAAGTAATTGGATCTGGGTTTTACAGAGAATTAGGCAGCATCGAAAATGAACGATGTCGTGGGTGTCGATTAGGGATGATTTCGTAAACCACCAACAAGCGACTCTGACTGTGTTCATCAGTTGATTATGTTCAGCGATGTCAAAGTTAGGCAGTGTCGAAGCAATCGAAGCCGAAAAGGAATCAATATCAATGGTAAAGAATATCACCAACTGTTGGAAAATGTTTAAAATAAGTGAATTATTAAAAATTGACTAAGTGAATGAATGGCTCCTATATGTGAATAGTCCCACATTTTAGGACTATATGAAAGAATCAAGTATTTATACTTGATTCTTTGAAGCTAAGTTGGGCCCTTTGCGCACCCAATAATGCTCTTTTGTGAGGAGGGAGACCATGCTTGACCACCACACACGCGCGCGCGACCGACCGACCGACCCGACCCGACCCGACCCGCGTTCGGGTTCGAACTTGTAGTGGTGTAACACTTATATTTTTGGTGCAAATTTCCTTACAGTTTTTTGACCGGGCTGGAACGATCATATCAGACCGTATTAGAGAATGTTACATAACGTTCATTATTTTGACCCTTTATTTTCTCAGATCCGTTTTTCGAGACCACGTTCCTCAACCTGTAACGTTCTTTTGCTATTCCGCCTTCTTAACTGATAAGAAGACGAAACAGAAAGAACTACAGTTTTTAATTCGATCATAGCAAAATTATTGAGTGCAAAATAGAATCGAATTCGTACGTGCAAACGAATCGATACCACCAAACTTGAGAGGCTGTTTTATCCCAGAGGCTACGGCGATTGATCCGAACTGCTTTGCACTACATAGCAGATCGCCGAAACGTCTTCAAGAGAGTGACGTAGTCCACGACTTAGCCGAAGTTCGCCATTGTTTCCAACAATTTGAAGACGTCGCCACCGACAATGACTTCCGCTGCAGATCTAGATGCCGCTGCTCCCGCTTCGCTCTTTCAGGTTCCGATGGTCTCTGCCGTGCCTTTCAGGTTCAAAGGCCTCCATTTCAAACGCTGGAGACAGAAGATGGAATTTTTTCTGACCATGAGAAAGGTGGTGGCTGCACTGACAACTGACAAACCGCAGCTACCGGATATGCCAAACGAAGCTGACACAGATCTCATGCGAGCTTGGACAGAAAAATCGAATCAATTGCAGAACTGGACAGAGCAAGACTACCTGTGCAGGAACTTCATACTCAACGACCTCAGTGATGACCTCTACGACTACTACAACTCCGACAAGTCAGCCAAAGAAATCTGGGAAGCGCTGCAAAAGAAGTATGATACGGAAGAGGCTGGAGCGAAGAAATATGCAGTCAGTCGCTACCTGAAATACCAAATGACGGATGACAGGTCAGTAGAGATGCAGTCTCATGAGCTTCAGAAAATTGCTCATGAGACCATCTCCGAAGGTATGAGTTTGGATGAACAATTTCAGATTGCTGTTATTATTGATAAACTGCCTCGAGGTTGAAAAGATTTTAAGAATGTGCTTAGGCACAAGACTAAGGAATTCTCCTTAGAGAGCTTGATAACTCGCCTCCGTATTGAGGAGGAGGCTCGTAAGCAGGTCCAGAAAGAGGAAGTGCTTGTTGTCACCATCAACAACACTAAAAAGTCCAAGCCCGTGGTTCTGAAACCGAATCCGAAAAACTTTAAGAATCAGAACCGCAACCGCAACAAACAGAATTGGAACCCGCAAGGGAACCAAAAGGGACAGCAGAAACCGAACCAAAAGAATGATTCTGGACAGTTGTTTCTGTGTTACAACTGTGGAAAACCAGATCATATGGCATGCAAGTGTAGGAACAGACCAGGCCCTGCACCGCAGGCTAACCTGACTGAGGAGCCTCTTACGGCTATGATTTCTGAGATTCATCTAGTTGGTGGATCAGAGGGTTGGTGGGTAGACACTGGTGCATCCCGCCATGTCTACTACGATCGTGCTATGTTCAGTACATACACGGCTGCTGATGATAAGAAAGTGTTGTTGGGAGATTCTCACACCACTACAGTTGCTGGCATTGGAAATGTGGAATTAAATTTTACCTCTGAAAAGACAGTTCTTCTGAAAGATGTGATGCATACTCCAGAGATGAGAAAGAATCTGGTTTCTGGATTTCTCCTTAATAAGGCTGGTTTTACTCAAGTTATAGGGGCTGATTTGTACACTTTGACTTATAAGGGGATGTTTGTAGGGAAGGGTTATGCTTGTGAGAGTATATTTAAACTTAATGTTGAATCTAATAAAGTAACCAGTTCTGCTTATATGTTATGTGATTTTAATATCTGACACTCTAGATTATATCATGTAAATAAACGTATTATTCATAACATGAGCACCTTAGATTTAATTCCTAAAATGTCACAAACTGACTTTGATAAGTGTGAATTCTGCAGTCAAGCAAAAATCACTAAGAAACCCCATAAATCAGTTGATAGAAACTCTGAACCCTTATATTTAATTCATTCTGACATATGTGAGCTTGATGGCACTTTGACTAGACATGAACACCGTTACTTTATCACTTTCATTGATGATGGCTCTGATTTCACTTATGTATATCTTATGAAAAATAAAAGTGATGCATTTGAGATGTTTAAATTATTTAAAACTGAAATCGAGAATCAATCTAATAAGAAAATTAAGAGACTTCGTAGTGATAGAGGAACAGAATACGAGTCTAGTCCTTTTCTTGATTTTTATAAATTGCATGGTATAATTCATGAGAGAACTGCACCTTATTCACCTGAAATGAACGGTAAAGCTGAAAGAAAAAAATAGGACCTTTGTCGAATTAGTTGTAGCTACTTTATTAAATTCGGGTGCAGCAAAACATTGGTGGGGGGGTATTTTATTGACTGTATGCTATGTATTGAATAGAATCCCTAAATAAAAAGGTAAGATTTCATCTTTTGAAATTTTAAGAAATTATAAACCAAATGTATCTTACTTTAGAACTTGGGGATGTTTGGCATATGTTCGTATACCTGACCCTAAGAGAATAAAATTAGCAAGTAGAGCATATGAATGTGTATTTATTGGCTATGCTGTTAATAGCAAAGCATATAGATTTTATAACCTGAATACACATAATATAGTAGAATCAAATGATGCTGATTTTTATGAAACTAAGTTTCCTTTTAAATTAAGGAATAGTGGGGGTACGTCAAATAACACCGTGCCTATTGGAACAGAACTTAACGAATCTTCTGAAATTGAACCTAGAAGAAGTAAAAGAGCAAGAGTTGATAAAGACTTTGGCTCGGATTTTTGCACTTTTACTATAGAGGAGGATCCCACTAACCTCCAAGAAGCCTTATCTTCATTAGATGCCATTTTTGGCAAGAGGCAATAAATGATGAGATGGATTCCTTGGAATCCAATAAGACTTGGCACTTAGTAGATTTACCACCTGGTTGTAAGTCTATAGGCTGTAAATGAGTACTTAAAAAGAAATTAAAACCTGATGGCACAGTTGATAAATATAAAGCCTGTTTGGTAGCTAAAGGTTTTAGGCAAAGAGAAAATGTAGACTTTTTTGATACTTTTTCACCCGTAACTAGAATCACATCCATTCGAGTACTAATTTCATTAGCATATATTCATAATTTAATTATACATCAAATGGATGTTAAAACTGCTTTTTTAAATGGTGAATTAGAAGAGGAAATTTATATGGACCAACCGGAAGGTTTTGTAATTCATGGTCAAGAACATAAAATTTGCAAATTAGATAAATCATTATATGGTTTAAAACAAGCACCTAAACAATGGCATGAAAAGTTTGATAACTTAATAATCTCAAATGGCTTCAAAGTTAATGAAAGTGACAAATGCATTTATTATAAATTTGAAAATGACATTTGCACTATAATATGTTTGTATGTAGATGATCTACTTATTTTTGGATCAAACATTCATGCCATAAACACTGTTAAATCTTTGTTAAGTGCCAATTTTAATATGAAAGATCTAGGTGAAGCAAGTGTAATCCTTGGTATTAAGATTACTAGGTCCGATAAGGGACTTTCTTTGGATCAATCTCATTATATTGAGAAGATCTTAAAGAAATACAATTACTTTGACTGTAAACCTGCATGTACACCATATGATCCTAGTGTAAAGCTATTCAAGAACACTGGTGAAGGTGTAAGACAGTCTGATTATGCGAGGATCATTGGCAACCTTAGGTATGCCACTGATTGTACTAGACCCGACATTGCCTATGTCGTGGGATTATTATGCAGGTTTACTAGTAGACCTGGTATAGAGCATTGGCATGCTATTGAGAGGGTCATGAGATACCTAAAACGAACCATGAACCTAGGGTTACATTTTGAAAAGTTTCCAGCTGTCCTTGAAGGTTACACCGATGTAGACTGGAATACTTTATCTGATGATTCAAAAGCAACCAGTGGCTATATATTTAGCATTGCTGGAGGAGCCGTTTCTTGGAAATCCAAGAAACATACTATTTTGGCTCAGTCTACTATGGAGTCTGAGATGATAGCACTAGCTACAGCTAGTGAAGAAGCAGAGTGTTTAAGAAATCTGCTAGCTGAGATTCCCTTATGGGAAAAACCGATACCAGCTGTGTTGATCCATTGCGATAGTACCGCGGCTATTGCAAAAGTACAGAACCGTTATTATAATGGTAAGAGACGATAGATACGTCGTAAGCACAACACTGTTAGAGAGCTACTCTCTTCAGGAGCTGTTAGAGTGGATCACATACGCAGTGATGGGAATTTGGCAGATCCTTTGACGAAAGGACTGGCCAGAGAGAAAGTCTTTACAACTTCTAGAAAAATGGGACTATTGCCCTTAGATTGTTGAGTCACGCACAATGGTAACCTGACCTAATGACTGGAGATCCCAAGAACTAGGTTCAATGGGTAAGAACAAGTTGTGTAGTGATATGAGTTGAATATGCTATTTTTCATATATATAGAAGCATATATTCCTAAAGTGATTAGAGGTTGAGTTAATAGAAACTCTTAATGAGATATATACTCCATTTGGAGTGGAGTACCTACCTTCAGGAGTACTCCTGATAGACTCACCTGTGTGAATGTGGAAATTTGACCGTTTCCTATGAAGTTTTGGGCAAAACTCCTAGAGCATTCACTAAACTGGGATGGACGTGCATGGCCATAAATGCACGGGCTTACTTGATTGCACTCTAGAAAGATTGTGTGTGGTCTGATGTCAGGAATAGAGTTCAAGACTACGTGTTACTCTAGTAAAAACTGAATCTTATCCACTATGCAAAGGTTCAAGTCGAAAGACACCTTTGTTTATGCACAATCTTATGTTTTTTCAGAAATTACTCGAATTTTTTTTTAAAAATTCAAGTGGGGGATTGTTGGAAAATGTTTAAAATAAGTAAATTATTAAAAATTGACTAAGTGAATGAATGACTCCTATATGTGAATAGTCCCACATTGTAGGACTATGTGAAATCATCAAGTATTTATACTTGATTCTTTGAAGCTAAGTTGGGCCCTTTGGGCACCCAATGATGCTCTTTTGTGAGGAGGGAGACCATGCTTGACCACCACACGCGCGCGACCGACCGACCCGACCCGAGTTCGGGTTCGGGTTCGGACTTGTAGTGGTGTAACACTTATATTTTTGGTGCAAATTTCCTAACAGTTTTTTGACCGGGCTGGAACGGTCATATCAGACCGTATTAGAGAACGTTACATAACGTTCATTATTTTGACCCGTTATTTTCTCAGATCTGTTTTTCGAGACCACGTTCCCCAATCAGTAACGTTCTTTTGCTATTCCGCCTTCTTAACTGATAAGAAGACGAAACAGAAAGAACTACAGTTTTTAATTCGATTAGAGCAAAATTATTGAGTGAAAAATAGAATCGAATTCGTACGTGCAAACGAATCGATACCACCAAACTTGAGAGGCTGTTTTATCGCAGAGGCGGCGGCGATTGATCCGAACTGCTTTGCACTACATAGCAGATCGCCGAAACGTCTTCAAGAGAGTGACGTAGTACACGACTCAGCCAAAGTTCGCCATTGTTTCCAACACCAACAATAAAAGAAATCGACGTCACCAATTGGCGACGACCAAGGTTAGGGCTCACTGTTACATGAGTTGTCATTGGTATGTTCAAAACTGACATCTCAAGGTATGCGACTTCAACTCTTTTAAAAATCTACAAGCTTTAGAAATCGATTATAAAAGATAAACTTTCAAATGCTTCAGATCTTGAAATACAATGCTTTGAGCTTCAAAAATGACATTTCAAATTTTGGAAACATGTATCCTAAATTTAAAAAATAAAACGATTTCAAAAGAATATAATTTCAAATGGATTTGATTTCGAGAATTGACTTCAAAAGGCTTTCAGTTTTCTTATTGACTCCAAAGTCAAATAATTTCAAGCTTACTCGATTTTTAACTATATCAATATCATGTATGCATCTAATTTCAAACACATGCACATGATTTAAAAAAAGGGGTTAATCTTGAAAAGTAAAGATTTTAAATTACATATGCATGTATGTGACAGATTTATGTTTACTTGAGTTTCAAAAGCATTGTATATCAAGTATATGAGATTTCAACGACGTCTAAATTCAATAATATATATACTAAATTTCAAAACCATAAGATTTTGAATGTAGCAGATTTTTAAAGCATCAAAATTCTTGAGTACATATAAGTTTAAAAAAAAAATTTGAACAAAATAGTTTTCGTATATGACAAATGAGAATATTGGGATTGTCAGGTTCTAAAAAGTACATGTGTGTACGAGTTTTATATGATGTTTCAAAAGCGTGGGGCTTTCAATAAGATTAGTTTAAGCATATGAATTTGAAATATATAGTATGGTTTTGCATTCAACAATTTCAAATATCCTAAGTTATAAATATGATAGCTTTGAATATATTTTAAGTGTTAATCCTATACGGATTTCAAACTATATGTCAGTTTTACACATGAAATTAGTCTTGAATTTGTGCAATTTTGTATGGCTAATGTCGTAGGTAAGTAGTTTCAAAGCTATGAGAGAATTCATCCGCAATCCTTAAAATATGTTTTGTATTCTCATATAACAATTTTAGGGATGTATCCGATTTGCAAAGAAGCATGGGATTTCGAAAAGAACAGTTTTGAATGTGGGAGTTTCAACTACGTATTTGAAAGTTGCTGATATATGTAATTGTGGAGTCTCATAAGTGCTAAATTCATGTTTCTCTAAGTTTAAAGCTTTAAATATACATGGTTTCGATCTTGATGTGTACAAATTTTAAATGCCATTTATTTCTAGATATGTGGGATCTTATTAATGCATGAGTTTGAACATACATATGTGCGTTGTTAAATATACAGATTTCATATGTATAAAGACTTTCAAATACATATAAAAGTTTCATACAAGTTTCTAACAATATATTGATTCCAGACTTTTACATGTTAGTTCCACAAATAAAGGCTTTGAATATAGATTTCAAATGTATCAGTTTCAATATACAAGGCTTTATGGTTTTGAGTACGTTTAGTTTTTAAAAGGAATCAAGCTTTTATATAAAAATTTCTAAACATATCTAATTTTCAAAGAAATATGGAGTTCCTAAAATCATTAACTTTCAGTCTATGTTTTCGAAGTCTTATATATATATTAAGATTTAAGCATGCATGATTTCATGTCAGAAGATTCCCAAACATATACATGCTGTTATCCTTCAAACATGTATATAGTTTTAAGCACATGTACATGTATATATGATGCCAAGTGTGCGCCTTTTTAAGTGTATATAGCTACGAGTATACATTATTTCATATGTATGTGCATGTGATTTCAAATGAAAAGAGTTCCGAGCTTCCAAATGTAAACAATTTCATGTATCTATAAGTTTTCAAGTATACAGGTTTTGGTCTTCAAATATAAATGATTTTGTGGATACTAACTTTGTATAAACCAACCTTCGAGTATGGCAGTTTTGAGAATGTCAAAGTTGAATTTCCTGTGTAATATTTCGAAAGTATATGAAGTCTCCTTAATTATTCATATCCTAGTAGACATGAGTTTTAAATACACATTGTGGGTTTCAGAAAGTATCAAATTTAGAATGCATATATGTATCAGGTTTCTAAAATGTATAAATCTGGTTTCATGTACTTAACTTTCAAAGCTGCAGCTCCAAACTTACAATGGTCTAGAATATAAATGTAGTATCGCATATAAATACGATTCTGGGTATGTGTGTGGTTTTATGAAAGGTATCATATTTTAAGGGTATATGAATTTCAGCACACTTGGATTTCAAGTGCATATCGATTTCAAACGTATCTAAGGTTTTGTATACAAATCTTAAGTGTATATGACTTTCAGATATGAAGTCTTGAATGCTCACATAATCTAGAATCAATGCAGTTTTGGTTTAATTTCAGTATAAAAACTTCTATGTTATCAGGTTTCAAAATGCGAGGGTTTCAGATGTTTCTTGTAATAACGGTTTCGAAAATATACATCATCGAGTGTGTTATGTTTTCATATGTAAACTCCAAGCATGTTTAACTTTGTAAGCATGGAAAGTTTCAGGTGAATACATGAGTTCCAAATACATAGATTTCTAAAATTTTGGAAATGCATATATGTCAGTGTCAAATGTACGTATACTTGATCTGTATGTGATATACATATTGAGATTCACATGGTTTTATAATTATTTGGTTTTGAATATATGACAGTCCATATATATAGGAGTTGTGCATACCACAGTTTTGGATATGCAAATTTTTTTAATATGCAGGTCTGGAGCAAACACAAATTTCAAGTATGATTGTTTCTGAATGAATGATATTTTGAATATATATATGAATTTGAGAATGTAAAGTTTAATATATATTTGGTCTTAAATATTTAAGTTGCAGATACATATATGATTTCGAATATATAAGGTTATGGACGTGATAATTCTGAGTATGTTTTACACAACTTTGAATATGCAAATTTTTATATGGTTTCGAAAAAATATGATTCCAAAACATGCATGTCATTTCCAGTATATATTTTGTCAAGTTTTGAACAAAAATGATTTAAGGCTTGAGCATAGTTTTAAGTTTACATGATTTCGAGGCGAATACAGTTTTATGTGAAAATGGCATATACAAGATTTTAGATTTAGAAGGGACCTCGAACCTTAGGTAAGATATAAGCGTAAAGGTGATCTCGGATACCATCGGTGATATCGTATGGCTTAGACAATGCCGAAAGAATAAGTGAGGCCTCATAGCTTAAATAATGCCGTATGGACGAATGGGATTAATTGGACAAAATGACATCATAAGCATCAAAGACTTCGGAACATGTCAAATGATAATAAAGGACACCTATAATGGTCAGAGATATTATCCATGATTAACGTCGCAAGTAGCAAGAGACTTCGGCCATATCGGATAATGTCAGGAACTGTTGACTACACCACTGGATTCATATACATTAATTGGTTTCATACACATTAAATTCGAAATCCTGAAGTTTTCATATGAAGTTTCTTATATATGATTTCCAAATATGTATTTTTTTCTTTACAAATATGATATTCTAACGATGTATAAGTTTCGATTCTTCATATGATGATATAATTGTTCGAGAAAAATTATTTCATTAGAAAGAATTCTGATAAAAAAAACATGTTCTTTTATATAGAGTCTATCAGTTCATGAATCATGACTTTTTCAGACTTACAAACATGATATTTCTTTTCGCTAAGTAAAACTTAAAGTGCTACACTTTTACAAGGCTATAATAATAATCATCTTAGCGAGTAATTTTATTCAAAGAATTTTACCATACATATCTTTGAGGAAAATATTCTTTGCGAATCATAGGAACTTTTACTGATTATTCTATATGTCTATCTATTTCAAAATGGAATTTGCAAACCTTAAAAGATATACTATCAAGAACTATGAAAAGTTTTCAGAAATATCATGACCTATTTTTATTATAAAAACTCTAATTAGAAGAGTATATTCGTAACTAAAGAATTATTGATTCATGTATCATGATCATTCAGTCCCTTATTAGAGATTTACGTTTCTATTATGAAATTATAAGTTTTACAAAATTTTCTCCAAACTTCAAATATTGAGAACGAAACTCTTTACGTAGACTATTGGGACACACCAAGTAACTTTTAAAAGGCTAAGAATTGAAAAGGTACTTATCAAGAGCTATGATCGCAAGCAGCCAAAAGTGACGAATTAATCAAACAAATAATTGGTCCAAGGAGGAAGGAAAGTGTTAAAAGAAGTTACCCTTAACTCAAACAAAGAAAGATTTAAGAAAGAATTAACATGGATCAAATTAGCCAGCAAAAACAAGGTAAAAGGTAAGGAAGCATTAGCAAAATGATTGTTGCATCAAAATGAAATAAGGATAGGAAATTCAAGGAAATCTACAATTCAGGGGTCAAATCGTTCTTCGATACTATGATCTTCGAGCTACGAGATTCGGACTAGATGTACAAGGATCATCCGAAAATGAGATAATAAGATTACAAAACGAAAATACATATCTCGGATTATGGCCTGCTTCGAATTCCAAAACACTCATAATCCCAATTCCTACTTGGATAAAGTTATTAATTATTCTACGTGGATTAACTTCGAGACCACACGGCTTCGACATGACTATAATTCCCATTGAATCCTAAAAGTATTCGTAATCCTTATCTCAATATGAATTCAGCATGAGATCAGTGCAAAGTATAATCCGGAATAATTATGGGATTTTCATCTACAAAAACAAGGCTACCAATGAAATCACAAAGTGCAATGAAAAGGAAAACAACTCTTAAAATGCATGAACTTACTAAAGGGTTAAGTGGTGAAAAGAAATTCTCGAATTCGATCAATGGATTAAAACGACTAAGTAAATACCCGAACAACAAAGAAGGATATCCAAGTATCACAAATCTAAAATAAGAAGAATGTCATTTCAAAAGGAGATTTAGTATTCCAAAATTTACAACAAATACTGAGAATCAAGAGGATGGACCACTCAGACCAAATTGGGAAGGATCCCCAATCATGCAGAAAGTAATCCCGCTTGGGACCAATAAACTATGAGAACCAGATGGCAATGTCATAATGAGAACATGGAATGTCGGACATTTACGGCCATACTAAGAGAAAATTTTATCATCTTAGTCATGAAAAGGAGTAGGATACTCCTAAAGTAAAGATTTAGCCATCAAAGGCTTGACCGCAAGAGGTCACGGCCATCAAAGGCTTGACCGTAAGAGGTTCCGGCCATTAAAGGCTTGACCGAAAGTGGTCCCGGCCATCAAAGGCCTTAAGCCTTCAGTGCCTGCCATCAAAGGCCTCATTGAAGCGCGTCCTAGAGGGAGGTTGGGTAAGCCTTTAGTGCCTGCCATTATATGGCCTCACTAAAGCATCGGAAAACCTTCAGTGCCTGTCATCAAAGGTACTCGCCGAAGCGCCACCTCAAGGAAGGTCGGGTAAGCTATTTGTGCCGTCATCAAAAGTCTCACTAAAACACCAGAAAAGCCTTTAAACCCTGCCTACATGGCGTTAAAGCGCCTCCTAGAGGGAGAATGGTGTAAGCCTTTAGTGCCATCATCAAAGGCCTCTCTAAAGCACCGAAATCTTCGAAAGGAAGATCAATCAAAGTCAAGTAGTGCTCCCAATTAATCAAAATCAAGAGCCAAGTAGTGCTGCCGATCAATCAAAATCAAGAGCCAAATAGTGCTCCAAATCAATTGGTCTTCAAGAGAAGGATCTATCAAAATCAAAGCCAAGTAGTGCTTCGAATCAAATTAAATTTTTTAAAGGAAGGTTCATCAAATATGGATTTGTGGTCTTCTTATATTATCGCCAGATATGAATTTCTGGTCTTCTATTTTTGCCAGATATGGATTTTTGGTCTTCTTATACATACTCATGGTCTTCTTTTATTATTTTCAGATAAGGATTTCCGGGCTTCTATTATCATTTCCAAACATGGATTTCTGAACTTCTAAGGATCTCTGATCTTCTTCTGTTATTGTTGCAAGATGAGGATTTCTGTTGCAACATATCTACACTGAAGAAACAAAGAAGTAGCTTAGCACATCATAGTCACCGAAGACGTTGATGACTCCATTGGAGAAGCCAGTGATAAAGGCCACCAAAGCAAATGGGATGAAATCAATGCCACATTCCATTGAAGTCGAAGTGCAACGACGTTGCACTTTATCAACATGATAAGAAAGCCTTATACCGAAAGCTATTAATCGAGGCCATATTTCATGATTATCGACTTAATGCAACGTCCATGATGGAAGAGGCCAAGATCATGCAAAGGAAGGAGGAATGAGATTATTTACAAGGGTTAACTCAAGAGGATTTAATGCATTTTCCTTCATAAAGCTTCACAAGCCTTCGTATTTGACTACATGTTCCATGGCACTAGAAGTCCCACAACGTCGATTTACACAAGCCAATCTCCTTCCAACCGCTATATATGTATAGATGTACCTCCTCATGGAAAGGAGCCCTTAACTTCCTTCCTTCTCTTAATTTTTAGATTAGAACTTTTCCAGGCTGTCTTAAGAGCTTGAGACTATTGTAATGGCATACGACCAATGAAGAAGAAGGACATTGGATATTTACATGCAAGGACTTGAACAACTCCATATATGCATATTTGTACCAATTTGTATTGAATAAAAAGGACTTGTCTTGAGCCTATCTGCATATTTGACTTTTGGGCTTGCATATATGACTTATGAACTTGCCTATTTTTTCCATTTACTTATGGATTTGGCATTCTTCCTTTTGAACTTATGGACTATGATTTAAACGGACTTGTGAATTACCACAAAACCAAGGGGTATATTTGAAATTTCTTCAAATATGCCACTTTGTACAAGCTTTTGGGGTCGTTAACACAGGGATTAACATGTAATTAGAGTTAGAAAAGGTTTTATGACCAAAAACCAATTTTAAACATGTTAAAACCTATAATACTACCATATAAACATGCATAGTGTAGTGAGAAGGCATAAACCTCTCACCAATTACTAAATTCAATCAATTTATGTGTAGATCTAATCCAGACAGCGAAGAACAGCACTCCAAATCAAGCAAATTGATGATCTCTATCTTCTAATTGACGATCTAATTATTAATCAACAATCTAGTTTGATTTAGAGAAAAATTTGGATGAACTGGGATGGATCTAGGGCTAATTAGGGTTTGGACCTGATTTAGAATAAGAGGGAAAAGATCTAATTTGACTCCTATAGACCCTATTTATAGTAATCTCTAATTAGACTAGAAGACCAACTAATGGGCTTAATTAATTACACACTAATTCTAGCCAGTAGCTGCTAAAACTTAAAACAGCCATAATTTCCTAACCGTAAGTCCGTTTTTCTGTTATGATCACTCTACGAAATGGAAGACCATCTTCCTGAAGCAATGAAACTAGTTTGAGACCCTAGTTCAACTTTTGTCAAAAGTTATAGCTCAAATAAGGTTTTCAATGTCAAAATGATCACATAGAAATTCGAAAAAAATCACAAGTGTGTAAAATGTCTAAGAGTCATATCCCAAAATTATAGAATCATATGACCTTGTATGAATAAAATAGAAATATTTTACGAGGCTTCGATATGTAAACTACGGGTCGTTACGTTCCCCCCTTAGGAATTTCGACCCCGAAATCCCCAAACAAGCCAAAGTATAAGCTATCCTGCATGCCTACCAAACATAAACAGCCATCACACATATCAAACAACTAACCATGCAATCAATAGTATAGATGATCTATCCTAGCATGCAGAATACTAATATAGCTAATATAATATACCATGGTGAAAGTAGATACGATAGACGTTGGGTCTTTCCATTCAAAGAGCTCTAGACAACTAGTCCTCATTGTAACAACCCGAAATTTAACCCGTAATAATTAATTCGTTAATTAACTAAATAATAAAATAATTTTGTGAAATTATCAGAATTGAGCCATGGGAGTTGCACCATTGTGTCCGTGGTAATTTTCTGATCAATTTTCATATATAAAACGTCAGAATCCGAGCTAGTATGGAGGAGAAAAGGAATAAACAAAAATCAAAGAAACGAATATATATATATAATACAGGTCGACCAGCCGGTCGACCTGGGAAAGGGGGTGGTCGACCTGCCTTGCCTTTTTGGCAAGCGAACGAACGTTCGTTCGAACAATTCAGCAACGGTTGAACACGTGTTTTGCACTGATCCGGTCCTTCCATTTCTGCATTCGATGGCTGCTATTCAGCCTATGACGTGGTTGCATCCTATTCAATCTCCAAATCCAACGGTCTGAGATCCACTTCTACCCCTATAAATAAGACCCTAGATCTAACACTTTTTCTCATTCTAGATTTTCTCTGTTTGGGTTCACCTTTTTAGGAAGGACCCTAAAAGGAATAAATTTTCAAGGAGAGAATCTTTTTAATAAAAATATTTTAACAACCCCAAGTGGTTCCGTGAAGGCCTAAAGGGAAGAGCTAAGGACCAGAGGTGAGTGATTGTAATTATTTTAAGATTTCTTTAAGTAATTTAAAATAATAGGGTTTTCAATAGTTGTAGTTTTACTATGATTTTTGGAATAACCCTTTTTAGCAGTTTTATTTGCAGTTTTTAGAATTATCTTCAGTCTATTTCTTTCTAGCTATTCTTTTCAGTTAATTATTTCTGTTAATTATAGATTTTCCATTTATTTATAGTTTATTTACAGTATTTTAATCCATTTACTGTTATTTATGCATTATTTACATCTTCTTCCCACGCCTTGGATTTTCTTCTATTTTCAGTTTTCTTTTATTTCTCCTTCTTCTTTGTGTATGGATTAGAATAGAATTAACGTGAAATTGGATTAAATTATAAGAATTCTGAAATAACGAAAGGTAAGATGTAAATTATAAAGACTGTAATAAAATGAAATTAAGACTGAAATTATACCTAATTATGATATTAATTGGACTGAATTAAAGAGATTGGCCTATTTATAATTATGAGATGTAAATTATAAAGACTGTAATATAAATGGAATTGGACTGAAATTATGCCTAATTATGATTAGAATTGGACTAATTAATTGGCTTAGTTATAACATAGAATTACAACTAAAAGATGGAAGAAGCTTATTTTCACACTTAAATCTTGGGTTAAGTAATAAGCATGATTATAACGTAGGTTATGATAAGAAAAAAGAATAGAATGAGGCTTATTTTAAGACTTAGGATAAATTAATAAGCATGGAAAGTAGAAATGATAATTAAAGCTTATTTAAATAATTTATCTAAGTTAATAAGAAAAAGTGTAAATAAGACCTGTACCAAATAGCATTCCCCTATATTTTCTATGGACATAGTGTTTCACATAACCGTGAAGTGAGACGAGGGGCACACTTGTGCTAATAGTGGTAGTAATTGGTCAATAAGTAGATGTTCAAATCACGGAGGATTTGGACAAGGGGTGTTGTTAAATAAATGCCTTTTGTGTAGAGAGCTATATATGTCGTCTGGTCCATAGTAACATTCTGTGTAGGGAGTTATATAATATCTGGTCCATAGTAAATAAATGCCTTCTGTGTAGGGAGCTATATATGTCGTCTGGTCTACAGTAACATTATGTGTAGGGAGGTATATAGTATCTGGTCCACAGTAAATAAATGCCTTCTGTGTAGGGAGTTATATATGTCGTCTGGTCCACAATAACATTCTATGTGGGGAGTTATATAGTATCTGGTCCACAGTAAATAAATGCCTTCTGTGTAGGGAGCTATATATGTCGTCTGGTCCACAGTAACATTCTGTGTAGGGAGTTATATAGTATATGGTCCACAGTAAATAAATGCCTTTTGTGTAGGAAGCTATATATGTCGTCTGGTCCACAGTAACATTCTGTGTAGGGAGTTATATAGCATCTGGTGTGCAGAAAGGTACTATAGAGTAGCATGCCGATCAAAAGAGTAGGATTAGGGTTACATCCTAATCATAGGATTAGGAATTCAGCCTAATCAAAGCAGAAATCAAGTACAAGTGCAAACAATCAAAGTTAACCTATCTTATAGTTAATCGTATTGATTTCCAGTAATCTCTTTCCTATTACCTTTGTTTCCTCTTTATATACTAGAACTGTTGTAGAGTCTATTACTTTTACTTTGCTTAAAGACTCTAGTAATTACTATCATTCACCAGACTTTTAGTCTGACACACTCCTCTATTTTCCCATTTTCCACCCTTAGGCAATCAAGGGAGAGGACAATAGATTGCAGTTGCTTGGAGATTTCTTGGAGGAGTTTGCTACCATGTATTTCTTTTCTTTCAGCTTTTGTTCTTTTTATGTACTGGCTTATTATAAGAGATATTATGTACTCTGATTTTTGAGACCATGAGTTTTTATTTCATGAGACATATTGGATTTTTAGACATGTATGTGGTATTTGGTATTTGATTTATTTATGAAGCAATTATGAAGTTTTGTTTAATTAAGTTATTGTTTTAAGTTTTCGCTGTATTTATCTATTTTTGTCTTGTGAATCTTAGTCTCTTTTAGCGTTAGTTATATCCATAATGCACCATGCTTTTTAATGTGTCCTTTTGGGTATATTAAAGGGTGTGGGGTGTTTCACTTTGTATCAGAGCCTAAGGTTACAGGATTCTTAAAAATTTATTTTTAAAAGTAAAGTGTTTTCTAAAATAACTTGTTTTAAAAGTATTTTTCAAAAAAGAACTCTTAGAAATAGTTTTTAAGTATAAAATAGTTTTTATAAAATTCCCCTCAAAGTCCAGTTAAACCTTCTTTCGATTCTTTCGAGCCTAAGTTTCCTTTTCTTTGCATAGTATGGCTGACTGGTTCCGTAGAGTTATGGTACCAAAGGTGCAAGGGCAAGCACCCAATACAACACCGGTAGGTGGAAATCTCTTTAACCCACCTACACCAGTTGATTTTTCTAACTAGCATAGGGGGTGGAACATTTTAAGGCACGAAGGATTTCAAGCAGACACAAGCTAGTTTGGAAGATATGGAGCGAAAGTTTAAGCAGTTAGGTTAAGAGGACCGACAGAGTGGTCAACCTATATCCTGGCAGTTGGAAGAAGAGCTTAAGGTGGTTCCTACAAGCTCTAAGAAGCCATGGTGGAAGGGCGAGAAGGATAAGAGGAAAAGGGAAGGCCCTACGAAGCGACTCAAGAAAAGTGGGAGATGTAACCGTTGTAGAATGACTGGTTATTATGCAAGAGACTGCAAGAGGGAGAAGGTGAAGAAGTGTTACAGCTGTGGACAACCCGGTCATCTTAGTAAGTTTTGTCCTCAGAAGATGGGGCAGAGAGCGAGTGCACCTGCAGCGCAGATTCAGGCTTTGGATGCAACACCTTCCAACATCGGACCGGATCGAGGTAAGAAATTTTGGTTTCTATTTCTGATTTTCCCATTTGGACTCTTTTCGATCCTAAAGCATTACATTCTTTCATCTCTAGTTCTTTGGTAGATTGTTTGCACTTAGACATCTCTTTAGTAGTAAACCCCATGGGAGGTTCGACACTCTTGTCTATGGTTTGTAGGGGTTTGAAAATTTATATCCTAGGCATAGAATTTGACTATGACGCTGTTATCCCACCTTTTGGTCAAGGCTGGAATATCAACAAACTAGCTGGAAAATGACGGATATCAGGATTGGAAATCGTTTGGAGACGAGGCTTCAATCGATGTCGTCAAAATTTGGCCGAGCTCCGATCATGACGGGATCGATTGGGAATGGTGATCAAGGCTAGGAGAGACTACGTTTCAAATCTCAGGACAAGCGGAGTTCATATGCTCAAGATAATCGATCGATTCGAACAATGCGTTCGTATCGATCAGCATGGATTCGAATAACATCTTCATATCGATCAGATAGGGAGGCCAAGTGAGTTTTGACTCGATGCAGTTCGTATCGCTCAGGAAGGAACATAGCTGCACACTTCGAATCGATGCTATTCGTGTCCATCAACATACCCCGCGTCAACACTACTTCAAACCCATCAGCGAATAGTTATTCGAATCCATCAGGTTCCGCTAGATCGTATCCATCGTGCAACCGCTACTCGCATCGATCTACTTGTCGTCATTCGAATCCATCAGATAAAGATTATTTTGTATCCATCATGGGCCTCTGCTCGAACCCATGAGCAATGGTTTATTCATATCCAACGAGTCAACGCAACCTGGTTCGACGCAATGATCTCCGATACGAACATGGCGAAGACTCCAGATCGACTTGATCAACTCAGAGACTAATATGGACCAATATGAAGAACGCGCGCCACGTCACCAACGCGTGCGTGAAAGCCATCGAGTCGAGCAAGATCGAGTCGAACAAGACCGAGTCGAACAAGATTGAGTCGAAATAAGCGAGTCGAACCAAACAGCCTGCCGAAAGCCTCCATTTCGTATCGATCATATCTCCTAATCTACAAGTCCAAATGCTATGAAATTTTCACAGGAACTTACATACATGCTGAAGAAGGTCCACGCCAAATTTCGACTCCATCAGACACAATTTTAGTCGATGCGAAATCCGTTCGTATCGATCTCGGATCGGACCGAAACTTCACGGGCTTGGGCGCATGGGCCTAGTCACGTGCCAGAGGGAGTCTCCCAAGATATGAGCGAAATATCATCCTCCTACACCTATAAATAGAGCCCCAGAGCCAACAGAAAATGGGGCTTCTTCTTCTTTGAATTCTCCAACACCCAGACTCTACCGGATCCAGATCTAAACTCCGTAGCTGCTGCAACTAACTACTTTCACTGTTGTAAATCATTATTGTTGACTGTAATCTGCTGTAATCAATTGAAATCATCAAGTGAACATCAATAAAATCATCAACTTCAGAGTGGACGTAGGCAAGATCGCCGAACCACTATAAAATCATGTGTCTCTATCTATTTCTTTCCGTTTTAAGTTTATTATTCTTCATTTTCTATCTTCTACATTTCTTAGATCTGTGATCTGTGATTACATACTGCTGATTTGTGTTCATAAACTGGTGCTTTCACGATATTTGGGGTTTGTGGCCATTTTTGGCGCAAACACTTTGGTGCTTTCACTGAGAACGCTAATTCAGGAATCCTATCGTTTGGAAGTTGAGTTTGAAGGCTTAGAGATTCAGATCTGAAAAGATATGATAAGGCAATCAAGTAGAAGACAGAGGCCAGAAAGAAGTCAGCGTGAAGGGAGTCAAGAGGCCTCTTCAGGTGCAAATCAGACATCGATCTTCATCACCAGGGATGAGATGGAGACAATGATGAAAAGACAAGAAGAAATGATCCAGAGTTTGTTTCTTCAAATTGGGCAGCTTGGAGCGCAAGATCAAGGAGCAACCAGAGTTCAGAACGGAGCAGGACCATCTGGCACAGCACCAGAACTAGGGGGAAATAATCCAGAGCATGCTGGCCCAATCCCGGGCGGAGTACCAGGTGGAACCGCGCAACGCGACATTGACAGAGAAATGAATGCTCCGCCAGGAGAGCAGATTCCAGGAATCCCTCGTGAACTCGGGAGGCAAATCAGAAGCAATAGACTAGGACTACAACTTGGAGATAGTGACAAATTGGTGGAGATGGTCAGATGAGCCATGAGAGGCGGACTAGTGACTAGAGATCTGGAGGATGTGAATAGGAGTCCCTTCGCTTCTACAATCAGGCAAGCCAGGAATCCACCAGAATTCAAGTTACCAACATTGGACATGTATAATGGGAGGACGGATCCTACAGTTCATCTAACAAAGTACATGAGGCACATGGAAGTGCTGGGGGGCATCAGAGGAGGTTATGGCCCGGTGCTTCCCGCTATACCCGGCAGACATAGCAGCATTATGGTTCAGACAACTGGAGAGCGGTTCCATTGGAACATGGACCGATTTGACCGAAAGGTTCATGAGGCAGTTCAAGGTTCACATTTCAAGACCCAAGAATGTGATGAGTTTGGCGGCGCTAAAACAGAGAACCGGGGAGTCTTTGAGGAACTTTCTGACACGATTCAATGCAGCGACAGCATCGGTGGATCGACCCGATCCATCCATGGTTTTGATGGCAGCTGTATCTGGCATAGATGATGGCACAGAATTCAAGAATTCGTTAACAAGGGATCCCCCAATGGATTTAGGAGAATTTTATCATGAGGATGAAGGATTTCTACGATTAGAAGACGCAAATGCTGAGAGAGAAGAAGGAGAAGGAGTTGATGTTTATGCAGTCAAAGGCGGAGACCCTCCCAAAAAAGATTCAGGCAACGATAAAGGGAAACGGAAGGCTAATGACAACGATGATGAACCAACGCGACCACGAAAGGAACCGAGATTCACCTCTTATACGGAGTTGAATGAGACTTTGGAGCGTATCTAGCAGGATACCAGGGGGCAGATTCCTTATCGAAAGCCAATGAGAAGGGATCCGACCAACAATGAAAGAAGGTCAGACAAGTACTGCTTATTCCACGAGTTGAATGGTCATAGCACGAATGATTGCAGACACTTGAAAGATGAGGTTGAGGAACATATCCGGAATGGTTTGCTATCGCAGTATGTAAGAAGGGGAACAACAACGGTGGAACGGGAGCGACCACCACCTGCACCTGCTCGGGACGGCTCAGGATCGAGGCGTCAACTTGTCATTAATTGATTGGGATAATGATGAATAAGTAGCAAACACCACACCAATGCGATTAAGTCTTTTTACACATGTACAGGACTGCGAACGATCCTCCGGCATGCTCTGATATGACTATAAACCGCATCAATGTAGGTGTTTGCACTTTGACGACCCTGTTTTTCTTTTGTTTTATGTTTCTCATATTTAGACTCGATTTTGTTTGAGATTTCTGTTGGAAGACTTGTTCTGAATAAAAATCCACTACCTATGATTCCACAACGGCTAAGCTACTTACACATGTACGGGACCACGAACGATCCTCAGGCATGCTCTGAGATGGCGATAAACCGTCATAACGAACAGTTCAGAAACTCACTCGAACGTGAATTCTGGCACCAATGATACCAAGTCCCTCCCCGGGCACACAAAATTCGCCTCGAACGACACCCGACCGCGAACGGTCACCCTTCGCCTCGAACGACACCCGACCACGAACGGTCACAATTCGCCTCGAACGGCACCCGACCGCGAACGGTCACAATTCGCCTCTAACGGCACCCGATCGCGAACGATTACAAATTGCCTCGAACGGCACCCGACCGCGAACGGTCACAATTCGCCTCGAACGGAACCCGACCGCGAACGGTCACAATTCACCTCGAACGGCACCCGATCGCGAACGATCACAAATTGCCTCGAACGGCACCCCGGCCGCGAATGGTCATCATTCGCCGCGATCGGCATCCGACCCCAAACGGTCACGTACTACCTCGAATGACATACGATCTCGAACGATCATCATTCGCGGTCAGATAAAACTATCAATTTCTTTGTAGGTCATCAAAGGGATATGAACATCCAGCTTATGGCGTTACAAAACACACCTTCTTATCACAAGGCATGTTTTGGTGGGCAAATGTTATCCCACCTTTTGGTCAAGGCTGGAATATCAACAAACTAGTTGGAAAATGACGGATATCACGATTGGAAATCGTTTGGAGACGAGGCTTCGATCGATGTCGTCAAAATTTGGCCGAGCTCCGATCATGACGGGATCAATTGGGAATGGTGATCAAGGCTAGGAGAGACTACGTTTCCAATCTCAGGACAAGCTGAGTTCATTTGCTCAGATAAATCGATCGATTCGAACAATGCGTTCATATCGATCAGCATGGATTCGAACAACGTTTTCGTATCCATCAGATAGGGAGGCCAGGTGAGTTTCGACTCGATGCAGTTCATATCGCTTAGGAAGGAACATAGCTGCACACTTCGAATCGATGCTATTCGTGTCCATCAACATACCCCGCGTCAACACTACTTCAAACCCATCAGCGAATAGTTATTCGAATCCATCAGATTCCGCTAGATCGTATCCATCATGCAACCGCTACTCGCATCGATCTACTTGTCGTCATTCGAATCCATCAGATAAAGATTATTTTGTATCCATCATGGGCCTCTGTTCGAACCCATGAGCAATGGTTTATTCATATCCAACGAGTCAACGCAACCTGGTTCGACGCAATAATCTCCGATACGAACATGGCGAAGACTCCAGATCGACTCCATCAACTCAGCAACAAATGTGGATCAATGTGAAGAACGCGCGCCACGTCATCAACGCGCGCATGAAAGCCATCGAGTCGAACAAGACCGAGTCGAACAAGATCGAGTCGAAATAAGCGAGTCAAACCAAACAGCCTACCGAAAGCCTCCATTTTGTATCGATCATATCTCCTAATCTACAAGTCCAAATGTTATGAAATTTTCACAGGAACTTACATACATGTTGAAGAAGGTCCATGCCAAATTTCGACTCCATCGGACACAATTTTGATCGATGCGAAATCCGTTCGTATCGATCTCGGATCGGACCGAAACTTCACGGGCTTGGGCGCACGGGCCTAGTCACGTGCCAGAGGGAGTCTCCCGAAATCTGAGCGAAATATCAGCCTCCTACACCTATAAATAGAGCCCTAGAGCCAACAAAAAGGGGGATTTTTCTTCTTTGAATTCTCCAATGCCCAGACTCTGCCGGATCAAGATCTAAACACCGTAGCTGCTACAACTAACTACTTTCACTGTTGTAAATCATCATTATTGACTGTAATCTGCTGTAATCAATTGAAATCATCAAGTGAACATCAATAAAATCATCAACTTCAGAGTGGACGTAGGAAAGATCGCCGAACCACTATAAAATCCTCTGTCTCTGTCTATTTCTTTCCGTTTTAAGTTTATTATTCTTCATTTTCTATCTTCTACATTACTTAGATCTGTGATCTGTGATTACATACTACTGATTTGTGTTCATAAACTAGTGCTTTCACGATATTTGCGGTTTGTGGCCATTTTTGGCGCAAACAGACGCCTATATTTTGGGATTTTCTGGGTATGGAATGATTTTGGGAATGGATTGGCTATCCACATGAAGCTATATTAGATTGCGAGAGGAGAGTCATTAGACTAGAGACATGCATCAGTAGGACTCTCGAGATTCCTTGCGACCCGCAAGGGTCAGTTATGTTGAGATTTCTTTATTCCCTTGATTCATCACCATCAGAGTTAGATTCGGTCATGTTGTAAGAGATTTTTCTAGACATCTTTGAGGTGGTTAGGGGACTACCCCTCCTAAGAGAGAGATTGACTTTAGGATTTATTTTGCTAGCCAGTAGCATTACCCGTAGGGCATATGGCGCCTAGGGAAAGGAAGGGATTGAGCAAGCAGATCCATGAGCTTTGAAGAAAGGTTTCATAAGAAGAAACATATCGGAATAGGGAGCACCAGTCGTCTTCGCTACCAAAGCAGGTGGTTCTCTTCGACTTTGCATTGACTATAGAGAATTGAATAAGCTCACAAAAAAGAACCATTATCCACTCTGTAGGATATATGATCTTTTCAACCAGTTAGTTGGCTCTTTAGTATTCTCCCAGCTTGATTTAGCCACTGGATTTCATCATCTTAGGGTCGTTGATGATAACATTAATAAGACCGCATTTAGGACACCAGACGGATTCTTTGAGTGGTTAGTCATGACATTTGGGCTAACCAAAGTCCCAGCCTATTCTATAGATTTGATGAACCATGTTTTTAGGGATGTCCTAAAATAAAGTTCGTGGTGGTATTCATGGTCGACATTTTGGTGTTTTCCAAGAAGTATGGAAGAGCATGTTATTCATCTAAAGGAGGTTCTTTGTACACTTTGTGTTCGTCAGTTGAGAGCAGAGTTCTTGAAGTATCACTTTTGAAGTGCGTTTATTGGGGCATAGAGAATGTCTACACATGGTAGGGATTTAAGAAATGGTTTTGTACATTTAGGATTGGGGTTATGGAAATCCAAAGAGAGGTAGGAAAAGGTTAGAGATGTACAATAAAATTTAGTAGATAAGCAGAGAAGAAAGTCCATGTGTAGATAATTGCAGAAATTATAATTGTCTCAGACAAGTGGATTTGACGGTGATACCTTAGAATAAATATGAGTATACAGGAGGAATAGAAGTAAAAGACTTTAGTTTAGGAAAAGTACTCCGAGGGTAGTAAGTAGGAAGACCCACTTTATGCTAAGCCCAATAAAATAAAAATTTTGAGATTTAAAAAGTTGAAAAAAAATTGTAATTGTTAGAATTGAAAATTTTCATTGTTAATATTTTCATTCAGAAAATAAACATAGGGTTTTTGAAGAATGGTATGAAATTTAAGTTGGTTTTTATATAATGAAAAATTGGAATTCTTTTTGAAGAATTATGGAGTATATATATAACTCACTAGTTTCATTGTAAGTAAACAAAGATTTTAAACATAAAAACCTAGAGTGTATCAAGTATCGAAAACATAGATTACAACTTTTATTATTGTAATAAATGTTTTCATGGAAAATAAGTGGAGCATAGGCTATAACACTATTGTTATAGTAAGTGACTCTCAAGAGAAATATTTTTCATAGGTATATGAGATTTAGTGGTATTTATTTAATTAAATCCATACACTAGTATTTTTTTTGGGTTGTAGTAACGGTGTTTTACGCAACATCCGTTTTAACCCAAATAAAAATGTATTTTAAAAGGTAATTTCTAAGTATAGAAACAAAATGGTTTGTGAAGTACACTTATTATTAATAAGTATAAGGAAGTGTTTTTGCAGTTATGGAAATATTAAAACAGTTTTGAAGATGAGTTTTTCTGAAAGGAAAATGTGTAAGTTAGATATTAGAAAATATTTATCATGGAAGAATATAATTTAAACATATTTTAATCTATTGGAATGAAAAGAATAATGGTATGATTTTCTATGAAACCAATAAAAATGTTTTGTGCAAGTTACAAGGAATACATGAAAGAGATATACAAGGTATGAAAAGCACCATATTTTGGATAGCCTATTTTGAAAAATATAAAATAAGTTCCTTGTAATTTCACATAAACATGAAATTCTCTTTTAAAAGATTCATAGAGGATTTTAGCATTAATAACTTCTCATAAGAGAAAGTAGTTCCAATACATTAAGATATGAGACTGTTAGGTGTAATAAGAAGCTGTTTTGAAAACACATAAAGGATATTTTAAAGATATTTTAAAAGAAAATGGTTTGGTGAAAAAGTAAACAAGTTTTTGAAATGAAAAACTTAATAAAAGTAAAATTTGAAAATTCAAATTTTTATAGAAAACTGTAAAAGTCTTTAAAAGAAAGAGAGATATAAGTTTTAGACTTAAAAAATTTGGAAGTTTTTCCCTCTAGGTTTGGAAAATAATATTAAGTGACTAATTATTTTTGAAATTAATAGAAACTGAAAAGATAACACTTTTAAACACAAAGATTTTGGGATTTGATGTTTTAATTTTTTTTGAAACCTTAGTTTTTAAAACAAGGTGATAAATACCAAACCAAACTCTTAAATGTGGAGTAGATAAGAATCATTTCCTAGGAGTAACAGAAAAGGTGTAAGGAGATAGCGGTAATTACTTTTAGGAGTAATAATGGAAGTTTCCGTAAAGAGCATAGGACACTAGTAAGAACCTAGGAATGTTGATTTATGTGAGCAGACTAAAGAAGAACAGTAAAATGAAGTTAGTAATAATTGTAAGACACACATGGTTGAGAATGGATATTCCTGATCTTGGAAGGACTTGGGTAAAGCATCTTCCTTTAGTGGAATTCGCATAAGATAGTAGTTCTCAAGCTAGCATTGGAGTGGCACCTTTGGAAGCTCTTTATAAAAGACCACGCAAGTCGCCTTCACGTTGGATAGGGTCTACAGAGGGATTGCCTTGGTTTCGACATAGTTAAGAAGACTTCGGGGAGGATTGGTTTGATTGGGAGAAAATTCGTATTTCGTATCCACATTCCTTTGATAATAAGCTTTTAGAATTTCCTATTTCCATCTTTAGTTTTGAATAGGTTCTTTCCTTTATTATCCTTTGAGAGGGTAGAACTTAGGATTTAACCTATGGATGGTAGGATTTGATGTAAACATGTTAATAGAACATGTTATGAATGATGTATGCTAGTGATTGCAAGTGTTTGCTAGTGGATGCTAATGGACGCATATAGGTACACTAGAGACTATTATTCTTTAGGGATCGGCCCAACTAGAACACTAGAGCATATGAATATGGATGTGTGCGCATTTTATTCTATTTTCCATGGTTTCTATATATGGATGATTTTCACATGGTTGTTGCATTTGGATGATGTTTGTAGCACTCATATAGAATTATCAGTTATCATTAGGAAATTTTCGCATTCATTTGAATACATGACACAGACATGATTGCATAAAAGGAGGTCAACTGAATCAGTGGACCGCCTAATCTTTTGCATTAGTTAGGGACATTTACACTACACTAATTGCATAAGTATCATAAATTACATTAGAAAAACTTAATGACAATGGATGAATGGTTAATGATTGAGTAGTTGGTTGTAGAAGTGGATGGAAACATTTAGTACATTCTTTTATTCTTAGAGATTTCGGGGACGAAATCGCTTAAGGAGGGGAGAATGTAATTAACAACCCAAAATTTAACCCGTAATAATTAATTCGTTAATTAACTAAATAATAAAATAACTTTGTGATATTATCAGAATTGAGCAACAGGATTTACACCATTGTGTCTGTGGTAATTTTCTAGTCAATTTCCATATATAAAACATCAGAATCCAAGCTAGTATGGAGGAGAAAAGGAATAAACAAAAATCAAAGAAACAAAAAAAAATATATAATACAGGTCGACCGGCCGGTCGACCTGGGCAAGGGGGCGGTCGACCCGCCTTGCCCTTTTGGCAAGCGAACGAACGTTCGTTCGAATGATTCAGCAACGGTTGAACACATGTTTTGCATCGTTTAAACTGATCTGGTCCTTCCGTTTCTGCATCCGATGGCTGCTATTCAGCCTATGACGTGGTTGCATCCTATTCAATCTCCAAATCCAATGGTCTAAGACCCACTTCTATCCCTATAAATAAGACCCTAGGCCTAACACTTTTTCTTATTCTAGATTTTCTCCGCTTGGGTTCACCTTTTCATGAAGGACCCTAAAAGGAAAAATTTTCCAAGGAGAGATCCTTTTAATAAAAATATTTTAACAACCCCAAGTGGATCCGTGAAGGCCTAAAGGGAAGAGCTAAGGACCAGCAGTGAGTGATTGTAATTATTTTAAGATTTCTTTAAATAATTTAAAATAATAGGGTTTCAATAGTTGTAGTTTTACTACGATTTTTGGAATAACCTTTTTTTAGCAGTTTTATTTACAGTTTTTAGAATTATCTTCAGTCTATTTCTTTCTAGCTATTCTTTTCAGTTAATTATTTCAGTTAATTATAGCTTTTCCATTTATTTATAGTTTATTTTTAGTATTTTAATCATTTACCGTTATTTATGCGTTATTTACATCTTCTTCCTACGCCTTGGATTTTCTTTCATTTCTCCTTCTTCTTTGCGTATGGATTAGAATAGAATTAACGCGAAATTGGATTAAATTATAAGAATTCTGAAATAACGAAAGATAAGATGTATATTATAAAGACTGTAATAAAATGGAATTAAGACTGAAATTATGCCTAATTATGATATTAATTGGACTGAATTAAAGAGATTGGCCTATTTATAATTATGAGATGTAAATTATAAATATTGTAATATAAATGAAATTGGACTGAAATTATGCCTAATTATGATTAGAATTGGACTAATTAATTGGCTTAGTTATAACGTAGAATTACAACTAAAAGATGAAAGAAGCTTATTTACACACTTAAACCTTGGGTTAAGTAATAAGCATGATTATAACGTAGGTTATAATAAGAAAAAAGAATAGAATGAGGCTTATTTCAAGACTTAGGATAAATTAATAAGCGTGGAAAGTTGAAATGATAATAAAAGCTTATTTAAATAATTTATCTAAGTTAATAAGCAAAAGTGTAAATAGGGCCTGTACCAAATAGCATTCCCCTATATTTTCTACGGACACGGTGTTTCACATAACCTTGAAGTAAGACGAGGGGCACACTTATGCTAATAGTGGTAGTAATTGGTCAATAAATAGATGTTTAAATCACGGGGGATTTGGACAAGGGGCGCTATTAAATAAATGCCTTATGTGTAGGGAGCTATATATGTCGTCTGGTCCACAGTAACATTCTATGTAGGGAGTTATATAGTATCTGGTCCACAGTAAATAAATGCCTTCTGTGTAGGGAGCTATATATGTCGTTTGGTCCATAGTAACATTCTGTGTAGGGATTTATATAGTATCTGGTCCACAGTAAATAAATGCCTTCTGTGTAGAGAGCTATGTATGTCGTCTGGTCCACAGTAACATTCTGTGTAGCGAGTTATATAGTATCTGGTCCACAGTAAATAAATCCCTTTTGTGTAGGGAGCTATATATGTCGTCTGGTCCACAGTAACATTCTGTGTAGGGAGTTATATAGTATCCGGTCCACAGTAAATAAATGCCTTATGTGTAGGGAGCTATATATGTCGTTTGGTCCACAGTAACATTATGTATAGGGAATTATATAGCAACAGGTCCACAGAAAGGTACTATAGAGTAGCAGGCCGATCAAAAGGGTAGGATTAGGGTTACATCCTAATTACAGGATTAGGAATTCAGCCTAATCAAAGCAGAAATCAAGGACAAGTGCAAACAATCAAAGTTTTCCTATCTTATAGTTAATCGTATTTATTTCCAGTTTATCTCTTTCCTATTTCCTTTGTTTCCTCTTTATATACTAGAACTGTTGTAGAGTCTATTACTTTTACTTTGCTTAAAGACTCTAGTAATTACTATCATTCACTAGACTTATAGTCCGACCCACTCCTCTATTTTCCCCTTTTGCCCCCTTAGGCAATCAAGGGAGAGGACAGTAGATTGCATTTGCTTGGAGATTTCTTGGAGGAGTTTGCTACCATGTATTTCTTTTCTTTCAGCTTTTGTTCTTTCTATGTACTGGCTTATTATGAGGGATATTATGTACTCCGATTTTTGAGACTATGAGTTTTGTTTCATGAGACATATTAGACTTTTAGACATGTATGTGGTATTTGGTATTTGACTTATTTATGAAGCAATTATGAAGTTTTGTTTAATTAAGTTTTTATTTTAAGTTTCTGCTGTTTTTATCTATTTTTGTCTTGTGAATCTTAGTCTCTGTTAGTGTTAGTGTTTAACGGCGGAATTTCTATCGAGTTAGAAAACCGTCGAAAAATTTTGAATTAAAATTTACCGCAAGCGCACGGCGTACTATCGTAGTTCCTGGCGAGTACGGGTCGATCCGTAGGGAATTGTTTATTTTAAATCTCTATTCAATCAAATTAACCAAAGTTGAAATTGATTAGCTAGAAAATGTAAGAAAAATGACAAAAAGAAAGTGATAAAAATATGATAGTAGAAAAACAATTTAGAGATAAATTCACTCTCTAGATCACATAGTTCAACAAAAATGAAATTATGATCTCTCTTTTTTGGTCGTTAATGAATTTAAATGATGTGTTTATCATAAGTATGGCTTATTTGTGATATTAATTAGCTCAACTTAAGCCATCAAACTATAACATAACTTTTAAACCACTTGTTAACGAATAGGAAAATGACAACAAAGTTGAAAATGAAATCGATTTTAAGTATGGCCTGTTAACTATTTATTAGAAATATAGACCATCAAATTTTAATTTCAACATTCACTTCATTACCATAATCATATATAGATGAAGAGGTAATTTGTAATTAATGATTGTTTAAGCATAGCCTATTTGGTGTCAACAATATAGGCTATCAAATTCAAAGCAAAAACAACAAATTAAACCACTTCAAGCATTGTCATTAAGCACAAAAAGAGAGCAATAATTATCAAAATGTTGAAAATACATAATTAGAGAGCTTCATTATCCCTAAATTGAAGAGGTTTAGCCTCTCATTTGTGTTATCATATCAACACTTGTAGCTTGCAACATTAAATGAAAAAAAGAGGAAAAAGAGAGCAAAATGAAAAGAAAAGCTAAGTAAAGAAATAAACACTAATCTACTTGCATGAAAAGTAAACTACACTACTAACATAAGAAGAGAAGAAGCCTGTAAATAAAAGAGAATACTAATTAACATTGCATAAAAAAAGGAAAGTTACATGAAAATAAAAATGGCTAAGTAGCCATGGAAAAGAGAAAGAGAAGAGCTTTTTTTATTTTTTTGTTCCTAAACTAAAACTAACTAAGAGGAAGAAGAGGGTTACATGAAGACATGAGGTATTTATACAAGTTAGAAATCCTAATTCATTTTTTTGGGGAATGCCCAAAATGCCCTTGTAGGAAGTGTGGTGGCCAAGTTATCATTAGCTTCAATAATCACTCACTAAGTGTACATGAATGTATAATGGCCATTAGCATGTGGATTAGCTTCTAATTTGTACTTGATGGAAGGTGGGTAGGTGGGGTCCTCCATGTTCATGCCTTTGAATTATTTCCATCTCCATTCCTTTGTATTCACTTTTGTGCATGTATATATCTTCATGAAGCCACTTGTATATTAAGCCAAATTCCTATAAAATAATATAGAAATTTCCAATTAAATTTTCTCAAATTAATATATGCACAAAAATGACCATTTTGCCCTCTTATGGAGATGAATATGTGACAATTTGAAAATAATTTGAATTTGGTTTAAACAAGTTAAAATACCCGATATGATCATTTATTTAAATAGATTAAATATGGTGGTAAAAATATGCACATTTACGTGCACATCAAATACCCCCACACTTATCTTTTTATTCGTCCTCGAATAAACTAAAACTATGATAAATCCGTTTTCGTAGGGAGCACGATTGCATTGAGCGTATGCAACAAGCCGTTAAACCTCTGGGTGTCCCCAGTAGGACGAGTGTTGTCTCGTGAGGGTTTTCAGCGGATACTACCCACAAAATCCAAATGCAAAATGAAAACATTTACAAAATGCAAGATTTATTTACAAAGAGATGAATGCGAGTTTTTGAAGATATTTACAAATGACAGATGTATTTTTAAATTAACATAAATAAGTTAAATATAGGTTTTGGTTATTATCAAGAAATTTAAGTCATTTACTCATCAAAATTTCCAACAAAAATCAAGTTATCCTAACAAATAGACTATAGTTTAAATCGTTGTTTCGGTTAATAACACAGTGTAACTATGAAATGGATCCTTAGTTAATTATCAAAGTTGATCAAAGTGGTATTTTCGTTTCTTTTCAATAACAAATCAAATCAAATAAGTAAATATAGTGCTTGGATTTATTTGCTTACTCTATATATATATTTTTTTGAAAATTTTATTGATATTAACAATATATACATATGCCTAACTCAGATAAACTAAGGCCAGATATATTACCCATGCACTGCCTTGCGGACTTATGTGAGGGGAATACAGAGCGTGGTGAGTGAACACACAAGTGTGAACACGTATTGACTGTAGGCATTATTAGTAAAAGAATTTTTATATACACACCTAACTCAGATAAACTGAGGCCAGATATACCGATCGTGCACTGCCTTTCGGGCTTACGTGAGAAGGGTATAGAGCATGGCGAGTGAACACACGAGTGTGAACACATGACTCTAGGTGTTTTAAAAATATATACATATATACACGAAATATTTTTTTTTTGCTTTTTTTTTTTTGGAGAGAGAGTTTCGCAAAATCATCTTAGCACTATTTAACTTAGAAGACAAAAAAATGTTATATCCTTTACTTAAATTCACCACATTTTAAAACAAAGATTTTCAATTAAGATTTACTTCATAATTATCACCATGAAATTTCCTATATACTAGTTAAACCATCGTTATTCATAATCAAACTTTATTTTTATTTTTGTTGAGACAAATAAATTTTCAAAAATTTCAATTTAATTAACCCAAACCATATATTTATCTTATAGTGTTTCTTTTAAAAATAAATCAAAATGCTTAAAAAAATTTGTCTTTTGTTTTTGAGATTTTTTTTAAAATTTTGGAAAGAAAAATAAAAATAAATAAACCATGAAAAATCGAAAATGATGACGAGTCTCCCCCCCACACTTGATTTTGACTGTGTCCCCACAGTCAACCCAAGTGAAAGGAGAAAAATAAAATAAAAATGACCTATATTTACCTGAAAAGATTATTATTTACAAGACATCAGAAAATATGCTGTTGAAGAGTAAATGAAACGGTCTTCCAAAGACCGATTCATTTGTCTCGTTAAGTATACGAGACACAGTTTAAGCACGGAAAACCAAATCATATAAGATTTCAAAGAAGAATGTTGATTTGGAAAAATGAATGCCGTTTTATTAAAAATCGTATGAGTTGTTTTGTTTTCGAAGATTTTTGGGGTAGATAAAACGATTGGTTGAAATTCAAGTTTATTTTCACCAAATTGAAATTCAAGTTTATCATTGGAAACTTTTTCAGAATTATCGATTTCAAACTGAAAATGGTGATTTAAATCTTCCCCTTCGGAATTCAACAACTCTTCGTCGAAAAGTCCAAAAAGTTTGTATTCATTGAATTCGTCTTCCTTTGTTAGATTATCAACAACTTCATTACATGTATCGATTTCAAAATCCAAAGTTGTTGTATTCAAAATTTCAAAATCGGAGAAAGGAAGATCGAATTTTAAATCAAGTGTCTCACCCTCAAAAGAATAGAAGTCCAACTCAATTACCGTCTTTTCAACAACTTCATTAAGATTTTCATTTTCGATTTCAAAAGTTGTTATTTGAAAATTGTCTATTTGGGTAAAATATGGATTATCGTTTGACTCGTCACACGTTAGGATTTTATTTTGTTTATCACAGTGTTTCATATATGTTTAAAATAGCAAATCCATGTGATTATTGTAGATTTCGTCCATTTGTTCAACAAAATACAATTTATAGTTATTAACTTGAGAATTTTAAATTTGGATTTGTTGAGAACAAAAATTATCAATTGCATCGTAATCGAGATTATTTCCATTGCCAAAAATATTTGAAATGCTGTTTCCACTTTCATTTTGATTTTGAAATTCATTTTGATGTTCGAAATTGAATGGGCACGGGTTATACTCGAAATCGTTTGAATTTTGAATTGAATTCAAATTTTGAAATCCTTGACTTGAGTTATTACACAAATATGAATTACACAAATTATTTATACTTTGATTTTGTTGTGTAGAGAGCTCAAGTAAAGATGAAATGCTATTTTCAAGAGTTGAGGGTTGACCATTATTTTGAAAATTTTGCGGTTCAAAATTTGAATTGCTTAAACAAAAGTTGTCGTTAAAATATCCATACGAATTTGGAGTGAAATCATATGGATTATATTGATTTTCACAACTATTGTAAAATTCAAGTGAGTAGGGAAAAGGAAACTCAGACATTTTCAAGAATTTTTTTTATAAAGGAAAAATATTTACAAATAGAATTTATTTTTCAAAATGGAAAATGATTTTTTGTTTTATATTTCGGTTTTTCAATTTTTTTTTGTTTTTGAAAAGATTATATATATATTTTTTTTTGGATTTTTGATTTTCTAAAAAAAACTAAGTAAATTTTTTTTTGGACTTTTTATTTTGATTAAAAAAAAATTCAAAGGAAAAGGATTTAAAAATTGAAAAGGAAAAGGAATATTTATAATTTTTTTTAGTTTTTAGTTTTGAATTTTGAAATTTCTTTTTTGTTTTTTTATAAATATGCATGAACTAATGCAACTAAATGAATGCAAGGGTTAATTACAAATGATTTATCCTAAGTTAACCCAAAATTGTATAATCACACTCTGTCTTAAATCAACAAGATAGTTCTCAGCAAGGTAACAGACAGGATTTATCGGTGCACCACGAATCACCATAGCAATGCAGCCGAAGGTTTAAGTACCTTCAGAGGAACAACCACTATAATATTTACGAATCACCTAATATTTATAAATGGTTATTGCTCTGCCGTAGCCTAGACACCGAGAATTTAAATTGTTCAAAGAAGATAATTTGTCAAAATACAATTAAGCGTTATCGATGTCTAACCGTTATTATTAAATTCTAGGATGAAATGCAAAGTAGAAATTAAACGTGTATTAACAATGCAACTACGATGAATTTTTTTTTGTTTTTGAAATTTTTTTTTTGGATTTTTGAATTTTTTTATTATATACAAATGCAAATGCAAGCAATCAACAATGCAAGGAAAAACAAGAGATGAAAGCACAATAGATAAGCAGCAATATTTTTATAAGCAGGCAAGTAGTTATTTTTTTTGGCTGTAATTCTTCTCTTGAATTTCCCCTTCTGCAACCCGAAACTAAAAACAATATATATATACAAGTTTTTTTAAAGTATATATCAAATGAGAGACTAAACAAAGGAAAATAAAAACTATTGAAATCAAAGGAAACAAAACAAAAGATTTCCAAGCAAAACAAAACAAAAATTATTTGGTTTTGTTTTTTTTTTTTTTTTTGAATAATAAAAGAAGGAGAATGGAAATTAAATAAGACAAAATGAAAATATAACAAGAAAAGAAGCCCACCCAGCCCAATTTCAAATTTCTCACCCCAAACTAATACTCACTTAAAAAATCCTCAAACACAAAACCCTTCTTCTTCTTTTCAAAAAAAAACAATTTTTAGATAAACTCAAACATTTTTTTTTATTTAACAAACAATTCGCTAGGGTCTGACCCAAAGAAAAAGAAAATATGATACTTATCCCCAACCACAACCACAGTCTCGTTCAAATCAATTCCAATATTTTCTGATCGATTCAAATCTTGTTCTCCATAAATTTAGAGAAATTCGTAAATCAGAGAAATTGCTTTGGAGATGTCGTTTCTGGTTTGAATGGAGTCCGAGGGGAGGAGTTGAGCCACGATGGGTATTCGGTGATGAAGTCGAGGTTGCGAGGATGATGTTACTTTGATTCGAAGGGGGGTTCGAGGCGATTGGCAGTCGTGGTTTTGCTGTTAGGTGGTTGTGATTTGGTTTCGAGGGCGATGGGGTTACAACAGTAGGGAGCAGAGGTTGAATATGCACTGTTGGTTTGGTGGTTTGACTAGAAGGAGTTGTGGTTATGTTTTGCTATGCGATTGGTTTTACGGAGGTGTGAGATGAGTCGAAGTTGGTGATTGGGCAGCAGTTTTGTAAGGCAGTTTGTAATGTGAATGTTGTTGCTCGCAGTGTAACAGTATATATGGTAGAGGATGTACTATTGTTTGTTGAAGAGGTATGTGATGCAGAAACAGGCTGGTTTGTTTGCGGTTGTTTGGAAGATTTTGAGGAGGCAACAGTTTTGATGATAACTGTCAGGCAAGTTTGGGTTGTTGATGTATGGTCAGGTGGCTATGAGTGGCAGCAATGGGTTGTAGCAAGCTGTGCAGTGTGGGAAGTGGAGCTGTGAAGATATAGGGGTCTCTGGTTTATGATGGAGGTTGGACAAGTGTGTATGAAGGGAATGAAGAGGATTTCAGATGTTTGCAGCAGTCAGTCGTGACAGTAAGGAGATGTTTGAGTTGTGGTAGTTTGTAGTTGATGGCTGTGTGTTGATGTAGGAAAGGGGAAGTTGGATGAAGGTCAGGTGTTGAAGGGATGGTGTCAGTGGACTTGTGGGAAGTGAAATTGTATTTGTGGTGGCAAATTGATGAATTGCTGAATTGGCAGTAGCAATTGCAATAATTGATGGTATGATGAGTATGCAATGGCTTGTGGCACTATGGAGCTACTGTGTAGGTGTACTGCAGTTAATCGATGGCAGTGATGTCAGTTGGTTACAGTGGAAGGATGTTACAGTGAGCAAGTCACTGTCTTGATAGTGTGTGAGGTTGGTGTAACTTGAATGTAAGTGAAACAGTGAATGCTGTTTGTTGGAGGAAGTCAAGGCAAGGCATAGTGGGTAGAAAGATGTAGGAGTTTTGAAGTGGAGGAAGTTTGAAGTGCACTGATATGTGTTTTGGTGAATTTCAGGTGTGGTTGAGCAGAAGTTTGGTGGTGAATGTTTGTTGATGATGGGGGTAGTAATGCAACTGTTTTGTAGAGTTTGTGATGGTAGCTGTATGTATGTTAAATAGGAGATGAAGTGGAGATATGTGCATGCTAATGGTGATGGAACAGAAAGTGACAGCACAGTTTTGAACAGTGAGCAGACAAAAGGGGCTGTGAAAAGTGATGAAGATATGCACAGTTTTTGTATGTTTTTTCTACTTAAAAACAATGTAAATAAAAATGTAAAATGTAAATGAAAAATGCAAATGAAATAGAAATTTTTTAGAATTTTTGTATGCTTTTTTTGTAGAAATGCAAATGCAAAGGGAAAACTAGATCAACATGCACAAAACAAATTGAAAACAAAAGTAAAACAACAAACACACACACAAATTATTATTTTTAAGTACAAACACACAAAACAAACACACGATAAAATAAAAAATGATAATAATAATAATAATAATTCGAAGAATAGAAAATCAAAATCAAATAAATTCCCCGGCAACGGCGCCAAAAACTTGTCTAACGGTGGAATTTCTATCAAGTTAGAAGACCATCGAAAAATTTCTAATTAAAATTTACCGCAAGCGCATGGCATACTATCGTAGTACGTGGCGAGTACAGCTCGATTCGCAGGGAATTATTTATTTTAAATCTATATTCAATCAAATTAACCAAAGTTGAAAGTGATTCACTAGAAAATGTAATAAAAATGACAAAAAGAAAGTGATAAAAATATGAGAGTAAAAAACAATTTAGAGATAAATTGACTCTCTAGATCACATAGTCCAACAAAAATGAAATTATGATCTCTCTTTTTTGGTCGTTAATGAATTTAAATGATGTGTTTATCATAAGTATGGCTTATTTGTGCTATTAATTAGCTCAACTTAAGCCATCAAACTATAACACAACTTTTAAACCACTTGTTAATTCTCATGAAAATGACAACAAAGTTGAAAATGAAATCTATTTTAAGTATGGCCTATTAACTATTAATTAGAAATATAGACATCAAATTTTAATTTCAACATTCACTTCATTACCATAATCATATATAGATGAAGAGGTAATTTGTAATTAGTGATTGTTTAAGCATAGCCTATTTGGTGTCAACAATACAGGCTATCAAATTCAAAGCAAAAACAACAAATTAAACCACTTCAAGCATTGTCATTAAGCACAAAAAGAGAGCAATAATTATCAAAATGTTGAAACTACATAATTAGAGAGCTTCATGACCCCTAAATTGAAGAGGTTTAGCCTCTCATTTGTGTTATCATATCAACACTTGTAGCTTGCACCATTAAATGAAAATAAGAGGAAAAAGAGAGCAAAATTAAAAGAAAAGCTAAGTAAAGAAATAAACACTAATCTACTTGCATGAAAAGTAAACTACACTACTAACATAAGAAGAGAAGAAGCATGTAAATAAAAGAGAATACTAATTAACATTGCAGAAAAAAAGGAAAGTTACATGAAAATAAAAATGGCTAAGTAGCCATGGAAAAGAGAAAGAGAAGAGCTTTTTTTATTTTTTTTGTTCCTAAACTAAAACTAACTAAGAGGAAGAAGAGGGTTACATGAAGATATGGGGTATTTATACAAGTTAGAAACCCTAATTCATTTTTTTGGAGAATGCCCAAAATGCCCTTGTAGGAAGTGTGGTGGCCAAGTTATCATTAACTTCAATAATCACTCATTAAGTGTGCATGAATGTGTAATGACCATTAGCATGTGGATTAGCTTCTAATTTATACATGAAGGAAGGTGGGTAGGTGGGGTCCTCCATGTTCATGCCTTTGAATTATTTCCATCTCCATTCCTTTGTATTCACTCTTGTGCATGTATATATCTTCATGAAGCCACTTGTATATGAAGCCAAATTCCTAGAAAATAATATAGAAATTTCCAATTAAATTTTCTCAAATTAATATATGCGCAAAAATGACCATTTTGCCCCCATATGGAGATGAATATGTGACAATTTGAAAATAATTTGAAATTGGTTTAAACAAGTTAAAATACCCGATATGATCATTTATTTAATTTAAATAGATTAAATATGGTGGTAAAAATATGCATATTTACGTGCACATCAGTTGGTTATACCTACAACGCACCACGCCTTTTAATGTGTCCTTTTGGGTATATTAAAGGGTGTGGGATGTTTCACTCATGTTCTCGTACGTCTCTCATATACAATCGTCATCACTTCCACTCCATTATACCTTAACTAGTTTCACCATCTTTCTCCTAAGCTGTTTTATATCATACCCAACAATACGAACTGGCTTATGAGATAAGAAACTTCTGGTTGTACCTTAACATCTTCTAGCTGATCCTATGTAATCATCAAGCCCGGATCATGCACAAAATTCTGTAGATAAGTGACATGAAAAACATTGTGCACGCCCGCCATCTTCTAAGGTAAGTCGACCCTATATGCTAGCTTCCCAATCCTCTCAATTATCGGAAAAGGACCTATGAACCTCGGTGCCAACTTCCCATTTCTACCAAATCAAATTACATTCTTTAGAAGAGAAACCTTCATGAAAACCATATCTCTGATAGAAAACTCTAAATCCCTTAGTCTCTTATCCACATAGCTTTTCTATCGATCTTGAGTAGTTTTTATTCATTGGTGAATAATCTCAATCTTCTCTGATGTCTCTTTAATCATATTTGGTCCAAGTATCGATTTCTCGCCCGCTTCCCACCAACATGAAGGAGCATTACACGACCTTCCATACAATGCTTCATATGGAGCCATTCCAATACTCGATTGATAACTGTTGTTGTATGCAAACTCCATCAAATGCAAATGATCATCCTATGATCCACCAAAGTCTATATTGCATGATTGCAAGAGATCTTCCAATATACAAAAATTCGAAGGAATCAAAAATTTTGAAAAATTATTTACTCTCTCAGTTTGCCCATCCATTTGCAGGTGATAAGTTGTACTACGATGAAGCTCCATCCCTAACACCTCTTGTAAGCTCTTCCAAAACCCACAAGTGAACAATGGGTCTCGATCACTCACAATGCTCTTCGGCACACCATGAAATTGTACTATCCACTTAACATACAACTCCGCCGGCTTGGAAGCCATTCTAATTGACTTAATGGGTATAAACCTCACACTCTTGGTTAACCGATCTACTATGAACCAAATGCCATCGTACCCTGCTCAAGTTCTTGGTAGTCCATCTATAAAATCCATTGATACTTGCTCCCATTTCTACTCAGGAATTTTTAGCGGTCGCAACAGTCCACTAGGTTTCTTTTGCTCTTCCTTACCAATTGGCAGGTCATACAATTCGAGAAAAATGCTCCAACATCCCTCTTCATGCCTTCCCGCTAATATGTTCGCTTCATATCATGGTACATCTTGTTACCATCTGAATGAACGGTCAACCTGTAATGGTGGCACTCTCATAACACTTCATCTCTTAACCCATCAATATTGGAAACAAATAGTATTCCATCCTTACGAAGCCAACCCTCTCAATCAAGTTCGTATTACTTTATGTCTTCAGATTCTACTCCTTCCACTATACTCACTGTGATCTTCACAGCCTAGCATCTTGCTTTCGACTAGTACCGATCCTGTCTATAAGAGCAGGTCTAATCAACAAACTTGCTAACATTTTAGGTTCTAGCTCGCAGTGAGGCCTGATTTCAAATCCAACAATATACTCTATCTGCTTCCATTCCAAGAACATTTCCCCTAACCAAGCATGTCTTCTACTCAGTGCATTCGTGGTAGCATTCCCTTTTCCTGGAGTATAGGAAATACTAAAATCATAGGAGGCTAAGAACTCTAACCACCATTGTTGATGAAGGTTGAGATCCTTCTGATAGAAAAGGTACTTCATTTTAGAACCTCATACTTTGATGTTTTGATAGTGACAACTATACAAGTATATATCATATACACTAACCATTTTTGCAAGAAATCATATCATTTAAATGAAGAGACAAACTTTACGAAATTAGGACCAAAATGTAATATTGGTCATAGTGTCTTAGTTTATAGTTCAAAATATTGTTAAAATCTCTTCTATGTAGTATAAGGACAAACACATTTAGCACAAATCAATTTCAAAGAAGAAACATGAAGTAACAAAATTCAGCCGACTAAATATCACCACTCAGCCGACTGATTGATTACTTCCATATTCTTCACAAATACACTTAATATACCACTCAGAAGAAGGTTATAGGAAGGTTGTAGTTATTGACTAATCTATGTTATACAAGAAAATAAGAAGTCACAAACAATTATACTTACTTTGTAGACGAAGTCCTGTTAGGAATATTTCAGGCCCGAAGTCCTGTTCGGAAGCTCGGGCGGTTGTAATACCTATTTCTCCGGGTTAAGTGAGGACATTGCCTGTTAATTCCAAAAGGAGTCTGGGACTAGATGTAGAATGAGAGTTCAAACCAATGTAAAAATCTCTGGTGTTATTTACATTATTACTTTATTTTTATATTCATATTCCATACAAGTTTATAACTTAGATAATTGTTCATATTACTTGATCCATATAGTTTTTGATATTTAAGTAATATGGATAATAATGTTGCATCAATTTTTGTTGAAGGTCAGTCTACTGCATGACCACCACTATTTAACAGACTAAATTATAATTATTAGTCAACTAGGATGAGGATATATATGCAAGCTAATGGATATGCTACTTGGAATATCACTCAACAAGAATATACTGTACCTACCACTACTTATGCACAATGGAAAAACACAAAAAAATTAGATGCTACTGCTAATGCTAAAGCTATGAATATGTTGTTTTGTTCTTTAAATAGAAATGAGTTTAATAGTGTTAGTGTGCACATCAACATATGAAATTTGGCATACTCTCAAAATTACTCATGAAGGTACAAACAAGGTCAAACAAAGCAAGATTTCAATGCTTAAAAATAAACTTCAAAATTGTAGAATGAAGCAAGATGAAACTATAAATGATATGTACTCTAGATTTTAAGACAGATATCACTCTTTTCTGGCACTAGGAGAAAAATACACTGATTTTAATACAGTTTCAAAAATTCTAAACTCTTTAACGGATGAGTGGGAACGAAAGGTCATAGCTATTGAAGAAGCTAATAATATTTCAACCATTAAACCGTAAGAGTTAATAGGAAATCTCATGTTATAGGAAGTGAATTTGTGGTCAAATCGAGTACAAGCTCAAGATAGAAAAACAATTGCACTTCAAGCATAAAATGAAGACTTCGACGAAGATGATGAAGATATTGCACTCTTAGCTAAAAAGTTCAAAAAGTTTTTGAAATTCAAAAAGAATAAGAAGTTTGGCAACAATAGAAACAACAACAACAATCCATCAACTTCCTCACTCAAATGTTATGACTGTGACAAGATGGATCACATAAAAAGAGATTGTCTAGAATGAAAGAAGCACATCTTAAATAATAAGAACGATAAATTTTATAAGAAGAAGAAACAAGCATTTTCAGTAACTTGGGATGATTCAAACTCTTCTTCGTCATCAGATAGTGACGGTGATTTTGAATAAGAAAATGTATGCTTTATGGCTACTAATGATGATGTAAGTGAACTTTCATTTACTAATCTAGTTGAGATAAATTCCAAGTTATTAGATAAGCTAAAATATTTGAATAGAAAATATAAAGATACATCAGCAAAATTGAATATAAGCGAATAAGCAATTGACATGCTAAAATATGAAAAGAAAATACTAGAAGAAGAATAATAAAATCACAGGATTCTTGTATTAAAATATCAACACAGTTTACTATGCTAAGTGATGAAATAGAAGCTCAGAAAAATAAAATTGATATATTAACAGAAGATAATCACAATTTAAATTCTAGTAATAAAATATTAGAATTAGAAATAAATAGTCTTAAAACCAAGTTAGAAAACTTTACTAAAAATGTTTCTAATTTTAATAAAGGTATAGAGAATCTTTCTAAAATTATAGAAAGTTCATAATCTACTTTTAGTAAAAGGGGATTAGGATATAACAAACCTAAGAAAGAAGTTAAAACTAAGACTAAAAGCTACAGTTCACTATATACTAATTTTAAAAAGAAAAATGATAATCAAAGGAATAAGTTTACAACTATACAAATTTGGGTTTCAAAGACTAACAATTATTTGATAAGAAATAAATATGTAGATAAATTTATTGCTATTGTTTATAAAAGTTTAAATTTCAATTATAAAGGGAACTCTAAACCCTATTGGGTTTGGCTTCCTAAGACCTAACTCTTAAGACCCTGGCAGAGATAGTGGGTACCAATATAATTTTAATATTTTTTGCAAGTACCTATTAAAAAGAGAGGAAAATGGATACTCGACAGTGGTTGCTCCAAACATATGACGAGGAACAAAGACATGCTAACGAATATTATCTACTCAGAGGAGGTTCTGCTACTTTTGGAGATAACTCTAAAGGATACGTCATCAGAGAAGGAGACATGAGCAACACGGTATATCTAATTCATCTCTTATTACTAATGTTTTATTAGTTAAAAGTTTAAAATATAATTTATTAAGTATTAGTCAATTACACGATAAAGGTTTTAGTATATCATTCTTAAAAGATAAATGCGAAATTTTCGATCAAAATAAAAATTCAATTTTCAAAAAAATTAGAGAAGGAAATATTTTAATTTTAAATATGAAAACTAATCATAATATAGATATGTGTTTAATAGCCAAAGATAATGATCCATGGCTATGGCATAAAAGATTTTGTCACATTAATTTTAAAGCTATTAGCAAATTATTTAAAAACAATTTGGTAAAAGGTCTTCCAAAAATGAATTACAAACTAAATAATATCTTTGATGCTTGTCAATTAGGAAAACTAACTAAAAAAAATTTTAAATCCAAGAAAATCATTTCTGTATTACAACCTCTTGAGCTACTACATTTGGATCTATTCGATCCCACTTAAGTGCATTCTATAAATAATAATAAATATGTTTTTGTAATTGTAGATGATTTTTCAAGATATACTTGGACATTATTTTTAATAAACAAAAGTGATTCTTTTGAATCGTTTAAATTTTTTGCTAAAAGAATTCAAAATTTAAAAAGTTTAAGAATTAAAAATATTAGAAGTGATCATAGTGACGAATTTGAAAATGAGCTTTTGGAAAAAAATTGTAACAAAAAGGGTATTAGTCACAACTTTTCATTTCCTAGAACTCCTCAACAAAATGGAGCTGTAGAAAGAAAGAATTGAATGTTACAGGAATGTGCTAGGACCTTATTTAGTGGTAGCCAACTACCAAAACATTTCTGGGCAGAAGCCATGTCTACTGCATGCTACGTCTTAAATCGTGTCACTATTCGACCCTTAACTAAACATACACCATACGAACTTTTTAACGGTAGAATGCCTAATATACTATATCTAGGAATTTTTGGATCAAAATGTTTTATTTTAAATACAAAAGATCAACTAGGAAAATTTGATCTGAAATTCGATGAAGGAATTTTTATTAGGTATCCGAAATGAAGCAAAGCATATAGAATATATAATAAACGTACAAAAACTATAGAAGAAACCTTACACATTTCATTTAACGAAAATTTAAAAAATAATAGAGGTGATGAAGAAAATATTATATAACAAACTATCATAGAAAATTCAACTCAAAATTATATAAATGAAGGACAACAAATAACAGAAAATCCAATTGGAAATGAACTTAGAACTCCACCAAGAATTTTAAAAGATCATCCAATTGAAAATATAATTGGAGAAGTAAATATAAATGTCAGAAATATATATCAATTAAACCAAATGGGTCATGTAGCTTTTATATCCAATATAGAACCTAAAAATCCTAAGGAAGCTTCAACTGGCGAATACTGGATCTTAGCTATGCAAGAAGAGTTAAATCAATTTGAACAAAATAACGTTGAGAATTGGTTCCAAGACCAGATGATCAAGCTGTCATTGGTACGAAATGAGTTTATAAGAATAAAACCGATGAAAATGGAAATATAACACGAAATAAGGCAAGATTAGTTGCACAAGGATATAATCAATAAGAGGGGATAAACTATGAAGAAACTTTTGCTCCTGTTGCAAGGCTTGAAACAATACGAATCTTACTAGCCTTTTCTTGTCATTATAACTTTAAACTTACCAAGTGGATGTTAAAAGTGCGTTTTAAACGGTTTTATAAAATAAAATGTTTTTTAGAACAACCACCCCTCTTTTAACATGAAAATTTTCCTAATTATGTCTAAAAACTTAAGAAAGCTCTTTACAGTTTAAAGCAAGCACCCCGTGCTTGTATGAACAACTAAAAGGCTATCTTATAAATTCTGGTTTTGAAATTGGAAAAGTCGATCAAACTCTATTTATTAAACGATATAAGAAAGATATTTAATTATACAAATCTATGTAGATGATATTATCTTGGATCTACAAATGAAAACTTATGCAATGAATTTTCAAAAGTAATGACTAGTGAATTCGAGATGTCTTATACGAGAGACCTCTCATATTTCTCGGTTTGTGGATTAAACAACTAAGCAATGGTATTTTTATTAACCAAGAAAACTTTACAAATATAATAAAGCTTTTTGGAATGGAAAACACATCCTCTAAATCGACTCCTATGAACACTACAGTTCATCCTACTAAGATTGAAAAACGGAAAATGTATGGAAAAAATTATATTGAAGTATGATTGGATCGTTACTATACTTAAGTGTTAGTCGCCCCGATATCATGATGAGTGTCTGTCTATGTGCATAATTTCAAGCAAATCCCAAAGAATCACATTTGCGAGCCATGAAATGAATTATGCGATACTTAAGCAACACTAAAGCTTCTATACGAAAGAATGTCCTTTTGAACTCATGTCAAATGGTGATGTTGATTTTGGAGGATGTCGAACTGACAGGATGAGTATGAGCGGTACTTGCCACTTCATCGGACATTCTCTAGTATCGTGGTTTAGTAAAAAAAAAATTGTGTTTCACTATCGACGTGTGAAGCAGAATATATATATCTGCTGCTTTATCATGTGCACAAGTGATATACATGTAGCAAACCCTTCGTGACTACGGGATATAAGTAAATAAACCTCTAATTTACCATGATAATAAAAGGTCTACTAACTTATCGAAAAATCCAATAATCACTCTCATACCAAACACATTAATAATTGTCATCATTTTCTACGTGATAACGTAGAAAAAAAATGTAATATCACTTGAGTTTACCTCTTCTGAAAATCAAATCGCAGATAATTTCAAAAAACCACTAAATAAAAATTCATTTATTAAACTGGGACATGAACTTGGCATTATATCAGTACATGAGTTACAATAATTCTCTACATAAGAAAATTCTAAACAAATTAGTCACAAAATGGTAAAAAAATAAATTTTAAAAAAAAGCTTAATGCACTAAAAACTCTACATAAGATTTTGTAACCAAAACTAACACAAGTCTATCCAAGTTCTTGTAGATAATTTGTTTATTTTACTATGATCTCAGATAACAAAATATATTTTTTGTATGGCCATTAACTCACCTATATATTGACAACTAAAAACAAAGAAAGAAAACCAAAAAAGTAGGATATTAAAATTATTACAAGCTATTATATTTTGAGTACTCTCAACCTATAAAACTACATACTAGATTTAAAAATTCCATAATGTATATAAACAACCATTTTCTTTTAAATTCATAAATAAAAGAGAGAAATGCTCAACTGGATTTCGGCTATGGCTCAACTTACTCTGCAATCGATTATAGTTCACCATCTTTTAAAAGTAATCGTTCAACTCCAACCAAAAAACTCCACCGTTTAATAAATCATCTCCAACACAAATACTTCATCGCCTAAGTACCATACCGGCTATTCTCCGAAAGGGAAGAAAGTCAAACGGTCTATCAATATTGAATCACCATATACTAATACAAAGATTGAAGAAATATACCATTATCAGCAAGAGATGATGGCGGTTCAAAAGGAAATGTACTACGAACAAAGAAGACAAGGAGCACATTTATACTTTCCAGAGAGATGTTTCTGGCTATTTGTGGACATTCACCAATGAAAAATAGTATACGGAAAATCAAACGACTGTATATGTTCTCACTATAGTCTGATTTCAAGCACATTTATACTTTCCAGAGAGATCGTTACTAACTGAAACACCAGTAAATGAAAACGACATAACTCTATAAACTCTTTGGATGTCGGACCATCAAACGAAGATTGGAATCGGACTATAGTGAGAACAAATATAAGGCCTCTACTAAAACCTTTAAAAGAGCGAACCAAGGTCGAACCCAATTCATGGGAATGTTGTCCTTCAGATGAATCGGGACCAAGTGAAGAGAAATAAAACCTTATATATATATTTCACTAATATATACATATATTGTATAATAATATTTGTATTTTCTGTTTATATTAATAAAATAAATTGTTTTGTATCTCAAAATGATTATATATTAATATATACAATAAACTAAGGATTATTTAAGACTCAAAAATAAGAAAATAGAAATACAGCAGATTCAGACAGCTGAACATCATAGTTTAGACGTCTGGATATTCAAAGGTGCAAAAATTTGACTTAGCAAACAACCAGCTGCCTCCATACTTTTAGCCGACTGAAATACCCTATTTTTTGCCCAAATACACTCGGCCACCTTCTCAGGGTCATTCGGCCGGCTGACCAGATTTGTTCAATCGTCTGAATTCATAGATTTTAGTTTTCTTAATACATGAGCTCGCTTATCAATACACCCATTCACTTCTTACCTACTGGCTCGTTGCTTACTTTAAATTTCTCAAACCCTCATTTCAGCCTATCTTCACTAAAACCCCATAACCTAGATCTAAAATTCCTCAAAAATTCTCCAAAAACCATTTCTTTCCAACGGCTCCAAAGGCAAAAGGATCTAGAGCAACAACATCCTCCGCTGGACCTTCAGAAGATCAAATTAAAGGATGGCTTCACGATGATACAATAGTTACTTTTTTTCATAGCATGAAGAATTTTAAGATTTTCAAAGGCGGATTCATGAAATTCTCTGATTTTGACAGTTATGTTATAAGGGAAATTGCCGAAGCTAATCACTTGGATTCTCTAATTGGCTACGATGCTAACAATGTAAAGATCTATCTGCTTCTGGTAAAACTCTTCATTGCAAATTTAATTTTAGATCAGCATAATCAACACAACAAAGAAGACTATGTTTGGACTTTAGTTTGCGAAGTCAAAATTTATCTTCCTCTTCAATGCTTTGGAATGATTTGAAGATGTCCTTCATAAGGAATAGACATCGATGATGTGAAGGTTGATATGTACAATTGAAATGAAATAAGTCATAAATTTCTTTCCAATAACATGATGGAAATAAAATCTAGTTCACCACGCCCAAAAGGTTGTCTTATCCATCGAGTTCTCATTCGTTCTCTACAACCTCGAACCGGAAGTTATGAAAAGGTTTATGAGCGTGATTTTTAAGCTCTCCTAGTTATTTTGTCACATCAAAATGTTAATTGAGAAAAAGTATAATGGAAGAATTTGAAACCGTAAATCGTCAAAGAAACTATAAAATGATTCAATATGGCGCTTACATTATACGTATTCTTCAAAATTTTAGGGTTCCCATTCCTAACTTCGAGTACACAACCATTGGCGAGCTCAACGCAAAAAACTTTAAGTCTCATAGGTCTTCCTAAGCGAATTTTAAGTCACGACATAATCTCCTTTGCTGAATGGACTATAAATTGTAGCATTGGAATTCCCCCAACCTATCGATCCAACTACAGCTTCCCCATTTCAATAAGAACAAGCTCCTCGAGACGAGAATGAAATAGAAGAGATAACTATGGATGCTTCAATGAAACAATCTTTTGTTGCTCTCTATCACAACCAAAGTTTCCTTGATCATCGTCTATCTTGTATTGAGCATAAAGTCTCCATAACTAACAAAAGGCTCAATACTATCAAAGATTTTATGAACAAAATTTGGGACATGCTTTCATGCTCCTCATCCAAATCAACTGTTCCTCCTACATCTTTTCCTTCAAAAGGCACTATCGAAAAACCAGAACATATAGAGTGGACATCATCCAAAGAGGAAGTTGGAGAAAGAAAAGGAGAAGGGGGTGGTAAACAAAGTGCTGATATAGAATCTGGCGACACTAGCGGAAGTGATGAGGTTTGATTAAGTTGGTAAACTTGGTATTTGGTATGTTTTATTCTCTGTTTTTAATTTCAGTTCTAGCAAGTGAATGTATTTAGGTAAAACTATTGTTTATGATGTTTTATGTTTCGTACTTATGCTCCTAAAACATTTATTTGTGATTTTGTATGAACTATTTTTTTATGTTCGTAATGTTCGTATGATATGTTGGTGTTTATTTGTTAAAATTGCTATGTGATAAAATTTGTTTTGTTTGTCAAATTGTTATGTGATATAATATTGTCATTTGTTTTGGTCATCAAAATTATTATACAGTATGATTTTTTATGATCATAAGAAAAATTTTCTCCTACAATATATATGTAATATTTTTATCACCTTTTAAATCACATACTTTTATTTTTTTTTAAACGAATATTATTAATACAAGAGAGATCTTTCCCTTACAATATTATTCATATTACTTCTGTTGATATTAATTTCCTTTTTTTCGATGACAAAAGGGGAGAATAACTATACGACCATATTGATAGAGGGAGTATTGACTCAGGGGAATAACTATCTGCATATTGATTAAATTTAAATTAAACTTATATAGTTTTCATCATCAAAAAGGAGGAGAATGTTAGAACCTCATACTTTGATGTTTTGATAGTGACAACGATACAAGTATATATCATATACACTAACCATTTTTGTAGGAATATCATTTGAACGAAGAGACAAACTTGACAAAATGAAGACCAAAATGATGCCACGATGTAAAACTGTCATAATGTCTTAGTTCATAGTTCAAAATATTGTTAAAATCTCTTCTATGTGGTATGCGTACAAATAGATTTAGCATAAATCAATTTCAAAGCAGTAAACATGAAGTAATAAAATTTAGCCGACTGAATATGACCACTTAGCTGACTGAATGTGCGCAGGTACACAAGTTCTGAAGCACAACAATATTCAGCCGACGGAGTGGCAAATTTCATTCGGCTGAATATAGTGAAAATTGCACTATTTGAATTCTGTTTTAAAAATGACTCTCTCTGACAGATTTTAGATGGCTGCTATAATTAATTCAGCCGACTGAATCTGTATAACGGCTATATTTTTCAAATTTATAAAAAGGTACTCTTCTCCATGAAGAGTCACTCCTCTTCGTTAATGGCTGCAACCATTTCCATTGATCATTTCTCTTCATTAAAGGTTGCAACCATACATCTTCTATATAAAGCAATCAAATTAGTAAATCAAAAATTAATTCTATCCCTATTATTCTACTATCTTACTTTTGAATTCACAATTGCTTTCATATACTAATATCACCTGAACATTCAATTCTATTCTCTTTGTGATCTTATTACTTCCATATTCTTCACGAATACACTCAATATACCTCTTAGAAGAAGATTATAGAAAGGTTGTACTTATTGACTAATCCATGTTATACAAGAGCACAAGAAGTCACAAACAATTCTACTTACTTTATAGACGAAGTCCTATTAAGAGTATTTCAAGCACGAAGTCCTATTTGATAGCTCAGGCGGTTATAATACCTATTCCTCCAGGTTAAGTGAAGACGTTGCTAGTTAATTCCAAAAGGAGTCTAGGATTGGATGTAGAATGGGAGTTCAAACCAGTTTAAAACTCTTTGGTGCTATTTACTTTATTACTTTACTTTTATATTTATATTGTGCACAAGTTTATAACTTAGATAATTATTCATATTACTTGATCCATATACACTTTCACTTTAGGAATTTATGGTCCGTAAACAGCTCAAACCTCTCTCCCAATAGATAGTGCTTCCACATCTTCAAAGCAAAGACTATCACCATCAACTCCAAATCATGGGTTGGATAATTCCTTTCGTGCGGCATTAGTGTCGACTAGCATATGCAACAACTTTTCCTTTATGAATCAAAATCGCCCCTAATCCAGTACCAAAAGCATATGTGTATACTATTAACTCTTCGTTACCACTTGGCATGGTCAGCATGGGTGCACTCATCAACCTCTCCTTCGGAATCACAAATGCATGCTTACACTTCACATCCTAAACAAAAAGTTGATTCTTCTTTATTAAATTGGTCGACGGTGCTGCTATCTTCGAGAAGTCCTTGATGAAACGTCTACAACATCCAGCCAACCATAGGAAACTCCTTACATCCATATCATTCTTGGGTCGATTCAGATCTTGGACCGCTACCACCTTTGCAGGATCCACCGCTATACCCTATCCTAAAACGACATGACCCAAGAATCTCACTTCTTTCCTCCAGAAGTGACATTTAGAGAACTTCGCTCTTAGCTTGTGCTTTCTCAATATCTCTAGCACAATCCTCAAGTGCATTTTGTGCTCCTCTTCAATTCTGGAGCAGATAAGAATATCTTCCACGAAAACATGTACGAACTTATTTAGCTGGTCTCTGAAAACCATATTCATGAGATCCATGAAGTATGTCGGAGCGTTGGTCAACCCGAATGGCATCACCAACCACTCATAAAAACTTGATGGCATACGAAACGCAGTAATAGGTACACTCTCTTTCGCTACTCTAAGCTAGTGAAATCCCATTGGCAAATCCATTTGAGAGAACGCCTTCGCACCGTGCAGCTGATCAAACAAATCATCAATGCATGGGATTGGATACTTGTTCTTCTTTGTCACTTTATTCAGCTTACAATAATTCATACACAACCTCAAAGAGCCATTCGCCATAGTTGCGAATACAACAGGAGTGACCCAGTCAGGTATGCTTCTTCAAATGAACCCCTTCCTCAATAGGTCATTCACTTGCACCTCCAATTCCTTTTGCTCTCTGGGTGCCACGCCTCAAAGGCATAACTATCGATCCGACATCCTTAACCAGGTTAATCCAAAACTCGATCTCTCTATGCGATGGCAATCCAGTCACTTCTTCAAAGACATCCGCATACTCTCTAGTGATTGGCACATATGACAACCTCTCCTATGGAACCCCAAGTGAATATAGAAAGCAAACCATCACCCCATGCTTTGGTAGGAAGCTAATCACTACCGTTTGCCCATCCATATCTCCGATTGTCACCAATAGCTTCTCGCAATCCACTATAGCCGTGTACTTCTTTAACCAATCCATTCCTAAGATAATCCCGAACCCGACGAAATTCAAAACAAAGAAATCACAAACAAAAGAGAAACCATGACTCGATAAAACTAAACTGCTACAAACCATGCACATGCTAGTCGAGCCTCCAACAGGGTTTGTCACGATACTGTCTTGGGTCTCAATCCCAATCTATCTTCTAGGTCACTACATATGAATAAATGTAAGACACCGATATCAAACAAAACTCGAATAGGAACATCACCAATTGAAAGCATACCTTGAATGACGACCCTTTCCCCTTCTCCTCCACCGAGGGAGCACTCGACGAAGTTGATACTGCACCCAAATCATATGCCTTCACTATCTGCTTATCCTTTACCAGTTCTGGAAAATCTTTCTTCAAATGCCCTGGTTTATTGCAGTTGTAGCACTTCTTCTTATCACTCACTTTGCAATCCTTGATTAAATGACCCTTCTCTTTACACCCATAACAAATGGGTTCCTATTTACCCTTCTTCTTGCCACCTTTGCCTTGGGGATGCTTTCTCTTTCCATTCCACTTCTTCTTGCCTTCACCGCCTTGCTGCGGCTTTGGCTCCTCCTTCTCAGTAGAAATAATAATAGTAGTCCTAGCTTTGGGGTATAGGTTCTCATAGCGAAGTGCCTTCTCTACTAGCTTCTTAAAAGGCTCATTAATATGGTCCACTAGTTATCCCCAAGATTGTCATCCAATCCTATCTTGAACTTTTCATTTTTCCTTAAGGGAGTATCAATGAATGACATCCCATACTTAGACAAAGCATCAAATTCTGCCAAATATTCAGAAACCTTCATCTCTCCGTGCTTGAGATAAGCAAAATTTTCTAAACAATATTGACTTTTGGGCAGTCGGAATGAACTTCTCCTCAAACCTCATCTTAAGCTCGTCCCATGAAAATTGATCTCATAGAGTAGCAATAGTGATAGCATTCCACCAATCATAGCTCGTCCCTGAAGCTGTCTCAAAGCCAACTTTCTTTTCATAGCATCTTCCACCTTCATATCACCGAATATGCACTCACAAGTATCCAACCATTCTTGTACTTCTCTGGCTAGTTCCATTCCATTGAATTGCTTCCCTCCCAAAATGGAGTAATCCTTGCTTAACTTGGAGAAGTCGGCCCTAGGTGTTTGCACCAGAGCACCTCCTCCCATCATAACTCCATGAGTATTTCTCATCATATTATCTATCTAGCATTGAATATGGCTTGGAAATCAAGCGTAGAAGCTCGTAATCCCGCTCCTTCCTCCACTCCTGAAGCCGGTCTCACCGTATTTCTTATACGCTGACTCATCCTTCCACTTTTCACTCTCTTGAATTCCTATTTATATGCTACCTCTTTATATCATTTCTTTTACACTTTGGTTCTCCTTCCTCTCTATCATTTTCTGCCATCAACCATCCTCCCTAAATCCTAAAAGTCCAAGAAAAATTACATTAAAACTCTTCGATTCAATCGTTGGTGGTAACTGGTAAGGCAATTTGGGAGCTTGCAACTTCTAATTTATAAACAGATTCAAGGGGATCGACTGAACGTTTAAACATGTACGCAAGGGCTTTGGTGAAAGGTAATTCTTTGTTTTATTCTATTATATCATATTTATATATATTATTTATATAATTGGATTATTACAAATCTTGTCTATCGAAATGCTATCACAAATTAGTTGATTGTGTATATTATTATATCTATATATAACAAATAAAATTATTTGTGTATGCTTGCTTATTATATGCTCATTGCTTGCAAATTAGAAAAATATATAAATAACATTATCAAATGATTTAAATAATCAAAATCCATATTTAATTGACTAATGTTATATGTCATGTGTGTTTTAAATTTTAAACTTTTTTTTCACGTGTAATATTTATTCGATGGTAAATGAAAAAATTATTTTAAATAAATATATTTAATTATTTATTTAACTTAAAATTGTTTATGTAATTTAAAATACATACATACATACATATACATATACATATACATATATATATACATACATATACATATATATATATTTATTACAAATTAAAAAATTTTACGTAAAAATATTACATAACATATATTATATAGAAAACTTTTGAAAATAATATTTTATTTAATTTTACATGATTTTTTAAATTTAAAATGTATTAAAATTAAAAATTGAAAATAAATATAATAAGATTATATATGTTTGGCCGAGAGCAAAAATGTGCAGATACATAATTTAAAAAATATTTAATTTTATTATTTATATTAATATATATATCTAATTATACATATTTATATGTACTCTACAAATTAATTCCACATAAAATAAAATATTATTTTAATAAATTATTTATGGCTTTCATATTATATACCATATATACATATGAATATGTTAAAAATTATTTTATAAAGTAATATTTATTTATTTAGTGATTTAATTATTTTATATTAATATTTATATACATACACATATAAATATAAATTTTATAAATGTTGTATATATTAATTGTTTATAATTAACATATGTGTGTGTTTGAATCAAAAATGGCACAAACACCAGAAGATTAAACATAGAACAAAAGTGAAGAAAATTAAATGGATACAACTAAGAAAGAGCACATGACAATTTATAGTGGTTCGGCAAATCAAGGCCTACGTCCACTTAATAATTTTATTGCTTATATTCTGACATGGAGGCAGAAGTTCTTACGGGTCGGTGCAACTCTAACAGAGATTACAAGAAATTAGAGTAAGAAGAGCAAGAGCCAAAAGATCCTAAAATTGAGCCTTACCCTCCTATTTACAGAGGTAGGAGCCTAAAATCTCACCTACAAGATCTCCACCAAAGTAGGACGCCACCTCATCAGCTTATATGGGTCGGTACGACTCCAAATGCTTGGGCCGCTATCGCTCTATAATATGGCCAATATGGTCATCTCGAACTCTTTGCTTTGGCTCGACTTGTGGTTAGCTTCATGATTCCATAGTTGTTTGCACCAATATTAGCTTGTTTCTGAGTCCAAATAATGGATCCATGGAGGAACAAAATTGTTGTTCAAGAGTTCATGGAGATTGATAGAGAACTGCACTAGAGCAAAAAACAACACTTGGGATAGGCTTTTAGCAACGAGTAGGTTATGTAGGTAGAAGATGGGACCCACCAGTGGAGGGAAGTTGGATCGGTACTGACCCATAGAGTTGGGTTGATACCGATCCACCACTTTGGTGGATCGATGATTCTTTTGGCTTGAGTTGGTTTGCATCTGCCTTGTGACTCTACTTGTGCTTGGCTTCTGGACTTTGGGGCTATCGCTCTGGGCTTCCTGCCTTGATAACTCCAAGTTTGATCCATCTAGTCTATCTGAATTTTGCCTAGTCAAAAGGCTAGATAACACTTGCCCCCCTAAAGTACATCTCATTTCAAATGCAATGTGCTTTGAATCGAGACAAGTCGGAACTACTGCGAAGGACTCCACTATGTGTTTCGAATGGTCATTATCCTTCCTGCGGATTGATTCTATGAAAGTTATGTCCATAGTCATCCGTCTTGAAGCTCTACCAGCATCTAGGATTATAAATTTGGATCGTATCCTCATGATCTATCATTCCAAGCTTGATAGTTTTAAACTGACTCCTTCCATAGATTTTTCAGGTTCGAATCTGATTCCCGTTGATTCTAATCGTTCAGGGTTTCGGATATGTACACACACATGCATTATGCACATTCTTGAACAAGTTTCGTCATGCACGTACATATACATACATTTACATATATATGTTCTGTTTTTTTAACTTCAGACACGGTATTGACCCAGGCTCTTAGGTCCGTACTGACCCTAGACTTTGGGAAATTCCCAATTTGTTTGCCTATAACTTTGGGTCGAAGGGTTATATAACCCATCCTTCCACATCTCCCTCTTCACTTGCTTTCGAACCGGCCCAAAACATTGAGCTCCCTAATAATGTCCTTGCTTTCTCTAATCAATCCTTGCCTTCATTCAAGCCTAGGATCGCCGTTGCATACCATTCAAACCCAGCTTGTTCACCTCGCAACTGCCAAACTCCAGTCGTCGATCCACGATTCAACTTCCTTGAACTCGATCCAACACTTGAGCCCTAAATCGTACATAAATAGGTAGGTGATGGCTTGGACCCACGTGTAGATGGAGTCGGACCTCGACGTTAATGGCCTTGATGTGGGCAGTGATGTTGGAGGAAGGAGGCGACGTTTAGGACTTGGACAAAAATACAATTAAGGGCTTGGGTCGGTATAATTCCAACTCTTACTGAGTTTTTGGTTTCCAAACTTGCTCACATTTGAGCTTTATTGACAAATAATATCATTTGACAAACGTTATCTTCAGAGCTTTGACGCATATCTAATGCATAGCCATTGACGTGTAGTTCGACCAAACGGTCAGCGATGACGGTCACTTCGAGTGATATCCAGGACTTAAAAATGAACAGTTAAACAATATCAGAAATCTGAACTGCATAACATTGCATGCCACTGCACTAGAGTCCACTTTAGCATAGGGAGCATAGCTTATAATTATTCTAATATTGAGCATCTATCGAGTTTTTATTATAGAAATGGATCAAAGACGTTCCAAGTATCTTGCTTCTCAAGCCATAGGTACATCCACTTCAAGATATGTCGAATCCGATGTTGAGTTAAGTTCACATACAACTCTACTTTTATAAAAAATCTAGTAGAGCATGCACAACAACAGGAGAACCCTTAAGGTAAACAACAAATTTCGAAGAATCCGGTAGAACCAGTGTATGGACCAGAAATAGAACCTGTTCCTGACACCCTCGAAGATGTCGTTCTTTTAGATGATCCCGTTGATTCCATCGCTTCTAAAATTGATGAAGGATCGCTTCATAGAATTTGTAACAAGCATGGAATTCCATTTAAGGACGTTCTAGTCCCTTTTCACCATCAAAGAGCTCATAATCCTCCAAAAGGATATACTACTTGCAATAGGTACATGTGTTCGATGGGTCATGTCCTTCCATTCAATCAGTTCATTTGTCAAGTCCTGAATTTCATGAGATGGCTCCAACACAACTACATCTAAATAGCTATGCCTTCTTGGTCAGTACATACATTGTCTTCACTGAACACTTACACCAAGTGGCCAGTGACTAGGAGATTCAATACATATATAGTTCAAGAGCCGAAGAGAAGTCCATCTTTAACCTACCTGGAACCGGCCAAGGGTCATAGAGTAGTCTCAGGTACATGGAACAAGTTAAGCTATTTCAAAAACAAGTGATTCTATGTTTGTTTTCCGCCTGGATTCGCACATAGGTGGCTTTCTAGACGTAAGTCCCATTCCATGTGTGTTACATGAATTTGGCTTATAGTCTATAGACTTAACTCATATTTTTTGTTATTTAGACATTTCATCGAGACCTAGTAGCACGGTGCTCTCAGATGCTGTTAAGGCTCTTATGCCACATCCGGTAGAAGATAGAGATATCAGAATTCTCCTTTCAGATGAAAATCTTCTCGCCCACAATCTGTTAGAAGCGGGCTGGAGCACTGATATAGTTCAAGTAGCTGCCAGTGATGATGACAATGATGATGATGATAATAATAACTCGCCTAGAGGAAGTGAGGTTAATCCTAATGTGACCCCAGTCCCTATTCTAGGGGCTAGAATTGAAGAAAATGTTGAAGATGTACAAGAACACGTCGAGGAAGACAAGATAGTAGGTGAAAGTGGTGGAGTCATCCATGACGATATTGGTGTAGGCGATGAGTCTTAGATTGAGCAATCCAAAGATAGCCAATAGCCTACTCCAAAAAAGAGATTAGTTGTGAAAATTTCCAAGGCACAGACTCCTACATAGCCTTCACCAGTTATAACAGTAGAGAAAACTCCATATCTTCCCTTAACAGGCACATTTGCTGGCTTAGGGCCAATTCCTACCGAGTTTAGCTCCTTCGACATTAGTAATATTAGTCTCGAGGGCATCGATTCCCCTATTCGCTTGGATAAGGACACCATCCCAACCAGTGTAGGAAAGGTCACTCCTATGATCAAAGCACCCATATACGGTCCGTCGGGGGGATATTAGGACACTCACGTACATGTGCACTTCACGTAACTGCATAACACTTGACTTGCGTCCTTGCTCCTTGAATCTAACTCGCTCTCGTTTCTTTTGTAGATCAATGGATAAGAATAAATCCATGTATCAAGCTCTTAAGGAAAATGCATCCCGATTATATAGGTATCGCCCAGGCTTATATCATCAGGGCAATAGTCGAGATTCCGAGTCCGACTACAAGTCTAGCCGAAATAGAAGCAGCAGGGATATGAGTAGCTATGACATAGATTATTCATTATGTGATTCCACTTCCAAACATCACTCCAGGTTCAGATCTCTTCCTTCGAGAAGCTTGAACAGGCTTCCTGATCGCCTTTGATGACTTGCCACTAACTGCATCTTGTACACTCCCTCCAACTACTAATCCCATACAACATCTGGAACAATCTCATTCTAGTGAATCTTTAGAGCACAGGCACTAAAAGAGCGATTCTAAAACTCCCCATCACATATTTGGCAAGGAAATTGCTAAAGCTCCAGCCATCACTGTGGAGAAAGAATCCATCACCAGCGCCCGAATAGCCGAATTGAAAGAAAAATTTCTAAATATTTGCTTCGATAGGCTCGTGTTTAAAGAGAATTCCACCTGATGTCCAAGACATGACCATTGCTTGTGTTACTAATGTTCATAACCAGTACAACAAATGCTTGCAAGTGGTTGAGAAGATATATAAGGTATCAAGGGAAAGCCAGCTTGAAATCAAGAACCGGAAACTCACTGAGGCCGATAACAAAATAATCATAGTTCATCTTGATGTCGAGTTTGAGAACTTGAGGAAGTCTCAAGCCGAAGATGAGAACAAAGCCGAGGATGCCTTCAGAGCACTCGAAGAAGAGAGAAATATGCACGAGATAAGATGGAGAAAGCATTCCATCTGAATCATGATTTAGTGTTGGAGAGAGATACCGCGAACAGGAGTGTGGTCGAACTGAAAACCAAGCTCGAACATGAAACGAAAGAAAGAGGCAAGGCCTTCCAACAGGCTTAGGGCTACTACAAAGAGCTACTCACTGCTCGGGACAAAAGTAACAAGGCAGTTGAGCGTTCTAGAGACTTGGATGTGCTTGTAAGAAAAGAGGTTGAGGCCGCATAACAGCGGGTGATGGAGAAGTTTGAACCACTGCTTAATAGGTACAAGGCCAACGAGCTCAAATTCCGCAGCTTGGATGGTTCAACAAAGATTACCCTCGAATCTTAGCTCAAGCCTAAGGACAAGTCGTTGCTGATGAGAAAGAATATCTTAAGGGTGGTGAGGTGAACCTGGCCTAGCTTGAGAAAGAGGTCCTGGAAAGAGATGAGCCTGAGGTGTTGAAAGAGGACCAACTTATTCTTCATCCGAAACTAGTTGCGACAGTGCAAAAAGATTTAGGTAAAGGCTCTAGATCATTTCCTCAAGGAGCGGTCGTTGGGGTCACCTCTGGGCCCAAAAATACTCCTCATCCTTCCACCGTTCCTAGCTACAATCCAAAAAATTCCCAGATGCATAAGCCTACTATCCTTTCTCCTATCCCGGAGGGAAATTCCGGTGGCACTCCGGCCCACACAGAATCCCAAATAGACTTCCCTTGTATTTCAAAAGGTTGACGTGTCACCGATTGATATCACTAATTTATCTTTTTATATCTCTCTATTTTCAAGTCAGCCCTGAATCGCCCTGCTTCCCAATAAAGACTCTTAGCTAGGACAATAGTGCCTACAATTGAATCAGTAACTGTTACAACTTCAACAACGGTCCCAACGATCCTAGTTGAAGAGACTCCCGGCCTTGATGAGTAAATGATTGATGCTTTGTTGGATGAGGGGACTGGTGGAACCCAAAGTGCTTAGATCGATGATGACGTTATTATCGCTGGTGTTTTCTAGTCCCTATCGGGTCACACCATGACTTCAATTGAGCAGGTGCTGGTCTTGGCCAAAAAAGTCAAGTTAGAAAAAATAGAGACCTTTCCTCCCCCTCTGTCCATGGTCCTACCCGATCAGCCAATCTATGTTCCACTTTCTATTCCTTGACCTGGGAACACGCAAAATATGCCTGCTAGATCATCGTAGAGCACTCCATCCAAAGGAAAAGGAAGTAGGGGAAGAATAAAGAAACAACCAGAAGTATCAAGTGTGCCTTCTTTTGCAGAGAAGAAAAAGGAAAAAGAAAGAAAGAAGAGGCTCCAAAAATGATTGTCCATCTTCTTTGCGCCTTTTGGTTGTATAACAGTACTTAGGTTTTTCTTAGTTTCCTTCTTTTTCTTTGTTTGGTTGGTGTAGCATGGATTCGGCCTCTACTTTTGCTTTATTTTTGTTTAGGCTTAAATAAACTTGTACATATATTTCCAAGTTCCATTTTGAATGTTAATAACAAAGACTTTCTGTTTTGTCAAATCTTTATGTGAATTCGCCTAAGTTGTTTTAGAAATGCACTTTCCATTCAACGTACTTGTGATCCATTCCTTTTAGTGATTATTATCGGACTAAATCCTTAGCTCATTCTTTAGTTTACCGGCCTTTCGTCGTTCTCATGAACGTAAAGTAATTGTTGAAGTGCCAAACTCTGGCCATTAGTTAAGGATTACCACTTAGAACAGCGACCCGGATATCGTTTTCCAGGATAACGATATCTGATTATGCTGAACCTCGGGTGCTAGTTTAAATTAACTACTTAAGATCGTTGTCCATACATCCTCATCCAAGATGTTTATTTTCAACCACGCCTAACTTCGGCCATCGATTCAAAGTTCAAAGGTAAGATCCGGACCTTACCCCGACAATGGACCGTTTGTTTTGCCTACTCCGAGCAAAAATGTTAAGGATTGGGCGGTCTTATCACGTCCGTTTTGGTTTATACTCCTACCTCCACATCAAGGATGAGAGTTAATGAAATAGTAGTGTCATGTTTGATTTAGATTTATACTGCTGCCCCCACACCAAGGGCAAGAGTTAGCATGTAGACAGTCATGTCACATCCGTTTTGGGTTTATACTCCTACTCCCACATCAAGGGCAAGAGTTAGCGTGCAGACGGTCATGTCATATCCGTTCTTGGTTTATGCTCATGCTCCCACATCAAGGGCAAGAGTTAGATGATGGACGATCAGGTCACATCCGTTTAGTTTATACTCCTATCCCCAATCCGAGGAGAAGAGTTGGCTGATGGGAGGTCGGGTCATGTCCATTTAGTTTATACTCCTTCCTATAATCTGAGGATTAAAGTTAGCTGATATCAATCTCTGGATATCGAAAGAAGTTCAAGGGTCAGAACATGCCATAGAAGTTTGGTTTGCACCTATCTCTAGGTACCTGCACACCTACATTATTCGCTTGTAGAGTCATTTGAGTCGGTCATGTCACAACTCTAAAGCAATGTAAAGACAGATACGGGAAGCCATTTATTGAAAATGGGAAATGATAGATTCTATCTTATTACATGGCTTTATTTCTAAGTTAAAAAGCATTGTAAGTGCTCGCTATTTACACCCTTGGGAGTGAGATCCCATCCTCTTCTCTAAGTGCAGCGGATCTCTTTGGACCTGGGCTACGGTGCTTTTGTTTCATAGGAATGCATTTGGGATTTGTGTTCAATGCATGGCTCTCTATCCGGCGAGATCCCACACATATCAAAGTGCTTCCAAGCGAACACAACTACGTTTGCTCAGAGAAAACCAATCAACTCCTTCATCATCTTGGTACCAAGCTATAATTCGACTTTCAGGATCTGTGTTGGGTCATCCCGACTGACCGGGATATTAATCATTAACTCGGTTGGAGCTGCTCTTCCATCTAGTGGTTCTTAGTGCAGATCTATATCCTTATGGAACCGATTGCGCTGCCCGAGCCAGGGCTCAGGCATTGGTTGCAATGCATCCAAATCCTTGATGCAGAGAGTCCCCTCCGCACCTTTTCCTTTCTCTCTTTGCCTCGCCTCTCTTAGCTCGGTGATGTTGCATTCGCGACCAGTCACCCGATCTCCCTGGACAATCCATACACCATTCTCCGTAGGTAACTTCATTGTCAAGCACCAAGGAGCTATAGCCTCTCTGAATTTAGCGAGGGTCGGTCGGCCTAAAAATGCATTGTAAGCTGAGTAAATATCCAACACCAAAAAAGGCACAACCCGCACTCGTTTATGGTTTCCCTCACCAAGTACCACCGATAATTCTAGATATCCAACCGGCTTAGTAGCCGTCCTATTGAAACCCTATATTTAAGATTTACAAGGTTTCAAATCCTTTTCAACCAAGAGCATTTGATCATAAGATTTTTTGAATAGGATGTTAACCGAACTCCCACAGTCAACCAACATTTTCCATATTATCGCAGGTCGTGGCTATAATCATGAGTGGGTTAACCATTGGAGTCTCCACTCCATCAACATCTCTGTTCTGAAAGACAATGTTATTAGTCATCGTTCTACATTATTTTGCCGGAGTTCCATCCTCAACTGCAAGGCTGCTCTCATCCACAACATGCTTTATAGCACCAACATATTTGTCAATTTCAGCTAGACTTTTATCAGCTGGGTGTAGCCCACCGATGATGGTACTAATCACTAAACACCATTCAGGCCACCTAGGTTGATCAGTACCAGGTCCGGCCTGTCCCCATTGGGAAGATGGCTAAGGGGAAATAGAATTTGCTTGCCCGCAATCCTACGAGCTTCCACATATTGTTGCAATTTTTTCTTTCAAATCAACTCCTAAATCATATCGTGCAAGTGCCTACATTTATTGGTATTATGACCGTGTGCCTCATGGAACCTGCAGAACTTGCCAGATCTATTCTCCTTCTCAATCGACTCTATCGGAGCCGGCTTCCCATACTGCTCGGTACTTTGAGTTGCCAGATAGATATTCTCTATCTAGTTGTTCATTTCGGTATAGCTGTCATACTTAGGAGTCCTAGTACGATTCCTTTTATCCGGCTTTTGCTTCTTAGCCCCATCACTATTTTGCTTCCGACTATCATTTTTATTGCTAACATTCACATCTACATTTCTAGAACTTCCTCTAGGTTGCTTTACAACGACATTGCTCTGCACTACTCTAACTGAATTCCAGCCTCAGTTCTCCATGGACGTTTGTGTGCTTCTTCCAAGCGCAAGTACTTATTGGCCTTTCTATAGAAAGCATCCATCATCGATGGGGGTATTCTTTCCAACCATTCCCCGAAATCCATATCAGGATGAATCTAATTATTAGCGCCATCAGCACTATGTCATCCTTAGGATCTATAACTTCTGTCACGGTTGTATGGAACCATTCAAGATATCCTTCAGCGATTCTCCATTAGCTTGGAAGAAGTTTGATAAAGACATCACATGTTTTAGACATGAAGTATATAAGCAGAATTGCTCTACAAACTTTCATGACAACTTAGCGAAAGATGATAAACCTTGGTGGAAGTCGAGTGAACCACATCGTAGCTACTGCTTCTAGGAAAAATGGAAAACAGCGGGATTTCATGGCATCAGAGGCTCTGGCGGAATGCATATGCCACTATATCTCATCAAATGCTACCTAGGATCCATTGTTCCTCTATAAAATGACATAGTTGGCATTGCGACCATTTGAGGATATCTCTTGCCTAGGATGTTCTCAGTAAATGGATTTCGACTATGAGAGGTACCCCACTCATTATTGGTTCTAAAATGATTTTCACTTATAAGTATTCCGACCATGTATTTTAGGTATTCCGGGTCCATAGGTTCAACTGAACGGTGGTAGTCAGGATCCGCCATGAGTGTTCGGCCAGACGAATGCTCTTGGCTTGGCTCTCGATACCTAGGTTCCCCAGCCTTCGGGGGATCCATTTGTTTAGCAATCCCCCCTTTGATTCATGTGAGTTGTATCATCAGCAGTTGTTAACAAATAAATTCGCTAACCCCAAAAGTCCATGTGTGGAAAATAGAGCAACTTCAAAGTAAGGCCTTATCGAGGCTAATCATGGTCATCAAATCGAAGTATACACATGTATTGACTCTAAGTTTGACCATCGTCGTCACTAAGGACTCGTGGTAATATGCAAAGTATAAGTCAATATGAAGGTCGACGTTCAAGGTATTATACATGGTAAAAGTCAAATCACAAGTTCAAGGAAGTTCAATATGCTATGCAAGTCACAAGTCCAAGTTAATCTATGTACAAAGTCAAACGAATGTGCAAGTCATAGTCCAAATCAAGTCAAAAAGGCTTGTCCTTGTTTAATTCCAAATCCTTATGTGTACAATGTTCAAATGTTACAATAGGCAAAATCCCCAATTTAATCTAGGTTTACAAAGCTTAAAAGGTATGAAGTGAGAAAAGAGAATTCTGCCTCTTCCATGAAGGCCTTAGGTCCCTATTTATTAGGGTTGACAGGCGGCATGGTGATTGGCTTCAGCAACCTCGTCTTCGGCATTAATAACTTCACTGAACATCAATGTCGACATTGTCATGTACACATAGCTAGGATTCGACAGTGGTTCATTAGGGCCGATATTCGGTGTCATTAAATCAACATTGGTAATTTCCTCTTCGTTGACCGACTCTAATCATAACCAAATATTATCATTGATGAAGAGTGATGTTAGCAAGATGCGACTTTGATAACCCTTTAGAATATACTGACGATTCTTGGCATAGTTAATGACTATCGGCGATGATGACTCCATATCTTGAAATATTCCTGATTGATGGTTAGCGGCATTACCCATTATTGAAGAGTATTGAAGATACAGAACAACGGCGACATAGGTGATCCTCGATGCCAATAATCAGTGGTTGATGAAATGCAGTTGTTAGCCACAAAATCTACTTAGGAGCAGAAGTATGAAAGAAGGTTAATAAGAGTGAGGTCTTGATGAAGAAAAAGGCATAGGTTTCGCAAAGGTCGTAAGAAGACGTTTTGAAGGTTTTAAGAGGATTTCGAAGGAGTTGAAGGAACAAGCTACTCATGCAGTGTAAAGGCTATCGACTCAAATGGAAATAGGCACAGCCATCCGCCACTTTTAACCTTTCGACACAGATAAACAAGCAAGGACAGCTTCGAAACCCCCTTTCGAAGGCAATGGATGATAATCTCTCACTTACGTGCTGAACCTTTCAAAACAAAAGGTTTCGCCGTTACCATAACCCTTTCAAAGGTGTATATGAGCCTTACGAACCGGTCAAGGCCAATAACATTAAGGGAAAGTTCCACCTCAGCTCTCAAACAAGCATTTGAAGGCTACTCAACATCAACGAAACCATTGGTACATAAATATCTTCGAAACCAATATAAACAGCCTATCAACAGAGTCAGAGGCTTCAATCTTACTTCTAATAAAAACAAGGCAACATGAAGAAGAAGGCACATATGGAAAACTTTCGACAGTGTCGAAAGGTATTGTGGAGAAAACAGTACTCAAAGATCAACAAAAGCGAAAGGATGATAAAGGACCCTTTCGACTTAGTCGAAAGGTCAGGGAATGGATAAAAGAGGCGCAAGAGTAAATTAAGGAGAACAAAAGGATGCCTTTCGACCAAGTCGAAAGGCTTGAAGCGGCATATAAAAAGGGGTCCTTTCGACCAAGTCGAAAGTAAAGGTGCGGAAGGGGGGTCGACCTGCGTCCGTAAATAAGACTCAAGGGGTCCAGTTTTGGGGACCGAATTCTGAAATTCGAAATTCATTTCTTCTACTCTACTCTCTTAATTACAATTAAGTTTGACAAAATCCCTAAATCAAATTAGGGAAAAAGCTCTAATTCTTGTAACTCATTTTGGTTTATTAATAAAAGAGCAATGACTTATTCAATAAGGAGTATGATGATGACGAAGATCATTTAGATCATTAGCTATCCTAATGATCAATTGCACATGATTCTAACCTTTTCTCCTAACCTCCTTTTGTTTATGCAATGCATAGGATTGACTTGGGAATCTCTGGTCGAAACACATCATCATCGGAACCTACATTGGCACTAAAAATAAGGATGGTGATGGGGTTTTGACCAAGATGAATTATGAAACTGGGAACACCCAGGTCGATCTTATACAAGGAAATTGGAATGAATTTTAGATAGTTATAAGCCAGAACTATTTTGAAAGAGCGAAACCCCTTTCAACACAGTCGAATGGGATGCTTCGAAAAGGATACTTCGAAGAGGATTCTAACTTATGATTAACTAACAGCTATTAGGAGAGGAACTCAAGCGAAAGGGTCTATCCTCAAATACATCAGCAACCCTTTTGAAGGGGTTCCAAATCATAAGTAGCGAAACCATGAAGTCAAAAGCAACCGTGACTTATTAATTAAATATGCATCTCCTTTGACATGATCGAAAGGATCAGAAAGGTATCTTTCAACATGGTCAAAAGGAATGAAAAGTTAAAGGGATCAATTACTTTCGATCCACTCAAATGAAAGGATTCGAACAGATGCTATCACTTTAGACTAATTCCATGAAACCTTTTGATTAAGTCATCTCAGTCGAAAGGTAAAGAAAGCACTTTAGACCCTTTCGAGCAAACCAACGAGGTCGAATGGGTATGCAATCTTTTTGAACCCTTTCGACTATGACAATCTGGTCGAAAGGTATGCTATAAAAGAAGAGATCCTCCCATCAACATGGATTTGTTTGAGTTTATCTAACTTTCACGTGGCATCGGGAATGTTGACAAGTTTTCTTGTTAACATTTTTAGTGCTAGAGGGAGGGGGTCTAACCTCCGCCCTTGTCACTGTATTACAGACTAATTGTGGTTCATTTGTCTTACCCAGGAAAAATGAGATCAAAAGGGCTAAGTGGCATTGAAGTGGAAGTTGTTCGCACCATTACTTTAGAGGAGAATATAGTTCCATCTTTTAATCTCGATGGGGCTATTCCTGGGCAAACTTCATCAACAGCACAATAAGACGAGAATACAGCTAAAATCAAGCGCTTGAAACAACAGCTGTAGGAGATGTAGGAGCTACTAAAAATGGCTCTTTCTTAGAAATCTTCCAAGACTCCAAAGCCAACACAAGGGGAAGAGGTGGTCTCCCCCAGAAGGAATCTAAAAGCTAATTCCAATGAGTATAAAGGAAAAGTGGATCTGACATCCTCAAAGAAGAGAGAACTCCCTTAATTGAAAGCTAATCATCAGGGAAGGATTCTTGACAAATCACTTGAACAATCTAGGAGTTCAACATCAATAGAATATTGCCCAAATCAAAAAGATTATTATAATGTTGAAGCTTACCTAAAAGATGCCACTGAGAAGGTGATAAAAGATGTTATGAATTCAAAAGGGAAGAGAACCATGGACGAGAATGTTAATGACAACGAAAGAGTGCCTCCTTTCAACATAATGGCTATAGTTATCCCACAATATGTCAAGATCCCATCGATGAAATATCATGGAGTTACAGACCCAGATGATCACCTGATGGCTTTTGACGGCCAAATGGACTTCTATAATGCATCTGGAGCTCTCAGATGCCGAGTGTTCATAGTCGCTCTCCAGGGAGCAGCAGCAAAATGGTACTGGCAGTACCGTGAAAAAACTATATACTCATGGAAGCAGTTTTCTTATGAGTTTTTTTCCCAATTCTATATCTGTAAAAATCCCACGATCGATTACACAGTTTTGGTAAATATAAAACAAAGACAGGGAGAGTCCTTGGATGATTACTTGAGGAGGTTTAATGCTAAAGCTTTAAAGACCAAGGACATGAACGATCGAGATAAGCTTATAGCCATTCATTATGGCTTAATTGAAAACACCCCCTTTTGGAAGCAACTCTTTGTTAACGGTTGCAAAGACTTGCAAGATTTCCATTTCTAAGCTGTCAAGTTCATCTGGATGGATGAGCTTTACTATGCCAAGAAGAAAACTGTCATAAAGAAGGAGGGGGAAGATTTGGCCAAGACCGTGGCCATAAAAGAATGAGATGGGAAGAACCAATAACTAACGTAGTTGCTTTAAACAAGCCGATGTCTTATGTGTATGCAGTAGCCAAGGAAAGGGTCAACTTTTTGGTCTTTGTTAAAGCCAAGACCATCCCAGAATAAAAAAGGGAGGAGAATATTGCGCTTATCATAAAGAAAACGGTGACAAAACTGATGAATGCAGGGTTTTGGCACAAATTATTCAGAAGCTGATTCAGAAAGGTCATTTGAAGGAGTTTGTTAAAGATTAGTAGACAGAAAATGGTCGACAGAAATGTCCAAACAATGCTGTGAATATATTAGAAGATGGCGACCCTCTAAGCTTGAGCCTGCCAATCAACAGAATTGATGTGATCCACGGTGGACCCCATCAAGCGGGAAGCAGCAAGGGTGCCCGAAGCAGATATATTAAAGAAGCTAAAGAAGGGATCTATTCTGTCTAAGAAGAACACCCAATGAAAAAATCATGCCTTAACATTCAAATGCCTAATTTAGTTGTCACTCCACAAGAACTAAGAAAGGGGGTTCATCATTCTCATAATGATCCTCTGATAATTACTCCACATATCGGGTTATCTATTGTCTCTAAAATTCTGGTCGACATGGGCAGCGCAGGTAATGTAATCTTCAAACACGCCTTCGATTATATAAACATTCTAGAACACAAGCTTGAGCCAAGCACAGAGCCTATATTTGGATTCAATAACAAGGGATCAACTCCATTGGGACAGATAAAGTTGCTTTTACAAAAGGGAGTGCCACCAACATGCAGAACATTCGAAACTATTTTTGTGATAATCGATCAACCCTCTTACTACAACCCTTCTTTGGCAAGCTAGCTCTTGATGAGATCGATGCTTTTGTCTCCCGGAAGTACCTCATTTTAAAATTTCTGACAAAGCGGGCTGGGGAACTGTCCGAGGAGAGCAGTTTAGCTCTCGGGAAATGTATTTTGCCACTCTTGATCAATATAAAAGGGAGTATTCTGTGTACTTTGATTCTTCTACTATTTTACAGCCTTTGGATGATGGATTTTCACATCCAACATTCGAAGAAAAGATTAAAGTTTATAAATCTAACAAGCGTATGTATCAAAGGTACATTCCATCTGGAGGCAAGAGGAAGAGAATTGATGCAAACTCGGTGGAAGAAGGCCCAATAGTTACAAAATTTTATTGCCATGGAGAAATAGAGAGGATAAAACCCATAGAGGATCTTTAGGAAGCGTACATTGACTCAGATTATGCTACCAAAGCGGTTAAGGTGGGAAAGGATCTTAATGCTGACTTAAAGAAGGATTTAATACAGTTTCTCAAAATTAACAAAGATGTCTTTGCTTGGTCACATTCCGATATGGTGGGAATTGATCTGACGGTTATGTGTCATGCTCTTAATGTTAATCCAGGAGTAACTCCCGTAAGGTAGAGAAAGAGACAGATGGACAAAGTTCGATCAGAAGCTCTGAAAGAAGAAGTTAACAGACTCCTCAAAAATGGATTTATTCGGGAAGTATACTACCCAAAATGGTTAGCCAACCCGGTACTTGTGAAGAAATCAAACGAGAAATGGAGAACTTGCATAGATTACACAGATTTAAATAAAGCATGCCCAAAAGATTGTTTCCCATTGCCACGAATAGAGTAATTGGTAGACGCCACGAGCGAACACAAATTATTATCTCTCAAGGATGCCTATTCAAGGTATAACCAAATACCAATGTTCAAACTAGATGAGGAGCATACTAGCTTCATAACGGAATGGGGGATTTACTGTTACAAAGCAATGCCCTTTGGATTGAAAAATGCAGGTGCAACATACCAAAGGTGGTCAACCGAATGTTTAAGGAGCAAATCGGTCGGAACATGGAAATTTATGTGGACAATATGCTGGTAAAGTCTGGTGAGCCTGAAAATCATCTAAAAGATTCGGAAAAGATGTTCAAGGTATTGCAAAATTGTCAAATGAAACTGAATCCACAAAAGTGTTCATTTGGAGTTCATTCTGGTAAGTTTCTAGGATACCTTGTAAGTGCCCAAGGAATTGAAGCTAGTCCAGATCAAATTCAAACCATTAAGGACATGGCCGAACCAAAAACCAGCAAGGAAGTGATGAGTTTGAATGGAAGGGTAGCTGCACTAAGCATATTCATTTCTAAAGCCACTGATAAGTGTATACCCTTCTTTGATGTGATCAAGAAGAAGAACTTCGAATGGGGAGAGGATTGCAAGAAAGCCTTTCAAGAATTAAAAGCCATTTGGAAAAACCGTTGATACTTTCAAGTCCCGAGAACAGGGAAATCTTATACCTATACATGGCAGTATCAGAACATGCAGTCAGCTTAGTACTCATTAGAGAAGGGAGTGAGGCATAACTTCCGGTATATTATGTAAGTAGACGATTAAAGGATGTAGAGGTTCGATACCCAGTTATAGAAAAATTAGCCATTGCTTGATTCTTACAGCTCGAAAGCTTAGAGCATACTTTCAAGCACACCCGATTAGGGTATTAACCAACTTCCCTCTTAAGCAAGTCTTTAGTAAACCCGAAAGTTCTGGAAGACTGGTAAAATGGGGGATTGAGCTCAGTCAATATGACATAGAATTTCAACCACGAGCCGTAATAAAGGGACAAGCATTAGTGGACTTTGTTAATGAGTGCACTAGCTTCATTAAGGAGCAATCAGAGAAGAAAATGATCAGAAGCCCATGTGGCAATTATTTGTTGATGGTGCATCAAATCAACAAGGGGCTGGAGCAGGGTCTGTAATCATAACACCAGATGGACACCGTTTGCATTACGCCATGAAATTGGGATTCCCCGCAACAAATAATTTGGCAGAATATGAATCTATGGTAGCGGGATTAACCTTTGCATCAGAGCTAAAAATTCCGCAGATACAGATCTTTAGTGATTCTCAACTAATGGTGAACCAAGTGAAACAGGAATATCAAACAAAGGATCCCAAGTTATCCTTATATGTAAAAAAAGATACTGAGAATGCTTGCTTTGTTCGAAGACTTTTCAATACACCAAGTCCCAAGAGCAGAAAACTCATAAGCAGACTCCCTAGCAAAACTGGCATGCTCAAAGGGAGCCCCGGAGACATGTATTGTTCCAGTGGGATATCAGGAAATTCCAAGTATTGAAGAGGAGGCATCTTAACAAGGAAAAGAATTGTTAGTTCTGACAAGGTCTCAAGCAAAATCTCAAGGAGAAGAAAGAAGAGAAAGTGATAAAGAAATATCAGATAAAAGGGTCGACCAATCTAGTCCAGGTAACATATATGATGACACATGGATGTTACTCATTATGGAATACCTTGTTAAAGGAACACTCCAGTCAGACAAAGGTGAGGCAAGGAAAATCAAGAGACATGCTCCAACCTTCATACTATCAGAGAGATGAATTGCTATCCATCAGAGATAGAGAAAGGAAGTAGTACCAGAGGATTGATTCTAGTGAAAGAGCCTACTCCTTTCATCTGCCCGCTTTAAACCCGTTGATTGCAACCATGCTTGCCAGAGTTCTTGCTTTCCTTGTTTCTTTCCTAATGGCCTAGGAGCGGGATAATGGATGGAATCCTCTATAAAAAGGGATATGCTCTTCCTTACCTAAGATGTGTAAGCATGAATGAAGGAATAAAATTAATGGTTGAAGCACATGAAGGATTTTGTGGGGTTCATTCAAATGGAACAAAGTTAGCAAAGAAAATAATGAGGCAGGGGTTTTATTGGTCGCATATAGTAAGCCAAGCCATCGAATATGTGAAAAGATGCGAAAAATGTCAGAAATATTCAAAGATCCCCAGATTACCCCCAAGTCAGTTGACTCCCATAATAAGTCCATGGCCCTTTGATGTATGGTAAGTAGATTTAATTGGCCCATTACCAATTTCGAAAGGAGGGGCAAAGTATGCCGTAGTTGCCAATTTCACCAAATGGGTAGAAGCGGAGCCGCTTCTAAAGATTACTTCCGGGAAGGTGCTTAGATTCGTTATTAAGAATAACATAACCAGATTGAGGATTCCCCAAAAGATAATCTCTGATAATGGAACACAATTCGAGAGCAAAGAATTCTCCCGCTTTTTCTGTAAGAATGGAATTATTAAAAGTTTTTCATCTGTTGCACATCCAAAAGTAAATGGAGCAGTTGAGGCTGCGAAAAACCCATAAAGATAATTCTGAAAAAGCGGCTAAATAAGGCAAAAGTAAATTGGGTAAAAGAGCTGCCACTTGTGCTATGGGCTTACCGAACATCCGCTAAGATGGCAACGGGACATACTCCTTACTTTTAACGTATGGGTGTGAGGCGATGTTACCAATCGAAATTGAGATACCCTCACACCGAAGGATTGCCTATGCATTCGATAAAAATCAAGAGCTAAAAAGAGAATCATTGGACCTGATACATGAATTGAGAGATGAAGCAGTGGTAAGAACCGCCGAGTATCAGAGTAGAATCTCAAGGTATTACAATTCAAGGGTAAGAACTCAATCATTTGACGAGGGAGATTTGGTACTTCGTAGAGTAATGGCCAATACCAGAAATCTTGCAGATGGACCCCTAGGACCAAACTGGGAGGGACCATTAATTGTTTGCAAAGTAATCCCCCTGGAAGCTTACAAATTGTGTCGACCAGACGGCAATATGGTTTCAAGAACATGGAATGCTGAACATTTGAGGCCATATTTTCCAAAAATGAATGAATAAAACATCTCTTTCTTCAAGAAGAAAATCTACATGCTTGGGAGTAAAATACTCCTTATATTTGGATACTACCTAAGATGGTAGTCTACCTAAGATGGTAGAAAAGCCTCTGTCCACGCCGAGATGGCCAGGGTAGAGCAGCTCTTGGAGGAAGAGCGGGAAAGCCTTTAGCCGCGCTATAAGATGGTCTGGTTAAAACACCGGACAAGCCCTTGGCCGTGCCTCTGGTTAGGTCAAGGCACCTTCTAGAGGGAGGATGGAGTAAGTCTTTATCTGTGCCATAAGATGGTCAGGGTAAAGCACCGAATAAGCCCTTATCCGTGCCATGCTATGGCCAAGGTAAGGCACCTCCTGGAGGGAGGACGGAGTAAGCCTTTATCTGCGCCGTAAGATGGCCAGGGTAAAACACCGAACAAACCCCTTTCCACGCCGCAAATGGGCCAGAGCAGGGCACCTCCTGGAGGGAGGTCGGGTAAGTCCTTGGTTCCAGTCTCTAAGATGAGCTAACTAAGAGCACCAAACAACAATAGACTAAGATGTTCAGGCCCAAGAAGAGGCCCATCAAACAATGGACTAAAATGTCTGTTATTCCGCCTTTTGGCAAGGCCGTGACACCAAGGAATTGACTAGTAACTAGTGATGGACCGTCCTAGAGATCAGTTATACACAGGCTCACTATGGATATCAACGAATTTTGTCCAAGTCCGGATCAAGCTAAAATTGATATGACATGACAACCTAAGCTATGAGAGTCAACGTTCCAAATCTCAAGTCAATCCGAGTTCGTATGCTCAAGTTGTGAATGATACAAAATTGGTTAAGAACAGCCTCCTTCGACTCGCTCCAGTTCGAATCCATAGGGAGTGCACACTTCAACTCGCTTCGCAACCACCAGAAGCCAACTTCGACTCGCTCCCTTCGACTCGCTTCGCGACAATCAAAAGTGACTCCTTCGACTCACTTCGCAACCACCAGAAGCCAACTTCGACTCGCTCCCTTCGACTCGCTTCGCGACCATCAGAAGTGACTCCTTCGACTCGCTCTGTTCGAACCACTGTTCGACTCCATCAACTTTGACTCCATTGGCGAAGCCACTGTTCGAATCTCTCAGGAAACTCCACTTCGACTTGCTCTATCGATGCACACTTTGACTCGCTCAATCAATGCACAGTTTGACTCGATCAAAACAACATCAAAAGCAGAATGACCCAAAGACTCGAGCGCCACGTCACCGAGTCGAACGGAAGCGAGTCGAACAGAGCGAGTCGAACCAAACAGCCTACCGAGAATCCAAATTCGTATCGATTATATCTCCTAATCTACAAGTCCAAATGCTATGAAATTTTCACAGAAGACTACGTGCATGCTAAAGAATGTCCATGCCAAATTTCGACTCCATTGGATGAAATCTTGATCGATACGAAATCTGTTCGTATCGATCACGGATCGGACAGAAACTTCATGGGCTTGGGAGCGCGGGCCTGGACATGTGCCAGAGAGGGTCTCCCGAGATCTGAGCGAAATATCAGCCTCCTACACCTATAAATAGACCCCCAAAGCCAACAGAAAAGGGGTTCTTCTTCTTCCTCTTTGAAATCTCCAATGCCCGGACTCCGCCAGATCCAGATCTGAACTCCATTACTGCTGCTACCAACGAATTTCACTGCTGCAAATCATTATTATTCGCTGTAATTTGCTGAAATCAATTGTAAACATAAAAGAAAGATCAATAAAGCAAACTACTTCATAGTGGACGTAGGTAATACGCCGAACCACTCTAAATTCTTGTGTCTCCCTGCATTTTAATTATTCTCATTTCTGAAATTTGGAGTTTTTGTTAGATAATTCCTCTTTTTCCATTTAATTTCTTCACTTTTGTTTGTACCAAAAATGGGCACAACACTCTTCGGGAGTTGTTTGAAGAGATAAAATGAAGATGATAAATGTAAAACAGAGATTATCTAACAAAAACTCCAACAAATAGGAATGTAAAATGCACAGACAAGCAGTTTAGAGTGGTTCGGCGTATAGCCTACGTCCACTATGAAGTTTTGATGATTTTATTGATTCTCTTTTAATGATTACAAGCGTTTACAGCCATGAACAGCGGATTACAGTTTTGAATTCGAATTTGACAGTAAAAGTATGATGCAAATCTCAATCCGGCAGAGTCTGGACGCTTCAGAGAAAAAAGATCCTTTTTCCGTTGATTCTGGGGCTCTATTTATAGGCGTAGGAGGCTTGGATTTCGCTCAAACTCCGGGAGACTTGGCCTGACACGTGAGGGGACCCATTCGACCACTTCCAGAGAGTTTCAAGCCAATCTGTGATCGATACGAAATCATTTCGTATCGATCAAGATTACTTCCAATTGAGCTCAAAATTGGTGGAGACGTTCCTTGTCATGTGTGCACCCTCCAGTTAAAATTTCATCGTGTTTGGATCAGTGGATTACGAGATATGGTCGATACGAACTGGAATTCCTCATAGGCTGTCTGGTTCGTATCCATGATTTCGACTCCATCCGTTCGCCTCGCTGGCTGCACGTGCTCTTGAAGTGAGGTGGCGCGCGCGCTTCGTTTCGATCCGGTCTTTGTGCCGCATTGACTGTTTCGACTCCACATATCTCGCCTCGTTTTACTTTGATGGAAGACACGTCATCCCTGGTCAGTTGACTCGTGGGTACGAACAAGTCATTAGGCATGGATTCGAAGTGAGGTCCTCTGATGGATACGAAGCAGACACCGAGTGATGGATATGAAGCAAGCACCGAGTGATGGATACGAAGCAAGCACCGAGTGATGGATACGAAGTAGACGCTGAATGATGGATACTAAATAGACGTTGGCTGAAGGATACGAGGTCCTTCAATTGTTGGTATGTGTGAAGTCCATCGATACGAGCTCGATGGATACGAAGAAAGTCGAGTCGAACCTGGGTACCTCGATGGATCCGGAGCTGATCGGTACGAAGCTTGATGGATTCGAACTGGGGCTTCGGTGATGGATACGAAATTGCCCAGAGTGATGGATACGAAATCTGGGCTTTTTCCCTCCAATTTGACTCGATCATAACTTGAGCGTATGAGTCCGGATTGACTTGAAATTTGAGGTGCTGATCTCTATGGCCTTTCTTGTCATGTCCTATCAATTGTAGCTCACTCTGGGCTCAGACAAAATTCAGTGATATCCATGGCGTGCTATCCTTGTTCACTAGTCGGCTTCTTGGTGTCCTGGCCTTGCCAAAAGGCGGGATAACATTTGCCCCCCAAAGTACGTCTTGTGAAAACATGACGTGCTTTGAAAAGTTGTATGTCTTCTTTGGATAATTTTGAAAACCGTACCCCTTAGCCATTCTCTCGTATCGGTTCTCTTATGAATCGATGCTCAAAGTCAAAAAGCCTTCTTTCGTATCGATGTGGGTTGACTTGATGGATACGAAAACAATCATTCGTATCGATGGTCACAAATCGCGGTAAATTCTGATTCGAATTGGTGATATCTGGCGGATACGAAATGGATGTTCGCATCGATAGATACTGATGGATACGAAATTGACGCTCGTATTAACAGGTCTGCTCTGTTTCGAATCGATGGCTCAAAATTTGGATGTTTCGAAACGATGGTGTCTGGCGAACATTTTGCCTCGATGAATGCACAGCTTGATGGATTCGAAGAGAGCGTTTGCATCGACCCATCGTATTCATGTGGCCTCCCTGCGCGCTTCGAACCGATAAAGTCTGGTGGGTTCGAAACGAGCCTTCGTTTCGATGCGCCGTCTGACTGGTTGCGACCGGTCAGATTGACTGGGAGTCGAATCGACTCGGTTCCGTCCTAGGCTTCATATAAATACCTGGGACTTAGCCCATTCTCACTTTTTTACCTTTCTACTTTTTACTGTTGCTCTCCATTCCTTCTTTTACTTTCGTATCGATAAACTGAGGGACAAGTGTGCGTTTTCGAGTCGAAGCAAACCTTCGTTTCTTCGTTTAAAAATCGCTGAAATCAGGTAATGAATGGATAGAGTCATGTTAACAACGTCGAATCACGAGTCTGCGCATTCATCTTTCCTGCTCTTTCGTCCAGTCTTCACGAATTTTCAGATCTGGACGAGAGAAATCGATATTGGGGAATGACTCGTGGCCATGGAGCTGAGATCCCTTGGGGAAGAAGAAGATATGGAGGAAATCGCCCTATCTTCCTCTCGTGTCGATCTGAAATTGGAATATTCGAATCGATCCAGTCAGCATACGTTCGTATCGGTAGAGAGATGAGAGCGGCAATTGTTGCGAAGCCATCATTTTCAGATCGATGCGAAATTGGCGAATTCGATCGGTTCGAATTGATCTGCTTCCGATCGACACGACCCGTATCGATTCGAACCTGATTGATACGAAGCGCTCTCACCCCTGCCTGACCGATACGAATGTATCGAGTCGAACTCGATCGATACGAAGTACCTTCATTCCAGTGCGATCGACACGAACACATCTTTCATTCTGAGACGATCGATACGAATGTATCGATTCGAACACAGCCGGGTTGCGATGCATGATCTTCATGACTCGATACGAAATGAAATGCAATCGATCGATTCCAACCTAAATTTGGACGGACTTAAAGAAACTTTTAATATTCAAATACTTGACTCCGACGAGCTTCTGCCTTGCACAAAAGAACTTTGTCACAGAACTGCATATTTGACTGACTTCCGGAGCTCGTCGATGGAACTGCCATTTAACAGAAAAGTACAACGAACTCTTTAATCTTGAATCGATCGTTATCATCTGGATGGCGCAGTCATGACGGTCAGCGATGACGGTCATGTTTGTCTGACTTCCAGAATCTCGTCGCTTGCACATTTTCTTTAACTCTGTAGAATTTGCTCAAGTCACGCACAACACTCGCACTACACAACACATTCATGCACTTTACACTGGGGAATGCACGGGCTTTTTGTCACCTAATGATGGTTTCTCGTGAGTTAGCTAGTGATGGAACCGTCAAGTTCGCAGCAGCAAGAAACTCAGAACCCTATCCTTCCCAGAATTGAGATTCCGGTCATCGAGACCGAAGCTATTGGTCCAGCTCCGGACGAGTTGCCCAACGCGTCCTTCATTAACAGTCCACCTGATTCTGTCTCGTCCAATATTTCTGAAGACATGCTAGGGAGAATATGCTTAAGGCATGGTCTGTCTTTGGATGAGGTATTGTTGCCCGGACCGAATGATAGGCCACATAATCCCCCGGAGGGGTATACTGCTTTTAACCGGCATGCGTGCGCAGCCGGCACACTTCCTCCATTCAACGACTATATAAGAGAAGTGTTGGCTTATCTGGACATCGCTCCGTCTCAATTGCATCCAAACGGATATGCCTCACTCAACAGCTTGTTCATTGTATTCATGGAGTACCTCCATCGCCCTCCCCGTATGACCGACATAAGATATCTATTTAATTTCAAGAGTCGGACTGACAGCCCATCTTACACGTTCCTAGAGTCTGTAAGGAACTGCCAAGTTGTCGCGGGGTCGTGGACTAGGCTAAGCTACTTTAAGTCGGAGTGGTTTTATGTCCGATGTCCTCCGGGGTTTGCCAGGAGATGGCTATTCAGACGTGAGTATTGTCTTTTTTCCCAAGTAATTGACAGGGCAATTTTCGGAGTGAAATTAAACTTACGTCTTCTTTTCTTTTTCTCTCAGCTATCATCCAGCGGCCTGAGGGTGGCTATTATAAAGAAATAGTTCGGGTCTTCCAAGAGATTCCTAGCGAAGAAAGGAATATTGAACTGTTATTGGCAGATCGGAATCTCAGAGTCCTTGGGCTGATCGGTCGGAGGCAGAGCATAAGACTCGACGGTGCATTAAAGACCGTCTCCAGGAAAAAGGTCAAGCAGATGAAGCCCAGGGTCGTGATAATCGAGGAACCCGATTCCGAGAAAACTCACACTGACGAGGAACCGTTGGCTGGACCTGCTAATGCAACCCCGGAGTCCGATGCAAAGAGGAAAGGCAAAGCAGTGGCCTCGAAACAGCCTAAGTCTGGGAGGCGGAAGTCTGTGGTTTTGCACCGTCCTTCGCCAGGAGTTAAGATTACGGAGGCGTCCTCCCCTCAAGCTGGAGATCAATTCGAAGGGCCTGCTGACCCTCTAGTCCCTGACATCGAGCCGGAGCAACGCGATGTTGGGTCGGGTGGACCGCGACATATCGTCGATGTTAGCGAGTCTGAGCTTGCCAATGCGACTGACACTTCTGGTTGGTCCGGGGGGTTACACATTCACACAGTCCTCACGGCACAACACACTTTTCTAACCATAAACAACACATCGCAAACGGTTACTGATTCTTTGTGGTTTTCTTTTCAGGTACGATGTCTGGGAAAGGTTCCGTGCTTGGTAGTTTGCGTAAGCGCCGTTATCACGAGCCACGCAGGAGAGAGGGCGAGAGGGATTATGACACGGGACACTCTGGTCAGGAGAAGTCTGACAGAGATAGGGGATATGTTCGCCGATCTCGATCTCGCTCTCCTCCCCCCAGGACCTCTGCACCTCCTACGGTCGCAGTTACTCGTCCTCCCGAAACTTCACGGCCTAGGCCGCCTTCTCAAGCTTTGAGGTCCGACCCTCCGCGCAGGACCGAAATAGCCACCTCTTCGGCTACTGTGCCGGTCCCGACCGAGGCGTCTAGCGAAGGAGCGCTCAAATTGGCACAGATGAGGAAGGAATTTCCTGACATCTGTTTTGATGGATATGTCTTCCCCCCGCACCTGAAGAGAATCCCGCCAACCGCGGAAACCACTATCCACGATTATGTCGCGGACATCTTTTTCCAGTATAGGGAGTGGGGACGGGCCGCGAGGAAGGCATCTAAAGTGGCATTTGAGCGGGGCGTCACCATCGAGAAACTCGAGAAGGAGCTGGGTCGCAACGACCAAATCATAAAAGCGCTCAACTCAGAGGCTGAGTCCTCTCGTAAGTCTGAAATGGAGGCTTTAAAGAAAGTTGATGAAGTGACCGCTGCCATGGCCAGGATGAAGCAAGAACATTACACCGCCATCGAGGACATGGGTCACAGGAACACTTCTATTACTGCCAAGAGGGATGCCGCTCTCAAGGAGCTTAATGAGCTGAAGTCAAAGTTTTCAGAGATGGCTAAGGAAAAAGACGCAGCTAATGTCTCTGCGCAGGAGGCCTGTGATCAGGCGGTGACGCTTCGTAAGGAGAAAGAAGTGGCTATACAACAAGCCCGTGAGGCTGAGGCTGGGGTTGATGAGAAAGTACGGCAGGCGGAGGCCAGGATCGAGGCCGAGGTGGAGGAGCTACTCGTCACTTATAACGCCAATGTGCTGCGGCACCGAGACTTGACATGGCTTGACGATTACCCCACACATCTCTATAACGCCTGGAACCTACTGGTTGATGAGGAGAGATCTGGGCACCCTGATGAAACCCCTGATGAGTTCGAGCTGGAGAACCGCATCCTTAATGATGACGAAAAGAAGGTTCTTCATGACTCTATGATTTCCCATGATAAGGTGAGGCTTGGTGCCCAGATCCAGGAAGTCGGAGAGAGCTCTGGTGCTGAACACCATGTTATGAGTTCTGAGATAGTCGTGTCATCTCAGTCTGAGCCAACTTCGATGATCTACTCCCATCCTGTCCCAGCGTATGACCCAGATCAACCGCATTTATCTCCTATTAAGGAACATCCTTCTGAAGTAGTTCAGACGACCTCGAGCCAAACCGAGGAAGGTACTTTGAACTAACTGTCAGTATATTTGGATTGAAGAACCCGTGTTGAAATGTTGCTAATGACATGTCTTTTCCTTTGATCAGTGACAGGAGTTGCACCAGCCGCGCCTCTTACCACCCAAGTATTAGGTCAAGCGCCAGGAGCCATCATTTCTGAGGCGACCTCCGTCGCAGCAATGGCACCAGTTGGAGTGACGGAGGGGAGCTCACTTTCTTTCGACGAGCAGATGATAAACGAGCTCCTTGGCCGTCAAAGTGATCCTTTTGCGGACTTGCCATTTGGCTTGGGTGGATTCACGGCTACTTCTGACACCTTGTCCCAGACTATTACGGCTCCCAGCGAGGCCAGGGCACGGCGGGAAGCGGCGATGTTGGCCGAAATCAATGCCGAGATGGCGGCTGCGGCGCACGGCGGTGAAGTAGATGGCGGAGCGGCAGCACAGTGCCCTATTCCTCTTATGACTGTGTCTCCTGGTGGCACACTTATTGATACTGATGTACCAGCCCCTCCTCCGGCTGCGAAGTCTGTTCCTCCCACTCCTCCCGCGGGAAGCATCCCTATAGAGTCCAGCTCAGACGAGGACGTTGACATTATGCCTTCACCCGAAGGGAGCTTGCCTAGGGAGAAAGGCTCCAAGCGAAAGGGTACTGGCGGCTCCAGTAGTTCCTCGAAGAAGAAGAAGCTGAGGAAGCAGAAGGATTAGACATCCTCTTCATAGGCAGTTAGGGACTTTTGTTATTTTTTCTGTTTTTCCTTTTTGTAGGCCGTGTTTAGATGCAGGCTCGGCCCATGCTAGTAGGAACATTTTGGAAAGAACTCATGTATGAACCATTGTTTTTGAGTTAGTTGGAATAAAATTTTGTTTTCTAGCTTCAGCCTGTGTTCCTTTCTATGCTTGAATATTGCAGTGTTCGGACTTTGGTCCAGTGTATTTGCATTATCTGATTGCTTCAAGAATAGCTCATTTTACTCGTTAAGTATGGAACTTTCGGACTCGAGTTGTGATAAGGGATCGCACCGGAGCTGAGCATCGTATAGTTTCGGGCAATGACTAACATTTGCTTCTGCCCCCAGTTTCGGGGTCAAGTTGTGATGATCAGCTTGTGATGGCACCAAGCGAGGACCGAGGGGTCGAACTACGCTTGTTCTCTTATGAATCGTTCCATCCACACTCCGGGGATATGCGTCATCTCGTAAGCGGTTGTTCGCACTCTGGGAACATGGAGTTGACTGTTTATACTCCGCTTCGCACTCTGGGAATGCGGAGTTGAATGTTTATACTCCGCTTCGCACTCCGGGAATGCGGAGTCGAATGTTTATACTCCGCTTCGCACTCTGGGAATGCGGAGTCGAATGTTTATACTCCATTTCGCACTCCGGGAATATGGAGTTAAGTGTTTATACTCCGCTTCGCACTCTGGGAATACGGAGTTGAATGTTCATACTCCATTTCGCACTCTGGGAATATGGAGTTAGATGTTTATACTCCATTTCGCACTCCGGGAACATGGAGTTAAGTGTTTATACTCCGCTTCGCACTCTGGGAATACGGAGTCGAATGTTTATACTCCGCTTCGCACTCTGGGAATACGGAGTTGAATGTTTATACTCCGCTTCGCACTCTGGGAATGCGGAGTTGATTGTAGGATTGTCGTGTGTCAATCCTATTAACATCGGTGTCATGGCTTGTCCCCGAGCTCGGGTTTCACCTAGTGAGTGGCCGGTCGTATCACAGCCACTCTCCATTTGAATAAGTCCCATTGCGTGATGGGATTTAGCTCTTTGTGCATCGTGATGTTGTATATCGTACATAATGAATCACAGCTCTGGCTCGAAGAAGTGGCATTTTATTGCTGAAATAAGAAAATGCGGCAAAGTCAGTTGCCTTATTACAAAATTCAAATTTCGAAATGCAGAAACAAATTGCTAAATAGAATGAAACAAATAAAGCCTGTCATATGTAGTAGCGGCGGAGACTTTCGCTGTTCCAAGCCCTCGGTAAATCGAGACCGTCAACAGTCGACAGCTTGAATGTACCATCTCCGAGCTTTCGTGTAATTACATACGGCCCTCCCCAGTTCGGTTTCATGTATGAAGGAACTGGATAGATTCTCTTGAGCACGAGGTCGCCGAGTTCAAAGGTTCGAGGCCGAACTCTGGTGTTGTACAATCGGGCGACCCGGCTTCGATGTGCGGCTGCTCTCAAATCAGCCTCCTCCCGTTTTTCATCCAATAGATCTAAAGACTCGGCTAGGAGTATAGCGTTTGTTTTTGGATCATAATAAGTCACGCGATGAGAGAGCACTTCTGTCTCGACCGGAATAACGGCCTCCGAGCCATAAGATAGGGAAAACGGAGTGTGTTCGGTCGCGGTTTTGTGGGTCGTTCGATAGGCCCATAATGCCATAGGGAGTTCATCGACCCATCTGCCCCCAGCCTTCTCTAATCGTTTCTTCGGGATCGATTTTATAACTTTGTTGACAGCTTCAACCTGCCCATTCGCTTGGGGGTGTGCGACAGCCGAGAACTTTTTGCGGATATGAAACCGTTGACAAAAATTCTTGAATTCCGCACTCTCGAATTGGGCTCCGTTATCAGTGATGATAGTATGCGGGAGTCCAAATCGACAGATGATGTTGCGAACCACGAAATTTATCACTTTCTTTGTCGTAATGGTTGCTAGGGCTTCGGCCTCAGCCCACTTTGTGAAGTAATCAACGGCGACGATGGCGTATTTCGCACCGCCTTTTGCCAAAGGTAAAGCGCCGATGATGTCAATGCCCCACATTGCGAATGGCCAGGGACTGACCATTTGGGTTATTTCAGTTGGCGGAGCTCTCGGAATTCGGGCATGTATCTGGCATTTATCGCACTTTCGGGCATAGTTTGCCGCATCTCGGTTCACTGTCGGCCAGTAGTATCCATATCGGAGTATCTTTTTAGCGAGAGCTTGCCCGCCGGTATGATCGCCGCACTCTCCTTCGTGCACGTCATGTAGCACTCGCTTGATTTCCTCGTGGGCGATACATCTGAGGAGAGGAACGGAATAACCTCTCCTGTACATGACTCCGTTTTGGATGACGAACCGTGAGGCTTTTCGCTGAATCTGTCTCTTCTCATTTCTAGGTTCAGGTAGCACCCCATTCTCAATGTAATTCCGATACGGAGTCATCCAGGATTCTCTACTGGGAGCGGTTTCAAATACAGAGTTCATTTCTATCCGATCGATGCTCGGAGTGGCCAAAGTTTCAACGGGGACAAGTCCCATTTGTTGCGCTTCGCCTGTGCTGGCTAACTTCGCCAGTGAATCGGCTTTCTGATTGCGTTCCCGAGGCACATAATAGATGGCATAATAATCAAACTGGTTTAGGATTTCCTGAACTCGTGCCAAGTAAGCGGCCAGTCTTCGGTCTCTTGCCTGGTATTCTCCTCGCACCTGGCATACCACTAACTGCGAATCGCAATAAATTTCTACAGCGATAATTCTCAAATCTCTGGCAAGCCTTAGGCCGGTTAGGAGGGCTTCATATTCGGCTTCATTATTAGTTGCACGAAAGTCGAATTTAAGAGCATAACATATGGATCGGCCCTCGGGAGTCTCAAGTACAACCCCAGCGCCCGAACACCGATCATTTGACGCACCATCAGTATACAGCTTCCAGATGGTTTCGGGTAAGTCTTCCGGAACGGTGAATTCGGCTATGAAATCAGCCAGGACTTGTCCTTGAATGGCCCTCCGCGGAGCGTATGCGATATCAAATTGGCTTAGCTCAATGTTCCACTTGAGTAACCTACCGGACGTCTCAGGCCGCGTAAGGACCTGTCGTAACGGCTGGTCGGTGTACACAATAAGCGGATGAGCTTGGAAGTAAGGACGGAGCTTCCTTGAGGCAATAACCAAACAATAAGCCAGTTTCTCCAGCCTTGGATAATTTCTTTCAGCTCCTGTTAGTCGCTTACTAACATAGTAGACCGGGTTTTGCACTTTGTCTTCTTCCCGGACTAGAGCAGCACTGATCGCATGTTCTGATACTGCCAGGTAGAGATATAGTCGCTCGTGGTCAACCGGTTTTGACAAGATCGGAGGTGTGGAGAGATGTTGAACTAATGATCGGAACGCGCCTTCACACTCCGTGGTCCATTCAAAGTTTCGTTTGCCCTTCCGAATCAGGTCGAAGAAAGGAATGCATTTGTCGGTGGACTTTGAAATGAACCTGCTCAATGCTGCGACCTTCCCGTTAAGACTCTGGACTTGCTTTATAGTTTTAGGGGTTTGCAAATTTCTAATAGCCCAGATCTTCTCAGGATTCGCCTCTATTCCTCGAGCGTTGACAATGAACCCAAGGAATTTTCCGGATGCAACGCCAAAGTGACATTTGAGTGGGTTGAGCTTCATTCCGTAGTCCCGGAGGATGCTGAACATTGAATTCAAATCTCTGACGTGATCGGTGGAGAATCGGGACTTCACCAGCATGTCATCCACGTAAACCTCCATGGTCTTCCCAATCTGATCAGCGAACATTCGGTTGACTAAGCGTTGGTATGTTGCTCCAGCGTTCTTCAGACCAAACGGCATGACTTTGTAACAATAGAGTCCCAGGTCGGTCATGAAGCTGGTATGTTCCTGATCAGGCAGATGCATGGGTATCTGATTGTAGCCGGAATAAGCGTCCATAAAGGATAGTAGTTCATGTCCGGCCGTCGAATCTACGAGTTGATCGATTCGCGGAAGTGGGAAGCTATCTTTTGGACAGGCCTTGTTTAGGTCAGAGTAATCAACACAGGTTCTCCACTTCCCGTTTGGTTTCCGAACTAGTACAGGGTTGGACACCCATTCTGGATACAAGGCATCTCGAATGAACCCATTCGATTGTAGTTTATCGACCTCCTCCTTAAGGGCGGCAGATCTCTCTGGATCCATACCGCGCCTTTTCTGCTTTACTGGGACATGTCGCGGATCTATATTCAGGGAGTGACTTGCAATACTCGGCGAGATCCCGCACATGTCAGAGTGTGTCCAGGCGAACACGTCGAGATTCGCCCGAAGAAATTCGACCAACTCCTGCTGTGTCTGCTTGTTTAGTTGGGACCCAACTTTCAGCATCTTTGAATCATCATCCTCACTGATTGGGACGTCCACAGTCAGTTCGGCTGGAGAGGCTTGACTCTCCATTGATTCGTCTCTATCCTCGTTGTCCCTGGGGTCCAGGTCTTTCAGGAATTGGTCGTGGTGCCCGGGCCGAGGCCCAGGCACCAATTGTCAATTATCGATAGAACGGACGCAGAGAGATTCCTCTACGCCCTTCCCCTTCTCTTTACGTTGCGCCCCGCGCAGCTCAGCAACATAACAGGCCCTTCCCGAGGCCTGATCTCCTTGAACAACTCCAATCCCATGATCAGTGGGAAATTTCAGAGTCAGACACCATGGGGCGATCGCCGCCCTGAACTCGGCTAAAGCTGGTCGACCCAGAAACGCATTGTATGGCGAATCTATTTCTAGCACAACAAATTGTAACATGCGGACCCTCCGGCGTTCTCTAACGCCTAACTCGACTGGGAGTTCAGTTATTCCGATGGGTATCGTGGCACTTCCGTTGAAACCATGGATTCTGGATAAACAGGGTTTCAAATCCTTTGTTTCCATCTTCATTAGATCGTAAGCCCGTTTGAGCAAGATGTTTACAGAGCTCCCACTGTCAACCAGGATCCTCTTCATCCAAGCAGGACCTACCTGGGCAGATATGACTAGTGGGTCGATAGTAGGGGCTTCGACTTTATCGGCGTCTCGGCTCCTGAACACGATATCATCGGACATTATCTTTTGTTGTTTTGCCGGGGTTCCATCCTCGCAATTACTATAACACTCGAAGTCCGCATGCCTGATAGAACTGGCATACGACTCCATTTCCCCCCAGCTTCTGTCTGCCGGATGGGGGCCACCACTTATTGTGTTGATAACTAATCTCCCGCCCGCACGAGCGGGTTCATCCTCTCTTCCCTGATTTTGTGAACGATTTTGATTCGAGGGGCCCGCTCCGCCAGGCTGCGGCGCCCGTACAAACTGATTTAGCTTCCTCTCTCTAATCAGCTTTTCGATGAGGTCCTGTAAGTGCCGACACTCATTGGTATTATGTCCATAGCTCTCATGGAACCTACAAAATTTCCCTGTCTGAATCTGTCTCTCTGATGAGGGCTTCGGAGCAGGCTTCTTATACTGTACAGTGTTGCAAGTCTGTAAGTATACGTTTTCCAATGACGTGTTTAGCGGTGTATAACTGTCAAACATCTGAGCTCTACGTCGTGGACCTCGGTTTTCGTCTCTCTTCTTATTCTGGCCATTGTTTCCTCTCTGCTGGGTTTGCTTGTTTTGTATATTCAGCTGAACTTTCCCGGAACTCTCGCCGGACTGTTTAACTGCCACATTGCTCTGTATTCCCTCAATGCTGGGTTTTGCATCGTCCTGCTTCCTAGACTGTTTTGCATCCTCCTGCCGCAGGAATTGAGCGGCCTTGGAGTAGAAACGGTCCAACGACGCGGGCGGTTTTCCAGCTAGCCAGTTTCCGAATTCGGAATCAGGATCAATCCCCTTGGTCAGAGCCATTAAAATTGAATTATCGTTGGGATTGGTGATCTCGACGCATGCTGCGTGGAACCTCTCCAGGTAACGCCTGAGTGTCTCTCCAGGAGCCTGAGTGACGCTGGACAAGGTGTTGACGTCTTTTGGCCTGGCAACATGCATCCTTAATTGTTCCACAAACCTCTTGGCCAATTGATCGAACGAAGAAATTGATCTAGGTGGTAGGTGGGTAAACCACATTGTCGCGATTCCCCCCAAAGAGATGGGGAAACTTCGACACTTCACTGCGTCGTCGGCCCTCGCAGCGCTCATCGACCATTCATACTTCAGAATATGCTGGTTAGGGTCACTATTCCCTTCATACATCGGGAGAGTCGGCATTCTGAATCGCCTAGGGGGTTCGGCATGTAACACTTCGTCTGTGAAAGGGGTATGACTACGAGAAATCCCCCAGTCATCATTAGTGAGCCCCTGACTCTCGCGGATCATTTGACGTATCATGGTTGATATATCCGAAACAGGCAGATTCGGAGCGTGATGAGCTAAGGCGTGGTCGGGTTCCACGGCGCGAGTAGGGATCGGGCGCTGTCGACGATCCGTATCTCGCCTCCTTGGCTCAACGTCTTCTGGGACATAAGGTTCAGGAGTGTGTCCTCGCTGTTGATTGATCGGCTCAGATTGATTTCGGGTATCGACCCTTGTCTCTGCTGCGGCTGTTGTGGCGCGGTTATCCGTGGTGTACTGTGGGGCGGTACCTCCTCGTGTTGAGGGACCGGTTTGGAAACTGGTCGACGGTCCTACCCTCAGTTGCCCAACAGTTAAGGCGGGCTGATATTCAGCAGCTTGAGCGCGACTCCCCTCTAGTCGAGGACGGGTAGTTTGGCGGTGGTAATCAGACGAAGCTGAGCTTTCGGTAGACGCTCTGGAGACATCATCTCTCCTGGACCTTCTGTGCCCCCGGCGGTTTAGCTGGTTGGTCAGCTCGATATTGGCGCGTAATTGTTCTGCCAACTGCTGACGGCTTTGGGTCAGCTCCTGGAGCAATACTTGAAACTCCTGTCGGGTGACTAGCCCCGTTGAGTCTGAATGAGTGGCATTGTCTTGATTGGAAGAAGGCGGCTGTGTGGGATTTTGCCTGTCTCTGCCTTCTTGCTCTGCAGCGGTGGCGCCAGTTCTTGTGCTGACCATTGTCGGTGGTGGAGTCCTTTCCTAGATTTTGAGCAAATCTGAATAGAATGGAAGGATTCCGGACTAGATATCTGGATCTTCCTCTTGGATTTGTGCAATCCGGTATCGACGGCAGATCCAACGAGCAGGAGAAAAAGCTGGTTCTCTCAATGAAAGCACCAAAGTGTTTGTACCAAAAATGGGCACAACACTCTTCGGGAGTTGTTTGAAGAGATAAAATGAAGATGATAAATGTAAAACAGAGATTATCTAACAAAAACTCCAACAAATAGGAATGTAAAATGCACAGACAAGCAGTTTAGAGTGGTTCGGCGTATAGCCTACGTCCACTATGAAGTTTTGATGATTTTATTGATTCTCTTTCAATGATTACAAGCGTTTACAGCCATGAACAGCGGATTACAGTTTTGAATTCGAATTTGACAGTAAAAGTATGATGCAAATCTCAATCCGGCAGAGTCTGGACGCTTCAGAGAAAAAAGATCCTTTTTCCGTTGATTCTGGGGCTCTATTTATAGGCGTAGGAGGCTTGGATTTCGCTCAAACTCCGGGAGACTTGGCCTGACACGTGAGGGGACCCATTCGACCACTTCCAGAGAGTTTCAAGCCAATCTGTGATCGATACGAAATCATTTCGTATCGATCAAGATTACTTCCAATTGAGCTCAAAATTGGTGGAGACGTTCCTTGTCATGTGTGCACCCTCCAGTTAAAATTTCATCGTGTTTGGATCAGTGGATTACGAGATATGGTCGATACGAACTGGAATTCCTCATAGGCTGTCTGGTTCGTATCCATGATTTCGACTCCATCCGTTCGCCTCGCTGGCTGCACGTGCTCTTGAAGTGAGGTGACGCGCGCGCTTCGTTTCGATCCGGTCTTTGTGCCGCATTGACTGTTTTGACTCCACATATCTCGCCTCGTTTTACTTTGATGGAAGACACGTCATCCCTGGTCAGTTGACTCGTGGGTACGAACAAGTCATTAGGCATGGATTCGAAGTGAGGTCCTCTGATGGATACGAAGCAGACACCGAGTGATGGATATGAAGCAAGCACCGAGTGATGGATACGAAGCAAGCACCGAGTGATGGATACGAAGTAGACGCTGAATGATGGATACGAAATAGACGTTGGCTGAAGGATACGAGGTCCTTCAATTGTTGGTATGTGTGAAGTCCATCGATACGAGCTCGATGGATACGAAGAAAGTCGAGTCGAACCTGGGTACCTCGATGGATCCGGAGCTGATCGGTACGAAGCTTGATGGATTCGAACTGGGGCTTCGGTGATGGATACGAAATTGCCCAGAGTGATGGATACGAAATCTGGGCTTTTTCCCTCCAATTTGACTCGATCATAACTTGAGCGTATGAGTCCGGATTGACTTGAAATTTGAGGTGCTGATCTCTATGGCCTTTCTTGTCATGTCCTATCAATTGTAGCTCACTCTGGGCTCGGACAAAATTCAGTGATATCCATGGCGTGCTATCCTTGTTCACTAGTCGGCTTCTTGGTGTCCTGGCCTTGCCAAAAGGCGGGATAACAACTTTATCTCTTTAAAGACTTCCGAAGAGTGTTGTGCCCAATTTTGGTACAAACACTTTGGTGCTTTCACTGAGAAAAAACACAATTTTTCTCCTGCTCTTTGGATCTCCTATCTATATTGGATTGCATAAATCTAAGAAGAAGATCCAGATCTAGAATTTGAAGCCCTTCCATTCTATTCAGATTTGCAATCAGATCTAGGAAAGGACTTCATCAATTCATTATGGTGAGCACACGTACCACTTCTACAGCTGCTGATCAAGGAGCACGGGATCGACAAAATCTCGTGCAATCACCTCCATCCAACCAAAATGCTGCAGGACCTTCAGATCCATCAGGTCCAATCACTAGACAAGAATTCCAGACATTGCTTCAAGAGTTGACCCAAAGTCGACAGCAGCTAACTGAACAACTGCGCGCCAACACAGAGTTGACTAACCAGCTAAATCGCCAAAGGCGAAGAAGATCAAGAAGAGACCAAGGTTCTTACTCCTCCACAGAGAGTTCAGCCTCCTCTGATGGCCAAACCAGATCCACACGCCCACGGCTAGGTGTAAGCTACACCCAAGCCACGGGACACCAACCTGCTTTGAATCTTGGGCAACCCAGAGCTGGACCATTTGCTAGCCTCCGTACAGAACCTTCAACTCGAGGGGGTGCTGCTCCTTACCATGTCACCGGCAACATTGCTACTACCACCACTGCCGGACGGGGAGGTGATGCTGGAAACCAAGCTGATCCTCAACGTAACCAACGAGAGCAGACTCCTGAGCCTTATGTCCCTGAGGATGTTGAACCAAGGAGGCGAGGCATGGACCGTTGACCACGTCCGGTCCAGACTCGCGCTGTGGAACCCGACCACACCTTGGCACAACATGCTCCAAGTATCCGAGTGCCGGATATACCAACGATGATCCGTCAAATGATCCGTGAAAGTCAGGGTCTCAGTAATGACGACTGGGGAATCTCCCGAAGTCATACCCCTTTCACCAATGACGTATTATATGCTGAACCACCTCGGCACTTCAGGATGCCAGCTTTGCCAGTTTATGAAGGAAGTTCTGATCCCAATCAACACGTCTTGAAATACGAATTGCTGATGAATGCTGCGAGAGCGGATGACGCAGTAAAATGCCGGAGTTTCCCCATTTCCCTGGGGGGCATTGCAACCATGTGGTTTACTCGTTTGCCACCATGATCCATTTCTAGTTTTGATCAGATGGCCACCAGGTTTGTTGAACAATTCCGCATGCACGTAGCGAGGCCTAAAGATGTCAACACTATGTCTAGTGTTACACAAGCTCCCGGAGAAACACTTAGACGTTACTTGGAGAAATTCCATGCTGCGTGTGCAGAAATAAGCAATCCCAATGATAACTTTATCCCGATGGCATTGACTAAGGGGATTGACGCTGATTCTGAGTTCGGAAATTGGTTAGCTGGAAAACAACCTGCGTCATTGGACCGTTTCTATTCCAAGGCAGCCCAATTCCTGAGAAGGGAAGATGTGAAACAGTCTAGGAAGCAGGATGACGTAGGGCCCAACATCGAAGGAATACAAAGTAACATCGCCGTTAAACAATCCGGAGATAGTTTTGGGAAAATTCAGTTGAACGTACAAAATAAACAAAATCAGCAGAGGGACAATGGAAATCAAAACAAAAAGCGCGATCAGAATCGTGGTCCGCGGCGTAGAGCTTCCATGTACGATAATTACACTCCATTGAACACGTTGTTTGAAAATGTGTATTTGCAGACCTGCAATACCATGCAATACAAGAACCTGCCCCTAAACCACCAACTTAAAGACAAATCCAAACAGGAAAATTTTGCAGATTCCATGAGAGTTATGGCCACAGCACCAATGAGTGTCGTCACTTACAAGACCTCATTAAAAAACTGATACGTGAACGGAAGTTGGATCAGTATGTGCGGGCGCCGCAATCTGGTGGTGCGGGCCCATCAAATCAAAATCGTGCACTGAATCAGGAAAGACAAGAGGAACCCGCTCGTACAGGCAGGAGGTTGGTCCTCAATACAATAAGTGGTGGTCCTCACCCAGCAGATCGAAGTTGGAAGGAAATGGAGTCGTATGCCAGTTCTATCAAACATGCGGACTTCGAGTGTTGTAGTAGTTTTGATGAAGGGGCTCCGGCCAAGCAACAGAAAACGATGGCAGATGACATCGTGTTCAGGAACAGAGACGTTGATAAAGTCGAAGCCCCCACTATCGATCCACTGGTCATCTCAGCGCAAGTAGGTCCTGCTTGGATGAAGAGGATCTTAGTTGACAATGGAAGCTCTGTGAATATCTTGTTCGAGCGAGCTTATGGTCAAATGAAAATGGAAGCCACGAACTTGAAGCCTTGTCAATCCCGAGTCCATGGTTTCAACGGAAGTGCTACTATACCCACTGCAATGGTGGAACTGCCAGTAGAATTGGGAGTTGGAGAACGTCAGAGAGTACGGATGTTGCAGTTCATTATTTTGGACATAGACTCCCCTTACAATGCTTTCTTGGGCCGACCGGCCCTCGCTGAATTCAGGGCAGCCATCGCCCCGTGGTGTCTGACTTTAAAGTTTCCCACTGATCATGGAATAGGAATCATTCATGGAGATCAGGCTGCTGCCAAAGCCTGCTATGTTGCTGAGCTGCGGGAGGCGCAGCGAAAGGAAAAAGGAAAGGGCGTGGAGGAATCTCTCTGCGTCCGTTTTACCGATAATTAACAATTAACGCCCGGGCCCAGGACCGAGCACCCCAGCCAATTCCTCAAGGATCTTAACCCGAGAGAAACTGAAGACGTAGGAGAATCTAAAGAAAGTCAAGCATCCCCGGCCGAACTGACGATCGATGTCCCAGTTGACAATAACGATGATTCGAAAATGATAAAGATTGGATCTCAGCTAAGCCAGCAAACTCAAGAGGAATTGGTCGAATTTCTGTGGGCAAATCTTGACGTATTTGCCTGGACACATTCCGATATGTGTGGGATCTCACCGGACATCGCGAGCCACACCCTGAACATTGACCCGCGACATGTCACGGTCAAACAGAAAAGGCGTGGTATGGATCCAGAGAGATATGCCGCCCTTAAAGAAGAAGTAGAAAAGCTTAAAGCGAACAGGTTCATTCGGGATGCCCTATATCCTGAATGGGTGTTGAATCCCATGCTCGTCCGAAAGCCGAACGGAAAATAGAGAACGTGTGTCGATTACTCCGATCTGAATAAAGCATGTCCCAAAGACAGTTTCCCGCTTCCCAAAATTGATCAGCTAGTAGATTCGACAGCTGGGCATGAACTCTTATCCTTCATGGACGCGTATTCTGGCTACAATCAGATACCGATGTATTTACCCGATCAAGAACATACAAGCTTCGTAACCAACCTGGGACTTTACTGCTACTAAGTTATGCCATTCGGACTCAAGAATGCCGGGGCTACTTATCAACGATTGGTCAATCGGATGTTTGCCAATCAAATCGGGAAAACAATGGAAGTATATGTAGACGACATGCTTGTGAGGTCACGACTCTACACCGACCATATTAAAGACCTGGAAACTATGTTCAACATACTTCGAGAATACAAAATGAAGCTCAACCCACTGAAATGTCACTTCGGAGTTGCATCCGGAAAGTTCCTTGGGTTCATCGTTAATGCCCGGGGAATCGAAGCTAATCCTGAAAAGATTTGGGCAATCAGAAATCTTGAAACTCCAAAGACTATAAAACAAGTCCAGAGTCTCAATGGAAAGGTAGCAGCGTTGAGCAGGTTCATTTCAAAGTCCACTGACAAATGCATTCCCTTCTTCGATCTGATCCGAAAAGGAAGACGCAACTTTTAATGGACCACGGAGTGCGAGGGCGCTTTCCAAGCACTAGTTCAACATCTATCCACACCGCCAATACTATCAAAGCCTATCGATCATGAGAAGTTGTATACATACTTGGCGATATCAGAAAACGCTATCAGCGCTGCCTTGGTTCGAGAAGAAGACGGGGCACAGAAGCCAGTATACTACGTCAGCAAACGGTTGACTAGGGCTGAAAGGAACTATCCAAAGCTAGAAAAGTTGGCTTACTGCCTTGTAATTGCATCAAGAAAACTCCGACTGTATTTCCAAGCACATCCTATTGTTGTTTACACCGACCAGCCGTTACGACAGGTCCTTTCGCGGCCTGAGACGTCTGGTAGGTTACTTTAGTGGAACATCGAACTGAGTCAGTTTGATATTACTTACACTCCAAGACGAGCAATCCAAGGACAAGTCCTCGCTGATTTCATAGTTGAATTTACCGTTCCAGAGGACTTGCCCGAAACCAGTAAATCCCCCGAATACGTCTGGAAGCTGTACACTGATGGTGCATCGAACGACCGGTGTTCGGCGCTGGTGTTGTACTCGAAACCCCCGAAGGCCGGTCTATATGCTATGCTTTGAAGTTTGACTTTCAAGCAACCAATAATGAAGCTGAATATGAAGCCCTCATAACCGGACTAAAACTTGCCAGAGATCTGAAAATTATCGCTGTGGAAATTTATTGCGACTCACAACTAGTCGTGTGTCAAGTACGGGGAGAATATCAAGCAAGAGATCGAAGGCTAGCTGCTTACTTAGCTCGAGTGCAGGAAGTACTGAATCAATTCGATTATTACGCCATCTATTGTATACCTCGAGAACGCAACCAAAAAGCCAATTCATTGGCAAAGCTGGCCAGCACAGGTGAAGCTCAGCAAATGGGACTCATTCCCGTAGAAACGCTATCTTCCCCAAGCATCGACTGGATAGAAATAGACTGGGTATGCGAAACCGTTCCCGTAAAAGATTTATGGATGACTCCACTCAGAAATTACATTGAGCACGGAACCCTGCCGGAGCACAGGAGTGAAAAAAGACAAGTCCTCTGGAAGGCCTCACGCTTTACCATCCATGATGGAATCATGTACAGAAGAGGATACTCAGTCCCTCTACTCCGGTGTATCTCTCACGATGAAATTAAACGAGTATTGCACGATGTGCACGAGGGAGAATGTGGCGATCACACCGGGAGGCAAGCACTTGCCAAGAAAATACTTCGATACGGATATTACTGGCCGACCGTGAATCGCGATGCGTCGGATTATGCAAAGAAATGTGATAGGTGCCAGAAATATGCCTGAATTCCTAGAGCTCCTCCTACCGAAATAACGCAAATGGTCAGCCCATGGCCATTTGCAATGTGGGGGCATCGACATCATCGGTGCTCTACCTCTGGCAAAAGGTGGTGCGAAGTACGCCATCGTCGCAGTTGATTACTTTACAAAGTGGGCTGAAGCCGAAGCTCTCGCTACCATTACAACGAAGAAAGTAATCAACTTTGTGGTTCGTAACATCATCTATCGATTCGGTCTCCCGCACACCATTATTACTGACAACGGAACCCAATTCGACAGTGCTGAATTTAAAGATTTCTGCAAACAATTTCACATCCAAAAGAAATTCTCTACGGTTGCACACCCTCAGGCAAACGGACAGGTCGAGGCAGTTAATAAAGTTATAAAATCCATCCTGAAAAAACGACTGGAAAAGGTCGGGGGCAAGTGGGTCGATGAACTTCCTATGGCTATATGGGCTTACCGAACAACCCACAAGACTGCGACCGGTCACACTCCATTCTCTCTTTCTTACGGTTCAGAAGCCATTATTCCAGTCGAGTTAGAAGTACCTTCTCATCGTGTGACATACTACGATCCAAAGACAAATGCTATATTACTTGATGAATCTCTTGACCTACTAGATGAGAAGCGTGAAGAAGCTGATTTGAGGGCAGCTACACATCGAAGTCGAGTCGTCCGATTGTGCAACGCCAAGGTTCGCCCGCGAACCTTTGAACTAGGCGATCTCATCCTCAAAAGAATCTATCTGATTCCTTCGCATATGAAGCCGATGTGGGAAGGACCATATGTTATTGAACGAAAGCTCGGAGATGACACATTCAAGTTATCGACCGTCGACGGTCTTATTCTGCCAAGAGCTTGGAATAGCGAGAGCCTTCGCCGTTATTACACATGACAGGCTATCTTTATCCATTTAGTTTACTTTCCTTTTTTGCAATTTGTTTCTGCATTTCGAAATTAGAACTTGTAATAAGGCAACTGACTTTGCCATACTTTCTTATTTCAGCAATAAAATGCAATCTCTTCGAGCCAGAGCTGTGATTTACTTGAAATGCTTCATATGACCATCACTATGCACGGAGAGCTAAGTTTCACCATACGGTGGAATTTATTCAAATAGAGAGTGACTGCGATGCAACCAATCACTCGCTAAGTGAAACACGAGCTCGGGGACAAGCCATCACATCAAAGTCAAAAAAGGATTGATACACGACAATCCATCATCAACTCCGTGTTCCCAGAGTGCGAAACGGAGTATAAACATCAACTCCGAACTCCCAGAGTGCGAGTCGGAGTATAAACATTAACTCCAAATTCCCAAAGTGCGAACTGGAGTATAAACATCAACTCCGGATTCCCAAAGTGTGAAACAGAGCATAAACATCAACTCCGAACTCCCAGAGTGCGAGTCGGAGTATAAACATTAACTCCAGATTCCCAGAGTGCGAACTGGAGTATAAACATCAACTCCGAACTCCCAGAGCGCGAGTCGAATTATAAACATCAACTCTGTATTCCCAGAGTGGGAAGCGGAGTATAAACATCAACTCTGTATTCCCAGAGTGCGAAGTGGAGTATAAACATCAACTCCGAACTCCCAGAGCACGAGTCGGAGTATAAACACCAACTCCGTATTCCCAAAGTGCGAACCGGAGTATAAACATCAACTCTGTATTCCCAGAGTGCGAAGCGGAGTATAAACATCAACTTCGAACTCCCAGAGCGCGAGTCGGAGTATAAACATCTACTCCGAGTTCCCAAAGTGCGAACCAGAGTATAAACATCAACTCCGAACTCCCAGAGTGCGAGTCGAAGTATAAACATCAACTCTGAACTCCCAGAGTGTGAGTCGGAGTATAAATGTCAACTCCAAACTCCCAAAGCGCGAGTCGGAGTACAAATGCCAATTCCAAATCCCCAGATCGCGGACATATGGTTAAAAAAATTATGCCGGCGTGACCAGCCGCTAGTAAACGAATGAGAATCCCTGCAGCGCGGATATGATCGTCGATGATCGGACAAGCGCGAATAAACCGCTCAATCTCTGTTTGTCTCAAACACCCATTCAGTGGCACTAGACTTGACCTGCTATAAGAAAAGAGCGATCGCTGGCTGATGTTTTACAACACACCACCAAGACTGGCGGGCAAGACTTAAGCATCAACCATCGACTGAAGCGATGCGACGTCAAAATTCGACTCGCTTCCCGGTCGCAAACCATGGCTACAGTTTCCGAACTTGGCGAACAGAAACAAACTTGATTCGAAAGCTAAAACTTCACAAGTACACTTCATATATTGAAACACTTGGATAAATACACAATGACATAAAAGAAACCAAAAAAGAGAAGTTTCATTTTTATTGTTTATAAAAGAAGTTCGTATACAAGTTTCCAAAAATTCCTACTAGCAGGGGCCGAACCCGCATCTATACACGGCTAACAAAATGCAAGTCAAAATGAACTGGGGAAGCATGTTTAATCTTTCTTCTTCCTTGGCTTCCTCCTCGGTGTAGACCCACTGGAGCCACCGCTAATTTTCCTCTTCTAGCCTTTGCTTTTCGGCGGTTGGTCTTCAGGCGATGGCATTATATCAACATCCTCCTCCGAACTCGAGTGGATAGGAATGCTCCCTGCAGGGGGAGTCGGAGGGATAGGATCAAATGTGGAAGATGGCATGGCCACACTAGTATCAGAAAATGTACAGCCAGGCGATATCATTCTAAGCGGAGCTGGACCAAGTGTCGCCGTCCCACCTCCAAAACTGCCACCATGCGCTACGGCATCCATTTCAACGACGATTTGTGCCAAGATTTCCTCTTTAGTACCCGAACGAGCCTCGCTGGGAGCGTCGGTAGTCAGCATCGAAAAGCTTGTGGCAGGAACTCCTTCGCCCATGACGAATGATAAGTCAGCTAAAGGATCGCCATGACGGCGAAAGAGTTCTTCCATCAACTGCTCATCAAATACAAGTGTGCTTCCCTTAGCATCGTCGGGTGGGGCAGCAACACTTACGGTGATTGCTTCGGTCACGATAGCCTCCTGCGTTTGATATGATTCTTGAATAGCAGGAGGCATGGCCGGTGCAACATCAATCATTGGACAAAGAATAAGAGAACTGTTAGAAATTAACTCGAACGAAGATTTCGACTTAAGAAAGATATGTGGAATGTTCAGAATACCTTCCTCAGTTTGACTTGACGGCGGCGGAACAGCTTCACTCACTTGCGCTGTAGCCGAAGGCATCTGCGGCCGATCCAGATCGTAAGCAAGAATGGCTTGGGGATCGACCGCAGACGAGGATTCGGGCTGGGTTGACACTGGAACTTCAAGACTTGCTTCATGGCGGTCAACCCCTGAACCCTCTCCCACTTCAAAGTGCTGGGCGCCAAGTCTTTCCTTCTCAAGCAGAATCATTGACTCGTGAAGAATCTTCTTTTCATCTTCAGTCAGAATGCAATTCTCGAGTTCAAATTCATCCACAGACTCGCCCTGATGCGCCTCTTTCTCTTCCTCAACCAGTCGACCCCAAGCGTTATAAAGATGTGTTGGGTAATCATCGAGCCAGGCTAGACACCTGTGCTTTAGCACGTTAGCGTTGTAAACAACGAGAAGGTCTTCGATGTCAGCCTCTAGCCTGGACTCGGCTGACTTCACTTTCTCCTCAACCTCAGCCTCCACCTTGTGGACTTTAACCACAGCTGCATCCCGCTCACCCTTAGGCAGAACAGTCTGCTCGCACGCCTCCTGGGCTGCGCTGTTTGCATCATCCCTTTCCTTGGCCATGTCGGCGAATTTGGCCTTGAGTTCATTGAGCTCCTTAACCGCCGCATCCCGCTCGGCAGTGACTGTAGTGTTCCGGTGGCCCATCTCCTCCACCAGGGCAACATGTGTCTGCCTCAGCCTCTCCATAGCCACATTCGCTTCATCAGCTTTTTTGGTGGCCGCGATTTCAGATTTCCGAGAGTACTCGGACTCAGCAGTGAGCACTTGAATGATCCGGTCCCTTTGAGCAAGTTCAGACTCCATTTTCTCAAGCACTTTGGATCGCTCAAAGGCCACCTTAGAAGCTTTCTCTGCAGCCTTTGCCCACTCCCTGTACTGGGTATAGATGTCATGAACGTAATCATGCATCGTGCCTTCCACTCCAGACGGAATTCTTTTTAAGTGTGGCGGGAAGACATAGCCATCGAAGCAAATGTTCGGAAAGCCCTTCCTCATCTGAGCCAATTTAAGGGCCCCTTCTCCTCTGGGATCAGCTGGGACCTGCTCTGCAATTATGGGAGCCGTGGTCTCGACTCTCTGAAGATGAGTCTCATACCTAGAAGTATGGGAAGATGGCCAGTGACGGGATGGCTCTGGCGGGTGTGGAACAATAATAGGGGGTGGAGATGGGAGTCTAGGAGGAGGAGAGCATGATCTAGACCGATGTATGTGTTCCCTGTCCCTATCACGCCCATACCTATCCTGATTAGAATACTCGCGATCGCGATCTCTGTCTGAATCCCTCCTGCGGGAATCGTAATAAGAAGAGGCCTTTCGGGCCGAGCGGAGATTCCCGAGCATCGATCCCTTTCCAGACATAGTACCTAAAAATAAAAAACAAAGGAAGAGTTAGTAATTTCCTAAGTTGGACGATGTACAGTTGTGAATCATGTAGTGTAGTGAAGTGTATGCATGTGCAACCCCCCGACCAACCGGAAATGTCGGCCGCACTCATAGCAAGCGACCCGCTCAGTTCAAGAGCACTATTAAGCTCCTCCATCCCAGCGTCGTGTGGAGACGACACAAAATCCGGAATCGGGATATCGGCAAGCCCTGTAAAGGGATTCTCTACTTGTGGGGGAGGAGCCTCCGAAATTCTAATCCCCGGAACGGGCAAGGACACAACCACGGATTTAAATCTCTTAGATTTAGAGCGTTTGTGAGCAGCAGCCTTGCCTTTTCTTCTTCCTCCCGAATCTTGGACATCGGCAGAAGGCCCAGCCGGGAGCTCGGTATCGGTAGGCGTTCTTTCTGGATCAACTTCTTCGGCGATCACAACTGCGGGCGCTTTGTGCTTCACCCGTTCCTTTAGGACCACTCTATGTGTCCCTTCCAGTTGTATGCTCTGCCTTCGTTCTATCAGCCCGACCGTCCTCAAATTTCTGTCAGACAGGACCAAGTCGATATGCCTCTCTTCGCCCGGGAACGCTTGAAGAATCCGAACAAGCTCTCTGAAGTATGCGCCGTCAGGACGAGAGATTGCAGCTATAAAAAAGGAAAAGTATGTCAGTTTTGGAGTCGGTTACTAATATCTCAATGATTCAAGAGAGAAATGGCAATACTTACGTCTATCCAACCACCACCTAGCAAATCCAGGGTGGCACCGAACGTAGAACCATTCGATTTTATAATAACTTAGCCTTCCCCAGGAGCCCAGTACAATGTGGCAGTTTCTGACCGCTTCCAGGAAGGTGAAAGAAGGGCTGTCTCCATGGCTCTTGACGTTGAATAAATATCTGATTTCAATCAGCTTCGGCGGTCGAAAGAGGATCTCCATAAATAGGACAAAGGTGCTGTTCAACAAGGCATACCCGTTGGGATGTAGCTGAGATGGAGCTATGATGAGAAACGATAACATCTCCCTTATATATTGGTTGAAGGGAGGGAGTGTCCCCGCTGTGCAAGCGTGACGGTTGAAAGCAGTAAACCCCTCCGGGGGATCGTGCGGCCTATCATTTGGCCCAGGAAGTAGCAAGTCATCGAGCGACAAGCCGTGCCCCAAGCAAATCCGTCCTATCATATCTTCGGAGACACCCGACGGCACTTAATCTAGCGGATTACAAATAAACCAGGCACCCGGATGATCGTCCGGAGCTGGCTCTATAACTTCGGCTTCAATAACCGGTATCTCTATGGTTGGAGGAATAGAACTCGGGAGTTCCTGCTGTTGTGAACTTGAGGGTTCCATGAATAGCTAGCTTATGAAAAATCATTGTTAAATTGACAAATAACGCTCGTGCATCCCCCAGTGTAAAGTGTGTGAGTGTGTTGTGCAGTGCAATACTGTATATCATTTGAGAAGATCAATAGGATTGAAGGAAGCATGTAAACGACGAGACTTCGGAAATTCAGTCGGAAGGACCATCATCGTTGACCGTCACAACCATTCCATCCAGCTATTAACTATCATTCCAAGTTAAAGTTTGTTGTCATTTTGATAAGTTCCAGTTTCATCGACGAGCTTCGATAGGCAATCAGATATGCGGTGAAATGATTAAGTCCAGTTATGCAAGTTTGAAGCTCGTCGGAATCAATTGTTCAAGTGTGCAAGGAGTTTTGGATTTTTTAATGATCAATTCATATCGCTCACGAGAGCCGTGTTCGCATCGATAAGTTATGGCCATTTGCGTATGAGTTAGACTCGGTCAAAAGGTTGGCATGCAAGTTCGACTTGATCAAGAGGCTGGGAATTTTGGATCGATCAGAGCGTAACACTTCAAATCGACCCCAAGACTACCCAGTTCGACTCGCTCCCAAACCTCCAGTTCGACTCGCTCCCAACACCTCCAGTTCGACTCGCTCCCAAACGACCACTTCGACTCGATCGAAGGCCATCACTTCGAATCGATTAAAAGCCTCAAGCTCGAGTCAATCCCAAGACTACGCAGTTCGACTCGATCCCAAGGCTACGCAGTTCGTCTCGAAGCCCCTACTCCAGATCGATGCGAAGCTGAGGCGAAGGGATCTCGATCGATCGTAAAGGAGTCTCGATCGATCACGACTCTAGTTGGTCTGGTATTAAAAATCTAGTCTCGTCGTTTACACGTTGCATTCGCTTGGGGGATTACCTAAATCTGTCATATTAGTTCGAGTAATTGATGGTATGAATCGGTTCGAAGGCAAAAACTGTTTTCTTCTTTGTTGACTCGAGTCTCAAAGCGATGCGAAAGTATGGTAGGAAAACGAAAAGTAAAAAGTGAAAAAATGGCTAAGTACAAATATTTATATGGACTCGAAAGCAAAAGGAATAAACGATTCGTATCCCAGTGGATTCGAACACGCGTTTCGACTCCCTCTCCAGTGCGCCGATACGAAGCTCCCCTTCGTATTGCTTGTCTTCGACTCTGTCTCCGATGCAGCAATACAAGCCATCATTTCGACTCGCTCCTCCGTCTCCTGTGCATTTCGACTCGCTCCTCCGTCTCCTGTGCATTTCGACTCCGACTCCTATGCAGTTCGAATCCAAGACCGAGTCGAATAAGCAGTTTGAATCCATCAAATCATGGCTTCCAGAGGCCAACTCCATCGAGTCGAACTACTTACTCCGTATCCATAAATTCAATAAAAATCGTCTTCGATATTTCAACCCTTCGCATCGATTCAGGAGAGGGTCGTCATGGAGGAACATTCGAAAACAGCCATCGAGCGTTGTTACCATGAATTTCACGTCGGTTCAGGAGAGGATCGATACGGAATTCAGTATAAAATAAACTGACAATGACTCGTGAATGTACAAACGTCAACGAGAGTCGGGTTAACATATATGCATGTATGACGGACTAATATTCAGTGTTCCAGATTTACAGGAATTGGAAACTCATTTGATAACAATTACGACAACAAACGGCTAACCGCTAGCATACAGCAATCAGTCGCAGCAATACAGGGTACAGCGGTTGACCGTCAACAGCTTACATTATCAAACGAAACAGTCGAAGATTACAGCTTTCATCGAAAGGACGACACCTATTCAGAATGAAGATTGCATCACTTCAAAGAACATCATGTTTTCACAAGACGTACTTTGGAGGGAAAATGTTATCCCGCCTTTTGGCAAGGCCGTGACACCAAGGAATTGACTAGTAACCAGTGACGGCCCGTCCTAGAGATCAGTTATACACAGGCTCACTATGGATATCGATGAATTTTGTCCGAGTCCGGATCGAGTTAAAATTTATATGACATGACAACCTAAGCTATGAGAGTCAACGTTCCAAATCTCAAGTCAATCCGAGTTCGTATGCTCAAGTTGTGAACGATACAAAATTGGTTAAGAACAGCCTCCTTCGACTCGCTCTAGTTCGAATCCATAGGGAGTGCACACTTCGACTCGCTCCCTTCGACTCGCTTCGCAACCACCAGAAGCCAACTTCGACTCGCTCCCTTCGACTCACTTCGCGACCATCAGAAGTGACTCCTTTGACTCGCTTCGCAACCACCAGAAGCCAACTTCGACTCGCTCCCTTCGACTCGCTTCGCGACCATCAAAAGTGACTCCTTCGACTCGCTTTGCAACCACCAGAAGCCAACTTCGACTCGCTCCCTTCGACTCGCTTCGCGACCATCAGAAGTGACTCCTTTGACTCGCTCTGTTCGAACCACTATTCGACTCCATCAACTTCGACTCCATTGGCGAAGCCACTGTTCGAATCTCTCAATAAGCTCCACTTCGACTCGCTCTATCGATGCACACTTCTACTCGCTCAATCAATGCACAGTTCGACTCGATCGAAACAACATCAAAAGAAGAATGACCCAAAGACTCGAGCGCCACGTCACCGAGTCGAACGGAAGCGAGTCGAACAGAGCGAGTCGAACCTAACAGCCTACCGAGAATCCCAATTCGTATCGATCATATCTCCTAATCTACATGTCCAAATGCTATGAAATTTTCACAGAAGACTACGTGCATGCTAAAGAATGTCCACGCCAAATTTCAACTCCATTGGATGAAATCTTGATCAATACGAAATCTGTTCGTATCGATCACGGATCGGACCGAAACTTCATGGGCTTGGGCGCGCGGGCCTGGTCACGTGCCAGAGAGGGTCTCCCGAGATCTAAGCGAAATATCAGCCTCCTACACTTATAAATAGACCCCCAAAGCCAACAGAAAAGGGGTTCTTCTTCTTCCTCTTTGAAATCTCCAACGCCCGGACTCCGCCAGATCCAGATCTGAACTCCATTACTACTGCTACCAACGAATTTCACTGTTGCAAATCATTGTTATTCGCTGTAATTTGCTGAAATCAATTGTAAACATAAAAGAAAGATCAATAAAGCAAACTACTTCATAGTGGACATAGGCAATACGCCGAACCACTCTAAATTCTTGTGTCTCCCTACATTTTAATTATTCTCATTTTTGAAATTTGGAGTTTTTGTTAGATAATTCCTCTTTTTCCATTTAATTTCTTCACTTTATCTCTTCAAAGACTTCCAAAGAGTGTTGTGCCCAATTTTGGTACAAACAATGTCCAAGCTCGAGAAGCGGCTTAGCAAACAATGGACTAAGATGTCCAAGCCCGAGAAGAGGTCCATCAAACAATGAACTAAGGTGTCCGAGCCCGAGAAGAGGCTCATCAAATAATGGACTAAGATGTCCAAGCCCGAGAGAAGGCTCATCAAATAATGGACTGAGAAGTCCAAGCCTAAGAAACAATGTATCTACAAGAAACTAAAATTTCCAAGCCAGAGAAATGGTATATCCGACTATGGATTGAGACGTCCAAGATCAAGAGGCATCTAATCAGATTATTTCTATATGAACAAGACCTGAAGGGTTCATGCAACAAAGGAGTAGAACATAACTCCATTTACTAATACCCGAATCAGGGTTTCAAGACTTCTGTTTCTAATCATCATCTATTAATACCCGAATCTGGGTTTCGGGTCTCTCATATCTGAATTTCATCAATTAAAACTCGAATATGGGTTTAGGTACATTCGTTTCAGGACTTCACTTACTAATACCCGAATCTGGGTTTCAGGACTTTACCAAATACTATCTATTTATATTATACCAGAATTTGGGTATTGGGACATTATTAATCACCTGCAGTCTTTATGCTCGAATCTGGATTTCGAGACTATTATTTAATTTCACCTCAATTCTCTAATCTAGGATCGTGGCTCCTATTATAACGACAATTCCCATGGGTTTCTGGTTGTCTAACATATGCCTTAATCTGGGCAAATGATTTCTATCTTAACAACAACTACTATGGAAGTCTGCTTATACAATATATGTCCTAATCTGGGCTAAAGGTTCTTTTACAAAGGTATTTGTCTGACATATGCCCTGATCTGGGCTCAAACTTGATATGAAGGCAATATTTACTAATTCCAGTTTAATTTACCATAAAAACCCGAATCTTGGTTTAGAAGTGACGCACAGAGGACTGTTTTTGGATATTGTTATCTGGATTCTAGATGTCACATTATCAACTTCCAAGCTTCACAAATTAATACCCTAATCTGGGTTAAATTTCATTGTTCTTAATTTATATCAAGTCCCAAACCAGAGGAATAATGTAATAAGAGTAGAGATTGCTACAGACAACCGAAAGTTTCAAGCTGGTCTTTTAAATGCCAAAATAAGAGTTGATGTTTTACAACTCTAAATGATGCTCACCAACATCCGAATAAAGGCTTCGGGATCATTCAAATTTCTGAGAAAGTTTCCAGGTACATATTGAGATGGACAATAACAACTCATAGCTCCCATTTGCAGCCATTAGCTGTTTCCCATAAGGAATCCGTAATTAGTAAACTACATCTATTTTATGCATCAGTAGCTACTGATTGCACATCTCATATCTAATGAATCATGATTATGATTATGATCGACTAACTATCCAAATACAAAAGCATTAAATGTAGATTTATTACTAAATATGTATGTAAGTATGATAATGTGCTAACGACAGCAAGCATCACTAACTTTGAATTTTGTTGGAAAAATAAGGTTATGAAGAGTGAGAAAGTTATGAAATATTTGTCCTAAAGGAAAAAAGTTTCTTTCATACAGGGGAGGGGGCAAAATGTAAGCCGTAAAATCTACTCAAGAGCAGAAGTATGAAAGATGGTTAATAAGAGTGAGGTCTCGATGAAGAAAAAGGCGTAGGTTTCACAAAGGTCGTAAGAAGATGTTTCGAAGGCTTTAAGAGGGTTTCGAAGGAGTCGAAGGCACCAGCTACTCATGCAATGTAAAGGCTTTCGACTCAGATGGAAACATGCACACTTCCGCCACTTTCAACCTTTCGACACAAATAAACAAGCAAGGACAGCTTCGAAACCCCCTTTCGAAGGCAATGGATGATAATCTCTCACCTATGTGCTGAACCTTTCGAAACCAAAGGTTTCGCCATTATCATAACCCTTTCAAAGGCGTACACGAGCCTTTCGAACCAGTCAAGGCCAACAACATTAAGAGAAACTTCCACCTCAACTCTCAGACAAGCATTCGAAGGCTACTCAACATCAACGAAACCACTGGTACATAAATATCTTCTAAACCAATATAAATAACCTATCGACGGAGTTAGAGGCTTCAATCTTACTTCTAGTAACAACAAGGCAGCATGAAGAAGAAGGCACATTTGGAAACCTTTAAACAGTGTTGAAAGGTATTGTGGAGAAAGCAGTACTCAAAGGTCAACAAAAGCGAAAGTATGATAAAGGACCCTTTCGACTCAGTCAAAAGGTCTGGGAATGGATAAAAGAGGTGTAAGATTAAATTAAGGAGAACAAAAGTACGCCTTTCGACAACATCGGAAGGGGGCATGGCCTTTTGACCAAGTCGAAAGGCTTGAAGCGACATATAAAAAGGGGTCCTTTCGACTAAGTCAAAAGTAAAGGCGTGGAAGGGAGGCCGACCTGCATTTATAAATAAGACCTATGGGGTCTAGTTTCGGAGATCGAATTCTGAAATCTGAATTTATTTCTTCTACTCTACTCTCTTAATTCCAATTAAGTCTGACAAAATCCCTAAATCAAATTGGGGAAAAAGCTCTAATTCTTGTAACTCATTTTGGTTTATAAATAAAAGGGAGATGCCTTATTCAACAAGGAGTCTGATGATGAAGAAGATCATTTAGATCATTAGCTAGCCTAATAATCAATTGCACATGTTTCTAACCTTTTCTCTTAACCTCGATTTGTTTATGCAATGCATAGGATTGACTTGGGAATCTCTGGGCGAAACACATCATCATCGGAACCTACATTGGCACCAGAAATAAGGATGGTGATGGGGTTTCGACCAAGATGAATTATGAAACTAGGAACACCTAGGTCGATCTTATACAAGGAAATTGGAATGAATTTTAGACAATTATACGCCAGAACCATTTCCAAAGAGTAAAACCCCTTTCGACACAGTCGAAAGGGATGCTTCGAAGAGGATTCTAACTTATGATTGACCAACAGCTATTGAGAGAGGAACTCAATCGAAAGGGTCTATGCTCAAATACATCAGCAACCCTTTCGAAGGGGTTCCAAATCATAAGTAGCGAAACCATGAAGTTAAAAGCAACTGTGACTTATTAATTAAATATGCATCTCTTTTGACATGATCGAAAGGATCAGAAAGGTACCTTTCGACATGGTCGAAAGGAATGAAAAGTTAAAGGGATCAATTGCTTTAGATCCACTCAAACGAAAGGATTTGAACAGATGCTGTCACTTTAGACTAATTCCATGAAACCTTTCGATTAAGTCAACTCGGTCGGAAGGTGAAGAAAGCACTTTAGACCCTTTTGAGCAAACCAACCAGGTCGAATGGGTGTCCAATCTTCTTGAACCCTTTCGACTGTGACAATTTGGTTTAAAGGTATGCTATAAAAGAAGAGATCCTCCCATCAACATGGATTCGTTTGAGTTTAACTATCTTTCACGTGGCATCGGGAATGTTGACAAGTTTTCTTGTTAACAGCGGCATTGATAATGCCTGTGGATATTAACGACGACAGCCATCAACATCGCGCATGTAGATGTATAGATTCTTCCAAGAGAGTCAACACCATGGAAATATTATTCCTCAATGACATTCATGATTTGTAGTTTTACTTATAATGAGATTCTATGGGCGACAATGCTGAGATGAAAACACTAAATTGCTCGAACACATACGGTGTTAAGAATGAATGATGCTGGCAGTGTTGACGTTGATAAGAGATCGCTTTATCTAATATTGCCTCTGAAATCATGACTCTCGATGTTAATCATAGTACTATTCAACAGTCGTCGTGATTCGTGGAAGACGACATTCATGCTTCATTGTTCTAGGCTTTATCGAGGCTAATGGATTTTATGTGACGTCGCTATTCTTCAATACTATCTTTGACGATGGTGATAGTAGTAACATTTGTCCCCCTCCAAGTATAAAGAAACCATTGACTTTTTAAGTCAATATTTCGATGTCATCCTTTTTCCCACCTTTTGGTCTTCTTGTGCTAATCTATCCACTCATTTGAATCGAATCCAACTGCACCCATTTTCTTACTTCTTCTTATAAATACTAAGCTTTTCTTCCTTTTCCCCTTACCTGCAATTTCAAAAACTTGAAGAAACAATTAAATTCTCAAAATTAGTTGCAAGCCCAAGCTCCTTAATTTCTTACACTCAGGTATAGCTCTTGTCTTAATTAACCCTTAAATTTGTTTTTCATGAATTTTATATTGAAATCGTTACTAAGGTTTTGTTTGGATTTCATTACTTCTGAAATCAGCAACTGATTTTGATTATCTTATCCTAATAACCCAAATTTTGTTATGAATTGTTATTATTAACCTTCAATAATATTGGATTAGTTGCTTAATGGTGTTGATTTGGGGATTCGGGTATTTTTTGTTTACGATGAAACATGTAGTATATCAAACCTGAACCCCCTACATCTTAGACTCGTGTTAATGTTGCCGTTTATGGTGCCATAAACTCGAGGCGGGTTGGTTAACCTAATAGTTTTTAATCCATTAGCACAACATTTCTGCACCGCACAAATAGGCCTTGATACTAGTCGATGTTGGTATAAAAACCGGTATGTTTAAAGTTTATTTATTAACGAAAGCGACGTACTAGGCATAAAACTCAATATCAATTTTCACTATCTTCATTCATGACATTGTTGATGATGTCAGTACATCAATGTTATAATTACACTTAAAATTAACGAAGTGTGAAATTTTCTTATCATTTTATTAGTTGACGTTTTTGATTCAAAGTTTTTATATTGTGAGTATCCATCCATAATTAGGACACTTAAATCGATTAGATGCGACATCGACCATTTTGGTTTTAATTAATGTCGACGTTATTATACTGGCATGCTCCTGGATGTCGACAAGACTTTTTATAAGCCTACCATGGATCAAGATTTGATGCGATAACTTTTTATTGCCGAAAGATAGTGCATTATTTGCAGAGTTACTTGATTACAGTTGATGTCGCCACTTATTAATACGTACTAACTCATATTGTCGCCATTCATTGATAGACGTTACAACTCATCATCGTCATTCATTGATGTCAACGATTTTCATCACTTCAACTTTTCCTATAGTAGCAGTGTTCATCAAGGCTTTGTGATACTTGTCGTCGTTATAACTCCCAACTTAGGTTTATTAATGTTGCCTAACTACTATTAAACTTTGTCTCCATTATTTATTCATGTTGACGATCCACACAAAATTATAGACATCGTTGTTATTAGCATGAGACATTACCTATCTTTGTATTAATTAAAATCAACGTTGTGGCACTAGCATGTCCCACTACATCAATAATACCCTTTGTTAACCCATTATTTTGATAGCTTACTATATTTTAGTGTTAGTGATTAAACTGAAATATGATTACTTCCCATTTTTAAGAGAAAACATATACTAGTTAAAGGCGATGGCATTCAATCATAGTTGACGTCACTTGTTTTTGACGTTGATTCGTAGAGCCTTACTTTAACGTCGGCGAACTCCTTGCTTATCGTTATTGTTTCGTGAGTACTCTTCATGTCATGAATTAAGTTTCATTCAACACCATTATCTACAAACTATCTTCCTTATAATATTATGAGCAATTTAACCGGTTAGTTTGCCAACAGTTCATGTTATTGATGCTCATTGATGTCTACAACATTTATTACTTCATTGTTAATTATTGTTGTGAAGCTTATTATCATTTTGAATCATGAGTTTATTACATGTTCATTCCTACTCCATTTTTTGTATTGTTCTCTCATAGGGTTCTCTTATTAAGATTAAAACTTAGATTTACTAACAAATTCATCATATGTCATCTAAGGATTGTTTCCCTATAGCTAGTTCAAACTTTGTTATTTAAATAACGATAGATTATTTAGACAACAACGTATTAAATTTTCCTATAGCATAAACATGATCATTTCTCAAGTTTAGAATAATATCACTTGGCAGGTTAATGGAAGGACAACAAGTTAGCATGAAGCTCACTAAGAAGTCTAGCGAGGGGTCCAAATCTTCACCCTCGGTTGGTATTGACGCCAAAAATGGGCATCAATACCCAATAGAATCGAATAGAGATTAACTAAACAATGAAATTAAAACATAACAAAAATCATAAATGGACACATGGATTTTTATAGTGGTTCGACAATCTTGGCCTAAGTTCACTTTATATTTTTATTAATCTTCCACTTGATTATAATTATAGGAATGTTTGGATCAGTTGGGATCCATTAGTACAAAAGTGAAGAATAAAAGTGGCAGAACCTCGGAAGAGAAAGTAGGATCCCTTTTCTAACACCATTCCTATGTATTTATAGGGGAGGGGTGCATGGATCAGACTGAAATTTCGGTAGAAGGTTCAAGAGACCAAGACGAGCCCCCAAAAAATTTCTTGGGCCATTGGGGCCCACAATTAGGATCGGTACTGATCCCTATTAGTGTGTCCAAATGGGTTGCGATCCCTATAAGGGGTGCCCCATGATGTTAGCTACTTTCTCCCCCAAATTTCATGCAATTCCAACATACGGTTTGTGAGATATCGCATTTTCCGTAAAGTAGTGTTTCATGAATTCTGATTTCTGCCGATCCCTCCAAATAGAGTTATGCCGATCCCTTCAACTTTCTCCAATTAGAATGAGATCCCTAAGGGTTGTTCCACATGTTGTTATAGGCTTGTACTTTAAGTTTCATGTCAATTGGATGAGTAGAACTTGAGTTATTGCTCGATCTTTGGTGTAATGTGAGTTGTCTCTAGATTCTAGTCGATCCCTATGGAGGGAAGAGGGCCGATCCCTCTTTCTTCATCCTTTTGAGATGTGATCCCTAGGGTAGGTTCTCTAGGGTCCCCACATCTTGTTCCCAAATTTTCATATGTAGTGGATTTGTAGAATCTGAGATATCGATCGATCATCGTTGAATTGAGCTGTGGAATCGATACGATATGATCCATAGTGTTGAATATGGATCGTACCTGGTCCATCTTCGGAGAGTAGTGAGCTTTCATGCTTCTGCTTCACTACCGCTTCATATTATCATCTATGCTTAATTTTTAGACCCTACAATCATCGCTTTGGGCTACTGGCCTTGATGACAGTTGAGTTTAACTTGTCCAGTCAGTTCGGATATAGCCGGGTGAAAATGTTGGATAACATTTGCCCTCCAAAGTACGTCTTGTTGCATACATGACGTGCTTTAAATTGAAGTAAGTTAGAGTCGCCGGAAAGAAATCCATCTAGTTTCCTAAATAATTGCTATTCTTCCATTGAATTATCTTTCTAAAGTGTTGTATCCCTCTTTGATCGTCATGACACTTGGTCGATTTCCAATAGTATAAATTTAGGATTGCATTCCATTAGTTGTTATCTGTGTCCGGTTCTACAGGGCTAGTAAGCTTTGGCTGTCTGATCTAGTCTTTTCTTTAATAACTCCAGGTGAAAATTCAATTTTTGTTAATTTCAAGAATTTTTTTTTTAATATACATGTGCACGTTCAGGTACACGTTCTTGTCATTGGCTCCCGGATGCGTTTGTATGCTCACGAGTCATCACCACTTCCTTCTAGTTTAATTGCAATTGGATTGCAATTCCTTATTTATATATTATTTTATAATGAAATAAGGGTTGTAATAAGTCATTCGATGAGAGGGGACTTCAAGTTCTACAAGGATGACGGCCTCGGAGCCGTAAGCAAGGGCGAATAGAGTATGGCCAGTCATGGACTTGTGGGTGGTTCTGTAAGCTTATAATGCTATTGAAAGTTCATCCACCCACTTGCCTCTAACCTTTTCCAAATGTTTCTTCGGAATTGACTTTATGATTTTGTTCATAGCTTCAACCTGTCCATTTGCTTGAGGGCAAGCAACTACCGGAAATCTCTTTTCAATATGATGTCGACGGTAGAAGTCTTTAAATCTAGAGCTGTCAAATTGGCTTCCATTATCAATTATAATGGTTCATGAAAGGCCAAAACAACAGATGATGTTCTGAACAATGATGCTGATTATTTTCTTCATCATGATCGTGGTTAGAAGTTCTGATTCAACCCATTTGGTGAAGGAATCAACTGCTACGATCGCGTATTTTGCACCACCTTTAGAATCGGCAAGAAGCTGATGATGTCAATACCTCAAGTGGTAAATGGCTATGGACTGGCCATTTGAGTAATTTCTATCGGCAGGGCTCTCGGAATTTTTGCAAACATCTAGCACTTATCGCATTGTCTAGCGTGATCAGCTGCATCTCGATTGATAGTTGGCCAATAATACCTGTAGCGGAGTATTTTCTTTGTCAGGGTTTGCCCCCTGGTGTGACTGCCGCATTCTTCTTCATGGACTTCTCTCAAGACCCATTTGATTTCATCATGGGCGATACATCGAAGCAAGGGAGTGAAGAAACCCTTTCTATATATGACTCCTTCTTGGATGATGTAGCATGAAGCTTTGGGGAGGATCTGTCGCTTTTCATTCCTCCGACTAGGAAGGATCCCCTATTGTAGATAGTCTTTGATAGAAGTCATCCATGACTTCTTTTCTGCCTCCATCTCCAAGATTGTCGATCCCATCTGTCAATGCTTGGAATGTTAAGTACTTCAATCGAGACAAAGTCTATTTGTTGCGCATCCCTAGAAGCCAGCATGGCCAGTGACTCAGCTTTTTCATTTTGTTCTCTAAGGATGTGTGTAATAGTGTAATACTCAAAGTCGGGTAGTAGCTCTTGGACCCGACCGAGATAAGGAGCAAGACGCTACCCCTAGCAAGATAATCTTCCCTGACTTGGCATACTTCTAACCAGTAATCATAAAAGATATGTAAAGTTTCCACTCCCAGTTCTCTAGCAAGTTTGAGCCTGGTGATTAAGGCTTCATACTTAGCTTTGTTATTTGTTGCAGGGAAGTTGAGTTTCAGGACGTAGCAGATCAATCATTCCTCAAGAGTCATTAACACAACTCCAATGCTAGAAAACTGATCATTTGAAGCGCCATCCACATACATGTTCAATCGGTTGGTCGGTTCTCCACTGCTCTTCGAATAGTCGTCTGATGTAGTGAATTCAGATATGAAGTCTGCTAATGCTTGTCCCTGGGTAGTTCTTTGAGGAAGATAAGTGATATCGAATTGGCTTAGCTCGATATTCCATTTGAGCAACCTTCCAGACCTCTAAGGCTGCTGTAGGGTATGTCCTAATGGCTGGTAGGTGTAGATGTTAATGAGGTGAGCCTGGAAGTAATGGTGAAGCTTTCGTGACACAATCAACAGGCAATACGCAAGCTTTTCCAGCTTTGGGTAGTTTCTTTTAGCACTTATCCATTACTTGCTAACATAATATACAGGCCTCTGGATCTGATTCTCTTCATGTAACAGTGCGGTGCTTATGGCGTGTACCGACTTAGCTAAATAGATGTATAAATCTTCGTGATCCAGTGGCTTGGATAGGATGGGAGGTCTCTTTAAGTGATCTACCATAGCTTGAAACATGTCAACACAGTCCTGCGTACATTCAAAGTTCTTTTTCCCTCTTTTGATCAGGTCGAAGAAAGGAATACACTTGTCTGTGGCCCTGGAGATGAAGCGGCTTAGGGCGGCAACCTTCTCATTTAAGCTCTGTACCTACTTAATCGTCTTTGGTACCAAGATGTTTCAAATTGCTTGAATCTTCTTGGGACTGGCTTTGATTTCGCGAGAGTTGACGATGAAACCCCAAAATTTCTTTGACGCCACACCGAAAGAGCATTTCAAGGGATTTAGTTTCATTCCATATTTTTGTAGAACACTGAACATCTCCACTAAGTCGTCGATGTGGTCGTTTGATCATCGTGACATCACGAGCATATCATCCACATATACTTTCGTCGATCGCCCGATCTGGTCTTTGAACATCCTGTTGACCAGTCTCTGGTAAGTATCTTCAACATTATTTAGTTCAAACGACATCATAACATAGCAATATAACCCTAGATCAGTAATGAAGTTGGTGTACTTCTGGTCGGGGACATGCATTGGGATCTGGTTATATCCGTAGTAATCATCCATATATGAAAGCAATTCATATCCAGTGGTTGAGTCTACTAGCTGGTCGATCCTTAGAAGTGGAAAGATACCTTTCGGGCATGCCTTGTTCAGGTCTGAGTATTCAACGCATGACCGCTACTTTCCATTAGCTTTTCTCACAAGAACTGGATTGGATACCCATTTCGGGTCGAGGGCGACACGGGTAAACCTATTGTATTTGAGTTTATGGACATCCTCTTTAATTATAGAAGATCTCTCCGGATCCATGCCACGTTGCTTTTGTTTCACCAGGACAGGCCTCAGGTGGATATTCAATGCATGGCTCGTGATAAACAGCGAGATCCTACACATGTCATGATGGGTCTAAGTGAACACATCAAGCTTCTGCATTGGAGAAAGACAGGTAATTCCTTCATCATCGTTGCACTAAGCTATGATCCGATCTTTAGGACTCGTGATGGATCGTCGTGGCTGATAATAATATCAATTGTCAGCTCAGCTGGTGCAGCCTTGGTCTCTTTGGGCTCTTCTTCATCATCTCTCAGATCTATATCTCTATAGAACTGAATGTGGTGCCCGAGCCAAGGCTCAGGCGCTACTTGTCAATCTTCGGTGGCTTGGATGTGGACAGTCTTGTCCACACCCTTACCTTTTTCTTTCTGCTGAGCTTCCCTCAACTCAGCTACATAATAGGCACGTCCAGTTGCTTGATCACCATGAACAACTTCTACACCATTATCCGTCGAAAATTTCAAAGTCAAACACCATGAGGCAAGGGCTGCCCAGAATTCAGCTAGGGCCGGTCAACCCAGAAAAATATTGTATGGAGAGTCAACATCCAAAACAATAAATGGTATGACCCGCACTCTCCTCCGTTCACCTTCTCCCAACTCAACAGGTAATTCCACATAACCAACAGCTTCGGTTGCCACACCGTTAAAACCGTGTATATGAGCTTTAGATGGTTTTAAATCTTTAGCTTCCATCCTCATTCGATCATAAGTTTTTTTGAAGATTATATTCACCGAACTTCCACAATCAGTCAAAATCCTTCTCACCAAAGCAGGACCAATCATGGCTGAAATAACCATTGGGTCGATTGTCGGAGCCTCCACCTTATCTGCATCTCTATTCCTAGACACAATATCATCCACCATAGTACATTGCTGCTTAGCTAGAGCTCCATCTTCCGTATTTGAACAACATTCAAAATCCACATGCCTAATTGCGCTAGCATAGCTCTCCATCTCTTGCCAACTCCTATCAGCTAGGTGCAGTCCTTCGACTATCGTGTTTATCACAGTCATCCGCCAGTCCACGTAGGCTCCTTAGCCCTACATAGAGCTTTTCCTCGGTTGGGGTCAGAAGTCCCCTGCCCGCCATCCTGTGGGGTTTCACAAACTATTGTAACTTCTTTTTTCGAATCAGTTTTTCTATAACATCCTGGAGATGCATGCATTCATTTGTATTGTGCCCATAACACTCATGAAATCGACAATATTTCCCGGTCTGCTTCTACTTCTCTGTTGACTCTTTTGGAGGCGGCTTTCTATACTGCATGGTATTACAAGTAGACAAATAGATATTCTCCAGAGACGTATTCAGTACGATGTAATTATCATACATTGGAATCCTAGGCTTCAACCTTCCAGAATCCCTCTTTCATTCTCGGTCTCCGCCTCTCTTTTGCTGATTTGACTTATTCTGAACGTTCACTTGGACTTTCCTAGAACTGTCATTAGACTATTTGATTACAGTGTTACTCTGTACTCCTTCTCCACTCGATCCTACAACATTCTTTTTTCTGGAGGACCTGGCTTCCTTCTTTATTAGAAACTGAGTTGCCTTTGAATACAATCGCTCCAACGTGCAGGCAGTTTACCAGCCAACCAATCGCCAAACTCAGACTCCGGGTCATTCCCTCTCGTCACGGCTATAAGTATTGCATGGTCATTTGGATTACTGACCTCCGTAACAGCTGTATGAAATCTATCCAAATAATCTTTCAGTGACTCACTTGGAGCCTGAATCACGCTTGAAAGGGGCATCATGTCTGTTAACAAGAAAACATGTCAACATCCCTTAAGCTATGTGAAAGGCAAATAAGTTCATATAAAATAAGGCTGTTGAAAAGATTGCTTCTTTTGAAACCCACCTTTCAACCAGATTGACTTAGTCGAAACAGTTTCGGAAGTTAACTTAGAAATGCAGGCAAGGGAAGGAGCATCTAACTCGAAACCCTTCTATTATATAAGTTGAAGACAACTATTCATTTTGAATTTTCATCCCTTTCGATCATGTCAAAAGGTTCATTCTAGCCCTTATGACCATCTCGGAAGTTATGCTTGACCTACTAAAATGAAATAGCTTCTTTCAACCTCATTGATTTCGTTTCTTCCATGGAGGAACCCTTTGAAAGGGTTGTTGATGCAGTTGAGTGTAGGTTCCTTTTGAATGGACTCCTCCTCATATGATTGCTTGCCAATTGCAGACTAGATTTCCTTCGGGACACCCCTTTCAACCAGGTCGAAAGGGGTTTTATCCTTTCGAAATAGATCCAGTTTGCAGTTGCTAAGCTTAATTCAATATACTTGATATAAGATCATCTTGGGTATTTGTAAGTTCTATGAACTTATCAGTGTCGAAACATCATCATCATCCTTGATTGTCATTATATAATATTTGTCATGATGTGATTCTTTCGCATGTATGTTATCCAAGTCGATCTTATTGGTTTGCATAGACAAAAGGAAGTTAAGAGAATAAGATAGCAACATGTGCAATTGATCATTAGTCTAGCTAATGATCATAATGATCTTCCTCATAATCGAAATCCTTAATGAATCTGCACATCTCTCCATTATCATTAATCGAACATGAGTTACAATTTTAAGAGCTTTTCCTAAAATTGATTTAGGGTTTACAAAGATTTTGTTGTTGCAAAGAAGTAGAAGTAAAAGAAATGAGCTTAGTATTCCAAAATCCCGTCCCCAAAATTGGACCCCTTGGGTCTTATTTATAGATGCAGGTCGGCCCTCTTCTGCGCCAATGCTTTCGACCTAGTCGAAAGGTCCTTTTATCTTCCGCCTCTTTCCTTTCGATGCAGTCGAAAGGCCTCGCCTATCTTCAATGTAGTCAAAATGCTTCTCTTTCGAGTTCTCTAACTCATCCTTGCGCTTCTCCTCTTCTTATTCCAGGCCTTTCGACCTTGTCAAAAAGGTCTTTTATCTACCTTTCACCTTTGTTAGGTCTTTAATGTTCATGTTCCCTGCTTTCTCCTGAATTGCTTTCGACGTCGTCGAAAGGGCCACAAATGCGCTTTTCTCTTCATGTTGCTTTGTTGTCATCAGAAGTAAAGATAGGAGCTTTCGACTCTGTCGATAGGTTGTTTACTCGAACTTCGAAGATGTTAAAGTATAAATGGTTTTGATGCTATAGGTAGCTTCCGAATGCATGTTTGAGGATTGATGCGGAACTTTCTCGTTATGTTACTGGCTTCGATCGGTTCAAAAGGCCTAACTATGCTTTCGAAAGGGTTGTTTGGAGCAATTTGAATGAAAGCGAAACCTTTGGTTTCAAAAGGTTTGGCACGCATATGGAAGGGCAATGTTCATTGTCTTTAGAAGGGGTTCTGAGTCCGTCCTGGCTTTTTCTATATACACGAATCCATCTGCATCGAACGGTTGAAAATGGTGGAAGGGTAGCTCCGCTTTTCTTTTCATCTGTTTTGAAAGATTTTTCACTGTGTATCACTTGCGAAGGCGCCTGGTGCCTGCGCCTCCTTCGAAAGACTTCTTAATGCCTTCGAAATGTTCTTTCATGACCCTTGCCGAAACCCATGCCTGTAATTCCAGTAGATCCTGACATTTTCATTAACCTTCTTTTATACCTCTATTCTTAAGTCGATTTTATGGCTAACGTTTTGCACCTCCGCTCCCCCCCTTATGAAAGAAGCTTTTTTTCTTTAGGACAAAAATTTCAGAACTTCTTTGCTCTTAATAACTTTGTTTTCCTACAAAATTCAAAGTAAGTGACATTTTCTATTGCTAATTCATTATCTTATGTATATATACGCTTCATGATAAGTCAGCATAGCAGTGCTTCTAAATTTAGATGGTTAGTTGATCATAATCCTGATTTAATAAAGGATATAAGGTCTGTAATTGATAGTTGTCCATGCATATAATAATTGTAGCCTATGAACTTCCTGTGGGAAACAGTCAATGTCTGGAAATAAAAGGTCATAAGCTATTATCTGGAAATAAGCCTTTGTAACCCATAAATCTTAATATGTATTTAGAAATTCTTCTTAGAGATAAGAATGACCCCAGAGTCTGAATTTAGAAGTTAGTGAGTATCATTTATAGTAGCAAACTAACAACTTGATTCGAGTATTAAGAAGACCTGCTTGAAGTTTATGGTTGATGACTTAGACGTCTATTGTAGCTTCAATACTACTGCTTTAAATCCCAGGTTTGGGACTCGATAGATAGAATCCAAAATCGATGATAAAGACCCAAAATTCAAATTCAGGCATTAGGAGGTTATGAAACTTAACCCAGATTAGGGCATTAACTAACGAAGTTTAGAAGTTAATAGTAAGATGTCCAGAACCCATATTTGGGTTTTAATAAGCAAGATTTAGAAATAATCTTCAGAACGGAATTCTCAAACCTAGATTCAGGTATTAATGGTGAGTAATCAAAAATTCATAATAATTGTCTTCATGACAAATACCCCAAGCCCATATCAGGGCATATGTCAGATAATCACATCTTCATAATAGGAATCTCCAACCCAGATTAGGGCATATTTGGATAACCAGAAATCCATGGTAATTATTTTTATAATAGAAATCTCAAGCCCAGATTAGGGCATTGATAATTAAAGTTGGATAATAGCCTCGAAACCCAGATTCGGGTATAAGAAAGATCATAAACGATTAAAGAAGATCCGAAACTCATATTCGGGTATTAAAGTCTAGAAGTGAGAGTCCCAAAACCCAAATTCGGGTATTAATGAGCGACGTTCCGTTCTACTCCTTAGCTTCTGCCTTTTTCAGCATGTGTAAACCCTTTAGGTCTCATATGCAATTGTAGTCTGATTGGTTGCTTCTCAAGCTTGGATGTCTTAGTCCATCATTTGATATGTCACTTCTGGGGCTTGGACATCCTAGTCCATTGTTTGATGAACCGCTTCTTAAACTTGGACATCTTAATCAATTATTTAATGAGCCGCTTCTTGGGCTTGGATGTCCTGGTTCATTATTTGATGAGCCACTTCTTGTTCTTGGACATCTTAGTCCATTGTTGTCTGGTGTTCTTGGTTAGCTCATTCTTAGAGGTTGGAACCAGGACTTACCCAACCTCCTTCCAGGAGGTGCCTTGACCTGACCAGAGGCAAGGCCAAGGGCTTGTCGATGCTTTAACTTGGCCATAGCATGGCACTGATAAAGGCTTACACTCCTCCCTCTAGGAGGTGCCCTTCCCTGTCCATAGCATGGCACAGACAGGGGCTTGTCGATGGTTTAACCTAGCCATAGTGTGGCGCGGATAAAGGCTTACACTCCTCCCTCCATGAGGTGCCTTGACCTGACCAGAGGCGCGGCCAAGGGCTTGTCGATGCTTTAACCTAGCCATAGCACGACACAGATAAAGGCTTACACACCTCCCTCCAGGAGGTACTCTGCCCTGGCCATCTCGGCACGGACGGAGGCTTTGACCGTTAAAGGTATCACCTAAATGCAAGGAGAATTCTACTCCCAACCATGTAGATTTTTCTTTTGAAGAAAGAGATGCTTTATTCATTCATCTTGGGAAATCTCCTTCTTGAAATGTAGATTTTCGGAGTACCAGATCCCCTTCTTGAAATGACTATTTTCTTACTTTTGAGTTGTAGTACTTTGAAATCCTTCTTTGATATTCCGATGTTCTTATTGCCGCTTCGTCTCTCAACTCATGTATCAAATCCAATGATTCTCTTTTTAGTTCTTGGTTTAAATCGAACGCATATGCGATTCTTCGGTATGAGGGTTTTCAATCTCAATTGGTAACATCGCCTCACGCCCATATGTCAATAAGTAGGGAGTATGTTCCATTGCCGTTTTGGTTGATGTTCGATATGCTCATAATACAAGTGGTAGCTCTTCTACCCAGTTTCCTTTAGCTTTGTTCAGCCGCTTTTTCAAGATTGTCTTTATGGTTTTATTTGCAGCCTCAACTGCCCCATTTGCTTTTGGATGCGCAATGGAGGAAAAGCTCTTAATGATTCCATTCTTATGACAAAACCGAGAGAATTATTCACTTTCAAATTGTGTTCCGTTGTCGGAAATGATCTTATGGGGAATTCCGAATCTGGTTATAATATTTTTGATGACAAATCTGAGTACTTTTCGAGAAGTGATCTTAGGAAGTGGTTCTGCTTCAACCTATTTAGTGAAGTAATCTATGGCGACTACAGCTTATTTTGCTCCCCGTTTTGAAATTGGCAATGGTCCAATTAAATCAATTCCCCATATGTCAAAGGGCCACAGACTTGAAATTGGAATTAACTGACTCGGGGGTAATCTGGGAATTTTCGATTACCTTTGACATTTCTTGCATCTCCTCACATATTCAATAGCTTGGCTTACCATACGAGGCCAATAAAAACCTTTTCTCGTTATCCTTTTTTCTAATTTCGTCCCGTTTGAGTAGTCCCTGCAGAATCCCTCATATGCTTCTGCCAACAATTTTACTCCATCTTCCAGGCTTACACATCTTAAGTAAGGAAGTGCATATCCTTTCTTGTAAAGGATTCCATCCACTATTGTAAAAGTTGGAGCTTGTTGCCTGATTTGTTTTGCTTCACCCTTATAAGATGGCAGTATTCCTTTAGCAAGATATTCAATAATGGGTGACATCCAAGTGTTATTGTACGGGTCATTTGATCTTGATTGATCAACCCTCTCATTTGATATTTCTCTACCAATTTCTCTTTCCTCTTTCTCTTGTAACATAGCTTAGGGCCTTGCCAGAGCTAACAGTTCCTTTTCTTGTTCGGATGTTCCCTCTTTAATACTTGGAGTCCCTTAATACCCTACTGGAACAATCCTTGTTTCCGGGGCTCCACTTGAGCTTACTAATTTCGGTAATGAATCTGCCTGTGAGTTTTCCGCCCTTGGAACTTGATGTATGGAAAAATCTTCAAACAAAGCAAGCATTTTTAGTATCTTCTTCACATATAAAGATAGCTTGGAGTCTTTTGTTTGATATATCTATTTCACTTGATTTACCATTAGCTGGGAATCACTAAAGATCTGAATCCATGGGATTTTGAGCTCTAATGCTAAAGTTAGCCCTGCTACCATTGATTCATATTCAGCCACATTGTTCGTTGCAGGGAATCCTAATTTCATGGCATAATGTAAGCGGTGTCCGTCCGATGTTATTATCATATATCCTACACCGACCCCTTGTTCATTTGACGCACCATCGACATACAACTGCCACATAGGCTTTTGATCATTTTCTTTTTCTGATTGCTCTTTAATGAAGTTAATGCATTCATTAATGAAATCTGCCCATGCTTGCCCTTTGATTGCGGCTCGTGGCTGAAATTCTATATCATATTGGCTGAGCTCGGTTCCCTATTTTACCAACCTTCTTGATGTTTCCGGCTTACCAAAAACTTGCTTTAGGGGGAAATTGGTCAATAGCCTGATAGGATGTGCTTGAAAATATGCTCTAAGTTTTCGTGTTGTGAGGATCAAGCAATAAGCTAGTTTTTCTATCACTGGGTATCAAACTTCTGCATCCTTCAATCGTCTGCTTACATAATACACAGGAAGTTGAGCTCCACTTCCTTCTCTAATCAATTCTGAGTTTACCGCATGCTCTGAAACCGCCATGTATAAGTATAAGATCTCTCCATTCTTAGGGCTAGAAAGTATCGGTGGCTTTTCCAAATGGCTTTCTAACTCCAGAAAAGCTTTTCTGCAATCTTCCCCCCATTCAAAGTTCTTCTTTTTCTTGATTATGTCGAAGAAGGGGATACATTTATCAGTAGCTTTGGAAATGAACCTGCTTAGAGTGGCTAGCCTTCCATTTAAACTCATTACCTCTTTACTGGTCTTGGGTTCAGCCATGTCCTTAATAGCTTGAATTTGGTCAGGACTAGCTTCAATCCCTTGGGCACTCACAAGATAGCCTAAAAACTTCCCCGAATGGACTCCGAAAGAGCATTTCTATGGATTCAATTTCATTTGATATTTCTGCAGTATTCTGAACATCTCTTCTAGATACTCAAGATGATTCTTAGCCTTGCTAGATTTTACTAGCATGTCATCCACATAAACCTCCATATTTTGGCTAATTCGCTCTTTAAACATTCTGTTAACCAGCCTCTGATAAGTAGCCCCTACATGCTTTAGTCCGAAAGGCATTGCTTTGTAGCAATATATTTACCATTCAGCAATGAAACTAGTGTGCTCTTCATCCGGCTTGACCATGGCAATTTGATTGTATCCTGAATATGCATCCATAAGAGACAATAATTTGTTCCCACTAACTAATCAATTCATGGTAGCGGGAAACAGTCTTTCGGACTGATCAATTCATGGTAGCGGGAAACAGTCTTTCAGACATGCCTTGTTCAAGTCCGTATAATCAATGCAAATCCTCCATTTTCCATTTGATTTCTTCACCAAGACTAGGTTTGCTAGCCACTTTGGGTAGTAAATTTGTTGAATAAACCCATTTTCGAGGAGTCTCTTAACTTCTTCTTCCAATGCATCAGACCATACTCTATCTAATTGTCTCTTTTTTGTTTAATGAGGGTTGCTTCCGGATTAATGTTAATCGCATGACACATGACCGTCGGATCAATCCCCACCATATTAGAATGTGACCAAGCAAATACGGCCTTATTGATCTTAAGAAATTGGATTAAATCTTTCTTCAAGTCGCTATCCAATTCTTTTCCCACTTTGACCACCTTAGTAGCATCATCTGAATCTATGCACGCCTTCTCAAGGTCCTCTATGGGTTTTATTCTTTCTGTTTCCCCTATGCAATCAAATTTAGTGACGATATGGCTTTCTTCAGCGGAATTAGCATCAACTCTCTTCCTTTTGCCTCCAGGAGGAATGTACCTTTTATACATGCGCTTGTTAGACTTATTAATTTTAATTTTTGCTTCGAATGTTGGATGTAAAAATCCATCATTCGAAGGCTGAAAAACAGTGGAAGAATCAAAGTAAGCAAAATACTCCCTTTTATATTGATCGATTGTGGAAAAATACATCTCTCGAGGGCTAAACTGCTCTCCTCGGACTGTGCCCCAGCCCCTCTTTGTCAAGAACTTCACCATCATGTACTTTGGGGTGACAAATGCATCTATTTCATCGAGTGCAGGCCTGCTAAAGAAGGCGTTGTAATATGAGGGTTGGTTGATGATTACAAAGAGAGTCTCGAAAGTTCTACAGAGGGGTGGCACCCTCATTTGCACTAGCGGTTTCACTTGTCCCATCGAAGTTGATCCCTTGTTGTTGAATCCAAAAATTGGTTCCATGCTAGGCTCTAGCTTATTTTCAAGGATGTTCATTTGGTCGAAGGCGTGCTTCAAGATAACATTGACCGCACTGCCTGTATCTACAAGAATTTTGGATACGATGGACAATCCAATTTGAGCTGTGATCATCAACAGATCGTTGTGTGGATGGTGAATTCCTTTCCTTAATTCTTGGGGGGTGATGACAAGATTTAGCATTGAGTCGTGGATTCTTCATCGAGGGCTCTTCTTGGATAGAGAAGACACCCTCTTTAGCCTCCTTGATATATCTGTTTCGTTCCTCTTTGCTCTTTCCTGCTGGATGCGGCCCACCATAAATTACATCGATCCTGTTTATCTACGGGCTTAAGCTCAAAGTGTCATCATCCTCCAACATATTAACAACATTGCCAGGGAGCTTTTATGGTCCATCCCCTGTTCATTGAGACTTCTGTTTATCCTAAATAAACTCATTTAAATGACCCTCGCGAATTAATTTCTTGATGATTCCGGCTAAAACCCTGCATTCAATCGGCCTTGTGACCGTTTGCTTTGTGGGGTGCATGGTAGTCTTCTCCTTTTCTTTGCTCTGGGTGGTTCTTAGCCTTGAAAGATGTTGGGAAGTTGATTCTTTCCTTCGCTACAACATAAACGTAAGACAATGGCTTATTCAAAGCGATTGCATTAGCAATTAGTTCTTCAATCTTTTATGCCCTTGATCTAGACCAAATCTTCCCCCTTCCTTTTTGGGAATTGCTTTTCTTTTGGCGTGATACAACTCATTTATACGAATGAACTTGTCAGCTTGAAAGTGAAAATCTTGTAGATCTTTCCCATTAACAAAGAGTTGCTTCCAGAATGGGGTGTTCTCTATTAAGCCAGAATGAACCGCGATAAGCTTGTCACGGTCATTCATATCCTTTGCTTTCAATGCTTTAGTGTTGAATCTTTTATGATAATCTCCCAAAGATTCCCCTTGCCTTTGCTTTATGTTGGCCATAACTGTGTAATCAATGGTGGAATCTTTACATATGCAAAACTGAGCGGAGAATTCATAGGAAAATTGCTTCCATAAGTAAGTGGTCTTCTCTCGGTATTGTTTATACCATTTGGCCGTAGCCCCTTGGAGAGTTATAGGAAATAATCTGCATCTGACAGCTCTTGATGCATTATATAGATCCATCTGGCTATCAAAAGCCATCAAATGATCATCTGGATCTGTGATTGCATGATACTTCATTGTCGGAATCTTCACATAAGATGGATGATTGTTGCCGTAATCTCATCTGTAAATAGTGGCACTCACTCACTATCATTGATGTTTTCATCCATGGTCCTCTTCCCCCTTGCATTCATTACATCTTTAATTGCTTTCTCCACTGCATCCTTCAAATAGGCTTCAACATCATGATATATTTTCTGGTTTGGATGGTATTCTTTTGATGTAGAACTACCGGATTGTTCAAGTGATTTATCGAGCACCCTTCCTTGATGATTTGCTTTAGTTTGGGGACGCTCCTTCTTTTTTGAACATGTTAGATTAATCTTGCTCTTGTTTTCTTTTGAATGAGCCTTCGAGTTCCTTCTTGGCGAGACCATCTCCTCTCCCTGTGTTGGCCTCGCTGTTTTTGAGGACTTTTGAAATAACGCTACTTTGAGAAGTTCTTGCATTTCTTGCAGTTGCTGCTCTAAGTGCTTGATTTTAGAGGTGATTTCATCCTGCTGAGCTGATGCTGAAGGTTGTCCTTGGACAACCCCATCCAATTTGAAGGTTGGGGTTATGTTCTCTTCGAGGGTTGTAGTGTGGATGGACTCTTCATCCATTCTGTTAAGTCTTTTAGATCTCATTTTCCTATGTCAAGCCAAACGATCTATAATTAGTCTATAAGATAGTAACAAGGTTTGAGGTTCAAGCCCTCCTTCTAGTGCCAAAAATGTTAACAAGAAAACATGTCAACATCCCCAAAGCTATGTGAAAGGCAAATAAGTTCATATAAAATAAGGCTGTCGAAAAGATTGCTTCTTTCGAAACCCACCTTTCGACCAGATTGACTTAGTCGAAACAGTTTCAGAAGTTGACTTAGAAATATAGGCAAGGGAAGGGGCATCTTACTCGAAACCCTTCTTTTATATAAGTTGAAGACAGCTATTCATTTTGAATTTTCATCCCTTTCGATCATGTCGAAAGGTTCATTCTAGCCCTTACAACAATGGCGGAAGGTATGCTTGACTTATTAAAATGAAAGCCGCTTTCGACCTCGTTGATTCCATTTCTTCCATGGAGGAACCCCTTTGAAAGGGTTGCTGATGCAGTTAAGAATAGGTTCCTTTCGAATGGACTCCTCCTTACATGATTGCTTGCCAATTGCAGACCAGATTTCCTTTGGGACACCCCTTTCAACCAGGTCGAAAGGGATTTTATCCTTTCGAAACAGATCCAGTTTGCAGTTGTCTAAGCTTAACTCAATATACTTGATATAAGATCGTCTTGGATATTCGTAAGTTCTATGAACTTATCAGTGTCGAAACATCATCATCATCATCCTTGTTTGTCATTATATAATATTTGTCATGATGATGATACGTTTCGCATGTATGTTATCCAAGTCGATCCTATTGATTTGCATAGATAAAAAGAAGTTAAGAGAATAAGATAGCATCATGTGCAATTGATCATTAGTCTAGCTAATGATCGTAATGATCTTCCGTATAACCGAAATCCTTAATGAATCCGCACATCTCTCCATTATCATTAATCCAACATGAGTTACAATTTTAAGAGCTTTTCCCCCAAATTGATTTAGGGTTTAGAAAGATTTTGGTTTTGCAAAGAAGTAGAAGTAAAAGAAATGAGTTTAGGATTTCAAAATCCCATCCCCGAAATCGAACCCCTTGGGTCTTATTTATAGATGCAGGTCGGCCCTCTTCCTCGCCAATGCTTTTGACCTAATCGAAAGGTCCTTATCTTTCGCCTCTTTCCTTTTGATTCATTTGAAAGGCCTCACCCAACTTCAATGTAGTCGAAAGGCTTCTCTTTTGAGTTCTCTAACTCATCCTTGCGCTTCTCCTCTTCTTATTCCAGGCCTTTTGATCTTGTCGAAAGGGCCTTTTATCTACCTTTCGCCTTTGTTAAATCTTTAGTGTTCCTCTTCCCTGCTTTCTCCCGAATTGTTTTCGACGTCGTCGAAAGGGCCACAAATGTGCTTTTCAATTTATGTTGCTTTGTTGTCATCAGAAGTAAAGATAGGAGCTTTCAACTCTGTCGATAGGTTGTTTACTCAAGCTTCGAAGATGTTGAAGTATCAATGGTTTTGATGTTGTAGGTAGCTTCTGAATGCATGTTTGAGGATTGATGGAGAACCTACTCCTGATGTTACTGGCTTCGACCGGTTCAAAAGGCCTAACTATGCTTTCGAAAGGGTTGTTTGGAGATATTTGAATGAAAGCGAAACATTTAGTTTTGAAAGGTTTGGCGTGCATATGGAATGTTAATGTTCATTGTCTTCGAAAGGGGTTCCGAGCACGTCCTGGCTTTTTCTATATACGCGAATCAATCTGCATCGAAAGGTTGAAAATGGCAGAAGGGTAGCTTCGCTTTTCTTTTTCATCTATTTCGAAAGCTTTTTCACTGTTTATCACTTGCGAGGGCGCTTGGTGCCTACGACTCCTTCGAAAGCCTTCTTAATGCTTTCGAAAGGTTTTTTCATGACCCTTGTCGAAACCCAGGCCTATAATTCCAGTAGAGCCTGACATTTTCATTAAACTCCTTTCATACCTCTATTCTTAAGTGGATTTTATGGCTAATAATGTCTTTAGGGCGAGTCCCGTGCATCCGGAATTGCTCCACAAACTTGGTTGCCAACTCATCGAATTTAGAAATTGATCGCAGGGGTAGTCTCGTGAACCACATCGTCGCTATTTCAAAAAGACTTATAGGAAAGCATCTACACTTAGTCGCATCATCAGCTCGTGTAGAATCCATCAACCATTCATATCTCATGATGTGCTTGCCTAGGGTTGGTTTTTCCCTCGTGGGCAGGCATCGACGACATGTTGAACTTCCTTGGGTACCGTGCATGTAATACACTATCAGTGAATGGGGTATGACTTCTTGAGATTCCCTAGTCATCATTGGTTAAGCTTTGGCTCTCAATCACTAACTGTCTGACCATTGCTGGTAAATCCAATGTTTGGATGGGTGGTGCCAAGCGGTGGTCGCGCTCCACCTAACGTGAATGGTCCAGTCGATGTCTGCGGGTTGTTTCACACTTTCTTGGTTTACCATCTTTCCAATACACATCTTGTACATTCATTCCGTCATCATTTCGTGGAGGTAACTGGTCAGCATTCAATCGAACTTCCTTATCCAAACTTGTAGAAATAGTTCCAGCACGAATCCCTTTTCTAGAGGAAGGATCGGTATCGATCCCTAGAGAGGGATCGGCACCGATCGATACTGGCAGACCGCGATGGTCTGCCAAGTGATGTTCTAAAGTTTCTACGCGATTTTCTTCGATCCTGCGACACCTATGCCTGTGGTATTCGTTCGATGAGCTAGAACTTTCTGATGCAGAATAAGGAGTAGGTTCCCTCCTTGCTTTCCCATGCTGTTGCTGAGTAATTTGGTTCATCAAGTTGATATTAGTCTGAATTTGCTGATTTAATTGCTGATGGATTTCCATCAACTCTCTCATTAGATTATGAAATTCAGTTCCAGTGATAGAATCAGCAGGATTCTGAACTTCAACCAGCATTCACATTTGTTGGTTGATTGCTTGTGTCTCCTTGCTAAATGCTAGCAGTCTCATTTCCATCCATGTTCTGAGAAGTAGATCTAGTATGTCTCACCATTATCAATCTCCTTGCTTTAAATTCCTCCAAATCTGAGTAGTATAAACAACTCTATGAAGATAACTACGGATCTTCTTTGGGGGATTTATCCAATCCAGTAGCAACAAAGGGGATCCTATCAAGCTGAGAATCAGGTTCACAGTAAAAGCACCAAAATGTTGATGCCAAAAATGGGCATCAACTCCCAATAGACTCTAGTAGAGATTAAATGAAGAATGAAATTAAAACATAACAAAAATATAAATGAACACATAGATTTTTATAGTGGTTCGGCAATCTTGGCCCACGCCACTTTATATTTTTATTGATCTTCCACTTAATTATGATTACAAGAATGTTTGATCAGCTGGGATCCATTAGTACAAAAGTGAAGAATAAAAATGGCAGAGTCTCGGTAGAGAAAGCATGATCCCTTTTCTAACGCCATGCCTGCTATATTTATAGGGGAAGACGTGCACGGTCAAACTGAAATTTTGACAGAAGGTTCAAGAGACCAGACAAGGGTACCCAAAAATTTCCAGGCCCATCAGAGCCCATAATAGGGATCGGTACCTATTAGTGTGTTCAAATGGGCCACAATTCCTATAAGGGGTGTCCTATAATGTTAGCTACTTGCTCCCCAGATTTCATGCAATTCCGACAGACGGTTTGTGAGATATCGCATTTTCCGTAAAGTAGTGTTGCATGAATTCTGACTTCCACCGATCCCTCCAAAGGGAGTTATGTCGATCCCTCCAACTTCCTCCTATTGGAATAAGATCCCTAAATGGTATTCCACATGTTGTAATAGGCTTGTACCTCAAGTTTCATGTCAATTGGATCAGTAGAACTTGAGTTATTGCTTGATCATTGGTGCAATGTGAGTTTTCTTCTGATTCTAGTCGATCCCTATGGAGGGAAGAGGGCTGATCCCTCTTTCTTCATCCTTTTGAGATGCGATCCCTTGGGTAGGCTCCCTAGGGTCTCCGCTTCTTGTTCCCAAAGTTTCATGTATAATGGATTTGTAGAATCTGAGATATCGACCGATCATCGTTGAATTAAGCTGTGGAATCGATACGATATGATCCATAGTGTTGAATATGAATCGTACCTGATCCATCTTCAGGGAGTAGTGAGCTTTCATGCTTTTGCTTCACTAATGCTTCATATTATCATCTATGCTTGATTTTTGGACCCCATAATCATTGCTCTGGGCTACTGGCCTTGATGACAGTCGAGTCTAACTTGTCCAATCGGTTCGGATATAGTCGGGTTAAATGCTGGATAATAGTTGGCAAGAAAGAAGATAATCTTTTGAATCTATCGTATATAACGACCCAAGAAGAAGTGGATTCTATTCTTGGATGGCTTGACATTACTGGAATAGAAGCCATTCCTGTAGGTCGTTTAGATAGTATTACCAATCCACCTGAGGGATACTTTGCCTTCACCGCAGTACATATTTGGCACACTGACTATCTTCCATTCCCAGGTTTCCTTCAAAGATATCTAGAGCACTAAGGCATTGCTCCCATCCAATTCCTGCCCAATTCATACACATATTTGACTCGCTTAGATATTATGGCTCAGGAAGCAGGGCCCCATTCCCTCAGCGCTGAAATCCTTTATTCCATAGCAATCTCTGCTAAAGTTAGTGACCAATCGCATGATCAACTATACCACATTCGCCCTTACCAAAAAGCATGATCTCTGAAGGTGTTAATGAAGCAAGGGAATGGAAGACTCAATACTTTTTTGTTAAATGTTTCTCTAACATCAGAGGGACGTTTTCTACTCCCAGTAAGTTGTTACTGTTGTTGTTGTTTTTTTTACACCATGCCCACTCATTATCTTTTTCTAATGGATGCTTCTTTCTAGATTCTGCTCCTAAACAGCTAATACCTGAAGATTGGAAGATCGTGCTATCCTTAACTAAAGCAACAGAAAGTATGGGGAACAGGCTCAAATTACTGACTCCGGCTAACCTCCTTAAGTATTCTATCATTTTGGACTATCATAAGGTCTTGGTAGAGCCCCAAAAAGTTAGACTCAATGTTAAAGGAGGATGCTTATTAGTGATGGGAAAATCAGAATCCATCACCTCCAACTCTCCAGTTCAGTCTGATGTTGCCGGTAAGTTTTAGTATAGATAAAAAGGGAATTTATAACGTAATTAGATTACAAACTTCATTTTTTTAGGTTCATCTGCTCTTGTTGTCGCTCCTAAAGAAGTAAAAGTCAAAGAAAAAGTTTCAAAATGAGAAAAGGTAAATATGAAGTTCTGGCTACACCCCAAACAACTAAGACTATCTCCTTTAAAGATTCCATCGCTCAAGCCATTGAAGAATTAGATGAAGATGAAATAGGTGATGATGTTTCTATTGATGCTCCTTTTTCTCCCTAAGATAAAAGACCCAAATTTGCAGGTGACTTCAATCCCGTTGCCATAGATGAGACAGAGCATGTAAATATTAATCCAAGTCCTAAAGCAACTTATTTGAGCAAAGATCCAGAAAAGCCCACAGTGGTTAAAACTGAGATATCCAAGGAGGCTCTAACCCCCAACCCCCTTCTTAATATTCATTCCATACTTCTCCAACATCTTTCAGCCGCATATGCGCTGAACTCGATCTAATTCTCTCTCTAGATGATCCTCTTCCTTCGAGGACTCCAACTCGAACTTCATCAATGAATTTTGAAGATCTTGCACAGTTTACTATTTAATCTCCTTCCATTTCTTCTCTTAGATTATCACAACCTCCTTTTTACTCCGATGATCATCTTTTTCTTATTCTCAAATAGCTCATATCGGTACGTTTTCCTGCTTACTCGATTAGCTTTAATTTGAAGATTCTGTTTTAACTTATATGGATTACATATTTTAGATAGGAAAGCATATGTTCCTCATACGAGGTGCCTCTCACAGACCTTCAAACAAAGTAGTTGAGCTTAAAGGGAAAGTTACTTCGCTCCTAAATGATATGATCAACATTGTCGTGGCAAGAGATGAGGCGATCTTAGGAAAAGGCAAACTCGCTTATTCTCTTGAGGAAGAATGGAAAGCCAGGAAACTACTATAAGAGAGAGGGAAAAACTTGGAAGCTGATCTCAAGTCATTCAGTAGACTCAAAGCAGATCTGGAGAAGATGACCAAAGAACACTCCAAGCTTGTCAAAGAAAACTCAGAACTAGCCAAGAAGAAAAAATCTGTAGAAGATCAACTTCAAAGAAAATCCAATCTCCTAGATTATTCAAATAACATCATTAGTGATGCTAAGAAAAAGGTCACTTCCTTTCTTGACATCGCTCTTCCTAAGATCACTAAGAAATGTTATGAAGATGCTATGTATGTGGCATATGCTAACAATATCAAGAAATGCCCAGATCTAGATTTCCCAACTCTTGCTGCCTTGAATGAAAATTACAAGAGGAAATTTAGTCTTAGAATAAGAAAGACAAGAAGGCTCTTGATGTGGAGTTCCCTGCTGAGGAAGAAATTATTGTTGGAAAGTGGCTACCATTCGACGATGCAAATGAAAGACTATAATGAGCTATCCAAAAAATATAGGATACTTGCTGAAAGCACGTCGAAGTTGAGATTCTTCAAAGAAAGATAAATTTCTCCTCAGATGACCAAAGTCTTTCATCACCGAGAAATACTCATGAAGGAGAATCCTGAACTGATGACTCTTTTTTGGATGCTAGTTGATGATAGAAACACGCTGATGGAGTTTCTGTTTAAAGCTTATTGTAGGCGTAAATTTGTTGATTTCTCATACTTAGGTGATAACTGTTGAGGTTTTCTTCGACGCTTTCATCGCAAATATTTGGATGATATTGGAACCTTCTGAAAGTGGCATCCATCCTACTTTCTTCTAGCTCTCTTCCTCCTGAAAAACTTATGTATAATAAGAAGAGGTTCATTTTTGAAATGTATAAGAAATCGATTTTGTATGAACCCGAATGTTTGTAATATTCATCTCGGTTCACTTATGAATTTTACCATTTTAGTTTCTTATGCTTAGTTTTATTTCATTTCAAAATGTTATTGCAGAAATAAAACCTCTCGCACAGTCCGCTCCCTAAGGACCTCTTGAGTAAATTTGTCAAGTTAAAGAGAGATTTTATGGAAAAATCCTCGATTTTCAAAACATGCAATTAGAAAAACATTTCTTCCTTAGAGATTTACAAGAAGTCTGCATGCATTGCCCTTGTTTCTGCTTTGACTTTCTAGGTAATGAAAAGGACAAGTTGTTTAGTGAAATCCGATCATATCACACCAAAATGATATGTGGTCGTGATAGTCCTCCGATTGGAGAGCGGGATTATCGTCAGTTCCCTCCCCTTTACACCTTGAAAGGAATTATGGCCTTCTTCGATTCTATACTTATATTGTCTGCTAAGTCATTTGAAAAGCTAAAGCCGTAGACTCGGGATGTTGAATGTTGATTAAATGATTTAAAAAATAGAATCGTGATGTATCCTTAATTTTGTATTACTTGTGAACTCTGCTTATTATTAATAGAAAATTTGTTTTTCATATATTAATTCTCGTCTCCTTTATTCTTAATAGGAGGATCAATCAGTGCGTGCATCTGATTCTCTGGATTCTTTGTGAATTATTGAAATTAAAGACATGTTTCTCACTTATGTAGAAGAAAAGCAATCATCTTAAGATGAATCAACTCTCTGATTCCCGAATAATCCTGTAGCATAAGAGTGGCATAAGACTACTTTATATTGAAATTAGTGTTTAAGACTTATAAGGAAATGACTGCTCGCATTGAGGAGCAGCTTGAAGAAAGGGAGAAAGAGCTTCAGGTGTTAAAAGAGAGAACTAACTCAATACGCGAGTTCGGTCCTTCAATCGAAGCTGACATGGTGATAACTAAATTACATCAGATAATAAATGATCTTGAAGTAGACTTAATAAAGAGTCAAGTTTACTGTCAATCACTAGAGCTTATTGCGTGTGAGGGTGAAGTCGGCCTTCCTACCCCCACTCCTGGAAGAATTACTAGATCTTGTGCTTCGACGAGCCAAGAATCCCCTACTTTGCTAAACCCACCTCTGGGCTTAAGTAATGAAACAATCTCATTATGGGGCAAAAAGATCAAATTTAAGGTCATACAACATTTTGGTAAGAAATAGGATGAGAAAGTTTCTCAACATATAAGCAAATATGAGAGCAAAATTCAAAAGCTTGAGTATGAGAGATATACTTTCAAACAAAAGATCAAAGAGTAGAATTGCACATTCAAAACTTTACGAGGAGTCAATAAGACTCTCTAGCACACTCCGAATGTCCAGACTGCTTCAATTGACGATGCAAATATGGTTTGGGAAAGGAAAAAAAACTCAAAGAACTCCTGGATGCTGCTATTCGCCATGTTGTTGACCCTGTAATTGCCCAGGATTTAGAGGAAACTACACAAAATCTTGAACTTTAATGATGATTTGCTTTAAACTAGCTTCTTTTTCCGTTTGACTTTTGTACCTACCACTTTGTACATAATGTATTAGATCATAAGTAAATTTACAATTGAATGACTATTACCTCAAATTCAACGTATATAATTGTGAATTGAATTTCGATTTTGATCCGAAATTGCTTGATGATTTGTATTTTACTTTTCCATATTTGAGCTTTTCGATATGTAAATTAACTTTCCGCTTTTTTAGAGAATCAAGAATCTTACTGATTGAGCTTGGCTTAAAAAAAAGTAGCTTGCTTTTGTAACGGAGATTCCCATTAAATGAATTTCAGTTGAAAACTGAATTAGTAAAGTCTTGAAACAAAATCTGGAAATTGAAGAAGACTAGAAACCCAAGTTTGGTAACAAGACCAGAAATCTATATCTGAAAGAAGATTAGAAATCCATATCTAGCAATAATAGAGGACTAGAAATCCACATCCGAGAAAAGACCAGAAATCCACATCTTGACAATAGTATAAGATCAGAAATATTTTGTCTGATAATTGGGCGTCATATTTGTTGGGGAGCGTATTTAGCTTATATCTAATAGACCTTCCTCTGAAAGATAGATTGACAGGAAGCACTCCTTGGCTCGGACCTTAATTGATTGGGAGCACTACTTAGCTATGATTTTGACAATTTGGTTTTACGCCATCTTAGGTGGTGATCTTTACTTGGATCGAAAACCATGTCTCCATCATGGATAATGACTTTGGTATCTTGTCTGATGCATTTGGCTAGCTATTTTAAGCAGAACCAAAGACTTATCCGGCCTCTCTCTAGGAGGTGCTTCAGTGAGGCCTTTGATGACGGCACTGAAGGATTAGTTCGGTGCTTTAGTAAGGCCTTTGATTATGGCATTAAAGGCTTACTCCATCTTCCCTCTAGGAGGTGCTTCAACTAGGCTACGTAGGCAGGGGTTGAAGGCTTTCTCAATGCTTTAGTGAGGCCTTTGATGGCGGCACTAAAGGCTAATTCCGACCTCCCTCTAGGAGGTGCTTTAGTAAGGCCTTTGATGATGGCAGTGATGGCTTACGACCTTTGATGGCTAGGGACCTCTTACGTTCAGGAATCTTTGATGGCTTGGGCCATTAATGGCTAGGGACCTCTTGCAGTCATGAGCCTTTGATGGCTGGGGCCTTTGATGGCCAGGGACCTATTGCGGTCATGAGCTTTGGATGGCTATGTAGATACACTTATTTTATTCAGAAAACCTTTATTGATAACCGACTTAACATCTTTGTATAAACTGTTTGAGTTTTCCTTGCCTTAAAAAATTGATGATCATTCCTTCCAAGCACCGCCATTGATTGATATCATGTCCATTTGCAAGATGATAGTGACAATATGACTTTCCATGATTCCTTTCAAACTTGGATCTCCTTTTTTGCGAAGGCCAATAGTCAAGCTCATCCTTAGTCAAGAAATAGATGTTCTCAAGAGAAGTGGTGAGAACATAATCTTTTGGAAGTTATGATTTGGAGGCTAGTGCTCTTGGTTGAAATTGATTTATGCTCTTCCCAATGCAAAAATTGGAGTGGAGCCTATATGAAATGGATTTATGCTCCAATTTTCCAAATCATAAAGAGCTGTCTGCTTCTTCTCATTTATAATTTGCAGGGCTGTTAATCTCAACACTTGTTCTTCATAAAGTTGAAGGTCTTTAGTAACCTGATAGGTAGGCCTAATAATTTGAGGTTCAGAAGACCCTTGTTCGGACATCTTAGCACAATTAAATGGCATGATGTTAAGGGTTAAGGTTGGTTATCTTGAAATGGGATATACTTGGTAAGGAAAATCCTTTATGCCCTAAATGTGCAGGCTAGGGAAGTCCTACTTGGGGTTTCAATGAAGTCAGAGGTTCGAGTCCTCCTTCTAGCACCAAAATGTTAATGAATAAATTCGCTAACCGCAAAAGTGTGTGTGTGGAAAACATAGCAACTTCAAAGTGAGGCCTTGTCGAGGCTAATCGTAGTCATCAAATCGAAGTATGCACCCATATCGACTCTAAGTTTAACCATCATCGTCGTTAAGGGCTCGAGGCAATATGCAAAGTATAAGCTAATATGAAGGTTGATGTTCATGTTAATATGCATAGTAAAAGTCAAATCACAAGTTCAAGGAAGTTCAATATGTTATGCAATTCACAAGTCCAAGTTAATCAATGTACAAAGTCTAACAAATGTGCAAGTCATAGTCCAAATCAAGTTAAAAAGGCTATGTCCTCGTTTAATTTCCAAATCCTTATGTGTACAATTATTCAAGTGTTACAATAGGCAAAATCCCCAATTCAATCAAGGGTTTACAAAGCTTAAAAAGTAAGAAGTGAGAAAAGAGAATTCCACATCTTCCATGAAGGCCTTGGGTCCTATTTATAAGGGTTGACAAGCGGCGTATTTGATTGGCTTCAGTAACCTCATCTTCGGCATTAATAACGTTGTTGAACATCAATGTCAACATTGTCACATACACATAGCTAGGCTTCGGCACTGGTTCATTAGGGCCGATATTCGGTGTCATGAAAATCGGCATTGGTAATTTCCTCTTCGTTGACCAACTCTTGTCATAACCACATATTAGCTTTGATGAAGATGGACGTCAGCAAGATGTGACTTTGATAACCCTTTAGAATATACTAATGATTCTCGGCATAGTTAATGACTATCGGTGATGATGACTCCATATCTTGAGAACTTCCCGATTGATGGTTGGCGGCATTATCCATTATTAAAGAGTGTCATAGATACAGAACAGCGGTGGCATAGGTGATCCTCGATGCCAATACTCGGTGGTTGATGAAATGCGGCATTGATAATGCATGTGGATATTAATGATGACAGCCATCAACATCGTGCATGTAGATGTATGGAGTCTTCCAAGAGAGTCGACACCATGGTGATATTGTTCCTCGATGACATTCATGATTTGTATTTTCCCTTACAATGTGATTCTATGGGTGATGACGCTGGGATGAAAACTTTCAATTGCTCGAACATTACTGTGTTAAGAATGAATGATGCTGGCAGTGTCGACGTTGATAACAGATGGCTTTATCCAATATTGCCTTCGAAATCATGACTCTCGATGTCAATCATTTTACTATTCAGCAGTCGTCATGATTTATAGAAGACGACATTCATGCTTCATTGTTTTGGGCTTTATCGAGGTAAATGGATTTTATGCGACTTCGCTATTCTTCAGCCTTATTTCTTTGAACATCTTCGACAATGGTGATAGTAGTAACATCAGCGTCACAATTTTCAAGATTCTAATTATCCATGATGCAACAAAAAGCCAGTTCCATGCCACCTTCCAAATGATGAGCTCTGGGCCCACCATTGGTTGGGTCGGTACTGACCCGTGCTCTTGGGTCGATACCGATCCACATTGTGCCTATAGTTTGTCATCTTCTTTGGTAAGACGTTCCAGCAGCATTCTGAGTCTTCTTTTACTTCCTATCTCTCTGTCTCTGCTTGGATAGTGAGTAACTTTATGATCTAAACTAGAATCTCTCTTGCTCCTCCTACGGTTATTCTGAGTCAATTCATTCAGAAGTCACCAGCTCTGCTGCATCATTTGGTTCATCTCATTGTGACTTTCTTGGACTCTGTCCTCCATCGGCATCATTATTCGATCCATCTCCACTCTGGTAACGGCATCAGCTAGATTACGAATCTTTGGTTGAGTTGGTTAGTCAGCTTCATCTACAAGTTGGGCATTCTAGTTCTCAGCTTCAGTATTAGCCCTGGAATTAGTAGAATGGTCCCTTCTTGATGGGGACGTTTAAAATAGCATCTCTTAGATTACGTAAAATCAAAATAGTAGAAAAAAGGTAGGAAAATTGGATCTATCTCTTGGAATTAAGAAATCCAATAGTAGACGATAAAGTAGCCTGAGAATATGAATTCTCAGTGAAAGCACTAAATTTTTTGAACCAAAAATGGCACAAACACCCAGAAGATTAAGTAGGGAGTAAAAGTGAAGAAAATAAAATGAAAATAATTAAGAATGAACACACAATAATTTATAGTGGTTTGGCAAACCAAGACCTATGTCCACTTAATGATTTTATTGCTTATACTCTGACTTGGAGGCAGAAGTTCTTATGGTTCGGTATAACTTCGACAGAGGTTACAAGAAATTAGAGTAAGAAGATCAAGAGCTAAAAGATCCTGAAAAATAAGCACTATCCTCCTATATATAGAGGTAAGAAGCCTAAAATCTCGCCCAGAAGATCTTCGCCTCGTTTTCCATACCATAGACTATTTCTCTACCAAAGTAGGATGCCACCTCAGCAACTCATATGGGTCGGTATGACTCCAAAGGCTTGGGTCGGTACTGATCCGTAAGATGGCCAATCTGACCATCTTGAACTCTTTACTTTGGCTCATCTAGTGGTTAGCTTCGTGATTCTATAGTTGTTTACACCAATATTAGCTTATTTCTGAGTCCAAATAATGGATCCACGGAGGAACATAATTGCTGATTCAAGAGTTCATGGAGATTGATAGTGAACTGCTTTGGAACAACAAAACAACACTTGGAATAGGCTTCTAGCATCGAGTAGGTTGTGTAGGCAGAAGATGGGACCCACCAGTGGAGGGAAGTTTGATCTGTACCGGTCCACCACTTTGGTGGATCGATGATTCTTTTGGCTTGAGTTGGTTCGCATTTACCTTATGACTCTGTTTGTGTTTGGCTTCTAGACTTTGGGGCTATCGCTCTGGGCTTCCTACCTTGATAACTCCAAGTTTGATCCGTCTAGTCTGTCCGAATTTTTCCTGGTCAAAAGGCTAGATAATAGTATATAAATATTTATATTTATATTATGTATTTACTTATGTATATTATTATGATTCAAACAAATACGCATATAGACAACGAATTGAATATATGAGGGGCTAACATGTCCGTTGCAATGTAAATCCCAACATTTATACAGGGGCATGTCAAACCATGTATACATTATTCTATTGCATGTGCATGTACATACATATGTGTATATGATACATGCATATATAATATAATACAAATTATATATATAATAAAACTTTGTTTATAAATTCAAATGAAATATTGATTTTATTTAACAGAAAATTTAGAAAAGTTCTAAATGAATTAGACTACATAGGCCCATTAAAGATCAAAATAGGTAAAAATAATTGAAATTTATCCAATTACTCCACCATCGGCTGGCCCTGTTCCAACACTTAGAAATCAAATTTTCTAAGCATAGAATTTTTGTTTGGGCCAATGGTCCGATGACATAAAGTCAAACTTTAAGGATACGGTTTCACTGATTCAAAAGGTAAACATTGTTTATGGCAATTATCACCTTATTACATCGCATCCTCACGAATAGGATGCCTATTTAAGAAAGGAGGTCGAGATAAATAATGACGTAGGTGCTTGCTATTCCATGCACAAAAAATTAGGATTCCATTGACTATTGATAGCTTAAAGAGCCGTCTACAAGCTTTTGTCCTATCACATTGGGTCCTTCCTAATTCGGACCGAGTTCTCTCATACTCGAAATGATCTGTCTCAAAATGATGTTTCGTATCTCGAAGCTATGGTTTTAGACTTTGGGTTGAACTGGTTTGCTACTACCTTAAAATTGACCTCTTCTCACTTTTCCTCTACTAATTCAAGAGACAATAGCAACACCTCCACATTCACCTTGGGTCAAAATGAATCCATCTATGAGAAGGGACTTCTTCTTCTATTGGAATCATGGGCATAGCTCTGTAGGCTAGTGCAAATGGAATATGTCCGATCGTGGGCTTTTGGGTTATCCAGTAAGCCTATAGTGCGATTGGTAAATCATCCATCCAGTTGCGCTTTATGGAAAAAAAATGAACTATAAATTATACTGGTGTGGAAGGATCTTAAGGCTACTATAACATTAGAGGTAAGGGATGAATAGTGTTTTGTAACTAATATAAAAAATTCTAAATAGTTCTAAGATTTAATCAAAACACCGATATATATTAACAGGCAGTCGCAGATATATATATATATATATAGACACACACACACACACTAAAAATAAAGTAAAAGTAAGAGAGATGACACTAGTAGTTTTATACTAGTTTGGTTTGACCAATCCTACATCCACTCATGTACAATACTAGCACAGTTTTCCTTTCAACGCCCACTTTAATCAAGTGTCAAGAAACCCATAATACAATCTTGATTTCAAGGCATTGATTTTCCGAGCTCAGGGTAGACTCTCTTGATTTTACTGGGCAACAAGATCACCCACTTGATTTAAACGGGCAAAAGGGATACCCACTTGATTTAAATGGGCAACAAGCACACCCACTTGATTTGAACAGGAAACAACCACATCCACACAAAAAATAATAGAGAGCTATTGATTCCAAATACAAATAGTTGTAACTCAAATACAGAATATCCTGTAGCCATTTTATAGCACTTTGATATTTGAACTGGTGAAAGAATGATTTGAATACTTGCAAGATAGTGAGTAGATTGTAGAGAATGAATTTAGTGAAGTAGAGATTAAATTTGAGCGGATTTGAAGAGTATAGAAAGTGGATTTTGTGAAATATATAATGTGAATTTAGAGAATAAAGTTAAAATCTAGTGAAAAAATTATTTTACGGTCCCCTTTATATAGTGTTTGAAGGGACATGTCCATTCACAAAGAGATGGAGCCAAAAAACATAACTCTTCAGATTTTAAAAAACTTTTTAGTGGTACATATGTTGACATACTTAGGAAGGATATGTCGACATATCCTTGTATGTTGGGAAAAACAACAACACCTTTAAAGTGTTTTAAAATTCTGAAATTTTGTAAAATCATTTAAAAATAGTTTTTAATTTCTTTAATATATAAAATATTTGTAGAATATATTTTGAAAATAAAATAGATTTTTGGTGTGAGCGTATTCAAAGAAAAGAAAGTTGATATTCGAAGACTTTAATAAATTTATCTAATGTCTATTAACTATTATCTACAGTCTTGAACTCTTCATGTCTTTGTCATCAAACTTATGAGTCTTTAATTGGCTAGATCATCTTTGAATCTTAATCTCTAGTCACTTTACTTAAGTCTTCAAACTCCATTATCATGTACTTGTATGAACCTGTGTAACATCCTGCAATATATTTTATACAACTTGGGAAAACATTAGCAATTATATTTATATGGTTGTTGTCATCAAAATCAAAATCTATTGTATTAACAATTTCCCCCGTTTTGATGATGACAACCATGTAAATATTTTTATTACAAAATATAATGTAACTCCCCATAAATTGGTTAACCCCCTATTTTGAATAACTTCCCTTTAGTATGTGCATATTTTATATTTTATATTTTATATTTTCTCCTCTTTTGTCATAAACAAAAATGGGTAAAAAAATAAATAAACTCCCCCTAAATGTGCTATATTAAATACTATGAAATGTTTTAATGCTGTACATGGAATCAAAACTAATATTAATTGCGAAACAATATTTTTGAGAAATAACATTATACACACACACACACATTTATAATTACATATGTTTATACTATTCATAATTTTTACACTTATACACATTTGTACACAATAAATTACAAATAAAAAGCAATTTTTAGTTATACAAATCAAAATGTATAGTTAATAAATACACATTTCCAATACATATTAAAACTAGATTTTCTTGGAAACTTTTTGACCCATCCTTTGGACCCAAAGATTGGATTGGTGTTTATTACTTCCCAATCTTCATGTTCTACTTTTGCTTTAGAATTTGAGCATTCTAAGGCATTGTCTTGAAATTCTTTAAAATAAGAAACCAAACATCTAATAGAATCGAAATGTTTCTCTTATTCTTTGATGATTTGCATTTAACTCAACTTTAAGTGTACTTCATTGCGAAGAATGATGCAAAGTGCTCCCTTGAATATTTGGAGAGTTTCTTCTAGATTGTCCCTTAGTTTTTGTTGTGAAAAAATTGTTTTTGAATTTATTTTTTATGAAAAGAGAAGTGTAGAGAAGAATAAAATAAGAGGTTGAATTGATTTGTGAGTTTTTCTGGAAGAAATATGGTGTTACAGTGATAAAGAGATGGATTAAAAACAAATTCCTCCAATTAAAAGAACTGATCTTTTTGAAATTCAAAATCTAAAAATACCAGAATATGTCGATGTACGTATGTAGGGTATGTCGATAATACATGCAGTAAATTGTACATTTTTGTTTTTATGTTAAATTTTGTTTATATTTTATATTATTTTAGTTTATGATTCTAGAGAACAAAAGAATATTATTAATAACAAAATGAAGTTTCTAAGCAAAGTTTCTTAATCAAACAAAGATATATATAAACATAATGAAAAATACAAAGAAATGACATAAACAAAATTAGAAATTACAAAAAAAAGCTAATTAGATCTAAGATAATGAAGAAGAAGAATTTCCGCCAAGCTTTCTCATTATCTTCCTAAAGTACGTGTCAACTTTTTTTGAGATGCTAAAAATTATCTAAGATAATCGAACATCTAATAAAACAAATTTTCTTAAGCTTTTTTTGATTATTAAGAAGCTTCTCTTGATTTTTAAGAATCTCTTTGTTTGAATAGTGAGGCAGTTTGTCATAGCTTTCAAGAGATGTATCAATTTCTTCCTCCTCCTCCTCCTCCTCTTCCTCCTCTTCTATTTCCATTTCATCACCTTTTCCTTCTTGAAGAATCTCTTTCTCTTCTTCTCTTGCCAATCATTCTTCCTTTTTGGTAAGTATCTCATAGGGTACAAACTGAAGAGGAATACGCACGAGAGAGGTTTGTTTTGTCAAAAACTTTGTGAGGCAAAAATGTTTTCACATCTTAGGTCAATACCAATGTATTTGAAAATTCTAGTAAGATTCACACTATGGCAAATTCTGTTTTCCTGTCTAGGAACTTTGTTTTGAACAAAGTCATCCAAAATCACTTGAGCCCAATTTATATCATAATTTCCAAAAAGAAAAGAAAAAAGAGCTTTGAAAACTTTGTGAGTGGGGTTGTTGTAGTTCCCTATCCTAGGTGTAATACTATATTGTAAAATAAGACTTTTTAATCTTGCTTTTGGCCTAAGATTTTTACCTTTAAAACCAAGTTCTTCATCATTTGAAAACAAATCATGCATAACTTCTCTATTTCCATAAAAATTTCAAAAGTGGAGAGGTCATTTCCACTACTTTTACAATCAAGAATTTGACGAAGATATCACAATCTAAAAAATAATGTATCTTTGATACTACTTCAAATCTAACCTTCTTTTCCTTGATAAAACTTTCCATTTAAATTAATATAAAACATTTTTACTAAATCGGTATAACAAACAAAATCATTTTGTGATAAATCGATTAAACAAAAAATACTATTTTCTGAAGTAAGATCTTGTAAACCATAAGAATATAATTAATTAAAATTAGCAAATCTACCCAAAAAAACCTTACCATATTTTAAACACTCAATGTATATGTCAATAGAATCTTGATCATTGAAAAGTTGACTTTTGATTCTTTTGGTAAGCCTTATGGTTTTGGATGGAGAGGGTTGATTTAAAGAGGACATTAAGAGTTTGCATTAGAAGAAAGAGAGTAAAGAATTTTGTTTGATTTTTGAAATAAAGTGTGTTGAGAATAAGGTTAGATGGTGTGAACATATAAACTTTGAATGAACATTTGACAGCCAAATGGGTGTCTTTTAAAAATTTGAATTAAATGTAAAAGAGTGGAAAGTTTGAAAGTTCAAATTTGACAAGATTCTTCAAATTCTATTCGGATATATCGACATACCTAGGTGGCATATGTCAACATATATGTCAGAACTTCAATTTTCAAGAAATAAATCTATACATGATTATATATATTTATTTATACTTATTATTATTATATATTTATTCCTATATTGAATATTTGAAAAAAAATTCAAAAGTTAAAAGAAAAAAATTTCAAAAAGAATAAAATATGAAATGTAAAAGTACCGATTTCATTGTTTCCTTTGCTTAGCTCGTTTAATCTTCCATCACCGTGAAACACATATTGATATTTTCAGTGTCTAGTTCGTTGTCGTTGGATATTGTATCAGAATCATCCAAATTTGCATTGAAAGCCCTTTTTCTTTTATTAAATGAATAAGTGTTTGGATAATTCTTTGCTTTCTTCTAATGCATACCGTCTTTTCGTAGATGTCCAGATTCACCACAGTCGAAACACTTAAATACATTTCAATTTATAAAAATTTTGTTTTTCAATTTTTTGAAAGTTGTTCATCTATCTACATTTTAGAAATTTTCTAAAATTTTGGGCCATAAGAGCAATCTCCATATCATTATCATTGTTGTCTGAATCTTGATCATCGGTTGTTGAGTTGAATGCAATTGATTTCTTTACAGTTGCCATGCTTTCCTTTCTACCCTGCAATTGTGCTTCATAAGACATTAGATTGCCAATTAATTCTTTAATTTTAAATTCACTAATATCATTGGCTTCCTCTATTGCCAATGTCTTTTGATCACATTTTGAAGAGAGTGAATTAAGAATTTTCCTAACTTGATCCTCTTATGAGAAATTATTACCTAATAATATTAATGAATGAATCATATCTTGAAATCTAGAATATATGTCGGAAATTGACTCATTTTGCTTCATTTTAAAAAGTTGAAACTGGTTGGTTAGCATGAAAATCTTAGTTTGTTTTACTTTATTAGTGCCCTTACGTGTAACTTGTAATGTTCTTCAAATTTCATAGTCGGACTTACAAATAGAAACTTGATTAAATTTAATTTTATCTAAGAAGCAAAATTAAATATTCATGGCCTTTGAGTTATTTGGTGCTTGTGTCTTTTGGTCTATAGTCCATTGTGAATATTCAGTTTGGGGTTCAGTGTATTCACTTTGTGTAATTTTCCAAATATCTAAGCCGTTGGATTGTAAATAAATTTTTAGTCTACATGACAAGTAAGCATAATTATCACCGTTAGATGGTGAGGGTCTAGCAATTGATTGTCCTTCTATAAAAGTGTTAAAAAGTATACTACCAGTGTTACTAGCCATTTATAATTTTCAAAAATCAAATAAAGAGTTTTTGAAAACCTAATGCTCCAATACCAATTGTAGGAAATGATGTGGTATAAATTATGCTAGTGTAGAAGGATCTTAAGGCTACTATAACACTAAAGGGGGTGAATATTGTTTGTTTGCGCCAAAATTGGTCACAAACACCCAATTGTCGATGGAAGCACCAGTTCACATCCACAGATCACAGATAAGTATGTAAAGAATTAGAAATGAAGAACACTCAGAAAAGTAAAAGGAAAGCAGTAAAGAACACAGAGTTTATAGTGGTTTGGCAATCCGGCCTACGTCCACTTTGAATTTGATGATTTTATTGATGTATGCTTGCTGATTACAGCAAGTTACAACTGATTACAACAGCAAAATCTGAGTATAAGCATAGTGTCGGCGGAATCTCGACGTAGAAGAACCAAAAAGTCCTTTTTCTATAGGCTCTGGGATGCTATTTATAGGCGTAGGTTGCAAATATCTCGCTCAGATCTCGGGAGACCTCTTCTGCACGTAGGTGGGCCCACGTGATCGATCCCACGTGGTTTGCACTCGACCTGCTATCGATACGAACGAATTTCGTATCGATCAAGATTTGGCCCAATCGAGTCGAAATTGAGCATGAACATTCTTCAGGTTGTACGTAAGCTCCCGTGAAAATTTGGTGTCGTTTGGACTTGTAAATCTCGAGTTATGATTGATACGAATTAGAGTGTTCTTGAGATGCTTTGTTCGTATCGATCAATTTCGTATCGATACTGGTTCGTATCGATACCATGCATATGCTTGTTGGTGACGTGGCTCTATTTTCAAGTTTCGATCCATTTTTTATGCCGAGTTGAATGCTTCTTTACTCCAACACGTTCCCTTCGTATCGATTTGAAATGCTTATTTCGCATCGATGGTTCGATGGCCTTTTCGTATCCATCCATCAATCCCCCTTCATATCGATCAACACACACCTACTATCCTATTCGTATCGATCCTTGCTTGCTCATTTTGTATCGATGATTCAACAGCCTCTTTGCATCGATCGAAAAGGAATGACGTTCGTATCGATCCATTATGTGTTCTTCGTATCGATCAATGGATTATCGATACGAAATTCGTTAATTGGGGGATCGATACGAAGTGGACAGAATGATCGATACGAAGTGACAATTTCCCATGGATGCAAATTAGCTGGTGATAAGGGATGCAAAGTAGGATGAGCTTGGACCGATACAAACTCTTCCTCCTTACCCATCCTGATCGATACGAAACCTTCGATTCGAAGCGTGCAGCTATTTCCATCCTGATCGATACGAACTACCACCGATCCAAAGCCATGTGTGCTATCCACAATCGCATCCATCTGCTGACACCCCTCGGTCGATATGAACTGTATCAATACAGACGACATCCATCGATGCGAAGTACACCGCGCTGATAGATACGAACAATATCGATTCGAATCATACCGATACGAAGGTATCGATGCGAACCATTTCTCACCAATATTGATCCATCCATAAATCGAGCATACGAACTCCGATTGACCTGAAATTTGAAATGTAGCCTCACCTAACCTTGTTCATCACTCCCAATCGATCTCGTCTTGATTGGATTTCGGTCAAATTTTGACGATATCGATCATGACCTTGTTCCTAGTCGATCCCCAATCCTGATACTCATCCTTTCTAGCCAATTTGTTGATATCCCGGCTTTGACCAAAAGGTGGGGTAACATTTTCCCCGCAAAATATGCCTTGTGGTAAGAAGGCGTGTTTTGAATAGCTCTGAATTCGATATTCGAAGTCCATATTCCATCCATAGCCATACCATCCGATTCATAATCCAATCCATTACCAAGCCATCCTATCCAAGTGCCATAGCCATATCCAAGTCCACGACTGCTCCGAGTCGATGTCCAATTCGAAGTCCTATCTGGGTTAGTATCCAAATCCGTAGACCTCGCAGGGTCACGTCATCCTCTTGACCCCAACTCTCTAGTCAAGGGTTTTTATGTTCTCCGGTCTCGGCTCTCCGGCCAAGGACTTTTTATATTCTCCGGCCAAGGACTTTTTATATTCTCCAACCTCGGCTCTCCGGCCAAGGACTTTTTATATTCTCCGGCCTCAGCTCTCTAGCCAAGGACTTTTTATACTCTCCGGCCAAGGACTTTTATATTCGCAATTACTGCCCCGTCTCTCCGGTCGGGACCGTAATCGCGAGACCTGTATTATTTATTATATTAATCCAAATCCACTTGTTACAGGATCCAGTTAACAAATTGAAAGTCCAAACAAACAGGGAAAACTAAACAAATGTCCATGCAACCAAAGAAAGAACCAAAGTTTGTAGGAAAATAGAAAGAAAATAGGATTTCATAGACTCGAGCAATATGGTTTGTCATCGTCTCAGAGCATGCCTAGGGACCGTCCTCGATCCCATACATGTGTAAGCGACTTAGCCATATTACTTCGAGCACTATCACTTATTCAACTCCACAAATTTATTTAGTTGATAACAAGCTGACGTTGCCTAGATCTAGCGCCATCTTCATTTGAGGCGGGCGGTGGTCGCTCCTGTTCCACTGCCACAGCTCGATTCCTTACATATTGCTGTAGATGATCATTCCTTACATGCTCCTCAACGATAACCTTTAAATGCCTGCAGTCGTTCGTGTCATGCCCATCCAGCTCATGGAATAGGAAATGCCTTCCCGATGCCCGCTCGTAATCAGAAGGTTCCCTTCTTGCTGGCCTTCGATACTGGAGGCGCCCTCGAGTATCCAACTAAATTCTTTCCAGAGTTTCAGTTAGATTCGTGTAAGAAAAAAACTTTAACTCCCTCTGTGGCCTTTTTTAAGTGCTACCGTTGTCATTCATTTTCCTTTTTCCTTTATCAACTTTGACCAGGTCCTCCCTGGGTGGACCTCTGCCCCTTACTGCATAAGCTTCAGCCACTCTCACTTCTCTTTCAGCCTGTGCATCCTCTTGCCTCGGAAACCTTTCCGCCTCATGGTAGAGCTCCCCGAGATCCCTCGGTGGGTCTCGTTCCAACGATATTTTGAAATCCGAATTGTCTGCAATTCCCGAAACTACTGCCATCAAAACCATCGACGGATAAGGTCGATCCACCGAAGCCACTGCCGCATTGAATCTGGTCAAGAAATCTCTAAGTGATTCTCCCTTCCATTGTTTCATCGATGTTAGAGTTATCACATTCTTGGGTCTGACAATGTGGACCCGAAACTACCTCATAAACCTTTCAATCAACTCAGTCCACGCGCCAATAGAGCCACTTTCCAGCTGTCTGAACCATAATGCTGTTATATCCGCCAAATACAAAAGGAAGCATCACGCCATGACCTCCTCCGATGCCCCCAGTATTCCATATGCCTCATGTATCTCGTCAAGTGAACAGTGGGATCCGTTCTCCCATCATACATCTCCAGTGTTGGTAATTTGAAATCAGGCGGGTTCCTAGCTAGCCTGATTGTAGGGGTAAGGGGACTCCTATTCACATCCTCCAAGTCTCTATTCACCAATCCGCCTCTCTTGGCTCGCCTAACCATATCCGCCAATCCGTCGTTGTCGCCAAGGTGTAGCCCTTGTCCGTTGCCTCCAACCTGCCTCCTGAGTTCACAAGGGAGTTCTAGAATCTGTTCCCTTGAACAAGCATCCATTCCCCTATCGATGCCGTGTTGCATAGCTCCACCTGGTACTCTACCTGGGATTGGATCAGCATGCTCCAGGTGAGTGCCCCCTAGATCAGGTGCTGCTCCTGTTGGTCCTGTTCTATTCTGAATTCTGGTTACCCCGTGCTTCTGACTTCTATCTCCAGCATCTCCTGCAGTTGCGTTCCCTTGACTCTGTATTCCAGCTTGTCCAGCTTGTCGAAGAAGATTCTGCATCATCTCCTCTTGTCTTTTTAGAAGTTCTTCATGCATGGCTCCCAACATCATCTCTATCTCGTCCCGAGTGATGAAGACCGAGGCCTGATTCGCTCCTGAGGAAGCCTCCTGACTCCCTTCACGCTGACTCCTTTCAGTCCTCTGTCTTCTTGCCGATTGCCTTGCCATTGTTTTATAGATTCAAGTCTTTAAGTCTTCAAATTCAAAGTCCAAGCTGCAGAATCCCTGACTTCAATTCTCAATGAAAGCACCAAAATGTTTGCGCCAAAATTGGTCACAAAACCCAATTGTCGATGGAAGCACCAGTTCACAGCCACAGATCACAGATAACAAGTATGTAAAGAATTAGAAATGAAGAACACTCAGAAAAGTAAGAGGAAAGCAGTAAAGAACATAGAGTTTATAGTGGTTCGGCAATCCGGCCTACGTCCACTTTGAATTTGATGATTTTATTGATGTATGCTTGCTGATTACAGCGAGTTACAACTGATTACAACAGCAAAATACGAGTATAACCATAGTGTCGACGGAATGTCGACGTAGAAGAACCAAAAGCCCTTTTTCTGTAGGCTCTGGGATGCTATTTATAGGCATAGGTTGCAAATATCTCGCTCAGATCTCGGGAGACCTCTTCTGCATGTAGGTGGGCCCACGTGATCGATCCCACGTGGTTTGCACTCGACCTGCGATCGATACGAACGAATTTCGTATCGATCAAGATTTGGCCCAATCGAGTCGAAATTGAGCATGAACATTCTTCAGGTTGTACGTAAGCTCCTGTGAAAAGTTGGTGTCGTTTGGACTTGTAAATCTCGAGTTATGATCGATACGAATTAGAATGTTCTTGAGATGCTTAGTTCGTATCGATCAATTTCGTATCGATACTGGTTCGTATCGATACCATGCACATGCTTGTTGGTGACGTGGCTCTATTTTCAAGTTTCGATCCTTTTTTTATGCCGAGTTGAATGCTTCTTTACTCGAACACGTTCCCTTCATATCGATCTGAAATGCTTACTTCGCATCGATGGTTCAATGGCCTTTTCGTATCCATACATCAATCCCCCTTCGTATCGATCAACATGCACCTGCTGTCCTATTCGTATCGATCCTTGCTTGCTCATTTCGTATCGATGATTCAACAGCCTCTTCGTATCGATCGAAAATGAATGACGTTCGTATCGATCCATTATGTGTTCTTCGTATCGATCAATGGATTATCGATACGAAATTCGTTAATTGGGGGATCGATACGAAGTGGACGGAATGATCGATACGAAGTGACAATTTCCCATGGATGCGAATTAGCTGGTGATAAGGGATGCGAAGTAGGATGAGCTTTGACCGATATGAACTCTTCCTCTGTACCCATCCCGATCGATACGAAACCTTCGATTCGAAGCGTGCAGTTATTTCCATCCTGATCGATACGAACTACCACCGATCCAAAGCCATGTGTGCTATCCACAGTCACATCCATCTGCTTACACTCCTCGATTGATACGAACTGTATCAATACAAACGACATCCATCGATCCGAAGTACACTGTGCTGATCGATACGAACAGTATCGATACGAAGGTATCGATGCGAACCATTTCTCACCAATATTGATCCATCCATAACTCGAGCATACGAACTCCGATTGACCTAAAATTTGAAATGTAGCCTCACCTACCTTTTTTCATCACTCCCAATCGATCTTGTCTTAATTGGAGTTCGGTCAAGTTTTGACGATATCGATCATGACCTTGTTCTTAGTCGATCCCCAATCCTGATACTCATCCTTTCTAGCCAATTTGTTGATATCCCGACTTTGACCAAAAGGCAGGGTAACACTGTTTTATAAGTAATATAGAACTTTTCTAAATAGTTTTAAGATTTAAATCAAAATATAGATAATCAACATAGATATATATATATATATTAATAATATCTTTATTGCTTCCAATCTCAGAATTAATGGCGACCGGATCTACATCTAGAATTCCCGAAACCCTAGGAACGGAAGAAGAGGATGACGACGGCGGATGGAAGGAGGTTAATCATAGGGGAAAGGCTAAGATCTCGTTCGCTGAGGCACTTAAATCTAATAAGGGGACTCAAAAGGCAAAATCGTGGATTGAGGCTGTTGGTTCCAGATTTGAACTCAAAGGTAACGCAATTTACTTTGAACCACAATCTGATGGAGAGGAGATATATCAAATAATAGACGAAGAGGACTATGCTGAATCAAAACGTCTTTGGCAACACTCGATTTACGCCTATATGGCAGGTAAACGTCCATATTTATGCACTTTAATTCTTATATTAAGAGAGTTTGGAATCCGAAAGGAGCTTGGGATATTTTTCCTCATGAAAATGGGTTTTACTTAATCAAATTCGAACTGGAGGAAGACTATCAAAGAATCATCAATGGCGGCCCGTGGTTCATGGACAGCAAACTAATTACAATACGTAAATGGGAGGCTGATTTCAATTTTGAACATATTATGTTAACAACATATCCTATTTGGATTAAATTTAATGACCTGGATCTTGCTCTGTGGAATATGAGATGCATTAGTAAACTTGCAAGCCTAATAGGTAAGCCGATTGACATTGATGAAAATACAAGAAAAGTTAAACGTATTAAATATGCTAGGGTTTTGGTAGAGATCTCAGCCAAAACTGTATTGCCAAAGATAGTTAAAGCCATAGACAAAAAAGGCAATGTGTATGAGCAGGAGGTGGAGTACGAATTTGTACCACCTAAGTGTGGTGAGTGTATGTGTTTTGGTCATATAAATCAGCAGTGCCAACTTAGCAAGGCAGACAAGCAGCATAAAATATGGGTAAGGAAAGTTATTACAGACCACACAGCAGAATTACCTGAGACTGGAAGCCCAAAAAATGGAGAGGAGATTACAAAAAATGTACAAAATATCTCCCCTACTACAGAACAACCGAAACAACAAGAGTGCCCTATGGTGTTGGAGTGCGGATCAGAGCAAGCATGTCATCTAGTTCCTGGTCAGTCAGGGAAGACACCTTGTACAGAGGATCACTTGGGTAGCCCTGACCCAATGATTCCACTGGTACAGACTGAAAATCTTCAAGAGGGCTCGCAGATATTGGATACATTGACTGATTTTCACAAGGAGGTGGGGGAGGAACTGCCGGGCTCCCTAGAGGACATCCACAAGCTGGGCATTGAACTGGAATCGTTTGATGAAGAAGAGGAAGAAGATTTGTCTGAGGATATTAGTAAGTATACTGAGTGCAATTTAGAATATGAAAATCAATTCACCATTGCAAAAAAAGGGAAAACTGCTACATCAGTTTTGGTAGGAACTGCTCCAGTTACTCGGAGCAAATCCACCAAAAAATTATAAATGTCTATCATATGTTGGAATGTGAGGGGTCTAAACAATGACACACGCATGTTAGACCTCCACAACATTAAGGCTAAATATAAGCCTACTATTTTAGCTCTTCTGGAAAATAAATTGAATAATAAAAGTATAGAGATGATTAGAAACCAATTTGGAAATCAGTGGGTATTCTCAACAACTCAGGCTAAAGGCAGAATTATAGTTGGTTGGGAAAGTAATTACTGGAATGGCAACATTATTAACTTGAGTGACCAACAAATGACCATAAAATTTCTTAATATTGGAGGGTTGGAGATTGTAGCAACATTTGTGTATGCGAAAAACTTAGCTTCAGAAAGAACAGAGTTATGGAAACAAATAATTGATAACTCAAAAAATATAAATTGTCCTTGGATAGTAGCTGGAGACTTTAATGCTGTTTTAAAAATTAATGAGAAAAGAGAGGGGCTTACATTAAAGGTAGCACAGGTAGCAGAATTCAATAACTGTGTTCTATCCAGTGGACTTGCTGAAGCACAACACTCTGGGCTGAAATTTACATGGAGAAGTGGTGAGTCGAAGAAAATTGCTTCTAGACTAGACAGAGTTCTCGGAAATGCAGAATTATTTAACAAAATTCCAAATTTTAGAGTAACTGTTCTACCTTGTTCCACAAGTGATCACTGTCCCCTCTTGTTACAATTCAATGAAGATGAAGAAATACATAAAGGAAAACCTTTCCGATATGCAAATCATTGGCCTTTGATAGAAGGTTTTGATGATGTAGTGAACTTTAACACAGTAAGTATTCCTCCAGGCAACCATATGTTTCGACTTGTAATGCTCATCAAAATCATGAAAAACAGAATAAAAGACTGGAACAAGTGCAGACCTAAGACCACTGATAAAATCACAGAAATCCAACAACATTTAGAAAGCATACAACATAGACTGGATGATGACCCTCTACATGAAGGCCTAAATGCAGAATTTTACTTACTTCAAAAGCAACTCAAAGAAGAGCTACACAAGCAGGCAGTGGAGTTGAAACAAAAAGCTAAAGAGAAATGGCTACAGCAAGGAGATGAATGCAATAAGTTTTTTTATACTAAAATGTCCTTAAGACAACATCATAATAATTTATATAATGTTTTAAATGAGCAGGGTAATACTTCCAGGCATATTAAGGACATAGAAGATCAGGCCATCTCATATTTTACCAATCTGTACAATGGTGATTATAACAATCAATTACCTCGCATCAATTGTAGAAGGAAGATCTCTACTGAGGGGGCCAACATGTTGACTGCTCCAATTATGGAAAAGGAACTGAGGAATGCTGTCTTCTCCATTCACAATGATTCCTCCCCTAGGCCTGATGGCATGGGGGCAGCCTTCTTCAAAATGTATTGGATAAACCTGAAAGAGTTCATGTTAAAAGCTTACAATGAGGCATTTGAAACTGGAGAATTCATACAAGAAATCAATCACACTTTTATTTCCCTCATCCCAAAAACAAAGAATCCAGAAAGAGTGGAAGATTACAGACCAATTGCCTGCTGCAATGTTAGTTATAAAATTCTGAGTAAAATTATCTGTGATCTATTAAATAAAGTCCTCCCTGATCTTATATCGCAGTGTCAAAGTGCATTCATTAAAGGTAGGCTCATATCAGAAAATTCTTTGATGGCTCATGAATTAATCAGGAATTTCAATAAACAGGGAGCTGATAAGTTATGCATTAAAGTGGATTTGCAAAAAGCCTATGACAAGGTGAACAGGGGATTTATAACCCATATGCTTGCATCTATGGGGGTTCCAATGAAGCTCTTAAAACTGATAAAATACTCCCTAGACACCCCTACTTACTCAATCATGATTAATGGAATTCCTAAAGGGTACATTCGGAGTAATCGGGGGATTAGACAAGGTGACCCTCTATCTCCATACCTTTTTGCTGTAGCTATGGAGTGGTTCACCCTGCAAATGGAATTGGCTTGTATACATGAATATATACACCCAATTTACAATAACCTCCCGAGAATCACACATCTACTATATGCAGATGATCTGTTAGTGGTGGTGAAAGGAAACATGAAAGCAATTGATAAAATCAAGGAGATATTCACAGAACTAGAGCATCTTGTTGGGTTTAGACTTAATGAATCCAAAATTAAATGCTATTTTAACAAGTTCTGCCAAAATAAGCAAGTTATGTTAGAAAAATTGGGGTTCTCAGAGGGACAACTTCCTGTTAAATATTTAGGAGTTCCTCTCTCAAATAACACTATTACTGATGCTGAGTGTGGTAAGTTGGTGGATGACATAAGAGACAAATTACAAGGATGGAGATCAAAGCTGCTATCTTTTGCAGGGAGAGTTGAATTGGTGCATACAGTAATCACTTCTAAAGTCAGATTTTGGCTGCAATCTTTTCAAATTCTAGATTGTTAGATCACAAAGATTAACTCAGTCTGTGCAGATTTCATATGGAGAGGAGGAATGCATAAAGTTAAATACTCTGACTTATGTAGGAAAAAGGAGGAAGGAGGAGTAGGTCTGAAGAATCTTTTTGAACTGAAAAAAGTATATGGACTGAAACTAGTTTGGAATGTTCTAACTTCAACAAATCTATGGGCTTCATGGATGAGATCAAGATATCTTAAAGACAGTTTTTGGACTATAAAAATTGACAACAATGCCTCTGTGACTTGGAAGAATATTTTACAACTAAGAGATGAATTGCAGAAGCACTTAGACAGGGATATTGCAAATGGCATAAACACTGACCTTTGGAGAGACCCATGGTTAAACTCAAGAAGCTTTATCGAGAGATTAGGATGGGATACTTTCTCAGATTATGGAGCTCCTAATTATAAAGTGGTTGACATAATAAAAAATGGAGAATGGCAATATAACAACTTACTAATTTCACATTATAAAGAAGAGATTCAAGAGAAAATCATTCACAGGGACAAAGTGGAGGATGCATGGTCCTGGAAGAGGAACTCTAATGGTAAATTTAGCTTCAGAGAAGTTTGGGAAGATTCAAGGAACAAACATCCTGTAGTCAATTGGTCTAAGGTGGTGTGGAGCAGATCGAATAGTCCTAAAATGGCGCATACTCTATATAAGGCAATTCTCGGAAAACTACCAACAAAGGATAGATTGCATAAATAGGGGATTGTAAACAATACGACTTGTATTCTCTGTCATACTAAAGATGAAACACATGAACATTTATTTTTTGAATGTGAATATTCCAAAAGAATTTGGGGTATTCAAAAACTAAGATGCCTACGTATAAACAATGTTCAAAAATTAACAGAGGAAGTTGATTACCTGCACGGAGGGAGTAATCTCTTGAAGCTGATGAAGGAGATTGTCAAAATTGGACTCACAGCTACCGTGTGGCACCTCTGGAGGGAGAGGAACTGTCGGGCTTTCGATGACAATCAACAAGATGTTCAATTTCTCACGAATTTGATAAATAGAGACATTAGTATAATAATTGGGAGGATACCAAAGAAGGTGCTTACCATGGCAACGGAACAAGAAGAACGACTACTAGAGAAGTTGATGATGAAGGTATCGAACGGACGAGGTCAACTAGAGAACTGGGAGCCGCCATAAACCCTAAAAATGGAAGTTTTCTAGTTGCGTTGTATCTTTGTCTGGATTTGTCTATCGGAGAAGCATTTTGTATATTTTCATTCGAGTCTGTATTATGCTGTTTTGGGCCGCAAAGCCCAACATAATTAATTTACCCAGTTTCAATATATATATATATATATATTAATAGGCGGTCATAGATATATAAAAATGCAGTAAAAATAATGTAACAGAGATGACACCAGAAGGTTTATACTAGTTTGGATTGATCAATCCTATGTCCAGCACTGAACAATACCTGTACATATTTCCTTTCAATGCTTACTTTAATTAGGTAGTAAGCAAACCAGAACACAATCTTGATTTCAAGCAACAAGATACACCCTTCTGACTTCCCAAGCTCAAGATAGACTCTCTAGGCAACTAGATCACCCACTTGATTTAAATGAGCAACAAGCACACCCACTTGATTTGAACAGCCAAAAAGCATGCCTAATTGATTTGAAAGAGAAACAAGCTAACCCACACAAAATAGTAGGAGAGAGTTGTTGATTCCAAATACCAATAAGTGTAACTCAAATACGGAATATCCTATAGCCTTTTTATATCACTTTGATCTTTGAATTGGTGAAAGAATTATCTGAGTACTTGCAAGACAGTGAATAGATTATAGAGAATGAATGTAGTGAAGTAGAGATTGAATTTGAGTTGATTTGAAGAGTATAGAAACTGGATTTTGTGAATTATATAATGAGAATTTAGAGTAAGAAGAATGGAGTAAAAATCTAGTGAAAAAATTGCTTTCTCATCCCCATTGTATTATGCTTGAAGGTGCATGCCCAATCACAAAGAGGTGGAGCCAAAAAACATAACTATTGAAATTTTAAAAAAAATCAACGGTACATATATTGACATACTTAGGAAGGATATGTCGACAAATCCTTATATGTTAGGAAAAACAACAACACTTTTAAAATGTTTCAAACTTTTGAAATTTTTGTAAAATCATATAAATATAGTTTTTTAAATACTTTAATATATAAAATATTTGTAGAAATATATTTTGAAAATAAAAAAGATTTTTGGTGAGAGAGTATTCAAAGAAAAGAAAGTTGTTATTTAAGGACTTTAACAAATTTATCTAATGTTTATTAACTATTTTATATAGCCTTGAACTTTTCATGTCTTTTTCTTCAAACAAATGAGTCTTCAATTGTCTTGATCATCTCTGAATTTTGATCTCTAGTCTCTTTACTTATCAGTCTTCAAACTTGATTATCATGTACTTGTATAAACCTATGTAACATCCTTCAAAATATTCTACATAAGTTAGGAAAACATTAGTACTTATATTTATATAATTGTTGTCATCAAAATCAATATATGTGTTATTAATACCCTTAGCTCGCTTCAGTCATTTTTGAATGATTGATTTAATGATTTCATTGACTGCCTCCATCTTTTTGTTTACCTATGGATGTGCTACCACTGAAAACCTCTTCTCAATTTGATATCGAGCACATGAATCATAATACTCTGCACTTTCGAATTGAGTTCCATTATTTGTTATAATCTTTGTAGCACTCTGAACCTATACAAAATGTTCTTCACAAGAAAGTTGATCGCCTTCACCAAAGTTATCATGGTGAGGGGCTCCACCTTAGCCCATTTTGTGAAGTAGTCAACATCAACAATTTTGTATTTCTCTCCCCTACGAGACATCAGTAGCACTCTAATAATGTCAATTTCTCAAATCGCAAATGGCCATGGGCTGACCATCTGTGTAAGCTCTTTGGATAAGGGTCTTGAAATTTCACATATCTCTAGCATTTGTCACACTTTCTCAAATATTCAAACAAATCCTGATTTAAAGTTGAGTAGAAATATCCACAGCCAAGAATCTCGAATATTTAGCTGCCATAGTGTGATAGCCACAGCTTCCTTTGTGAACATCCACTAGGATCTTCTTAGCTTCATCCTTGTTGACACATCTTAGCAAGGGGGTAGAGAATGTTCTCCTAATAATCCTTGCATAAAAACCTAAGGTATCTTATGCAAGGGCTTCCTCTTTTCATTACAAGTTTTCCAGCGAGTTCCTTTTAGCAAATGTACTTTGATTAGAGTCATTCATAACTCCTTCTCTTCAATCTCCATGATATAATCAATATCCATTCGTCGATGCTAAGAGACTTCAAAATTTCTATTGGTACGATTCCCAATAGTTGCGCATCACTAAAGCTTGTCAATTTAGCTAATGAATTAGCATTCATATTCTCTTCTCCAGGAATGTGCGTTATCGTGTAGTGATCAATGTCATTCAATAGCTCTAACACCTTTAATAGATAAGGGGCAAGTCATGCATCCTTAGCCTGAAATTATTTCTTCACTTAGAAAGCCACTAATTAGGAGTCCTAGTAGATATTCAATGTCTTCAGTCCTAATTCCTTTGCAATCTTGAGACCCGCTATCAGTATGTCATAATCTACTTCGTTATTCATTACATGAACGCAAGGTTCAATGCATAACAAATCCTCTTACCTTCTAGGTTTATCAGAATTACTCCAGCGCTAGAATCATGGTCGTTGGATTCTTCATCAACGTATAGTTTCCATTGAGAAAGCTTGACCAACTCTTCTTCAGTTTTGTCTTCTAGGACGGTGAATTCGGCAATGAAATTTACTGATGTCTTTACATGAATTGTCATCCTAGGATGATAATTTATCTTGTATTGACTCGTCTCGCTATTCCAATTCAGTAACCATCCTAAAATCTCAAGGTGGTGTAACACTTTCCTTAGGAGTTGATCTATCAATAGCCTTACCAGATGATCCTAGAAGTATGGTCTTGACTTTCTTGATGCTATCAAAAAGTAATATGCCAAATTTTCTAGATTTGCGTACTATTTCTTTTCTCTAGTGAATCACTTGTTGATACACGGACCAGCATTTAGATTTTACACTCATTATGCACTAATTCTAAACCCAATGCTTGAGTCAATACTGCTAAATAGACAAAAATATCTTCTCCTTCCAAAGGCTTCCATAATATCGGTAGTTTTCTCAATTTCTCCAATAGATTTTGGAAAGCAGCTATATATTCGCTCGTCCATTGGAACTTTCCTTTTTCTTTCTTAAGGGCATCAAAGAATGGTATACATTTATCGGTCGCCTTTACAATGAATTGACTCAAAGCGATGACTTTACCATTCAAGATTTGCATCTGCCACATTGTTCATAGGGCTACAACTTCCTTCAAAGCTTTGATCTGATATGGGTTAGGCTCAATGCCCTCAATGTTCATGATGAACTCCAAAAATTTTCCTAATGCGACTCCAACGGAACACTTAAGTTGATTCAATCTCATTCCAAATTTTTGGAGCACATTGAACATTTTAGAAAGGGCACATATATGGTCAATTGTTCTCTGTGACTTCACAAGCATATCATCCACATAGACTTCCATTTTTCATCTAATCTATTCTTTAAACATCTTTTTGACCAAAAGTTGGTAAGTAGCTCCAGCGTTCTTCGGGCCAAACGACATCTCTGAATGGTAATATAGTCCCAAGTCCATGATAAGGCCCATATGCTCTTGGTCGGAAATGTACATTACAATCTTAATATAGCCAAAATACGCATCTACAAAAGATATTAGTTCATGTCCAATGGTTACATCCATCATTTGGTCAATCTATGGAAAAGTAATAGTCCTTTGGCCATGCTTTATTCAAGTCTAAGTAGTCGATACACATCTGCCATTTCCCGTTTTCCTTCTTGACAAACACTAGATTCGATAACCATTCCAGGTATAATGCATCGCAGATAATGTCATTCTCCTTTACCTTATCCACTGCTTCCTTTAAGACAGTAGATCGCTCTGGTTCCATGATGTGTCGTTCCTATTTCACTAGAAGGTAGCTTGGGTTCACATTAATATGTGACACCCGACTTTAGGAAAAATCCCACACATATCAAAATGTTTCAAGCCAAACATGTCCTTGTTTTCTTGGAGAACCCTATCAGTTCCTTCCTTAACTTTAGGCTAATTTAAGATCCAGCCTTGAGAACCTTCGAAGAATTGTCATTGTCTATCGAGACCTCAATCATTAACTTTATCGGTTCCACCTTTACCTCTTTTTACAATCTCTACCGGGCCATAGCTTTATTAGATCTAAGTCAAGGTTTATGCATTAATTGCTATATATCAGCAGATTTGATGTTGAGAGGCTTCCCGTTGCCTCACTTCTTTGAGCTAAAAAACATAACATTCTCAACCAATGCTCTGGTCTCCTTGAATTGCACCAACTCCATTCTTTACTGGAAACTTCATTATTAAGCACAATGGAGTGAGTGCAACTCTAAAATCAGCAAGGGTCGGTCTGCTTAAGAATACATTGTACATAGAGAATCCATCCACCATTACAAAATTCTACAACCGTACCACCTTGTGGTCTCCATCCCCAAACTCCATGGACAATTTGATGCAACCGATCAGATCTTTGGCCTCTCTGATAAATCAAATACGAGATCTACAAGGTTGTAGATCCTTTCTTTCAATCGCACCTTATCGAAAATTGCTTAAGCAAGATATATACCGAGCTCCCACTGTCAATAAGGACATGATGCATTGTCGTTGGCCCTATCACAGTTGTAACCAATGGATCGAACATAGGTGCCTCGACCCCATCAACATCTCTATTACGGAAGAAAATACCATCATCAATCCTCCATTGTTGTCTAGATGGAGCTTTTTCCTCTATCACATAGCACATCTCTTGAGGCGCATGCCTCAAAGAGCTTCCATACCATCCATCTCATTCCAACTTATTTTCGTAAGATGCAAACCTCCAGAAATTATGTTAATCATAAAACCTCTAGTTGGTAGCCTAGGTCCATCACCGTTAGGCCTAATAACATTGCCATGAGGCTGCTATTTCTAGTGGTGGCCTCTTCCTTGCTATCCCTCCTACGGGTTCCTAACATACTACTGTAGTTTTATTTTGCGAATTCGATCCTCAATCACATCATGGAGATGTCTACACTCATTTGTATTATGCCGACAAGTCTCATGGAAGTGACAATGCTTGTCGGAGTGCTTCTCCTCTTTGGTAGCCTCCCTAAAGGAAGGCTTCTTACACCTTTTCGTACTTGTGCAGCAAGGTAGATATTTCCAATGGAATCGGTCAATTCTGTATAGTTCCCATTGCGAATTAACCTCGAACACTACCATTATCTTGCTTTTTGCCACCAATGTTGTTGAAGTTCTTTCATTTGTTTCCATTTATAGAATCATTATTTCCGCTGTCACCATCCACCTTGATAGTCACATTACTCTGTATGACATTGCTTGGTTTTGCTTGACCACTAATGCCAATTCATTCATCCACTCGGCCTCTTCCTAGCCTAGAAATTGGTTTATTTTATGGTAAAAATCTTTCACCGTAATCCACTTCCCAAAATAAGTCCATCTATGGACTCCTCCTACCACAGCCATCAAAATAGTCTCTACTTGAGGGTTCTTAATCTCTGTCACTAAAACATTGAATCTTTTAAGAAAATTCTTTAGAATCTCTTTGAACCTCTAATCTAGATTAACCAAGGACATCGCATCCTATAATTGCGCACAATGGACTAGAAACCGTTCCATAATTTTTTTAGCTAATTCATCAAAAGATGACATGGATTCGGGCTCAAGCTGACATAACCACATCATGGCAAGTCCCTCTAGAAAAAGGGGAAAACATGTACAAATGACTGCATCATTTGCACGTGCACTATCCAAGTGTCACCCGTACTTCATAAGATGCTGCATCGGGTTAGTCAATCCATTATAACTGTAACGACCCGCAAATTCATCACTTCAAAAAAATTTAAAAATATTTAATCATAATATTTTATAACATAAATGAAAATGTTTTGAACAGTAAATAATATTGGTAATCTTATTTTTAATAAATATTTACAAAAATATATGCTTTTGAAGATATATCGATAAAATGACTGAAAACCGTTTTATCAATAAACAGCTCTTAGACCATCCGACATCATGCATGGAGCTGGATACATACACTCATTTATATATATGAGTGAGAATATATAATAAAATTACTTATTTTATTTTTGAAAATAAAATGCCTTTATGACATCATCAATGATATCACTTTTCTGGAATAAACGATTTTTAAATTTACATAAAGTTTAAATGATTTAGTAATTATTTTAATTATTATATAATGATAGAAATATTATTTTCAAATTTTATTTACAAATATATAAAATTAAATAAGAAGTGAAAATATGTCCGGAAATCGAAATAAGAATCCGTAACAATTCAATGTAGATAAGTTATGCAACGTTGTGGATCATTGTGACATATGTATCACATACATATACATGCACATACGTATCACATGAACACATATATACATACAAATATACTGATACATACATATATATATTACAAAATATCAAAGATATTTTCCTAAAACTTCATCCTTAAGTAAACCCAAAGTCAACATCTTACACCTTAAGTACAAGCACATGGCTACACACATGAGAGGAATTTTTGGCTATGGATGATGAGGTGAGAGGAGGGAGTGGTTGTGAGGCAATGGTGATGAAATGGCAAGCAAATATCATGATATTTTTATTCACATTTTTGCCTATAAATACCACCAGCCATCTTCACTTCATTTGTTCATAAATTTCTAAGCTTCTTCACTTTTTATACTCCACTTTAATGGCTTCTTGCCTAAAGAAAATAATGTCAAATTTTATTGCAAAAGGAAATTAAAATTATTATAGTAAGTATATATTATCAAAACTCTTCAAAACCAAAGTGAATCCACTCTTTTCCCCCTTAACAACCCATGGCCACCACCTCCTACCACCAAAGGCCAAGCCTTCCCCCTCTTCCAAGCAAGGCCATAAGCATCCTACCACCAAAGGCCAAGGCCGAGCCCATCTAGGAGCTTTAGTGCAAGCTTAGCAAGCTAAATTTTCCGAATAGCAGAGCAATAATTATTTTAAAGTTAGATCGATTAAATCCAAGGTGAGAAACTCTATTTATATTATGATATATTGTATGATATATATGTTTGGTTATGCTTGGTTGTGGTGGTTATGAACCATGTTTGGATATGGTAATATATTTGTTTGGATGTGTAAACAATTCACGTTGAATACACGTCGAATATCACAAAGTAAACCACTTTCTTTTAATAAATGAAATGGTATATATGAGATTGTTAAACCTTTTTAAAATGGTTTATAAATGTTTAATAAACACTAAAATCTAATTTTGTGAAGTTTGGACAAATTATGAAAGTTGAGTCAAAAATAGGCGCGTTGTGTAACGGTAGTTTGCGATTTTGCTCCGTAGAAAGTTAAATCCATTTATACGATGGATTCAGAGTCAGAATTCTTTGAAATAAGAATTTTTTGAACTCCTATAATCATAGTTTTCAAACAAAAGAAAAGGATCAATATTTCGTTTAGTAGATTTTGAAATATGAGCAAACCAAGTTTTCAAAATAGTCGTGGTTTGGCAGTTCGGAAATCAAAGCGATAAATTCTTTAAATTGGATATTTTTATTTCTTTAAAAATATGGAATAAATTCTATAAATATATTAAATGTTTTAAAAGAGATTTGAGTTTTAAAAATGGATTTCTAAATGATTGAAAAGTTGTTCGATCAAATAAGACTTAAAAGCACTATTTGTAGCACTTTTAATAACTTTTGAATATAGCTTTAAACTTAAGTATTCTTTCTCAAATCTTTTATAAATGTTTTCAAATAAATAGTTAAGTATTTTAAAGATGATTTGAACGTTTGATAATTTATTTTAAGGAGTCTAAATAAATGATTTAAAGAAAAGTTGTTGTAATTAAGTGATTTAATCTTAGCTCTAAAAGCCGACAAGTAGACTGGATTTTTCTATTCATGAGATCCGGATGTGAGGTGCTTAAACTAAGGAGATATTCAGAAGAAACCAGTGCCCTAGCTCACTTGGCCTCTTTCCTGGGCGAGGAATAGATAAGGTCGAAATGTAAGAAACGAGGCAAGTATAAAAGGTTCAAATTTAATTTAATACAACTTGGATTGTATATGCATAATCTTCTTATAGTTGGTACTAAATTCCGAGGAGGGAACCCGTACTATCAGTGTGAATTTAAAAGGTGATTTCATTGTTATTTGACAGACAGTAAAGGTTGAATACAGAAATTGATGTTAAGTACAATTAGTATAATTTCTATCGACCATTTGTACTTAATAAGGTTTTACAATGTGGTTTATGAGAAATGATTTTGATTTGGTATTTCCAAAGTTAAAGAGAGGTTTAATGATTCCGTATATATTGGAAAATAATATGATTTGAAGATTTATATCTCTAAAAGAGATATTTTATTTGATAAAAGATATGAATGAATGAAATGATAATCACCCTCAAACTTAATATCTTTTTATCGATGATTGGTTCAAAGGAACCGTAGTCAGATTTGGGTGAACCCTATCCGAAAACCACTTCGAACTGGTGTACGTTCAAAAGTGAAGATGGAATGATAATAAATGGAATGAAGGGCTGCTTGGCACTAACCTTCGGGGGGAATTTCCCATATCATACATATGTGGCATGGTATCTTGATCTGATCTTCGATGCAAGGGCTGCTCGCTACTAATCCTAGAGCTAATTCCCGACAAGATGTAGTAGGAGAGTTCCTTCTGTTTGTCCTATTCTTGAATAATTTTTCTGGACGAATGTCTAACATTGCATTTCTAAAATACACGTAAATTGATTTTTACAAACGTACATCTGTTTGGTGGTGTAGGAGGTAATTTTCCTATACTTAACACCCTTCTCTAAGATATACGAGCTCAGTGGTTGTACATTTGTGGATATCAATAGTGTGTGATGGAATTAGCAATGTGGCATTCAAAGTGGAATGTGTTATGTGAAAGGTAATCGTTATCTCGAGCCTCATCACCCGGGAATGACAAAAACATGGTAGATGCGGAAGGGCTATGTAGGTCGCACCTATTAGGATATTGTCATCACCTATCTAGATTACACTCTATATTTTGGGATGTTGTGTATGCTTTCGGATCTCAGATAGGTCGGGAATGACCGGGTTTGTAACGACCACGACTTTCTCTCCATAGAAAGTCGTATCGCTAATAAGAAAGAAAGGGGTGAGAAGTAGAAAAGAGAAGAAGAGAAAAGAAACAAACACAAATACTCATTCAATAAAGAAATTTAAAGGGTTCTAAACAAATTCATATTTAAATTTATAAAACTTATTTATTTCCAATCTAAAATTCAAAACCAAACTTGAATTCATATATTAAAACCCTTGCACTCTGAATCTTCATCTTCACTTGAGATTCACGACCTATCGTTAATTTGGATCGATGTGGTATTCGGGTCTCCAGACCTGGAATTCCGGTATACGGAAACCCGATCCCGGTCTCATCGAAATCCAAAACGTATCTTTTAAGGCCAAGTTGTTTAAAGGTTTAAACAATTTAACTTATCTATATTCATACAGAAGATAATTCACAAATCACAATTGATAATCACATTATCAATAACCAAATGATTTATAACAAAATAGGTAATCCATATCAACATCACAATAGTTAATCTATATTACCATCATAATGCAGCCAAGCATTCATACCACACAACATTACTTATCTCATTTCTTTCTTAATTAACGATGCGACTTTCTGTGGAGAAAAAGTCGGGTCGTTACAGGGTTGATATCATATTGGGTATATCTATGGTACAGGTAGGCTGGTTCTGTGTTGGTAGAGGACCATCTGTTGGTGCCTCGGTTCCTTTTACTAGAGATGTACTATCGGAAGGTAGTCCCTTACCTTGTCATTACATGGAAACCGTTCTCCAATAAGTGCCTTCGGACTTTATTGTAGAGCCGAGTATGCTGGAATTTAATAATGTAACAATTCCGGCTAAGATTATGTATATTTAACTGAAAGTTGTTTTCAAAAGAATGTCATTAAAAATAATATTACCAGATTTTGTGTAATAAATATTTTGGTTGTCATAAGGTAAAAACCCGTTCCATGTTTATGCGTGGCGTGGTCTTATGAGATACCCATATTTTCAAATATCTGTATTTTGAGTTTCTCATACCAGTCCCATGATTGACGCGAAGTTTATTTTCTTTCCTCTTAAACTTTGGGTGCCCTATTTTTTCGGGCAGCCAAGTAGTTAGGTAGCATGGAGCATTTTGAAAAGGAGCATGGAGCATTTTGGGTCTTTCATAGAAAGTTACCTATTATTCCACTGTATTATATATGATATATCTACTAGAACTTATGAGGATAGGCAGTTATAACTGTTATCCCACCTTTTGGCAAGGCCGTGACACCAAAAAGTTGACCGGGAAACTAAAGATAGCTCGTTGTAAAAGTTCGTTATACACTGTTTCGCCATGGATATCGATGAATTTCGTTCGAGCCCGGGTCAGGCTACAATTGATAGGACATGATGAGAAAAACCATAAAAGCCAGCGGTTCAAATTTCAGGTTAATCGGAGTTCGTATGAATGAGATATGATCGATCCAAATTAGATACAAGGTGTTGTTCGAATCCATCAGAAAACCAAGGTGACGACCTGTTCGAATCGATCAGATTCGTATCCATCAGAGAGGCATCGTCAAGTTCAAATCCATTGGAGCTTGACAACTTCGAATCGATCATCTTCGGATCGATCAGGCACGGGTCAATTCGCAGGCATGAAGCTCGAGTCCATCTACTCGTATCCATCACCGCACCTTGGTTCGTATCCATTGACTTCGTATCGATCAGAATGGTCAAGCCTTCGTATCCATGAATTTCGTATCGATTGATCGATGCCTAGTTCGAACAAATTGAACTAGACGTTGAAAACTGAAACGAGATACGCGAAGGACTGATTCAAAATAGATAACAGTACTCGATACAAACAAGGCGAAATTCATGGATACGAATCGGTCAATGCGCCACTGGAAGTGGATCGATACGGGAAACTCGTGCCATGTTATCCCTTGCGCACGTGTTTCTGATCGATACGAAGGGACGAATGCAAAACATGGATTCGAACGCCAAAGTGCACACGAAAACACAATATTGAATCGATCATATCTCACGAACCGCTGGTCCAAATGCAATGAAATTTTCACAGTAGCTTCCACGCAAGGTAAAGAGCAATCCTGCCAAGTTTCAGCTCGATTGGAGCATTTTATGATCGATACGAAGTTGTTTCGAATCGATCCCAGATGGAGTTGAAACTTGGTGGGACCGGGCGTGTGGACCCACTCACGTGTCTGAAAGAATCTCCCGAAGTTTGGGCGCGATCTCAGCCCCCTATGCCTATAAATAGCCCCCTGAAGCCTACAGAAAAGGGATCTTTTTTGGGCCATTCAACGTCCAGACTCTGCCGGATTCAACTCTACTCCTTTCCATTGCTGTCATACTCAGATTCATTCATTGTATTTGCTGTAATCATCTATAATCATCGAAGAACATCAATAAAAGATAAAATCCTTGAAGTGGACGTAGGCCGGAGATAGCCGAACCACTATAAATTGTGTGTCACTGTTCATTATTTCTGGATTGTTGTTTGTTGCTTGCTTAGATCTGATATTTGTGATTGAATATTGCTGATTTGTGTTCATACACTGGTGCTTTCACAACACTTGGGGTTTGTGACCAATTTTGGTGCAAACACTTTGGTGCTTTCACCGAGAAGGCTAATTCAGGAGTTCTATCATTTAGAAGTTGAATTCAAAGACTTAAGAGCTCAGATCTGAGAAGATATGACGAGGAAAACTAGTAGAAGACAAAGGCCAGAGCAAAGTCAGCATGAAGGGAGTCAAGAGGCTTCCTCGGGGGCAAACCAAGCATCGATCTTCATCACCAGGGATGAGATGGAGACAATGATGAAGAGACAGGAGGAAATGATCCAGAATTTGCTTCAACAGATTGGACAACTTGGAGCGCAAAATCAAGGAACAACCAGAATCCAGAACGGAGCAGGACCATCTGGCGCAGCGCCGGAGCTGGGGGGCACACACTTAGAGCATGTTGATCCAATCCTGGGAAGAGATTCAGGGACATCCGAGCAACTTGGTGGCAATGAAGGGATGAACGCTCAGCCAGGGGGGCAGAACGAAGATGACACTCAAAGATCACAGCCTGGCGACAACGACAGGTTGGCGGAGATGGTCAGACGGGCCATGAGAGGCGGACTAGTCAATAGAGATCTGGAGGATGTACATAGGAGTCCCTTTACTCCTACGATCAGGCAGGCCAGGAATCCACCAAACTTCAAGCTACCATCGGTGGAAATGTATGATGGGCGGACAGATCCAGCGGTCCATCTAGCGAAGTATATGAGGCACATGGAAGTGCTGGGGGCATCACAGGAAGTCATGGCTCGGTGCTTTCCGTTGTATTTGTCGGACATTGCAGCGCTATGGTTTAGACAACTGGAGAGTGGCTCCATTGGGACTTGGACAGATTTAACAGAAAGGTTTATGAGACAATTCAGGGTTCATATTTCGAGACCCAAGAACGTGATGAGTTTGGCGACTCTAAAGCAGAAAGCTGGGGAGTCTTTGAGGAATTTTCTGACGCGATTTAATGCGGCAGCAGCGTCGGTGGATCGACCATATCCATCTATGGTCATGATGGCAGCTGTATCTGGAATATATGATGGCACAGAGTTCAAGAATTCACTAACTAAGGATCCACCTACGGATCTGGGAGAGTTTTATCATGAAGCCGAAAAGTTTTTGCGATTAGAGGATGCTCGTACGGAGAGAGAAGAAGAAATCGATGTTTATGCAGTTAGAGGCGGTAATTCACCTGGAAAAGGTGCAGAGACTGGTAAAGGGAAGCGAAAGCCTGAAGAAAATGATGACAGGTCAAAGCGGCAATGGAGGGAGCCACGATTTACCACCTATTCAGAATTGAATGAGGGTTTGGAGCGAATCTACCAAGACACCCGAGAGCAAGTTGCCTATCGCAGACCAATGCGACGGGATCCAACTACCGACGAGAGAAAATCAGACAAATATTGTTTATTCCACGAGCTGAATGGACATAGCACAAATGACTGTAGACACCTGAAGGATGAGGTAGAAGGGCATATCAGGAATGGTAGGCTACTTCGGTATGTGAGAAGGCGAGCTCCAACGGTGGAACCAGAGCGGCCACCATCTACATCAGCCAGGGGTGACCTCGAGCCGGGGCACCGTATGGTTATCAATTGATTTAAATAACGATGAACAAGTCGTAAACTTCTCACTAACAACATCAAACCATTTACACATGTATGAGATCGCGAACGATCCATAGGCATGCTCTGAATGATTATTGACTGTCTCGTAGTGAGAATTTACACTTCGACATCCTTGCTTTGCTTTTTGTTTCATGTTGATTTGGACATTTAGACTTTGTTTGTTTGGATATTTCTGTTATGGAATTCATGTGAACGTTAATTTGATATTTGCAATTCTGTAGAAGAAGTCACTCGCGTATGCTTTGGATCGCGAATGGTCCACAAGCACGCCTTGTATGGCGACGAACCGCCGCGATCGCTGAATCAGAAATTCACCCGAACGTGAATCTGACATCGATAATACTAAGTCCCCCCCGGGCACTCTCATTCGCCTCGAACGGCACCCGACCTCGAACGGTCACCGTTTGCCTCGAACGGCATCCGACCGCGAACGGTCACACTTCATCTAGTATAACAGTCGATCGCGAACGATCACACTCTGCCTCGTGCGGCACTCGACCACGAACGGTCATAATTCACCAAATATGACATTCGATCGCGAACGATCACATTCTGCCTCGTGCGGCATCCGATCGCGAACGATCACATTTTATCTCGTGCACCATGCGACCACGAACGGTCACAATCCAGCGTAATTCGTCTAGAACGACACCCGATCGCGAACGATCACGTTTCTGCCTCGTATGACACTCGATCGCGAACGATCACATTCCTATTTCCACGCCACCCGACCGCGAACGGTCCCATTTTGTTATTTGCCGCAAACGGCATCCGACCTCGAACGGTCCCGTTTTACCTCAAATGACATACGGTCGCGAACGATCGTCATTCGTGGTCAGGAAAGACTACCAAGTTCTTTGCAGGTCGATGATAGGATATGAACATCCAGCTTATGGAACTGCAAAACACACCTTCCTATTGCAAGACATGTTTTGGGGGGCAAATGTTATCCCGCCTTTTGGCAAGGCCGTGACACCAAAAAGTTGACTGGGAAACTAAAGATAGCTCATTGTAAAAGTTCATTATACACTGTTTCGCCATGGATATCGATGAATTTCGTTCGAGCCCGGGTCAGGCTACAATTGATAGGACATGATGAGAAAAACCATAAAAGCCAGCGGTTCAAATTTCAGGTTAATCGGAGTTCGTATGAATGAGATATGATCGATCCAAATTAGATACAAGGTGTTGTTCGAATCCATCAGAAAACCAAGGTGACGACCTGTTCGAATCGATCAGATTCGTATCCATTAGAGAGGCATCGTCAAGTTCGAATCCATTGGAGCTTGACAACTTCGAATCAATCATCTTCGGATCGATCAGGCACAGGTCAATTCGCAGGCATGAAGCTCGAGTCCATCTACTCGTATCCATCACCGCACCTTGGTTCGTATCCATTGACTTCGTATCGATCAGAATGGTCAAGCCTTCGTATCCATGAATTTCGTATCGATTGATCGATGCCTAGTTCGAACAAATTGAACTAGACGTTGAAAACTGAAACGAGATACGCGAAGGACTGATTCAAAATAGATAACAGTACTCGATACAAACAAGGCGAAATTCATGGATATGAATCGGTCAATGCACCACTGGAAGTGGATCGATACGGGAAACTCGTGCCACGTTATCCCTTGCGCACGTGTTTTTGATCGATACGAAGGGACGAATGCAAAACATGGATTCGAACGCCACAGTGCACACGAAAACACAATATTGAATCGATCATATCTCATGAACCGCTGGTCCAAATGCAATGAAATTTTCACAGTAGCTTCCACGCAAGGTAAAGAGCAATCCTGCCAAGTTTCAGCTCGATTGGAGCATTTTCTGATCGATACGAAGTTGTTTCGAATCGATCCCAGATGGAGTTGAAACTTGGTGGGACCGGGCGCGTGGACCCACTCACGTGTCTGAAAGAATCTCCTAAAGTTTGGGCGCGATCTCAGCCCCCTACGCCTATAAATAGCCCCCTGAAGCCTACAGAAAAGGGATCTTTTTTGGGCCATTCAACGTCCAGACTCTGCCGGATTCAACTCTACTCCTTTCCATTGCTGTCATACTCAGATTCATTCATTGTATTTGCTGTAATCATCTGTAATCATCGAAGAACATCAATAAAAGATAAAATCCTTGAAGTGGACGTAGGCCGGAGATAGCCGAACCACTATAAATTGTGTGTCACTGTTCATTATTTCTGGATTGTTGTTTGTTGCTTGCTTAGATCTGATATTTGTGATTGAATATTGCTGATTTGTGTTCATACACTGGTGCTTTCACAACATTTGGGGTTTGTGACCAATTTTGGTGCAAACAATAACTATCCTGGCTGGATTAGTACTTACTAGAACTCTGATGGAGCAATTTGGAGTAATTGCATGTACTACTGATATGTATAATTAAATGTTGAGTACGATGTGAGATTCTATTTTGTTTGTCTTCTACCCTTATTTTCTTTTACCCCATGATAATCTGCCTCTCCAGCACTTGGAGTTGCGGCACGTGAACACCGAGGATGTATTGGTGTTAATTTCTAAGGGTCGAGGAGGTGGGTCATCCAGTTGGTATCAGAGTTCATGTTTGAGCGAATACCTAAGCCTGGATGGGGTTAACTCATTAGAGATAGGGTTAGTAATGCCTTGGAATGAGTTTAGTCAGAGAGAGCGCATATTTGAAATTTTATCCAAATAAGTATATTCAAGTTTTATTCCCATTCCCTAAGGTAATTTCATCTATAATTCAAAAGATGTTTCCTTCCTATATATGTAGATGGTAGGAGATGAGTAACAGAAGAGGACGAAGGGGAGGTAGCAACACTTTGGCCACCAATGGTCAATCAAATGCTACAATAATAGAGGAAGTGGTAATCCCTATGCAACCTCAAATTAACTTTGCTACTCTATGCAAGTATTACACCAGCTTGGGAGGGAAACCATTCAAAGGAACGTAGTCCATTATTGAAGTACAAGTTGGGCTCCGATCATGTGAAAGGATCTTTAAAGGTTGAATATCAGGATGAGCAGAAAAGGTTTTTAGCTTCTTGGCGTTATAGGAAAGGGCTCTGGCTTGGTGTAAGTCCATAACTCTAAATGATTTGAAGAGAAATACATGCCAGCAGCCGAAAGATCACATCTCCATAGGAATTTCATGAACTTGAAACAAGAATAACTATCTATGGAGGAATATTCCCACAAATTCAATGAACTATCTCGCTTCGGGCCTGGTTTGACAGACACATCCCTAAAAAAGAATGAGATGTTTATTGCAGGAATGAAGGAACAATATTAGGATAGGATGATCGCTCACGTAAAAGGAACCTTTATGGACCTATTGGATATGGGCTTCCGATATGAAGACTTAGACAAGAAGAACTTAGTACCCGCTCAAGGAAATAGCAATAGTTAAAACAAGAGAAAGAAGCCATGGCAAGGAAAGACCAGGGAGGATCACAAGAGAATTGTTAAGGATTTAACATGTTATTATTACCAGAAGAAAGGCCACCTTTCCACAAATTGTAGAAATCCCAAGGTTCAAATTCAGCTGCAAGGAACCGTCTCTCCTATGGTGCAGAAAAGACTCTGCCATAACTTCCACCAACCCAGCCATTGGAAAAAAATACCCATTACTCCACAGATGTAAAAGGAAAAGGAGTTCTAGAAGGTAACATCTATGTTAATAATGATTTAGTTAGATAGAGTATTTTTCGATACATGAGCTTTCGATAGTTTTATTGTGAAGAGATTAGTAGATAAATTAAAACTAATCACAAAAATAGTAGATACCCCTATCTGTGTGCCCAACCCCATGGGCGGTGTGACTAATATTTGTATGGTTTGCAAGGATATCCAAATCACTTACCCTGGCCATCATTTTTCATGTGACCTATTTGTCCTTGACTTTATTGGGTTGGAAGTTTTACTCGATATGGATTGGTTATTCCAGAATAAAGATATTCTGGATTGTGTTAAGAGAATGGTATCTTTATGGACCTACTTTGGAACTTTTATAGAAATATTTTATGAGGAACCCAGTCCAGTAAGGGATAGTTTCTTGTACGCATTAGACTCATCTCAAAATTTTTTGGAGACAATACCACTTATCAAGGAATTTCAGGATGTTTTTGAGGAAGTTAAAATTTTTCCCCCACATCGAGAAATTGAGTTCCGTATTGACTTAATTCCTGGTGCAAGACCCGTTATTCACCTTATTCGAAAGATAGCCCCGAAGGAAAAGATTGAGTTGGCAAACCAAACAAATGAGTTGTAAAAGAAAAGACTAATTAGACCAAGTCGCTCAGTTGGGGCGTAGCAGTGATTTTTGTTGCAAAGTCCGATGGCTCCCTAAGGCTTTGTGTAGACTATCAAGACCTAAATAAGCAAATGATTAAAAACAAGTATCCTCTTCCCTGTATTGATGACTTGTTTGTTCGACTTCATGGTGCTTGAATATTCTCCAAAGTGGACCTAGCTACAAGATTCCATTAATTAAGGATGGCAAAATGTGGCATTCCTTTAATTGCATTTAGGGGACCAAATGATTTCTACGAGTTGTTGGTTATGCCTTTTGGGCTAACCAGTGCTCCCTCTTATTTTGTGGACCTTATGAATAGAGTATTCAGAGATGTGCTCTACAAATTCGTGTTGGTTTTTATTGATGATATTCTTGTATATTCAAAGATCGAAGAAAAACATGAAAGTCATTTAGAGACTGTACTAGAAATATTGAGGAGGAATGTGCTCAAGGGTAAGTTTTCAAAATGCCACTTCTGGAAAGAAAAGGTAAGGTTCCTTGGACATGTTGTGTCAAAGGAAGGAATCTCGGTTGACCCAGGGAATATTATAGCCATTCTAGATTAGAAGCAACCACAAACTCCAAAGGACATTCACACCTTCTTAGGATTGCCAGGATACTATTGGAGATTTATTCAGGACTTCTCCAAGGTTTCCTATCACTTAACAACGTTGATTATGAAGGATGTTAAATTTGAATGGACGTTGATATGTTAAGAAGCATTTCAGGAACTTAAGAAAAGGTTACTACCACTCCAGTTCTGACTATTATTGATGAAAGCGGTAGTTTAACCATTTTTACTGATGCTTGTGGTGAAGGAGTAGGCACGGTACTGATGCAACATGGAAAGGTTATCACATATCTTAGTAGGCAGTTAAAGACGCATGAACAAAATTATGCAACACATGACTTAGAGCTATTAGCCGTTATGTTTGCACTAAACATTTGGAAACAATATTTACTGGGTAAGAATTTCTCAAAGTTTATTTTGATAAACTTTATTTGACCTTGGTAAATAATATTCCTTCTTTACACAGGTGAGAAGTTCGAACTCTTCATAGATCACAAATCTTTGAAGTATCATTTCACTCATAAGGACTTGAATATGAGACAACAATGTTGGTTAGAATTTCTCATGTCATATGATCTTGACATTTTATATACGCCTGGGAAAGCCAATGTAGTAGCGGATGCGCTAAGAAGAAGGCATGCTGTTATAGCTTATTTAGTGGTACATCCAACTTTGATTAACCGCATAAAAGAGAACCAACTTAGAGATCCGTTTATTCCAAAGATGGTCAAAGCAGTGGAGAAAAACACAGTACCAGGAAGTGAATAGGATTTAAGGTGGAAGATCAAGGAATATTAAGAATGAATGGAAGAGTATGCATCCCAAATGTCGATGGGATAGGCAATAAGTTTAAACTGGATGTCATAATCTCGACTTTCAGTACATCCCGGAGTTACCAAAATGTATCGAGATATGAAGAAGACTTTTTGGTGGGATGGTATGAAGAGGGATATCTCTATCCATATTAGCAGATGTGCAAATTGTCAACAGATCAAAAGCAATCAGCAAAAGACTATTAGATTACTCCAACCTCTTGAAATTTCGACTTGGAAGTGGGACAGATATCGATGGATTTCATAGTCGGCTTACCTCAAAAAAGGAAGGGAAATAAAGGCGTTTGGGTTTTCATAGACCGACTGACTAAGAGTACACACTTTATTCCAATAAAGCCAATAAGGACCTCTTCAAGTCTAGCAAAAATATACATGAAGGAAATTGTAAGGTTACATGGAGTTCCAAGCAGTATAGTAAGTGATCGAGACTTGATTTTTACAAGCCAGTTTTGGAAGGCATTACTGACAGCTTTAGGAATGAAGCTGAATTTAAGCATTGCATACCGTCCCCAAACTGATGGCCAAACTGAAAGGGTAAACCGAGTATTAAAAGATCTTATGCCAGCTTGTGTCTTAAATTTTGGAGGTTCATGGGAAAATCATCTTCATCTTGTGGAATTCTCCTACAACAACAACTATCAGGCAAGCATTGATACGGCACCATATGAAGCTTTATATGGTCGTCCGTACAGGTCCCCAACATGCTGGATCGAAACCAGAAATCAGTTAGTACTTGGAATCGATATGATCCGAGAAGCCTTAGAAAAGGCAGACATGATCCGGGAAAAGCTGAAAGAAGCTCAAAGCAGGCAGAAGAGTTTTGGTGATCAAAGGCATAGGAATTTGGAATTCTCAATTGGAGATTTTGTATTCTTGAAAGTATGTTCGATGATTAGGGTGGTAAGATTTCGAAGGGCATGGAAGTTAGCACCTCGATTTATCGGACCTTTTCTTATTCTTGAGTGGGTTGACCCATTAGCTTATTGTGGAGAATTTCACAAAAGGTTGTTTGGTATGCACAATGTCTTTCACGTATCCCATCTACGAAAATATATGCATAATCCATAACAGATTATAGAAACAGCTGCCTAGGAAGATTTAGAGGTAGAACCAAATTTGGCAGTTATCAAACGACCAGTTCGAATCATGGATCACGATAAGAAGCGATTGAGAAGGAAGGTTGTAAGGTTGGTAAAAGTTTAATGGATTGGTGATGCAGAAGACTGCACATGGGAACCAGAAGATAGAATGAGGAAAGTTTATCATGAGTTTAGGATTGATGTGTAGTTTGCATGTGGTATCGAGATAGTGTACTCACCGCCTGTGATGTGGTCACTTATCATATCTTGTATATATTTCCCCTTGTCAAATATATATCCTTTTTGAGTCATTTTCTTCTTATCCTTAATTTCGAGGACGAAATTCTTTTAGTGGGGAAGTATGTAACGACATGCAAATTCATTACTTCGGAAATTTTTTAAAATATTCAAACATAAGATTTTTTTTTAAAATAAATTATAATGTTTTGAATAATAAATAATATTGGTAATCTAATTTTGAATAAATATTTAAAAAATATATATTTGGAAGATATATCGATAAAATGACCGAAAATCGTTTTATCAATAAACAACTCTTAGACCATCAGACATCATGCACGGAGCTGGATACATACACTCATATATATATATATATATAAGTGAGAATATGTTATAAAATTATTTATTTTACTTTTAAAAATAAATGCCTTCATGCCATCATCAATGATATCACTATTTTGGAATAAATGATTTTTGAATTTAAATTAAGTTTAAATGATTTAATAATTATTTTAATTATTAAACAAGCCTTTTTAATTATTACATAATGATATAAATATTATTTTTAAAATTTGTTTACAAATATATATATATATATATATTAAATAAGAAGTGAAAATATGACCAAAAATCGAAATCGAAATCCGTAACGATTCAACATAGAGAAGTTGTGCAACAAAGTGGATCATTGTGACACACATATGCACATATACATGAGCACATACATAAACATGCACATACATATCACATGAACACATATTTACATACAAATATACTTATACATTTATATATATATATATATTACAAAATTTCAAAGATATTTTCCTAAAACTTCATCCTTAGGTAAACCCAATGTCAACCTCCTACACCCAAAGTAAAAGCACATGGTTACACACATGGAGGGATGTTCGACCGTGGATGATAAGGTGAGAGGAGGGAGTGGTGATGAGGCAGTGGTGATGAAATGGCAAGTAAATACCATTATATTTTTATTCACATTTTTGCCTATAAATACCAACCATCCATCTTCACTTCATTAGTTCATAAATTCCTAAGCATCTTCACTTCTTATACTCCACTTTAATGGCTTCTTACCTAAAGAAAATAATGTCAAATTTTATTGCAAAATGAAATTAAAATTATATAGTAAGTATATATTATCAAAACTCTTCAAAACCAAAGAAAATCCGCTCCTTTCCCCCTCTACAACCCACGGCCACCACCTCCTACCACCAAAGGCCAAGCCTTTCCCCTCTTTCAAGCAAGGCCGTGAAAACCCTACCACCAAAGGCTACTACCGACCCTATCTAGGAGTTTTAGTGCAAGCTTAGCAAGCTAAATTTTCCGAATAGCGAAGTTATAGTCATTTTAAAGCTAGTTCGATTAAATCCAAGGTGAGAAACTCTATTTATATTATGATATATATGTTTGGTTATGCTTGGTTGCGATGATTGTGAACCATGTTTGGATATGATAATATGTTTGTTTGGATGTGTAAACAATTCACATTTAATACACGTCGAATTTCACAAAGGAAATCACTTTCCTTTAATAAATGAAATGGTGTATGTGAGATTGTCATGCCTCTTTAAAATGGTATAAAATGGTTTATAAATGTTTTATAAATGGTAAAATCCAATTTGGTGAAGTTTGGACGAGTTATGAAAGTTGAGTCAAAAATAGGCGCGTCGCGGAATGGCAGTTCGCGATTTCGCACCGTAGAAAGTTAAATCCATTTATACGATGGATTCGGGGTCGGAATTCTTTGGAATAAGAATTTTCCAAACTCTTACAATTATAGTTTTCAAAAAAAAAGAAAACAATCGATATTTTGTTTAGTAGATTTTGAAATATGAGCAAATCAAATTTTCAAAATAGTCGTGGTTTCGAAGTTCGAAAACCAAAGCGATAAATTCTTTAAATTTGATGTTTTTAATTCTCTAAAAATATGGAGTAAATTTTTTAAACACACTAGAATGTTTTAAAAGAGATTTGAGTTATAAAAATGGATCTCTAAATGATCCAAAAGTTGTTTTGAATAAATAAGCCTTAAAAGCACTATTCGTAGTACTTTTTGCAACACTTTTAATAACTTTTGAAGTATGGCTTTAAACTTAAGTATTCTTTACCAAATCTGTTATAAATGTTTTCAAATAAACAATTAAGTATTTTAAAGATGATTTGAAGTTTTTATAATTTATTTTAAAGAGCTTAAATAAATGATTTAAAGAAAAGTTATATAATTAAGTGATTTAATCGACTCTAAATGCCGATGAGTAGACTGGATTTTTCTATTCATGAGATCTGAATGTGAGGTGCTTAAACTAAGGAGATGTTCAAGAGCAACTACTGCTCTTTCTCACCTGGCCTCTTTCTTGGGCAAGGAATATATAAGGTCGAAATGTCGGAAATGAGGCAAGTATAAAAGATTCAAATTTAATTTAATACAACTTGGATTGTATAGAAATAATCTTCTTATACTTGGTATTAAATTCTGAGGAGGGAACTCATACTATCCGTGTGAATTTAAAAGGTGATGTTATCATTATTCGATGGATAGTAAAGGTTGAATATGGAAATTGATGTTGAGTAGAATTAGTATAGTTTCTATCGACCCTTTTTACTCAAAAGGTTTTACCATGTGGTTTATAGAAATGATTCTGATTTGGTATTTCCAAAGTTAAAGAGAGATTTGATGATTCCATATATACTGGATAAGAATATGATTTAAAGATTTATATCTCTAAAAGAGATATTTTATTTGATAAAATATATTAATGAATGAAATGAGAATCACTAACAAATTTAACATCTTTTATTGACTATTGGCTCAAAAGAACCGGGGTTGGATTTGAGTGATCCCTATCTGAAAACTACTTGAACCAGTGTACGTTCGAAAGTGAAGACATGGAATGATAATAAATGGAATGAAGGGTTGTTTATCCTTGACCCTCGGAGGAAATTTCCCATATCATATATATGTGGCAGTAGTATCTTCATCTGATCTTCGAGGCAAGGGCTGCTCGCTACTAATCCTAGGGGTGATTCCCGACAAGATGTAGTAGGAGAGTTCCTTCGATTTGTCCTTTTCCTGGATAACTTGTATGGATGCATGTCTGACATTGCATTTCTAAAATGCACATATATTGATTTTTACAAACGTACATATGTTTGGTGGTGTGGGAGGTAACTCTTCTATACTTAACACCCTTCTCTGAGATGTACGAGCTCAAAGGTTATACATTTGTGGATATCAAAAGTGTGTGATGGAATTGGCAATGTGGCATTCAAAGTAGAATGTGCTATGTGAAAGGTAATCGTTACCTCAAAATGACAAAAACAAGGTAGATGCGGTAGGGTTATGTGGGTCGCACCCATTAGGATATGGTCATCACCTTTCTAGATTACCCTCTATATTTCGGGTATGTTGTGTAGGCTTTGGGATCCTGGATAGGTCGAGAGTGACTGGGGCGATGTCATATTCGGTACTATCTATGGTAAAGGTAGGTCAGTTCTGTGTTGTAGAGGACCATCTAATGGTGACTCAGTGCATTTTTCTAGAGATTTATTGTTGAAAGGTAGTCCCTTACCTTGTCATTGTATGGAATCTATTTTCCGATAAGTTCTCTTGGACTTGATCGCAGAGCCTAGCATGCTGGAATTTAATAATGTAACAATTTCAACTAAGGTTATGTATATTTACCTGAAATTTGTTTTCAAAAAATGTCATTAAAAATACTATTACCGGATTTTGGTTATCATAAGGTAAAATCCCATTTCATGTTAATGTGTGGTGTGTATGAGACGCCCTTTGTTTTCAAATATTTGTATTTTGAGTTTCTCATACCAGTCCCATGACTGATTTGGAGTTTATTTTCTTTTCCCCTTAAAACTTTGGGTGCCCTATTATTCCAAGCAGCCAAGTAGTTAGGTAGCATGGAGAATTTCGAGAAGGAGCATGAAGCATGGAGCATGGAGCATTTTAGGTCCTTTGTAGAAAGGTATCTATTATTCCGCTGTATTATGTATGATGTATCTACCGGCACTTGTGAGGATAGGCAGTTATAACTATCCTGGATGGATTAGTACTTACTAGAACTTTGATGGAGCAATTTGGAGTAATTGCATGTACTACTCGTATGTATAATTAAATGTTGAATACGATGTGAGATTCTATTTTTTTGTCTTCTACCCTTATTTTCTTTTACCCCTTGATAATCTGTCTCTCCGACACTTCGATTTGCGGAACACGAATACCAGAATGTATTATTGTCGATTTTTAAAGGTCAAGGAGGTGGGTTGTCATAATAACACTACATCATTGGCATAACAAACTTTTTCAAATACAAGCAACTATAATGTCATCATTGAATGGGCTTCGACTAGCTATTGATCCCAATCCTTCATCCGATTATTACTAGTTCTGGTGCAACAACCTTTTCATAATCTTAATCAACAACTCGTCATTTCCTACATTTCGCCTGGAGTAGTGATGGTCATGTGCATCTCCGTGTGTTTAAGTATGTGAACGTTCACGATTGGCATGATAAGATCAAGGTCTCCATGTCTTTGTGGAGTCAATTTTCCCAGTTGTCCGGTGATGTCGGTGTGAATTACATCCTCTTCTAGCTAGTTTAATGATATTTCCTTTAGCACCACCAACCTGAGTCAACCTAAGGACTAATAGCTTGTCCATTGCCACCTTCAACAACATCATCCTGTAATTCAATCTTTGAATCGCTCAAATTGAGCTTATCAGATCGATCGTACCGACTTATCTAAATCGGTCGGTACCGACCAACGTTTGAGCTAGGATAGTTATTCCAACTTTTCCACCTTACTTCCTTGACACTCCAGTATCCCCTTTTACATCTTCTTTTTCCTTCTTCGTGGCCCTGATCCGATGATCTTCGTTCATATGAATCCGAATAAGAAAAAAAGAATACTTTCTCGCCTTGCGATGCTTATAGGATCCTTTTTGTTGAAGGATTGCACCAACTTAGCAAATTAATTCTTTGTTTCTTTCATGATGGAAATTTGACCATCCATCATCTTTTCATTCATCTTAGCCATTATGCAATCGGCTATGCTTTGGTGACGACTTCTTACGGCCGAGGTGAAGTTCCTTGATCTGGTTTTGTTGATTTGTTTCATTAGCCCCATAATCTAAACCATCATTCTCTTCTTCAATTGTAACTCCAGGTTTATAAGCCTTCTTAGGAGCCATTATCTTCTAGATCCAAGTGGAGATTTTCTTCAAATCTTAGTAGCAATCAGATCTATTGTTGAGTTCTCTTTCTTATGGAATGCACCAAAAAATGTTTGCACTTCAAATGGGTAAACATTCTCAATTAAATAAAAACAAATTAAACAAGAAATAAAGAGAGAAAGTGAGAACAGATAAGATTTTTAGAGTGCTTCAGCCAAATCAAGTGCCTTTGTCCATTATTCAATATTATTACCAATCTACTTTTACAAACCCAATTAAATTACAACAATTATGGGATTCAAATCAATCGGTTTTGAATTTTACTGCGTTTCTTTGTAGAAGAGTCAGAAGTCCTTTTTTTAGTTGATGTAGGATGACTATTTATAGATGGAATTCGCTTTAGAATTGTTGAATCACTAGCGGAATCGTTCAAATATCCAGATCCGAGATTCTAGTGACAAGAACAAGTCAAAATGCATGTTTCCCTACTTTTATGATCATTCGGTACTGATCTATATAGGATTGGTATTGACCCATGCTGTAGACTATTCCTTGTTTCTTTCTTTAAAATAGTATAAGTCTTCAAGATTTTGGAACTCCAAGTATGAAATAGCTAAAGAGGATCGGTTGGTACCGACCGGTGTCACATCACATACTTGTACTTTTCTTTAAAATTGAACGTAGAATCATCCATAAAGTAACATGTGACCCATCTTGACAATACGATCGATCGGTGCTAAACCGTAGTATCATTTAATACCGATCGATGGTGTTTGTCCCAAACTTAGCCAAATTCTTACAATCTTCATTCATGATATCTCCCAAGCTTCTTGATTCATTCCTTCACCATTTCGCAGTGCAGATCTATCGAAATGATGCTTTGTTCAAATACTGGATAAGAACATCCATGCATTTTTTATAAAATGGTAGTATAAGTATGAATTTATAATTTGCTCCAAAACAGCATTAAACTAGGTTTTATGACTTGGTTATACCTTTAGAAAGTAAGAGTACACTTTCTAAAACAACATGAAAATAAACCGAGGTTGTGCTACATGATCTCTGAAATGTTTTGTTAATTTTTTTGTGTTGGAAAAGGTAGAACTATTGTACAGCAAAATGTTGCAATCATCTCTTTGATAGAAATTTATTCTGTTGGTCCCTCAAAATTCGTTTTCTAAGCGTTCACACAGAGTTATGAACCAAAGTCTATTCATATAGAAATTTCTTTAACACTATTCTTTAAGGTCAAACAATATATCTTCAACCTAATGTATACCGATGTAAGTTGATGTGTGTATTTGTCTTATAAGTTCCATCCTTTTTTTAAATGGGTTGTTAACACAACATAATTATTCAGACTATTAACTTCTAAATTTGAATTCAAATTGGCCATTAGACGAAGAAAGAATTTGAGGAGAGTAGTATAGAAGAATTGTGACACCCCGCACCTCTAGGCACCCCGAAAATCGGACATGACTAGAAGCATGGGTGGTCGGGTGAAATAAAATCCATAACATAGCACAGATACTAAGGCAACATCATAAAGTGATTAAAATATTACAGCGGAAGAAAACTTTCACTAATTATAAATTAATAGAAAAACAGCTTCGTTAAAAACAACATTATGCCAAATTTATTTCCGAAACCAAAAGTACCAAGTAGTCTCCACCAAAACATAAAACATAACAAAGTTCACAATATAAGTCCCCATATATAGAGTAAAGTACGGAAAAGAGAAACGAAGTACATGAAACAAAAGAAACAAAAGTTGAAGATAACAACCGCTCCAATGACCCTCCAAGCTGCAAAGAATTGCAACCTAGACCCGCCCTCCTGTGATTTGGGGAAAATAGGAATAGGTCAGACATAAAGTCTGATGAATGAGAAATAAAATGAAGCAAAAAGAATAAAACAGTTTAATTCCAAGTCTTCCCCGGATATCGCAGAGGGTGAATAATATAATGCAGTGAATCTTTCTTAGATACAGTTCCTAAAAAGCCAAAGTCCGTGGTTACTCTAGGGAAGTCAACCATGCAGTAATACTAAATGTCAATCGGCCTGTCGGACCTGCTGTCATTACCTATCCACGTGCTACAGCGTGAAAGTCATGCTCTTCACTCGTGCACTGTGACTAAATGCCTCTTACATCTGACCGACGCCAACTCAAACAACCTCGCAGGACCCCGAAGTTTCGCTCAGGCTCCACCAAACTGGACTCCAATCCTCCTGTCTCCTCGGTCACCAACGTGGACTTGCCCTTATCCAAAGTGTCGATCCTCCGAAAGAGCACCTGCAGCTGGGTCGGCTGTGCAAAATCCTCCAATGATCTGCCTAAAGAAGCCTACGTCGGAGCACACTTGTCATGTTCCGTCCGCGTCAATCTGCCCGAAGAAGCCTACGATTACGGATGTTATCTATCCTATATACTAGCAACCTATGAAAGGTAACAAACATCCTTGCGAACCTACTTGCCCACTCCTAGTACGTACAGCCAAAACTATATTTTGGTCTTAAATGCATGAAACACCTATCCAGACCTTTACAAGGTCTGCCTACCAAATCGCTTCCAGATTAATTAATTTTACCGTTACAGTTTACATATTGTTTATTTCCATTAATCTGCTTTAGGCCATTTTTACATCCGATTTGGTTATTTCACAATTTCCCTTTTTCTTACATAAATGGTATTTCAATTTCACGTCTGTTTAGTCTGTATGGTTTGTTTGTAATTTTTATGCCATTTTGTTACAGATTTACACTAGCCTTTAGGGTCCATTTAATTTACATTTTTTCCCAACCTAATTTACGTTCTCCTTTTAGAAATTTAATCTGTACAAATTTTTTATCCAATAGCCACAAACCATTTAATTACACAAAATTCCACTTTTACATTTTTAGGCCACATATGAAACAAACAATTATGCCAATTAGACTTCCCAATTTTGTTCCAAAACCATTTTCAAAATTATGTAATTATATCAATCAAAACCATAATTTCATTCAAGTAACATATTTTGAATTTATTCAACTAACTTGTTCTACCATTAGACATTGAATAACAATTCTAATTCAAATTAATTAAACCAATCTTATTTATGCCATGAAACGTGAATAACAATTTGTTTGTTTCAAATTTCAACCCAAACATGAATTAGAATTGAGAAGTGGAAGAAGAAGAAGAAGATAAAATAATTTACATAAATTTCAATCTTATTTATGTCATAAAATGTGAATAGACAATTTATATGTCCCGTATTTTAAACCAAACATGAATTAGATTTGAGAAGTGGAAGAAGAAGAAGAAGTTGCAATAATTTACATCTATTCTCAATTAATAACAGAAATTAATTTATATTAACGTGCCAAAAAAGAACTGAAATTGAACTACTTTATTTTTCTATTTCATATTAATTCCCACTCACCTGGCACTTGAGCTTGCATAAATTTGAAAAAAGCTTTGCTTTAATCTTTCTCCCTTTTGATTCTTCTAAATTCCCCAAATTGCTTGAACTAATACAAATAATTTAATTTGGTAGAGATTTGTTTATTTAGTAGAGAAAAGGAGGAAGAATAATACACACTAATTTTACTGTAGAATTATGGCGACGACTGAATAAGAGATTAGGTTTAGGTTAGATGGTTTATTTATAGATTGTTTTTTTCGAATATAATCCGTTAGATTATTTTAGATTAAATCTGGTTCTTTCATACACTTAATGGTTATCCATTCTAGCTCATACACATCACTCAACCAATAAAATTTAGCCATCTCATCTTATTACATCACTGGAGTGAATGGGAAGCCGCCACATGTCAGAAACAATGCTGAAATACGTAGGAAAATCGCTGGAAACGAACGAGCTAAAAAAACATCGCTCCATATTTTGGGCGACAATGGGACTTGATCCCTGGTCACTAAGGAAGTCAACATGCGCCTTTACCACTGTACCAAATGCGCTTTTAATTTCTTTTTAATTATATTTTCCATAAAATATCGGGGTGTTACAAGAATAGATTTATAAAGGGATGACGATGTGTGGTCATTTTGAAGAGGAAGGAGCTCGCATCTAATGTGGCAGTTGCGTTCAACGCATTTGATGCATCTGATGCGAATGGACCTCCTTAGTTCCTTCCATCCAACAGACCTTAGGGGTTGAATCCAAATCTAGGCCTGATGCGTCGAGTGAGCCTGGCACGTTAGATGGACTAAGACCAAAAATTACCATGAATGCATCCTCTATGTATTCCTTGTGGTGTTTTAGTATTTTTGTGAAGTTAATGAAAGATGCTTAGTTTAAAATGAGATTAGTTATAAAAAATCATAGTGCATGTAATCACGAAAAATATCATAATAAATATATCGTTCTTAAAATGAAATATAATATATTCTCATCATCCAAAAACAATAAAATAATATGTAGAAGTTTTAACTTAAATAAAAAAACATGGAATATGACTAGAAATTGGATCCTTTAAGTTTAAAATAATAAGAAACATAAAAGAAACATTTTTTTATAGCCAGAGTGGTACTTTACTCGAACAGTGCACCCATTTTGATGTCTTAGAGATTCAAACATGTAGTTTCTTAAACCTATATCTAAAGTGTCATACCATCAACCGGTTCAGCAAGCGGTCCTTGACTTAAAAGGAACATTTTTTAAAAAGTGAAAAAAAATTGCAATTTTAAAAATACACATAAATATAAACAATGAGTGCAAAATAATTGATGTAGGAAGAATGATCCTAATAATACATGTACCAAACATTTTGCGATGAAAATGTAAAAACAACAAATTTGATATTTTTTTAGAGTGTAACTTGTTTCCATTCAAAAAATAGAATAGAATATAAAAGGATGTGCAAACTATTTACAGTAAGCTAGGATAAAACCCAAAATTGCATCCTATACGTATAGATAGTATAAAATGTATCATGATGACACATTTTTATAAGAAATGCATACATTCTATAAGCATATTGTGGAAATAATGTACAAAAACTTTGAATATAACTAAGAATTGCATACTTTATATAATAAAAATATAACATGTTAAAAATATCATATTATAGAAAATGTGTGTACAGACACATTATAAACATGCATATAAACAAAGAAATAAAAGTACAAAATATATGCAAATTGCAATACTATGTACTAAATGTAAACTTGAAAATAAAAATTATGAAATATAATAGTTTTATCTTTTGAATATATAACTAAATATTTACATAAATATGTAAATCACTTGCATAATCTTTTAATGTAACCAGCAATAACATATTTCATAATTTGAAACATTTTCTTGCTACCAAAAAATGTTGAAACAAAAAGAAGGAAGAAAGTGCAGATTTTTTTAGGATTGGTGCACAAATTTTACCATTACCGTATCATTATAATCATTGCAACTAAGTAAAAATAAAATGGTATACTAATATGGTCATTGCGACAACGGTGAAATTAGCAACGAAATCGGGAAAATAACAAAAACGAAATTTCAAACCCATCGATAAGTGTAAATTTACAAATTGTTGCATATATTTACATTATTAACATTAGCTAATTGCCATTTTAGAAGTAACACTTAATTAAAAATATTATTAGGTCCTTATATATACATATACATATTCAATAGCCCCCTTTATTTAGCACCATTTTGTAGCTCTCTGATATCAGGCACAAGTTTCAATGTATATATTTATTCTTTCTCTCTCTTGTCACATGGACCAAATATTTAAATATAAATCTATGGCTGATATCAGGGGACTGTAAAGGGTGCTAAATAAGGGAGGCAAATGATCCCAGCTGACACACACGCACATATATTTATTAATACACACACATATACATATACATATACATATACATATACATATACATACATACATACATACATACATATATCAATTCAAAATCTCATAGCATTTAAACATGTATCTATATAATAAAATACCTACCGGTAGATCTTGTACTAATTAAGGTAAGCTAATATGCCTGCTAAAGTTTAAATATAAAGTAATTTTGTATTTAAGCTATAAATATGTGTGGATAATGAAAAAAGAGAGACTTGAGATTAATTGTCAGTGGAGGCTTTTCTTGGATTATAAGTATTGGTCTGAGGACCAAAATGTTTCCTTTATTATTAACTGTATCTTGTAAAATTTGCTGACCCTAGGTTTGGTTTTTTTTGCTAACTGTTATGGGCATTTGCGCCCAAGGGATTTTAGTCCTAGTGAAGCAGGCTAACATGAAGGCAAGAGAAGTTAAAGAGCTGTAAGTGAAGAAAAGTGACGATGGGGTAGATGGAAGGAATAATGCAAACTTGCTCTGCTTGGTAGGCACATGAATATAGGTACGGTCCGATGATCCTTTAAAACAACTAGGCCCAGTAGACTCATGGACTCACACTCAATTCGGTTCCCCTATGATTCACTATATCTGGTTATAGGAATGAACCGGACAAGAATTCCTATCTGATAGTTCCACCACCGAATAAGAATTCCATTTCGGTAGTTCCACCATCGAACAGGAACTCCTATTTGATAGGTAACTCACCGGACAAAAATTCTTGTCCAGTGCATACGACCCGACAGGATATTCTGTTCGGTGGAATACACGTCTATCATGTTCGGTATGAATTCGATGCCAAACAAGAAGAAAGGGAGCAAGACCGAACCAAGGAGATATATCAAGGAACTTGGTTGGAAAGATGTCTACATCACCTGTCGAACCAATTTCCTCCAAAAAGAGCCATTTCAGTGGATCCAAGTAGGTTATTTATGGAATGAAATCTAAGCATATATGGAAAAAATTTATCGTATCTTGTATATATGGGAATAACCAAACCGATCTAGTTATATAGGGAAACTGCCTAATTTATCGGGAAGACCCCTATATCTCTTCACTCCTATAAATACCCAAGCATCCTGCAGCCATGGGACAGTTTTGGAGCCTCGAGACTTAGTCGAAAAGGAATAGCCGAACAAAGCTTCTGGATTCCAATATTTAACAATATATCATTGTAGTTCTCATCCAAACACTTGTAAGAGCATAAATATAAGAAAGAGAATAAAAAAGAACATTGGATGTAGGCCCACCTGTGTGTACTATATTTTTCTTGCATTTTATTTCTATTGAATTCACTGTTATAAATTCAATTGAAGGTGTCTCTCCACTTTTTGTGCAATCATTTTTGGTGCTTTCACTTAGAACTTTTCTTAGCATGCCTCCTAAATCTAAGAGCGGGACTGGTCGTACCAACGGGAACACTAACCAAGCTGCTACCAATCAAGATGACCACTTATCCAGTACTCTGAGACCAAACACTATCACCAGGGGTGACTTGGATAGAGTTGTGGTGGATCTCGATACTCGTTTTGGTGCCCACCAGCAAGTTATTGTGACCAAATCATGGCATTCTTAAGGTGGACGCAACCAACTGTGCACAACACTAAAGTAAGTGGGAGAACCCAGTCCTAGGGATCCAGGAGGCGAAGGAGGTCATACTCTGATAGTGGATTAGATCAAGAAAAACGAGGAGCGGGATGGGAGGATGCCAAGGAAATAGATCAAGTAAGGGCTCCACTAGACACCGCACCCGAGGATTGGTTCGGCACTGAACCAAATAAGAGAGGTGGTGGACCAGGGTCGGCCATGGCTAATCCTTCCCAATCTAGGCAACGCTCTCTTGTCTTAAAAGAAGGGGCGACTGACTATTAGTTTGCAGAAGTAAGGATCTTAAGACTAATTTAACATTAGAGGAGCGGTTAATAGTATTTCATAACTTTTATGAATATTTTTGAATTCCTTTAAGATTGTATTTTAAACAATGCAAATTGATAATCACAAATGCAAGCACAGACAGATCTAAATGCAGTTAAAGTAAAAGGTAAAGAGTTGAAGGGAACACACAAGGATTTTTATACTGGTTCGAAGTTACTCTACATCCAGTACCGTACAATTTCTTATAAAGAATACTTCAAATATCAAAGTTTATACAATCTCGATCTCAAGGCTACGAGACACCCCCTTCAGATTTTCCAAGCTATACGTACATTCATTGGATTTTGACAGGACACTAGCACACCCACTCGGATTCAAATGGGACACCAAGCACACCCACTTGATTAGACTGGACAGAAGCTCACCCACTTGGATTTCAAGGACACCAAGCACACCCACTTGATTTTATAGAGTTTACAAAATCAATTTCTTGATCTTCAGTACAAATAATCCTATAACCTCTTGAATAACACTTTAATCTTCATTTAAGTGAGAAAGATGAGAGTCGGAGAGTATACAATAGGGAATCAAATCAATAGAGTTCGAATTTGATTCTAATTGAATTTGAGAAGATTTTGAGTAGAATTTATTTTAGAAATCAAGAGAGTGAAAGCAGAGAGAAAAAATGAGAAAATAATTAACCAAAATTCGTTGAGAGAACCTCAATCTATAGAGAAACAATAGTCATGTTCATTCTCGAAGAGATATGACGATAAGGCACTTCTTTTCAAAATTTGAATTTCGAATATATCAGAATATATGTCAGCATGTGGGTACTATATATGTTGAAAACCATTTAATAAAAATTGTTTTGCAAATATTAAGTTTTGTAAAATATTTTGATACTTTGTAAAATCATTTAACAATGGTTTATACACATTCTGATCATAATAAACTTAAGAAAACTTTATGAATTTATTTTGAAATATTTTAGTATAAAGGATTTAAATATAAATAATATATACAAAAATAATATATATAAAGTATAAGTGAATATATACTAAAATCAAAGTATTAATCAGTGTCAAAAATATACTTTAGAATACCAAGCCATTTAGAAAATATAAAACCAAAAGCTATATCTAAATATAAAAATTAAAAGTATATTAAAATATAAAATGTTTAAAAACATAATTACTCAAAATATAATAAACTTGTTAATAAACAGAAGTTTAAAAATCATTTGAAAACTATTTTGAAAAGATGTTTGAAAAATCATTTTGAAAGCGGGGATTCTTTAAAAATCATTTTTGAAAGCTAGGCTATTTGAAAATCATTTAAAATCATAGAATATATTTTAAAAACCTTTTTGGAAAATAAAGAAAGATAAAGAAGTGCTACCAGGGCTTTAACAAAATAATCTATGACTCTGTAACTTATCTTGATATCTTAAATCTTCAAACTCGTGAGTCTTCAATCTCTGACTCTTGAATCTATATATCAGCCTCTTGAATCATCTCTTAATACTGTACAGTCTTCTTAATATACATCTGTCTAATATCATGCGTTATACATTATATATATCTTGAAAAAAACATTAGTATCTATATTTTATATAATATCATATAGTTGTTGTCATCAAAACCAATGCCTAAGGTACTAATAATCTCTCCTTTTTTATGATGGCAATCATGTATATAAAATATGATATAACTCACCCTGAGTTACAAGACTCCCCCTTAATCTATGCCTGGACATTTTATATATTTCTCCCCATTTGTCATCGACAAAAATATAACTAAAAATCCCCCTAACTAACATACTACATGATATATATGAGTGATATATTGATGAATATAAAAAACCTATATTATTAATCGGTCCAATCCATTTCAAACAAATCTATATTCAAACCAAATTAAAATCACATAAATAATAATAAAATATTCATGAAAGAAAAATGAAAATTCTAAAAAATCAAACTATAGAGTACTGATCCTAAGTCCTAAGGTTTTCTCTTGATGATGGGGGACTTGTGGATGGGACAGAAAGGATAATAAAGGCAAAATTTCACTTTTTATTCGACGAGATTTCCATCTTGATCGAAGCACACTTCACCAACACATTTGACTTCATCATCATCCTCTTTTTCTTCCTCTTCTTCCTTTTCTTCTTCCTCTTCTTTTTCTTCTTCATCCATAGGATTAGGTTCATCCTCTTCAATCACGATTGGATTTTTTGAATTATCCAATAGATATTTTTAAAGATTTCGCAGAATTCGGCCTTGTTTCTCTTTTTCCTTCATCATTCTTAATTGAATGTCTTCCGTTTTAAAAAGCATATTGAGAGTATGTTTCAGATCACTCTCAATTTTAGTCACTTTGGCCGTTGTAGAGGTTTGGAGAGGACCCGGTGTGGGAGAATTGAAGGAAAATGAAGCGGATTAAAGTCTTGAATGTTTGGAATCAGTAGGATCCATTAATTTATTTTTATTTATGATTTCCAAAAAGAAGAAGATAGTTAAATGGGTTTATTTTCGAAATAAAGTGGTTATATATAGCCATTTCAAGTTTTAAATTAAGGAGGGAAATTTGAATTCTTAAAATAACTGCATATGTAACGACCCAGAATTTGACCACTCTTAAAAATGACGTTTAAGATGATTTTAAATATAAAATATATAAGGTTATATGATTTAAACAATATTAGATAGGATTTGGAAAGAGAAGTATACACAAAAATAATAACATTTGCCTATATCGACAAAAGTGACCAAATCCCGATTTCAGAAAAGTAAGTTTCAATGGTTAAATAAATTATTTTAATTAATTTATGAATGTTTATATTTTTAAATAGCAATATACAAATTTATTTTCAAATTTGGTTTACATTAAAAATTGTTTAACTAAAACGTCAAAATGTGACCGTAAAATATTTTGTCGAAAATCAACGTTTTGTCGATTAAAAGTTGTTGCAACATTGTCGCACCTTTATTAGCATGTTTTAACATATATTACACATTTTAAATAATAAAAAAAGATTAATTTTACTAAACATGATTAGAAAATTCTAGAATATAATTAAGAAAAGTAAGTAATTAACAAAAATAAAAAGTAAACATCACATCAAATCACATCAAAATAAGACCAAATCTTCTCTTTAGCCACTTTTCCATCCAAATACATTTTCTTAGCTCGTAAGTGACTATGACATAATGTAAGAAGTGATAAGTGATGGTAAGTGTTTAAAAAGTAAGTTTACTTTAAGTTTAAGTAAGGTTATTTTGGTAATTTGGTAAAGGGATATTTTGGTAACCTACCACTTTTTTCCCCATAAATAGTCATGCATACCTCTTCCATTCTCACACAAAACATTCTCTTCTCTTCTTCTTCCTTAGAGCTTTAATGGCTTCTTCTCTTCCATTTCCTTACTAACTTTTTCAAAACCATATCAAACAAAGTCAAAACTCCACTAAACTTTGCCAAAGACCTTAGAGTATCACCAAAACATGATTTAGAATCTAAAAAGTTGAAGAATAATGGAGGATGGTAGAGAACCTATTATGGCCAGGCCTTATGGATGTTTGGAGGTGGTGGCCGAGCACTTTGAAGCATATTGGAAAAGTTTAGGTGATGGTTTGATGAAGTTAAGATGATTTAGTGAAGTGTTGTTGCATATGAATATTGGTAGAAAGAATTGGTTAAGCTAAAGGTGAGTACTCGTATTTACTAATTAATGCATAAATTATTTCAAGTATAATGATTTGAAAGTTTAAATATGTTGGATGATTAAATGTTTGATAACTTGGTTGCAAATTGGTTGATTATGTGATTGTTTATATGGTTGATAACTTGGTTTGATAATGAAAAGAAAAATGATTAGTAATTAACCATAGTTAATTAAATGAGAATTAAATTCATAGAAATATGTGTATGGAAATTATTTAGCATCTTAATGATTTTAAATAATCTAAAAAGGTTAAAAATGATATTATAATAATATAATATTATAAAATGAAATGAAATGGAATATGAGTTTGAAATATAAAAATATTGTTTAAAATAAGTTTAAAATGATTTATAGATGTTTTATAAACATTTAAAAGTGTTTCTAAGAAGTTTGAAAAGAAATTGAAAAACAAGTCAAAACTAGGCGCGTCGCGTATCGGTGGTTCGCAATTTCGTGCCATAAAAGTTAAATAAGTATACAAAGTGGAATATAGCTCGAAATCATTCGAGATAAGAAGTTTCTGGACTATTATATCCATAGTTTCCCAATGAAGAAAAAAAAATCTAGATTTCATTAAGTAGATTTTGAAATATGTCCAAAACAATGTTCTGAAAACATCGTGGTTTTGCTGTTTGGAATCCAAAAAAGGATTTCTTTATAAATGATATTTTTAAATGTTTTAAAAATATGAAATAAATTCTAAAAATCTTTAAAAATGTTTTAATAGAGATTAAAGTTGAAAAGATGGATTTCTAAATGATATCAAAGTCGTTTTGAAGAATAAAGCTTTTAAAACACTATTTGCAACACTTTTCGCAACACTTTTCACAACGCTTTTCGCATCAGTTTTAAATAACTTTTGAAATGTAGTTTTAAACTTAACAATCCCTTCCTACATCTTTTGTGAATGATTTTAAAATAATAATTAAGTAATTTAAAGATGATTCGGAAGTTTTTATAAGAGTTTGAATAAATGGTTAAGAGGAATTATTTATACCACTTAAACAAAAAGTGAAGAATATTGAATGTAATAACAAACTGAGTATGTGGAAACGACTAGTACATTTGTCCCGCCTGTGAGATCTGGGAAGATAAAACGAGGTGTTTAACTAAGGTTAGGAATGGAGCAACCAGTTCCCTGAACTTACCCGGCCTATATTTTCTCTTCTTAGGCGAGTGGTGGAACAGATCGAAAGGAAAGCCTGAATGCTCTAAAAGATCATATTTAAGTTTTTTCCAAGAAAAAAGAAAAAAATATTTGAATGTTAATTAACCATTTAACATATTTTTATCGATGATTAGTACGAAGGAACCGGGATCGGATTTGGATGATTCCTATCCGAAGAACCGGGATCAAATTTTGGTGATTCCTATTTGAAAACCCCTTCAAACTAATTTTCAAAATAAAACATATTGAAGAAAAAGATTTTTATGATGTAGGACTGTTTTCCACTTGTCCCTGGATGTGAAATTTACCATATCTAAGGTGGCAGTAGTGCTCTGTTATGAAAATCTTTGACTTGCAAGAATATGATTTGAAGTTAAGAAAGAAATCTTCGATTAAGACTTAATGAATGATTTGGGAATAATTTCCCTAAGTTAAAAGTTATAACTTGAATATAAGAAATCTTTGATTAAGATTTAATGAATGATTTGGAAAGTTTTCCTAAGTAAAAGAGAAAATGATTGGAATTATTCCAATATCTAAAGAAGTTTAATAAATCAAATAATTTAATAAATGAGGCTTAATGATTCCATATACTCTTGAAAAGAAAATGGAATAAATTGAAAAGAATATATCTGAGAAAGATATTTGATTTAAATAAAAGATGACGTAATTGATTGATGATTGATATCCACATATGAACTTAACACCTTTTTAAAGTGATGATTGGCTTCGAAGGAACCGGGGTCGGATTTGGGTGATTCCTATCTGAAAATCACTTCGAACCATTCTACATTCGAAGTAAAATGTGTTTGATTTGAAGATGGAGATCTTCATGATGTAGGGTTGTTTGCCACTAGTCCCTCGAGGTGAAAATTACCATATCATATGGTGGCAGCATTGCTCTGTTGTGAAAATCTCTGATGCAAGGACTTCTCGCTACTAATGGAGTAGGAGAGTACTTTCGGTTTGTCATGTTCCTGGACAACTTGTATGGACGAATGTCTAACATTGGATTCTAAATTGCATTGAGTGATCTCTACAAAACGTATATCTACAAGGTGGCGAAGAATGCAACTTTTCTTAACTTGACACCTTTCTCTGAGACATACGAGCTCAGAGGTTATATGTTTGTAGAAATCAGTCATGTGATTATGGAATGGGAATATGGAATTCAAAGAAGAAAGAAGACATGTTATGTGAAAGGTAATCGTTTACCATAGGCCTCATCACTCGAAAATGACAGAAACAGAGTAGAAGCAGCAGGGCTGAGTGGGTCGCTTCCATTAGGAGATGTCATCACCCTTCTAGATTACTCTATACATGTCTAAGTATGTGGTGAATGTATGACTCGGGATCCCGTTATAGGTCGGTAACGACCGGGGTGATGACATATTCGGTACTATCCAGGAAGGGGTAGGCCAGTTCTGTGTTGGTTTAAACGCCCAGTATCTGAACCCTTGGTTCATCCCTCTAAAGGTGTACTATCGAAAGGTTGCCCCTTACCTTGTCATTTGTATGGAATCCATTCTCCGATAAGTGCCTTCAGATTTGTTTGTAGAGCCTAGTATCTAGAATTTAATTATGGTAACAATTTCGGCTAAGATTAATAAGTTTATTTGCAAATGTTTTCAAAGAATGTCATTAGAAATACAATCAAATGTTTTGATATAAAAATGTTTTAGTTATCATAAGGGAAAAACCCGTCCGTGTTTATGTGTGGGCGTGGTCTTATGAGATACTCTTTCTTTTCAAAATGATTTTATTTCCAAGGCTGATATATGACACTGTCATTATTATTTCGAGTATCTCACGCTAGTTTATCAAGCCTGATCCGGGTATTTTCAATACTCGGGTCAGATCCGAGTAGTTTTAGGATTAGTTGAAGACTCTTGGAGTTTCCAGAGGAGAGCTGGAGATCTTCATCATCGTATGGTCGTATTCTATTATCTGCTGCATCTATTGCATTTTTTTGTTGTTTTCAGCATTTGTAAGGACAGTGGTTTATAACTGTCCAGGCTGAATATAGGTTAGACTTTGATATTGTATTTTAAAATTTTCCGCTGTAAAGATTATTATTGAAATGATATATGTTATTTCATTCGTGTGAGATTCTGTTCTATCTATTTTTCTTTTTCTACCCTTCATGATCCGCTTGTTCGTGCAATTTGGGTTGGACATGTGTGGTTTACTGTCGGCTCAAAGGGTACTGAAAAGCGGGTCTTTACATTTGGTATCAGAGGTGAAGGTTAAGTGAGAACCTTGGCTTTGGTGGGGTAAAGGCTCGTCAGAGATAGGGTTAGCAATACCCTAGGATGAGTAACTCATTAGAGATAGGGTTAGTAGCACCGTAGAATGAGTTTGAGTGTATTATATATATGACTGTGTATTTGTTATTGGATATAAAAAATGTTTTTTGTTGATTTATCGGTTGAGCGGTTTATAAATTCTGGGCGATATGGAAAGTACAACTATATCGATAGGTATTTCTAAACTCTTAACAAGGCACATTGACACACTGTTTTAAAAGGATTATATTTTGAATATAAAGAATATATTTTGAAAAGCTATATAGTTAGAAATGAATGATCAAGGTTAGTAAAATTTAAATATGAACATCTTGTGATTAGAATTTCACAGTTTGACTATAAGATAATAGATAAGTAAGAAATTTGATAAGGAAATTAAGATCTATAATACTTATTCCAAAATAATAAATTAAGAAATGATAATGTTAAGTTACTATCATAAATTGATCAATTGTGTGATTTAAAAGTTTAAGTACAAATACCCTATGAATTAAGTTTCACGATTTGACTATAAGGTGTTTGATAATAAGATTTGTTTAAGGAATGGACATATAAGATAAAAATGTATTTAAGTAATAGAAAATGATTATGTAAAAAGGAAATAAATATAAAAGGAATGAAGATTTAAATTTGAGTAATTTAAAAGAATTGTGGCAATTTAAATGAAGTTAATTAATATAGGATAAAAAGAATTTATAAAATAAATTTTATAAACAAAAGTAATCACTAAAGGATTTTGAAAATGGTCTATTTCAAATAAAAAGAGGTATTTTATGATAACTAATTCGATTAGCTCGAAAATAAACTAAAAATGGGTAAGAGATGTGTTCGGATGGTAAACACTTACCTTAAGTATTACTCTTCTTGTTAAGAGGATATATGATACTATTGGTAGTACCCAATTCCTTGGTATTGTTTTGGAGTTACTCGATCTATATAATTTTCTTAAATTAAAGAAATAACGTGAATCGTTAACCATTAAATTGATTAGTGATCTTTATAAAAGTGTTTAAACTAAAGATAAATTTGAATCACTAATTGATAAGATAAAACAAAATTCTTGACGATGTTAGACAGTCGAAAATTTCTGAATCATACCTAACTAAGAGCTAAGAAATTGGTAAAGATAAACAATTGAGAAATGTTTTGAGTAAATGAAATTGGATAAGCATAATTTATAAATGTGATTTATAAATAAAAGGATCTAAGAATAGAGAATTTAATATCGGTAATTTTATATTTGTTTTTCAAAGCTAGAAAAAAAATTGTGTTATAGTTTAAAAGAAGAAAAGAAATTATAAGAAAAGTTATTATAATAAAGATTAATTATCTTTTGAGTGAAAAATGGTTCCTTTGGAATAAGTTCCTTTAATAAAAATATTTAGAAATAAATAATTAAAGAGATTATATAAAGAACACATTTATAAAATGTTTAAACTTAAGATAATAGTTTTATGAAAAGTTTTTGAAAGTTATAAATACATATGTTATATGTAGATCATTTCGTCGCATAAATTTTGATCTAAGATTCGAGTTCGAAACTTTAAGGTGTTTACACCGGTTCGAAAAGGATATATCACTCGATTCTTGACAGCGAACATTGATTAGGGTTTATGGTTGGGTACTTGAGTTTTCTATCATAGTTGAGAGGAAAACAAAGGTTTCTGAGCAAAGAGCCTGATTAGAGTCTGCACTAGAAGATCGGGGGATCGATACTAGTTCGGAAATAAAGTTGTGTATTCGAATAGGAGATCGAATAAGATATTTCTTACAAATGATTTGTGTATATTATATGGAAATATGTTTGTAAAATAATGTTTTGGCAAACTCTTTTGAATTTTAGGTTCGGGGTAATTTCGAGGACGAAATTCTTTTAAGTAGGGGAGAATGTAACGACCCAGAATTTGACCACTCTTAAAAATGACATTTAAGATGATTTTAAATATAAAATATATAAGGTTATATGATTTAAACAATATTAGATAGGATTTGAAAAGAGAAGTATACACAGAAATAGTAACATTTGCCTATATCGACAAAAGTGACAAAATCCTAATTTCAGAAAAGTAAGTTTCAATGGTTGAATAAATTATTTTAATCAATTTATGAATGTTTATATTTTTAAATAGCAATATACAAATTTATTTTCAAATTTGGTTTACATAAATAAATAGTTTAACTAAAACGTCAAAATGTGACCGTAAAACATTTTGTTGAAAATCAACGTTTTGTCAAATAAAAGTTGTCGCAACGTTGTCGCACCTTTATTAGCATGTTTTAACATATACATTACACATGTTAAATAATAAAACAAGATTATTTTTACTAAACATGATTAGAAAATTCTAGAATATAATTAAGAAAAGTAAGTAATTAACAAAAGTAAAAAGTAAACATCGCATCAAATCACATCAAGATCAAACCAAATCTTCTCTTTAGCCACTTTTCCATCCAAATACATTTGCTTAGCTATTAAGTGACTATGACATAAAGTAAGAAGTGATAAGTGATGGTAAGTGTATAAAAAGTAAGTTTACTTTAAGTTTAAGCAAGGTTATTTTGGTAATTTGGTAAAGGGATATTTTGGTAACTTGCTGCTTTTTTTTCCTATAAATAGCCATGAATACCTCTTCCATTCTCACACAAAACATTCTCTTCTCTTCTTCTTCTTCTTCCTTAGAGCTTTAATGGCTTCTTCTTTTCCATTTCCTTACTAACTTCTTCAAAACCATATCAAACAAAGTCAAAACTCCACCAAACTTTGCCAAAGACCTTAGTATATCACCAAAACATGATTTAGAATCTAAAAGGTTGAAGACTAATGGAAGATGGTGGAAAAACCTGTTATGGCCGAGCCTTATGGATGTTTGGAGGTGGTGGCTGAGCACTTTGAAGCATGGTGGAAGAGTTTAGGTAATGGTTTGGTGAAGTTAAGATGATTTAGTGAAGTCTTGTTGCATACGAATGTTGGTAGGAAGAATTGGTTAAGCTAAAGGTGAGTACTCTTATTTACTAATTAATGCATAAATTATTTCAAGTATAATGATTTGAAAGTTTAAATATGTTGGATGATTAAATGTTTGATAACTTGGTTGCAAATTGATTGAATATGTGATTGTTTATATGGTTGATAACTTGGTTTGATAATGATAATAAAAATGATTAGTAATTAACCATAGTCAATTAAATGAGAATTAAATTCATATAAATATGTGTATGGAAACTATTTAGCCTCTTAATGATTTTAAATAATCTAAAAAGGTTAAAAATGATATTACAATAATATAATATTATAAAATGAAATGAAATGAAATATGAGTTTGAAATTTAAATAAGTATACAAAGTGGAATATAGCTCGGAATCCTTCGAGATAAGAATTTTTCGGAATATTATATCCATAGTTTTCCAATGAAGAAAAAAAATCAAGATTTCATTAAGTAGATTTTGAAATATGTCCAAAACAATTTTCTAAAAACATCGCGGTTTTGTAGTTCGGAATCTAAAAAAGGATTTCTTGATAAATGATATTTTTAAATGTTTTAAAAATATGAAATAAATTCTAAAAATCTTTTAAAATGTTTTAAAAGAGATTTAAGTTGAAAAGATGGATTTCTAAATGATATAAAAGTCATTTTGAAGAATATAGCTTTTAAAACACTATTTGCAACACTTTTCACGACGCTTTTCGCAGCAGTTATAAATAACTTTTGAAATGTAGTTTTAAACTTAACAATCCTTTCCTAAATCTTTTGTGAATGATTTTAAAAGAATAATTAAGTAATTTAAAGATGATTTGGAAGTTTTAATAAGAGTTTGAATAAATGGTTAAGAGGAATTGTTTATACCACTTAAACAAAAAGTGAAAAATATTGAATGTAATAACAAACTGAGTATGTGGAAACGACTAGTACATTTGTCCCGCCTGTGAGATCTAGGAAGATAAAACAAGGTGTTTAACTAAGGTTAGGAATGGAGCAACCAATGCTCTGAACTTACCTGGTCTATATTTTCTCTTCTAAGGCGAGAGGTGGAACAGATCGAAAGGAAAGCCCGGATGCTCTAAAAGATCATATTTAAGTTTTTCCTAAGAAAAAAGAAAAAACAAATTCTTTGAATGTTAATTAACCACTTAACATCTTTTTATCGATGATTAGTACGAAGGAACCGGGATCGGATTTGGGTGATTCCTATCCGAAGAACCAGGATCGGATTTTGGTGATTCCTATCTGAAAACCCCTTCAAACTAATTTTAGAAATAAAACATATTGAAGACAAAGATCTTCGTGATGTAGGACTGTTTGCCACTAGTCCCTGGAGGTGAAATTTACCATATCTAAGGTGGCAGTAGTGCTCTGTTATGAAAATCTTCGATTTGCAAGAATATGATTTGAAGTTAAGAAAGAAATCTTTGATTAAGATTTAATGAATGGTTTGGGAATATTTTCCCTAAGTTAAAAATTATAACTTGAATATAAGAAATCTTTGATTAAGATTTAATGAATGATTTGGGAATATTTTCCCTGGATTAAAAGTTATAACTTGAATATAAGAAATCTTTGATTAAGATTTAATGAATGACTTGGGAATATTTTCCCTAAGTTAAAATTTATAACTTGAATATAACAAATCTTTTATTAAGATTTAATGAATGATTTGGTAAGATTTTCCAAAGTAAAAGAGAAAATGATAGGAATTATTCCAAGATCAAGTTTAATAAATCAAATAATTTAATAAATGAGGCTTAATGATTCCATATACTCTTGAAAAGAAAATGGAATAAGTTGAAAAGAATATATCTAACAAAGATACTTGATTTAAATAAAATATGAAGTAATTGATTGATGATTGATATACACATATGAACTTAACATCTTTTAAAGCGATGATTAGCTTCGAAAAAACCATGGTCGGATTTGGGTGATTCCTATCAAAAAACCAGTTCGAACCAATCTACGTTCGAAGTAAAACGTGTTTGAAGACAAATGATTTTGAAGATGGAGATCTTCATGATGTAGGGCTGTTTGCCACTAATCCCTCGAGGTGAAAATTACCATATCATATGCTGGCAGCAGTGCTCTGTTGTGAAAATCTCTGGTGCAAGGACTTCTCGCTACTAATGGAATAGGAGAGTACCTTCGGTTTGTTCTGTTCCTGGACAAGTTGTATGGACGAATGTCTGAAATTACATTCTAAATTGCATTGAGTGATCTCTATAAACGTATATCTATAAGGTGGCAAAGAAGGAAACTTCTCTCAACTTAACACCTTTCTCTGAGACATATGAGCTCAGAGGTTATATGTTTGTAGAAATCAATCATGTGATTATGGAATGGCAATGTGGCATTCAAAGAAGAAAGAAGATGTGTTATTTGAAAGGTAATCGTTTAACTCAGGCCTCATCGCCCGGAAATGACAGAAACATGGTAGAAGCAGCAAGGCTAAGTGGGTCGCTCCCATTAGGAGATGTCATCACCCTTCTAGATTACTCTACACATGTCTAAGTATGTGGTGAATGTATGACTCAGGATCCCGTTAAAGATTGGTAAAGACCGGGGTGACGGTACTATCTAGGAAGGGGTAGGCCGGTTCTATGTTGGTTTAGGCGCCCAGTATGTGGACCCTAGGTGCATCCCTCTAGAGGGTACTGTCGGAAGGTAGTCCCTTACCTTGTCATTTGTATGGAATCCATTCTCCGATAAGTGCCTTCGGATTTGTTTGTAGAGCCTAGTATCCGGAATTTAATAATGTTAATAATTTTGGCTAAGATTAATAAGTTTATTTGTAAATGTTTTCAAAGAATGTCATTAGAAACAATCTAATATGTTTTGATATAAAAATGTTTTAGTTATCATAAGGGAAAAACCCGTCACTGTTTATGTGTGGGCGTGGTCTTATGAGATACTCTTTCTTTTCAAAATGATTTTATTTCCAAGGCCGATATATGACACTGTCATTTATTATTTTGAGTATCTCACGCTGGTTTATCAAGCCTAATCCAGGTATTTTCAATACTCAGGTCAGATCCGAGTAATTTCAGGATTAGTTGAAGACGCTTGGAGTTTCCAGAGGAGAGATGGAGATCTTCATCATCATATGGACGTATTCTATTATCCACTGCATCTATTGCAATTGTTTTGTTGTTTTCAACATTTGTAAGGACAGAGGTTTATAACTGTCCAGGCTGAATTTAGGTTAGACTCTGATATTGTATTTTAAAATTTTCCGCTGTAAAGATTATTATTGAAATAATATATGTTATTCCATTCGTGTGAGATTATGTTCTGTCTATTTTTCTTTTTCTACCCTTAATGATCTGTTTGGTCATGCAATTTGGGTTGGACATGTGCGGTTTATTGTCGGCTCAAATGGTACGGAAAAGCGGGTCTTTACAGCATATGTCGACATACTGGGTGCTGATATGTCGACATATCTAGTGTAGTTTTGACGATTTGTTTTTCCTTTTAATTTAATATTTGTTATGTTATAATTTTTATATTTCTAAGAAAGAACATATTCCTAACTCTCTTCTTAGCTTAATAAATAATGTCTGAGTTAGTGGTATTGTTAATATATCTGCTACTTGATTTTCAGTATTTATAAATTCGAGTGAGATTATCCCTCCATTTACATTGTCTCTTAGAAAGTGATGATGTATATTTATATGTTTTGTTCTTGCATGATGAGTTGGATTTTTAGATAAATTAAGTGCATAAGTTTTTTCATAGTATATTGGCGATTTAGTAAAATTTAAACCAAAATATTTTAATGTTTGTTGCATATAAATAACTTGAGAACAGGCTAGTGTAGTTGAAATATATTCTGCTTCTGTTGTGGACAGAGATATAGAATTTTTCTTTTTACTAAACCAGGAAACTAGAATGTCCTAAACAGTGACAAGTTTCACTTGTACTTTTTCGGTTTGATTTGCAACCATCATAATCAACATCACTATATGAAATTAAATCGAAGGAATCTTCTTTTGGATATAAAAGTCCATAGTCTAATGTGTTATTTACATACCTTAGTATTCATTTTACGGATTTAAGATGAGTTTCCTTAGGTTGAGATTGATATCTTGCACAGAGATAAACACTATGCATTATATCAGATCTACTTGTAGTGATATAGAGTAAAGATCCTATCATGCCTCTATAAAGTTTTTATCTACATCCATTGAGTTATATCTTATTTAATTTTTCATTAGTTTTCATAGGAGTTGGTTTATCTTTGGTATTATACATAATTCCTTGTCATATTTTTTTTGACTTATAAAATTTCCATTATTTAATTATCTTATTTGTAATCCTAAAAAGAATGTTAGTTCTCCCATATGACTCATTTCAAGTTCTTTTGTCATGATATCAGAAAATTCTTTGTTTAGTTGTTCATTTGTTGATCCAAAAATAATATCATCTACATATATTTGTACTATTTGAATATCATTGTTATTTCTTTTAATAAATAGTCTAATATCTACTTTCCTAATTTTAAAATTAGATTGTAATAAATATGAATTGAGTCTATCATACCATGCTTTAGGAGCTTGTTTTAAACCATATAGAACTTTTTTAATTTATATACATGATTTGGAAAATTTTCATCTCTCAAATCGAGGGGTTGTTTTACATAAAAATCTTCTTTAATAAAACCATTTAGAAAAGCATTTTTAATATCCATTAGAAATAATTTAAAATTATTATGATTTCAAAGGCAAGTAAGATTCTTATTACTTCTAATCTGGCTACAGGTGCAAAAGTTTCATCAAAATCTATGCCTTCTTCTAACTATATCCTTGAGCTACTAAGCGGGCTTTATTTCTAATAACCTCTCCTTATTCATTTAATTTATTTCTATAAACCCATTTTGTTCCAATTATAGATTTATTTTCTGGCCTAGGAACAAGTTCCCAACATCATTTCAGTGAATTGATTTAGTTCTTCTTGCATAGCAAGAATCTATGAATCATCTAATGATGCTTCTTTTGGATTCTTAGGTTCATTACTTGAGATGAATGCTATGTTACTCATTTTATTTAATTGATTTCTTGTTCTTACTACTGATTCTATATTTCCTAGGATATTTTCTATAGGATGATCTTTTAATAATTCGGCTCTATTATTTGGATATATATTTTCAATATTATTATTGTTATCATTATTTGTTTTGTTATTTGTGACCTCGTTATTGTCATTTTATTCTTCATCACAATTGATATTATTGATTTAAACATTTCCATCAAATGAAACATGTAATGTATCTTTAGTTCTAGTATTGAAAACTCTGTAAGCTTTACTTCTGTTTGAATATCCAATAAAAATAACTTTATCTGCTTTAGCATCAAATTTATCTAAATTTTCTTTGGTATTCAATATAAGGCATTTACTACCAAAATTTTTAAACTATGATACTTTAGGATTTTTATTATTAAATAATTCTTATGGTGTTTTTTCAGTCAAAGGTCTTATTAAAATTCTATTTAATATATAGCAGGATGTAGCAACTGCTTCGGCCCAAAAGCTTTTATGTAAATTACTATCATTTAACATAGTTCTAGCACTCTTGAATCATTCTATTTTTAAGTTCTACTACTCCATTTTATTGAGGAGTCCTTGAAAATGAAAATTTATGTGTAATACCTTTCTTATTACAAAAAAATTTCAAAATTTTCATTTTCGAATTATCCACCATGATCACTCCGAATTGTCCTAATTTTAATAAATATTTGATTTTTAATTCCTTTAACAAAAAATTTAAATATTTCAAAAGAATCACCTTTAAGTTTTAGGAAAATCATCCCTGAAAATCTAGAAATATCATCTACGATTACAAAGACCTCAAAATCATCTAGAAAAATCAAAGGGTTGAGAGGTAGAAATCATATCTTTTGGCTTAAAGGAACTTTTTCTGAGTTTTCCTAACTAACACACATCATATAGATTGTTAACATCAAAAATCATTTTAGGAACACCTCTAACTTGATCATATTTGGCAATTTTAGATGGGTGTTTGAAATTCAAATGACCAAATCTTTTGTGCCAAATCCAAGCGTCGCTTGATTCAGTCAAAAGATATAAATTGGTATTTAACACTTTCATACTTAATATAAACATATTTCTTTTTTTAATGCCTTCAAAGATAATGTTTGACTCATTATTTTTAATATGACACTTATCTTTTTCAAATTTAATTTTAAAGCCCTTATCACATAACTGGTTATTACTTAGCAGGTTATGTTTTAAACTCCTAACTAACAAATCATTATATATAGTAGGAGTTTTAGAATTACCGACATTACTGATGCCAATCACATATCCTTTGGAGTTGTCTCCAAAATTGACTCATCCACCACCTTTGTAAACAATATCCTTCAAGATCTCCGAATTTTTAGTCATGTGCTTTTAGCATCCACTATCCAATATCCAATTATCCTTTTTGATTTGTAAAGTTTGATCTTTAGGTGTATGTTCATCAAAAGCCATGTAACACACATGTTCCTACAAATTATACCTTTTCAAAAGATCAAGTGACTCTTCACAATGAATAGTTGCAAATTTACAAAAGGATGTTATGTTGATTTTGAAAAATTGCTTCTCAATAATAGTGTTAAAAATATTATCAATAATTTTTGCCATTAAAACTTTTCAAAATTCAAATTACAAAATTTTGAAAACCAATGCTCCGATACCAAATGTTAGTTGGCTAAAGTAAGGATTTTAAGGCTAATTTAACACTAGAGGGTAGTGAATAGTGTTTAATAACTTTTCTGAATCCTTTTGATTTCTTTTAAGATTATAGTTTAAATAATGAAAATTGACAATCACAGATGCAAGCACAAATAGATATAAATGTAGTAAAAGTAAAAGGTAAAAAGTTGGAGAAATCAAACCAGGATTATACTGGTTCGGAGTTACCCTACTTCCATGTAACGACCTGGTATTTCGAACCATTCAAATCGACAATCATCCACTCATGTCAGACTTGAATTGCTCAAAATAATAGATCGTTAATTTATATTTGGAAAAACTCAACATATACAGTAAATAAATCAATTACAGAATCACAGACACAGAGTATTACAACAATAAGCAGCGTAATAAATAAATAGTAGTTCATAAAGCTACTAAAAAACATCAGAGCCTGAAACAAAATACAATAGAATCTCAAATACAAATGAATCTCTAATACATAAGCAACTGACAAGTCTGAACATAAATGACTGGAATAAACTGAAATAACTGAAAGCTGGATAGATAGATTTTAAAACAAAGCTCCAATCTTTAAAGGTGAGTCTCAAATGTTGTGACACTCAGTCTGACCCGAGTATAAAGCAAAACACAAAACACTCGAGTCCGGATTAACATTCTTATACCAGTAAATTCAACTCAAGTGAAATATCAATTGAAATACAAGTAACTTAAAGGATGTTTGGGATTTCCATCCTCTAAGGATCCGTGGAACTATCTACTATGTAGTAATATATGCTATTATAATATGTCTATCAGTAAAGTAAAGTATTAAAATAGCATTAAGGCGTTACCCATATCCCCCTTAACACATTTTATATATTTCCGTAGTCTATACAGTACCATAAGCTCCACCAAACTGGTGGTTTACCCAAAGGGCACTCCATAGGTACGGTACAAACCAAACTCGTAGAAGGTGCGATAAGGCATGTGACAAGGCACCTCGACCAACCCCAAGTCCTCCATCGGCCGACCCAACGTAACCATGGTAATGACCCGAAGTGAAATGCTTCGCGACTCGATGTAACATGACCTAAAGCCTAGGCGAAACTCTAGTTGAAGTAACACTCACCCAAGTGCCGAACGACCTATACCTCCCTGATGCCGAACTACCACCAATGTCGAACGACCCATACCTCCTTAATGCCGAACGACCCTTTCCTCCTTAATGCCGAACGGCCTGTTCCTCCTTGATGCCGAACGACCAGCAATGCCGAACGACCCTTTCCACCTCGATGCCGAATGGCCTGTACCTCCTTGATGTCGAACGACCACCAATGCCGAACGACCTATACCTCCCTGATGTCGAACGACCAGCTATGCCGAACGACCCTTTCCTCCTTGATGTCGAACGGCATGTACCTCCTTGATGTCGAACGACCTTTTCCTTCTTAATGTCGAACGGCATGTTCCTCCTTGATGTTGAACGACCAGCAATGCCGAATGACCCTTTCCACCTCGATGGCGAACGGCCTGTACCTCCCTGATGCCGAACGACCACCAATGCCGAACGACCTATACCTCCCTGATGCCGAACGACCAGCTATGTCGAACGACCCTTTCCTCCTTGATGCCGAACGGCCTGTACCTCCTTGATGTCGAACGACCAGCAATGCTGAACGAACTATACCTCCTTGATGCCGAACGACCAGCTATGTCGAACGACCCTTTCCTCCTTGATGCCGAACGGCCTGTACCTCCTTGATGCCGAACGACCAGCAATGCCGAACGACCCTTTCCTCCTTGATGCCGAATGACCAGCAATATGGCCAACCGACCTTCCAAGCGTGCAGCTTCGTTTACCCATCGACCATGCTTGATCGTCCGTCCATCCATTTGACTAAATCCATCGTGAACCGACCTCGACGAACGAGTAGTCAATTTAGTTAAGTCCGCCTATCTACGGCCTTGCCAAAAGGCGGGTTAACACTTTGCCCCCCAAAACATGCCTTGCTATTGGAAGGTGTGTTTTGAATAGTTTCTATCCCGATATCCAAAGTCCATGATACATTTGTGATCAAACGATTCCATCCGAATCTGATAGTTTCCGCGACCGTTCCAAGTCGTTATCCAATTCCGAATTCTCCCCTTGGAAGTCAGCAATCGAATCCTACGATCCATCCAGACCATTGACGGCCTCTCCGGACCCTTGCCAGGCCTGATCCAAACATAACGATTGAATAGGCAGATCGTGTCGCGCTTCGACGAAGCAACCTATCCCATGCGTTCCGGTTCAGCGTTCCTGAACATTAAGTGATGCCCTGATCCTCCTGGACCAATGTCAGCCTCTCTGGGCTCTTACTGGATCCCATCCTGTCACTCTCCGGTGAAGGGGAAACAACGTTGAGTGAGCCAATCCTGTCGCTCTCCGGCGAAGCAGCGTCACTACCTGCACTCCGGTTCAGTGTCCCTGAACATTAAGCGATGTCATGATCCTCCTGGACCGATGTTAGCCTCTCCGGGCTCTTACTGGATCCCATCCTTTCACTCTCCGGTGAAGAGGAAACAGCATTGAGTGAGCCGATCCTATCGCTCTCCAGCGAAGCAGCGTCACTCCCTGCACTTCGGTTCAGTGTCCCTGAACATTAAGCGATGTCATGATCCTCATGGACCGATGTCAGCCTCTCCGGGCTCTTACTGGATCCCATCCTGTCACTCTTCGGTGAAGGGAAAACAGCATTGAGTGAGCCGATCCTATCGCTCTCCGGCGAAGCAGCGTCACTCCCTGCACTCCGGACCCCATCTCTCCGGGTAGGGTCATAAAGCGATCAATTTCAAATCATTTTTCAATATTCATCCTTTAACCCTATGGTCAAGGGTTCATTTTATGATATTCAAGTTCATTTATTAATTTAAAATTCCAAATGTTCAATCACAAACAAAGGATAAACCTAGATACTGCCTCTCCGGGCAGAGCGGTCTGTTACCATCTCAGAGCATGCCTGGGGATCTCTCTGGTTCCCATACATGTGTAAGTGGAATAGCTGTTTTATTTTAAAATCAAATCTAAAGAGTTTATGTAATCGACCAAAGTTCAAGTCCTGAACTTGGCCCTTGCCATCATGATCAATTGATGACGAGTCTTGATCCCGATCCAGGATTAGTCCTGTTAGGTGGAGGCGGTAGTTGCTCAGGTCCTACGGCAACCGTCCGATCTATGGCGTATTGTGGAAATCTACCACTTCTGACATGCTCTTCCACCTCATCCTTCAGATGACAACATTCATTGGTAGTATGCCCTTCCAGCTCATGGAATAGGCAGTACTTTCCACTTCTACGTTCCCATTCGGTGAGATCTCTCCTGGGTGGTTTTCGATAGGGGAGCTGCCCCCGAGTCTCCGTGTAAATCCGTTCTAGGTTTGTCGTCAAGTCCGTGTATTGTCTGAACCTGGGTTCTCGGAATTTCCTCCGTCTGTCAGGACCGTCGTATCTGTCGTCCTGCTTTCGCTTACCTTTGTCGGCTCCAGGTAGTTCTTTGGAGGTTCCTTCGCCTTATACAGCGTTTGTTTCTCGCCTTTCGGCGCGTGAATCCTCTAGCCGAATGAACCTTTCAGCTTATGATAGAATTCTCCGAGGTCTTGTGGTGGATCTCTTGCCAGAGAATCCTTAAACTCTGTGCCTTCCGCAACCCTGCTACCGCCGCCATCAAAATCATCGATGGATCCGGGCGATCTACTGAAGCCACCGTTGCATTGAATCGCAATAGAAAATCTCTTATGGACTCTCCGGTCCTCTGCTTCATTGAAGCTAAGGTCATCACACTCTTGGGTCGCGTCACGTGGACCCTGAACTATCTCATGAAGCATTCCACTAGCTCACCCCATGTTCTGATTGATCCCTTCTCTAGCTGCCTGAACCAAAGCGCAGCCAAGTCTGTCAGATATAGAGAGAAGCATCGTGTTATCACTTCCTCGGATGCCCCTAGCACTTCCATATGCCTGATATATATGGTAATATGCATGGTTGGGTCTGATTTCCCATCATAAGGATCCAGCACGGGTAACTTGAACTTTGGAGGATTACTTGCATTTTTGATATTCGGAGTGAACGGACTCCGGCAAACTTCCTCTAAGCCTCCGCTTGACAATCCTCCTCTCATAATCCGTCGTACTAGTCCAGCCATTCTTTCATCTCCATCCAGAGGTTGTCCTCGGTTTGCATCTCTACTTTGCCCCCCATGTCCTAGGGGGTACTCCGGGTAGTACTCTTCATGTTGGCCATTTACGTTCACGTTGGTCCCTGCTTGCTGAGCTTCATTCACTGCTCTCCCAGTATCCAATCTTGGAGGTCTGCCCCCAGGCCTTGGCTGATTTCCTCCAACCTCTCTAGTCTGGTTCTGGTTTTGACCTCCAAATACTTCTGCAGCTCCGGTTCCTTGTTCTGCAATGCCAGCAGCCGCGGTTGGTCCATTCCCTTGACTTTGCGCCCTAATATCTCCAACCTGTCGAAGCATGTTCTGTATCATGTCTTCCTGCCTTTTCAGCATCTTCTCCATCTCGTCCCTGGTGATATAGATGGACGCTTGACCTGCTCTAGCTCCAGAGGAGGCCTCTTGACTTCCCCCTTGGTCGCTTCTTTCTGTCACGTGCTTCCTTGTTGATGGCCTAGCCATTGCTTCCTAGAATTCAAGTTCCTAGCTCCAAAATTCCTGAGTGTCCGCCTTCTCGGTGAAAGCACCAAAATGTTAGCGCCAAAATTGGTCACTAACACCCGAATGTAAATGAAAGCACCAACTAACAGTCACAGCTCACAGATAGAGTATATGTAGAGAGTAATAATGTGAAGAACAGTAAAAATTAAAAAGAAAGCAGTAAAGAACAACAGATTTTATAGTGGTTCGGCTAACTCCGGCCTACATCCACTCTAGAAGTTTCCTTTTTATTGGTGTAATGATCGATTACAGTTACAAGATGGCAGAGTAACCTCAGCCTTGGAAAATAGAAAACTAGAGAGCAGAAAGAAGATCCTTTTTCTGAACCTCCACATGCTGTATTTATAGGCAAATCCAGGAGGTTGCTGGGCCTCCTGAATAGTCTGGGCCCACTAAGACCTTGGCCGAGCTCACACCCTTCACCTCGACCAACCCCAAGTCCTCCATCGGCCGACCAGAAGTAACCATGGTAATGACCCGAAGTGAAATGCTCCGCGACTCGAAGTAACATGACCTAAATCCTAGGCCAAACTCTAGTTGAAGTAACACTCACCCAAGTGCCGAACGACCTATACCTCCCTGATGCCGAACTACCACCAATGTCGAACGACCCATACCTCCCTGATGCCAAACGACCAGCTATGTCGAACGACCCTTTCCTCCTTAATGCCGAACGGCCTGTTCCTCCTTGATGCCGAACGACCAACAATGTCGAACGACCCTTTCCACCTTGATGCCGAACGGCCTGTACCTCCCTGATGCCGAACGACCACCAATGCCGAACGACCTATACCTCCCTGATGCCGAACGACCAGCTATGCCGAACGACCCTTTCCTCCTTGATGCCGAACGGCCTGTACCTCCTTGATGTCGAACGACCTTTTCCTCTTTAATGCAGAACGGCCTATTCCTCCTTGATACCGAACGACCAGCAATGCCGACGACCCTTTCCACCTAGATGTCGAACGGCCTGTACCTCCCTGATGCCGAACGACCACCAATGTCGAACGACCTATACCTCCCTGATGCCGAACGACCAGCTATGCCGAACGACCCTTTCCTCCTTGATGCCGAATGGCCTATACCTCCTTGATGCCGAACGACCAGCAATGCCGAACGACCTATACCTCCCTGATGTCGAACGACCAGTTATGCCAAACGACCCTTTCCTCCTTGATGTCGAACGGCCTGTACCTCTTTGATGCCGTACGACCAGCAATGCCGAACGACCCTTTCCTCCTTGATGCCGAACGACCAGCAATATGGCCAACCGACCTTCCAAGCGTGCAGCTTCGTTTACCCATCGACCATGCTTGATCGTCCATCCATCCAGTTGACTAAATCCATCGTGAACTGACCTCGACGAACGAGTAGTCAATTTAGTTAAGTCCGCCTATCTACGGCCTTGCCAAAAGGCGGGTTAACAATAAGTTATAAATAAAAATAGTTTATATATTAAAAAAAGAGTTTATATGCTAAAAATAGTTTATAATTAGAATTGTTTCTTCTATTTCACAAATCAATTCAAATTCTCATTAAACCATTTAATTTATATCGATATCAAATCAAGGTTTGAACTTCAAATTCAAACCACTTCCAATTCAATAGGTTTCAAAGTTTAAATATTCAAACTATTTATAATAACTCACTTTGATAAATTTCATTTATATTTCCAAAAATTCAATCTTAAATTTATTTAAACTGGAAGATATTCACTTATTCATTTCTAATAACATATAAATAAATCTTAAAATTACCAATTTAAATAAAATCAAAAATTAAATATCTGACTTCAATTATATTTAATTCTAAAATATTCACCTAATCACTTTTATAAACATTTAAACAAAATCTCAGTTTACACATTTAAATCAAATTTAAATATTCAATTTCAATTTATTTGAATTCGAAAATACTCATTTAATTATCTTTAATCAAAATCCCTTATCAAATTATAAAACCATAACTTTAAAATCTCATAATCAATAAGTTCAAATCAATTCTTATTTATATCCAATTCTTAAATAATATTTCAAATCAATTTCAATTTATCTTCCAACCATACTTTATTAAATTTATTACAAAATCTATTTTTAAAATATTAATAAAATTTTATATAAATACCTAAACATATTATATATATATATGATTAAATTAAATTTTATTAAATTAAATCTTATTATATATATATTTAAAAATAATAAAATTATAAGTAAAATCTTAAAATTTATATTTTCAAAACTAACTTATAAATTTAAAGTTTTCAAATATATAATTTTAAAAATCTAAATTTTCACATATATATAAAAAAAATTATATATTATATTTTGAAAATCAATATTTATTAAAATCCATATATTTCCTTTCAAAACCATGGAAATCATTTTCAAAAATAGACCAACGGTGTCCGTATAGTTTTCTATCATATGGTCAAGTGATATGGATATTTATCATTTCAATCCGCAATTTAAATTTAATATTTACGAGGATATATCATTTCAACCGCAATCCCAAAATTTCAAAATCAATGAAAATCGCTTGGGTTTATCATTTCAACCCAAAACGATTTTCCTTAATCTACAATATCGTTCTGGTATGTATCATTTCAACCCATAAGGATTTCTAAACTAACAGGGAACTTGTAGAGTGAGAACAATAGAATAATATTATAAAATGACATACATATGAATAGCAGGCATATACCATCATTAACAATTTAAATATAATATATACAACAGGTTATGGTGTCATATGTCATAGGTAAAAAATTGTAGATAATGGCATATCATATTTAGCAATTAAATAACTTAACAATTTAAATTTAACAGCATACTTCAATCGTCATTTCATGTGAATTAAATTTCTAAATATAAGAATGTTAATCGTGAGTGGTTGCTCACCTTAATTTCGAGGTTAGAGAAATAATAAGAGTAAGATGTAGACGGACACGGATAAGCACGGATCTACACGCGGAACAGCGACAAAGCTAGACACTGCTGCTGCGACCAATCTGGATAGCGGCAAGCAAAAGCAAAGCACGATGAACTGGATTCGATGAAAATCAATTATATAAGCGAGCTTATATATAAGCTATATATATATATTAAAATCAATAATTAATTTAAAACACATATTAAAATAAAATATCTACATATTATTTTGAAAATCAATATTTATTAAAATATATATATTAAAGCTATTACAAAATCCAATATAAATTTAAGTAAATACTTTTAAACATATTATATACCCTTTCCTTATTTTATATATATAAGAATAGGAACAACCGCCCTCAAACTTTATAATCTAATATATATACATATAATACTGTAAATAAGAAAAATATAAAACAATAGAACTCAAAATATAAACAGCTTATGTAAATTACATATATTATATATTACATATAAAACAAAAGAAGCTACTGAAATGAGCATATATATGCAAACGTGTATATAACTAATATAAACTTACACATTATAAACCAACAGACCCTATATACAAACAAATATAACTAATATATTACACCTATATTAAACTCACTTCTTAATATAAATTATGGACAAAGAAGTTGAATATAAACACCTAAATTAAAAACGTACGCAGGTTTCAAGCAAAAAGGAGCACGGCAAAAGCTTGTCACGCATGCATAGGAGTTTGGGGATGGGAAGAAAGGTGGTGGCGAGGCTTGGAATGGCTGCTAGCTGTACGGAGAGGTGAGAGTTTGCCAGCGGTTGAGAATTTGCAGGCGGGTGGTTGAGTTGAAGGGAATCATGGAAGAGAAAGGTGAAAGGCGGCTAAGTTTTGTTTTGGTGGCATACAGGTGGCTATGGCGATGAAGTGGTGGGCTGTTCATTCAAGGCAGAGAGGTCGGGAAGGGTCGGCTATGTCATGGGAGTTGGCAGCATTAGGCAGGGGTTTGAGAGGCTAACGGCGAGCTGAGCAAAGGGGATCCGGGCGGTCTCGGCAGGAGGTCGGAGGAGCTTTCATAAAACAATACAAGCTTTGCATTTATTAAAAAAAAAAGTGGACGAGGAGAGGCACGTTGTCAGGTTGATGGAGGAATTGTAGGGGAAGGGCGGTCACTACAAGAACGAACAGGTGGAAGGGTGGGAAATAAAAGCACATGGTGAGGGGACTTGGCTGATGGGGCTCGGAGGGATGGTGGATGGGTTTGGTTTTTCGGCTATTTAGGGGAATGGGCGCTGGCCATGTGGTGATGGATTGAGAGTGGGTTCAGGAAAAATGAACAGGTGATGCAAAATGCAGGCAACGTGAATAATATATGAGCCTTGAATTGTATACTATAATATATATATATATATATATTATAGGACATGAAGGAGGCGAGCATGGTTTTAGAAGAAGGAAGATAAGCAGGTCACGGGAATAAGAGAGGAGAAGGGACAAGTTCAATGTTGCAAACTTTTATATTTGTTATTACAATTTTCATAAATGACTGAACAGAGAACGAATAGGCAGAGATATCGAACCAACAAATATAAATTAAAAAGTGGAATAACAAAAGCCAGAACATTGAATTCAAGGAATAATAAAGGCCAGTGGCCATTCATTTTCTCACAGGAAACAAACGAATGGACATAGGGAAACTATAGGACACGAACGAGTACCGATATGTCTAACCGTTTTGCAGATTTCCCCTCGTACCGGACACCGAAATGCATAAACGAATATACTGTAGAGATCAGCACGATGAGAAGAACAGAATGGCACACAGATATGAGCGATATGATCATCCTATCAAAAGTCGATACTCACTGTCAAAATGCTGCTAAACCGTCGAAAATAAGATAAACGGAGCTACAACAGTCCAAATTTGGCGAAACGAAATATAACGCCTCACTCAGAAAACGGTTTACAAATTTATTATATAATAATATTCAAATTTTGAAAACATTTTATTTTCATCAAATTAACTGATTTTAAATTGAAATTTGAAAATTATACAACATAATTAACTTACATATTTTCCAATGAAAATTTACCATCTGCTATGTTTAAATAGACCCATACCAAATATCAAATTTTCATTGCTAAATTTTATAATTTAAATTTTCACGAAAAAAAATTTAGTTAATTACATTATAAAAATCATTAAAATTTACAGGTCGTTACATTCCAGTCCCAAACAAATTCTTGAATATCTATATCAGCCTCTTGAATCTCTGACTCTTGAATCTCTATATCAGCCTATTGAATCTGTTCTTCATACCGTACGATCATCTTAATCAACATCTATCTAATATCATGCACTATACACTATATATATCTTGATAAAAACATTAGTATCTATATTTTATATAATATCATATGGTTGTTGCCATCAAAACCAATGCCTAAGGTACTGACACTAATGAGAGGCGAACTTATCATCACGAATGATCCTGAAGTAGAGAACGAAGCTAGGATTACAGGATAATTCATCATAGAAGATGTGAAAGAAGTCTTTCAACCCGGTAGGAGAGGTCGAGCCAGCTCCGCTCATCCCCTAAGCCAGAAGACCAGATGGCACGAATTGTAAGGAGTTTGTCCATCGCGAGCAAATAGAGTGTGGAATTGGAACAAGAGTCGGTAGCCCATTTTCCATGGATATAGAGACTGCTTAAAACCCTAGGAGCTTCTAAATGCCCACCAAAGACCCTTACCAAGGTTGAATTGATCCAATAGTGCACCTACAACGACATACATAACACATGTTGATGAGTGGAGCGATGGAGGAAGTTTTGTGCAAATGCTTCCCACTATTTTTGTCGGACTTGGAAACTATGTGGTTTTGCCGCCTTCCCCCTAGCTCAATCCATTCATGGGAAATGTTAAAGGAAAAGTTCATCAATCAATTTTGGGTTCATATATAGCATCCTAAGGGCTCGTACTTGCTATTAGATGTAAAACAACAACAGGATGAAACACTACGACAATACCTGACTCATTTTAATGCTACAGTAGTCACCGTCCACAATGCCGACGAATGACTAACTCTTATGGCATTATGCGGAGGCATTCACCCCGACACGAAGTTCGCTTGGAGATTAACTAAGAGAAACCAACTACCTTACAAGATGTCTTCTATGAAGTAACAAAGTATATGCGGTTGGAAGAAGCCACAACTGGATGACAGGATGGACTTAGTATCAGACCATTAGAAGCGTATAATAATGTGAACGCTATGGTTAAAGATAATGAAGGCAAATGTGTTGAGAAAAAGAAAAATAATAACCAAAGCAATTCTGGTGGAAAGAAAATGGAAGGTATGAAGAACATCTAATATTCTAAATGACGTAATTCTGGAATGAGGTTTGATACTTACACAGATCTGAATGATACCATCGAAAACAACTACCTCGTCATGCAAGCAGAACTCAAATACAACTAGCCTCCACCAAAGAAAGAAAATGAAGCTAAGATGAATACTAGAAAGTATTATAGGTTTCAAAAATCCTATGGACATAACACTAAAAAGGTCATCATTTGTGAGATATTATAGAAGAGCACATTTGGAAGAGGAAGTTGGAATGGTAAATAAGGAATATGAACGCTCCATTGCTCCTGCAAAGCAGGCCCCAAGGCAAATCCCACTTGGAGATAGGGATAAAGGGTAAACTGCTAATCACGAGAAGGATGGAAGACTGGTAATCAATACCATAATGGGAGTACCTCACATAGTTGATAGAAGATGGGCTGAGATGGAAAGATATGCGAAGTATTTAAAGAATCGAGAAGCTTTCGTGTACACTGTAGGTGAGGAGCAAAAATCCAAGGCCCCACGACGAGAGCAGGATGAGATAATCTTTAATGATAATGACTTGTGGGTTATGCATACCCGCATACAAACACCCTAGTAATTTCAGCAATGTTCGGCCCAGAAGAAGTACATTGTATTATAGTAGGCAGTGGGAGTTCAGTAAACATTCTGTTCAAAAATGCATTTGATGAAATGAGGTTGTCCATGGAGGATGTTACACCGTGCAACCAGCAACTGCATGGCTTCACAGGAGAGGGCATAATGCCCTTAAGAAGGCTGGATCTGTTTGTCGAGATAGGAACCCATCCCTAATCAACCATACAAAAACAAACTTTTGATTTGATGGATGGATTCTCGGCATACAATTTCTTCTTAAGGCGGCCAGCCTTATCCGATTTTCGTGCAGTGATGACCCAGTTGTGTTTAACTATGAAGTTCCTTATGGCTAATGGAGTGGGAATAGTGGAAGAAAACCAGGATGCCGCTTGGGAGTGCTATGTGGCGGAGCTTTGAGAAAAGAAAGGGAACCCAGAACAAGTACAAGCTTTAAAAGATATCAAGATCCCTAAAACTTATGGGGAGATGCAAACCTTGAACGGCAAGGTGGCAACATTAAACAGGTTCATAACCAAGGCTACTTAGAAGTGTGTTCTATTCTTTGAAGTGCTGAAGAAGGATAAAGGCAATTTTGTATGGACTGACAACTACTGGGCCACTTTCCTTAACTTACTGGAACATTTACAGAAGCCTCTGATTCTTTCCATACCAGTTGAAGGAGAAGACCTATATCTGTACTGGCAATATCATCCCATGCTTACAGTGTGGCATTGGTTCGAGAAAAAGATCGGGTGCAATGTCTGGTATATTATGTGAGTAAGTGCTCCACTGGCCCGGAGTTTAGATATCCTAAGCTAGAGAAGTTGGCTAATGCCTACTAATCGCATCCTGGAAGTTGAGGCACTATTTCCACACGCATCCCATTTGTGTGCTGACAGATCAGCCCTTAAGATAGGTCCTACATCGGCCTGACACTTCAGAAAGACTTAACAAATGGAGTATTGAGTTGAGCTAATATAAGATTACCTATCATCCTCGAACGGTAATCAGGGACAATCCCTGGCAGACTTTATTGTTGAATATACCATTAGGGACGATGAAATGGAGTCCTAGGAGGAAGAAGTACTTAAATTGTGAGTGTATATGGATGGAGCTTTGAACGAGCATGACTCTGGTGCAGAAGTATACCTGATGACACCTAGTGGGAGGAAGTTGAGCTGCGCAATACGGTTTGGGTTCAAGGCGACGAACAATGAGGCTGAATATGAGGCTTTAATAGAAAGATTGGAGATAGCTAAGGAACCGGGAATCAGGCCGCAGTGCATGCACAATGACTCATAGTTGGTCGTAAACCAGGTGCTCGGCGAACTCTAGGCTAAAGGGGAATACTTGAAAGCTTATTTATGGAAGGTAAAGGTTTTTCTTAATGAAATGGAACATTACGTGATCAAACAAATCCCATGAAAAGAGAACCATGATGTAGATGAGATGGTGAAGTTGGCAAGTTTGAGGGTTGGGCCTTTGTTTGGATCAGTATCTATTGCGACCCTACTTAGTCCCAGCTTCAAGAAGGTGAATATGATTGCAACTATCAATGATGAGGAGACCTAGATGATGCCATTAATATGATATTTGAGTGAGGTGGTATTACCAAGCAATAGGAACAAAGCTAGGAAAGTCTTGCGGAAGGCGCCTCGCTTTATCATTCAGGATAGTGTTCTATATTGTAGAGGAGTTTCTAACCCATTACTGAGGTGTATCATCGGAAAAGAAGCTGAGGAGGTGTTGGAAAACATACATCGAGGGAGCTTCAGAGATCACACTAAGGGGTAGAATCTAGCGAAGAAGGTGTTGCAATATGAGTATTTATGGTCGACTTTAAATCATGATGCAACGAAGTATGTAAAAAGATGCGACAAATGCCAGCGGTTTGTGAAGATCCCAAGATTGCCCCCGACTGAATTGGCTCACGTTGTTAGCTCATAGCCCTTCGCGGTCTGGGGAATAGATATGATCGAAGAGCTTCCTATGGCTAGGTGTGGAGCTTAATATGCTATAGTGGTAGTAGATTACTTTACTAAGTGGGTCGAAGTCGAACAACTTACTAAGGTATCAACGACCAAGGTCATAAATTTTTGATCAGAAATGTGATATGTAAGAACGGAGTACCCCTTCAAATCATCTTGGATAATGGATTGTAGTTTGCAAGGAGGATTTTGTTGATTTCTGCCGACAGCATGGGATAAAGAAAAGTTTCTCTACAGTAGCATACCCACAGGCTAACAGACAGGTGGAAGCGGTTAACAAAGTTTTGAAGACCTTCGTAAAGAAGTGGCTGGAAATGGCGAAAGGAGCATGAGTGGAACTTACCCTAGCACTGTAGAGCTACCACACTTCCTTTAAGACAGCAACGAGACATATTCCTTTCTCATTGGCTTATGGGTTGGAGGCGATGTTACGGTTGGAAACAGTAGCACCATCACACAGGAAGATTAATTATGATCTGAGTGAGAATGAAGAGTTAATGAACATGTCATTGGATTTAATTGGCAAAAAACATGAAGAAGTTACCCTAAAGGCCGAGGCACATAAATGGAGGATAGGTACTCAATACAATTCTAAGGTTAAACATCGCCGACTTAAGGAAGAGGAATTGGTGCTAAAGCGGATATTCCTTAGACTATGGGCACTCAACCCAATCTGGGAAGAACCGTATGTTATCCACAAGGACATAGGTAATGGAGCTTTCATTCTTAGCATGGTGGATGGAGCGATATTTAGAAAAGCCTAGAATTCACAAAATCTATGTCACTATTTTACTTAGCTTCTACTATTTTTCTAATCATATTACAACAATGTAATTAAATGCACAAAATCTATGTCCACCATTGTCAATCGGCTTAAACTTCTTGCTGGCAATGGCAGACCAGAGTGACCCTAGTTGGGTGTCCGCCATTGACGGTCGGTTCAAACTTCTTGCTGGCAATAGCGGACTAAAGTGACCCTAACTAGGTGTCTGCCATTGCAATTGGCTCAAACTTATTGTTGGTAATGGCAGACCAGAGTGACCTTAATCGGGTGCTCACAATTGACGATCGGCTCAAACTTCTTATCGGCAATGGTGGACCAGAGTGACCCTATCTAGTGTCCATCATTGACGATTAGCTTAAAAATTTTACCCGTAAGGCCGGACTAGAATGACCCTACCCGGATGTCCACCATTAACGATTGGCTACAAACTTTTGGAATGACTATAGAGAATTCGACTTACCAGCTGTCAGGACCTGACTGCCTCCTAGTTGGTTCACCCTTGATATTCAGCTCTGGATTTATGTCAGCATGGTTAACTGAGCTCACCTGTAGCGAAACATGGCTATCACTTGTACACTCAGCGCAAGCAGTCAATAAAAAAGTTACTAATGAAGACTATCAACAAATAGGCACTAGATCAAACTTATTTAAAATATGCATGAAGCACGTATGTAATAATAAGTAAATAGGAATGATAAAGTGCAGTAAGGAAAACCAGTCATGCAAGAATAATAAACATCCAGATCATACTACCAAACACCCAAACATTTACAGTACAAGTATACAAGTACCAGAAAGTAATACGTACTCACTCTTACCAAAACATCAAAATTAGGCGAGCATGGATAAAAAGTGTTTATTACAAGCAAAAAGCGTGGTATATATTGTTCTAAGCACAAAACAAGGTGCACGACTACTAGCATCACTTGGATTTAGTTTTGGAGACACGACTCTTGCTGTGAGGCTTGGGCTTCCCTCGCTCTCCTCTATATGTCTCCTCCTTCAGCTTGGCGGCAGCCGCCTCATCAAGTTCCGCCTATTTATTCTTAACAAATTTTAAATCCTCCGTTACTTTTAGCTTGACCCTTGCTACCTCCTCAGGTAATTTTTCCATGACATTCTACCTAAGGGATTCTTGGTTGTCAAAATCCTTGGTGGACTCAATGGCGCCCAAAATCTCAACGTCGGCATCATCCATATGGGCAGGAATCATCTCATCTTGACCCGCATCGACTGGAAAGTCTAAAGTGGCTGGGGGCACGGTCCTTGACACTGGCGCTTTCGAAGTAGTTACATCTCCGGAAAGATCCATCATAAGCATGTCACCTGCATGGAAATGTGGAGGGCTATCAAAGACGGTTCTGCCCAAATAGGCTCGAACATACTAAGTAGTAACCAATGGACTATCAAGAAGAATCCTACCTTATAAAAACCCACACACTAATGGGCCTGAATTTTCGCTAAATCTAAAATCCAAGTCCATCAAACTACAAATCGTTGGCTTGGTATCCTATAAATAAATAAATAAGTGCATATTGGAGCACTACCGATATAATCACAATGGAGTAGTAAAGTATAATAAATCATATAGTTACTGACCAAGATTGACACTCACAATATCTAGTGTCCTTGTCAGTATCGAGCATGCATAAGGAAACATGTCCTTCCACTATTCTTGCTTTGCACCAATGCCCGTCTCTTTAAAGCTATCATGTAGGTTGTAATGAGGAGGGGGTCAGAACAACGTTCCAGTGACTGGTAAATTATACCTTTTACACATAACACTAGTTTATGTCGATTGCCTTCCATCACATGTTATGACTTTCTATTTAACTTAGTCATCTCGACTCCACATACACATATGATACGCCTCATCTACTTGAAGTAGACCATAACCATATATGTATGTATAAATATATATATATATATAATATAAATAACATGGTCCCCCTCTGGACAAAGATACTATCCCCACTAGTATCCATAACCCAGCACCCCATCAAAATCCATCATCAGTGCAGTACCACGTCTCCTCATCGTGCATACCAAGGAACCCCCGCAGTGCCTAATAACCTTGTCACAGTAGTTTAGTTGTATTCCATATCGCCTTGGGGATTTACTACTTGTCTGCTTCCTGTTGTGGACGTAGCTCCACAAACTATAGAGGACTCAACTCCTCGGACTACCCAATTCATTTTGAAAGACCTATCTTAAGGGTTATCTAGCCTTGCCATTAACAAATAATCTAGCAAACAACTATGGCAGTGCATAACCTAAATGCGACCTACACTAGTAGATGGTGTAGCCCGTTTAGGTGTAAACCTCGTCTTTCCCGCTGACTGCTTAGAACCGATGACGTTCTCGACCTATGTAGAGCTTCTACTTCCTAATATGGTACCAACACACTAACATAGCACCGATCCTTGCTCGCCGTCCCATTTGGATTGCCTAATGTAATCAAGGCAATACCCTACTAAAAAGTTAAAGCAGACCCTATTGGGTATTCCTTCACCAATACGTAAGTGTATATAATCCCATGAGTACTACAGTTGGATATGTCCCACATCATTATAATGTGTACACAACCACTGGTAGCCCCTTACGGTGGGCAGACTCTTATTTTGTAACACTACCAACCTTGCATTCCAACCTATTCTAATGACTATGTCATTCTTACTCACTAAGTTATTTACTAATTTTAATAATTTGCACCCGTCATAAACGCATACTTGAGGCTACGTGTGTGTGTGTGTGTTTGTGTGTTTGTGTGTGTGTGTGTGTCTTCATTCATTCTTGTTTAATTATTACGCCTCCACTATTCACTGTAAACAATATTTCGTTACTTCTTTATGCATTTACATCTTATTTAATTTAAGATCATTTACCGCTTTCTTTTAAAGGATCTAAATATCTTTTTCCCATTTGCTTCCCTTTTTCTCACTATTAAATTTTCTATCTCTATTCCCTTTTTAACCTTCAATTCCCTCCCTTGTTTAGAGGACTTTCCATACCCTTTTATTTTAATTTATTTCTTTCCTACCTTTTCATTTCTTTTATTTAATTTCCATCTTGCTTATATTGTACATATTGTTTTGTTAAACCTTACCACATTTATAATTCTTTAACTTATCTTTAGGGATTTCTGCATTTTAATGCATTGGAATTACATCTCTTCCAAATGGAAAGGTTAACACTGCAAATTTCTATATCTTATCCAAAAAAGAGAATTTGTGTTATGTTTGAAATTATAAGGAGTTATTTTTTTCATAGTTATTGAAATAGATAGTACAAAATATGGTAAATGTCTATATTTTGTATATCTCTTTCATTTGAGGTGTATTCCTTGTTATTTCAGTTGATATACTTTATTTATAAATTTGAACTTGATGATCTATATAAATTCACATTGCAACACCCTCTAGTCTAATGAATTAAAATACTACTTAAATCCCTACAATTTATTGTGATAACTTAACTTACATTTTCACTTGCAAAAGTCATTTAATTCTACAGATTTAGAACTATCACATAAGTTTATAAGTTCAGGGACTACTAATATCCAATATAAAACTCAGGGACTACTACCCAACATTTTCCAGATTCATATACATGCAATATGTAATTCGAGTTATCAATTATAGAATATGTAGGCAGGGTTTATAATTCATTACACAGATACAAATTTTAGCCTACAACTCCAATTTACATTTCAGGAATATAGGTACAACAATATAAATCCAATATTATATAAAAATATATAATTTCTCATTCACCTTTTTAGCTTTTCAAATCTCTAAATATAATCCCTGTTGTTCTAATTTGACTCCCTTTTCTCCCTATTTGGATATATACATCGCAAGCGTACACATATTTATCATAAATCTATATTAGAAAAGAGATTTGGATTTAATTGACATTTACGATACTAATTTATAATTTACCTTGGCTTCGATGATTTGATTCAACTCTATTCTTGTTCTTGATCCTTTTTTGCTATTCTCCACTTTAATATACGTATAAACTATAACTGTTTTTAAGGGTTAAGAATTTTGTGGAGAAAAAGAAATGGCAGAGTTCCTATGTCACTCTGAAAATATGAGTTTAGAAGTAAGGGGTTGGGTCTGTATTTATAGGGGTTTGAATCCATGCGAGCCGTTAGATTAAACTATTTAATATTCGGGTCGTTTGGCCATGTCGAATTACTCCAATTAACAGGTTGACGGGTCGACCAAAGCGACCTCGAGTTTGATCTATCAAGTATATCATCGACAATTAATTTGCCATGCTATATTTGTTTAAATTGTTTATGCTTTGTTCTAACTGAGATAATTTATTTCCACCCTAATCTTGCTTAATGTTTATGTAATGTTTAATTATTAGCTAACTTAAACTGATAGTAATTTCGGTTAATTATTTTTATTACTTTAGTTACATATATAATTATTTCTAATGCGAAAATTTCAAACGTTAATGACTTTTTCGTTTGAATTCCGATCGAAAAACTTTTTATATGAAATTTAATCGAAAAATCACCACGAACCCAAAGGTACAAGTTTTGTAGCCAAATTCTAATATTTGTAAAAATCTTATTTTTCGACCTTATTATTTATTAATTAATTATCGTAAATATTAAAGGGTGTTATATAACTCCTTTACAAGAAATTGGAGTGTCGCCATATGGCTGAGCATTGTTTAGAGAAAGGGCATGTCACATCTTGGCTGATGATTGTTTCATCTAAAGAAATGTGGAAAATAGTTAGAGGGGCATCATGCATAGGGGTATAAATGACATGTTTTGAAGTTAGAGCTTGTGTTATTGCCCTTGAAGTTGGAATGCCATTCTTTTTTCTGTCCTCCTCCTCTTTTTGGGCCTTTTTAGCCTTAGCCAACTTAATATAACCAAGGTGGATGGCCTCTCTCTCCTCTGTCATAAAGCGAGCTCGATGGCTTCGAGACTGAAAGGCAGCCCTTCCTGCACACTGGTTGTCTTTGTATCTCTAATTAACCAGTTGTGGATGGAGAACATGACCTCTTGATAGTCATATCCATCCACACCAAACTCTTTTCGGTAAAAATTCTGAAATAGATCTCATCTAGAAGCTTTTCCTCATGATCCAGCCGGCTGTTCATCTCATCGCAACACGCTTGCAGCCTTTCAGCCTTGGTGGTTTCAAAATCTTTCTCAACGGTCATGGCTTTGAGCTTATTCCGAAGAGAAACCCTTTCATCTTTCCACTCCATCACCTTATTTTTTAAATCGGCAAGGTTGGGCTCCATTTTCATAGCCACCGCGTGGAGCTTTTTTAATCTTTTTGTGAACTTGGCGTTAACATTCTTATAATCATTAAACAATCATCCGGCTTTAACATTGCACTCCTTTTTGGTAGCTTTAATGTTGTCCGAGAGTTCATTCTTGAGCTTCTCCAATTCTTTGGCATGAGCTACCTTTGCTTTCTCAATTTCCTCCGCCTGCAGCCTTTCCAATGCACTTATCATCACTGGTGATCCTTATCTTTCCGATGCATCTCCTTCCTCAACTCAAAATTTTTCATGTTATGTTCTACATTTTTCTTTCTAACCCCTTCTCCTGCCTTAACCACTTTAAAGTGGAACTCCAAAAGGGCCTTTGTGCCACTTGGGCTATTCCTAAGAAGATCGATAATGCCAGAAAAGGAGAAAAAGGGAGCATCGGCAAGCAGGCGGGCTAGGGGATCTCTCGACTAGTAGGGTTGTTGAAACTCATCAAAATTCAGATCTTTAGGGTCAGTAATAATGACCATTCCTTCCTTATTTTTCACATTATCTTTGCCCTTGGAAGCAGGAATAATCTCTCTTGTATGTCCTCTCCTATTGCTTGGAGGTTTCTGAATCTGATAGAAGAAAAGGTTAAGCCTTGGGAAATTTAGAGGAACGGATGGGAGTCCTGGATCTTGACTTGCTGCTGAGGGGAGTGGGATCTCATTTTAGAAACATTTTAGGGTCTCGATCGCCTTTGTCCCAAACTGGGAAATAAGACATGGTTTCCCATGTCTTAAGCTCCATAGCCGACTACCCAACATTCACACTGGGACTGAACGACGATGCAACTTTCTTGATATCGTTGGGGGGGTGAATCTAGCTTGCTTCATTTTAGATACCAGTTTTCCTTTTTTTGAACTCATACTCCCTACAATAGTATAGAAACAATGAATTAGAATCAAGTAAAGCCCCAAAAAAGAAGACAATGGAATGCATCGCTACAGCATAAAAAGATAGATGTGTACGTATGTGATAATAGTACGTGACATCTAAATGAACCCTTAGGGTCCTCATGCATTACTAACTACCGCTAAGTATTTGTTATTAAGGCGGAGTCCCCATATTGAATCCCAAGCTCAGAATCTTGCTGGTATTCGGACATCGAGATGTCATTAGGGACAATATTTTATGGGACCTTAGTTCCAAAAGTATGGTTCAAAGCCTCCTCCACGTCCAAATTAAACGAACTATCAAGGCCAATATGACCAGAAGAGAGAGCTTCACTACGATCCTAAGCGGTGCACTCACTGTCGTGAGAATGAGGACTTGTTTGTTCTACTCTCTTTGTCTGGATGTTGTCATCATCCCATTATCTTATGGCCATAAGTTGGCTACCTTCACAGAACTCAATCCTGAAGGAATCTAGCATTGACTTTTCTATATCTGTATGAACTATGGGATCAGCTTTGGGCGGACCTAAAATCAAGAAGGCAGTAGAGACAAAAAGCTGAGAAGATGGTACTGTAGGATCGATTTCACCCTAGAGGGGGGTGAATAGGGTGATACTATAAATTGTTAAAATTATTGCGGAAGTTATATCAATTTTAACACAGATTTCAACACAGATTAAGCAGAATAATAACAGTACAGATATTGCAGAATAAATAACAGAACAGAACAACACAGAATTTACCCAGCTTCGGCAAAACCCTGCCTACGTGCTGCCCCCAAGGTTTCTACTAGAAATTAGATAGTCACACGCTTACACACGTAAACTCGCGACACCCGCTACTGACTAATCCTAACTCTACGCTCAAAACCCTGCCACAACTCAGCCACTGAGTTGCGAATTCTCAATCTACGCCACGTAGATTGTCCCCTAGTCACACGACTAGAAAAATAGCAATTTTAATACAAATTTAAAAACGATTTAAAAACAAATTAAAAGCCCTATATAAAAATAGATAAAAAACCCCCTTTTTATATATTAAACCCTTTTACTCAAAAAGCAATAGCCGGCCCTTCCTCCTTTTTACTTTAGCTCGTTACTTCTCTTATTCTTCTTTGAGAGAAATGATGGCGGCTTAGCTACTGAATTAGGGCTTGTGGAAAAATTGGGGATTTCGTTCCTCTTGCGCTCTGATCTTTTGGGCTTTTCGAAGTGCCGTTCCTACTTCGATCGCGTTGTTGGTTATTCGAGAATTTTGCCTGGCACGATCGATTTCTTGTTGCTTACTCTGACTACTTCGACGTTGATCGAGTTTGAGATGGCTCCGGTATGTTATTTTCCTTTTTGTGCTTATCTGATTTTCGTATTTGAACTCGATGCATCTTTGCCGATGATGTATAGGGTATTTATATAGGATTCCATCTCCTTGTTTTTCGTTCGTCTGATAGTTATTTGATTTCGTCAATCACTCTTGCTTGCCGTTCGATTTTACTTGAATGATGATGATATGCACTGACTTGTTCATGCGCGTATATTCGATTCACACGTCATTGATCGATTTCGTGATGACCACGGTTTCGATTCTGGTCTTGGTCAATTTGCTTGGTCATCACGGCATTGAATTGTATTGACGATGTTTATTTTTGATTCCGTGTTCTGACTTGTTCATTGCGGCTTTTAGTTTGCTGTGTTGCCATCTCTTTGTTGTTCATATATGCTCGACTATTTTAGAACAGCTTTGACTTGATTTATTAAAACTGTTTTGTCTTCAATTTGGTCTCTCGGCTATGTAGTCTCAGGCAATGGCTTTGCTTGTTCACTGAAGTGATGTATATTGGTTGAACTTTGCACTTGATATTTGTGGCCAGTTTGAACTGCAGTTAGTCTTCGGTACTTGATACTGCATAATGCTTGACTTGACTTAGTTTGTGATAATGTTCGACTTGATTCGAACTTGTTGCCTCCTCACTAGAACTTGTTTCACTGTTGCATTGGTTTTGTATTTATGTGTGTCCAGACCTGTTTTGGCATCGCTGTATCTTGTGCATTTGTGATATTTGTAGTCTGATTATTTCACTGCATGTGGTCTGGACTTGCTGCCTTGTACTGGTTCACTTGAGCTTGCACTGTGTTGAGTCATTGTTGGCTTCATGTTGCCTTGAGTTGAACCTATTTTTGAAACTTGGGTTTGACCTTGTACTGATTGTTGTGACATTGTTTTATTGCACCTGAGTTGAATCCGATAATCTGGGTTTGACCTGTGCTCACTTGTCCCTGTAAATTTATCAAGTGTATATATATCGGTGTGCACGGCCTTGTGACATGTACAGTGATACACTGTGCATGTCACATCGTTCGTGTGTGATGAATTTAAATATAAATGATGACGAACAACCCAAATAACTGAGGCAAATAATATTTTCAAAATCCACATTTTATTTTATATTGCAAAAATATTTCTTTTTCAATTTTACTGCGTTAGTGAATATTTTTGCAGATTGCTCAGATACGGGATTCATACTGAAGTGAAGTTGAAGATAAAACTACGAGTGTGAGTGAAATGTAGTGAGGAAATGATGTAACTATGAAATTGTGATGTAATTGTATAGATGTAGTGAGAGCTTGAATTTGTACTATTCAAAATTGTAATAAATATTTGTTTGAATAAAATATTCATTTGAATTCAAATTCTGTGTTATTTATTCTATCCAGCAAATATTTATTTAATCTGTGATATTTAAAATAGTATAGAAACAAATACATTTAAATGACTGTATATATGTTTATTATCATCAAACAAAAATCATATACACGCATATTCAACAATCTCCCCCTTTTGATGATAACAAACATATATTTAAGATTTTGAATATTTTAAATGTATTTGATCATTCAATTTGCTCCCCCTATTTGAATGCTCCCTCTTTACACAATACTCCCCCTACTTATATGCATGAGAATAAAATATTCAAATGAGCTTTGATGCAATTAGAAAATATTTGACCTTTATTTCAAAATCTTAACTTTTCTCTCCCCCTTTTGTTATCAGCAAAAGAGTAATAGTGTTAGAAAAATAGAGATAAGGTGATTGACATTAAAACAATATTAATTCCCAATCGAGTATAAATATTAAAGTTCAATAAAAAATCAAACAAAAATCATAAATACTCTGTTTGACGCATATTTCACTTTAGAATGATAGGGATAATGTCATCATATAAAACCAAATAGTTGGGTCTATTTGTGGTATATTTACAACAGGAATTTGAATATCTACTAATCATGCATAACCGTTAGGACTTTTAAATGAGATTAGTAGTATTCCAAAATTTTAAAAAAAATGAATTTAAGTATCTTCTAACCACGCATAACCGTGAGGACTTTTAAATGGGATTAGAATCAACTTGTCTATTTAATCAATTAATTTTTGGTATGCGTTCCATACATGCATAACCGCGAGGACTTTTAAATGAGCATGGAAGCACATAACAAATTCAAAGTAATTCACCCATGCATAACCGTGAGGACTTTTAAATGAGAGTGAATACTTTGGATGTTTTTTATTTGTTAAAAATATGAAAGATGCATGATTCCCGTTTTAAAATACCACATATTGACTTACTATATTGGATTTTGATGAGTGATGGGTGATAGAAAAATGATAGAAATAGAAATGGTCGTGAAATTTTTGCCAAACAAAATTTTTATAACTCTTGTTTAAATTTTCTAAAGAATTTTATTAAATATACCGTCTTGAGTTATAATATATGATTAATATCAACACTCATCACTTTTTCAATCACTATTTATCTTTTCGATAATTAGTAGGAGATCAGATTAGTTATTGTAGTGATTTAAAATCAATTTCAAAAATAATTATAAAAATAATTTTTCTGAAATAACTAATCTGGAACAAGGTCAAAAATGATTTTCTTGAAGGGTTTAACCAAAAAATATCTGTTAATTGAAAATTATTTGAAATGAATAATATGCAGATATGATGCAATTACTGAATGTTAAATCACGTTCCACTAGTAATTTTTCATCAACTAGATTGCCAGTGTAATCTGCATCTAAATTTTTCTTTCACTCATCATTTTCAATGTTATAGACCAGACTATGAAAATTCAACAAATTTCATAGAATCATTTGTAACATCCTTTTTGAATTGAAGCCGTTGAAATATACAAGCAATAATCATAGTGTCAAAACAGATAAGCAAATATATCCACTTGTAGCATGAGTAATCAGTAATCAATCAATTAATTAATCCAAGCAATTTCTATTCAATGATAATTGGTCAACATTTTGAATAAGTCGGAATTAACATCATCAATTATTTCATATAACTGGCTGATTTAATTCAGATTATGGTGCAGATTATCATATTTAATTTATCGTTTGATAATAAATACAATTACCTGTTTTACCTGTACGATAATCTTTCGTTGTTGTCCTTGTGAATCTGTCACCTTTATACTAGGCTAAGGAACTTTGAATTGTCGCCTGTTGTGTTTCTGGAACAGCCAGAATCCAGATAACACCGATGTTGTTCCTTAGCCTGCCACCACACCTACACGGTAGAATATTTTTGTGACCTATTTGTTTTTATAGGTCCATGGTTGTTAGTGGCAGAATAATTTGAAAAATAATTTTGTGGAGACCCATAACTATTTGTATATGTTCCTTTTGGCACCCAGATTTGTTTAATTTTGAGAGATTCTATTTTTGTGCCTTTTGGAACCCAAATTGGAATTGTTTTTTTGTGTTTGGGTCTATACCAACAATTATTTTGATCGTGTCCAGTTTGTCTACAAATAGTGCACATCAAGTTGACTTGTTTAGTTTCCCTTCTATACCATTCAGTTTGAGTATACCCAAGTCCTTGTCTATCAATATTGACAGTTTGTTTTCCTAATAGCATATTCAACGATCTTTCACTTTTGGAAAATTTTCCTAAAGTCGTTGACAGTTGTTGGACTTGTGCTTTGAGAGATTCATTTTCGTTTAATAATTGGGTGCACTTTTTAATAGAATTCTCTCTTCTAGTATTTTCACTTTGTTTTAAAATCAGAATTTCATTTTCAAGCGATTTAATTTTAACTTCTGATTTTTTAATCTCATCTTCGAATGTTGGACACTTATCACACTTAGGGATTCTACTTTGATAGTTTTTAACTAACTGCTCAAGTTGTTCATTTGATTCTATTAAACTATCTCTTTGAGATTCAAGTTTAGCGTATCTTTCCCTAAGTCGTTCAAAACGGCTGTTTACATCATGGAAATGAATAAGCAACTCAGAATGGGTAAGTTTTGATACCTCACTTGGCTCGTCATCGTCACTGTCAGTTATATTACCTTGAAGGCACAAATCCGCTTTTTCGCTTTCACTGCCAGTGCTTTTATCATCCTCATCCGTTTCATCCCAAGTGGCTGCAAAACTTTTCTTTTTCTGTTTCTTTCCTCGGCTGAATTTATTTTGTGGACAGTCGGGACTGATATGACCGGGTTTGTTGCACTCGTAACAGATGATCTTCTGTTTGTCTGGGCTGTCAAATACTTTTGCTATTCTGCTTTTTAACTTTTGGTTTAGAGCTGGATTTCCGTGTTTCTGATTCCACTTTTTGAATTTTCTTATTAACAGCTCTAGTTCTTTTGCACCATCATCATCGTCATCATCATCACTTTCAGTTGTTCCTTTAAGAGCTATCGATTTCTTCCGAGTATCTCCTCCTTCACGCTCTTCTTTGAATTTCATCTCTAGCTCATATGTGGTGAGATTTCCGATGAGTTCTTCAACTTTCAACTGTTTCAAATCTTTTGATTCTTGAATTGCAGTCACTTTGGCTTCAAAGCTTCGTGGAAGGACTCTGAGGATTTTTCGGACTATTTCCAGTTCGGTGTATGATTTTCCGAGAGCTTTCGATTTGTATACGATATTGGAAAGTCGTCCGTACATCTCTTTGACATTTTCTTCCTTCGCCATTGTAAAGTTCTCATATTCGCTGCTTAGCATAGCAAGGCGAGATTCTTTGACTTGAGATGTTCCTTCGTGAGTCACTTCGAGAGTGTGTCATATTTCCTGCGCAGATGAACAATGTGAAACACGATTAAATTCAATTTGATCTAATGAACAAATAATAGAATTCATTGCTTTGGCGTTAGTAATTTGTAATTTGTTTTCTAACTCTGTCCATTGATCCTTTGGTTTTTCTATTTCCTGATTGTTCACTGTTATAGTTGGTTTGTTATATCCAGTCTCAACTATATTCCAAGCGTCAATGGTTTCTAGAAAAATTTTCATCCTATTTTTCCAATAAGCATATTCACCATTGAACATTGGTGGTCTAACTATCGACTGACCCTCAGCAAAAGCATTATTAAAAGACGCCATTTTTAAAAAATTCAAATTTTTAAAACAAAAATTGATTTTAAAAAAAAATCGAATTTTTATAAACAGCAAATAATTGACTCCTATTCCTAGCTCTGATACCACTTGTAGGATCGATTTCACCCTAGAGGGGGGTGAATAGGGTGATACTATAAATTGTTAAAATTATTGCGGAAGTTATATCAATTTTAACACAGATTTCAACACAGATTAAGCAGAATAATAACAGTACAGATATTGCAGAATAAATAACAGAACAGAACAACACAGAATTTACCCAGCTTCGGCAAAACCCTGCCTACGTGCTGCCCCCAAGGTTTCTACTAGAAATTAGATAGTCACACGCTTACACACGTAAACTCACGACACCCGCTACTGACTAATCCTAACTCTACGCTCAAAACCCTGCCACAACTCAGCCACTGAGTTGCGAATTCTCAATCTACGCCACGTAGATTGTCCCCTAGTCACACGACTAGAAAAATAGCAATTTTAATACAAATTTAAAAACGATTTAAAAACAAATTAAAAGCCCTATATAAAAATAGATAAAAACCCCCTTTTTATATATTAAACCCTTTTACTCAACAAGCAATAGCCGGCCCTTCCTCCTTTTTACTTTAGCTCGTTACTTCTCTTATTCTTCTTTGAGAGAAATGATGGCGGCTTAGCTACTGAATTAGGGCTTGTGGAAAAATTGGGGATTTCGTTCCTCTTGCGCTCTGATCTTTTGGGCTTTTCGAAGTGCCGTTCCTACTTCGATCGCGTTGTTGGTTATTCGAGAATTTTGCCTGGCACGATCGATTTCTTGTTGCTTACTCTGACTACTTCGACGTTGATCGAGTTTGAGATGGCTCCGGTATGTTATTTTCCTTTTTGTGCTTATCTGATTTTCGTATTTGAACTCGATGCATCTTTGCCGATGATGTATAGGGTATTTATATAGGATTCCATCTCCTTGTTTTTCGTTCGTCTGATAGTTATTTGATTTCGTCAATCACTCTTGCTTGCCGTTCGATTTTACTTGAATGATGATGATATGCACTGACTTGTTCATGCGCGTATATTCGATTCACACGTCATTGATCGATTTCGTGATGACCACGGTTTCGATTCTGGTCTTGGTCAATTTGCTTGGTCATCACGGCATTGAATTGTATTGACGATGTTTATTTTTGATTCCGTGTTCTGACTTGTTCATTGCGGCTTTTAGTTTGCTGTGTTGCCATCTCTTTGTTGTTCATATATGCTCGACTATTTTAGAACAGCTTTGACTTGATTTATTAAAACTGTTTTGTCTTCAATTTGGTCTCTCGGCTATGTAGTCTCAGGCAATGGCTTTGCTTGTTCACTGAAGTGATGTATATTGGTTGAACTTTGCACTTGATATTTGTGGCCAGTTTGAACTGCAGTTAGTCTTCGGTACTTGATACTGCATAATGCTTGACTTGACTTAGTTTGTGATAATGTTCGACTTGATTCGAACTTGTTGCCTCCTCACTAGAACTTGTTTCACTGTTGCATTGGTTTTGTATTTATGTGTGTCCAGACCTGTTTTGGCATCGCTGTATCTTGTGCATTTGTGATATTTGTAGTCTGATTATTTCACTGCATGTGGTCTGGACTTGCTGCCTTGTACTGGTTCACTTGAGCTTGCACTGTGTTGAGTCATTGCTGGCTTCATGTTGCCTTGAGTTGAACCTATTTTTGAAACTTGGGTTTGACCTTGTACTGATTGTTGTGACATTGTTTTATTGCACCTGAGTTGAATCCGATAATCTGGGTTTGACCTGTGCTCACTTGTCCCTGTAAATTTATCAAGTGTATATATATCGGTGTGCACGGCCTTGTGACATGTACAGTGATACACTGTGCATGTCACATCGTTCGTGTGTGATGAATTTAAATATAAATGATGACGAACAACCCAAATAACTGAGGCAAATAATATTTTCAAAATCCACATTTTATTTTATATTGCAAAAATATTTCTTTTTCAATTTTACTGCGTTAGTGAATATTTTTGCAGATTGCTCAGATACGGGATTCATACTGAAGTGAAGTTGAAGATAAAACTACGAGTGTGAGTGAAATGTAGTGAGGAAATGATGTAACTATGAAATTGTGATGTAATTGTATAGATGTAGTGAGAGCTTGAATTTGTACTATTCAAAATTGTAATAAATATTTGTTTGAATAAAATATTCATTTGAATTCAAATTCTGTGTTATTTATTCTATCCAGCAAATATTTATTTAATCTGTGATATTTAAAATAGTATAGAAACAAATACATTTAAATGACTGTATATATGTTTATTATCATCAAACAAAAATCATATACACGCATATTCAACAGGTACTTCATTTGTCCCACCAGTTGTTGAGGTTTTTTCCTTCCTCTTCTTTGCAAGCTTGGGGGTGGACGGAGCCCTGCCTTTCTTGATCGAACGCCTAGTAGATAACAGCCCAAGTTGTCTTAAATTATCGTCTGTAACAAGACGAGGAACCTCCCTGAGCTTTATGGGATTTGTTGCAATTTTCTGAACATGTCCTCCAGGTCATCCCCCGACACAGCTCTCACCAAACCTGAAGGAGAAGCCAAAAAATTAGTGATTGACATGAAGGAATGGATGGAAAAGGATCAGCAGTATGACTTACATCACGAATGCCATTGATGGAAGTAGGAAGAAACATCCGGATGAAGAAATGCTCTTTTTTAAACATGTTGTATGGAGTACAAATCCTCTACTGGTTTGAACTTACTTTCTGCTTCAAGATAAATGAAGGGAGAGCCTTCTACTTTGCTCTTAATATCATAGAGGGATTTGATTTGATGGTGAGTTGGAGGAACCAGAAAATCCCTCATAAAGATGGCATAGAGACTGGTCATAATAGCATAACCATTGCGGTGTAGGTGAAAGGGAGCAATATTAAGGTATATAAGGAAGCCTGTGATCCACTGAGGAAGAGGAGGTAGTGAAACAACCCGCCCTGAAATGGACCTAAATTCCAATCCAGAAAAGACTCATCGAAACTTAGACTCGTTTCAAAGCCGACTGCTGGTTGGTAAAAAGAACAATACAGAGTTATTATCAACACATTCAGATCTCACGGCGGAAGAATAAAATATAATAACAGCAACAGTACCCATTTTATTACAAAGTCAAAATGTCATAAAACCATAAAATAAAAACCAATAATCATCGTTACATATCCATAGTACATCATATTCAAAATACAATAGTTTCCAATGGGTACATCTGAAAATAACATAAATAGGTAAATAGATAGACTGCCACAAGCTTTCTTCATGCCTTCGCCTTCAACATCATCGATTTTCCTAACCGGTGTTGTAGTGAGGAGGTAGTCGGAACAACATGTGTACGGTGAATAAAAATCTCGAACCTTACTATAGATCCTAAGTCTTTCCAAATATAAGCCAAAAGGACTTTCTAAATATAATCCCATAGTCATCACGCTTTAACCCAATAACCCCATATCTATCATTAGTAATGTACTATCAATAAGGGATAGTACCCAAGCCACTTAATACCTTTTAATGGTACCTAGGAAGACTCTGACCATTTAGTACCTCTTTTAAGGCAAGTCCCCATCCTTTAGTACTTATCCCAAGGCAGACCCCTCTCTAGTAACTATCAAGCTAACGTTGCATGAAATCTCTTCAGCCACTTAACACTTCATATCGAGCAGGCTCTTTCCTGGAATATCCTCTACCATGCCTAACCCATAACCCCGACCATTTACTACTTCCTACATAAGGAAGAGGCGGGCCCTCACACAACCACTTAGTACCTTCAATCCTTGAAGCAGGCCTATCGTATTATGACCTATACCCCACAGTGACGTCTCACATTAGTTCGACTATTCGTAGGTATTGGTAGCCAGATTAGCTGGGTAGATTTAACCTACAGAATTTGGAACTAACCTCGCATCATATGTAGTTACTTATTATATGTGATGTCTCACATCAATCCCAAAGTCACGCTACTAGTAACCAGATTAGCTGGGCAGACTTCCGGGTGCTTTTGACTGAACTCGCACCTTATAAATTAGTCAGCATTGTAACACTCTCTACATATATTATCACACATCTCACCACATCTATTATTAAGGCCTTATAAGAAATATTTCTTATTTCGCCTCTACAATTAGTTACTTTCCTAAGGGGGATTTGTTAATAATTAATAGCCTATCTACGAAATTAGTACGTTATAATTATATGTCATTTACACTAATATATATACACACACATAGACACATCTAGGAATTTCTAAGCGTGTGGAGGTTACGTCCTAAATTAACGTTTAAATGTCAACTCTTTCAAAATTATACTAGTCTCATTTCCATATTATCAATATACCATAAATCCAATCAACGGACTTATATAAAAAATAAAATTCAAACTCAACCTATTATATTAAAACAATGGAATAAATCAATAAACTTACAATTTCAACTCCTTTTTACGATCGATTTAACTCCTTTTTACATGAAATTAGACAATGGGAATTTCTATTAAAATTTTGGAAATAAGCGGTGCAAACTATGAGTATGAATTCGTAACTTATACTCCATTTCCTAATCAAAACCCTGAATCAAATCCAAAGAAAAGAATAAGAAGTGGAATAGAAAGTAAAAACATGAAAATTGCAAATCTACACAATTCCCCTTATTTTAATATAAACAATTAAGATCCAACCTAGAATTGACATTTCGCTTTGGGGGAATTTGGGGATTTTTAATATGATGTTTTCATGAACTAAAACTCCCCAAGGCATAATTCAAATCCAAACTATACCGATCAATTAGTAAGATAGAAAGACCAAGATTTCCACTTACAGTAGGTCCTTAGCTTTGCCTTCTTTTAGATTTGACATGCCTTCAATGATCTCTTTCAGATCTCTTCTTTTATATATATAGCAAGGGATTCCTATACACGTTAGATTCAGAAAATTAGATGTTTGGAGGAGAATAGTTTAGAAAATAAACAATAAACAAAAATAAACATATAGGATTTCTTACCTGACACCCTAAAGAAGTTTTCTGAATCTTGGAAGACATGAACTGGTAGAGCTTCGCTATGTTCCTAGAATAATTTACGAATTAAAGTGAAGGGACTAGGCTTTATAGTGGTTGGAATGCACTAGAACCGTCGTATTTAAGTTGGTTTAAAATAATATAATTTGATACGTTAAAAATTCACAACACCCTAGCTGCCATTCACAGGGACGGGTCGACCGACCATATACTACTGGTCGACCGACCCATATAGGCGGTTGACCGATGGTCCTTCTATGGGAACGTTTGTTTATTGCCATTGTTTATTTTATTTTATTCCGTAATTAGCTGTTAATTTTGATGATTACTTAACCCCTAAGTCCAATTACTGTTAACTTTCAAATTTCAAATTTAAGAATTATTTAATTATTTTAATTTTAATTCCATTTAAATTATTTTGAATCCGAAAACTTCAAACATCCATAACTTTTCAGTTAAAGATTTGTTTTCAACATATTATATATAAAAATTAATAAGAATTTTGCTATGAATACAACGGCATTACTTTTGTGGTCAAATTCTGACTTTTACAAAAAAAATCGTTTTTAACCTTATCTCATTTAATTAATTTATCCAATTTATTATAGTTTTTTACGTAATGTTACATTCTCCCCCCTTAAAAGGATATTGTCCCTTTAATCTTTCCAAGGAATGAATATGGTAGCGCACAATAAACATTCATATTATACAACCAAGTTATCCACAGAACCACCTACTAAACCAAAAGTGCAATGTGATTATGTGTGTAGACATATTATAAGTGAGCTCAATCCTAGCGTGAGTGTATGATCATGACATATAAGTATGTATGCAAAACACCCAAAACATGTGTAAAATTTCTATATGCGTGAAAAGTGTAGCAACCATCTCCTACCATCCAATATAGCAACCACGATGCAACCAAAACCTAATTTTGGAGAGAGAAGTTTACCAGTGAAAAACTCAAAATGAGAGATCCTCATCTTCTCTTCGGTCTCTCATGTTCTTTCCGCCGGGTTGTCTTCATATTGTACTCGAACCAACCTAATTTCTTTATTGCAAAGCTTTCTAGTTCTGTGCTTTATACTGCATGCAGTGGCATGGAATGCTATCGACTTCGTCTCCATATCCTCTAATTGAGAAGGCTCTACAATAGTGGCATGGCTATGAAGGCATTTTCTTAAATACGAAACGTGAAAAACATTGTAGACTCCAGCCAATCTATTGGGCAGCTCTACACGGTAAGAAAATTTTACTATTCTTTCCAAAACTTGAAAAGGTCAACAAATCTTGGTGCCAACTTTCTTGATTTTCCAAATCTCATGACTGTCCTGAGAGGGGAAACTTTAATAAACACCATATCCCCAACCTCAAACTCTAATTTTTTTTCCTTCTCCTTCTACGTAGGATTTCTATCGATCTTACACTGCCTTCATACGTTGCCCAATCAACTCTACCTTTTTAGAAGTTTCACGAATTAAACATGGTTCAAGTATAATTTTGTCACTAGTTTCCCACTAATAATTTGGCGATTTGCATGACCTTCTGTATAGTGCTTCGGAGGGTGCCATACCAATCATCGAGTGGTAACTATTGTTATAAGCAAATTTTACTAAAGGTAGATGCTGCTCCTATTGTCCTCCAAAGTCCATGATGCAAGCTCTTAACAAGTCCTCCAAGATCTATTCACCTTTTCAGTTTGTCCATCTGTCTATAGGTGGTAAGCGGTACTAAGATTCAACGATTTTCCTAAAGCTGTTTGCAAATTCCTCAAAACTAGCCAGTAAATAAGGGGTCTCTATCACAAATGATCCTAACTGGTATTCCATGAAGTCGAACCACCTCCTTAATATAAATCTACACTAGAGATGTTGTGGTCCTATTGCTCCTAACGGGATAAAATAAGCGTTTTTTGTGAGTCTATCCACTATGATCCAAATTGCTTCATTGCCTCTTTAACTCCTAGGTAACCCGTCTATAAAGTCTATCAATATATGTTCCTATTTACAAGCTGGGGTTTCTAACAACAATAACAATCCTCTAGGCTTCCTTGCCCGGTTTTAATCTTTTGACACGTTAAACACCTAAAAAAAATTCAGCTACTCTCTTCTTCATCCTTGGCCAATAGAAAATATGTTTCATATCCCTATACATCTTATCTCTTCCGGTGTGAATAGTAATCCTTGATTAGTGACACTTCGCAAGCACTTCTTCCAACATACTATCAATAGTTGGAATGCAAAGTCATCCAGCTCTCCTTAAACATCCCTTTTCTTCAACCACATACCTATTGACGTGGGGAAATTGTTCTCCTCCACTTAGCTTGCCTAAGATATCAACTATCTCCTCATCCTTCTTTTGTTCAAGTCCAATGCGGTCCTTCAATGCCAGCTTAACCTCCATTGCTACCAAATAGGTTTGAGTGGGTTCTGTTGGCGGTTGGAAGTCGAAATTTGAGAGGAACTCCAACTACCTCTACGCATGTATAGCAACTAAGCTAGCATGCCTCCAGCTAAGGGCGTTAGCAACGACATTCCCATTTCCGACGATATACTGTATCCCAAAGTCATAGGATGTTATAAACTCCATTCACCCTTGCTGCCTAAGATTTAAATACTTTTGTAAAAATAGATATTTGAGTGATTTATGGTCAGTAAACAACTCAAATCTTTCCCCCAAAAGATAGGGCCTCCACATCTTTAAGGCGAATACAATGGCTGCCGGCTCAAGTCATGAATTAGGTATCTCTTCTCAGGGTCCTTCAATTACCTACAAGTTTAAGCTATCACCCTTTCTTCTTGCATAAGAACTGCTCCAAATCCTATGCCACATACATCTGTGTAAATCATAAAAGGTTTGTTCCATCGGGGATGACGAGTACTCATGCTCTTGTCAATAGTTCCTTTAGCTTCTTAAATGCTTTCGTGCATCTTTCATCCCATGCAAAGAGTAGATTCTTCTTAGTTAAGTGAGCTAAAGGGATTGTTATCTTTGCAAAATCCTTTATGAATTTTCTATAATAACCCGATAATCTTAGAAAACTCCTAACCTCTGTGGCATCCTTTGGAATCTTTCGACTTTAAATAGCTTCCACTTTTGCGGGGTCCACCGCCAATCCATGCTCGGAAACAATATGCCTAAGGAATCTCACTTCCTTCTTCCAAAAGTGGAGTTTTAAGAATTTAGCTTTAAGTTGGTGTGTTCTCAAGGTTCCCAATATCTCTCTCATATGATTCTCATTCTCTCCTTCACTCTTGGAGAATACTAAGATGTCATCAACAAAAACTACAACCAATTTATTCAACTGTCCCCTAAATACTCTACTCATTAAGTCTATAAAGTATGCAGGGGGATTGATCAATCTAAAAGGCATCACTTTCCATTCATAGAGTCCATCTGGTATGCGAAATGTGGTCTTTGGTTTGTTATCCGCTGCAGTTCTCAACTGATGAAATCCAATTGCAAGTCCAGTTAGGAGAAGATTTTAGCTCCCATAATCTAATCAAACAAATCATCTATCCTAGGTAAGGGATACCTCTTCTTCATCAACTTGTTGAGTTCCCTATGGTCAATACATAGCCTCAATGAGCTGTCTGCCTTAGTAGAAAAGACAATAGGAGATCCCCATTCCAAGGTACTTCGGCGAATGAATCCTTTCTGTAGTAGCTCTGAGATATGCTTATCTTTCTCGTCTTTCCTTGGATGCCATGTGTCTTAATGACAGAGTGATTGGTATTCCTTCCTTCTCCAGATCAATCCAAAACTCAATCTCCCTTCAAGAAGGGTGATCCAAAACTTCTTCAAAGACATTAGAGAATTCTCGAACTATAGGTATGGAAGAAAGTTTATTTTGCGATAGGTTCATTGAGTGTAGATAGCTTAACTCGACTGAATTTTGTGGTATGCATTGAACATCTATATCTCACCATTTACAACTCTTTAACCATACTACTCTCTTATCACAATCTAAGATTGCCCGTAGTGCAACAACCAATCCATACCAAAATTAAGTCCATGCTCTCGAAATTTAGAACGTACGCATCAGATATGACATCAACATCACATATGTCTAACACTAGGTCTTTGCAAATTAAGAAAAGATGTGTCATTCCCTTGATATAATTTGAAACTACTATTGCATTGGTGACGGTTTAGGTTTGAAGATTTAAGGAGTTAATCACATTCCTAGTTATGAATGACTATGATGCTCTGAAGTCGAATAGAATACGAATTTTATTCCTAAAAATAAGAGTTATACCTTATATAGCTGTCTTCCCTTGGTCTATAGGGGGTGGTCTACTCGAAACAAGGATAGCCTCAATTACACAGGCTTGTCTCCTTTGCCCTTCCTTCATCAGCTTCGAACATTAAGTCTTATAATGCCCCTCTTTATGGCAGTGATAACACTTTCCCTTAAAAGCTTCCTTTAACAGATTCACCTTGTGATCTTTAGCAATATGTCTGTTTTGCATCCATTACATACCTTACCTTCTTTCTTAAACTTTCTTTAGACTTCTTATTCATCAAAAAATTCCCTTTCTTGGCTCCTCCATGATTCCGTGCAGGTCCTACCTTCTCCATCTCTTTCTCCTCAGCATTAGCCGTTTGCAGTAAAACCATCGCAATAAGCATCTCGTAAGTGGCGCTAGTGGGTATTTGAGTCAACAACCATTCCTTAAGCAGAGACTTTACGCCCCTAATAAACTTCATGGCCTTTCTCATGGGTATATCTATCAAACTCATTCTGAACTTGGCTAGTTCTGTAAATTGACTAATATACTCCTTTAGAGTGGAGACTCCTTACCTAAGCTGTATTTAATTGAAAGCTCACTTTTGCTCTTGACATAAACCATGTCTAAAATCGGTTCCTTAACTCATCCCAAGTGACAATCCTACCAATGTCCTCCTCAACCACCATATTCCACTATTTTAGTACATATCCCTTAAGGTGCCAAGCTTCCATCCTCCGCTTCAATTGATCCTCCCAACAAAGCTCCCGAAATATCTTTTCACAATCGTTTATCCATGCCTTTATCTCTATGAAGCTTTCCTTTCCAATATATACTCTTTCTCCCATATTCATAAATTCCTTACACATTTTTGGAAAATCGACAGGACGAAGTGCTGCCTCGGCAATTGGGACAACGAGTGTCACTGGTGCAGTTTGCTAGAGAATAGAACTTGTCCTACGTGTCTGAGGTACTGTTTAAACCATTTGAGCATCCCTCGAATGGTGGACATTCCACTGGAAGGTTCCCAGTCTCAGAAGAAGAAGGGTTTTTCAGCTATAATCTACTATCTATAGGTTAAAATTTTAGTTATGATTTCTTAAGATAGTATTATATGCTGAAATAAAGATTTGCCTAGTGTATATGCGTATGTTCATTATATATATAATATAACAAGGGTTTATTTTGGAAATTTATTTTTCAAAAATAACAAGTATGTCTCTCATACGTCTACTTATCCCCATTGATCGAGCAACCTAGGCTCTGATACCAAATGTGAGAACCCATCCTTAAACGGACCTAAATTCCCATCCAGAAATGGCCCGTTGAAACTTACACTCATTCCAAAGCGGGCTATTGGTTGGTAAAAAGAACAATACAAAGCTATTTATCTACACATTCAGATCTCATAGCGGAAGGAAAAAATATAATAACAACAACATTACACATTTTATTATAAATTCAAAATATAATAAAAACCATAATACAAAAACTAATAATAACCATTACAAATCCGTAGCACATCATATTCAAAATACAACAGTTTCCAATAGGTACATCTAAAAATAACATAAATAGGTAAATAGAAAGACTGCCACAAGCTTTCTCTACACCTTCACCTTCAACATCATCATTTTTTTAATCTGTATGGTAGTGAGGAAGGAGTCAAAATAACATATGTCTGGTGAATAAAAATATCAACCCTTACTATAGTAATGTTTGGATAGTATAATTTAAAAAAATGTCTTTTACATTTTATATACATCCTAATTCTCTCCAAATATAAGTCAAAAAGGCTTTCCAAATAAAAGCCCATAGTCATCTCGCTTTAACCCAATAACCCATATCTATCACCAATAATCTCTTATCAACGTAAGAGGTAGTACCCAAGTCACTTAATACCTTTTAATAGGAACTAGGTAGACTCTGACCATTTAATACCTCTTTTAAGGTAGGTCCTTGTCCTTTAATATCTATCCCAAGACGAACTCCTCTTGGTAACTATAGTTGATATTGCATGGAATTTCTTCAGCCACTTTATAATTCCTATCGAAGCCGACCCTTGTTCAAGATATTCTCTACTGTGCCTAACTAATGTGCACGTAAATGTGCATATATTTACATCCATATTTTATCTCTTTTTATTTAAATAAACATCATATTTGGGCATTTTTACATGTTAAAACCAAAATTCAATTATTTTTCAAACCATCATATTTTCATCTTCATTCAGGGGAAAAATGGTCATTTTTGTGCATGTGTAAATTTGAGAATTTTTACTTGGACATTTTTGATGATTTTTATAGGAATTTGGATGCATATGGAATAGGCTTATATGAAGATACATGCATGCACAAATGAATACAAAGGAAAGAAGAGGGAAATAATTCAAAGTGAAGATCATGGAGGACCCCACTTACCCACCTACCTTAATGTACAAATTAGAGGCTAATGAACATGCTTATGGAATTAATGGCTTCATGTACACTTAAATGATGATTAGTAGAAGCTAATGATTACTTGGCCTCCACACTTCCTAAGGGGTATTTTGGGAAGCCCGCTAAAAATAAAATTAGAGTTTTATGCATGTATAAATAGCCCTCTTATGTACATGTAAATCATCTTCTACTCTTTCATTTTACTTAGGAAATTACGAGATCAAATTGTAAGCTCAATGTTCTATGAAATAAAAATGGCTTCCAAGCCTCTCTCTTCTCCTTTTTCTACATGCTTTTCTTTGTTTTTATGTTAATGCTTTTATTTATGTTCTTTTCTTTGTTAGTAGAATAGTTTTACATTCATGCAAGTAGTGTAGCTTAATTTCTTTTGTTGTAAGTAGTTTAATTACATTCTCTTCTTTGCTTATTCTTTATTTTCTTCTCTTTTTAATGTTGAAAGTTAATTGTGTTGCTTCAATGCCACAAATGAGTAGCTAAACCCCTTCAATTTAGGGGTAATGAAGCTCTCAAATATTATGTAATTTCAACATTTTATGATTTATGATCTCATTTGGTTTATGCTTCATGAAGTGAGTTTTGATGCAAGTTTATACAAGTGGGTTTGATAGCTTATATTTTTTTATGCAAATGAGATATTCTTATTCAACATAAACACAATTTGCATCATCATTTGCTAATCCATTTTTGGTTGTGAAATTAAAGTAAAAATGAAATTTGATGATCTATATTACTAGTTACAATAGCAAATAGATTATACATAAAATAGCTTTTGCTTTGGCTTCATTTTCATGAGAATTATAAGTGGTTTATTTGTTGTATTATAGTTTAATGGTTTGAGTTATGTTAATTAATAATATAAACAAACCATACTTATGATAAATACAACAATATTTCACTTAATATCAAAGCTAGAGATCACAAATTTTTTGTTTGTTAATTTACAAAAATATGAGAGTGGATTTGCCTCTAAATTGTTCTCTAGTTCAATAGTTTTTAAATCACATTTTAATTCTAGCTTTAGCTTCTTTTTGTAATTAACAACTTTCATCTCACTTTGGTCTAATTTGATTGAATAGATTTTTAATCTCTTACAATTCTCTATGGATCGACCCGTTTTCGCCACGTACTACAAAGTGTACGCCGTGCGCTTGCGGTTTATTTTAATTTGAAATTTTTCAGCAAATTTCTAAACCGATAGAAATCTTGTTGATCAACAAGTTTTTGGTGCCATTGTTGGGGAGTTGTTTTGATTTTAATTTTCTATTCTTCGAATTATATTCGTTTTATTTTTGTGTGTTTTTGTTTTGTGTGTGTTTGCATTTAAAAAAATTGTTGTGTGTTGTTTGATTCTTGTTTGTATTTTTGTTTGTGTGTTGTTATTGTTTTCTAGTTGTTTGTTCATTTGCATTTCCTATCAAAAAAAACAAAAAGCAAAAAATATATATTTCATTTTCATTTACAATTTGCATTTTCAATTTACATTGTATAGTTTGCATTTTATATTTCTCTGTTTTTTCTATCATTTACATTCACTGTCTCTAACAACTCCTTTCACTTGTACAAGATTTTCTCCACAACCTGGCAGTCAATTGCCATACATAACAACTCCTTCAACCCCATTCATTAACCACATCAACAGTCATAGTTGCCTACAACAGCTCCAAGCAACCCCACAACTTCAGAAAGCAACACTGCAAATACCATTACAATCTTAACTGCATTGCAACATTCCTCCACTATCTTCAATCACTTCCTTCACAGCCATTCTACATACCCACCTCTAACTATACACATTTCAACCACTAGCCTCACCAACTTCAACATCAAACTTCACTACCAAAAACTTGTTGTGTCATACTTCAGCAAGTCACCATCAAACTCACTGCCCCTCTTTCACCTGACTGCTCCATACAAAACATCCCCTCTGACCATAAATTACTTCTGCCTGCTTTCAGCCACTTCCATCAACATACAAACCATCCACCCACCTTAACATAACACTATCACCTCCTTCACACACCTCGTCTTCCATACAACTATCACTCACATATCTGAACAACATCATCACAGCACCATACTGAAGTGCACACTACTTCTGTCAACCCACAGCTTCATATGCAAGTGGCTTCATCTACTGTCAACAACTCACTTCACAAACATACAACAACTACTCTTCAATACAACTGTCCTCTGTCAAACCAAAAACTCCACAACCTGTTCAACTTTGCCGGAACTGCACCTTCATCCTACATAGCTTCGAACCACTAATCACCTGCTACAGCTCATTCGAACAAACCACCACGACTTTTCCACAAACATATCAACTGGCATAATCTCCCCCCACACCTACAGCTTCACGCAAATCTGACAACACCAATCCTTCAACACTACAGCTACATCACCCCATACATCCTCTACCATCAATACAAACTCTTCCACATACTTGCTGTCAACAAAATGTTCCATATCTCTTCTCTGCTCTGCACTACACAACGACATACCACATCTTCCCCTTTTCTCTTCAAACCTCTCTGCACATCACTTCAACAGCTCACATCAAACTGAAGCATCGGCTCCCACTCTGACCATCATTCTCCCCTTGCTTACTACAAGCAAAATTCCAAACCGTGCATACAAACTGCACAAACATTGCTTTCGGCCTTCATTCACAATCCTATATTTGCACAAAACTATGCTTGGCAAACTTCAACGCGCCTCAACCAAATCATCTCTGCTGCACCACCAAAATCGAGAACCAACCATTGCCTACCTCATCACAAACCTCCTTCCACCACAACACGCGACCCAATCTGCTTCAGACAATCACTTTCCTCGAACCAATTTACTTCAGACAATTTGCTTTAGAAAATCACCCCCTTCCATCAGCCTCAAAGAACAACCTCTCTACATTGAACAACCACAAACACTATCGTCGCAAACCAAACACCCAAAATCCAAATTCCAACAACCGCCGGCAAATCGCTGTCTTTATCCAAAAAGCCCCATCGAGAATTGCCTGAACCAGCATTTACAACCAGCAAATCGCAACACCTTGAGAACAATTCGCCAACAAACACGAATCCCACCACCGCATCGCAATTGATGAAACCCCCTTCTTCCTCTAACTCTGAACCTCGCACTTCTCCTCCAAATTAATCATGAACCCATCGGCAAGCCTGGTTCTGTTGCCACCTCATACCATCACTTGAATCTAAATCGAACCACAAAATCAAGTTGCCTCACTCCGATTTCAGTTTCAATTTCTGAATGCGATTTGTTATTATTGTTATTTTTGATAAATGTGGAAGTCTAATTGAAGTGGCATAGAGGATAGTTTTAAATAGGGTACTGGGCTTGTTCGAGCCCAGTGTAAATATTTCTTTTTTTTAAGTTTTGGTTAGCTTTCTTTTTTTCTTTTTTTTAGTTCATTTGTCTTTTAGTTTAATTTGTTTCTTTTAGTTAGGAATTTCTCCTTGTCTAATTTGTTTTTAGTTTAATCAAAAAAAACTTTTTGGTTTGAGTTAGTTTGCCTTAAGTTTCGTTTTGCCTTAAAAACACAAAAAAAGAATTATTTTTTTTAACTAAAACTTCACTTTTAAATTGTTTCCTTTTCAAAAAAAAGGGGTCTCCCTAAAAAAAATTCTTTTTAGTTTCGTTTGTTTTATTTCTTAATAAAAAAACCCAAGTTGTTTCATTTTTATTTGTTTTACTTCTACCTTAATAAAAAACCATATTTGTATATATCTTGTTTTTATTTCAGGTTGCCAAAGCAGAATTCAGAAGGAAAAGAATTGCTGCCAAAAAAAATCGCTTGCTTATAAACAAATTTTGCACCCTTATCTTGTTTTATTTGTTTTGCATTATTGGTTGCTTGCATTATATATAAAAAACTTCATTTTAGTTGCATTGTTAATACACGTTTAATTTCTGCTTTGCATTTCATTTTAGAATTTTGATTAATAATAACGATAGCTCTTAACTGTATATTGGCAAATTATCTTCTTTGAACAATTTAATTTCTTGGTGTCTAGGCTATGGTAGAGTAATAACCATTTATAAATATTACGGTGATTCATAAATATTATAGTGGTTGTTCCTCTGAAGGTACTTAAACCTTCGGCTGCATTGCTATGGTGATTCGTGGTGCACCGATAAATCCTGTCCTTTACCTGGTTGAGAACTATCTTGTTTATCTAAGACAATTTGTGATTATACAATTTTGGGTTAACTTAGGATAAATCATATGTAATTAACCCCTGCATTCATTTAGTTGCATTAGTTCATGCATATTTAAAAAAAAACAAAATCCAAAACTAAAAAAATTGTAAATATTCCTTTTCCCTTTTCCTTTGAAAATTTTAAATCCTTTTTCTTTGAAATTTCAAAAATCCAAAAAAAATTAGAAAAAAAGACCAAAATCCAAAAAAAAATTATAAAACCTTTTCAAAAACAAAAAAAAAATTGAAAAACCAAGAAAAACACAAAAATCAATTTTCCATTTTTGAAAAATAAATTCTATCTGTAAATATTTTTCCTTTAAAAAAAACAAAAACATTCTTGAAAACGTCCGAGTTTCCCCACTTACGTGAATTTTACAATAGTTGTGAAAATCAATATAATCCATATGATTTCACTCCAACTTCGTATGGATATTTTAACAACAACTATTGCTTAAATGATTCAAATTTTGAACCACAAAATGTTCAAAATGATGACCAACCCTCAAGTCTAGAAAAGAGCATTTCGTCTTTACTAGAAATCTCTACACAACAAAATCAAATGATAAATGATTTGTGTAATTCTTATTTGTGTAATAATTCGAGTCAAGGATTTCAAAATTTGAATTCAATTCAAAATTCAAACGATTTCGAGTATAACCCATGCCAATTCAATTTTGAACTCCAAAATGAATTTCAAAATCAAAACGAAAATGTGATCCACTTTTCAAATAATTTTGGCAATGGAAATAATCTCGACCAAGATACGAGTGAAAATTTTTGTTCTCAACAAATCGAAATCGAAAATTCTCAAGTCAATAATCATAAGTTGGATTTTGTTGAACAAATGAATGAAATTTACGATAATCACACGGATTCGTTGTTTGAAACATATATGAAACAAAATGAAAAACAAAATCAAATCCCAATGTGTGACGAGTCAAGTAATAATCCATCTTTTACCACAATTGACGATTTTCAAATAACAACTTTTGAAATTGAAAATAACAATCTTAATGAAGTTGTTGAAAACACGGTGTTTGAGTTGGATTTCAATTCTTTTGAGGGTGAGAAACTCGATTTAAATTTCGATCTTCCTTTTTCGGAAAATTTGAATACAACAACTTTGGATTTTGAAATGGATATATGCGATGAAGTTGTTGATAATCCAACGAAGGAAGATGAATTTAACGAACACGAATTTTATGGACTTTTAGAAAATGAGTCATTAAATTCTGATGGGGAAGATTTCGATCGCCATTTTGACTTTGAAATCAATAATTTGGAAGAAGTTTTCAATGATAAACTTGAATTTCAATTTGGTGAAAATAAATGTGAATTTCGATCAATTGTTTTATCAACCCCAAAAATCATTGAAAACAAAACAACTCGTTCAATTTTTAATAAAACAACATTCGTTTTTTCAAATCAACGTTCAACTTCAAAATCTTTTACGGTTTGGTTTTTCAAGCTTAAGCTATGTCTCGTATAATTAACGAGGTAAAAGAATTGGTTTTTGGAAGACCGTTTCATTTCCGCTTTGACGATATACTTTCTGATCTCGTGTAAATACCATTAATTTTCATTTAAATAAAGGTCATGTTTTTATTTTTGTTTTTCTCCTTCCACTTGGATTGACTATGGGGACACAGTCAAAATCAAGTGTGGGGGGAGACTCATCTTCAATTTTTAATTTTCATGGTTTATTTTTGCTTTTTATTTTTTATAAAAAAATTCAAAAAAAAAATTAATTTAAAAAATCCCAAAAACAAATTTTCTTTTGATTTATTTTTAAAGAAGCACTAGGATAGATATATAGTTTGGCTTATTAAATTGAAATTTTTGAAATTTAATTTGTCTTAACAAAAATAAAAATGAAGTTTGATTACAAATAAAAATGGTTTAACTAGTATATAGGAAGATTCATACGTGATAATTATGAAATATATCCTAATTGAAAATCTTTGTTTTAAAAAGTGGTTGATTTAAAGTAAAGGATATAACGTTTTTTGTCTTCTATGTTAAATGATTTTGCGAAACTCTCTCTCTAAAAAGAAAAAAATACAAAATACAAAAAATAAATATTTCTTGTATATATGTATATATTTTTTAATAAACGCCTAGAGTCATGTGTTCACACTCGTGTGTTCACTCGCCATGCTCTGTACCCTTCTCACGTAAGCCGAAAGGCAGTGCACGATCGGTATATCTGGCCTCAGTTTATCTGAGTTAGGTGTGTGTATATAAAAAATTTATCTTACTAATAACGCCTACAGTCAATAAGTGTTCACACTTGTGTGTTCACTCTCCATGCTCTGTATTCCCCTCACATTAGTACGCAAGGTAGTGCATGGGTAATATATCTGGCCTCAGTTTATCTGAGTTAGGCATATGTAAATATTGTAATTATCAATAAAATTTTCAAAAAAAAAATGGTGAGAGTAAGCAATTGAAATCCAAGCACTATTTCTGTTTGCACAAAAAATGGACAAACACCTCAAAGTTGTATGATTTAGTGGATCTTATGTTGTTCTTAGTGATTTGGGTGATTTATGCAAATATATGAAAAGCAGGGGCTAAACTGTAAAAAGACACACAGATTTATAGTGGTTCAGCCAGAATGTGCCTACGTCCACTTTATATGTTATTTCTCTTCTCTTGTTTCGATTACAAGTACAAAGCTTTTATACAAGTAAAAGAAAGTTGTTTGAAAGTTCTCTCCGTGCTTGAGCTCTCAAACTTGTCCCCATTGTTGTACCCCTGCCCCTCTATTTATAGAGTGAGGCTGGGGGTAGGGGTCTTGGAGGTATATAGCAGCTGGTGGGCCTGGGCTGCTACAATCTGGCCTGATAGGACTTTGGTTCGGTGGTTGGAGGCGAGGCTTGGTCCGGCAACGAGTTGGTTCGGTGGTGGGAGGCGAGGTTTGGACCGGCAATGAGTTGGACCGGCAACGAGTTGGTTCGGCAGGAGACCTGGACCGGCAATGGGTTGGTTCGGCAGGAGACCTGGACCGGCAATGGGTTGGTTCGGTTGGAAGGCTTTGATTCGGTGGGAGACTTCTGGGTGGTCCGGCATGTCTGGCTCGGGGAGACCGGATGAAAACGTCTCCAACACTTGCCCCCCAAAGTGGGGTACGTGCTTATAGGTGCCGCGCTTTGTTCCAGCTGAGTCATTGTATTCGGACTGAGGACCGAACTACCTGGTCCGGCTATTAAACCTTGCTTTATAAATAGGGGTCTCTAACCTTCATATTTCCTTACCAACTGCGATAGCCGAATCGATTATTCGAACTGCCGAATCAGGTGAGCTTGCTTTCTGCCGAATGAACCTCTAGGACTAGGCTACCAAATGAATTCTCACATTGAGATGCCGAATGAGCCATTGATTGGCTTGACCGAATGAACTCCCATACCGGGATGCCGAATGAGCCATTGATTGGCTTGACCGAATGAACTCCCATATTGGGATGCCGAATGAGCCATTGATTGGCTTGACCGAATGAACTCAGGGATCTTGAATTCCGAATGAAAAAATGATACTGAATATGTTTTCACTGAATGACGTCATATACTTTTTTACATCTTCTGTTCTAACAATGTGTTTTTCCGGTATTGTAGATAATGTCTCGCAAAGTAGAAACTCGATCAGACAAGAAGAGATCCGGGGGTGAAGGAGAGTCCTCGGCCGTGCCCCCAGCTCAATCAGGATTGGAGCGTCATGGGCCCGCCCCGAGGTCATTAGTGGATGGATATGGTCCCCAGGAGCTGTTGGATTCCCCGCCTGACTGCTTTCCTAGCTCTCTCAAAGAGGAGCAACTCGATGTTATATCTCGTTCCTTTGGGATTGATAGAGCCCTCATGCTGCTGCCGGGCCCAGGAGTCATGCCATACAGTCCTCCCGAAGGATACTTTGCTTATAGTAGGTACCATTGCATGTGTGGTGCTATCCCGCCTCTCAATGCTTGGGTAGTCAGCTTCCTCACGTACCTGAAGGTGGCCCTATTCCAGCTTCAGCCCAACTCTTATGCCATACTGGTGAGCCTTTTCGTTATTTTCCGAAGGAAGTATGGTCGCGCTCCCTCCAACCGGGAGATCCGGTACTTGTATAATTTAAGGGGCTACAAGAAGGGGTCCCCATATATTAGCTTGGAATCTGCTGTGACCTTCAAGCCGGTCCTGGACCTGTACTCCAAATTCAGCATGTTCAAGAAAGAGTGGTTCTTTGTTAGGGACGACTCCGTCTCCATCCGGCGCTTTACCTCTGGATGTAAGTTGATGCTTTTACTTATAATTTCTATCCCGATTGCGATGCTTCTTCTCATACTTTCTCATTTTTGCTAGCGACAGGTGGCTTTCCGGTTGTGGAGACTGACCGCCCGGTTCAGACGGCGGCGGAGATAGAAGCCATTCTTGGGAAATACAGATCATCTACCTACTTGATTAGAAATGCGATTCTTCTGGAATATAACTTGATCCTTCCGCAGCAGTCTGTAGTTAAGTTGAGGGAAACGGCGGAAGAGAGGGCGGCTGCTCAGGCTAAGGGAGGCGTTGCGGCAGAGGGTGGAAAGAGAAAACCATTCACGAAACCTCCAGCCGTCGGAGGTAAGAAACTTAAGAGGTCGGACGGTCCTTCTCCCAGCAATTGTCCACTTACTCAGGGGGAGATAGACGCGGAGGAAGAAAGAGGTGAGGCGGAGGGCGGAAGTGACGTTGAGCGTCTTGGTGATGATGGTGGCGATGGACAGGGTGGTGATGGTTCCAGGGCTCTGTCTTCTGGGCAAGTAGGCGAAATGCAAGAGTGGACGGATGATGCTCTCCGCCAAGCTTTTGAGGGGTTGGATGATGATCTGGCTTTGGTAGAGAAGACCGGGAAGGCGGACAAAGCCGGGACTGGTGCAAGTGAGTCTTCTCCGACTATTCCGTCTAAGGTGGCTCTGACGACTCAAGGTGAACTCTTGACCCCTGCATGCTTCACTAATGATAGGGACTTAGGAATATTTTATGACCCGCTCCCGTCCTGGAATGAAATCCAGGACTTATTGCAGTATCCCACTCCTCCCCAGGGTTTGTACAACCACAGCTGTGTTTCTTTTCCTTTTCTAACTTGTAATCTACCGCGTTTCTTGAATCATATAGTAATGTAAGATTGTGACACTTGTTCTTTATATCAGGAGCAGGCAAGACGCCCAAAGCTTCAGACCTTCGACACAGGCTCGAGCAATATAAACTTTCCAAAATTTCTGCTAAGCCGAAGCCCTCAACCCAACGCTCCGGGGATGTAGTCGGATACCGTCCTCTTCTTGGGGTCATCGAAGAGGGTATTCAGCAGAGGAAGAGGAGTCATCCTTTATCCGAAACTTCGTTCGGTCCTCAGCCTCCGGCTCAGCCTATTCATGATATTACTGAGGAGGGTAGCGAGTTCGTACCTTCTCCACACCTGTCCGGAAACCCCTCTGTTATTCATATCGACCGTCCCGACTTGGCCCGTAATCCATTCGCGGGTCATCCTGATCTGGATCCAGGTTCTCATGATATTACTTTTGACGAAGTTACTGGTGAACACCTTCTCCCCCGTAACCCCATGGTACGAGTACTTGATGAAGCCCAGTCCTTAGATCTCGATCTACTCACCACTCGTATAGTCACTATGGGAGACGAGGCCAAAGCTAATATTGATCGGGTGGTAGAGGAGACCAAGAAGCTGATGGGGCATCACGCTCGGCTGGTCAAGGCCGGAGAGGAGATAGGGAGCGCCAATATCCGACTTCGATTGGTGGTTTCGGATCAGGCCAAGCAGCTTGCGGATCAGGCTATCCAGATTTCTCAGCATGAGGCTGCTACTGGGCGATTAAGGAGAACCATGGAAGAGGCCAGTCGGGCCGAATTGCGGAAAATGGAAGCTGCTTGCAAAGAGCGGATTGACATGGCTATTGCCACGGTGGATGAGGTTCGGAGAGCGGATCTCGAGCAGGTGGAGGAATTGTCCGAGAAACTTGAGGCTGCAGAGCTTGCCCAAGCTAAGTTGAGGGAAGAGATGGAGGTGATGCGGAGGTCCCTTCAGGCTGACTGCTCGAGATACAGACTGGAGAGAGATGCTGCCGTCGAAAGGTTGTCGGCCTCCGATGTCCGGATGAGGGAGTTTGAGGAGAACGAGGGAATGATGGATGATATGCTCCAGGACATGTATTTCCGGACTTGGAAGCAGGGCAATCTCTCTTGGATGGATGATTATCCCAGGGTCATGGCCAAGACCTATCTTCGGGCTTTGGAGGAGGCTAAGGCTGATGCAGATAAAGAGGGTGGAACGGTCTTCAGTATGGATGTGGTCACTGCCCAGTTCACCAAGGAGGAGAAAGTGGCGGTAGAGGAGGGTATGCGGCTGCTTGCTGCTGAAGAGGCAGGTGTGCAGGTAGAGGATGACGACCAGGATGGTCAAGAAGCAGGTGCTGGTAAGTTTTCCTTTCTAGTCTTTCCGTTAACTTGGTTACTCATCACTAATGAATCCTTTTTATGACCGGACAGGCGGGCAAAAGAGCAAGGACAAGACTTAGACGCAACCGGCTCCCTGATTGGACCTGGAAAATTCTTCTTGTAGGCTTGGCAGTGTTGTATCTGTTAGTCTTAAGACAGTAGAGTAACTTCTAAGTTGTAATTCTTGCTACTTGTAATAATATTATTCTTGACGTGTAATTTTTTAGCTTAAGCTGATTCTGTCGTTTCTTGAATATTTGTTGCTATTTCGACATATCGTAGGAGAAATGTAGCTATGTATATTCTTGTAATTAAATTGTGTTTGATGTCAGATTCTGGTTTTAAATCATAATCTCATGACTTGCAATGTTAGCGTGTGGTGTGAAAAAATTAAATTACAGTCATGCATATGCACATAAAGGAAGAAAATACCGCCTTTCATGTTCTGTTTGTAAATGGCAGTTTCGAATATCTTGTATGACCAAGCATGGAAAGCAGTCGAATGCCCTGTTATCTGATTGTGAATCTCTGCATCCATTGGCGGGTATCTCTTACCCTGCATCCTGTACTCTATGGTTTGTTATAGAGGATAGGAGGAAAGTTTTTTAAGTAAAATTGAAATATGTGAAATGGTAAAACTTCCAGTCACGGAAGGCCTTCGATGTGCTTAAGTTCGTGGCAAACGGGTTTTGTAGTCACTTTCCCTAGCTGTGGGTCTTGGAGACATTTGTCACCCATCTTACGCCTCCGCGGGGAGTTAATTCTTTTTTTTTACCACAGCCGCACTTAAGACACACCGGAGCCGAGATCGTGCACAGTAACTACCCGGGCCATTATGGCCCGTACTCATGGGTATTATTCGATTTACTGTGGCCGGCTAGCGTGGGTGCCGATCGTCAACTGTGAACTACCCCTGGCTGGCCACACCTTATGTTGGGGTTTATAATCGGTTCACAGTCGCCGGCGAGCCTAACGCCGTAATGAGCTGCCTCGGCTATAGTCGGCCTTCTCGGTGGCTTATAATCGGCTCATTACAGTTGGCTTTAAGGGCCGTCGCGAGCAATGAGTTAACCCGCAGCAGAGGGATGCTGGAGCAAAAGTGTCTCATTGGCGAGGGCATAGATTCGCATAGTACCTGTTGGGTCTTGTCCACGTGAAGTTGCATCGTGGAGTGCTTTGAATAGAAATGCTATATGCTCAGGATTTTGTTCAACAGAAAAGGATAAAGTTAACAAGCAGCCAAGATACAAAGGAACAAGTTAAAAAAGAGACAAGGCTTTTTTAAAGTGGTTCGGCACGAAAAAATGCCTACGTCCACTGATTTCTCTTTGTTAATTCACTTCATATGGGCAATACAAGTTAAGAAAAGTATCGACGGAGGTGTTGGATGTTCCATGCCCTCTGGAACACCTCTCCGTCCACTGTTGACAAAATATAGGCTCCGTTGTGGAGATCTTTATGAATTACATATGGTCCATCCCAGATTGGGTCTAGTGCTCCGGGGCGAGGGAAGATTCGCTTGAGGACAAGATCCCCTTCTCGTAAGGTACGATGCTTGACTTTGGAGTTGTATTGTGCTGCCACCTTTTGCTTGTGGGCTGCTGTTTTTAGGACTGCATCATTCCTTCTCTCCTCGACTAGATCCAAAGACATGTTGAGGAGCTCTTCGTTCTCTTCTGGGTTATAGTGGATCCTACGGTGGGAAGGCACAATGGTTTCAACTGGGAGCATAGCCTCCGATCCGTATGCCAAAGAGAAAGGAGTGTGCCCTGTTGATGTTCTGAAAGATGTGCGGTAGGCCCATAGTGCCGTAGGGAGTTCATCCACCCAAGCGCCCTTTGACTTTTCGAGCTTCTTTTTTATCAGAGTTTTCAGAATTTTGTTGACTGCTTCGACTTGTCCGTTTGCTTGGGGATATGCTACGGATGAGAAGCTTTTGTGAATTCCGTGTTCTTGGCACCAGTTGGCAAATTCCTCGCTGTCAAACTGAAGTCCATTGTCTGATATGATTTTTAGTGGGACTCCGTACCTGCACAGGACATTTTTGATTAAGAAGTTGATAACTTTCGCTGAAGATACTTTATTTAGAGGTTCTGCTTCCACCCATTTGGTGAAATAGTCGACTGCTACTATAGCATATTTGGCGCCGCCTCGACCCATTGGCAGTTCACCGATTAAGTCAATTCCCCATACTGCAAAGGGCCAAGGGCTGGTCATCTGAGTAATTTCGGTTGTTGGTAGCCGAGGGATCTTAGCAAATTTTTGGCATCTGTCACACTTCTTGACGAAATCTAAGGCGTCCTTGCTTAAGGTGGGCCAGAAATATCCGTATCGGAGTATCTTATTTGCTAGCGTTTGCCCTCCGGTGTGATCTCCGCAGCTTCCTTGATGAATGTTGGATAAGATCTCCTTGGCTCCCCTTCCGGCGACACACCTTAACAACGGGTTAGAGAACCCGCGCCGATAGAGGATGTCTCCTTGTATTGTGTAGCGGGACGCTTTCCTCAAGATTTTCTTGACTTCGTTACGCCCGTCGGGTAGTGTGCCATTCTGTAGGTAGTCTCGGATGGGAGTCATCCAAGTTGCCTCTTCGGTTGCAGCTATCAGGTTTACTTGCTCAAAACTTGGGATCGTTTGCTTTGAGACAGTTACTGCTCCGAAGATGGCGACGTCTCTTACACTTGCTTGCTTTGCCAATTCGTCGGCCTCTTGGTTCTCTTCCCGAGGGATGTGTTTGACTAAGTAGTGGTCCAATCGGCTGAGAAGTAACTTGGTCTTCTTTAGATATGCTATGAGTCGTTCTTCTCGAGCTTGGAATTCCCCCAGTATTTGATTAACAATAAGCTGAGAATCGCTGTGAAGACACAAAGAATTGGCTCCGATCTCGATAGCAATTTCTAATCCAGCTATCACTGCTTCATATTCTGCATCGTTGTTGGTGGCAGTGAACTCCAGCCTTATAGCATAGTGCAGTTTATTTCCCCTGGGAGTGATTATTACCACACCTGCCCCCGAGCCTTGTTCGTTAGATGCACCGTCCACAAAGAGATTCCACTTGATATCTTCTGTTATTTCCAGTTGCTCCTTATCCTTGTTGGTAGTGAATTCTGCAATGAAATCAGCCATGGCCTGTCCCTTGATGGCGGTGCGAGGGTGATAGGTGATATCATATTGACTCAGCTCAATACACCATTTAAGTAGTCGCCCGGAAGTGTCGGGACGATGGAGTACCTGCCTCAGTGGTTGATCGGTCAGAACTTTGATGGAATGGGATTGGAAGTAGTGACGTAGCTTTCGTGAAGTGATTAGTAAACAGTATGCTAACTTTTCAAGCTTAGGATATCTGACTTCTGCCCCAGTAAACCTTTTACTGACGAAGTAAACTGGTCGTTGCGTGCGGTTGTCTTCCCTTACCAAGGCAGCGCTTAGGGCGTGAGATGACACAGCAAGGTATAGGTATAATTCTTCGCCTTCGCTTGGGGTCGAGAGTACCGGTGGTTTCTGGAGGTGTTCGATTAGGTTAAGGAAAGCGGTTAAGCATTCGTCCGTCCATTCGAACTTTCCTTTATCTTTCTTTAGAGCTTCGAAAAAGGGGACGCACTTGTCCGTTGCTTTGGAGATGAATCGGCTTAGGGCAGCCACTTTTCCATTTAGGCTTTGCATTTCCTTTCGGGTGGAAGGTATCTTGATGTCCCTTAATGCTCGGACTTGTTCAGGGTTTGCTTCTATCCCTCGGGCATGGACGATGAATCCTAAGAATTTTCCCGACGACACTCCGAAGGAGCACTTTAGTGGATTCAACTTCATTCCATACTGTCGAAGTACCTGGAACATTTCGCCTAGGTGGCTTACGTGATCTTTGGCTTTCCGTGATTTTACCAGCATGTCGTCTACATATACTTCCATTGTTCGTCCTATTAGCCCTGCGAACATCTTGTTGACGAGGCGCTGGTAGGTGGCTCCTGCATTTTTAAGTCCGAAGGGCATCACTTTGTAGCAGTACAAACCCCGGTCGGTGATGAAACTAGTGTGGTCTTGGTCGGGAGCATGCATAGGAATTTGGTTATATCCTGAGTATGCATCCATAAAAGACAGGAGTTCGTGCCCGGCTGTGCTGTCTACAAGTTGATCGATTCTGGGAAGCGGGAAGCAATCCTTTGGGCAGGCGTCGTTTAGGTTGGAGAAGTCAATGCAGGTCCGCCACTTCCCATTAGCCTTCTTTACTAGTACCGGGTTGGCGATCCATTCTGGGTAAATAGCTTCTCGTATGAAGTCATTGGCGAGTAGATTCTTTACTTCCTCATCGAGGGCTGCTGATCGCTCTGCCCCCATACTTCTCTTTTTTTGTTTTACAGGCGCCTTGACAGGATCAATGTTTAGCACGTGGCACGCTATGTCGGGGGAGATTCCGGTCATGTCAGCGTGTGACCAAGCGAATACATCCAAGTTGTGGCGGAGAAAATCAATGAGTTGTTCCTTCAGTTCAGCTTTCAGCTGGGACCCAATTTTCAGTAGCCTACTTGGGTCATGCTTGTCTACAGATATAAACTCCATAGCCTCCGCAGGCTCGGCGGTGGCCTCCTCCTCTTTGTCCCTAGGGTCTAATTCATTGAAAGGGTCGCTGGTGTATCGAAGAGGAGGGGCTTTCTTTAGTTGCTATGCTTCAAGGCTTTTTGTGCAGAGGGCAATCTCTGCACCTTTCCCTTTATCTTTCCTGTGGTTGTTGCGAAGTTCGGTTACATAGCAGTCTCGTGCAATATCCTGGTCTCCTTCCACTTCCCCTACCCCATTGTCTGTTGGAAATTTCATTTTCAGGCACCACGGGGCTAGGACAATCTGGAAGTCAGATAAGGCTGGTCTTCCTAGGAAGGCGTTGTAGGCCGAATGGTTTTCTATCAGCACAAACGTCTGTTTCCTTATAACGGAGCGGGGATGGCTTCCAATTTCAACGAAGAGGTCCAGCTGCCCGATGGGCATTTTCGCATCTCCAGTGAAACCGTGTAGTGGTTTATCGCAGGGAGATACATCCTTCATTGATAGCTTCATTTTGTTGAATGCGTGTTTGAACAGGATATTTACAGAGCTTCCAGTGTCTACTAGGATGCGGTAAACTTCGGCGGGACCGAGTCGAGCAGAGATAACCATGGGATCCATGTGAGGGTACTGTCTTCCTTCTAGGTCGCGTTTACTGAATGTGATGTCATCACTTTCTTTCCGCTTTGGGTGGCGCTCTTCTATAACCGTATTGACACAGTCCCTATTGTCTCTAAGCGACTTCCCATATCTTTCCATCTCTTTCCAACTTCTGTCTGCGATGTGCGGACCTCCTGAGATGGTATGGACCACTATCTTCTCTTGACTAGAGCTGCTAGCGTTGCGGTCGCCTCTGCCGGTCCCTGGTGAGGGTAGCCTTGGGTTTTCATTGGCAGGAGCTGGAGTCCTGTCTTGACTTTTTACATAGCGTTCCAGTTTTTTCCTTCTGATGTGTTCCTCAATCAGATCTCGGAGATGATGGCATTCGTTGGTATCATGTCCGTGAGACTCGTGGAAGCGGCAGAACTTTCCAGACTTCTGTGCGTTATCTGATTCCTTCTTGTATGGTGGGCGTTTGTATCTAACTTCGCCTTGGGTGGCAAGGAAGATATTTTCGACGGTCTCGTTCAAAGGGGTGTAAGAGTCGAATCTTGGTCCTGGCCGATATAGGCGTTTTTCTACTTTCTTGCCCCCAGCATTGTCTCTGGAATCATTTCTTCGAACATCCCTCGCCACAGCAGGGGCGTTGCCATGGGTCGTCTTACTTTGCTGTCCTGACTGCCCCTCAATGGCAGCATCCTCAAGCCTCATGTATTTCCCGGCTTCATGGAAGAAATCGGGTAAAGTAGCTGGCTTTTCTTTTGTCAATCTTCTAGCAAATTTAGTGTCCGGATGCACCCCACTGCAGAGGGCCATTAGGATAAGCTTCTCATCGGCATCTTGAACTGCGGCTGCCGCGGCGTTGAATCTGGTTAGGTATTGCTGCAGCTTTTCTCCAGGTTTCTGTTTGACGCTGGATAAGGAATAAGCGTCCTTAGGTTGCTCCACATGAATGCGGAACTGACTGATGAATTTTTCTTTCAACATTTCCCATGAGCTGATGGATCCTTGGGGTAGATGACAGAACCAGGAGGTAGCAAGATCTGCTAAGAAGAGCGGGAAGCATTTGCACAGTACTCCCTCTGTTGCTCCACTCATGAGCATATGCTGCGTGTACCTCTGTAAGTGTACAACGGGATCCGAGGTTCCTTTGTAGGGTTCCATTGTTGGCATCTTCCATTCTCGGGGGGTGATAGCAATTTCGATATTGCGGGCGAAAAGGCTGGTTACCCTAGCGCCTATCCCTCAATCTCTTTGCTCCCGTTGGACACACTCTCTGAATAAGCGCGCCATCCTTTCATCAGAATTTGGAGCGGACAGAAACGAGTTTGGTTCTGTTCTGTGGGGTTGATTCCGTCCAGACAACCTGTAGGGATGGTATCGTGTATCATTCCTCATATTTTCCAGTGGCTGCCTTTGATCTTCTGGGAGCATGCTTGGGTCAGCTACAGTTGGCCCTTGCCTTGATCTTCCCCTGTTGGGTTCTGATCTAAGCACTTCCTCGGGTCCAACTTCGGGCTGAACTCTAGCTCGGCCCCGTTCACTGGTGTTTCTGTGGTTAGGCAGCATGACAGGCTCAGCTGCAGTTGACCTTCGCCCGGTACCTTCCCCGTTAGGTTCGGCACCAAACGTTTCCTCAGGCCTAACTTTGGGCTGGGCTCGGTCTCGGCTCCTACCACGGCTACTCCTGCCGTTAGCTCCTTCGAAGAAGGAAGATCTTTGCTGTCTCTGAGATCCTCCAGATTGGGACTCGCCCCATGATTCAGTGTTGCGGTTGGATTCTTCAGCGTCCCTCAAGCGTGACATGAGATGGTCCACCAAGGCTTCCTGCTGGGACGTGAAGCGGTTAGTTACTTCAACAACAACTCTGTCCAAATCTGCCCTAGTAATTGCTGCAGGCTGTTCTGTGGCAGGAGTGGTTGGGTTAGCCTGTCCTTCATTTGTTACCGTTGCTGGAGGAGGACGATTTACTTGATTCGCGACAGCTGGATCAGGAAAACTACTGGATGCGATGTTTTTTCCTTTGTTAACATCTTTTCTCTGTTTGGGAGGCATGTTTTCCAAGTGGCGGACGATGCTGTTAGGAAAACTCGTTAAGTAGATGAAGCTGAAGCTTCGAGCTTCTACTTCTCAGTGAAAGCACCAAAAATGTTTGCACAAAAAATGGACAAACACCTCAAAGTTGTATGATTTAGTGGATCTTATGTTGTTCTTAGTGATTTGGGTGATTTATGCAAATATATGAAAAGCAGGGGCTAAACTGTAAAAAGACACACAGATTTATAGTGGTTCAGCCAGAATGTGCCTACGTCCACTTTATATGTTATTTCTCTTCTCTTGTTTCGATTACAAGTACAAAGCTTTTATACAAGTAAAAGAAAGTTGTTTGAAAGTTCTCTCCGTGCTTGAGCTCTCAAACTTGTCCCCATTGTTGTACCCCTGCCCCTCTATTTATAGAGTGAGGCTGGGGGTAGGGGTCTTGGAGGTATATAGCAGCTGGTGGGCCTGGGCTGCTACAATCTGGCCTGATAGGACTTTGGTTCGGTGGTTGGAGGCGAGGCTTGGTCCGGCAACGAGTTGGTTCGGTGGTGGGAGGCGAGGTTTGGACCGGCAATGAGTTGGACCGGCAACGAGTTGGTTCGGCAGGAGACCTGGACCGGCAATGGGTTGGTTCGGCAGGAGACCTGGACCGGCAATGGGTTGGTTCGGTTGGAAGGCTTTGATTCGGTGGGAGACTTCTGGGTGGTCCGGCATGTCTGGCTCGGGGAGACCGGATGAAAACGTCTCCAACAATTTCAACTTATTTGATTTGACTTGTTATTGAAAAGAAATAAAATTACCACTTTGATAAACTTTGATAGTCAACTAAGGATCCATTCTATTATTACACTTTGTTATCAACCGAAACAACGAGTTAAAATATTGTCTATTTGTTATGATGACTTGATTTTTGTTGGAAATTTTGACGAGTAAATTACTTCAATTTTCAAGATAATGACCAAGACTTATATTTAACTTCTTTGTGTCGATTTAAGAATAAATCCATCATTTGTAAATATTTTCAAGAACTTGCATTCATCCCATTGTAAATAAATCTTGCATTTTGTAAATATTTTCACTTTGCATCTGGATTTTGTGGGTAGTATCCGCTGAAAACCCTCACGAGACAACACTCGTCCTACTGGAGACACCCGGAGGTTTAACGGCTTATGCATATGCTCAATGCAATCGTGCTCCCTATGAAAACGGATTTATCTTAGTTTTCCTTTATTCGAGGACGAATAAAAAGATAAGTGTGGGGGTATTTGATGTGCACGTAAATGTGCATATATTTACATCCATATTTTATCTCTTTTTATTTAAATAAACATCATATTTAGGCATTTGTACATGTTAAAACCAAAATTTAATTATTTTTCAAACCATCATATTTTCATCTTCATCTAGGGGCAAAATGGTCATTTTTGTGCATGTGTAAATTTGAGAATTTTTACTTGGACATTTTTGATGATTTTTATAGGAATTTGGATGCATATGGAAGAGGCTTATATGAAGATACATGCATGCACAAATGAATACAAAGGAAAGAAGAGGGAAATAATTCAAAGTGAAGATCATGGAGGACCCCACCTACCCACCTACCTTAATGTACAAATTAGAGGCTAATGAACATGCTTATGGAATTAATGGCTTCATGTACACTTAAATGATGATTAGTAGAAGCTAATGATTACTTGGCCTCCACACTTCCTAAGGGGTATTTTGGGAAGCCCGCTAAAAATAGAATTAGGGTTTTATGCATGTATAAATAGCCCTCTTATGTACATGTAAATCATCTTCTACTCTTTCATTTTACTTAGGAAATTAAGAGATCAAATTGTAAGCTCAATGTTCTATGAAATAAAAATGGCTTCCAAGCCTCTTTCTTCTCCTTTTTCTACATGATTTTCTTTGTTTTTATGTTAATGCTTTTATTTATGTTCTTTTCTTTGTTAGTAGAATAGTTTTACATTCATGCAAGTAGTGTAGCTTAATTTCTTTTGTTGTAAGTAGTTTAATTACATTCTCTTCTTTGCTTATTCTTTATTTTCTTCTCTTTTTAATGTTGAAAGTTAATTGTGTTGCTTCAATGCCACAAATGAGTAGCTAAACCCCTTCAATTTAGGGGTAATGAAGCTCTCAAATATTATGTAATTTCAACATTTTATGATTTATGATCTCATTTGGTTTATGCTTCATGAAGTGAGTTTTGATGCAAGTTTATACAAGTGGGTTTGATAGCTTATATTTTTTTATGCAAATGAGATATTCTTATTCAACATAAACACAATTTGCATCATCATTTGCTAATCCATTTTTGGTTGTGAAATTAAAGTAAAAATGAAATTTGATGATCTATATTACTAGTTACAATAGCAAATAGATCATACTTAAAATAGCTTTTGCTTTGGCTTCATTTTCATGAGAATTATAAGTGGTTTATTTGTTGTATTATAGTTTAATGGTTTGAGTTATGTTAATTAATAATATAAACAAACCATACTTATGATAAATACAACAATATTTCACTTAATATCAAAGCTAGAGATCACAAATTGTTTGTTTGTTGATTTACAAAAATATGAGAGTGGATTTGCCTCTAAATTGTTCTCTAGTTCAATAGTTTTTAAATCACATTTTAATTCTAGCTTTAGCTTCTTTTTGTAGTTAACAACTTTCATCTCACTTTGGTCTAATTTGATTGAATAGATTTTTAATCTCTCACAATTCCCTGCGGATCGACCCGTTTTCGCCACGTACTACAAAGTGTACGCCGTGCGCTTGCGGTTTATTTTAATTTGAAATTTTTCAGCAAATTTCTAAACCGATAGAAAACTTGTCGATCAACACTAACCCATAACCCTGACCATTTACTACTTCCTAGTTAAGGAAGAGGCTAGCCCTCACACTTCCATTTAATACCTTCAATCCCTGAACCAACAGTGATGTCTCACATTAGTCCGACTATTCGTAGGTACTGGTAGCCAGATTAGCTGGGCAGATTCATTCTATAGAATTTGGGACTAACCTTGCATCATCATAGTACTTATTATAGATAATGTCATACATAAGTCCCAAAGTCACGCTACTAGTAGCCAGATTAACTGGACAGGCTTCCATGTGCTTTTGACTAACCTCGCATCCATATAACTTTGTCATAGCTTATACCACTCTCTACATATTTTATCGCACATCTCACCGCATCTATTATTAGGCCTTACATTAAATCTTTCTTATTTCGCCTCTACCATTAATTACTTTCCTAAGGGGGATTTGATAATAATTAATACCCTATTAAATAGGAAATTAATACGTTATAATTATATGTCACTTACACTAATACACACACACCTAGGAATTTCTAAGCATGCAGAGGTTACACTCTAAACTAACATTTAAATGACTCTTTCAAAATTATACTAGTCTTATTTCCATATTACCAATATACCATAAATCCAATACCTAAAAATCCAATCAAAAAACTTATATACAAAATAAAATTCAAACTCAACCTATTATATTAAAACAATGGAATAAATCAATAAACTTACAATTTCAACTCTTTTTTATGCTCTATTCAACTCCTTTTTACATGAAATTAGACAAAGGGAATATCTATTAAAATTTTGGAAATAAATGGTGCAAACTACGAATAAGAATTCTAAACTTATACATCATTTCCTAATCAAAACCCTTAATTAAATTTAAAGAAAAAGAATAAGAAGTGGAATAGAAAGTAAAAACATGAAAATTGCAAGTCTACACAATTCCCATTATTTTAATATAAACAATTAAGATCCAACCTAGAATTGACATTTCGCTTTGGTGGAATTTTGGGAATTTTTAATATGATATTTTCATGAACCAAAACTTCCTAAGGATAATTCAAATCCAAACTATACCGATCAATTACTAAGATAGAACGACTAAGATTTCCACTCATAGTAGATCCTTAGTTTTGCCTTCTTTTAGATTTGACACGCCTTCAATGATCTCTTTCAGATTTCTTCTTTTTGGTATATACAGCAAGGGATTCATATATATATTAGATTCAGAAAATTAGATGTTTGGAGGAGAATAGGCTTAGAAAATAAATAATAAACGAAAATAAACATATAAGATTTCATACCTGATACCCTAAAGAAGTTTTCTGAATCTTGGAAGAGATGAACTGGTAGAGCTTTGCTAGGTTCCTAGAATAATTTGCGAATAAAAGTGAAGGGACTATGCTCTTATTTATATTTGTTGGAATGCATCAGAACTGTCGGATTCAAGTCGGTTTAAGATAATATAATCCGATACATTCAAAATGCACAAAACACTAGCCGCCATACATAGGGACCGGTCGACAGCCCCTATACTAGTGGTCGCCCGGCCTATATTGACGGTCAACTAGTGGTCCTTCTCGAGGAACGTTGTTTTTATTGCCATTGTTTATTTTATTTTATTCTTTAAGTAGTTGTTAACGTTAACGTTAATTGTAACGATTACTTAACCCCTAAGTTTAATTACTATTAAATTTCACATTTCAAATTTAATAATTATTTAATTATTTGAATTTCGCTTAAATTATTTTGAATCCGAAAACTTCAAACTTCCATAACATTTCCGTTTGAGCTTTGTTTTCAACATATTATATATGGAATTGATCAGAATTTTGCCACAAATATAATGGCCTAACTTCTAGGGCGGATTTCGATTTTTGTAAATTTTCATTTTTAACCTTATCTTATTTAATTAATTTATCAAATTTATTTATTATAGATTTTTACAGGTGTTATAGGTAGGGCCCCGGCCATGTAGTGATATCTTGAATAGGCCATGTATCCTTCCATCGAAGCATGAGCTCATTGTTTGGAAGTAGGCAAGAGCATATCTTCTCTAGGAAGGCCATGAGTAGTTGCGATTGTATCCAGTTGCCTAGCAGTTAAAGTCGTAGCTACGGATTTGACGGGGTCCACTAGTAATTGTGACAGTCCAGACCCATGCACAAGAGAGCGAGCGGAACTAGGCCGGTTAGTCTAGCACCCCAATGGCGTAGGATCCAGAGGATTGGAGGAGGATGGATCCTGATCTCTAGAAGCAATCAATGAGCGAGTCTGGCAATGGTCTGACATACCTGCCTGATATAATAACCTACCTCACGTACTATCACAGAGTGCGTGTACTTGTGTATGTGCAGGTGTGCATGTATGCAATTGAAAATATAGTAAGTTATTAAGCAGTTTTGGTCCAAGGGGTCCTAGTAAAAGTAAGTTAAGTAAGTTAACAACTCAGTAGTGCGAGTAGCACAACGTAACCTACTGCCCTACTAGTTTATGCAGAGTTTTGTTTGGCAACCAAGTTACAGATGGTGGGTAATACAAGAAAGTGCTTCAAAATATGGAATATTCATTGAAGTTCAGTATGCAAAAATATTGCTTCACATCCCATAGACAGTTATTCCCGTCTGGTAGTCGAACAAACAAGGCAATCGAAACCTAACTAGGAATTCATATTCCCTTTGATTCAGATGCACTTTGGGTTCATGATGTTGTGACTTGGAATTACCCTTTCTACAAATTTTCCTTCACCCCTATCTCCTAAAAAGAACCGAACAGGGAAAAACCTAATCCCCCAGCATTTCATCATATAAACATGAATTATAGCAAACAAATTAACATCGTAGATGGTTAAATCATTAATGGAAGACTTACTAAGATAAACTACTAGGAGAGATGATAATTGCAATAATCCAAGAATGTTTAAATTTTGTTTGACATAGCAATATCTTCCGTAGATGAACAGACACAGAAAGTGGGAAGGGCTGGAAAAATAAGGAAGAGTGTTCGGTTAGAGAGAAGCGTGGCCATTATCTAGGCCCACTAATCTGTTCGGTACCGAACAAGAATGAGCAGACACTAAAAGTTGTTCAGAGAACCCACAAGAGAACCAAACAAGAAGACATTGAGCCCACTGATTAGCACCGAACCAAATACGCCGAACCATAGTAAATGCATGACTAAATGTATGCTATGGCTGCTGGGTTGCATAATTGAAGTAAACACTCTGAATTAGGCACCAAACAAATCATGCTAGTATTCTACGAACCAAGCTTTAGGGGGAGATGTTATGGGCATTTGGGCCCAAGAGATCTAGACCTAGTGAAGCAGGCTAACATGAAGGCAAGAGAAGTTAAAGAGCTGCTAGAGAAGAAATGTGAGGATAGGGTGGACGGAAGGAACAAGGAAAACTTTCTCCGCTCGGTAGGCACATGAACATAGGCTCGGTTTGGTGATCCTCTAAACATCTAGGCCCGGTAGACTCATGGACTCACACTCGGTTCGATTGTCCTACGATTCACTTTGTCCGGTTATAGGAATGAATCGAATAGGAATTCATGTCCAATAATTCCACCATCAAACAAGAATTCTTGTTTAGTAGTTCCACCACCGAACAATAATTCATGTTTGGTAGTTCCACCATCGAACATGAATTCCTTTTTGGTAGGTAACTCGTCAGATAAGAATTCTTGTATAGTGCATCTTACTACCAGGCATGATATTTTGTTCGATGGAATACACGTTGAGCAAACAATCTATTCGGTATGAATTTAAGGCCAAACAAGAAGAAAAAGAGCAAGACCGAACCAAGGAGATATATCAAGGAACTTGGCTAGAAAGATGTCTACATCCACATGTTGAACCAATGCCCCCAAATAGAGCCATGTCAGCCGAACCAAGGTGTTAACCTGATTTTTCATCATGAGTACGGAAAACCCGGCCGAACCTAGGAATGCGACCGTGCCAACGAGGATAGTGCCACATTGATGCTAGGCTTCCTTTATGGATGAGTGGACCCCAAAGGGAAGGCTCACCGTTGGTGAAGGGCGCGAACCCGTTTGAGCCACAAGGTTGGTTGCGGGCAGACCACCACCAAGCGAAGGGCGGCCATATGGGCCCTTTATTGTTAGGTTGTTGCTTGAGGGGCATGTAGATTGAGATGGGAAGGAGCAGACGGAGGTGCTTGCCCGTGGAAGGGAGTATGGCTGGCTGGAGTAGACGAGGAGGCTTACCCATGGGGGGGAGACGACGGAGAATGATCTTAGGGAGAATTAAGTACAGAAAGTAAATACACAAAGATATATAGTGGTTTAGCCTAGTGTGGCCTACGTCCACTGTGATGTTCCTTACTATATTGACCTTTTACAATTTACAGACTGTTACAAGAAAATAATAAATGAGACTAGACTAAATATTACAAGAGTATAATATCTTCGTCTAAGGGTCTCGTGGAGAGAAGACCTGAGGGAAGACCCACTGGGAGGGTCATCCCTTGAGGAGGAATCTCAAAGACAGAAGAGCTCTTGAAGGAGGGGTTGTTGGCAGTGGTCGAAAGGTAGGTGCTGGAAGGAGGTGTCACTAGCCAGAGTAATAAGCTTGTTGTTATAGGCGACGGGTGGTAGAACTTAGTGGGTAGAGCACTATGGGTTGAATGGTAGAGCTTGATGGAGGCTCTCCCTAACGAAAGTCGGGCGAAGCTGCCATTAGAGAGACTTTTGAGAAGGAGAGAGTTGGTGAGGGAGATAGGTTTGAGAAACCGCTTTGTCCATTTCTCTTTTTTGTCGTCCCTCTGCCATATGGTATTGCATCGGGTATATATAAAGGATGTGGGGAGTGAATGGATGGTCGATATTGTAGAACAACAGTGTAGGAGAAGCTCTAGGCCGTGGATTGGAGGGGACGTACGATGGGAGCCATCTAGAAAGCAGACTCGAGCTCATGGCTCGGATTGCTTACCAATTGGAAAGAAGGGTCTATGGCAAACCTAGAAAAGGTGACAGGCTTTAGTAGGTAGGGGTGCAGGCGTTTTGATCGGCAATTGGAAAGGTGGAGGAGAGGAAAACGTAGATTGTTGTAGGCAGAGGAACAATACTTTTCTCTGATGGCGCGTACTGCGAAGCAGTGTGACTGGGAATGGTTAGAGTACTTCGCGCTAAGCTTTTTTGGGTTAAGCAGGCGGTCCTAGCTGGTAGATTTAGGATTGCTAAGGACATAAGGCGGTCGGTCCACTATGGTCGGGCAGATCCCAGTATAGGTGTAGTTGGGCCACACGAGATAGCCAGTCCAGTGTCGACTTTGAACGACCCGAACGTTCAATGAAGGGCGGACATGCAGGGCCTGGTTACAGCCGTATGGAAAGCGAAGTTGACAGACGGTCATGTGAGAGCGGAGCTACTTGTGATACTAGGATCATGCCGAGGGTGGACCCAGGCCTTAGAGGGGGGAGGAAGGCCGCTAATGAGTGGCGTTGCATGGAAAGTGTGGTACTTGGCGCATGGATTGGGATGAAGGACCAGATTAGGCGGGTGCCAAAGAGGCTGGAGATGGCTCTGGCTGCTAAGGGAAAGGATGCCAAGGAAGAACCAAGGGTGCAACCTTGGGCTTATGCCTTGAGGAGTGGTTGAGGCTGGCCAGACCGAAGGGATGCAAAGGAGTACCAGGAGAGTGCGCCCTTAAGCTTATGCTTCCAGGAGAGATGGGCAGACTGGCTTCAGAGGATCGTCAAAATGTTGGGAGTGCTCGGTGCCTTGTTGAGGAAGGCAGGTTGCCTGAGGGTTTTGTACGACCGTTCTGCATGGAAGAGGAGGAGACGTCTGAGGAGCTGGTCGTCCTGGTATGCGGGAACGACACCGGAGGGGCCGCATGTGGGAACTTCTAAAGAAGATGCGGTAGAAGGTCGTGCTAAATCGAGCAGATGTGCTTTGGGGCCTATCGTTCTTTCGGGATCCTGAAGGAAGTGGTGATGGGTGAGGGTTGAGTTTCCATCTATGGTGCAGATGTGCAGTAGGCATGGTTGGCTGCTAAAGACGACGAACGGGTCACCTGCTGATGGGGGTAACCAGCGGGCTGAGTGAAGATCCGACGAACGGACCAAATTTGGGAGCTTCTCCAGGAAGTATTTGTTTACCTAAAATTTTAAGTGAATGCTTCGGGCTGATCCGGATCTGAGTGAAGACCCATCGAGAGGGTCATCCCTCGAAGAAGCTTTGATGAGAGATCGTGCAAAAGGCGGCGCTGTCCGGCCGCAATTAGGAGATGGTCGCTGGAGGCGACGCTGGCCGCTTCTGGCTAGATTCAGGGATGATGAGGAAGAATGACCCTGGCTTGCTGATGAACTGAGCGGTTGAGAACTGGATAACGGACTCGAGGGGCTTTCTTTACAGTTTTCTAAATTTTGGAGACGGCATGCCCCCAAGCTGTGGGCATGCTGATTGAGAGGTTAGCTGGTGTGTCCACCTTCTTACTGACTGCAGATTAGGGGAAAACACCAGAAGGACATCCCTTGCTTGGCCCGAAGTGGTTGGGGCATTACTCGATTCGGCGGGAGTGAACAATGCAATCCGTTAAAGTCACTGGTTGCTCCAGGTAGGTTCGGGTGTCCCGGTGCTGCGGCATTTGGAGAGCCGGCGGAGGACGACCGCAGGAGTGCTGGAGGAGGACCTGTCTGAGGGGATCCATGTTATGCCGGCTCCAAGCGAACATTGGGTAGCAGTCGGAATGTGTGTTGCGGGCGCCTCACCAGTTCGGAGCTTCCTAGCGTGAGTTGAAGCATGTGTCCACATCCGGGGTCTGCGATGGGGACGCATCACCGATTGAATGGAGATACGATCCTGAGCCCGAGTCGAACCCGTGCCAAACTGGAGTGCTATGGCCCGCTTACTGCTCCGAGTGAATAGGATGGGCATGATTAAATGCATTCCATAATCTCGGGCGGTTCTCGTGAGACCCTGGATGTGCCTTCGCTTGCTTTCACCGGACTCTCCTAGGCAGTGGTGGATGGCCTCGGGTCCGGAGGAGGACGTTGATAGGGGTGCAAGAATTTTTGTGCTGCCCGAGTTGCTTGGATGAAATGGCGAAAGAGGTGACTCTAGCTCTGACTAAAGTAGAGTGTGCGGCAGCGGACGCCAGAATGTTGCGAGTTGCGTAGGGCATGCGAGCCAGCTTTGAAGCGAGGCCGTGGTGGCCCATCATAGGGGCGAAGAAGCTGCTGCTCACCATGCCTCTCTTGGGGAGTAACGCATGAGACAGAGTTGGAGATGCTTGCAAACCCGAGGGATTTTTCGGGGTTTCCCTTCGATGCTCAAATCCGCTACCAATGGTCTCGGGAGGAGGCCAAGGGTTGGAATTCAAGGCTGCTTCTATGTGGTGCAGGTAAGATACCCCTCAACTTTGGACTCCATGTCCCATCCTTCAGGTCGAAAGGTACTACCCACAGGTCACTACCGGCACAGCAAGGAGAAGGAAGGAGAGCGGGGGGCGCTCTACCGACCAGTGCAGTACTTGGAGGTCCATGGAGCACATGTGAGGATATAGGAGGGCTTTTATCTACTGATGGGACCACATCTCGGGGGAACACGGGACTGTAAAACAAGAATCTGAATTCCTCTCTCTTCTTGTCGGTCTTCCTTTTTCTTGGTTGGAGGGAGGAAGAGGACCATGAGATTTTTGCGGCTGAAGTTGGGATGTCAACTGATGCGGGACGAGGTCGCTGCTGTGAGTCTTTAGACATTGGGGCTGAGGGTTCGAGCCCCATAGTGGGCGCCAGAATGTTGACCCGATTTTTTGCCACGAGTACGGAAAACTCAATCGAACCTCGGAATGCGATCATGCCGACGAGGATTCCGCCGCCCCAATGCTAGGCTTACTTTGTGGATGAGTCAACCCTGAAGGGAAGGCTCGCTGTTGGTGGAGGGCGTGAACCCGTTTGAGCCATAAGGTTGGTTGCGGGCCGACCAACGCAAGGCCAAAGGACGGCCGAATGGGACCTTTGCTGTTTGGTCGTTGCTTGAGGGCATGCGGATTGAGATGGGCAGGAGCGGACGGAGGCCCTTTCCCATGGTAGGGAGTATGGCGGGCTAGAGCGGACAGGGAGGCTTGCCCATGGTGGGAAACGGCGGAGAATGATCCTAGAGAGAACTAAGTACAGAAAGTAAATACACGACGATATATAGTGGTTCGGCCCAGTGCAGCCTACATCCATTGTGATGTTCCCTTACTATATCTTGCTCTTATAATTATAGACTATTACAAGAGAATAATAAAGGAGACTAGATTAAATATTGAAAGAGTATAATATCCTAGTCTAAGGGTCTCGCAGGGAGAAGACCTAAGGGAAGATCCACTAAGAGGGTCGTCCCTTGAGGAGGAATCTCTGAGGTGAAAGAGCTCTTGAAGGAGGGGTTACTGGCAGTGGCCGAAAGGTAGGCGCTGGAAGGAGATGCTACTAGCTGGAGTGATAAGCTTGTTGTTGGAGGTGATGATGGTGGTTGAGCTTAGTGGGTAGAGCATGCTGGGTTGAGTGGTAGAGCTTGATGGAGGCTCTCCATAACGAAAGTCAAGCGAAGCCGCCATTAGAGAGGCTTTTGAGGAGGAGAGAGTTAGTGAGGGAGATGGGTTTAAGAAACCGCTCTGTCCATCTTTGTTTCTTTTGTCGTCCCTCTGTTATATGGTATGGCATCGGGTATATATAGAGGATGTGGGGTGTGAATGGATGGTCGAGATTGTAGAACAATAGTGTGGGAGAGGCTTTGGACCGTGGATTGGAGGGAACGTAGGATGGGAGCCAGTTGGAACGCATATTTGAGCCATGGCTTGGATTTCTTACCGGTTGAAAAGAAGGGTCTATGGCAGACCTAGGAAAGGCGGTAGGCTTTAGTAGGTAGGGGTGCAGGCATTTTGATTGGTTGTTGGAAAGGTGGGGGAGAGGAAAGGGCCGTGCGTGGAGTACTGTGCGGTAGAGGAATGGTACTTTTCTTTGATGGCGCGTATTTCGGAGCAGGTGGATCGAGAATGGTTAGAGTACTTCATGGTAAGCTATTTCGGGTTAAGCAGGCGGTCCTCGTTGGTAGGTTTAGGATTACTAAGGACATCAGGCGGTCGGTCCACCACGGTCAGGCAGATCCCTATGTAGGTGTGGCTGGGCAACACAAGATAACCACTCTGGTGTCGGCTCTGAACAATCCAGGCGTTCGGCGGAGGGCGAACATGCAGGGCCCGGTTGCAACCTTTTGGAGAGCAAAGTCGATGGACCGACACATGAGAGTGGAGCTACTTCTGATACTAGGATCGTGCCGAGGGCGGACCCAGGCCTGAGAGGGGGAGGAAGGCCACTAAGGAGTGGCGTTGCACGGAAGGTGTGGTACTTGGAGCATGGGTTGGGATGAAGGACCGGATCGGGCGAGTGCCGAAGAGGCTGGGGGCGGCTCTGCCTGCTAAGGGAAAGGATGCCAAGGAAGGCCCGAGGGCGCAACCTTGGGCTTATGCCTTGAGGAGTGGTCGAGGCTAGCCAGATCAAAGGGACGCCAAGGAGTACCAGGAAAGTGCGCCCTTGGGTTTATGCTTCTAGGAGAGAAGGGCTGACCGGCTTCAGAGGATCATCAGAACATTGGGAGCGCTCGGTACCTTGTTGAGGAAGGCGGGTCACCTGAGGGCTTCCTTTAGCCATTCTGTAGGATCGTTTTCACCCTAGAGGGGGGTGAATAGGGTGATACTAACAATAATAAAAATTAATGCGGAAATAAAAACAATAACATAATGTAATGCAGAAGAGATCACACAAAAACTTACCCAGCTTCGGCAAAACCCTGCCTACGTGCTACCCCCAAGGTTTCTACTAGAAATTAAGTAGTCAAACGCTTACACATGTAAACTTGCTACTCCCGCTAATGACTAACCTAACTCTATGCTCAAAACCCTGCCACAACTCAGCCACTGAGTTACGAATTCTCGAACTACACCACCGTAGTTCGTAACCTAGTTACACAACTAGAGTTTCACAAATTTAAAAGTAAATTACAAATTAAATGCAGCTAAAACAAAACAAAACCCTATTATAAAAATTAGGCCAAAAATAAAGGCCGGCCCACTAGAAATTAAATGAAGTCGCTCTTACCTTTTTACTCTGAGAAATCTTCGGCCGTTCCTTTTATCCTTAGTAACTTCGGTCGTTTTCTTCAAAAAGGAATTAGGGTTTTTTAAAGATTGAAGCACCGCTTGAAATAGATTGAAAGACATGATGATTTTTCCCTTAAATTGCTTTGTCAATCTCTCTGGCTTTGATTGCTTGCGGTAGCTCCAATTTAGTCAAGCACGAATGATAAGAATGGTATGCAATTTTATCCCCTTTTTGATTTTGATTACACTCGACTTCGATTCGAGTTTCGTGATTTTATTCAGTGCTTGCTCTCGGATTTTCTTGAACTCGAATCCCATTTATTGCCGATGATGTTGTGGGATTAAATAGGGATAAAATACCTAAATATACGGTCGTATATTTCTATTTGAATTCTTTCGTGAATTTTGTTCGGCCTTTGATTTTTGCTTGAACGATATGATATTTGCTGCCTTGTTCCATCTCGTACGTATACTCCATGAATTTGAATTTTGGTTCCGTCCTTTTCTCCTTTGATTTTGGCATTTGAGTATTTGAGATAATATATTAGGTTGATGTGATTTTTGACTTCGACTTGTTAATTCAATCAGTGTTATCACGTGGCTTTAACTTGATGAAACAATTCTTGACTTTCATCGAACTGCACTGATTTGTTTGAACTACCAAATGTGTGATCATTTCTTTTGTAAACCCCTGCTTCATTTAGTTCATGTCTGAATGCTTTGTTGCACTTCGATTTTGTTGCTCCTGGTCTCTATTGCAATTGAGTCTGGTTCATGTTTGAAGCTTCATGTATACATTTGTGCACTTGTATGGTCTTGATGCCTTTACTGTGACTATTGATGTTGCATTTCATTTATATGTACATTTGCATTCATGTGAATCTTCATGTTGTATGTTGTAAGGCTGGTGTGTGTCTGCATTGTAGCCTGGGCTTGTTTCATGTCACACTGGTGGTTCCACTTGAGTCAGTCCTTATTGCATTTTGAGTATGGTCTGAAGCTTTTTGTATATGCACTTGTTAATCAAGTGCTTTGCATTTGTGTTCTCTGAACTGTATTGTTCTTGTTATGTGTTATATGTTATGTTCTTGTTATCCATGTTGGTATGTACACTTGCATTGCTTTGAGCCCTTGTGCATTGAAGTCACTGGCTTGTACATTTTATTGAGCCTTGTTATGTTCTCGAGTCTACATTGTCATGTGGTCTGTGCCTTTGTGTACATTCTGTCTGGAGCTTTTGTTTCACTGGAAGGCCTGATTTGTATGTGGTCATTACTGCTTATATTTGTTTTGTTTGAAGTGAATTCTGTTTGGTTGGACCTATATCGGTTCGAGTTCTACTGTGCAGTTTGGTTGCCTGGTTAGTCTTGCATTTGTCTTGTGTTCATGGCTTCATAACATTGCAGTTGCATGTGTGGTTGTGTCCTTTTGGAGTCTGGTATACTTGTGATTCTGGCCTCTGTTTCATGTGCACTTGGTTCTTGCATATGGTATCATGTGCATGTCTGATTGTCGAGTTATAGTGCATTGGCTCTATTTACTTGTTAGACTTGCATTGATATGTCTAGACTGGTCATTTGCTTTGTACTTGAAGTCTTGATTGAGGCTTCACTTCCATGCTTTGTTGTCACCTCTTGAAATCTGGTTTGACAAGGTGTATATTTGAAGTGTTGTATGTTGTTTTGCATGCACCTGAGTTGAATCCAGCCAAGGCTCGGGTTTGACCTTGTGCTCACCTGTCCTTGTAGTTTTAACACGCAAGTGTATTTCGGTGTGCACGGCCTTGTGGCATGTACAGTGATACACTATGCATGTCATAAGTTGTTCGTGTATGATGATTTAAAAGAATATGATGATGAACAACCCAAATAACTGAGGCAAACAATATTTTCAAGCACACACTTCATTGTACATTGCAAAAATATTTCTTTTTCAATTTTACTGCGTCAGTGTTTATTTTTCAGATAGCTCAGATGCGGGATACAAGTTGGAATAGATTTGAAGATCAAATACAAGTGATGAGTGAATGTAGTGAGGTGAAAATGTATGTAAAAATTGTATAGTGAAAATTATGTTGTAATTTGAAATTGTATTATAATTGAAAATGTATAAATGTAGTGAGAGCTCAAATTTGTACTATTTGAATTTGTAATAAAATATTTGTTTGAATAAAATATTTGTTTAATTTTGAATTCTAAGTTATTTATTTTATTCAACAAATATTTATTCAATTATATGAAAAATAAAATAGTACAATAACAAATACATTTAAACGAATATATAAATATATATATATGTTTATTATCATCAAACAAAAATCATAGGCTATTGTATTCTACAATCTCCCACTTTGGATGATAACAAACATATATTAAGATTTTGACTCTATTAAATGTATTTGTTCTTGATAAATTCTATTAGCTCCCCCTATTTGAATGCTCCCCTTACAACAAAGCTCCCCCTTCACATATGTATAAAAATAAAAAATATGCAAATAAAAACAATAAACAATGCAATGTGCCTAGATGAGAATATGCAATTAAAAAAAATTGAACTTATTTGCCAAAATCTTAACTTCTCTCTCCCCCATTTGTTATCAGCAAAAGAGTAACAATGTTAGAAAATAGTGATTAAATGATAGATATTAATACAACATTAATACTTAATCAAGTATAAATTTTAAATTTCAATAAAAAATCAAACAAAAATCATAAATACTTTGTTAGGCGCATATTCCACTTTAGAGTGATAAGGGTGATGTCGGTATATAAAATCATATAGTTGTATCTATTTGTGGTATATTTATAACAGAAATTTGAATACTTACTAATTATGCATAACCGTTACGACTTTAAAATGAGATTAGTAGTATTCCCAAATTTTTTTAAATGAATTTCAATTATCTTCTAACCACGCATAACCATGAAGACTTTTAAATGAGATTAGAATCAACTCGTCTATTTAATAATCGATTTTGATATGTGTTCCATACATGCATAACCGTGAGGACTTTTAAACGAGCATGAAAGCACATATTCAAGGATTCCAAGCAATTCACCCATGCATAACCGTGAGGACTTTTTAAATAAGAGTGATTACTTTGGATATTTTTATTTCTAGTTAAAAAATGAATAATTTCCGGTCTAAATACCACATTTTGACATACTATATTGGATTTTGATGAGTGATGGTCATTAGAAATATGATAGAAATAGAGATGGTCATGGAATTTTTACCAATCAAAGTTATTACAAATTTTGTTTAAATTTTTAAAGAAATTTACTACATATAGTGTCTCAAGTCAAAATGTATGATTAATATCAACACTCATCATATTTTTCAGCAGCTATTTTTCTTTTCGATAATCGGCAGGGAGTCAGATTAGTTAATGTGTTCATTTAAGATCAAATCCAAAAATAAATATAAAATCATATTTCTAAAATGCCTAATATGAAATGAAATCGATAAAAACTATTTTCTGGGAGGGGTTTTGTAAAAATGTCTACCAATTGAAAATCAGTTGAAATGAAAATTATGCATATGTTTTCTTTGAAAATGTGATGCAACTAATGAATGTATCAACATAAAACACAATCCACTAGTAATTTTTCTATCAACTAGACTACCAGCAGAATCTGCATCTGAATACCCATTTAATTCAAATTTATCATCGGTTGGATATATAGATATCATAGACCAAACCGTGAAGTGTGCAACAAATACCTTATAATCATTTTACAGCTTTTAAAATGTGATTCCTTAAGGATTTGATTGAAAATGTGCACATAAACAACTAGTGAACATAGTGTCAGATTTAGAAGCAGTAAAATAAACAAATATATCCATGTGTATCTAGAGTAATCATCAACCAATACAAAACAACATCTCTTACCACCTAAACTTGCAATATCGTTAGTCCAAATAAATCTATATGAACTAGTTCAAGGATGAAAAGATGATTGGTTAACATTTTTGCACAAATCAGAATCAAAATCAACATTCATTTCCTTATCACATAACTGGCTGATTTAAATCATATTATGGTGCAGATTTTCTACATATAATATATCGTTCAAGATAAATGTACCGTTACCTATTTTACCTTTACCGATAGTATTTCATTTATCGTTGTTGCCTATTGTGACTCTGCCACCATTGTACTACTCTAGACTAAGGAACTTTGATTTGTCGCCCGTCGTGTGCCTAGAATAGCCAGAATCCAGGTACCACTCTTGTTGTTCCTTAGCCTGCCACCACACCTACATGAGAAAAGATTTTTGTGATCTATTTGTTTTTATAGGTCCATGATTGTTAGTGACAAACGATTTTGAAAAATATGTTTGTGTAGACCCAAGACAATCTATATTTGTTCCTTTCGGCACCTAGATTTGTTTGACTTTAAGGAATTTTACATTCGTGCCTTTGGAAACCCAAATTGGAATGGTTTTCATGTGTTTGGGTCTATACCAGCAATTGTTATGATTGTGTCCAATTTTTCCACAATTCGTGCACTTGGAATTGACTTGATTAATTTCGCGTCTAACACGTTCAGATTGAGTATACCCAAGTCCTTGTCTAATAAGATTAACTGTTTGTTTCCCTAATAACATATTTAGCGATTTTTCTCCTTTGGAAAATCTTCCTAGAGTTGTAGACAAATGTTGCACTTCTGTTTTGAGTGATTCATTTTCATTCAATAACAATGTGCACTTTTTAATAGAATTTTCTCTCCTGGTGTTTTCACTTTCTTTCAAAATCAAAATTTCATTTTCAAGTGATTTGATTCTAATTTCTAATTTTTTTATTTCCTTTTCAAATGATGGACACTTATCACACTTAGGGCTCTTATTTTGATAGTTTTTAACCAATTGGTCAAGCTGTTTATTTAGTTCTATCAAACTATCTCTTTGTGATTCAATTTTAGCGTACTTCTCCCTAAGTCGTTCAAAACAGCCATTTACTTCGTGAAAATATATAAGTTAATTCTGAGTGAGTAAGTTTTGATACCTAGCTTGGTTCGTCATCATCACTGTCAGTTGTTTCTTCTTGAAGACACAGATTTCCTTTTTCACTGTCACTACCAGTGCTTTTATCAGCTTCATCAGTTTCATCCCAAGTAGCTACAAAACTTCTCCTTTTCGGTTTCTTTCCTTGGCTGAGTCGATTCTGAGGACAATTTGGCTTGATATGACCGGTTTTATTGCATTTGTGATAGATGATCTCCTGCTCTTCTGAGTTGTCTAGAACTTTGACTATTCTACTTTTCAGTTGTTGATTTAGAGCTGGATTTCCATACTTGCGGTTCCATCTTTTGAATCTCTTTATTACCAGCGCCAGTTCAGCTGTTCCATCATCATCATCTTCACTTTCTGTTGTTCCTTTGAGAGCTATTGATTTCTTTCGTGTATCATCTTCTTCGCGTTCTTCCTTGAATTTGATTTCTAGCTCATAAGTGGTAAGATTTCCGATGAGTTCTTCAACTTTAATTTGTTTTAGATCTTTTGATTCTTGAATGGCAGTGACTTTTGCTTCAAAATTTCATGGTAGAATTCTAAGAATTTTTTGGACTATTTCCAATTTTGTGTATGGTTTTCCAAGAGCTTTCGATTTGTATACGAGATTAGAAAGTCATCCATACATTGACACTTTCATCCTTTGCCATTATGAAGTTTTCGTATTTACTACTGAGCATGGCAAGGTGAGATTCTTTAACCTGGGAGGTTCCTTCGTGAGTCACTTCAAGCGTGTGCCAGATTTCCTGTGCAGTTAGACAATGTGAGACATGATTAAATTCAATTTGATCTAATGAGCAGATAATAGAATTCATAGCCTTAGCATTAGCAAATTGCAGTTTATTTTCAAGATCTATCCATTGATCCATCGGTTTTTCAACTTCTTGATTATCTACCATTATTGTTGGTGTCCTATATCCCGTCTCAACAATATTTCACGCATCTATGGTTTTCAGAAAAAATTTCATCCTAGTTTTCTAATAAGTGTATTCACCATTGAACATGGGTGGTCTAACTATGGACCGACCCTCAGCAAAAGCATTATTAAAAGAAGCCATTTAAAAAATCAAATTTTTTAATTGAAAGGAGAAAAAAAATCAATTTTTTAATAAAAAATGGTTTTTGTTCCTAGCTCTGATACTACTTGTAGGATCATTTTCACCCTGGAGGGGGGTGAATAGGGTGATACTAACAATAATAAAAATTAATGCGGAAAAAAAACAATAACAGAAAGTAATGCAGAAGAGATCACACACAAATTTACCCAGCTTCGGAAAAACCCTACCTACGTGCTGCCCCTAAGGTTTCTACTAGAAATTAAGTAGTCGGACGCTTACACACGTAAACTTGCGACACCCGCTAATGACTTACCTAACTCTTTGCTCAAAACCCTGTCACAACTCAGCCACTGAGTTGCAAATTCTCGAACTACACCACCGTAGTTCGTAACCTAGTTACACAACTAGAGTTTCACAAATTTAAAAGTAAATTACAAATTAAATACAACTAAAAAACAAAACCCTATTATAAAAACTAGGCCGAAAATAAAGGTCGGCCCACTAGAAATTAAATGAAGTCGCTCTTCCCTTTTTACTCTGAGAAACTTCGGTCGTTCCCTTTATCCTTAGTAACTTCGGCTGTTTTCTTCAAAAAGAAAATAGGGTTTTTTAAAGATTAAAGCATCGCTTGAAATTGATTGAAAGACGTGATGATTTTTCCCTTAAATTGCTTTGTCAATCTCTCTAGCTTTGATTTCTTACGGTAGCTCCAATTCAGTCGAGCATGGATGATAAGAAAGGTATGCAATTTTATCCCCATTTTTATTTTGATTACACTCGACTTCGATTCAAGTTTCGTGATTTTATTCAGTGCTTGCTCTCTTATTTTCTTAACTCGAATCCAATTTATTGCCGATGATGTTGTGGGGTTAAATAAGGATAAAATCCTTAAATATACGGTCGTATATTTCTATTTGAATTCTTTCCTGAATTTTATTCGGCCGTTGATTTTTGCTTGAACGATATGATATTTGCTGACTTGTTCCATCTCGTACATATACTCCATGAGTTTGAATTTTGGTTCCGTCCTTTTCTCCTTTGATTTTGGCATTTGAATATTTGAGATAATATATTGGGTTGACGTGATTTTTGACTTCGAGTTGTTAATTCAATCAGTGTTATCACCTGGCTTTGATTTGATGAAACAATTATTGACTTTTATCGAACTGCACTGATTTATTTGAACTACTAAATGTGTGATTATTTCTTTTGTAAACTCCTGCTTCATTGAGTTCATGTCTGAATGCTTTGTTGCACTTTGATTTTGTTGGTCCTGGTCTTTGTTGCAATTAAGTCGGGTTCATGTTTGAAGCTTCATGTATACATTTGTGCACTTGTATGGTCTTGATGTCTTTACTGTGATCATTGTTGTTGCATTTCATTCATGTGACATTTGTATTCATGTAAATCTTCATGTTGTATGTTGTAAGGCCGGTGTGTGTCTGCATTGTAGCCTGGTCTTGTTTCATGTCACACTGGTGGTTCCACTTGAGTCAGTCCTTATTGCATTTTGAGTATGGTCTGAAGCTTTTTGTATATGCACTTGTTAATCAAGTGCTTTGCATTTGTGTTCTCTGAACTGTACTGTTCTTGTTATGTGTTATATGTTATGTTCTTGTTATCCATTTTGGTATGTACACTTGCATTGCTTTGAGCCCATGTGCATTGAAGTCACTGGCTTGTACATTTTGTTGAGCCTTGTTGTGTTCTCGAGTCTGCATTGTCATGTGGTCTGTGCCTTTGTGTACATTCTGCCTTGAGCTTTTGTTTCACTTGAAAGGCTGATTTGTATGTGGTCATTACTGCTTATATTTGTCTTGTCTGAAGTGAACTCTGTTTGGTTGGACCTATATCGGTTCGAGTTCTACTGTGCAGTTTGGTTGCCTAGTTAGTCTTGCATTTGTCTTGTGTTCATAACTTCATAACATTACAGTTGCATGTGTGGTTGTGTCCTCTTGGAGTCTGGTATACTTGTGATTCTGGCCTCTGTTTCATGTGCACTTGGTTCTTGCATATGGTATCATGTGCATGTCTGATTGTCGAGTTATAGTGCCTTGGCTCTATTTACTTGTTAGACTTGCATTGATATGTCTAGACTGGTCATTTTCGTTGTACTTGAAGTCTTGATTGAGGTTTTACTTCCATGCTCTGTTGTCACCTCTTGAAATCTGGTTTGACCGTGTGTTATTTGAAGTGTTGTATGTTGTTTTGCGTGCACCTGAGTTGAATCCAGCGTAGGCTCGGATTTGACCTTGTGCTCACCTGTCCCTGTAGTTTTAACACGCAAGTGTATATCGGTGTGCATGGCCTTATGGCATGTACCGTGATACACTGTGCATGTCACAAATTGTTCGTGTATGATGATTTAAAAGAATATGATGATGAACAACCCAAATAACTGAGGCAAACAATATTTTCAAACACACACTTCATTGTATACTATAAAAATATTTCTTTTTAAATTTTACTACGTCAGTGTTTATTTTGCAAATAGCTCAGATGTGGGATACAAGCTGGAATAGAGTTGAAGATCAAATACGAACGATGAGTGAATGTAGTGAGGTGAAAATGTATGTAAAAATTGTATAGTGAAAATTGTGTTGTAATTTGAAATTGTATTTTAATTGAAAATGTATATATGTAGTAAGAGCTCAAATTTGTACTATTTGAATTTGTAATAAAATATTTGTTTGAATAAAATATTTGTTTAATTTTGAATTCCGAGTTATTTATTTTATTCAACAAATATTTATTTAATTATATGAAAAATAAAATAGTACAATAACAAATACATTTAAACGAATATATATATATATATGTTTATTATCATCAAACAAAAATCATAGGCTATTGTATTCTACACATTCCGCGTGGAAGAGGAGGAGGCATCTGAGGAGGCGGTCGTCCTGGTATGTGGGAACGACATCGGAGGGACTACATGCGGGAACTTCTTGAGAGGATGCTGCAAGAAGCCGTGCTGAATCGGGCAGACATGCTTCGGGGCCAGCCATTCTTTCAGGATCCTAAAGGAAGTGGTGATGGCTGAGGGTTGAGCTTCCATCTGTGGTATCTCCGGATGCGGAGTAGGCGTGGTTGGCCGCTAAGACGATCGACGGGTCGCCTGTTGACGGGGGTAACCAACTGGCTAAGCGAGGATCAAACGGACGAATTGACTTTAGGAGCTTTTCCAGGAAGTTTTTGTTTACCTAAAATTTTGGGAATACAAGGGGTTAGAGCATATATGGAAATTTCTAATCGTATCTTGCATATATGAAAATAGTCGAACCGAGCAAGTTATATAGGAAAACAGCCTGATTTAGTGGAAAGGCCGTTATGTCTCTTCACTCCTATAAACACCCAAGCATCTAATAGCCATAGGGACAACTTTTGGAGTCTCTAGACTTGGTCGAATGGGAATAGTCGAACAGAGCTTTCGGATCCTAATATTCAATAATAAATCATGTGTTTCTCATCCAAATACTTGTAAGAGTTGAAATATAAGAAAGGGAATAAAAATGAACGGTGGACGTGGACCTATTATGGCTGAACCACTGTAAATCTGCATGTACTCTATTTTTCTTGCATTATATTTCTATTGAATTCACTGTTATAAACTCGATTGGAGGTATTTGTCCACTTTTCAAGCAAACCACTAACCATAAATTTAGCTCCCCTTGAAATCAAATAAAAATAAAACTATGAAGATCATCATTACCAACTGTTTAGTTTTTCCTTGTTATATACCATTGAAACCACCGGGCAATACCATAGATAGAAATTTTCCAAACCTTTGAAAGATTTTTATACAACGTTTTTAGATTTAAGACTAGGTTGTGATGGTAAAGAGTTTGGATTTGATATGTTGTGGGTCTCATGAATCAAAACAATTCAAAAGCTATGACCTTTTAAAGAAGAGACACATTCATGTGCTTGTTCCTAATACTGAATGCATATTGCTATTATAAATGGCATACAATACAAAATTGGTGTGAAAGCACAACGTAGAAAACATTCTAAGTAGCGGGGTAACTCAACAATGACGCATATGAGGGCCGATGGAATGATGCCACTTGGAGTTAATAGAATCAAGTGTAGGGTAGGCGATCTCATGTAAAGTGGTACCCAATCACAAGATGACTAGATGGATCAATCCTAAGACGATTAGGTAGAATGGTCACATGCGTTGCAGGAACTAACCGAACCACCACTAAGCTGCACGGTTGCAAGCCTACGTGGTCGCACCACCCTCGTACGCTATAAATATATTGTGTCTCTTTGCTATCTTTGATACTATTTATATCTAAAAACAAATTAGATGCTCCTCATACACTATAAATTTTGACTATAAGTCAAAGCCAGAGTTCTCCACGAGCTTGTACCAAAAAGATTCCACAAACATGTGTTTAACCTATGCATTAACGTTGATTCCTTAATTATTGAATTAGGATTAACAATTTCAGTGTGTTATTTTCTAATTAGTTCTTTTATCCTAGCATTTTTACTGGAACACGCCAGACATATACACTTGTTATGAATCTGGTAAACTGTACATTTCCTCATGAGCCAAACATTCTATCCAAGTACTTTGTTTTACATGAAATTAGGCATAAGAACAAACTTGGAAAACAAATTAAGTTGAAAGATAGCAAGTTTTTTTTTTATTGAAGAACAATGCTAGTTAACTCCGCCTGTGGAGTTTTTTATGCAGCATGTCCCAAGCCAGGATAAAGGAGGGTTGTGATAGGCTTGGCGAGCCAACATAAAAACCATAGCCTCTTTTATGAAAATGGAATCATATTATATTTCGTTGGGGAGTAACCCTCTTACCAACGCGCTATATCGAGGCTCGGGTATGGTGATAAATAAGCAAGAGCTGGGTCGCCACTCCCTCTGTGGTGTGCTATATCGAGGCTCGGGTATGGTGATAAATATGCAAGGGCTGGGTCATCACTCCCTTAGTGATGTGCTACATCGATGCCCTAATGTAGTGATAGATGAGCAAGGGTCTTCGCACTTTACTCGGCAGGTACGAGGGGCAAGGAAGCTAGTCGATGAAAGTATGATTCGTTTAGGTAATTGGAATGTAGTTTCCTTAATAGGAAAGTTAAGAGAGATAGTTGATACTATAACTAGGAGATGTGTAATCTTATGAGTTCAGGAGACTAAATAGATGGGCCAGAAGATGAAGGAGGTGGACAACACAGGCTTCGCGTTATGGTATACGGGAAAAGAACGTAACAAGAATGGGGTAGACATCTTAATTGATAAGAACCTCAATAAAAGAGTGGTCGACATTAGAAGATAAGGGGACGGGATCATCCTAATCAAGCTGGTAGTTGGTGATATGGTTCTGAACGTCGTTAGTGCTTGTGCCCTACAAGTAGGCCTAAGTGAAGCCGCTAAGAGGAATTTCTGGGGAGAGCTAGATGTTATGGTTAGAGATATGCCTAGTAGCGAGAAACTTTTCATAGAAGGAGATTTCAACGGCTATGTTGGTACAACTAGTGGAGGTTTGAGAGAGTGCATGGTGGTTTTGGATATGGCGATAGAGACCAAGAAGAAGAAGAATGTTGAATTTTTATATTGCTTATGACCTCATGATAGCTAATACCTTCTTTAGAAAGTGACAATTGCATTTAGTTACTTTCAGTAGTGGCCAGCACTCTATCCAGATTGACTTTATCCTTACTAGAAGAGATCACAATTGAACTTGTGTAGATTGCAAAGTTATACCTGGAGAATGTGCCATTTCACAACATCAGCTTTTGATATCTGAGTTTCATCTTCGAATACATGCTCGACAGGATAAAGGAGTCAAGATTAGTCGGACGAAATGGTGGAAGCCCAAAGGAGACGCCTCATGGGTGCTTAAGGATAGGGTGATGGGAGAAGGGACATGGAATATGGAAGGAGAAGTAAATAACATGTGGGATGAGATGGCAACGCGCATTTGGAAAGTGGCTACTGAGGTGTTTGGGATAACAAAAGGAAATAGACGCGAACCTAAAGATTCATGGTGGTGGAACAGTGATGTGCAAAAGGCTATCAAAGAGAATGTGCCATTTCACAACATCATCACAGGAGCGAGGACAACATGAAAAAGTACAAAGCGGCAAAGAATAACGCAAAGAGAGTAGTGAATAAAGCAAGGGGTCGGGCGTATAAAGATCTATATCAAAAGCTAAGTACGAAGGCGGGTGAAAAAAACATCTATAGGATAGCTAAGCTCCGCGAAAGGAAGGCAAGAGACTTCAACCAAGTTAAATGCATCAAGGATGATAATTATAGACTTTTGATGAAGGACGATGAGATAAAAAATAGATGGAGAGAACACTTCGAGAAGCTATTCAATGAAGAAGGCAATGACACTACGATCGAGCTGGACGACTCTTTTGATGACACCAGTATAAATTTTGTTCGGAGAATTCAAGAGTTTGAGGTAAAGGATGCGCTAAAACGGATGAAAACAGGCAAGGCGTTGGGGCCTGATGACATCCATATCGAGGTGTGGAGATGCAGGGATAGCCTGGGTAGCTAAGTTGTTCAATAATATTTTCAAATCAAACAAGATGTCAGATGAGTGTAGGAGAAACATATTAGTTCCAATCTTCAAGAATAAATGGGATATTTAAAGTTACACAAACTACAGAAGAATTAAGCTTATGAGTCATACAATGAAGCGTTGGGAGAGAATCATTAAACATCAATTAAGAAGGATGACAAGCGTTTCAAAAAACCAATTTGGTTTCATGCCTAGGAGGTTGACCACAGAGGCGATTTTTTTCGACAACTTATGAAGAGATTTAGGGAGCAAAAGAAGGATCTACACATGGTATTTATCGATTTGGAGAACTCTGATGACAAAGTACCGAGAAAGGTTATGTAGTGGGCTCTGAAAAGAAGAGAGTCCCAACAATGTACATTACCATTATCAAGGATATGTACGATGATGTTGTGACTAGTGTCAGAGTATGCGATGGTGAAACTAGTGACTTTCCCATTAACATAGAATTATATCAAGGGTCAGCTTTGAGCCCCTACATTTTTGCCTAGTGATGGATAAGGTTAAGAAAGGTATAAAGGTGTGATTCCTTGGTGTATGCTCTTTGCCGATGATGTTGTACTAATTGACGAAAGTAAGATAGGGGTTGATAGACAAATGGAGCTGTGGAGGCAGATTTTAGAACCCAAGGGTTTCAGGCTTAGCAAAACTAAAACAGAGTATATGAAGTGCGAGTTCAGCGGTGTCAAGTCAAAGGATGGAAATGTCACTCTGGCCGGACAAGTAGTACCCAAAAAGGAATCCTTTCGATATATAGGATCAATGTTGCAGTATGATGGTGAGATTGATGAAGATGTTAGTTTTAGAATTCAAGCGGGATGGGTCGACTAGCGTCTGGCATTCTCTCTGACAGGAAAGTCCCACAAAAGCTTAAAGGAAAGTTCTATAAAACGGCAACCAGGCATGCGATGTTGTATGGTGCAGAATGTTGGCCTATTAAAAGACAACACGTCCAGAGAATAAGTGTAGCAGAGATGCGTATGCTGCGATGGAGTTATGGTCATACAAGACGAGACCGGATTAGAAATAATGATATACGTGACAAACTTGAAGTAGCACCAACTGAAGAGTAGCTAGTCCAACACCCTTTAAGATGGTTTGAACATCTCCAACGGAGGCCTCCCGAGGCACCTATGCAGGTTGGAATTATAAGCCGCATCGAATGCTCAAAGAGAGGTAGAGGTTGACCAATGTTGACATGGAGGGAGTAGTAAAAAAGAACTTGAATGATTGGAATATATCTGAAGAGCTGGTGGACAGGAACAAGTGGAAGTTAGCGATCCACGTATCAGAATCATGAGTTTTTTTTTTCATTTTTAGCGCTTATGGTTGGTTTAGAAGTAGTGTTATAAGTTTTAGATTATAAGACTAGTGAATAGGAGTTTTTGATCTTCGGTCCCTATTACTATTGTTACCATTATTACTAATATTATTATTATTATAGTTCTTATCTAGGTTTTTTCAAAATCTTTATATGTTTTTATTTTTACCTTTACTTTTATTTCACTTATTTATTATTATTTATTTATTGTTTAATTATTTTAATATTATTATCATGGTTTATTATTATTGTTGTTGCTGCTGTTACTTTTAAATTGACTTTGTCATTTAGGTTTGGGTTTCATTTCTAACCGACCCCAACTTCTTTGGAAATAATGACTTTGTTGTTGTTGTTCTTGAAGAACAATGCTAGTTATAACTCGAATTTTGTATAATGTAAAACTAAATATAATATTAGTTATAACTAGCATTTTTACATAATGTAAAAGTTGAATATAATGCTAAGGGGAATTAATTTAAAAGGACAAATATTTGTATATTTTTAGACTCAAGGACACGACCTTAATATTTTAATTACAAAGACAAACATTTTCCTACAAAATAAATCATAAACACAAACATTCTTCCAAAATTATTCATAAGGACAAACGTTCTTTCAAAACTGCTACCGAACTAAAAACTGATACCTAAAAACTGCTACCGATAACTACAAACTGATACCTAAAAACCGCTATCAATAACTAAAAACTTATAAGGACAATAATTTCCTGTAATGCTAATTAGAACTAGCATTTGTCCTTCGATCTAAGAATAAAACTTGATGTCCTTCAGCCTTTTTTTTCAAAAAATTTATCCTTTTTTCTAATTTCCACTTCGTTTTAACCATCACTTCTATGAAAAAATATGCTGCAAAATCAATTCAACATCAGCACATTCTGACTGTATTCAATCCGCATGTATCGTTGACATGACAATAGAGATTGGTTTTATGACCAAAAGAAACACGTTGGCAAAACACACCATTAGATAGTTTTATAGCTACCACACTAGAAGTTTTACATGCTAATTAAAAATATCAAATTGGCACCATTAAGATGTAAATAGCATTCAGAAGACATGCATATAAAATGTGTTCATGTGCTAGTAAAGCTGAAAATAACAGTTTATTTACTGAGATTCGACTAAATCATAGGCTACAAGTCATGGCCACTGTTATCCCGCCTTTTTGGAAAGGCCATGATACCAAAGGATCAATCGAAAAAACCAAAGAAAGTTCATTTCAAAGACTGGTCATACACTGTGTCAATGCTTCTGTTAACGTCTCCTTTTCAACAAACATACACCACTCTGAATGGCGACTCAAATACTCGAAGGAAAAGCGACCTAACCAGTTCAAAGGCAAGTGCTCCAGCAAGCTAAGAATTTCAGCGAGTTAAAGCATACACGACTTAACGGCTTAGCGACCTAAAAATCAATACAAGACAGCAGTACATCGCAACGGAGGAGCTCAGCGACCTAGCGACCTAGTAACTGAACGACCTAAGGCTCCGGCAAGTTAGCATGGCAACAGGTTCTACAACTAGCTAAACATGACAGTGACCTACGACCTAAAGAATAGAACGGCTCAACAAGTTACTTCCTAACGACCCAGCAACCTAACTTCCTAACGACCTAGCGACCTAACATCCTAACGACCTAGCGACCTAACTTCCTAACGACCTAGCGACCTAACTTCCTGGCGACCTACGACCTAACCCCAGTTTTCCCTATAAATACCCCGCCTACTCCATATTGAGAGAGGACTTTCCGAACTTTCTAGACTTTAACATGCCAACACTCTGCTGTTTTCTCGACTCCTTCTTCATTTGCTTCAACGAACTTTTGGGGAGAAGATTGAGATCATTCAACATGAAGATGAAGAGCCTATCTAGATCGATGTTCTAGCTACTCGTCTTAATCGCATTGTAATCAAAGAATGATGGAAAAGTTGCTTGTTCTAATTGTGTTGTAATCAGAGAGTGATTGTAAAGTTTGTAATCGAAGAGTGGTTGTAAAGTTTGTAATCGAGTCAGTGATAGAGGATGTAAAGTGGACGTAGGCTTGATTTTGAGCCGAACCACTATAAAAATTGCTGTCTCTTTTACTTTTTCTGCGATTTTCTGTTTACTTTAGGTTCCCGTATAAACGGGTGGTGCTTTCACTTTATCACTACTTACACCGGGGTGTTAGCGTTCATTTTTATACGTTAACATTTTGGTGCTTTCACTGAGAGATTGAACTCAGGAATTCTACTGCTTGGAAGTTGAGTTTGAAGGTTTAAGAGTTTAGATCTGAAAAACTATGACAAGGCAATCAAATAGACGACAAAGACCGGAAAGAAGTCAACAGGAGGGGAGTCAAGAGGCTTCCTCAGAAGCGAATCGAACCTCAGTCTTCATCACAAGGAATGAGATAGAGATAATGATGAGAAGACAAGAAGAAATGATCCAGAATTTGTTTCAACAGATCGCGCAACTTGGAGCGCAAAATCATAAACCAGACAGAGCGGGACCATCAAGGGTAGCCCCTGAGCTAGGGGGCACACCCCAAGGGCATGTTGATCCAACCTTAGGAAGGACACCAACTGATACTAGACCACTGAGAGCTAATAGTGGAACGGAAGCCCAGCCAGAAGAACAGATTCCGAAATTCCCTCGTGAGCTCGGGGGGTAGGTCGAAGGCAATGAACGAGAACTACAGCTCAGAGATAATGACAGGTTAACAGAGATGGTCAGACGTGCTATGAGAGGCGGATTAGTAAACAAAGACCTGGAGGATGTGAATAAGAGCCCATTTACCACTTCAATCAGACGAGCTAGGAACCCACCGGATTTTAAGTTGCCATCATTGGATATGTATAATGGGAGGACAGACCCTACGGTTCATCTGAAAAAGTATATGAGGCATATGGAAGTACTGGGGGTATCAAAAGAGGTCATGGCCCGGTGCTTTCCATTGTACTTGGCAGATATTGCGACGTTATGGTTTAGACAACTGGAGAGTGAGTCTATCAGAACATGGAATGATTTGACTGAAAGGTTTATGAGACAATTCAGGGTCCACATTTCGAGGCCCAAGAATGTGATGAGTTTGGCGGCACTGAAGCAAAGAACTGGAGAATCTTTGAGAAGCTTTTTGACGCGGTTTAACACAGCTGCAGCATCAGTGGATCGACCAGATCCATCCATGGTTTTAATGGCAGCTGTATCGGGCATAGCTGATGGCACAGAGTTCAAAAATTCACTGACAAGAGATCCCCCTATGGATCTAGGGGAGTTTTATTATGAGGCTGAAGGATTCTTACGATTAGAAGACGCAAATGCTGAAAGAGAAGAAGGAGAAGGGAAAGAAGTTAATGCACTCAAAGGCGGAAAACTTTTTGAAAAAGATTTTGACACAGACAAAGGAAAGCGGAAAGCGGAAGATAATGATGATAGGTCAAAGCGAGTGCGGAGGGAGCCGCGTTTCACCACTTATTCGGAATTGAATGGAAGTTTGGAACGAATTTACCAAGATACTAGAGAGCAAGTTTCTTATCGCAAACCAATGAGGAGAGATCCGACCAGCAATGAGAGAAAGTCAGACAAGTACTGCTTATTTCACGAGTTAAATGGTCATAACACAAATGATTGCAGACACTTGAAGGATGAAGTTGAATGGCAGATCCGGAATGGTCTACTATTACAGTATGTGAAAAGGAGAGCAGCAACGATGGAGTGGCCACCACCTGCATCTACTGATGACGCCTCGGGGTCGAGACGTCAACTTGTCATCAATTGATTGGTGTGATGACGAATAAGTAGCAAACTCCACACCAACGCGATTAAGTCTTTTACACATGTACAGGACCGCGAACGATCCTCAAGCATGCTCTGATATGGCTACTAATCGCATCGGTGTAGGTGTTTGCACTTTGACGCCTATGTTTTGCTTTTGTTTTCCGTTTTTCATGCTTAGACTTGATTCTATTTGACATTTCTGCCAAAAACTCATTTTCAATGAAAAATGCTACTTTTGATTCCATAATGGCTAAGCCACTTACACATGTATGGGATCGCGAACGGTCCCTAGGCATGCTCTGAGTTGGTGATAAACCGTCATAATAAACAATCCAGAAACTCACCCGAACGTGGAATCTGGTATTGATGATGCTAAGTCCCCTCCGGGAACATATAAACTCGACCACGAACGGTCACAACTCGCCTCGAATGGCACCCCTCACCACAAATGACTCGATCGCGAACGGTCGTCATTTGCAGTCATAAAAATGCATGATCGCGAACGGTCGCATTCCACCTCAAATGGCTCGATCGCGAACGGTCGTCATTTGAGGTCATACAAAAATACTTGATCGCGAACGGTCGCATTCCTCAAATGGCTGATCGCGAACGGTCGTCATTTGAGGTCACATAAAAATGCTTGATCGCGAACGGTCGCATTCCACCACGAATGACTCGATCACGAACGGTCGTCATTTGCAGTCATACAAAAATGCTAGATCGCGAACGGTCGCATTCAACCTCAAATGGCTAGATCGCGAACGGTCGTCATTTGAGGTCATATAAAACTGTCAAACTCTTCGCAGGTTGTACCACAGGTCATCAACAGGATATGAACATTCAGCTTATGGCATTACAAAACACACCTTCCTATCGCAAGGCATGTTTTGGGGGGGCAAGTGTTATCCCGCCTTTTTGGCAAGGCCATGATACCAAAGGATCAATTGAAAAAACCAAAGAAAGTTCGTTTCAAAGACTGGTCATACACTGTGTCAACGCTTCTGTTAACGTCTCCTTTTCAACAAACATACACCACTCTGAACGGCGACTCAAGTACTCGAAGGAAAAGCGACCTAACCAGTTCAAAGGCAAGCGCTCCAGCGAGCTAAGCATTTCAGCGAGTTAAAGCATACGCGACTTAACGGCTTAGCGACCTAAAAATCAATACAAGACAGCAGTACATCGCAATGGAGGAGCTCAGCGACCTAGTAACTGAACGACCTAAGGCTCCGGCAAGTTAGCATGGCAACAGGTTCTACAACTAGCTAAACATGACAGCGACCTACGACCTAAAGCATAGAGCGGCTCAACGAGTTACTTCCTAACGACCCAGCGACCTAACTTCCTAACGACCTAGCGACCTAACTTCCTAACGACCTAGCGACCTAACTTCCTAACGACCTAGCGACCTAACTTCCTGGCGACCTACGACCTACGACCTACGACCTAACCCCAGTTTTCCCTATAAATACCCCGCCTACTCCATATTGAGAGAGGACTTTCCGGACTTTCCAGACTTTAACACACCAACACTCTGCTGTTTTCTTGACTCCTTCTTCACTTGCTTCAACGAACTTTTGGGGAGAAGATTGAGATCATTCAACATGAAGATGAAGAGCCTATCTAGATCGATGTTCTAGCTACTCGTCTTAATCGCATTGTAATCAAAGAATGATGGAAAAGTTGCTTGTTCTAATTGTGTTGTAATCAGAGAGTGATTGTAAATTTTGTAATCGAAGAGTGATTGTAAAGTTTGTAATTGAGTCAGTGATAGAGGATGTAAAGTGGACGTAGGCTTGATTTTGAGCCGAACCACTATAAAAATTGCTGTCTCTTTTACTTTTTCTGCGATTTTCTGTTTACTTTAGGTTCCCGTATAAATGGGTGGTGCTTTCGCTTTATCACTACTTACACCGGGGTGTTAGCGTTCATTTTTATACGTTAACATTTTGGTGTTTTCACTGAGAGATTGAACTCAGGAATTCTACTGCTTGGAAGTTGAGTTTGAAGGTTTAAGAGTTTAGATCTGAAAAACTATGACAAGGCAATCAAATAGATGACAAAGACCGGAAAGAAGTCAACACGAGGGGAGTCAAGAGGCTTCCTTAGAAGCGAATCGAACCTCAGTCTTCATCACAAGGAATGAGATAGAGATAATGATGAGAAGACAAGAAGAAATGATCCAGAATTTGTTTCAACAGATCGCACAACTTGGAGCGCAAAATCATAAACCAGACAGAGCGGGACCATCAAGGGTAGCCCCTGAGCTAGGGGGCACACCCCAAGGGCATGTTGATCCAACCTTAGGCAGGAAACCAACTGATACTAGACCACTGAGAGCTAACAGTGGAACGGAAGCCCAGCCAGAAGAACAGATTTCGGAATTCCCTCGTGAGCTCGGGAGGCAGGTCGAAGGCAATGAACGAGAACTACAGCTCAGAGATAATGACAGGTTAGCAGAGATGGTCAGACGTGCTATGAGAGGCGGATTGGTAAACAAAGACAACACGTCCAGAGAATAAGTGTAGCAGAGATGCGTATGCTGCGATGGAGTTATGGTCATACAAGACGAGACCGGATTAGAAATAATGATATACGTGACAAACTTGAAGTAGCACCAACTGAAGAGAAGCTAGTCCAACACCGCTTAAGATGGTTTGAACATCTCCTACGGAGGCCTCCCGAGGCACCTATGCAGGTTGGAATTATAAGTCGCATCGAATGCTCAAAGAGAGGTAGAGGTTGACCAATGTTGACATGGAGGGAGTAGTAAAAAAGAACTTGAATGATTGGAATATATCTGAAGAGCTGGTGGACATGAACAAGTGGAAGTTAGCGATCCACGTATCAGAATCATGAGTTTTTTTTTCATTTTTAGCGCTTATGGTTGGTTTAGAAGTAGTGTTATAAGTTTTAGATTATAAGACTAGTGAATAGGAGTTTTTGATCTTCGGTCCCTATTACTATTGTTGCCATTATTACTAATATTATTATTATTATAGTTATTATCTAGGTTTTTTCAAAATCTTTATATGTTTTTGTTTTTATTTTTACTTTTATTTCACTTATTTATTATTATTTATTTATTGTTTAATTATTTTAATATTATTATCATGGTTTATTATTATTGTTGTTGCTGCTGTTACTTTTAAATTGACTTTGTCATTTAGGTTTGGGTTGCATCTCTAACCGACCCTAACTTCTTTGGAAATAATGACTTTGTTGTTGTTCTTGAAGAACAATACTAGTTATAACTCGAATTTTGTATAATGTAAAACTAAATATAATATTAGTTATAACTAGCATTTTTACATAATGTAAAAGTTGAATATAATGCTAAGGGGAATTAATTTAAAAGGACAAATATTTGTATATTTTTAGACTCAAGAACACGACCTCAATATTTTAATCACAATGACAAATATTTTCCTACAAAATAAATCATAAAGACAAACATTCTTCCAAAATTATTCATAAGGACAAACATTCTTTCAAAACTGCTACCGAACTAAAAACTGATACCTAAAAACTGCTACCAATAACTATAAACTGATACCTAAAAACCGCTATCAATAACTAAAAACTGATAAGGACGATAATTTCCTGTAATACTAATTAGAACTAGCATTTGTCCTTCGATCTAAGAATAAAACTTTATATCCTTCGGCCTTTTTTTTTCAAAAAATTTATCCTTTTTTCTAATTTCCACTTCGTTTTAACCATCACTTCTATGAAAAAATATGCTGCAAAATCAATTCAACATCAGCACATTCTGACTGTATTCAATCCGCATGTATCGTTGACATGACAATAGAGATTGGTTTTATGACCAAAAGAAACACGTTGGCAAAACACACCATTAGATAGTTTTATAGCTACCACACTAGAAGTTTTACATGCTAATTAAAAATATAAAAATATCAAATCGGCACCATTAGGATGTAAATAGCATTCAGAAGACATGCATATAAAATGTGTTCATGTGCTAGTAAAGCTGAAAATAACAGTTTATTTACTGAGATTCGACTAAATCATAGGCTACAAGTCATGGCCAGGTATTGAAAAACTGATCAAAATCAACCAACCGTAAAGTAAAAAATAAAAATCATCAGTTGTGTTCCAGAATAAATTGTTTGGTGATCTTTCTTATGAAAAATCTATTTGAACACAAACAGATTGACACATGTGGAGACACAAAAAATGTCCGCTATTAGATCTTTTCCTAAAACAATTCCTTCTCAATCCACATTACAGTAACTAATGATTATCACTTCTGATCAGAATAAACAGCATCAACATCATAAAGTTCAAGAAATTTGGACATAAGCTCCTTGTTCAAATCCATTGCCTCATCATCTACCTGTTATTGGATAATAACACCAAGTTTTAGCTCAAACCATAGATTTATGTAGCTCTGATACAGTAACTTATTATGACTGTCAAGAATGCTAGAATTTTTTGTATATAGTTTTCTTTTATCTAGAGTCAAATACGAGAAAGGATACTAGCACTACGAAAATGATGAAATATTGGAGGACGAGAACAATTATCTACTCATAAAATTATTATCAAACTACCTCAATGTAATTAAGCGGTAAAAGCTCGAAACCATTATCTGGTTCAAAAGCGACACCTTCTTCTTTCAGTTTTGATAGAATCACGGAGTAGTTCTCTCCAGAAGTCACAATTTTGTAATAGCTGCAATACAAGTCATATGTCAGAATGTTCACATTGATATTCACATCAATACTTTAAACAAAGGGGCGACAAGTTCATGGTCATGTTTTAATGAAATTGAAAAGCCTGGTAAATTATTATGATCATCATCATCTTGGTCTTGTGTCTATGAATTAGGGCTGTTACGGTTGAACCATCAACCGCTCCACCGTTCATATGGTTACCGTCTATAACGGTAACGGTTGAAGAATTAAATCACCGTGGTTAATCATACCAACCATACAAGATTGTTTTGTATAATATTTAACATTAAAGTATAAAAAATAGTAATTTAAGTTAAAAGAATAGCTTGTACATTAATAATATGTTCCTTCATGACTAATAACATGTGCATGCATATTGGTCGTTTTATAAACAAATAAATAAATTTGCAAAAAAACAGTTAGAGCTATATGAATTTATCATCAATAATGCATATAATTGAAAATATATGTACAACATACTTCAAAATTGAAAAAATAACGGTTAACCATTATCGACGGTTACGGTAACGGTTATAAGAATTTATAACCGTCAACAACGGTTACGGTTGGTGGTCATAACGACGGTTACCGCAACCATAACACCCCTACTATGAATTGAGGTCATTATGAACACGGAGACAATGATATCTAACATGGATATGAGAAATATGTCAAAGAAAATAAAATGTAAAATAAAAAATAAAAAAAATTCGAACTCACCTGCATATGAAAGTTCATAATACAAGAATCAATATTAGATAGAGACCTCATATTCAGAAAAAAATACTGTATAGATTAGAGAATTTTAGTCAAATGTCCTTCAAAAGTTTCAAAATAAGTCAAATCCTCTTCCCTAAAACGTAATCCACGAAACACCTCTGAAATTATTTTCGACAAAAAGTTTGCTGTCGTTTATTTTTATTCACGACTCAAATCTGCACTATATCGCTATTATTTTTGTACAAAAAACAAAATGAGAATCAAATATGCTTTAGGTGCAAATATTTACGGTAAAAATTGTAAATTTCAATAAAAGTAAGTTCTGATTTTTTTTAAAAAAAAATCATTTCTCAAATTAAGCCACAATATAGTGCAGATTCATGCTGTGAAAAAAACAAAAAAATAATTATAGGGGTGTTTCATGAAACCTTTTTTTTTTTTGGAAAGGGATGGAAATCAGTTAAGTTTTAAAATAAGGATGCCTCGCTAGTTGACACTATAAATTATGTATTGTCTTTCAAGTGTTCAGATTTAGATGCAATTTTTATTCACAAAATATCTATGCAGCAAAACCATGACTGGCAGCAATAATAATAAATCATTATGTGCACAAGGATGTCATGATTTTTAACAAAACTAAGAGAATTAACGTACATTCAAAAGCACTTCTCACTTGAAATAGTTCATAATTGGTTGATTCAGTAGATTTTATGAACGTACATCGAAAAGTATAAGCATATTCATATTATTGTAGCTCATTTATAGTTGTCCTTTCCATTTTCATATTCTGCAGAAATACTAACTGAACATTTCGACAGGTTTTGTGAAGATAAACAACAGATACTAATTATGACCTTAGTCATGTCCTACCTTTCTGATTCTGAATCATCATCATCGAGTGCAGTTGGTTCAATAACATCTTCAGCACCAGCATCTAAAGCAACACCAAGAATTTTATCTTTATCGACATCAATAGTCTTCACATTTACTACACGGGCTCTTCTAAATTTGAATAAAATGGATCCTGGATCTGCCAGCTTAGCTCCGCATTCCCTTACAACTCCTCTGACATCAGCAACTGATCTAGTCACCTTATCTGTTGAGGCAGCAACTACCATGCCTACCCCACCAAAACCATAAACCTAATTTGAAATTTAAAACATTAATCGTAGAGTTACTATTACAAAAGAAAGCATAAGCATCTACATAATCTTAACCAAAGAATATTTTTAGTGTATACATTTAAAAACTTGCTTAAACCATGCATGAACAAATGACTTTTTTACAAGGTTTTCATAACGGGATTTAAATCGTAAAGTTCAAATTTTATATCAAAACTGGACTTAAATCGTAAATGGTGATTCTATTGATTTATTTTTTATTATGTATGTATACATACTTGTGTGCTAAATTTTGCTTTGTATAAATTATTAATTGAACATTTGAATATGTAAAAGCATCAATTCTTCTTTTCATAATAATATTTTGTATTTAAAACAGAGTTTGATGCTTGAGTTTCCACGTTTAAACCTTAAACTTAAATTTCTCCCCTGTTTCATCTTCATTTTTTACAATTGAGTAAATATCTTGATATTTTATATTTCAACATGGATTTAATGATTTTTCTCAAATGTGGTTTATTTTAGTTTTGAATCGGGATTTTCAAATCATATGATTTTAGGATTTTTGACAACAATGCTTTCTTAATACTGATGTACTAGTGTGTAACCCGTGCGTTGCACACGGTAATGTTGTTAAAAAATAATTTTTAAATTTTAATTATTGTTAAAAATTGAATATTTTTAAGCAATATATGATAAATTTATTGAAATAAAGAAATTTATAATTTAAAATGACATGCAACACTCGGATATAAGGTAGAGAGTTGTCAACTACATATTCTCGTCGGAATTATTGTCCTAACTCGGTAATAACAATATATATGTGCGTGCGCACGTGCATGTGTGTTTCTATTACTATATATGTAAATAGTTGAAGCTATGTGATTCATATATTTTTTATATAAATGGATGAAAAAATTGAATTTTCCATTTCTATTAATATGAATATTATATATATATTTTTAAGGATTTATAATGAAATAACGAATATTAAGTAATTGAATGTATTAAATATTTTAAATTAATGATCAACTTAACTAATTAAATATATGTAGCTGAATGTTAAAAAGTAGAGTAAAAAATGAGAAGAGCTTTGTATGTAGTTGTAGTTGAGAAAAACATCTTACGATCAACTTATCTGCGCATGAACTTTTATTCATTATTTGATATTTCAATTAGTAAACCTTTTTTTAACTTAGAAGTTAATCATAAATTTCATGTTGTTGTATGAGTGTCATGTTTACAACTTCAATATTTGCAAAATAATAATAATATTAATAATAATAATAATAATAATAATAATAATAATAATAATAAATCATCTGTAGCGTTAATTTGAGTTATGAGTTGGGTAACTTTTAATATCATGTTGAAAATGAAAATGTCTACATAACTTAATTTGTATTAGAGTAGTCTGTGCTTTTACATCCCAATATTGTAAAATATAAATTTATCCTTTTAAAGTTGTAATAATATAATGTTGAAAATGGGAATGTCTACGTAACTTAATTTGTATTAGAGTAATCCGTGCTTTCACATCCCACTGTTGTAATATATAAGTTTATTATTTAAAAGTTGTAAAAAAACGAAATTTTGTACTACAATGCATGATTTTTTTAAAGATAAATGAATGATGAATTAAAAATATATTATTGTTTATGTTTACATTTTATGTTATGTGATTCATATACCTTTATATATGAATAAAAATAACAATCTTATCATCTTCGCTTGTATATATGAGTGTTGTATACCTACTTAAATCGGTATATTTTAATATTTATTAAATGAACTAATAAATATTAGTTAATCAATTTATTTGAATGATTTAAAATAAAGGTTACATAATTGGTTAATACATGGATATGAGTAAAAATTTATTAGAAGGGAATTGATAAGGGTTTGTAAGTAACTATAGATATAGGTGTTTAAAGCTAAAAATATAATTTTTCAGTGCAATGCAAATAACTTCATTGAGATAAACGAATTAGGAAATAAATTTGTTATTATTGTTGATGTATATAATTTATGCTATGTGATTTACATATCTTTGTATGCAAATGAAAATTTTGTTTTACCAGTTTGTTGATGCTACTTTGGTAGTTTATGATTTACACGACGTATCTAATATTAGTTAAGTCAATTTATCAAATGGTTTAAATTTTGAATTACGTAATTAATTTAAATATATGGACTTAAATGTAAAATATTAGATGAGAACTAAAAAGAAATTTGTAAATAATTATAGAAAATTTTAAAAGTATGTATTTGATTATAAATTGACATTAGAAGTTTAGTAGAATAATCATAAATTGATAAATTATAAAAATTTAAAACTAAAATATCTAGAGAGAGAATTAAGGAGAGTAGAGAAAACTCCTACAATTAATAAGAGAGCTTGAATTTCTTCTGCTTTACTATTATTTAATAGATTTTGTAATTATCAAGAATTTTAGACAAATTATCGTTGATTAGAAAGTCAATAATGCAATTAAACTAAGCATACAAACATAAAACAATGATGTAACACGAAATTTTGCAGGAGTTTGGGTTACTGTATTGAAATAAAGAAATTAACCGACCTCATAAAATTTCTCAACAAAATCTTCTTGTCCCTTTTCTGTAGCTTTTTTAATGTTTCTGTCCACGATTTCTTTAGGAACATCAAGTTCTCTGGCTTTCTCTATTATAGCAGCTAAAGCTGTATTTGATACTGGATTTGTACCACCCTTCTTTATACTGCTTAACAAAAAGAATTGAGTAAGTTCCAGCAGGTATACAAAATACAAGCTTTAATTAAAGTTCGAATAAGTCACAAAATACAAAAACATCCAAGCAAAAGTTGTAAAGTATTTGCTCAAAAATTCATAGCTGAGAATGGAGAAGGAAAAGACTGTTGAATGTCTTTAAACTTGTCTTTATGATAGAAAAATTCATTGCAAAAGTTACATCTCGATTCTCAGCAAAATTCACCAAAAAATTTCACACAATTGCAATATGGTATCTATTTAAATGTTAAATGTGTTATATTTTGTAATGACCTATTTTTAGGGTGAAGCATCACAAGCTTGCACACCTAATTAAGCACAGTTATAACTGTACCTATCCAACAAAAAACCAATGATTCTCCCTTAGCCTTAGGGAGCATCGAATTGAATTCCTTGCTTTTTGCTACACAATTTACCTTATCAATCAGGTTTAAAAGGAGAACTAATACAACTTGTAAATAACCCAATAACATAGTTACAACAATATGCAACATGTTCCTTTCAATGGCTATGAGGACTCTTTAAGTGTGTACTATATGAGGATAACTAATGGTTTTGAATTAGGAGAGTGAAATGTAGCATGATAATTTATTGTAAACTTCATTTGCATGTCTTATTACCAGGTAACGCTGTTTCTTATATATTCACACTGAATGGCTTTTAAAAGTGATCAGATGTAGACAAATATTTTCTCCACTAACGGGATGATGACAGATATTTCACGCTATGAAGTAATATACTAGGAGAAAGGTCCATGATATTTTCAATCCTAGATGTATGATATAAACAAGTGACAGAAAATTCACAAACTAAATAAATCCAAGATTAAGTGGTGAAAGTTGAAGGATTGTAAACCAAAACAGAAGGAAACAGCTACAAAGTTTGAAGCTTGTACAATGAAATTGCACTTGAGTGATATAATTTGGTTAAAAATGAAGCCAAAGAATTGTACTTGAGATAAAAGCTAATTTTACAAAAATACCTATAAAAATTAAGACACGCTGAAAGTAGAAAATGTTATTCACTGACTAGTGCGGAAGAAATATAAACAGAGAGATAAACTTGTGCAATGCCAAATTCATTGAGAATAAATATAAAATATCGATGAAGGGTCAAAGAGTCTGTTCGACAAAATCATCTGTTAAGGCGTTGATGATAATAGTATTATTTACAGATAATAATTTCATAGGTTTATGTGAAGAATCAAAGTTTAGAAAGTTAAAGGTATCTTGGAAAATGAGAAGATGAAAAACTATATATCAGATATATATTGAGATATAAAATGCTTAAGTACAGCAGCTACTAGATGGTTAGACAATTTATTGAACAAAATATATGAATTAAATACAATGTACGACGACTGAAAGACTTAACATTATAAGTTCATCTGTATAAAATAAATGACACATTTAAGGCTGATCTTACTACCAAGATAAGATATCATATTGATGTGTGCCTGTCATGAAGCTTTAAAGAAGATGATTTGAACTTCGACCAAACGTAACCATGCTCAAGAATCAAGTTGGTCCTTATCAAGACATTCTAACCACATCATCTATCTTCTTAGATAAGCAGGAATATAGAGTACATGACAACGCTTGCATGTTTTTTTATAGACTCGATAGTTGTGGAAATTCCTTTTTATAGACTTGATAGTTGTGGAAATTCCTCATGGCACAAGGTGCAAGTTTCACCCATGGCATGTTGCACATAGGAAGTGCACATAAATTTTGAAAATAGTGCAGTTCGCATAAAAGACAAGTCTTTAAATTCATTCGGATATTTATTATTAAATCATTTTTTTTCTTTTCAAAATTTGAGACATTATGAATCATATTATCTTATGCTCTAAAGACAGATGCAATAAACAAAAATAAAAAAGTATTTTATGAAACGGTTCTCAATCCAGTTCTATGGATATTATAGTTATCAGTAAACAAACTACTTATTTTTATTTGTATATATTCTGAGTTAGATGGACATTGCTTTATATATCTTTGTTCATTTTATTATACAAATATTATTGTCGATTTCAATATTTTTATATATTCATTCATCTGGCATTATTTTTATTTCAAGTACATTAATATCCAGACAAATTAATGAATGATTAATGTGGTGTAAAAGAAAATTTTAACATACAAATTTATGAACAAGGTTAACTCAGAAAAGAATTTTAAAAACTTAGTTTTAAAAGAAACTCTGTGTGATATAAAAGAAAATTTTAACATACTACGCTGAGAACCTAAAGTCATATTGGTTTATGCAGCTTTTGCATTGTGTGTACTTAATAATTATGCTTGCAACCAAGTAGTCATTTTTGAAAAATAGCATGAAACCATGAACGTTATACCAATTATCAAACTCTTGGTGATCTTTGTTTCCCAAAAAATCGGCTAAAATATGCAAAAATAAGTCCGATATTCAAAATTATTGGTTTACTTCTTTACTTATGATATCATATTCTTAAAGGAATTAATCATCCTTCAATAACATATGTAAGTATTCAGAACACGGAAATGTCATCCTTCGATAACATATTCAAATCACAAGCATGTATAATGTTCTCACCAAAATTTAGAATCATAGATGCTCCCAAGTCTAAACCAAAGCTATATGGTCCATCACCGGTTGATTCTCATTGAACCCGGAAAAAACAAAGTAACCTTAAAATGAATAATGAAGTTTTCCACATATACTTTCTATAACTAAATACTTTGGGTCATTTTATTGGATTTACAATCTCTCTGTTGGAGATTTGTTAATCGTGATATTTTATCTTTTTATTTTATAAGCAATGTATTATTAAGACAATATACATATTTAAAGTTTATGGCATAGACTCAAATTCTTTGATACCAATTTTGCAACCCTATTATTTGAGTGTAAATACATGCATGCATGCATGTACGTATGTATATAATGCAATGCTAAGGGCACTGTCTTTTCTGATAGGGGCATCGAAATTTCAAAAAAAAATACACTGTGATCGGTGGACAACCGCCGACCAAACAGTGCCACGGTTGGTGGTTTAGCACCGACCACGGGCCCCAAGCAAAAAATGCGGTGCTTTAGCACTACACTATATGTGTGTGTGCGCGCGCGCGCGCGTGCATGTGTATATGTATAATTTTATTAGTAAAAATAATTCAATTTAAGTTAATCATTTAATTAATTAGATTGTTGATTATAATACTTTTACATAGTTTTGAAATATTCATAAATTGTTTACATACCAAGTTGTTAACCAATAGTATCCTATTGTCTTTCATTATGATACATCTACACATCACATATTAGTATGTGGTTAATAATATTAGTACCAATATTAGCTACTTTAACTTAAATGCATACAATAGAGTTCTCAAAGATCTATTAACATGGACCCAAAATAAAGATATAGACTCTTCAAAAAGTAATTATATTAATTAAGAACAAGAATGATTCATGGAGAATGACTCATATCAAATAAGACATGGGATCTAAGTACTCTTCTATTTGATTTAGCGATCAGCCAAATTACAAAACATACAAAAGGATGTATCCTGTAAATTTTGTTTGTTGTAAATATTGTTATAAATTTTAATTGACGAAACTAAAGGTTGAATTTCAATGTTAAAGTCATGAAGAAATATTTGAGTATAGAAATTTCGGTCTGAGAAGAAAATTATATGCAAAATGCATGTTAAGAGAAATTCCAAAGATCAAAGGTTGTAAAATAAAACTTGGTGATGAGGGAATGGATAAATAAGAGTAAAGGTATCAACTCAATCATTTAAAATTCTGCAAAAATTAATGTAATGTGACATTGTACCAGTACAGGTGATCAAAATTGATAAAATAGACCAGTATTATGTGATTAGAGTATTCCTTGAAGATACACATACACACAATACACACGCGTGCACACATAGGTAAGTCCCTAGATCCATCGACCCTTCATTCCATTAGAATTCTCCTATTGATTTTCTAACACTAAAAAGTTTCAAATTGAGCTATATTTTTTTGTGGATAGTGGATACGGTATTCATATAATATTGATCAACTTCACAAAATTTTATACCAACTCAAAAAATTTAGCACCTTCAAAAAAGGGCAAATGAATATGAGCGGTCGAAAAAATTATTTTGACCTTGGCTTAAAATGCAAATTTTCAAACGGTTTATTGAAATGATGTTTTGTATATATACATGTGATATATAAGATAATAATTAAATGTATACAAAAATTTAGCTCAACCTAAAACTTTTTTGTACGAGAAAAAAAGATTGAGGAACTACAGGAAAAAATGATAGGGGATTAGACCTTGCATATATACACATATATCTTAGAGGAAGAGGAGCGGATTAGACCTTTTGCGTCTGTTTTTGATGTTTTAGTCGTCTTTGAAGAAGACAACTAAACTTAATACTAAAAAGGTAAATAATATAGGATACTGAGCAATGGATTTTTAAGAAGAAAAATATGCTTAATGTGAATGCTAGATATCAATATTGTGACAAGTGTGATAATACCATAAAGGATAAAGTGAAAATAAAGATATTGGAGCAAAAAAAGGTGCATTTATAATAGCTGATCAGATTAGACAATTTTGTTGTGTTATCATGTCTGAAGAGGATATGGTATTAAAAAAGATGAAGAAATCCAACATGAAGAAAGTCAAAGAAGACATAAATGCAAATAACTAGAATATCTAGTGGTTAGAGTGGACTTATATAAAAATATGTTTAGAACATGTGAGAAACCAAAATCCGACATGATTGTATTCAAGCAATATAGTTGATCATTTTTCCAAGAGTAAGACAAAGATGATGAAGACTTTTACTTCAATGACTATCTCATCAACTATAAAACATGATATTAAAAATAGTATTTTGATCATGAACATGCACAAAAAACTAACTTACGGTCCACAATTTATACGTAGACTTCAAAAGAAGGTTCATGCTGGATATGCATAACTTTTGCAACTTACGCAGAGACAATTTCCTTTCCAATTTTTCCATAACGTTTCATCTTCTTCAAGTTTTGAGCATCCTGCACGCAGGTGATAAAAACAAATCAGTGAGATTCCTTTTAATTATCAAATACACACACACACTCTGAAGAAAAACAAATATATAGATTAAAATATGTTCAAACATTTACACTGATCATGGTAATGGCAGAATTTTTTATTAGAGATATATGGTTGAAGTCAGACATAATCCCTACCATATGATGTGGAACATGATTCGTGAAAGTGAAACCAACAAACAAATGTTAATTTGTATCATCCTAAAAAGGCTACTGGATATATGAGAATATTAGGCTATGTTTGGTTTACCGTTTTTAGTTTCGAGTTTTCGTGCATACAAAAATACGCACGACGCATGTATATTGTGAAAAATGACAATTTTAGAAAACGAATTTAACACACAAAATAGAAAACAACTTTTTTTCATTTTTCGTGTTTTGAGAAAAACGGAAGCACAAGCAACAATTCATCCTTCCGTCGTTCCTCCATCCACTTCGTGGTCCCCTCCAATCTTCCGTTCATCCCTTCGGAGTTTCCTTCATTCTTCTCATATTTTATAATTAATGTTGAAAACTCAAAACATAAAATACAAAATAAACCAAACGACCCCTTATTGTTTCAATTAAATACTTGTATTTGATGAATAAAATATTACTTCATTGATTCATTTATTATAATTGACGACTAAAGATGAATGGTGGTGAAAATATCTAACAAGATAAATCCCGTTGTACCATCCTAAACGGGTGGTCATTGATGGCTTAAAAAATTGTATTTGATGGTTAACCACATCGATCTTCACACGTTTATGATGGAATCTGAATTCATGGTCACAACTCAAGAAATATAAGAAAAGTAAAGGAAGAGAAAGGGCCACGTCTCGTTCAAACCAGTTTGAAAGCTGTTAAAATTTTCAAAAATGTACAAAGGAATTCTCATAACACTGGATTCAAATAAGACAAATTCAATGAATTAAGCATTGCACCAATAAATTTATATAGTTGTCCATGGATCACTATATGAATGATTCTTTTCCTATTCTTTACCATAGAAATTTGTTCGTCTTCCCAAGGCTTTCATCTAAACTCTTCATGATGTCCTCCACTTTTATCAAGCTTTAAAATATTGTCATTCATTCAAAATCCCAATTTTCTATTTTTTTACTGTCTATGTAAACCAAAATTATTTCAAAACTCATATTTCCTCGACCTGGCCACAATGCATCATTCAACCGTGGTAAGACAACCAATAATGATGATGGTAATGGTGGTTAAAAACTAACTATAGTTAGTACAGTATGGTTGAAGATTATTTAAGGTGGATTGTGCAACTGACGCAACTTTACCAACCTCAATTTTAATAGCAAAAAGGTAAATATCAATGCTATAAATCTTTGTATGTCCTCGAATAATCGATCTGATAAAGGTTGGAAACTTCTGATAAAGGTTGGAAACTTATTGATTTAAATTTGAATTGAATCCGATAATAGTTAGTTCTATTAAAAAGCAAGGTTGAGAACTCGGTTTCGGTCTAGATTTCGGTCATTTGATTTATTTATTTATTTTAATTTCAGTCCACCTCGGATGTTTTGGTTTCGGTATTTTTAATGCAAATGTTGTAAAGATCGTAAATAACTATCAAATCACTAGGATATAATTGAACTAAAATAGTAAAGTAAATTATCCTAAATCAAGTTATACTTAGTTAACTAAATGCAACTAAAATAAAGTAGCCAAAATATATGCAATTAAATTAACACATGCAACTAGATTAAAATAAAGTGGACAAAACACATCCAATTAAACAAATTAAACAGACGACTCAATAACTTAACCCGGCCCAATTATGCAATTATTCAGCCCAGATAAATCCTAAATTACCCGACTCAAACCAAATTCCCCCTAAATAACTCATTTCCCCCAAACGACTTTGTCTCCCGCAACATGCTGCTGTAAAATTTTGTTCTTTGATTTCTTGGCATCAAAATTGCTTCAATCATTATTTATTCACTATTGATTCACGTTTATATGATTCGAATAATTGATTTGACAGATTATTCAATTTTTTTGCATTTTTGTTGCATTTTACTTTGATTCTTCACCGCTCCTCCACATTCTTGCTGAATTCTACTCATTTTAATTGCTTTCTGAAGAAAAAAATATATTATTAGTTCCGGACCGATGTAGAGTGGAACCGGCTTGCTACCACCGAAATTTATGGGTACCAACCAGTACCTCGTTCCACGATTAGAAGGGAAAAAATAAATTTGTACGACTTTGATCGATGAACTTCTAACCATAGATAACTAAATCCAATAATAGTAGATTATGTTGAAGGGGCGAGATTAAATTTGTACCTTTTGATCGACTGAATTTCCAAAATTTAACCATAGACAACTGATTAAATTGAATATATAATCTATCGCTTTGTAGATTAGTACGTGGTAGCAGCGTTATCATGACCAGACCGAACTACCGGTCCAACCATAAAAACTGCAGACCAATGGTTAATTTAGTCTGGAAATTAATCAAGCCTCCACGTGCAATTAAACCATCCAAATCGGTAAAACCGCGGTCCAAACGAATAAAACTTGGTTTTTGAATGAAGAACAACCAAAAATTTTGCTTTATCAGCCCAACTTTGGAGGCCAAAGACTACATGTTAGTTGTTGCTGCTACTGATTTCACAGTGGCCACTTATTTATGTTTGAAAAGTGGGATGAAGCCTCAAATTTTGAACGATGTGGGACTTTCTTTAGAGAAAAGAAACCACAATTCAAACAAATCAGGTTTTCATTTATTTCAAAAACTAAGTTTGGTGAAGTTGGTAATTTATGGCTCTGCGTACTTTATTGGCATATACTCAAGCTCCATTGCAGTCGTTTTCCTATTAACTTTTGATCCCTGCTTCTTTTTAAATAACTTTTGTTTTGCAAATATAATAATTTTAAGTACATTATACACTTGCTATTTGCAATCTACGTGTAATAACAGTTCGACCGGTCGGACCATTAAAATCTTCAACCATGGACCATCACAGTTCGACTCACGGTCCGGTTAATATAACTATGAGCAGTAGCAAATATATCATAATGTCCACATTGCATAATCATAATTCAATAAGCTCAATGTTACAATTAATGGCATCACTACACAATTCATCGCAGTACCATGTGATATAGTTTCGATCTTGGGTTTTTCTGGTCTTGGATGTGGAAATTTTTCTTATAAAAATAATGTTACTGTCTAAGAAATATTTCTAGAACCGGCCAGCATTTATCATTATCTTTTAACTAAACCAAAATCGACCAACTAGAGGTAGTAGATCACCGTATTTTTATGGTTAAACAGGTAAGTTGGTTCAGTTTGATTTTATGAAGCTGTTAATTCAGCAAAGTCAGTTAAATTGGTGAAGCACTCACCCTTAGAGCTGATTACATTATGTAATATATAATGAGTTTTCACCTTTGCAGTCTCCAACTCTTATGGAATTTCTAATCGATAAAATATATTTGGTTGGGAGCGTTTGGAAAATTTGAGAGGATTTTTATATTTTTCTTCTTTTCATCAAATTCTATACTCTTTTGAAATGGGTCGGAGATGGAAAAATGAATAACTTTAATTCATATTTAATGTACTAAGGAGATATCATAATCATTGAAATGAGTGCTTTAAATACTGTATATGTGTGTGTGAGAGAGAGATGAGCTATGAGTGTATAATATTCAATGAATTTACGGATTTTCTTATTCTTCATCTTCATTTCTTATTTCATTCTCTTTTTTGCTTTGAGTGAACAATGTTGGTACGCATTTCTAAATCTGTATTCACACAAAATTAGCATTAACCCTGTATAAACCTACCTTTTTATCAGTTTAATAAAAACATCCCTGTGTTGGTTTGAATGTTATTCTAATTTGTTTTCTATCTAAAGCAAACTTTAATGGGTCTCACTTTATTAGTTCTCACCCAAGCAAATGAAAAATAGACAAAAACAAATTGTTCATTTCATAATTATATAAACTAATATTTTGTCACCTGTAATGTATGTTGAATGAAACTCATGGTACTCATTAGTTATGATTCTTAAATTAATATATGCGAGTGCATATTTCGAAAGTTGGATCATTTGCAGATGAGGTTCCTTATATTTTCATTATATGGTTCATAAATGTAAACTATATTTTTCAACACAAAAGATGTTTAAATAAGTATTCATAGCGTCCATGTCGGGATTATACCTATAAATAAATTTCAAACATATGAACATCAGAAAATGTAATCATGCGTACAACATTGTAGCAGTTCGCCATGTACCATCACTTTTTTGTTAAACTAATGAAAAACTCAAATAAAAATTAAAAAGAATAAATTATTACATAATAATACAGTTTTTTTAACAATGAAAAAATTAATAATGAAATACATTAGAAAACCAATTTCTCAAAAAAATATTAAGATATATATATATATATATATATATATATATATATATATATCAGAAAAGTGTGGGTGAGAAGGCTTCTCACAATTTTGATGAGCAGCCCTATGATGTGTATGCATGAAGGACGTACCTTCAGGATTTAACCATCCATAAATATATGAACAGGCATTTCCATTACAAAACTGAGGCTTATTGCTACTCTTAGTTCCCAGCAGCGGAAACAGACTTTTTTTTTTTCCGAATATTGAATTTATTAGGTTAAAAGTAATACTTTAAGTTTTAAACTATACTATAAAAAAATGCACATTTTTTCCGTCTAGGAAGCAGATCAAATATCCTTAAAATCGATGCTTTATGGACCTAGTTGGATCCAAACGGGATATCCAGGCATTCAAAAATTCAATCAGCAAAACATGGAAATGTGTGAAACTATCAATTAAAAATATAGTGAACGAGTTCTGACGTTGATTAAAAAAATCGATGGTTGGGGTCTAGTTTTTCTAGTGGGTTGATTTTTCATTGCTTAAATATTCGGATCTATGAAATATACCGTGATCACAACCGTTTCATTTGTAACACACTTTTTCAAGGAAGCAAAAGCAGAAGTTTATTTTGCTTGGTAAGTAAAACCAAGCAAAACCGAACGAGAAAATAAAGTATCAAATTTTAGGTTAAAGAAGTCACCTTTCTGCCAGCAATCTTGCAAGAGCGCCTGCCCATACAAACAATAGTAGTAGAAATATTTCTTGTTAAGAGGGAAGAGTCAAAAACCTTCGCAAACATTCCAGGCCCTAATAAAAGATAAGAAGCGCAGTGTGTTGAGTGAACAACAATTATCGTGATTGATAAAAATTGAGAAAGCATGTACTTTGGATAGAAGTGAAAGAAGAGAACAGCGCATTTGATTTTGAAATAGAAGGAACTTGTAGAAGAATTGATCCAAACGCTCTTGCGGTACAAGCCATTGATGGCGCCTGTAAAAATGCTCAAAACAGCAGCTGAGAGCAAGGGTGTGTTGCGGAAGCATACGAAAAAAGGGGAGGTAAACAAAAATGACTCGGCAAAGGAGAAAACAGAAAAGTAGAATTATCAAAAGGACGATTTGTTAACCAAGGTACTGCAAGTTCATATCTTTCTGATTTACCTCCACAAGTGTTCTGGGTTTGGTGCATACTTACTTAGAGTTTACAAACAAAGCTTGATTATCTAGGTCTTAAAAAAAAGAACGATTTGTTATCCATGGTTATTTTTTGATACTGTTTTATTTTTTATTTTATTTTGCGGGAAATAAGCACAGAGAAGAAGTTGCAAAAAATTTACAGTGACCGCAAATTTGTTTTTTAATTTGAAAGACACTTTATAGACTGAATAGAAAATGATAGTTGCAACTATCATTCTATGATTTACATTAAAAATTGTCTTTCAGCCTAAAAAGTCTTATTCCTGAAGCTAAATTTTTCTCCAACTTCTTTCCTGAGTCTAAAAACCCCTTTATTTTGTTTTAATTCTTTTAGTAAATACAGTTAAATAAAGAGGGAATTAATAAATTATGAAACTTTTTGTCCTTTAGTCTAATTTTTTTACAGAGTTTGTCCTACAGCCTAAAAATGAAACTTATTGTCCTGCAGCTTAATTTTTTTTCAAAGTTTGTCCTTGTGCCTATTTTCCACTATATTTATATTATTATAAATTATGAAACGCAGAAAAAAAATGAATTAATAAAAAGAAGACAATTTTCATTTTATGCTAATAGTTCGAAATACAAATAATAATCTACATTTTGTTTCTAAATTTCTCTATCGAATACAAAACAATCTATCTAAGCTCTTCTGATTTATCCATTAGCACACGGACAACTGTGTGGTATGTTCATTCTTGGCCAGCATAACTGTGATTTCCCATTGGAAAAATCGATCATTCTCCTATCGCTCTTCCATAATTTGACTAACGGTTTCTTTTAGCTCATCCTCACGAGATGTGGTTGACGTCTACGAGAGGAAGTAGCGGCTGAGCGGTGCGGATGTGCAGGAGTTCGAGAAGTGCGAGGAGTGCGATTGCCATTCGAAAATGGCAGCATACACCGAGTGTCGAACGGGGCATTGGTAGATGGAGCCTTCGAAATATCGAACTTGCAGGCCGAAGTTCTGATGCGGCCTTCAAATATCACGTTTAGTTCCCTGAATTTCCAAGTGAGCCCACTTCGTATTTTTTTTACCTATCAACTACCAAGTCCCACCACTCGTCGGGACCTCCGACGGTGTCCTTCTTTGTATTCTAGACCCGCCTTCAATCTGCAGCAGCTTGTTCAACGGGTTCCATTTACGTTTGATGTTGTCAAACTTGTTCTTCATATAGCTATCGTTTTAATCGGCGTTCATCCGTTTGTTTTTCAACGGTCGACTCAGACGGTGCATTGAGTGGGACTCATTTCACACGCGTCTAACGCATCCAACTTGACGCAAACGTTAACTTGGAGAAAAAAAAGGCTGCTAACACACCCTAAGATGCTTGTTTGAGGCCCACTAAACACATTAATAGGGTATTTTGGACGAATAAGGGAGCAACAAAAACGAAACGAATGTTTATATGATATATATATATATTTTTTTAAAAAACTGAATAAATTCCATTTTAATCTATCTATAACTTAAACTAAAAATAGGAAACTAAAACTGCTGATGTGTACATATGCCTACTCCCCATTAAAAATAAGTCATCCCCATTCATTTGCTATCTTTTTTTTCCTTTTTAAAAGCAGTTCTACAACTCGTTTTAGGTACACACAATCTTCTCCCCCAGATTATATTCCAACGCCTTTTAAAAATAATCATCCCCAACATATTTCATGTCCCACCAACTCTAAGATAATTATTCCCACTTCTCTAAATCCTTAACTGATAGAGATAGGGATATGTCATATGGGCAATTATGTAATTTGTTACATATATCTAACTCGATAACCAATCTTATTCGAAATAAAAAGTGTTTTCTTTCTATTATATGTTTGATATAATGTGTCATATTAATTAATTAATTTAATTAAAGTATATTTAATACAAAGTTCATAAATGATATGTTTATGATAGTAGTTACAAAGTGTTGTAAACCTGAGTAATTTATTATAAGGAAAATAAATATACCATTTTAAATATTCCTAGTCAGGATGTATCGAGACTGAATGTCGATACATCCTTTGAGACCATAGTATGTAACGCTCTCCGAATGTTGGGCAATATATTTCTCATGGTTGTTGGGGCACCAAGGGGTTACGTACGATAGTTATTGGATAACTATGAAATAACTCACTCGATAGTTTTTTGTTGGTTAATATAACTAAGGTCAAGCAGAAAGTATCGATGTGATAAAATTACACAGTTTTTTTGACTTGAGAATAATGTTGATCTTCAATGTGAAAGCTCCTCTTTGATTAAAGTTAAATCATGGTATGACGTCCATCAAACGACTACAGTTGGGTCGAATGGAAGCATTGGAAGTGAAGCACTATTCAAGAGAGGATTCATCTCCTTAGTTATATGAGGTCAGTATCATGGTCAACTGAAGTCAACTCAAAGTCAAAGTCTTTGCGCAAAGCATTTCGGTCAATAATTATTATTATTATTGAACCAAGGACTTTGTTTTTGGACTTTAGAGTTGAACGTGGACGATATTAAAATTTTGACCATTACCATATTCCATAAGTTCAAAGTGATATAGTTTTGACGAAGAGAATTGGTGTAAATAAAAGACACAACTAGATAACGCTTAACAAAGTAAAATTGGATTTTACCGAAGCCAAGTAAGCGATAAATTTGACCAAAATATCACACCACCTGCTAAGTGACGTGTGAACGTTAATATTTGGATAGTTCGATATTAGTCGCTGACCAAATCTAAATAATTTAATATTCAACATTTAAATATATGCATAGTTTATAAATTTTAATACTACATCATATTTACACAATATATGGTTAATTTTATTTATAAAGTTTCATACATATAATAATTTCGGTAGAAATAAAAAAAATTCATATATGTATTATTATTTAAATATTATTTAAATCAATTAATTATGTAAATTAATCATAATAATAAATATTTACCATATAAATTTTGTTTTATATTTTATAAAATTAGATTAACACTTAATGAACTCTCGGCAAGAAAATAAAAAAATAATAATTTAAAATATTTAATTAATAGCTGAAAATAAAAATAGCTTTTAAAATTAGTAGTAAATTATAAAGTTACAAATTAAACATTTAAAACTACAAAATATCATTTAGAATTTTACTAAAATTAAAAATTAAAAATTTGGTTTCAAAAATAATTATTTTATTAATTTTAAATAATATATGTATGGATATTCGTTTCAAAATGTATCTTAAAATTAAAAAATAAACTATGTCGTGTGCATGACTTGGTATGCATGAATATCTAAAATATATATTTTTTATATTTTAAACATTAATATATATGTATATATAATATCATATTATTTATATTCATATATAAATATTTAATATATATATATATATATTTAAATATGATTTAGAAAATAATTATTATATTAATTTATATAAATAGTGTTTTCGATTTTGCAGAAAAAAAATTAATTTAATATAATTTATAAATGATTAAATTTATTCATATAGTTATATATATAAAAAATGTGAATATTTCATTCTTACGTTTATAAACAAATATATATACACACACACATACACAAAATTAATTAAATAAAAATATGGCTTATATATATATATTTGTATTTATAACATTATTATATACCTATATAATAAAATAGATCAGCTTTAACGGAATAAGTTAACAGAAGACAAACAAAAGAAAAAGAACGCATCTGATTTAAAGTTGGAAAGACATCAGACATACTACAGTAGTCCACATCTCTGCTTATATAACTCTGTTAACCAAGTTAAACGTAGTGCTCCAGCCCATGTTTACAGGTTTAACTCACGTCACTCCACTTCCCATGCAATTCTCTACCCGCCTCCCCTACTTTCCTTCAACCATTCTCACTTTATTTATGATGCAGCAGATCGTTTTACCTCATCCTCTTATTCATTCAAAGCGTATAATTTTTGTCCTCTAGCACTGTTTCATCTTCACCTCTTTCTTTTACCAACCTTCTTCCATCCTACAACCTTTTACATTCGTGCCTTCTCTTTTACTTATTTTATTTTATCTGCACATGAATTGTTTAACTAAATACATATATGAAGAAGTAAAATGATTACTAACTCTGTTTATTTTTGTTTCTTTAATTTCTCTACAGTTCAAACAGAAGTTCCACTATGAAGCGGGTACTTTCATACTCCTTTAAATTTGTACAACACTTTTACTTACTTCCCTCGCTTTTTTTTCAAAATGGAAAAAAGCAATGGCTCAAAAGAGAGAGGCGAAGGGCAAAAATATTGACTCCTCCATTGTAGTGAAAGTTGAAGCAAAGGAGATACCAACTAACTTACCAAAAATAATTAAGATTGTTAAGATGGAACCAGATGATGCTGCTTCGTTGGCATCCAAAGAACATATTGATTCAAAAGAGATAGTAGGACTTGGAGTGATTGATCCTCCCCCAATAGCAAAGTTAGGTTATGGTGCAAAAGAAAAGGGACCTGATGGTGCAAAGTTTGAAAATCAACAGCAACCTTCATCCTGTTGCAACCTTGATGAATCGGATGATGAGTTGGCTGCAGTGGTAATATAATGGTAGTGCTTACAGTTGTTATCATATTTATTTCGCTACTGACTCCTTTGTTGTTTCACAACTTGCAGATTGAGTGGGTAGAGAAAAATGGATACTGATGATATGTTGACTGATATGATGGGTGCTGTTTTTTCCATTCCAAGTCCATCTTTGGTTTCATTTCCTTGGTTCAAACAACTTTATTTCTGTTATTTTCTATTTTTTAGTTGCATTTGACACAGTTTGTTTTTTGTTTGTTGTATGCAGATACTTCTAATGAATGAATTGTCCATTGTTCACGGTTTCTCTTTTGTTTGTTGTCTGTACCTACTTTTACCGACTAATTTTGCAATACTTCATGTTTCCCTACGTCTCATAATCTGTGTTTATTTTTTCATGACTACTTCAAAGTTGAGCATGTTTATTTATACTGATCTTATAGTTTCCTTTTTGCCTCGTTATTACTACTATATTTGTGCCCTTAATGACAATGATACTTGCCTCAATACCACACTTTTGAACATGACCAGATTATGAAATATTAATTATTAGTAAAGTAAAATAAACTGACTTCATTTACTATGTAAATGGATAAATGGTCTTCATGTTTGTGGAATGCTTTTCTACTTACCCGCGCATCTCTCTAATTGCCAGTATTACATGCATGCCCAATCAATGTGAGATCAATATTATTAAAGGAGTGTGTGTGTGTGTGTGCGGCCCCATGCATTTGTTTGGAATTTTTTTGTACTTCCCTCTTTACTCTCTTTACTGCCTTATTAATCCTATTTAAAATTTTAAAATTAGACAAATTTACTCTTTCTGGGCTTAAAGGTATTCATATTTGTTTGGAATGATTTTATACTTGCCTCTTTACTCCTTAAGTGTTATTTTTTCATGCAAGCTCTGTCAATATTTGGACCCTCAATGTCACAAACAATTATTGAAATAATTTTTATTTATGTATGACATTAGTAATTGTCTTATTAATCCTATTTAATTTTTTCGACCTTGTAAATGGTTTTTCAAAAGGACTACCAAAATTTACTATATTAAACTCTGTCATGTAAACGTGGACTGTACCAAATTTATATTTAGCTCTTTTGTTATATGCTTATTATTACTATGTGCAACTAATTCTCTAATTATATTGATTTATGAAATCAATTCCATTTCTGCTTACTAAAAATGCTCACAACATTCATGTTACGGCCTGAAAATCCTCTTTATAAAATTTGATCAAAAGATCTTTTCTAAAACAGTTATCTCAAACCCCTTACATCCCTTTTATACCTGAACAAAAAATACTTATCTCAAAAATATAAGTATTTACCAAAAACATTTGAAAATTTCCTTTTTCTCAAATTTCGTATTAAATGGCCAAGAAATTCCCTTTTCAAAATATCACTTACCATAAAACCCATTCACTTTATAAAACTCATTTGCTTATCCCTTATAAAAATTCATTTTATAAGTTCACTTCATATTTCAACCCTCTTTATAAATTTTCAAACTGGATTTAAACTTCTTTTTTAAAATCTCTAAATGATTTATAAAATCTTTTTCCATGTATAAAACTCTTTATAAAATTTCCTTTACAAAATATCTTTGACGTTACAAAATATCATTTTAAATTACTTAAAATAAACCCTTTTATCTTGTAAAAACCTTTTATTATAATAAGTTATTATTTATAAATACCTTTATAAAATAATTATATAACGTGAAAATCATTTATAAACTTTAAAACCCCAGACTGATGAAAGAATTGAAGTTTATTCAAAATCATACTTCATAAATTCAAAAAAAGGCTCAGCAATCCTAATGGTACTAACTTAAGTTACCATTTAATTTCATTTTCATTTTCAAGTCATTCAACAATTTATTTACATAAGTCAACATATATGTAAATACACTTCATATCCAAATCAGGAAATAACATGTCAATATAAACTAACCAGTATAAACATGTCCAAATGACATAATAGCAGGATGGTGATTTGTCCTGCTAAATAGATGTCCAAACAATCAACAATTAACTTATAGCAAAATGGAGATTTATTCTGGTAACATATATGTCCATATAATCAAACAACCAATCTATAGCAGAACGGGGATTTATTCTGCTAATATATGTCCACAACAATCAAATCTAATACATTATAGCAGAACATGGATTTATTCTGCTATCAAATGTCCACAAAATCAAACAATCAATTTATGGCAGAACGGGGTTTTATTCTGCTAATAGTAGTCCACACAAACACAAACAATCACATCATAACTCATTCACAATCATTTATCTACTTAATGGTATCGACATTTGAATCCTTTGTGCTCAAAACTATCCTTTGTAAAAGAATTCCCTTTTTAAATAAATTGATTCTTGGAAAATCAAAGGATTTAAAACTTAAACTCCCTTTTAAAATAATTAATTATAAGTAAAGCTCTTATTAAATCATAATTAATCTTTATTAAATCTTAATTTACTTAAATAAATAAATTAAGAAATAATTAAACCTTTAAATAAATGATTAAACAATAATTAGTTCTTAAATAAATAATTAAACACTAATTAATCCTTTATTAATTATTAAATAATCGTTTAACCCTTAATTAATAATTTACTGTTAATTAATCTCAATCAAATAACCTTTAATTAAGTCTTAAATAATAAATTAAACCTTTAATAAGTAATTTATAAATTAAAACCTTAATTAATTTAAAATTTAACACATGGTTAATAATTAATTAATAACTAGCCTTATATTTAATTAGTAATTAATTAAAAGTAAATCATATACTTAACTTATAATTAATTAAAAATTAATCATCCTTGATAATTGATTAATTAAAATTAAGTGGAAATTAGGGAGGCATCCCTATCATACTTTCATATTGTAAAGCGGGTCCCTGTTAAAGTTTCATTGTAAAGCGGGTCCCTGTTTTCTGGAAACGAAGAAAAATTATTGCTGAAATGTCAACAACTTTTATAAATAAGTGCTGATATTTCAGCAACTATCTGTGTCAAAGTTTTATTGTAAAAACAAAGAAAAATTATTGCTGAAATGTCAGCAACTTTTATAAATAAGTGCTGATATTTCAACAACTTTCATAAACTGTGTTCACAGTGTACATAAATGTTGCTGAAATATCAGCAACTTTTATAAATAAGTGTTGATATTTCAGCAACTTTCATACACTATGTTCACAGTGTACAGAAATTTGCGGAAATGTCAGCAACTTTTATGAAATGTTGCATCATGCTCTGCAATAATCGTGAATAAAAAACAGGGACCTAATTTACAGTGAAATTTAGTGAAGGACTTTTCGTGAATTTTGAAACTTAATAAGGACCTGTGTCAAAAGTACCCTAAAATTAATCTCATCCTTTAAAGGGTAATTAATTAGTAACTAATATTTACTTAATTAAAGTTAATAAACCTTATTAACACTTAATTAATTAATAATTATTAAAACTTAATTAATTAATTATTAAATCCTTAATTAACTTTTAAAAACATTATTATTAGGCTTATAAAACAGTTACAAAATAATTTTAAGTATGAAACTTAAATTTGAAAAATTCGGATTTTTAAAGCGAAACTACATCCATAGCGCCTATCGCTATGGACACCATAACTTGAAAATGTTTTGACTTTCCTCATTGAAACCTCAACACTTAAATACTTACCAACTTATCATAAACATAGCATAGGAGTTTGCATAAGAAAACAAAGTTGAAAACTTTGAAATGATTTTCAATTTCCTTTAAACTAAACACTAGTAATTCCATAAAGAAATCCATCCGTCAATACCATATCAAAGCTCTACTTCCTTAGCATGACATCACATACACATGCCTAAACATCCGTAATCATATCAACATCATAGCATAAACCCAAAAGTCACATCTTTATATGAAACACATCACTTTAGTTTTCGATTCACAAGTCAATATCTAAACCGCAACTAGCAACATACATATATACTCAAACCATATAATATTCCAACCAAACAACCAACTTATTTGACCATCCAATATTAAATACATATAAAGGTAAAAATTTCCCAAATGTTGAAGAATTTACTCGCCAAAAATCCTTTGAAAACTTGATACCTTTTGGAGTTCGGAAAACTTGGAAAATCACAAATCCACCTGAAAATAGGTCAACTTCCCCTCAATTTTTAGACATGTAATTCTCGGATTTTGGTAAAGTAGTCAAAAGGAAAGTTTTAGAAAATTCTTTCCTCTACAATTTGAAATAAAGATACACTCAATTTTAGTTATTTTTTAGGAAGATATGGCCGAGATAAGAGAAGCTATCTTCGAACTTGAATTTCTGAGTCCAAAAACATGTCTGAAAGAAATGCATTTCTGACATAGCTACACTCAAAATTTGAAAATGTGGTACAAATAAAAGTTGTAGCTATTGGAATTTCATACGGTTTCAAAAAAAAATCTTCATTTGGGTCGGAAATGAGGAAGATAGGATAGAAGGAAGAGGAAGTAAAATGTGAGGAAGGAAATGATATTTATAAACAAGAGAAAAAAGGAATTACCTAAACACCCTTCTCCTTTGCGCTCCACCCACCTTGCGCCACCTCACCACCTTGTCCCCCCTTACATTTCTAAGCCAATATGCATTTAATTCATATATGTACTTATGTCTACATATGTTTTCCTAAGCATCTTTACATTTAAATAAATATATATATTTTTAAATCAAAGAAAACTTATCTTGCTTATATATAAGATATTTAAGTGAATACATATATATATACATGTGAAATGAAATCCTAACTTTAGTTATAAATGAATGTATATACATATGCTATTTTGATCACGACATTTCCGACAACTTTTAGTCAACAAAATGTCAAAAAATTTGGAAAATGAATTCATATCACATTTTCGATTTTTCTTCGAACCAGATATTTTTATAAACAAAATTTGAAAACTATTTCACCATCATTATTTATCATTTAAAAGAGTTTTATTTTTATTATAAAACCTATATATTGAATATTTAAAATTAATTAAATATTCGCAAATCAAAGTAGCGAAATTCCAGGTCGTTACAGCTGAGATCCAAATTATCGAGAACAAAATAAAGATGTAGAATAAGCAGCTTGAGCAAGCAAATTCTAAGAACAGTGACTTGGTTAAACAAATCGAAGAATTCAGAAACTGTTTATAAAGCTAAAAAGGAGGGTGGTTTAGGAGTTATAAATTTGCGCAACATGAATTTGTCTCTTTTAGGTAAATGGCTTTGGAAGTTTAAAGATACAAATGATAACGCTATTTGGAAAGAGATCATTTCCAAATATTATTATAACGGTAATATCAATTTACACTGATTTGATTTTTCTTCTTCACATAATTTTTCTAATTTTTGGAAAAACATTTTAAAATGTTATGAAATTTTTAACTTAGGAACTAAGACAATAGTACATTCAGGAAATTGTACTTCCTTTTGGCATGATTGTTGGATTTCGATATTACCTCTTAAGTTTGAATTTAAGGAATTGTATGATATTTGCAACTTTAAGTATGCTTTAATTAAGGAAGTTTATTCTCCGGAAAATGATCCTCCTTGGAATTTCAATTTTAACAGAATTTTAATAGGTTCTACCCTTAGGCAACTTTCTTTGCTTTATGCCAGATTAAAGCTTTATAACATTGATAATGATAATGATTTTATTAGTTGGGAATGGGATAAGAGTAAGAAATATACTCCAAATTCTTTTTATAGATTTATTAATTTTTCAGGTACTTTAAATAACTCTTTTAAATACATGTGGAAATCTAATGCTCCTCCTAAATCCAAAATTCACATGTGGTAAATACTTCATGGAAAACTTAATACAATAGAATTTTTAAAGAGAAAAAACATTCATAATGATAATAAATGTTATTTTTGCAATCTACACCTCGAGGACATAAATCATTTATATTATGATTGTTTGGACTCTAATTACATCCTAATTAATACTTTTAAATTTTTTTACTTTAATATAATAAATAAAATTTCGGATTGTGAATTCTACTGGAAAAATTATAGATTCAAATTCAATAAAAATATTAGATTTTTACTAGACACTTTATTTATTATTATTAGTTGGTTTATTTGGTTTGAGAGAAATCAAAGAATTTTAATAATAATAATAGTCATCTTAACAAATTAATTTTTTAATTTCTACATTTTGTTTTAATTAGATTTCTAATCCCAAATATAAATTAGCTAAAAATATCCTTTTCAAACGGTATCTTAACAAGGTTAGTTATAATATTAACTTTTTTAAACATAACAATATCTTTTATAGCACTAATAATAGTATTATTAATATTTTTCCAAATTCATATGATAATCTCACCTTAAATCATAGCTTACTTATGATTAAGGATAAATAAGTCTGATCCCTCTCAATTTTTGTTCTAGTCTCTGTTTGGTTTTTGTTTACAGTTTATTCGTTCCTTTAGTTTTTTTCCTGTTAGTCTTATTTAGGTTTTTATTTCATTCCTTATAAATACATATATATGTATATTTACTATATAAATATACATATATATGTATCATTCTAATTATTATTTTTCCTAGTCTTGTTTCAGATATAGATTTTGGGAGATTGGGTATCAGGTTCATTTTGCAGGTTTCTCTTGTCTTCAGATTGTTGGATATCAGATTATAGAGAGGTTATCAGAGCAGAGTTTCTTCATCCAGGACTTCTTGCAGATATCCCCTTAGATATATGATTCTGCTATCTTCACTATGGAGTACTTTTTAAGGATGTTTTATTCTCCAGCTTGGCACTCCTTCTTCTTATTCAGAGCATTCAGAGTGGTCTGTCTATTCAGCAGATCCTCTTCAGAGTAGATGCTTTTTCACTTCTTCTGGTTCAGACCTTTGGAGCTTTCTTATTTGTTTGAGTCATCACTCGGTGTTTTTGTTTTTTCTCTTTAGCATTTTTGGTATTTCTAACATCTTAATATCGGGTGGTGGCCATGCCGGAACTTGATATTGAGGTGCGATGGGTGGTGGCCTTGCCGGAACTCATCTTAGGAGTACCTGAGATTAGCTATATGTATTTTTGCTCTTGTTACCTGTCAGGCATGTTGGCAGCTCCTTATGTTCGTGTTATATATATATATATATATATATATATATATATATATATATATTCGCATGTGTGCTCTCCTCTATGCGTAGAGGATCGCACATTTTTCTCAAAAAATAGAAGAATTCAAGGCCAACATCGATTCCATCAATCTTCAACTTGCAAGTACAAATGTAACATCCCCCATCTTGAGGCCGGAAACTAACTGTTACAGATGTTGCAGTCATTTATGGTATTAATTTCTGGTGATAAAATGCGGTAATGTTAATGGTATCCATAATATCAAAAACATAAGAATATGAAATATTTCAAACAACTATTCTTATTACATTTCAAAATCAGCATTTCATATTCAGTACATAATCCCATAACATTGCCCAAGTTCAGATAAATATAATTATTACAAAATATGCCAAGAGCGACATATGAAGATGCCTCCTTGGATGATCAGAGTTACTAAAGCTATAACATATGCCGTTACATACAACATTCAATCATAGCAAAATAGATAAATAGATAATTTCCTACACAGCTAATATTTGCCCCTTACACGTCTTCGGAAGCTTTATTCGCCAAAACCTTCTAAACCTGAAAATGTTAACTCCTAACCTACTCAAATTAAATTTTTAGCACCCGAGAGTTTAAGGGAAAAACATAAACTTTGAGTCAGACAAAAAGCCTGATGTGAATAATAATATGACATCTCGATTTATTAATATTAAGTGAGACCATGCCGCCTAGGAAACGAGTTTTCCCCTCGCTGATATCCTTTAAAAGCATATCTTTTGCAAATCAAATCCTGTAACCAAACTGGTTATAAATAACAATATCACAATAACTTGCATGCATATAATATAAGTAATCAGTGGACTATCTATCCCATCGACATATTTTTATTAAGCTTACTATAAACTTATGGCTGACATAGGCCTACTAGACACAATAAACGTTCTAACTTCTATTAGACAAAAACTGGACGGTCTGTCCGTAACTTACTACTTCCATGGTCAACTGATCCTAACGGTTTTGCGGGCTCACCAATAACCTAACTCTACTCCATGTATTCCTTTCTGTGTGTAACCTTCTTTTAGTCTTACCCATGACGCTGCCCTACACACTGGAATCTTGGACTTTTGTTAGCTAGGGGCTACTAGCTAAAGTATAGGGCGCGACCCCACACCAGTCCTATCTAGCTTTCTAATCTCTAAATCATTCTTTCAGTAAAAATATGGGTTAACTACCCTATCCATATTTCCTTGAAAACAAAATCTTTGTAAATTATTTAACCCTTGAAATCATTCATAAAACAAGGAAAACATTGGTCCTTTACTTTACTTAAAATACTTTTGTCATGATATATGCTTTACAAAACATTGTTGATGAAAACTCGAAATCATTGGGGTCTTCGACCCTCTCAAAACTTAGGCTACAAGGCCAAAACTCTATAAAACCTTTACAATTATAAAACTCTACGACATCATCTTTGCCCACTTAAAAGCATGTCGAAGTCTTTTGTTTGAAAATGTATGGGGATGATGTCGAAGTTATTACTTCATAGATCATAGTGTTAAAACTATAAAAATTGAACTTCGATAGCACATAAAAACATTGGCTTCAAGGCCTCATCGAGGGTATAAAATTTAGATTATGGGTTAAGCTTGATGACTATGAAGAAGCATAGGTTATGATCGAAGGCTAGTTAAAAGCGGCATTGACTAGGCTCGATAACAATATTAAAAGTGGTATAGGGTAAACTCAACGACAAGTTAAAAGCGGTATAGATTAGGCTCAATGATAAGTTAAATGCGACATGGTTTAAGCTCGACGACCATTGGGTCAATGAGGTAAAAAGCTCGGAGTCACTTATAAACAGAGTGAAGTCGGAGTTATTAAGGTTGGCGACTCATAAAACATATGCGGTGACATTCCCCTTTGTAAAAACGAGGCACTTATGCGCATCGACATGCCCACCTTGAGGACCATCTCTCTATCTTTGTTATTATAACCTCGACGAGGTTCAAAACTAATCCCTTTTTGCCAAACTCGTTGACATCATATGCATTGCTTTGTTCCACGTCGATGACATTGGGATGCGGTGAGATGGGCTCGACATAGCCAATATCGACATGACAACGTTGTAAATATCTGGAAAACTGCAAAATTACTATAAAAAGTGTTTCCTTTACCATTATAATTTGTCAAAACCTTATTGGCTATAAAAACTTTATCAAATTCTTTACCGAGGAAAACTGCCGCATGCCATAATTTTAAATGATAAATATTTTTACAATTTAACCCTTATCCTAAACATTTTACTTAATCAAATAAGCCCTTTAGACTTAAAAAATTTACTTATCATTCCTAAACACTTAGGAAAAATCCTCAAAAATCAAAATAAATCAAGTTAATCATACTCTTCGACATATAAAAATTTCAAGGCCAAGAACTTATTTTAATTATTTTTAATAATTAAAACCCGAAATTCACCAATTTATTCACTTAGAAAATTCATATAAAATCAATATTTGCTTGGAAAATTATGAAATTAAAAAACCACTTCTAAAATGATATTTCTAACATCATATCAAAATCTCAAGTCATTTGGGAATCATATGATAGGTTTTCTAACTCAAACATATCACTAAATTTCATATTTAAATTCTAGAAAATCACCAACATGCATATAATCATTCAAACTACTAAAACATGGCATAATACTTGCAAAAGAAATGGGTTTACACTTAATACCAAAATAAATCAAATACGTGATATGTATATTCATTATTTACCTTGTATTGATTAAGAAAGTTGAGATTTGATTCTTGATTTACTTTCCCCTAAGCTTTTCCTTGATTCTCTAGGTTTTGTTTCCTCTTGAAACCCAAGCAACGACCGGCCCTCTTGTTGTATTTAACTTCATGAATCATGAATAGAATGAAGGGGAATAGGAGAATAAGTGTTTACGATAAGCGGATGCACTCTTTTCCCATTTTACCTCCGTCGTCATAATTTCTTCCTTCTTATTTATGTTTCAAATCTTTATTCTTAACTCATTCATTAAGGCATGTCCTCTTAATTATTCAAATCTCAATTCTCTTAACCTTTTACATTATTTTATTTTATTTATCTAATTAAGTGTTCCAAATAATGTTAGTCAAAACTAGGGTCATTACAATAAACATCGAAATCGCCTGGCTCAAGTTAGAAATCAAAAGATTATAAGAGGATGCAAAAGAAGTAGCTGAGCTCAAACCAAGAAAAAGATGCTTAAAGAGATCATCCATGACACAGAGAATTGGCTAGACCAAGCAGCCATGGAAAAATAAGCCAGCGGGGAAGAATCAACCAAACCACATTCAGATTCTTCATCAATGTCATCAATCAAAGGGGTTGAAGTAGCTTGGAGATACCTACTACTAGTTAATGAGGTCATGAGAGAGGAGAGGGAGAAAGATAAAATCCAAAGGCTCCATAGGGCTAAAATCTTGGATGTCCTTTTTGATGATGAGGACTTAGTAGGTCTAGAGGTTGTCAAAGAGCAATGTGCTACCGAGGATGCCATGTAGATGCTTATTGGGACTTTAACCGAACTCCTTACAAGAGAGTCAGCCGAAACTACGCTATCTATAATTACTCAGGAGTCCCGGACAGAGATTCCTTCTATAATGGTGATTAGCCCTGAGGCCATCTCTATCTTTATGCTTGCGCCTCTCACTTCTACTGATGTCACCTCCATAGAAAAATATGACATGGAGTTTCCTTTGTTGTTCAAATTTGTCACTTCTGCTCCTGCTGTAACAACCCGAAAATTTGAGCAGAAAAATTTAATAAAAGATTTAAATTTAAATATAATAAGGGAAAAAATGCAATTTCCACAAATGTCTGAATTTGGCTACGAAACTTGTATCGTTGTGTTCGTAATGATTTTCTAGGAAATTTTCATATATAACCTTTTGAAATCGAAGCTAGTATGAGAAAGTTGTAAACGTTTGAAATTTTGCAAGCGAAAATAGTTAAATAAACAAAATTTGGAAATAAATATTATTAAATAAGGTAATCCAACAGTCGACAAATAGATTGGGACTAATCGACCCCTAGCGGTCAACCACCTTTATCTATAGTGGTCGATTGGTCATGGGGAAACAACTAGTGTTTCGAGCGGCCAACTGCCTATATTTTATAATGTTAAATCACGCGGTTAATATTTCTTTCTACCTCTGTAAATACAACCTTAAGCTAATTCACAAAACCCTAATCTTCTACTGAACATCCAAACTTGTCTCTTTGCAAACTGAAGTCCTTATTCTCCTCAAATCACAAATTTCTTCAAATTAAATTGAAAAAATAAAACTAGAGGAATTGAAGAAGACTAAATCAAGCGGAGATCTAGTGAGAGGTGGGGATTCTAGGCGTATCTCAGAGGGAATAACTTTGGTTTAAGGTGAGTGGGTTTATTGTGAATTAGATGATTTACATGCATTTACGTTTAGTATATCCTATTTAATCTGGATTGTTAGAAATTGAATTATTGTTAATTGAATTGGAAATTTAATAATTATTATTTGAATATGATTCCTCTTTTCTAATCTAGATCTGACTAATGTTAACTTGTAAATTAAGAAACTAATAAATCTAAGTATATTCCTTTTTGTCAAGTTGATAAGAATTAAGATAACTTGTTGATGTTAAGCCTAGGTTAAACTGATCTACTGCAAATTAAAATTGAATATGAAATTTTGATATATACAAATCAAAGATTCACAAGTTTGGTTAACTATAATTAAAGTTGCAAGTTTACTAATCAGAAAATTAAAAGAAAAGGAAAGATAATTGATAATTAAATTAAAAACAGTAAACAATAACGATCGGTCGTCCGCTCACTAGAGCCGGTCGACATCAAGCGTTCGACGGCTCCAGCGCAAGCAGTCGACCGATTAGCATTTTCTTAGCACGGTATGAACCTCGGCCTAAGGCACAAGTTAGAGATAAAATAGCGATGTGTGTGTGTATAGATGTTAGTATAAGTAGGGAAGCTAGTTCCCTATGTGGTGACACTTGGACGTTACAAGACTTGGTAAATGTTATTTATCCAGCAGGGGTCGATATTCGACTAGTGCACTCATAGAGGGTTCTACGATGGATGCGCAATACTGATGATGATGCTTGATGGAGTGTGCAGCCAGACACTAATGGGAGTTCCTTGGTTTTCACGATGATGCGACGTGATGTTGTATTGTTGATGGATCCCGACGTAGTGCAATAAAAGGCATTACATTACCACAGAGAGGTGGACATGGAGGCAGTAATGATAAGATACTTTAATAAGTCGGCATTGCGGGCTCTCCCTTAATGTGTAACTAGGATATGTGTAGTCGTAGTTGTGGGAAATATAGTCCCATGGTGGAAATTCTAGGAAACTTATGTTGGAATAGTTACGTGCAGCCGTAGTTAGGGAAAATTTTGTCCCATGGTGGAAATTTTTAAGGAAACCCTGTGTAGTAAAAGCTCCGCTAATGCCCCGTAAAATCCCTGCTATAGCGCATAGCGGTCTTCAACCGCTACTCTATTTCAATTTAGCGCTATTAAACAGTAGACCCGCTTTAAATCCCGCTACTTTCTGCTACACCCACTAAATCTAGGCTTTTTAGGTTCCGCTTTAACAAAATTAAAATATAAAGGTTGATTTGATTAGTTCTCTTTTAAATAAAATCAAAAAAGTTTGGGTAAAGACCTAATTTTAAGGAATAAGTGCTCAATAAAGTTAGAAATCTATTGTAGTCGCCAAATCTAGTTTGTGTAAATCATGATATTCTTTGGTTTACTTATATATGATTAAACAATATTTCTTTTTACTACACAAATTATGTGAGAATTAGAATAAACTAACTTTAAATACTTAGTTCTATATATAATAAATCTTTTTGCACCTCCGCTATTTTTCGCTATATCCCTACTTTATCCCGCTATAATTTTTTACACGTCCACCGTTAAGCGCTTTAACTACATAGGGGAAACCTATATGGAATAGTTCTAGTAGCTACTAGACGATCGTTAGTTGTCTTGAGGCTCGATTAGTTGTTGAACCCTAAGTATGAGCCTGCACAAGTCGTTAGTGTAAATGTGTATTGAACTAAACCCCTAAAATAGAGAAAACAACCAATTCACGGACACCTGTAGGACATCCTAGGCTAGTTGGCGTATTACTAAAGTCAATTGCATGTGATCACCATATAATAATAAATTAACTCATTCACTAGAATTTTGTCTAACCCTCCCCTTTACTTTTTTCCCCATCACAGGAGAACACGGCAGTAGGTGATAGGCCCAGCAATAGTACTTGGAGAGTCGAGTTGGCATCAGAGTTGCTTTTTATTTCCTATTACTCTCTATGTACTGTTTATCATATCTAATATTTTATCGGACTATTTGATGTATTTCTGTAAATTGTGGATTTGACTATGTACTGTTTTGAGACTTTGTTTTGGATATTTCCTAAGATGACTATTTCCAGTATTTATATTTTTTGGCCTTCCGTTTTGAGATCTGAAAGTGTAGTATGTCTTAGATTTTATCCATGTATCTTTATTCTCTGAAATGTTTAAAAAAAACTCTATACCTCGTACTTCTTGGAACCAACACGAGTCTGAAAGTCACCCTAGAGTTTGGATCAGTCTGTTGGAAGTTGCGGGTTGTCACACCTACGCTCTCTCCTGCAACTGAAGAGGTGGATAACCCTGGCCTCTACTCCACGAATTCCATTGACCGAAGGTATTCCATTTAACACTTAAATCTTTATAGACCTCAGATGTCTCATGATACTATCGCTGACCTTTACCGTTATGTATCACTTGTTTTAGTTCAACCTATAATTTTGGTGCTCCTTACTATCGTACATGCTCAAGATCCTTCGACTGAAGGTATTCCTACTATGTCGATGTTTGTCACTTCTACCTTCCTAGTCACTAACTTTTTGATCGGGTCTAGTCCCAACCTAGATGTCGAACAAATTGAAGAACTAAAGGAGAGTGATGAGCTGAGTGCTTTTTTGGATGATGAACTGGAGGTTATCTATAATAACCCGCCCTAAAATGGGTTCAAATTCCGACCCAGAAAAGGCTCATTGAAACTTATAACCATATCAAAACTGTTTGTTGTCAGGTAAAAAAACAAGACAGAGCTATTTATCGACATATTCAGAGTCTCATAGTGGAATGATAAAATACAATAATAACAATAGTACCCATTTCATTCAAATTTAAAAATGTCATTTAAAACCATAACGAAATATCCATAATACCAAATCCCAACAATAACCGTACATATCTGCAATATTCCAAAATCACAACATTGTTTTATTTCATGGGTACATCGAAAACAACAGAAAATAACAAGTAAAAAAATAGTCTACTGCCACAAGCTCCATCAACATCTCGCCTTCAACATCGCCCTTCCTAACCTGTGTTGTAATGAGGAGGGAGCAAGAACAACATATGTCTGGTGAATAAAAATCTCTAGCCCGTTACATTAGTACTTGGGAAGTATAATTTAAATAGGAATATATCTTACGTTTTCTACCTACAACATAAATATTTTCAAATATAAGCCCAAAGGCTTTTCACGAACTTAAATTAAAGGCTTTCCGAATATAAGCCTGCAGCCAACTTTTTATTAACCCAATAACCCATATCTATCGTCCATAATGTCCTATCAATGTAAGAGATGGTACTCAAATCACTTAATACCTTTTAATGGGAATTAGGCAGACTCCGACCATTTAATACCTTATTTAAGCCAGGTCCACGTCATTTAATACCTATAACCCAGGGCAGACTCCTCACCGGTAACTATCTAGCTAACATTACATGAAATCTCTTCAGCCACTTAATACTTCCTATTGAAGCGGGCTTTTTCCTGAGATATCCTATATCATGCCTAACCCATAATCACAATCATTTACTACTTCTTATATAGAGAAGAGGTAGGCCCTCACATAACCACTTATTACCTTCAGTCTCTGAAGCAGGTTCCTCGTATTATGACCCGTATCCCACGGTGATGTCTCACATTAGTCTGAGTATTCTTAGGTACTGGTAGCCAGATTAACTGTGTAGATTTACCCTATAGAATTTGAGACTAATCTTGCATCATCGTAGTTACTTATTATAGGCGATGTCTCCAATTAGCCCCAAAGTCATGCTGTTGGCAGCCAAATTAGCTGGGTCGACTTCCGTATGCTTTTGACTGAACTCGCATTCCTATAACTTAGTCATAATCTATATACACTCTACATATATTATCACATATCTCAACATTTCCATAATCAACGCCTTATAAGATATCTTCCTTATTTTGCATTTAACCTTAATTACCTTCCTTATGGGATTTAATAAAATTAATAACTTATTTAACTATGCAATTATACGTTATAATTATATGTTAATTATACTATTATATATATATATAGATATGCGCCTAGTAATTTCTAAGCATGCGGAATTTACGCCCTAAATTAGCATTTAAATGTCAATTCTTTTAGCAATTATACAAGTCATATCCCATATTATCAGCAAGATCAAAATTCCAATATTCATATCCAAAAATTCCAATCAATAGACTTATTTACAATAAAAATTTAAACTCAACTTATTACATCAAAATAATGGAATATATTGATAATAGAAACTTTCCATTTTTTCGCTCTATTCAACTTCTTTTTTGCATAAAAATAAGCAAAGGAATTTCTATTTAATTCATGGGAATAAGCGGAGCAAACTACGAATAAAATTTGTACCTTACATACTATTCCTTATTCAAAAACCAAATTCAAAGAAAAAGAATAAAAAGTGGAATAGATGGTAAAATTAACAAAACTGGAAATCTACACAATTTGCATTATTTTGACATAAATAGCTGAGATTCCAACAAAGAATTGACATTTCACATTGAAGAGGTTTTGGGAGTTTATAATATGATGTTTTTGCAAACTAGAACACCCCAAGGCTTATTCAAACCCAAACTATACTAATCTATTACTAAAATAGAAAAGCTAAGATTTCTACTCACAGTCTATCCTTAGCTTTGCCTCTTTTGGATTTGACACGCCTTTAACAATCTATACCGGATCTCTCCTTTTTGATATAGACACACACACACACAACAAGGGATTTGTATATATACGTTAGATTTAGAAAGTTGGAGAAGAATAGATTGAGAAAAAAAATAGAAAACAAAATAGATATATAGGATCTCTTACTTGAAACCCTATGGAGTTTTTTTGAATCTATAAAGAGACGAACTGATGGAGCTTTGCTAGAGTCCCAAAATATTTTATGAATAAAAGTGAGGGGGCTAGGCTCCTATTTATAGTGGTTGAAATGCACTAGAACCGTTGGATTAAAATCGGTTAAAAATAATAGAATCTGGTACATTAAATATCTAAAAACCCTAACCACCACTCAATAGCACAGGTCAACCGCCGCTACCCATCGGTCGGCCGTAAGTGGTCGGCTAGTCCAAGGGGAGCGGTCGACCTATACGTGCTATTTTGGAAAGATTTTGTGCTGTTGCTTTTTAATTTATTTTTTTCCTTAATATATTTTGGTGTTAACGTTAATTTTAACGTCTGCTTAACCCTAAGTCTTATTACTGTTAACTTTTGAATTTCAAATTTTAAAATCAATTATTCATTTGAATTAGAATTATATTTAAATTATTTTAAATCTGAAATTTTCAAATGTCCATAAATTTTTGTTTGGGCTCCTTTTTTAGAACATTATACATGGAAATTGATCGGAATTTCGCCACGAACGCAACGTCATAACTTCCGTGGTCAAATTCCGACTTTTGTAAAATTTCTATTTTTAGCCTTATCTTATTTAACTAATTTATCTATTTTATTTATTTCTTATTAATTTTTATGGGGTGTTACATTCTCCCCCCTTAAAAGGATTTCGTCCCTGTAATCTTTCCAAGGGGTGAACATCATAACGCGCAATAAACATCCATGTGATACAACAAAGTTATCTACACAACCATCTACTCAACCAAAGTGCAATGTGATTATGTACTGTAGACATACTATAAATGAGCTCAATCTCAGCGTTAATGCATGTGTCGTGACATGTAGGCATGTATGCAAACATCCTAAACATGCAAAAAGTGTTCTATATGAGTGCAAAAGTGATAGTAAAATTGTAGAAACCATCTCCTACCATCCAATCAAGTAACCACGATGCAACCAAAACTAAATTTTGGAGAGAAAAGTTTACCAGTGAAAAGCTTAGATGCGAAGTCCTCATGCTTTTTGCCGGATTCTCCCCCCATTGTACTCAAACCAGTCTAATTTCTTTATTGCAGAGCTTTCTAGTTCCATGCTCCACACTACTTGTGGTGGCACGGGATGTTATTGGCTCTGTCTTAATATCTCCCAACTAATCAGGCTCTACCACAATGGTTGTGCCAAGTAGGCATTTCCTCAAGTGCAAAATTTGAAAAACATCACGGGCTCCTGTAGCTCCATGTGGTAAGCAATTTTCCTGTGATATCCCGGAAATTTGGCAATATCAATTTAATAATCTTTATTAATAATTAAATAAACTTGTTGTTTTTATTTTATAAAATTAACAAGTTTATTCATTTTAAAAGGTTAATAATATTTTAAATTGGCAAGTTTATTTCTTTTGAAAACTAATAACATTTTAATTTGGGAATATCTTTTCTAACAATTTTAAAATTGGTAAGATTTATCTTTCTAAAACTTATATAAATGTTTATATTTATAATGTATATATATTGGTATATATATTATAATATAGGGAGTCTTTAATTTAATAAAAGAATATGTTTTCAAATTATAATATATATGTATATATATAGTGTGATTTGGAGTTATGCTATTTAGTATTTATAAAAACTAATGTTAAAAGTATTTTCCATTTAGAATATATATATTTGTATATATTGGAATGGAAAGAATATTGAATTTGAATTTAATAAGATGTTTTCAAACTTTAATATATATATAATTTGTAATTTGGTTTAATACTTTTGAAAATGATATTTTAAGATTTAAATAACAAGAATAATTTCTTATTTATTATAAACATATATTTTAAGTTTTATTTTGGTTAAGGTTTAAATTAAGTAGTTCAATTGTTTTAATATTCTTTTTAAAATTCAAACATAAGATAAATTGGTTTGTGAAAGATATATAGAATTGAAATAAATCTCTCAAGCATATAAAATATGTTGTATTTAGTTTAATAAAAACATAAGTTATTATAAATAAATTGTTTACATGAATTCATATTTGTATATTTATATAGGATCTAAAAGCTTATTTATAAAAAAGATAAATACATTATATACATATAAATATTTTATGAATACATATAAATGACTTAAATAAATTAATTAAAAACAAGATTTACACTTGGAAACATATAAAGGTAGATTAAAGACATTTGTAAGAGAATAAGATAGGTGTAAGCTAGATAATTAACTAAAGGGGACAAGTGGCTTCATTTTTATTTTCTCTGTGGTAATTAAGTTTAAAAAAAAAAAAGGTTTTCAAAACATAGAAAGAGATCTGCCATTTATTTTCTTCAGCTCTAATTTATCTTCATTTCTTTCTCTACTAAAAATAAATTCAAAGCTAAAATCAAAAGAAAAAGAAACCTGGAAATCGAAATTCAAAGAAAAGATAAAACTGGAAATGCAAATCAGAGAAATGAAAATCTGGAAATGCAAACTTGAAGAAGAAATTGCAAACTAAAAGCAGTACCTCAACTCAAGGAAATTCATAGCAGCTAAGCAAATTCAAAGATCAACATCTAGATTCAAATTCAACTAAAGAAAAGAAGTTCAAAACCAAATAACAAGCCAGGAAACAGAATATATTCTCTGTTCTCTGATATAAACTGGTGAGTAAACTTATTTTTAAAAACAGTTTTTAAATCCTAGATTTCATATTGTTATTTTGAATGAATATCATGCTGTTATCTGAAATACTTGAATTGAATTATATGCATGTTTGTATTTGAATGTTTGAATGACTGTATAGTTAGATATAGACTCTGTTGATTTTTTCAGAGCTTAAATTCTTTTAAAAATCCAACTTCTCATCATTTAGTCACTATTAGCCTTTGGTTTATGAATGAAAAATGTTCAGAAACATGTAGTATAACTCCTAAAAATAAGACCTGGAACTTATATTAAGTATTCATCTCGAAATTTTATAAAGAACAGTGAAAATATAAATTGGGTCAAAAATTTATGAATTCAATTTTTAGTTTGGATTGCATGATTGTATTCATGGTAGAAAATCATGAATTTTAATATATATATCATGATTTTTAGTTTGAAAATTAGTGGATGGTCTCGAGTTGTTCGTTTTGGTCGAATTGATCAATTGCCATCGATCGGCGGTGAGGGGAGACTTGATTTTTGGGCTGAAGGTGGTTGAGTTGTCGACGAGGATAGGAAAATTGGTGAGAGGATTTTTCATGGACCAAGATGGCCAGAGATCGAGGAAGTAGGGTTTAGTACTCTGGGTTTGTCGTGAGTGTTCTAATGGGTTTCGAGACGTCGAGAGATGATCGGGGTCGATCGCGAGGCCTTCAATAGGAGCTGGAGGTCGAGGGTGAGCTATGGTGATGATGGCGAAGCTTCTCGTGGCATAGATTGTCGGAGGCGAGTGATTTTCTGGCGAAGCATGTTCAGGCTGATGGGTTTAATAAGTCATTTTCGATTTTCGTTCGAATCAAGAATATTGGGATGGTCGAACGTGGTGACGTGGTTGAAGTCGACTCGTCAGAGGCCAAGGTGGAGTTCGTCGACGTCCAGTGATGGTGTGCACGTGCACGAGCACGTTAGCGTGCATCTGAGAATTTGGTTTGGGGAAGAAGTGGATACCAAGTTTTTCTTCGGGAATTTTCGAGTTTTACTCGAAGCAGAAAGATTAGAGGAGTGACTCGAGAGCTACTTCGGGTTTCTGAGGGTTTTGCTCGAGTTTTGGTAGGAGCGGGTTTTAAAAATGGTACATGAAGTTTTAAAAAGTTTTAAAACAAAAGAATTTGTTTTGAAATGTTTCTAAGTTTTTAAAACCAGTTAAACAAGTTTTGTTTATAAAATTAATTCGTTTTAAGTTAATGTTTTAAACAAAGTTTTTATATTTTGAAATGTAAAAAGTTTTAAATAAGTTTAATGATTTAAAATCAATTAAAATAAAGATTTACATATGTAAATTTGAATTTGAAGGAAATTTAGATAATTAAATTATTTTAATTATCAAGTGTTATTGGTAAATAATTGGTTTAATTAAGATAATAGTTTCTTAATTAAGAACCTTTAATATAGTAAGTAAAGAATCGTTTAATTAAATTTAAATGATTAAGTTAAATTAATAATTAATTTATTTATTTGTGATTAATTAAGAAAATCATTTATAAATTAATTAAGTATAATTAATTAATGAAGTAATTTAGGAATAATTACTGGATGTAATTAAGTAAAGGTAGATTATTTAATAAAGTAATTAGAGGATAATTATTTTATGGAAGTAATTAAATAAGAAGTGATTAAGGTTAATTACCTAGTGTTATTAATTAAATAATTTATTTAATTAAAGGATTAAGGTTAATTAATAAGGTAATTAATTATTTGTTAAGGTAATTAATTAAAAAGTAATTAATTAAGGGAAGTAATTAAGGGAAGTTAATTACTGGATTATATTAATCAAAGGTGATTAATAATTATGATTAATTAAGAATAATTACTTAATGTAATTAATAAAATAATTAAAGGTGTAATTAGAGATCATTAGTTTATAATTAATGATTTAATTAAGAATTGATTAATTAAGATTAATTAATCAAATGATAAGTGATTAATTATAATTAATTAAGAATTAAAGTAATTGATTATAATTAATTAATTAATTTATGAAGTAATTAAAGGTTAATTACTGTATTTAATTAAGGATAATTAATTTGTGAAATTAATTAAAGATAATTACTTAGATTAATCAAGGTGATTAATTAAAGTGGATAATTAGAGAATGATTAATTAATTTATTTGTAATTAATTAATGATTATATAAGTAAGATTTAAAATGAAGTAATTAATTTAATTTATTTTAAATTAATTAAGAGATGAAGTAATTAATTTAATTCACTTTAAATTAATTATGTTGTGATTAAGTAAATCATTGCTTATATAAGAATGGATGACATTGATTGTCTTGAATGGATGTAATCTCAGAAATGAGATTGAATGTATTTCATTGTTTGATATCTCTGATGAGATATGATTGATATATGATATGGATGTTTGGTTGAATTATAATGATAATGTGAATTATCTGTTTGGGATGATAATGTAGATTATCTATTGAATTATCTATCTTTGTGTATATAGATATGAATTGAATTGTTTTACCCTTAAAACAACTTGGCCTTAAAAGATACGTTTTGGATTTCGATGAGACCGGGATCGGGTTTCCGTATACCGGTATTCCAGGTCTGGAGACCCGAATACCACATCGATCCAAATTAACGATAGGTCGTGAATCTCAAGTGAAGATGAAGATTTAGAGTGCAAGGGTTATTGTCGTTAACTCTGAGGGTGATTCCAAAACGAGTGTAACGAGATAATGCCTTCGGTTTCGTTCGAACCCGGAACGAACTTGTATGGATTGAATGCTTTCAGCACATCGTCAGGCGGACGATGAGCATTCTAAGTGATATGTTCTGATTAAAGGTAATCGTAACCTCAAGCCTCATCAACCGGGAATGGCTAAAACAGGGGAGGTGCAGCAAGGCTTCGTGGGTAGCACCCACTGAGAGCAAGATAGATCCCTGTCTAGAGGTCCCTTTTCTTTTATTCGGCTTAGTGTGTGGTTGGTCGCACCAACTACGGGATTGTCTTGTTTGGAATTATCCAGTAAGGGATGGTTCCGGCTTTGTGTTGCAGGGGAGCGGGCGTACTCCTCGGTACGGTGATCTAGGCCACGTACTATGACGGGCGGTACCCCAGTAGCCCTGCCATTGTATGGAATCCAAACTCCAATAAGTGCCGTACGTATTAGTTGTGCCCAACTATGTTGGAATGTGAGATGTAAGCATTTCAGCTATTTCTGTATTTTACTTGAAAACCCTAGACCCTATTATAATACAATCGGATTTGCTATCAAATGTTTTAGTTAGCGTAAGGTAAAAACTTACCCATGTTTATTTGTGGGAAGTCTTACGTGATACTTTTGTTTCAAAGGTTTTCAAAGTTAAGCAATCTAACCGTTTACTCACACCAGACCCATGTCTGACCCAAGTGTTTATTTCTGTTTTATAAACTCTTGGGTACTCAAATTTTTACGAGTAGCCAAGGGATTCAGGTTTAGCTTTGATGAATATTCTGGAGGAGCAATGGAGCAGGAGGCTTCGGCGTTCGTAGATATAGTATTCCGCTGTGTTGATATCGGTGATAGTGTCTTGTCTTGTATTTGAGTTGTAATGTCTAGACAGATGTTTATAACTGTCTAGTAAGTGATGTATATGCTGTGTAACTCTGTAAATTGTTGTATACTATGTAATAGTTTATGTTATTAATATAATTTATTCGTTCCGCTGTGAGATCGTTGTTGTTGTTTCTTTCTTTCTTCTCTTCTTTTCTTTCTTTTCTTCTTCTATCCCTTTCTTTCTTAATTAACGATGCGACTTTCTGTGGAGAAAAAGTCGGGTTGTTACATTTCCTATTCTTTTCTAAAATTGGGAAAGGTCCAACAAATTTTGGCGCCAACTTTCTCGACTTTCCAAATCTCACGACCTTTTTCAGAGGGGAAACTTTGAAAAACACAATATCCCCTACTTTAAGCTCTAGCTGTTTCCTTTGCTTATCCACATAGGCTTTCTAGTGATCTTATGCGGGCTTCATTTGTTGCCAAATCGATTCTATCTTTTTCGTCTTGGCAGATCAGACACCTAGTGGCAAATTCTGCCACCTTCTTCTTCATTCCTATCCAATAGAAAGTTCTCTTCATATCCTTATTCATCTTATCTCTTCTGGAGTGAAACGTCATCCTTGAATGGTGTCCCTCCGTAAGCTAAAATTTATTTTTCCCCAAATCCTAAAATTTTGGGATTAAATCATCCTTTATTTCTAGTTACTAACCTAATTTCTTCATTAATTTCCAGTATTATCTTCAATTTATCACTAGTCAAGTGTCCTTACAAAATTTCCTTATTTATGCTATTTTCAATATGTATATATTAATCTAGTCATCTAGTCCCATTCGTAAAGTCAACACAGCGATAAAACATGAACATATCTTATGCCTTATCATACGTTTTTCCAATAATCTAAGGGAGACAACTAGCGATATCAATTTCAAAAACTCTAAAAGAAAATTTTATTGGAAGTTGCCATTTATCATTACTAGTGTAAATAATGTTATGGTTCTAACACTCCTTGCTCAATTAAGATGGACATTTCTAATATGTCATTCCACTATCACCTACCATTGTTAATTTTCCTACTTATTTCTAATAAATATGGTCCATTCATTTCTTCAGTTAATATACCCTTAATAATTGATCATTAATGTCAAAGTTGGACCATCTCTAGTCAATCCTCATTCAAATCCCTTTTAATCTTTTTACCGGTTTCAAAATCCATTTATTATGCTAATTCAAATCCTTCATTAATGTCATATTAAATTCCCTAATCAGTCACTATACAATTCTTTTTAACTCATATTAATTACAAATTTATTGCCCGTTAAATTTGTAATTAATGTCCATAGATCATAGTCCGTTAATTACTAACTAATACGTATATTATCATAAATTGTGCTATTTATATATTTCTATTTTTATACGTTAAACGTGGTTATACGAGTGTCTATATATTAATTTCTAAACTAGAACATTCCTTTCCATATTTTAATTTATCAAATCTATCATTCTAAATTGAATTACCGTTATAATTCTCCATAAATCGGCCAAAATGAGACCTTTGCTTTGTTTGAAACTACAAGGAATTATTTCTTTTCTTTTTAACGAAAAAGACAGTGTAAACTATAGAAATGAATATCCATATCTTACACATCTCTTTCCTTTTTGGTATATCCCTTATTAATTCAAACGACACGCTTTTATACGTATTTTGGAGTTGGATAATTTATCGAATTTAGATATAACTCGCTCCAAATAAATCAAAACATAGAAATTCACATTTCAAGTCAACTAGGGCAACCTAAGTTACAATCTAATTATAAATCTGGAGTATCTTCACGACTTTACCAACATTCTGCAAATAACACTTGGGAATGATTTCAAATTTCCAGATCAGGTTGTACATACTATTCCTATTTTATTCATACCTTAAAACATTTATACTGCCTTACCTAGGTAGTGGTCCCTATCAACTCCATAATTTTTTTGTTTAGTTCTGACCATTCTTAAAACTAAAATTTCAAAATTATAAAGTACTGTAACTGAAACCTTTAACTTTAAAAATATAAACTTGGAAACCCTTTTTGCCAATTTTCAAAAATTGCGTAGTTCCCAAAATGAGTAATGAATTTTTTTCCTTTTTCTAACCAACTTTTCCTTTTTAAGGACTTTCTACAACAGAGATTTATTTATTTAAAAGTTGTACTTCTAGTATAAAACACTTAAAACTCAAATATCAAACCAAACTTTTACTAAATCAAAAATTCAAAAATTGCTTAATTCCATAAAGGAGAAAAATAATTTACCTTCTCAGAAACCTTCTACAACATACAAAATAATTTTCAATAAAGTGTTATTGCAATAAATTCGAAATCAACACTTATTACTCCATGAAATTATGGCATATACTTATGAAAAGTTCATTTACTACAATATTAAGGATATATTATTATTATTTTCCAAATTTAGCTCCTTTTAACTCTATTAAAAAGATTATAACTTCAATAATATCTCAAAATAACAGATTTTCCTTTATTAGCCGTTCATTATTTCAAAGATATTTCTACTTACAAGACAATTATTTTAGTAGACCACATGCACGACAATTTCTAATTTCAAGCTGTTATATTATCCTAAAAATATTCATCAAAATCTATTGCTTTATTAGCCAAAATGTGTTGTTGCTTAACTAAATACTTGTTATAACTTTGTTTACGTCTTATTTAAACTTCTATAATCTTTCGCAATCCTTTCCTTACCAATCCCAATTTATTTTTCTTTTATAACCATTTTAAATTCTATATATTTTATTCTTAAGCAAATTCTAAATAGAAAAATGATATAAAATTCTCGTCCTTATAACATTCACAAAATTATCCTAACCCATTTATTAATTATCATTATTTAGTTCCATCCAATTGTAAAATTTCAAAAACATCTTCTATAACCTTAAACAATGAAAAGTGGAGTACACAAGGATAAATTCTATCCTATTAATTTCTAACTAGATTACTGATCCTGTTTTATATAAATTCCTAAGGCTATTTCTATCTAAATCTTCCAATATTACTCCTATTTATATTTCTCCTAACTAATTGGTTCCTACTTCAGTTGTTATTCTCCGTATTTTCCTTATACGAAATTGTACCTCTTATCCTATTTATTATTATCCTTCTATTCTTTGTTCCTTAATTTATTAAGTTTCATTTTCATTTATTCCCCTTTTTAGAAAGAATTTAAAAAGGAACTTCCAAATTTATGAGATAGAAGAAAAATATCAAATCCAACCTACGCTTGGTTTTACATTTATTTTAAAAATGAAAAATCCCTTTCTTCAAAAATCGAAAACTTTTTAACTCAACCAATTTTAAACTAGAATTTCAAAAATGAAAATACTTTTTACCAAAAACCCTTTTACTCGAAAACTTTTGACTCAACAAATTTTAAATTATGAGTTTTCAAATTTCCTTACTTTTTCAAAATAACTTCTCAATAAATCCTTTGAAAACTTATTCAAAATATTTTAATGAATTTTTTAAAATCATTTTTATCAAATTCTTTCGCATGGGGTTGGGTTTAGAAACTGATCTTAATTGTCCTTTCTATTGAACTTTCCTTCTTTACTCATCCTTTAAAAATCTGGTTATCCTCTTGTGGTGTTTACCTTCTTATGGAAGCCTGTTTCACTCCTTCTTTACATCTTGCTTCATTCCTTACTTCTGGTTGTTTACAACACATAAATTCTTATCTCTCATCTATTTTCATGTGTTGGGCTAGGTCCACTAACCTACGTCTATATAATTAAGGTTGTATAATTTACCTTAATGATAATTACGTTGCCTTATAATATTTAACTTATATCCAACATGTTTATTTGCTATTTCCATAAATGTCAATTGTCTGTAATAAACGATTATTTCTCTAACGGACAATTTTTAAAGGCATTTATTTATTCATTCTAATTTTTACCTATTATGCCTTCCTTATCTCTCTATAATTACCCTAATAATCTCTTTAATTGGTCCATATTTATCCTTATTAAATGCTTATAACACCATATTTATTGCCTTATTAACTTTGGAGTTACAATCTTCTCCATCTACAATTCCTAAGGTAGTATTATATGCTAAAGTAAAGATTTGCCCAATGTTTTTGCATACGTTTAAAATAAGTATATATATTTTTATAAATTAGGATTTTTAAAAAACATTTTCAAAAATAAAAAGTACGTCTCTCATATATATACTTATCTCCATTGATCGGGTAATCTAAGCTCTGATACCAAATGCAACAATCCTCCCTAAAATGGGCCTAAATTTCGACCCAGAAAAGGCCCATCGAAACTTAAAACCATCTCAAAGCTAGTCTTTGGTTGGTAAAAAGAACAATACAGAGCTAGATAGTCAATAAAATATAATAATAACAACAGTACCAATTTCATTCAAATTTCAAAATGTCATTTAAAACCATAACAAAATATCCATAATACCAAATCCCAACAATAACCGTACATATCCACAATATTCCAAAATTACAACATTATTTTTATTTCATGGGTACATCAGAAAAAAAAGAAAATTACAAGTAAATAAATAGTCTACCGCCACAAGCTTCATCAACGTCTCCGCCTTCAGCATCGCCCTTCCAAACCTGTATTGTAACAAGGAGGCAGTCGGAACAACGTATGTCTGGTGAATGAAAATCTCAAACCTTGCTACATTAGTACTTTGGTAGTATAGTTTAAATAGGAATATGTCTTATGTTTTCTACCTACAACATAAATATTTTCAAATATAAGTCCAAACTTAAATAAAAGACTATCCAAATATAATCCCATAGCCAACTTGATATCAACCCAATAACCCATACCTATCGTCCATAATGTCCTATCAATGTAAGAGATAATACTCATGTCACTTAATACCTTTTAATGGGAATTAGGTAGACTTCGACCATTTAATACCTTATTTAAGGCAGGTCCACGTCATTTACTACCTATAATCCCAAGGCAGACTCCTTACTAGTAACTATCTAGCTGACATTACAATGAATCTCTTCTACCACTTAATACTTCCTATTGAAGCGGGCCCTTTCCAGAGATATCCTCTACAGTGCTTAACCCATAACACCGACCATTTACTACTTCCTACATAGAGAAGAGGTGGGCCCCCACACAACCACATATTACGTTCAATCTCTAAAGCGTGTCCTTCGTATTATGATCCATACCCTATGGTGACGTCTCGTATTAGTCTGACTATTCATAGGTACTTGTAGCCAGATTATCTGGGCGGTTTAATCCTAAGAATTTGGGACTTACCATGTGTCATAGTAGTTACTTACTATAGGTGATGTCTCACATCAGCCCCAATGTCACACTGCTTGTAGCAAGATTAGCTGGGCAGACTTCAATGTGCTTTTGACTGACCTGTCATCCATATAACTTAGTCATAATCTATATACACTCTACTTATATTATCACACATCTCAACTTTTCCATAATCAAGGCATTATAAAAGATCATTCTTATTTCTCCTTTAACATTAATTACCTTCCTAAGAGGGATTTAATAAAATTAATAACGTATTTAACTATGCAATTATATGTTATAATTATACGTATATTATGCACATATATATATACACACGTGCCTAGTAATTTCTAAGCGTGTAGGTTAATGTCCTAAATTAGAATTTAAATGTGAACACTTTCGGCAATTATATAGGTCTTATCCCATATTATCAACAATACCAAATTCCAATATTCATATCCAAAAATTCCAACTAGTAGACTTATATATAATAAAAATTTAAACTCAACTTATTACATCAAAATAATGGAATATATTGATAATAGAAACTTACAATTCTAATTTTTCGCTCTATTCAACTTCATTTTCACATAAAAACAAGCTAAGGAATTTCTATTTAATTCATGGGAATAAGCGGTGCAATTCACGAATAAAATTCGTACTTTATATATTATTCTTTAAACAAAAACCAAATTCAAAGAAAAAGAATAAGAAGTAAAATAGAAGGTAAAATTACCAAAACTGCAAATCTACACAATTTCCGTTATTTTGACATAAACAATTGAGATTCCAATATAGAATTGACATTTTGTATTGAAGGAGTTTTGGGATTTCATAATATGAAGTTTTCACAAACCAAAATGTCCCAAAGAATATTCAAACCCAAAAATACTAATCAATTATTAAAATAGAAAAGAAAATATTTCCACTCATAGTATTGTTAGTACCTGAGGTATTGGTTTTGATGACAACAACTTTAGGAAATCACATAAAATATAAATACTAATGTTTTATCAAGGTATATAGTATATAGTGCAAGATATTAAACATGTAATGATTTAAGAAGACTGTACAGTATCAAGTAAAGATCGAAGAGGATCAAGATGTTGATATAGAGACTCAAAAGATAGAGAATGAAGACTCATGAGTATTGAAGAGTTCAAGATTTCAAAATATTCCAGATAAGTTATAGAGTCATAGATTTATGTTAAAATTTTGATAGCACTTGATCTCTCTCTCATCTCTCTCTCTCTCTATTTTTAGATAAGTTTTTAAATATAATTTTCAAAACAACTTTTAAGTAGTTTTCGATTTCTTATACTTATAAATATTATTTCAAGTTTTTGATATTTTACTAAGTTATTGTTTTTATTAAATATTGATTTATATTGGTTTATTATTTAAAAATATTATCATATAGTTTTACTCAAGTTTTATTATGATTTAAAAGTGTATAAATTATATTTAAGCATGTTTACAAAGTATCAAATTATTTTACAAAGTAATACATTTTCAAAATAATAATTTAAAGTGTTTTTTAAAATTACAAAGAGTATGTCGGCATACTCTACCCCTATATGTCGACATACTACCCGTGATTTTTAAAAATCAAATTTCAAAAGAAGTGTCAATTTGTCGTATCTCTTCACGAACGGACATGACCGTTATTCCTCTATAAATACCTGTCTTCCCAACGAATTTTATTTTCATTTTTTCATTCTTCTTCTCTCCTCCATGTCCTCTTTCATTTTCTAAACAAAAATATAACCGTACTCTGCCAAATTTCAACCAAAATCAAACTCAATCACCATTAGTTTGATTCTCTATCATTTGCTCTTTGATTTCTTTCATCTCTCTCACTCCAATCAAGATCAAAGTGCTATTCAAGGGTTATAGGATCATTTGTAATCAAGATCGAAGATCTGAGTTTGTAAATCTCTATCAAATCATATTGATATACTTATGGGTGTGATTGTAGCCTGTGAAATCAATTGAGTGTGCTTAGTAGCCCATAAATCTAGTGAGTGTGCTTGTAGCCCGAAAATCAAGTGACTCTACCCAGAGGTCAGGATTTTGGAGGGTGTGTCTTGTGGCCTTTAAATTGAGATTGTATTTGCATTTACTACTTGAAAAGAAATCCGTACAAGGAATTGTGCATTACTGGATGTAGGGTAACTCCGAACTAGTATAAAATCCTGGTGTGTTCTTTCCTTTTACTTTTACTGCCTTTACTTTTATCTGTGTTTTGATTCTGTGATTGTTTCTGTGATTAATAATTGCATAATTCTAAGTATAATTTCAAAAGATGTCAAAAAGATTCATATAAATTAGAAAACACTATCCCCTCCTCTGGTATTAATTCAACCTTAAGATCCCTATTCCGCAATCTTACATTTGGTATCAGTGCATTGGTTTTCAAAGTGTTCATAATCTGATTTTTGAAAAGTTTAAACGACTACCAACATTGGTAATAGTATTTTTAGTAACACGGTTAATAAACTTGTTAGTAATTCATTTATTTAAGAACAATCTACTGCTAGACCATCACTTTTAATGGCAGTAACTGCACATATTAGTCATGTAGAATGAAAATCTATTTACAATCAATTGGATTAGACACTTGGAATATCACACAAACTGACTGAACCCGAGACTAATTTTGCATAATGGACCGCTGAACGAAAGGCAGTTGCACAAAGTAACTCTAAGGCCATGAATATACTATTCTGTTCACTAGATAGAAATGAATTTAATAGAGTAGCTATATGTAAGTCTGCATTTTAAATTTGGAGAACTATGCAAGTTACACATGAAGGCACAAGTAAGGTTAAACAGACCAAGATTTCCATGTTAACATACCAGTTTCAATTATTTCAAATTAGTCCAAATGAGTCCATATCTGATATGTATAGTAGATTTCAAGATATAGTACACTTACTTATTGCATTGGGTAAAAGTTTCTCTAAGGAGGATCAAGTTAGAAAAATCCTCAATTCACTTACTTCTGAATGGGACAAAAGACTCTTGCAATCGAAGAGGCTAATGATCTTAGCAAACTGAAGATTGAAGAGTTAATTGGCAATTTAATGTCTTTTGAGTAGGGCTGTTAATCCTGTACGAGTGTCCGATGTCCGTTCATGTCTGTAGCCGAAAAACGTCCGTCCGAGTTCGTTCGATTTTCAATTAGGATGCAAGCTAGAACAACAAAATTTGTACAAGCAAAAATCTCGTCCGGTTTGTGTTTGTTCAAATTTATTATAATTCAGTATATCCTCTATGTTTCTCAAAACATATATGACAACTATTTGGTCGGTTAATTGAGTAAGGATTCATAAAATGCTTATACTTCAATACACATTGATAAAAATAATATAGCTGATGGAAATTCTATTAAACAACGTAAAATATGATGTAAATAACAATGTCCATCCGTGTCCGTTCGAGTCCATGTCCGAAAAACGTATGTACGTGTCCGTCCGATTTCATTTAAGACACGAGCTAGGACAAAAAAAAATTGTACGAATATAAATCTCATCTGATCCGTGTCCGATCCGATTTCATTTAGGATAGAACACACCTCCGTCCGGTCCGGTCTGACCGATTTACACCCTTACTTTTGAGGCACAAATGTAGGGCAGAAGAGAAAACAAAACAATAGAGAAGAAATCCATAGCATTCAATGCAATGGCGGATAATCTGGATTCTGATAGTGATAATAATGAAGAAATTTCTTTCATGACAAGGAACTTCGGAAAATTCCTGAAATATAGGAAGATGAACAATTTTAAAAGAAATGACAATAAAATCCTAGAAACGAAAGTGGAAGTGGAAGTGGAAATGGCATTAGATGTTATAACTGCGATGGACCTGGTCACTTAAAAACGAGACTGTTCGCATCCCGAGAAACTGAAAATCACACCAAACACTGATTCATCTAGAAAGCGAAGAAGAGCTTATACTGCAACACTAGATAACTCAGACATATCATCAAGTGAAAATGAATCAGACATAGAAATAGGCAACATGTGCTTCACAACAATACATAATTCTGATATAATTGGTGAAATAGGATCAGAAAATGGTACGCATTTAATATATAAAGCTTTAATTTTTGATGTTTGATTATTAGGAATATCCTATAGATTAATAATAATATTGGTTGAATATTGTATGATTTTTATATTTTTATATAGTTTTTATAATATAATAATGATATAAAATATATTTAAAATAATTTTCAACTATTTTTCTTTAAATAGAATAACTATAAATAGTTATATGTAAAATAAAATAGGATATAGTTAAAAACAAATCACTTTTGAAAAATTCAATGCATATGTCAACCTACACCCCTAGCATATGTCGACACACATGTGCAGAATTTGAATTTGAATTTTTCCCCCACCTTTTCACCTACCCCAATGTTCTGAAAAGGTGTCTCTTGACCAGAGAACAAGTCATTTGATTCTCTATTTATTATCTTCATCTCTTTTCATTCAATTCACCTTTCATTTCAAAATTCAACCCTTCATTAACTCTCTTATCTTCTTAAAACATTCATCAGTGGCTTCCTCAAGCACTCCAACCTCCATGAGACTCTCCAAAACTATCAAAAACTTTCTCTCCCATGATCAAGAAGCCATGAAAGCTTATATTAGCTATATGAATTATGGAAAAGTTTTTATGGGAAAGTTTGCTATTTTTTATGATTTTTCTACTTATGCAATTAATACTCTTTGTTCTCAAAATGGAATTCTCGGTTTAATTGATGCTTCTCAAAACGATTTTGTTTGCTATCCACACTTGGTCAAAATGTTTTATGCAAATTTGAAAGGGAAATTTCATGAAGGTGGAGAAGGAGAAGTGTAACGATCCCGAATTTCAATCAATTTTAAATTGATAATTAAATTTATTTTTGGTTTAAAATTGTGAAATTTAAATGATAAATTGATTTGAGTTTATCCAAATTCAAATAAAATATGTTATTTATTAATATAAAGACAGTTTCTTTTATAAATTGTTTTAATTTAATGATGAGTTATTTAAAAAAAACAATGTTTATAATGAAAGTGTTAACAAGAAAAATATTATAAAACAAGACAAAGACAAAATAAAATACATACAAAACATAACAATATATAGCATAAGTAAGTAAACAAAATAAGCAAAGCAAACAAAAACTATCCACAAAATAAATCAAGTGTATACAGTATAATAAGAAGACTAAAGACTAAAGTAATATACTTTAACCTGGAAAACAACACAGCAACAGGTACTAAAGAAATAATAATAATAATATCTATATACATAATATCACCTCCAACACATACAAGATTACTTCAGCCGAAACAAAAAGGATAGAATAAGGTAAGTATGGAGACATATACCTTGGCCTTAAATGCAATATCATCTCAGCCGAGATGTTGGCAAGTATAATATGTTGCCTGTAAAATAGGAATGCAAGACAATAATAATATGAAACATAAAGGACAAGCAATTAATGCCACATCTTCAGCCATACCCTATTGTATATACAAAACAATAAAATTAACCTGCACAAATTAATACATACCTTGCTGTCACAAACAAGAAAATATAATATCACCTGTAGCTTGTTTATTAATATCAACCTGTACACTTCTTCTCTTTTATATATATATATCAATCATCCTCACAAGTTCATTTTCGTTCCTTCAAGAAAAAAAGAAAAAAACTGAAGTAAGCATCATATACAAACTAAAACAAAAAGATTCAACTTTAACATACAAATCAACAAGCCAGAGATTAAAGAAGAAGTTTCAGTTTGTAGTTTAAACAAGGTTGTTTCAACTCTGTTCTTTCTCCTGAAAAACTGTGAGTGACTTCACCTTTTAAAACATAAATGTTAACTATCAGTTGCATGTGGATAACTAGAAATGAGAATGCTTTAAATGCTTGGTCTGTGATTATTCATTTGATGATTATAAAGTCTGGGTTTGAAGTTGTTTTGTATATAGGTATATATATATATATATATATACATGAAATTTCCTCTGTGTATAACATTTTTTTTTGAATGCATGTATATGTTAAACCATCTCTGTTTCTTGTTTCAGAACATCATGCTCGAAAAAAATAAATTCCAAATATTAAATCACTTAATCATTGTTAGACTTTGATTTCTAAACAAAACATATGTATTTAAGTGTGAACTATAATTTAAAAATAGTTTTCAAGGAAATAAAAGAATATACAGTATGAATAAATTTGTGTTTACAGAGAAAATCCAAGTGCTGATCAGATTCGAGTGTAATGATTTACAGATTCAATTATATAACTTGAATACTTACTTAAAAATAGGATTTTTAAGGCAATAATGATGATATTTAGATCGGTATGCAAGGTGCAGTTCCTATATGAACTAAAAATGCATTTTTATCGATTTCTGTTGGTTTAACAAATCTTAGATGTCGTAATTCGTTTTGGAGCTTGCTTGATACTCGTTGATTACAGGAAAGTTGTTAGAAAAATTTTCAAATGCAAGAATTAGTGGGTCGAATCGAATATAGGGTTTTGGGTTCGAGTATTGTGTGGTCTGTGAATTCGATGATTTTGTCATCGGTAATCGATCGAGTTCAACGCGCTCTTGGGGAATGATAGTTGGGTAGTTTGCAAATGTGTGGTCGAAGTCGCTGATGCTTAGGTGATCGGAGGTCGGCGAACGAGCGTTTTCCAGGTTTGGGGTGTTTTTGAGTTTGGGTTCTTCCAGGTTTTTGGTAGGGGTTCTCGAATTTGATTCGAGCTTGAGTAGCATGATCTGACGATCGTGGATGGATAGGAGGATGGTTACCGATGTGGGTGAGTGTTTGGAGATCGTCGGAGCGATCTCAGATGATCGTGCACGTGCACGGTGCCGTGATTTGGAATTTATGAAGTAAGGTGTGTGCAGAGATCGAACTTGAGTTGATCTCGGGTAACTTGAGTATTTTACCCGAAGTTTGGCAGTAGGTGACTCGAAGCATTGTGTTGTAAATGATTACAAGTTTAACAGTAAACCTGTTTTGTTTTTCAAATTTAAATCTGTGTTTTGATTTTAAAACTATAAGTAAGATTTAAACTAGTTTTAAATCAAGTTTTAAAATCTGGTTTAAAAGTAAATGTAAAATGCAAATTTGAAAATAAAACCAGTTTATAAAATATAAACATTTAACCATTTTAAATGTTTAAAACAAATTTTTAATAAGGGTTTAAAAATTGAAATCTAAGATTTAAACAAGATTAAATCTGAAGCTTAAAACTAGAAATAAGTGAACCAATGTCAGATTGAAAATAAGCAAAGTTTTAAGAAAATCCAAAATGGAATTTTAATTTAAAAAGGGGTAATGTTTAAATTACACTTTAATGATAATGAAATCATTAATAAATGGAATCAATTATCTTAGAGATAATTAAGGAAATTCAATGATTTAATTAGTGAGATAATTAAAGAATGATTTGTTTAATTTATAAATTAATAATTTAGATTAATTTATAATTAGAAAGGATTAATAATGAATTAATCTAAGATAATTTCTTAGGAAAGTAATTAAAGAAATGTTATTAGTTAATGAAGATAATTAACTAGGAATTATTAAGTAATTAAATTAATGTGATAAATTTTGATAATAAATTAAATTAATTTATTAAGATAATCAATTGTAAATTGTTAATTACTTAATGAAAGTAATTAGGGGATTAATTACTTATTATAACTAATTTTGATTAATAAAAATTTATTTATTTAGTTTAATTTATTTAAGAAAATCATTTGATAATTGGATAAGTGTAATTACTTAGTTGAATAAATGGAGATAACTACTTAAGGAAGTAATAAATGATAATTACTAGAATGTAATTAGAGAAGATGATTTATAAATGAAGTAATTTGGGTAATTACTTTTGTAATAAATTAAGGGGTTAATTAATTATGAAATTAGTTTAATGGTTGACGTAATAAATATGATAAATCAAGAATAGTTTAATTAATTAAGGTGGTTGATTTATTAATTTATATCAAATGATTTATAATTAATTCATAAGTAATTAATTTACTTGGAAATAAATTGAATTAATTAGGATTAAACAGTTAATTAATCCTGCCTATAAATGATTATTGAATGCTTGACTTTACTTATGAATGATTGCATTGTATGAGATGCCTTGAATTGATTGTCCTATCTGATCTGGGATATTTTGTTCTGTGAATTGTGCTATGTATAATTTATTCATTTATTAATGATACATCTGTATATTATCTGTGAATCTATGAATGAACGATAAGCGTTATAGCTTATATCGTTTATCGACTATATTTCTGTGTTTTAATCTGTGATGATTGAATGATGTTGCACTATTGTGTTAAACCCCTGGACCATACCATACACACAAATATGGATTTCACGAGGAAATCGATTAAGTCACAGATTTTGAAATAGTTTAAAAGTTGAATATTTCAAAACCAAATGCTTTGGAAATGGATTGAGTTTAAAGTGAAAAGCTTTTGAAATGGAATGTCAAAGATGAAATTTATTTTGAATAACTTGATAAAGTATGAAGTTTAAATAATTCGATTTAAACTTAAATTCAATATTGAAATTGAATTCTATGATTTGAAACTAGGGATTAAAGATGTTATACCAGTTGTATAAGGGTTAAACTATTTTAAAAGTATTAATTTTGGAATGTGAATATAATTCAAGGGCTTTAAGTCGTGCAAATATAATGGGATTTTTCTAAAATGAAAACTATTTGTTTTCAAATAATAACAGCTTTCATATAAGAAGTGAACTTCCAATTTGTGTTGAAAGGTTTCAAATTTAAAATGAAATTGAAATGTTTTGAAAGGCTATGAATGAATCTTTGGGAACGAGTTTGAAAGTTATAAATTAAATCTTAATTTAAAGATTTAACGAGTCAATCAAATTAGAATGGAATTGTTTTGAAATCTATGAATGGATCTTTGTGAAACTAGGTGAACTTTGAGAAATGAATCTTTTCGTTTAAAAGATTAGAAATGGTAATTTGGTTAATCCATTTAAAAGAAAGGTTTGGGTAATAAATTGTGACTTGATTGAAATCCCATATCCATATGTTTTAAATATTGCGCTCACTATTCGGTTTAGCCGGGAGAAGACATTTGTGTCATATAGCCCATTCCGAATATGTGATACGTCATTATGGATAGCATTTGAAGACCGGTGGTGAAGACCGGATATTTTCGAAAGCGAAAGGATAACTCGTCGAATGTCTTTGCATCGAATGGTCCCCGGTATAGAGACTCCATATGTGATGGGAAGTCCGAACGTGATTAGGGATTATCCGGATTTGCAAGGGCTTCTTTGGAAGTGCCTTCGGTTCTATTCAAACCCGGAACAGACTTGTATGCTTACATGTCTGACACTACACTTTGAGATATAAAGCCGATTTCTTTCAAATACATTTCTGTTGGTGGCGGAGAATTTATTCTCTTAGCTTAACACCCTTCTCTGAGACGTACGAGCTCAGAGGTTATGTAGTTGAAGGTTATCGGCGATATACTCCCAATTTGGTAATGTGACATGCTGAGTGTTGCTGTGTGATGATCATTGTTTGATCATTTGTGATATGATCATTTGTTTGATCATTTATCTTTGTGATCATTACTTTGATCATCCGTTGACCCAAAGCATGGCTTTGTGAAAAGCGTAGCTTTGTGGACGAGACTTCGTCGAACCTCACAACCCGGTAATGGTCAAAACATGAAGAATGCAGCAAGGTTATTTTGGGGATCGCACCCCCTTGAGGGTATGTTATTTCCTTCTAGATAGAGGTTGTATCATGGTATGGAGCCCAGATATTTAACCTATGTTGTTGCTGCAAATTTATTTCTTTGTGGTTGTTGGAATCGAGGATCCTCGTATAAAGGTTGTTACAACCGGGGGATGGCATACTCGTGTCAGTAGTTACCCAGTTAGGGGTAACCCGGCCTTGTGTTGGCAGAGATCCGGTTAGGTTCTCGGGGCATCTTTCCAGAGGCATACCTATGTGGCAATGGGAAGTTCCTTGGCCTGGCCATTTGTTGGAAATCCATCTTCCAATACGAACCTTGTACGGTATTAGTTGTAGAACCTGCTATTTAACATAGCAGCTATAGTAGGCATAATATAATGGTACTTATGCTGGCTAAGATTAATATTGTATTTTCGAAATGTTTTCTACACTATGCACTAGTAATAATATCAAAAGAGTTTTCCTTGCGTAGTAAGCATGTTTGACTATCATAAGAAGAAATCTCCTCCAATTCTACGTTTGCATTGTGTGTGTGGCGGGAGGTCTTATGGTAGTTTCATTTTCCAAAAGCATTGCGAATTTCGATGTTTTAAACTCTTTTGTTGTTTGTTTTAAAGATAAACTATTTTTGTTGCTCACACCAGTCCCATGACTGATCCGGAGTTTATTGTTTCTTTCCTAAACTCTGGGTGCTCAAAATTTTCTACACGGGCAGTCTAAAGTTGGGTTTTTCAAATAGTCAGAATTAGTAGATTTTCTGGAGCTAGTTCAGTCTTTGGATATGGACTGCACTTGCTTATCTTTGTGCCTCGTTATTGGGAGTTCAAGCTATTTCTAGATTAGCGCTTTGAAGATGGAGATTATCCGCTGCTGATGTTATCGTTTTCTTTTCCGCTGCTATTTCTTTTATCATATCTCTGATGTATATAGATATTCATTGTATCATCATTGTATCTGGATATTGTATCAGATGTTGTATAACTATATTCTTTTTCTTTTCCGCTGTGTTGTTTACTTAATGTTGTTATAAGCTCCGGTGACTCGGATTTGAACAGTCGAATCTACGGCATTCGAGTACGATGTAAAGTATGGGTGTCGATTTTCGAACGCGAAAAATCCGTATCGTTACAAGAAGTGTAGAGTAGTGTTAAAGGAACTTTAATCATTTTAAATTGCAAACTTTTAGGTACTATTCTTAGATGCAAATCTACCGGAATGAACCTTACTTCTTTCAAAATTGATGAGCATGATCGTGAAGTTTTTCATAATATTTTCAAAGGTGATGATAATTTTGAGTTTGAAAAACCAAAATTTCCGTCCAAAAGCTAGAATTCTTAATCTTCTTTTGCAATATACTATCATTCCTTGTTCGAGAAATTTTAATAATCCTACCTTGAAAGTTTGTAAAGCTCTCTTTTCCATTTATGGTCGATGTGACATAAATTGAGCACAAGTTATTTTGGATGAATTTTATCCCAAAAATCTTTTCAACCATGAAAATACACCATTTCATGGTATTTATCTTACCCATATTTTCAACTACTTTGGTGTTGACTTTAAAGGAGAGGAATTTGTCTCTCATAAAGTGTTTAATCAAGAAAATATAGTTCTTATGAAAATTCCACCAATTTTCGAGCCATATGAAACACCTGCGAAGAAAGAATAGAGGTTAGCACATGAAGAGGAGGAAGAGGAAGAAGGGGAAGAAATGGATATCGAAGAAGAAGAGGAGGAAACCTCCTTAGAAAGCACTGAATATCCACTCCGTCCAACCAACCAAGACATTCTCAAAAATCAAAAGAAGATTGTTAAAAACCAAAAGATTCTTAAGCGTTCCATGAGTAAGAAGTTAAACACTATTTCCAACAAAATGGACAAATTCTTTGGAAAAGTGAAACGCAAGCTTGGAATCTCTTCATCATCCTCTTCATCCACATCCTTCTAGTTAATATGCAGTTGTTTAAGTGTGTTGTATTTGGTTGTTTTAGTTTAAGTGTAGTTCGAATCTATGTGTCTGTTCATTTTCTTATGTTCTATGTATTCTCTACCTTAATATTAATGAGGAATATGTTTCCTTACTGTTATACATTTATTATCATATTTGGAAATCATAACTAGTATAATAGTATAAGTTAAATACATTAGAATATCAAAACAAAATAGTTTTAAAAATTTGTATGTATATGTCGACATACCCTAGGTATGTATGTCGACATACAATGGCAAGTTTACAAAAAAAATTAATTTTGAATAGACATCAAATGTCTATTTAATTCCAACGACTTTCCACCCCTTTAAGTACACATTCAAACCAAAATCACCCATCTTCCACTCTCTTTCTTCTTGCTTTACATTCCTAAACTCCAAATCATAAATAATGGCTTCTCCTATACAAAAATTAACCAAAAACCTTGAACAAACGCTGGACTCTTTCAAAAATGTTCTCTCTTTCATCCTACAAAACCAGAGACACTTAGAAATGAGTCAAATGCAGATGATCAAGGAGAAAGAAAGGCATTTCCACGTGATTCGATGGATGATCTCAGCCCTGAACAAAGAAGAACCAACCGCTAATCCAGAGTGCACCATCAACAAAGACGATGAAGATTGGGAGGCTATTAAAGCGGAACCCATCTTTAGCGCTGATGGATGGGTTAAAGTCCCACGAAATGTTTAGTTTAAAAATAGGTTTGATTGTGTATATATACTTAATTTGATTGGATTGGTTTATTTGGATTTGATTGGTTTTGAATTTGTTTGAATTTGAATATTGTTTGGCGTGTGACATTATGTATGCTTGGAATTAATTGAAATGCCGAATAATGTTATATCATCTTACATATATATCTTATATATCATTCTTGTCATTTTGTATTTCATGGTCATATTACTTATCACTTCTATATATATTTATATCATTACGAGTATATAGTGTTTTATTTAGGGGGAGTTAGAATTAATATTAAGAGATAGAGTTAGAATTATAGTTATAGCTAGTTATTTTTTATTGATGACAAAGGGGGAGAAATATATAAAATACTAGGCATAGATTAAGGGGGAGTTTTATTAAGCATAGATTAAGGGGGAGTTTTACTAGGCATAGATTAAGGGGGAGCTATATTATATTTTATATGCAAAGTTGTCATCATCAGAAGGGGGGAGATTGTTAGTACATGAGATATTGGTTTTGATGACAACAACATTAGGAAATCGTATAAAATATAAATACTAATGTTTTATAATGGTATATAGTATATAGTGCAGGATATTAGACATGTAATGATTTAAGAAGACTGTATGGTATCAAGTAAAGATTGAAGAGATTCAAGATGTTGATATAGAGACTCAAGAGCTAGAGAATGAAGACTCATGAGTATTGAAGAGTTCAAGATTTCAAGATATTCCAGATAATTTATAGAGTCGTAGATTTATGTTTAAATTCTGATAGCACTTGATCTCTCTCTCTCATCTCTCTCTCTCTATTTTTAAATAAGTTTTTAAATATATTTTTCAAAACAACTTTTAAATATTTTTCAATTTCTTATACTTATAAATATTATTTTAGATTTTTGATATTTATTAAGTTACTATTTTTATTAAATTTTGATTTATATTGGTTTATGTTTCAAAGATCTTATCATATAATTTTACTCAAGTTTTTTTTTGGCAAGGCCAGCCTGTTTTTATAGTGGACAGTCCACTCTTTATTGATCAAAAGCAACATACAAAGATTAAGAACTACAAACCAAACAAAATAGGACCAGATACATCCCTACCACCATACACATTAACACAGCGACAAGTCAGGACAAAATTTTAAAAACAAGAGCAGCAATTGTAGAGTATGACCGCGCAAATCTGCGCGAATTCCTTTCCTCCCAAATTACCGCAATCGTAAGCTTAAGATATCGGATAAGTCGAGTGGTCGACATGGATTTCCACCTGGTTAAATGAAAGATACGAACCCATTCAAGATTGAAATCTCTGAGCGGAGGCCTCTCGTTAATGTGATGCAGAACCCTTTTCCAAAGTTGAATTGAATAACGGCAATTGAAAAACAAGTGGCCAACGTTTTCAGCAGCTCTATTACATAGAATGCACTCAGAATGATTGATAAATTGCCTTTTAACAAGATTATCCTGAGTATGAATAGCATTCATTAGGCATTTCCAGAGAAGAATATTATGCTTTGGTTTCGATCCAGACTTCCAGATACGAGCATACCAAGGAAAAGGAGAATTGGCTTGATTTTGAACAATAGCTTTGTAAACCAAATGAATGCTGTGAAGCTTGCCGTTCCAACTGAGCCCAGAATGTTCCACGTACTTAAAAGAAGCTTTAATAGAAGACCAGAGATTGTTCAATATAGGAGAACTGACTTAAGGCAGATGAAGAACCTCATTAACAATAAAGGAACTAGCATTAGCATTTAGAGGAATACCAGAGTTATTTATGAGATTATAATCAGTTGAGTGAGACAGGATCAAACCTGAAGCACACCAGGGGGAATACCAAAATGAATTGATAGTGTTGCATTGTACCATAGGCAGGTAGAGCCTTCTATTCTTCAGAAGTCTTTTCCATAGAAAGCTAGCTTCTTTGTTAACATCCATAGTCCAAAAATTGCCACCTTTAAGGTTGTAATGTCTATTCCAGACTTCCCACAACCCCACACTATTACTAAGTAATCTGTTAACGTGATGGGAGGCAGTGGCAATGTTCCATAGATTTAGATTAAGGATTCCAAGGCCACCTAAATTAAGGGGGACAATAATTTTCTTATAAGCAATCGGGATGAGATTAGTGGAGTAAATATTTCCATGCCAAAGGAAATGGTTAAAAGCTCGATTTAGCATGTTGATAAGCTTATTAGGAATGATGAAAATCCTAAAATAGTATGCACATATAGCAGTGGCAATACTTTTTAAGATAACAAGCCTACCAGCTTGAGATAGTTTAGAACCATTGTAATTTTTGAGTCTAGAAGTTATTTTTTCGTATAATGGAAGGCATTGAGCATTGGATATTCTGGACTTACACAAAGGAGCACCCAGGTACATGGCATTAGGATCCATGGCCTGAAGGCCAGAAACCAGAAGGATATTCTGGTAATTATTTTCAGTAACCCCAGCCATATTAATATGCGATTTACTTTTATTTATGTGTAGACCTGTCATCATTTTGAAATTTTTGAAGAGTAGAAAGCGCACTAGTGATGGATTTAACATTTGGTTTAGTAAAGAGCAATAAATCATCAGCAAACATTAATGAGGAAATTTGGAGTTTTTGACACTTAGGATGATAATCAATTTTTTTATTATTGCATTCAACACTAATAAAAAAAGTAAGAACTTCCATGACTAAAATGAATAGAGAAGACGAGATAGGATCCCCTTGCCTAATACCTTTTTGAGATTTGAAATAACCAAAAGATTCACCATTGAGAGATAAAGTCAGATAAACTGTAGATATGCACGTATATATCCAGGCTAAGAAGGGAAGGGGAAAGTTCATCCTGGACATAATAGAAATGATCGCCTCCCAACTAACAGAGTCATAAGCTTTATGAATATCCAATTTCAGGAAGCATCTAGGAGAAATGTTTTTCCTATTGTAGCCTTTAATAAGTTCTTGAGAGAGTAAAATATTATCAGTAATAGATCTCCCAACAACGAACCCATTTTGATTAGGAGAAATTTAAACTTTGGGGCCATGGATACTTTGTATTCCATAGCCTTTGGTTAAGCCGGTTTTATAAGTGGTCGTGCACTATGTCTCATTATTGTGGCCGCTGGGTATCGAACCGGTGCCACTACAACACAATGTAGCAACTCCACTATGCCTTAACCACTGGACCACTAGAATTTGACTAAACTTTGGGGCCATATATGCCTTAACCACTGGACCACTACAACACAATGTAGCAACTCCACAATGTAGCAACTCAAGTTTTATTATGAATTAAAAGTGTATAAATTATATTTAAGCATGTTTACAAAGTATCAAATTATTTTACAAAGCAATACATTTTAAAAATAATATTTTAAAGTGTTTTTCAAAATTACAAAGAGTATGCCGGCATACTCTACCCCTATATGTCGACATACTAGCAGTGATTTTCAAAAATCAAATTTTAAAAGAATTGTCTATTCGTTGTATCTCTTCACGAACGGACATGACCGTTATTCCTCTATAAATACCTGTCTTCCCAACGAATTTTATTATCAATTTTTCATTCTTCTTCTCTCCTTCTTATCCTCTTTCATTTTCTAAACAAAAATATAACCATACTCTGCCGAATTTTAACTAGAATTAAACTCAATCACCATTAGTTTGATTCTCTATCATTTGCTCTTTGATTTCTATCATCTCTCTCACTCTAATCAAGATCAAAGTGCTATTCAAGGGTTACAGGATCATTTGTAATCAAGATCGAAGATCTGAGTCTGTAAGTCTCTATCAAATCATATTGATATACTTATGGGTGTGATTGTAGCCCGTGAAATCAATTGAGTGTGCTTAGTAGCTCGTAAATCTATGTGCTTGTAGCCCGAAAATTAAGTGACTCTACCCAGAGGTCAGGATTCTGGTGGGTATATCTCGTGGCCTTGAAATTGAGATTGTACTTGCATTTACTAGTTGAAAAGAAATCCGTACAAGGAATTGTGCGGGATTGGATGTAGGGTAACTCCGAACCTATATAAAATCCTAGTGTGTTCTTTCCTTTTACTTTTACTGCATTTACTTTTATCTGTGTTTTGATTTTGTGATTGTTTCTATGATTAGTAATTGCATAATTCTAAGTATAATTTCAAAGATTCCAAAAAGATTCATATAAATTAGAAAACACTATTCACTCCCACTCTAGTGTTAATTTAGCCTTAAGATCCCTATTCCACAATCTTACAAGTATATCCTTAGATTTGACTCCTTTGGATTTGACACGTCTTTAATAATCTCTACCAGATCTATTCTTTTCGATACACACACACACACATATATATATATATAAACACACATATATAGAAAGGGATTTGTATATATACGTTAGATTCAGAAAATTGGAGAAGAATAGGTTGGGAAAATAAGTAGAAAACAAAATAAATATATATGATCTCTTACTTGAAACCCTAATGGGGTTTTTCTGAATCTATGAAGAAACGAACTGACAGAGCTTCGCTAGAGTCCTAAAATATTTTGTTAATAAAAGTGAGGGGGTTAGGCTCCTATTTGTAGTGGTTGAAATGCACTAGAACCGCTGGAATAAGGTCCGTTAAAAATAATAGAATATGGTACGTTAAATATCTAAAAACCATAGCAGCCACTCAATAGCACATGTCGACCGCCAGTGATCGATTAGTCCAAGGGGGAGGTTGACTATACGTGCTATTTTAGGAAGATTTTGTGTCATTGCTTTTTAATTTTTTTTCTTCCTTCATTATATTTTAATGTTAACGTTGACTTTAACGTTTACTTAACCCCCAAGTCTAATTATTGTTAACTTTTAAATTTTAAACTTTAAAGTTGATTATTATTTGAATTTGAATTCTATTTAAATTATTTTAAATCTAAAAACCTCAAATGTCCATAACTTTTTCGTTTGAGCTCAGTTTCTAGAATATTATATATGGAAATTGATCAGAATTTCACCACGAACGTAACAACATAACTTCCGTGGTCAAATTCTGACTTTTGCAAAATTTCCATTTTTTGCCTTATCTTATTTATTTAGTTTATCCATTTTATTTATTTCTTATTAATTTTTATGGGGTGTTACATTGTCATTACACACATTTCTGGACTAGAGGCCTAAATGGAAACATCTGTTGTTAAGCATGCTGCTAAAGTGGTTCAGGTCAAGCTTGAACTAGGTGTTACCTTTCCTCCTCGATTATCGATGGTCCTCATTTCTGAACTTCCAACTTCTTCCCTTCCTACATCGATCTCGCCCGCTCCTGGAGTTTCTCGGTCTTTGAAGCTCAACCACCTCATTTCAGCTGACAAGACTTCAACTACCAAAGACGAATTACTCCTTTGGAAGGCACTCCTTCAAAAAGGAAGCACAAGGGAAAAACTACATGTAACTTCCCTCATTCTGAAACCCAAAGATGGTACTCCAATGTGTTGTGGCCACCTTGGAATTATCATTCGGTGATAAAAACTAGATCAGTTATATTATACAATCATGCGTAAATAGAGCAGATATAACTATAATGAAGCACAATATTACATATTATGTTTAGCAGTTTATATCCTAAAGTCATGCCTACATGGGGTCAAAAATATAATACAACATAGTCAATAGTGTCGTGCCCAACATATGAAGATGCTGACTTGAACACTTAATATAGAAAAAATAAAACATAAATATAACACCCAATCCTCTTGCTTCGTCTTCAGCTTGCATAATTTATCCATCCGAAAAGCAGCCTATCTAAGCCCATAAACTCAGCCTAATTGAATGAGTACCTATGAGTTTATAAGGAAAACAAGAATAAAAACATGGCTCAGACCCAAAGTTTGTTATGAGTAACATAATACCCTAGAAAAGTAAATACTAAGGGTGCTCTGCTAATATGTGAGACAGGTTACCCCAATATTATACCAAAGTAATAAACTATTTGAATTACATTTAAACCTAAGTCATAGGTTCATTTTATAGAAATATTATAGTAGTACAAAAAATCTAAAATACCCAAGTCTCGGCTGCAACTATAGCCTTACGCCTTTTGCTAAAGATATACAGTTAAATTCTTATCACTTAGCCGCAATTGAGGCCTTACGACTTCCGTGTGATCAAAGCGTTAAAAGTTAATCTTCGCTTCCACTTAGGCCTTATGCATTTATATTACACTAAAATTTAGATTTACTTTCGACTACCACTATGCCTCCCCATGATCTCCGCATTAGGCCTTACATCCAAGCTTTCGTTTTTCGGTTGCCACTCCGGGCCTTACACTTACTTCGCTTTCGGTTCCTGGACTGTCACTCTCGGCCTTACGTATTCCACCTTTTCCTTGGTTGCCACTCTAGGCCTTACACCAATTTCTTTCATAATCTGGACAGATGCCTCTTCAGGTCTTACACCAATGCTTTCAGTTTCAATTGCCACACTGGGCCATACACCTTCGCTTTTCGTATCTAGAATGCCACCTTAGGCCTTATGTCATCTACCGAACATTCTACCTAACATTCACTATTATGTTTATCACTTAGCCATTTACATTTCAACTAACCACCTTTCGGTTATTAATATTACTTACTACATTATCACTAATGTCTTTGGTTTTAATCTCAAGCAGCTTAAGCCTTAGCATACATCATTGTCTTTGGAAGTCACTAGTTCTAGTTTACAAATTCTACCGACAGTTACATTACTCTCGGCAATCACTACCCTCGGTCTCGTCTAGGGATGCCTGTCTTAGTTTAGTTTTGATAATTCATGAGATCAAATCTTTAATTTACTGAAATAATCTCATTTACCTATAATTCCTCCTTAACCGTCAACTGCCTTTGCCCCTAGGTTAATACCTTCAATTTGCTAGCCTTAGCCTCATTTAGCTTTTCTTAACATGTCTACTTGAGTCTTTGTACTTAAGGTTTTGGTTTATTTTCCTTTTGGTTCAGCTCCACATCCTTCGGTCATGCTCTTCGGTACAATTTGGGAACCGCTTTCTACACACCTGCCACCAAATTTCCACATGTGGACTTCTGATTTGTTGACTTAGTCTTTCTAAACATTGTTCAATACTTTGCTAATATGTTCAGCATAAAAAGTGGATCTGGTCCATTAAGACAATATAAAATACTTGATTTAATTGAACTACCTTCCAACAACTATATTTTCCATGTGGCTCCTTACTATAACCCTTCAGCCATGCTTATTTTGTTCGGAAACTATTTAACTAGTTTATAGTGATGTGTAGTAAAATTAATCATGCTTTATTTTTGCATTTATCCTCAAACTTCCTAGTTTGTAACTAGTTTCCATACTATGTGACCCTCTAGTACTTCGTAACAATTTATTTTCTTATAGGAAGATTTCATAAATAAAACCCACTTCTAATAACATTTTTCTAACATCATATTAAATTCTTAGATCATAAAGATTATAAGAAGTATAAAAATCATTCGATTAAACTTGGCCATGAGAGATTTAGAGAAGAAAGAGGGATTTAGGAATATATTACTTGTTTGCATCAAAAATGGTCACAAACCCCAAAAGTAGTGAAAGCACCAGTGTTTACACATAAATCCTTAATATCCAGTCACATATCATAGATCTAGATAATGTAGAGAGCAAAAATGAAGAAATAAAAAAATTAAAATGAAAGAAAGTAAGAGAAGACATAAGATGTATAGTGGTTCGGCTATCTCCGTTCAAGGCATGACATAATCGTTCAAGATCAAATGTTGTTCGAAGCACAATATGATCGTTCGAGATCGGATGTCGTTCAAGATGTAAACTGATCGTTCTAGATAGAGGATTGCTCAAAGTAGATGATGATCGTTCGTGAATGAATGCTATTCAAAGCAGAGGGTGATCGTTCGATATCGAGTATCGTTCATGGCGGATAGTGATCGTTCGAGATCGAGTGCCGTTCATGGCTTTAGATAGGCATAATCCACTCGTTGTTTCCGATGAAGGGGCTTGCTTACATTATTCTATCTCTCCTCTCAGGATGAGATTTTGGGATTATCATTATCATATTCCACGTTCGAGTGGGTTCACAATCAAATAAATAAATAAATAGAGTTCAGAATGTCCACAGAAAATAAAGAAAACAAATGTCCAAACAGTGCAGTGTATGCCTTTCTGGGCGTGATGGTTTGTCAATGAATGGACTATGGTTACTCAAATTAAAGAAAACCTCAGAGCATGCCTAGGGACTATTCGTAATCCCATACATGTGTCAGTGACTTAGCCATTTTATTGGAGAAGCATAATGAAAAAACCTGTTATGTGGTCAAGGTTCAGGTCCTAAACCTGCCTCTTATCATCACGTTCAATAGATGACGAGGCGTGACCCCGATCCAGGGTTATTCCTGTTTTCTGATGGTGCAGGCGGTGGTTATGCCTGTTCTGCCTCTGCTCTCCGGGCTCTTACGTACTGTGGTAGCCGGCCATTCCTGACACGATCTTTAATTGCATCTTTTAGATGCCTACAATCATTTGTATTGTGCCAATTTAACTCATGGAACACACAATATCTTCCCGATCTCCTTTCACTATCAGTGGGCTCTCGCCTCATCGGCTTGCGGTAGGGAACCTGCCCCCGGGTTTCCAGGTATATTCATTAGGGAGTTTGAGTTAGTTCAGTGTAGGAGGAGAATCTTGGTTCCCTCTTAGGTTGTCTCGGTACATCGGAGCTATCAACAGCTTTTCTCCTTCCGTTTGCCTTGGACCCTCCTCCAGTTGGTCCCTCATCTTGAGTAACATTGACATCTTGCTTTTCGGCCTGTGCATCATCTTGCTGCAAGAACCTATCTACCTCGTGGTAAAATTCCCCAAGGTTCTATGGTGGATCCCGTGCTAATGAATCCTTGAACTCTATGTTGTCAGCTATTCCTGATACAACCGCCATCAATACCATTGATGGATCTGGCCGATCCACCGATGCCGCTGCTGCATTAAATCTGGTCAGAAAATCTCTCAAAGACTCTCCGGTCCTCTGCTTTAGTGCCGCCAATGTCATAACATTTTTGGCTCTTGTGATGTGGACCTTGAATTGCCTCATGAACCATTCAACAAGCTCGGTCCATGTCCTTATAGATGCATTATCCAACTGCCTGAACCAAAGTGCAGCCAAGTCAGTTAGATATAATGGAAAACATCTTGCCATTACCTCATTGGATGCCCTCAAGACTTCCATATGCCGGATGTATCTCATCATATGTGTGGTTGGATCCGACTTTCCGTCGTACATATCCAACATGGGTAGCTTGAAGTTTGGCGGGTTCCTTGCATTTCTGATGTTGGGGGTGAACGGGCTTCTACTCACATCCTCTAGATTCTTATTTAGCAATTCTCCACGCATGGTTTGTCTGATGATCTCTGCTAATCTGTCATTGTCATTCAGGGGCAGTCCCTGATTTCCTTCAGCTTGCCCCCAAGTCCGCGAGGGAAATCTGGCACATACTCTTCATGTTGCGCTGTCTCCATGGCAGGTCCAACATTACACGGGGGTGTGCCCCCGAGTCTAGATCTATCCAAATTGGTAGTTGTTTGCTGATTGGGGGCTACCCCCTGTTGGACCACTCCATCTGATTATCTATTGAGTCGTTCTAGTTCAGCTCCGTGGATCTTTGCTCTGACAGCTCCTGCTGCCTGTCCAAACCGTCTGAGAAGATTCTGCATCATCTCCTCCTGCCTTTTCAGCAACCGTTCCAGCATGGAATCCATCACAGTCTGCATCTCATCCCTTGTGATGTAGATGGATGCCTGATCTGCTCCAGCTCCAGAGGAAGCCCCTTGACTTCTCTCCTGATGGCTCCTTTCTGGTAATGTCCTTCTAGCTGATTGCCTAACCATGATTCCTCCTAGATCTGATCCCTTAGCTTCCAAATCTGAACTCCGAATCTGATGCAGCGAGTGCTAGTCTTCTCAGTGAAAGCACCAAAGTGTTTGTGCCAAAAATGGTCACAAACCCCAAAAGTAGTGATTGCACCAGTGTTTACACACAAATCCTCAATATCCAGTCACATATCAAATATCCAGATAATGTAGAGAGCAAAAATGAAGAAATAACAAAATTAAAATGAAAGAAAGTAAGAGAAGACACAAGATTTATAGTGGTTTGGCTATTTCTAGCCTACGTCCACTTTGAATTGATCCTTTTATTCCTTTTATAGTGTGATTACAGTTACAATCCTTTGAATATCAATAACAAAAAATGGCAGAGTCTAGCCAAAAGAGAAGAAGACAAAGAGGAGCCGAGAAAAAAAAACCCCTTTTAGTTGCAATGGAGGTGCTATTTATAGGTGTGGAGCTGGAAATATCTACCTTGAATCTCGGAATACTCCTTCTCAAGTCCGGATGGGCCCACAAGATCGATCTGGAGTCGTTTGTGATCGATCCTTGATCGATCCATGGTGAGTTCGTATCGATCATAAACTGCTCCAATTGAGCAACGATCGGTCATGGATGTTCCCTATGTGTCGTGCAACTTGCTGTGAAAATATCATTGCATTTGGAGTTGTAGATTATGAGATATGATCGATCCAAGATCGAGTTTGCACGTGTAGGCTGATGATTTCGTATAGATTCATATCCATCATTTCGTATCCATAGATAATGTGCTCCTTAATTCTCGTATCGATCCGAGTCTTGCGTTGTGATCCATGTTTTGCGCTCCATTCCTTGACCGCTTCTTTCATATCGATCGATATGAATGATCGATACGAAATATGCCTCCGAATCCATCCAATGCCGCTATTCTTCGTATCGATCTGATGTGCTCTGGTGAAGTATGTGTTCTTCGTATCGATCTGATGCCGCCTTCAATCGATATGAATTGCATCGATACAAACCATGATCGACCTGAAACAAGATGCAAAGTGCACTATCAATACCCATATCCATCCTGATGTCGTTTGATTGATATGAATTATAACAATATGAAAACAACGATCCACATCCATCAACCTGTATCGATTGATCCATAACTATTGATCTGTATCCACCCGTGGTAGCGAGTTGAGTTGTGCACATTCGTATCCATATCGATCAATGCGAAATGGTTTTCCATTAACAATGATCCATCCATAACTTAAGCATACATTGACCTAAAATTCGAAGTGTAGCCTCACTGGGCCTTGTATATCATTCCTTATTGATCTTGCCTTGATTAGAGCTCGGTCCAACTTTGGCGGTATCGATCATAGCTTTATTTCCAATCAATCTCCAATCCCGATAACCATCAATTTGTTGATATCCTGGCTTTGACCAAAAAGCGGGATAACATTACTCATTAAGATTCCTTGGTTAATAGAGTCTTTAGTTGCTTTAGTTTCAAATCTTATTTCTCTTCTTCTTTCTTGTTTAAGACACAAAAACCACTAAAGAGCTCAAGCTTTTACTTTTAGTTTACGTGAGTGATGAATTGCATAGTATCGATGAAAGGATTTGTATTATTCAGTTTTTGTGTCATCGCCCTACCGTTCCCTTTTTCACAAATCATCTCTCTTCTAGTATAAAATAATCAGCCCTAGTGGTCACATTTAATATTTCCCACTTATCTTATATTTTCAAATGGGATTTTCATCGAATCACTTGATTTGCTTATGCATAATAAGTAAATAACCATCCTACGAGTATTTACTCCCTTTCATTATTTTAAATATCTTTATCATCCTTAATTAATTATTATTAATTTATGGGGTGTTACACTTCCGTCTGGAAGCCAACTAAACCATCAAAGAAGTGAAGCTCTTGTTTACTTGATGCTTTTTGAGATGTTTTTTCTTTTTTTCTATTGCATAAGCCAAGAATTTGTACGGGTTAAGCCCCTGAACTCATCTAAATAAAAGTGAAGTGATGAAAGTTATCTTTTTGCATAAATCTTGTCTCATTTACTTTATCGCACTTTTATTTTCCACAAATATGTATTATTCCTTTATTTATGATCCGTGCAATGCATTCATTTACTATAACTCTGTACACATAAATAAACTTCCACAATTACACAGCATAGTTCATTTCTTAGCTTTATTTATTACCAGTTAAACCCATCTTTTTCAACCATAAATAAAATTGTGTTATGATGTTGTGACTGTATGGATTTCCTCTCATGTTTACACAAGCACCAATGTAATTCCAACGGTGTACCTGCAAAAATTCCGTTATGCACCGACACCTATCTTCGGGTATCGGTGTTCACGATGCCTATCTTCGAGCATTCGTTTGGCCTTGCCTATCTCCATGCATTGGTCAAAGACGAGATGTGTAGGGATGAATTATCCGATCCGCCCCTATTATAACTATATTCAAAAGAACTGATCATGGTTCAAAGGAATCCGTCGGTACCTATCTCTGGGTACCTAGACATCAAGTTTCTAAAACACATAATGTACATCCAAGCTACTAATCTTATAGCATGGACTAAGACTTAATGAATACGGTTCCATTAATTTAAAAAGCTAACTTTATTCCAATAATCCATTAGCAAATCCCACTTTATTACATCCAATCTAATTTAAAAGAACTTCCAAAAGAAAATTAGTGCTAAGAATTCGAGAAATCAAGTGATACATTGGTGCAAATGCTCACTATTCCATGCCCGAGGATTTAGGTCTCCTCAGTCACTGTAACTTGAAGCTGATGTCTCCAATCTTCTACATTACCACATAGTGTCCGTCCTAATTTAGAACAAGTTCCCTATACTTGGAAAGACGCATTGTAAAACAAGGTCGCTAATCTTAAAAGTATGGTTCTAGACCTTAGCTTTAAATGACCATGCTACTCTTTCGTAGTGAGTAGCCATTCTTAGATTCTCCTATTCTCGCTTTTCCTCTAAAGTTGAGGGATGCTAGGAATAGCCCTCATTCATATTGGGGTCATAATGCATCCATCGATGAGAAGGGACTTCGTCTTTAATAGGTATCATCACTTTAGTTTTGTAACCCAAAGTGAATGAAGTATGTCTAGTTGCAGATTTTTGGGTTATCTGATAAGCCCACTAAGCCAGTGGCAACTCATCTACCCAACTGACTCGTTTGAACCAATAGTGGCACAAATACCTAATAGATTGTGTATAGAATAAAAAGCGAAGAAAATAAACGAGAAAGAGCAAGAAAAGAACACACAAAAATTTATAGTGGTTTGGCTAATCTTAGCCTATGTCTCCTTAGTGATTTTATTGATTATATCACTGGTTTACAAGGGGTTGTCCTTATGGATCGGTATAAATCTGTGGTTGATCACAAGAAATTAGAGTAAGAAAGAGCTAGAGCCAAAAGATCCTTAAAAATGAGCACCGTCCCTCTATATATAGCAGTAGGAAGTCTAAAATCCCACCTTCATGATCTCTACCTCGTTATCCACACCATAGACCACTTCTTCAAGAAAATAGGTAGACACCTCAGTAATATTTACGGATCGATACCGATCCATGGGCTTGGATCGGTACCGATCCTTAAGATTGATAAGGGATTGCATGGTTAGCTTTGTGATTCTATACTTGTTTGCACCATTATTAAATTGTTTCTAAGTCCAAATGATGGATCAAAGGAGGAGTAGAGTTGTTGATTTCAAGTGCTTAAGGAGATTGATAAGGGATTGCATGGAATTGATGCAATGGAAACTGGAATAGGTTGCTGACATCAACACTTACGGACATGAGGAGAGTGGACCAATATAGATGAAGTATTGTGGATCGTTACCGATCCAAGTGGTTGGATCGGTACCAATCCATACTTTGGTGGATTTGTGTCATTGGCATTTTGGAGTGGCTCTGCACTTATCTTGTGATCGTTATACTAAAGCTTGATGTGGGCTACTGGCATCATAGCTTAGGAGTGCAAGAAGTTTGAGGTAATTTAGGTGAGGTGTTATGGATCGGTACCGATCAAGCACTTTGTTGGATTTTGAACCGTGGATTCTTGGGATGGTTTGTTCTTGCCTCTTGTGACTTTGGTTGTACTTGGTTTCTGACTCTACAACTATCTTAGTGGGCTTCCTGCCTTGATAGCTTTCACGTTTGACTCATCAAGTTCGTTGTATACTGCCTGGTCAAAAGGCTGGATAACACTTGCCTTCCAAAGTATACCTTATTTCAAACATGATGTGCTTTGAATCGAGACAGACCAGGATATCTTAGGATATCTTTAAAGGACTCCACTTTGTACTTTGGATGGTCATTATCCTTCCTTCGGATCGCTTCTATAAAATTTATGTCTATAGTTATTCGTCGCGATGCTTTTCCAGTATCTGGCATTATATAACGGGAATACGCTCTCACGATCCATCATTCCATGCTCAGTAATTTTGAACCGATTGCCTTTCTGGTTTTTTCATATTTGGATTCATTTTCTTCCAATTCTAGCTGTTGGATGTTGAATATATTTACGTACATGCATACGTACATACATGCACATTCTTGTTGGATTTCAAGCATATGAACATGCTTATGTAGGCATAGATAGGCTATCTTTATCTTCCATGATTTTTAAGTTGTTAGGCTCGATACCGGTCCAAGTCCTTGGATAGATACTGATCCAAGACTTAGAAAAGTCCTCACTTTTGTTGCCTTAACAATCGGATTCCTGGGTATATATAACCTAACTCTTCAACCTTTCTCTTCAAATATGCCTTTATTTTCCGACCGGTGTTGTGCGGATTCAGCCTCCGCTTTTGCTTTTTAGTTTCAGTGTCAATAACACTTGTACATTTTCTTCTAAGTCTTATTTTGACTATTAATAGACTTTCATCTTTCCCAAGCCATGTGCAAACTTGCCTTAGTATTTGGGAAATGTGCTTTACATTCGATGTGCTCGCGATCCATTTCTTTTCATGATTATTATTAGAATAAGTCATTAGCCTGTTAGTGATTTATTGACCTTTCGTCATTTTATGACTATAAAGTGATCATTAAAGTGCCAATCCTTGGGCATTTATATGTAATCGTATTGAATTCTGAAATCCTGTCAAATTTTGATCACCTGGAAAGGTGATTTAAGCATTCCTTTTAAAGGAACTTTAAATGTAATCGCGCCTACCTCCGGGCATCGATCGAGGTTTGGATGAGATCTTGCTTAACTCCGAGTGTAGACATTTTACCTTGCCCACTTTGGGCAATGTTTGAGTGTTCTTGTTTCGGACCACGCCTAACTCCGAATGTTAGTCGAGGTTAACCACTTAGGATAGCGGCTCAGTATCCTTTTCCAGGATAGTGATCTTCGATCATGCCAAATTCCGAGCACTGATTTCAACTAACTATTAAGGCTATAGTTTGGACATCCTCATGCAGGATGTTCACTTTCGATCGTGCCTAACTCCAGGCATCGATCAAAGTTATTAAGAGATCCTGCCTAACTCTGGGCCCAGACCTTTTGTCTCACTTGCTTTAGGCAAGATGTGAGTGCTCTACCAAACTCTGGGCATGAGCTGTGGAGGTGAACAGTCCAATTCAGCCTTTAAATGTTTATACTCCTGCCCCCGCTTCAAGGGCAAGAATTAGTGGATGGACGGTCAAGTCACATCTTTTTTTATTTATACTCCTGCCCCCGCTTCAAGGACAAGATCTAGTGGATGGACGGTCAAATCACGTCCTTTTTGGTTTATACTCTTGCCCCCCAATAAAGGGCAAAAGTTAGCGGATAAAAGGTCAAGTTACGTCCTTTTTTATTTATACTCCTGCCCCCACATCAAGGGCAAAAATTGGTGGATGGATGGTCAAGTCACGTCCTTTTTGGTTTATAATCCTACCCCCTAATCAATGGCAAGAGTTAGCGGATGGATAGTCGAGTCACATCGTTTTTGGTTTATACTCCTGCCTCTACATCAAAGGAAAAAGTTACTTGGCATTCATCTCTGGACGCTAAGAGTGGTTGACCTCCATGGGTCCGATCATGGACTGAAGAAGTTTGGTTAGCACCTATCTCCAGGTAACTGCATTATATACATACAGATTCATTTGAATTGGTCATGTTTCACAACTCTTAAGCTATGTAAATACAGAATCACAGAATGATAGGTTCTGCCTTATTACATGGCTTTAATCAATTATGTACAAATTTATTTTCAAATGAAATAGCATCGCAAGTTTTTGCTATTCCATGCCCTCGAGAGTGAGATCCCGTCCATTGTTGTTATATTAAAAGTGTCGTCTCCAAGCTTTTGCTGAATAGAGTATGAATCTTCCCAACTCGAGCCCAAGTTACCAGGGCATGGCAAGATTCTTTAAGAATGAGGTCACCAAATTTTGAAGATCTGATTCCTGACCTTTGCATTGTAATATCGGGTGACTCGACTTCAGTGTGCAGTTGTTCTCAATTCAGTTTCATCGTGCTTCTCATCGAGCATATCGAGATATTCTAGCAGGAGTTGCTTATTCGTCCATTGATTATATTGACTCTCTCGATGAGAAGGTACTTGCAGTTCAACCAGAATCATAGCCTCTGATCCGTAGGCTAGGGAAAATGAAGAGTCATCGGTCACTAACTTATGGGCTGTTCGATAAGCCTAAAATGCCAATGGATGTTCATCGACCCACTTGCACTTAGCCCTTTCCAATCACTTCTTAAGAATAGACTTAATAATCTTGTTCACGACTTCAACATGTCCATTCGCCTAGAGGTGCGCCACCGCAGCAAATTTCTTCTCTATGCGATGTCGATGATAGAATTCTTTAAACTCGGTGTTGTCAAATTAGGTTCCGTTATTGAGAAAGTTTGCTTATGGGATTCCAAAATGACAGATGATATTCCGAGCCACGAATTTGATTACTTTCTTTGTGGTAATCATGGCTATTGGTTATGCCTCAACCCATTTGGTGAAGTAATCAACGACGACGATGGCATACGCCACCCTTGGATATCGGAAACACACCGATAATATCAATTCCCAAAACTGCAAGTGGCCAGGGATTGACCATTTGAGTAACCTTTGTTGGTGAGCTATATGAATCTTAGCAAATCTTTACCACTTGTCACACTTTCTGGTATAATAAGTTGCATCTCAGTTGATAGTTGGCCGGAAGTACTCATAGCGGAGAATCTTCTTCGTTAGGGTTTGCCCTCCAGTGTGGTCGCCACAGGCCCGTTCACGAACTTCTCTCAGGACTTGTTTGGCCTCATTTTTGGCGACACACCATTACATCGGGACCGAGAATCCTTTCCTATAAAGTGCTCCTTGCTGAAAGTTATATCTCGAAGCTTGGAGAAGGAGCTTCCGTCGCTCGTTCTTTCTGTTTGGAAGGATTTCTCTCTGTAAGTAGTTCTTTATTTGATTCATCCATGAGTCCTTCTCACACATGGCCTCCAAGATCCAATCACATCCATATGGTCAATGCTCGAAGTCGACAACACTTCCACCGGAACCAGGCCCATGAGCTGCGCATCTCCAGAACTGGCCAGCTTAGCCAGTGAGTCGGCCTTCGCATTTTTCTCTCTGGGATTATGCGTTATCGTGTAATATTCAATATCATTAAACAGCTTAAGGGTATGGTTTAGATAAGGTGCTAGCCTCGTTCCTTTTTCTTGAAACTCCTTCTTGACTTGACGCATCACCAGTTAGGAATCAAAAAAGATATGTAAAGTTTAATGTAACGACTCATAATTTCACCGCTTTGATTTGTGAATATTTAATTAATTTTAAATATTCAAATATTAGATTTTATAATTAAAATAAAAATCTTTTAAATTGATACTAGTGATGGTGAAACAGTTTTCCAAATTAGTTTACAAAAATATTTAGTTTGAAGAAAAATCGAAAATGTGACCAGAATTCATTTTTCAACTTTTCGTCGTTTAAAGGTTGTCGGAAAATGTTGTAAACACTATAGTATAGATTTACACATATACATTCATTTACAAATTTGTTAGAATATATTTTGATAGATATTTATATGCTTAAGTTAATATAAAGATTTAAAATTAAAAAAACTTACATTGAAAAGATGTGTAAAAGTGAACATCACATTATCGAAAACATAATGAAACATCAGTACACATGTATTGAAATGCATATTTGGTCAAATGGAGTAAGAGAGGACATAATTTTCATGAATTTCAAGGGAAAGGGGGACAAAGGTGATGATGTGGCATGAGATTAGTGGAGGGCATGTACCTAGGGGTATTTTGGTAAATTAATAAAGGCATTCGGTATAAAACCTTTTTCTAATTTCATCCTTCTCATTTCCTTTCATTTTCCCCATTCCAAACTTTGTGCATTCCTTTCCAAAGCTTTCTAAAAAAGCTTTAATGGCTTCCTTAATTTCAAATGCTTGAAAATCATTCTTTTTCTACTTTTAATTCTTGAAAATCATTAAAACAATCTTCATTTGCTTCCTACACCCCTCCTCCTTGCCAAAACAAGGCCATTTCTCCTCAAATCCAAGCATAACCGAGCCTGCGCTTCATGGCTGAACCCTATAGCCTCTTAGGCTTTTAGAAAATTCCATTTTTGCTAAATGGAGCGTAAAGATCTAGAGTGGTTCCAAGCATATTTGAAGTACAATTTAGAAAAGTGTTTTCTAACATATATTAAGTAAACAAAAATTAATTATTAAGTAATTAACTAATTAATTAAGTAAGGTGGTTAGTATTTAATCATTAGTTAACAAGGGCAATCAATACTTAAATGTTAATTAAGTAAGTTAATTAACATTAGTTAATTAATAAAAGGTTAATTATTATTTGATTATTTATTTAAGATTAATGATTAATTAATTATTTATTATAAAAGAGTTAATTATTAATTAACTACTAATTAAGTTAAGATTTAATTAATACTCAATTAAGATTTAATTATTTTTAAAATAAAGGTTTAATTTATTATTTAAGTTTTAATTAAGTATTATTTAATTATTAATTGAGATTATTTAATGGATAATGATTTATTTAAAGATTAACTATTATTTAGTTATTTAATTAAAGGATAATTATTATTTAATTATTTATTATTTTGTAATTATTAATTAAAGGTTTAACTATTATTAAATAAAGAGTTTAAATAATTTTTAAATAAAAATTTTAAATTTTTGAACCACCTTATTTCTAAAGATCGGTTTTCTTCTTAAAGCAACTCCCTTTTAATGAATATTTTAATCCAAGGGATTTCTTTGTCGAATACCTTAAAGTAACCACATATGAATATGAAATTCGATGACATCTGTTTAGCAGAATAAAACCCCGTTCTACTAATTAAATTTTAGTTAACATCTGTTTAGCTGAATAAATCACCGTTCTGGTATAATTTACTGAATAGATTATGTTTGACATCTATTAAGCAGAATAAAACCCAGCTCTGCTATTTTGGTAACTTGGAAACTTACTTATATGTTGATTGGTTATTATTGGTTGATCCCTTTTACATATATGCTTGTTATGTAAATACCCATGTTATCACTTGGAAAGTTAAACTTGATTAAATGTGAAATAGTGTAGTCGCAAAGCCTCTTTTCGAACCTGTAGAATCAAATATTTAAATTTTATCCTTTTTGAAAATGGTTTAAAGTTTTTATCATTTTAAGTATGATATTTAAAGGATAATTAAGCAACTATTTTATTAAAAATGTTTGAAGTTAATTTAATACTTTTGATATGATGGTTTAAAATCATTATTTTTTTAGTTTAAAGATAATCAAATAAATAATGTTTAAATAATGACTTGGTTATTTAAACGTAATTTGAATAATTAGTTATTTATCAAGGGAACTCTATTGATTTAAGTTTATTAAAAAAGTTTTGTTTTAAATAAGGAAAGTTTATAAAAGGAGTTTTATGAATTGAAAAGAGATCTTGAAATTGGGAAAGAGTTTTATAAATGATTTTGGGTATTTGTAAAAGTGGTTTATAAATGGTTTTGGATAGTTATAAAAGAATTTATAAATGGTTTGATATTTATAAAAGAGTTTTGTAAACAGACTTGGTGATTTATAAAGCGTTATATAAATTGATATGAAATTTTAAGTAAAGGAGATTTCATAAAGGAAAGAGATTCATTAAAAGGATTTATGGAAGAAATTTATAAAAGAATTTGAGATTTGGATTTCCTTTAATTGATCTTCTTAATCATGGTGGTATTCTAGGGGCCTTGCTAATTTCTTCCAGTCTCCTTATCCCCAGTGGGTGTAGTGAAACAAAAGCTCTGATATCCCTAAATTCCTAGGGGGAACATTTGTTCCACACTTAACATCAAAGGAATAGTGTTTGGGGTTATCCTTATCTCTATTTTAAATAGCACATGTTTTGATTCTTTTAATATGATTTTGGAATAAAAAATCTTCTATAATGTTTTGCGAATATACTATTGCCGATGAGATAAGTATATGAATATTTTGATAAATATTTTGGAATGAGATTTAAATAAATGAAAGATTGATTTTGAGGCTTAGTGGTTGTTATGGGTAATTAAATCTCTGAACCATTGTTGTTTGTTTATTTGATAGTTAAATAACCGACTATCAAATCTTGGCCAGTTTTGACTTAGGAAGTAAACAAGAGCTTCATGTGTTCATACAGTTTGAGATCCCTAGATAGAACTCATTCTGGTGTAACGTCTCTAGCTTTGAGGGATATATTAGAGATCTCCTTAGGACTCTGGTATACTCCGCTTACTTTCGAAAGAACCGGGAACGAGTCAACCAAAAATTATTAGTTGTTGGTTCGGAAAGACCGGGATCGGATATGTTATCTGAAAACCACTGCGAACCAACATATGCGTTCGAATGAAGTACATCTTGAAGATGATCGAAGATGGAGCTCTTTGAAGTGCGAGGGCTACGTGCTACTAATTTTGAGGGTGATTCCAAAATGGATGTTGTCGAAGCAGTGCCTTCGGTTTTGTTCAGACCCAGAACGAACTTGTATGGATGAATGATGGCATTGCATTTCTACTTGAAGGGCAGTGTTAGCATTCCACGATGGTCTACTAAGAGAAAAGGTAAAAGCATAGCCTCAAGCCTCATAACCGGTAAATGACTAAAATAGGGACATGTAGCAGGGCTATGTAGGTCACTCCCATTAGGGTATGAACATCCTTATCTAGAGTTGATATCTATGTATGCTTCGGGGCCCGTTATGGTTGTCTATCAACCTAGGGGTGATCATATTTGATGCTACCTAGTAAGGGGTAGGGCCTGTCCTGAGTAGCTAAGGTGAAAATTAAGGCAGCCTCCCGTACATTTTATTTAGAGGCGTATGGATTCGGTGGTTGGACCCTTACCCTTTCATAGTTGGAATCCATTTTCTAATATGAGCCTTTAGATTTGATTTTACACCTATTATGATAGAATTTAATAATGTAACAATTTCGACTATGATTCCATGTTTATTTTAAACCTAGCTATTATAATATCACTGGATTTTATAACAAAAATGGTTTGGTTATCGTAAGGTAAAAACTCATCTGTGTTTATGTGTAGCGTGGTCTTACGAGATACCTTTGATTTTAAAATGATTTTATAAGTTATAATAAAGTTCCTTGTGATTTGAATTTCTCACGCTAGTTTTACCAGATTGACATGGGCGTTGTTTTCCTATAATGCCCGAGTCAGCCCGAGCATATTTTCTAGATTTCACTGGATCTTTTGGAGCTTTCAGGAGATGAGTTGGATTCTCCATGACATATTCACATATCTTATATTCTTCCGCTGTTTTGTTGCACTGTTTCCTGTTTGTATTTATCAGAAATTATAAGGACGGGCTGTCATAACTGTCCATGCTGATAATAGGTTAATGTTCTCTAATGTTGTGTATCATAAAGATGTTTTCTTTTGTAAAAACTTGTTCATATTATATATTACTCGTTATGTTTTATGAGATTCTGTTCTGTCTTTTCTTTCATTCACCCGAAACAACCTGTCTTTCGGACACTTAAATGATTGGTACACGAATACCGAGGATGTATTAAGTGTCATTTTTAGGTGTAAGAGAGGTAGATCGTTACGGTTGGTATCAGAGCTTAGGTTGAGCGAACACCTAAGATTTGGTTGGGTTGAGTCATTTGAGATAGGGTAAGTGAGACCCTAGAATGAGTGTGAGTGTATATATTGAGTGCGTATTTGTTAGTGCTACAACAATGTTTTGTATTGTGTTAATTGATTTGATGAGTGGCTTATGGATTCTGGTCAATACGAGTAGCTAACGTTATTGATAGAGATCTCTAAATGCTTGAACAAGGCCATCCAACATAATATTGTTTTAAAGGTGGTTAATGAAATAATTTTACCTAGGAATATATTTTATATAAAAGAATGATTTTCAAAAATTAATATAGTTATATTGATATGTTGATTGTTAGGATATGATAATATTTTATAATTATCATTTAGAGTTTGTTTTGTTATGCTCATCCAGTTTGAGCATTAGCTATTGTTGAATGGTTCATGAGAAATTTTCCTTAGTAAAAGTATTGGTTGAGTAGGTAGAAATTTGTGGGAACATTGAATCAAACACTTTGTGCATTAAGTTTCACAGTTTGACTATAAGGCGTTCAATGATATGTTGGGTTAAAATTGGATTTTTATATAAGATGTTTCTTAAAAAGAAATATTTCAGATGATTTTATAAAAAATTGATTTTATAAATCAGGGTTAAAAAATATGTTTTGACTGACAAGATTTTTTGAGAATTTAAAATCCTGGTATCTTTGAAATGGATTTCATATGTTTTTAGAGAAAAGATAATAATAGTATAACTAGAAAATACTTTGAAGTATAAGTATTTTGAAAGGGAAATAGAGAATAAGATTTTTCTTGGACACTTCGGGGAATGAGTCTCGATCTATTTTGTGATGATCCAAATAATTTTCTAAGTGGAAATCGGGTGTTTGCTTAGGAAAATGTGATATTGCACTTAGTAAATCATTCTCTTTATCATTGTATGATCGAAAAGAGTTCGAATCCGAATGAATCTAAAGCAAATGGATGATAATTATTTTGTTAAAAACTATTTATTGAAATATATATATATAGTATTGTTTCAAAAAGGGGATTTGAAAAGGAAGGATTATTTTTATGATTAACTAGTTCGAGTAGCTTGAAAATAACTAAAAATTGGCAGGGGATGTGTTTGGATGGCAAACACTTCTCTTGAGTGTTATCAATCTTGGTAAAGGGATATATGATACTACTGGGTAGTACCCAGCTACTCGATATCTTTTTGGAGTTACCCGGGCTATATGTATATTTTCTAAGGATTGAAAATAAAGCATCATTTCAAAAAGTTTTGAAATAAAACCCGGGTATTTGGCTCATAAGTTTCAAAATAATAAGGTATTTTGATTAAAGAGTGGGTTAACAAATGAAGTTTTAAAATTTAATTAATTTAATAAGGAGGCTTAATAAACTTTGTTTATTTAAATAGTGTCTTTTGGGTTTTAACACCTATGAGGTTAAATATTATTTGATGTTAATGGGCCGACTAATAAACACCTTTACCTTTGAGGTGTTACCTTAGAGCCATCTAGGAAAATGTATATTATAGGATGGAGTTTGGATACCGACATCCAATTCTTCTTAGCTACTTGCCAGACCAAATGAATAAAGAAGTTGTATTGGTCGACTCAGTTTTAAGACCCAGAATTATTTTGGGACTACATCTGAATAATTAAAAGTGAATGGAATTAAAATCAGATGTTTTATATATACTCTTAGGATGTAGGAGAGTATTATGCAAGTTAATAAATTAAAAATGATTCAATAAAAACAGTTTCATAAATAAAGTTGTATCGTTTAAAAATGTTCGAACCTAAGTAGAAATTGTAATGAAATGTTTTCATAAAATTTTTTGGGAGGATAGAAAGTAGTCGAGTAATAAGAACCTATAGATGAGTACGTAAGTTGTACGTAGATCCTTCCTCTTTTTCACATAGTTCTCGATCCAAGATTCGGGTAGCTGACTGGAGGTGTTTAACACCATTCCAAATAAGGATTTATCACGATTTTTAACGGCGAACACTTAGTGAGGGTTCTTATTGTGGAACCAAAAGTTTACTATCATAATATATGGCTATATAAGGAGAACAGAGGTTTCTAATTAAGAAACCTGATCGGAATCTGCACTAGGAAGTCGGGTGAGTGATACAAGTTCGGAAGTAAAGCTATGTATTCGAGTGAGTGATCAAATCAGATTTTTCATAGGAATGATCTATGAACATCATACGGACTGATAAGTAGTGTTTATTGTTTCTGGGTTAGGATTGTGGTAAAATTTCTGGATCAAAATTATTTTAAGCGGGAGAGTGTAATGTGACCCGGAATTTCACCGCTTTGATTTTTGAATATTTAATTAATTTTAAATATTCAAATATTAGATTTTATAATTAAAATAAAACTCTTTTAAATTTATACTAGTGACGGTGAAACCATTTCCAAATTAGTTTATAAAAACATTTAGTTCGAAGAAAAATCGAAAATGTGACTGGAATTCGTTTTTCGAATTTTCGACTTTCCGTTGTTTAAAAGTTATCGGAAAACGTTGTAAACACTATAGTATAAGTTTACACACATACATTCATTTACAAATTTGTTAGGATATATTGTGATATATATTTATATACTTAAGTTATATAAAGATATAAAATAAAAAATTTTACATTGAAAAATGTGAAAAAGTGAACATCACATCACCAGAAACATATACGTACGTATTAAAATGCATATTTGATCAAATGGAGTAAGGGGACATAATTTTCATGAATTTCAAGGGGAGGGGGGACAAAGGTGATGATGTGGCATGAGATTAGTTGAGGGCATGTAACTAGGGGTATTTTGGTAAATTGATAAAGGCATTTGGTATAAAACCTTTTTTCTAAATTCGTCCTTCTAATTTCCTTTCATTTTCTCTATTCCAAACTTTGTGCATTCCTTTTCAAAACTTTCTCAAAAAACTTTAATGGCTTCCTTAATTTCGAATGCTTGTAAACCATTCCTTTTTTACTTTTAATTCTTGAAATTCATTAAAACTGTTATCCAGCCTTCTGGCAAGGCCGTGACACCAAGAACTTGAGTAGAAACCAATGATGGTTCGTCTTAGAGATCGGTTATACGCAGACTCACCATGGATATCGACGAATTTTGTCCTAGTCCGAATCAAGCTACAATCGACAAGACATGGCGAGCGAAGCAATGAAAGTCAACGTTCCAAATTTCAAGTCAATCCGAGTTCATATGCTCAAGTTATGATCGATGCAAGATTGGATGAAGAACAGCCTCGAGTTCGAATCCATCGACTGGCCACTGTTCGACTCGATCTCATTCGAATCCATCGACTGGCCACTGTTCGACTCGATCTCATTCGAATCCATCAGGAAGCCTCTGTTCGACTCGATCTCATTCGAATCCATCAGGAAACCTCTGTTCGAATCGATCTCATTCGAATCCATCAGGAAGCCTCTGTTCGACTCGATCTCATTCGAATCCATCGACTGGCCACTGTTCGACTCGATCTCATTCGAATCCATCAGGAAGCCTCTATTCGACTCGATCTCATTCGAATCCATCAGGAAGCCTCTGTTCGACTCGATCTCATTCGAATCCATCAGGAAGACTCTGTTCGACTCGATCTCATTCGAATCCATCAGGAAGCCTCTATTCGACTCGATCGATTTCGTGTCCATCACCAGAAGTCTACTTCGTACCGATCGACTTCGTATCCATCAAGGGACAGCACACTTCGTATCGATCAGCCAGTGTCAACTTCGCATCCATCGACAAACAACTGTTCGTATCCATCGAGTTGGAGTGCTTTCATCGATACGAACAAGCCAACCTCCATCGATTCGAACTACACCACCTTCATCGATACAAACAGAACCACTTCCATCGATACGAACTGAGCTACTTCTGTCAATACGAATTGGACCGCCTCTATCGATGCGAACATAGCAAAACTATTGATACAAACAACGTAGTTCCGATTGATACGAACCAAACAGCCTACCGAAAGTCTCCATTTCGTATCGATCATAACTCGAGATCCACAAGTCCAAATGCTATGAAATTTTCACAGAAGCTTACGTGCATGCTAAAGAATGTCCACGCCAAATTTCGACTCCATCGAACGCAACCTTGATCGATACGAAATCCGTTCGTATCGATCACGGAACGGGCCGAAACTTCACGGGCTTGGTCGCGCGGGCCTACTCACATGCCAGAAGTAGTCTCGCGAGATCTGAGCGAGATATTCTCCTCCCACACATATAAATAGACCCCCAGAGCCAACAGAAAAGGGATCTTCTTCTTCTTTGAATTCTCCAACCCCCACACTCTGCCGGATCCAGTTCTAAACTCCATTGCTGCTGCTACTAACGAATTTCACTGCTGTAAATCATTATTATCTACTGTAACCCGCTGAAATCAATTGTAATCATCAAAGAAACATCAATAAAGCAATCAACTTCATAGTGGACGTAGGCAACACGCCGAACCACTATAAATTCTTGTGTTTCTGTGCGTTCTTATTACTTTATTTATCTGTTTTTGGAGTTTTTGTTAGTTAATCCTCTTTTTCCATTTAATTTCTTCATTTTATCTCTTCAAAAACTTCCGAAGAGTGTTGTGCCCAATTTTGGTACAAACACTTTGGTGCTTTCACTGAGAAAAAACCTAATTTTTCTCCTGCTCTTTGGATCTCCTATCGATACCGGATTGCATAAATCCAAGAAGAAGATCTAGATCTAGAACTTTGAAGCCCTTCCATTCTATTCAGATTTGCATCAGATCTAGGAAAGGACTTCATCAATTCACCATGGTAAGTACACGAACTACCTCTACAGCTGCTGATCAAGAAGAACGGGACCGACATAATCCCGTGTAATTGCCTCCATCCAACCAAGATGCCGCCGGACCTTCAGATCCATCAGGCCTGGTTACCAGATAAGAGTTTCAGATGCTGCTCCAAGAATTGACCCAGAGTCGACAACAACTAACTGAACAACTGTGCACCAACACAGAGTTGACCAACCGGCTGAATCGCCAAAGGTGCAGAAGATCCAGAAGAGACCAAGGTTCTTATTCTTCCACAGAGAGTTCAACCTCATTTGATGGTCATCACCGATCCACACGCCCACGGCTGGATGTAAGCTACACCCAGGCCACAGGACACCAACCTGCCTTAAATCTTGGACAACCCAGAACTGGACCATCTACTAGTCATCATACCGGACCTTCATCCCGAGGAGGTGCTGCTCCTTACCATGTCACAGGCAACCTTGCTACCACCACCACTACCGAACAAGGAGTTGATGCTAGAAACCAAGCTGATCCGCATCGTCACCAACAGGATCATACTCCAGAACCTTATGTCCCTGAAAACGTTGAACCAAGGAGGCAAGGTATGGACCGTCGACCGCGTCTAGTCCAGACTCGCGCTGTGGAACCCGACCCCACCTTGGCACAACATCCTCCAAATATCCAGATGCCGGATATACCGACGATGATTCGTCAGATGATCCGTGAAAGTCAGGGTCTCACTAACGACGACTGGGGAATCTCCCGAAGTCATACCCCTTTCAGTGATGACATATTATATGTTGAACCACTTCAGCATTTCAGGATGCCAACTTTGCCAGTCTATGAAGGAAATTTTGATCCGAATCAACACATCCTGAAGTATGAATGGTTGATGAATGCTGCGAGAGCTGATGATGTAGTAAAATGCCGTAGTTTCCCCATTTCCTTGGGGGGCATTGCAACTATGTGGTTTACTCGTTTTCCACCACGATCCATTTCTAATTTTGACCAAACGGCCACCAAATTTGTTGAGCAATTCCGTATGCACGTGGCGAGGCCTAAAGATGTTAATACCTTGTCTAGCGTCACTCAAGCTCCCGGAGAGACACTCAGACGTTACTTGGAGCGATTCCATGCTGCTTGTGCAGAAATAAGCAATCCCAATGACAACTCTATCCCGATGGCATTGACTAAGAGGATTGACCCTGAGTCCGAGTTCGGAAGTTGGTTAGCTGGGAAGCCGCCTGCATCATTGGACCGTTTCTATATCTAGGCAGCCCAATTCTTGAGAAGGAAGGATGCGAAACAGTCCAGGAAGCAGGATGACACAGGGCCCAACATTGAAGGAATTCAGAGTAACATCGCCGTTAAACAATCCGGGGAGAGTTCTGGAAAAGTTCAGTTGAATATACAAAATAAACAGAATCAGTAGAGGGACAATGGAAATCATGGAAAGAAGCGAGATCAAAGCCGTGGTCCACGACGTAGAGCTCCCATATTTGACAATTATACTCCATTGAATACGTCGCTGGAGAATGTGTATTTGCAGACCTGCAATACCATGCAATACAAGAAACCTATCCCGAAGCCGTCGATAGAAAGGCAGGTCCAAACAAGGAAGTTTTGTAGATTCCACGAAAGTTATGGCCATAATATAAATGAGTGTCGTCATTTACAAGATCTCATTGAGAAGTTGATACGTGAGCGAAAGTTGGATCAGTATGTGCGGGCACCGCAGTCAAGAGGTGCGAGCCCATCGAATCAAAATCGTGCGCCAAATCAGGAAAGACAGGAGGAACCCGCTCGTACTGGCGGGTGGTTGGTTATCAATACAATAAGCGGTGGTCCTCATCTAGCAGACCGAAGCTGGAAGGAAATGGAGTCGTATGCCAGCTCTATCAGGCATGTGGACTTCGAGTGTTGTAGTAGTTTTGATGAAGGGGCTCCGGCCAAGCAGCAGAAGACGATGACAGATGACATCGTGTTCAGAAATAGAGACGCTGATAAAGTCGAAGCCCCCACTATCGATCCACTGGTTATCTCAGCGCAAGTAGGTCCTGCTTTGATGAAGAGGGTCTTAGTTGACAGTGGAAGCTCTGTGAATATTATGTTTAAACGAGCTTATGATCAAATGAGAATGGATGCCAAAGATTTGAAACCTTGTCAATCTCGAATCCATGGTTTTAATGGAAGTGCTACTATACCCACTGGATTAGTGGAGCTGCCAGTGGAGTTGGGAGTTAGAGAACACCGGAGAGTGCAGATATTGCAGTTCGTTGTGTTGGACATAGACTCCCCTTATAATGCTTTCTTAGGCCGACCGGCCCTCGCTGAATTCAGGGCCGCCATTGCCCCATGGTGTTTGATTTTAAAGTTTCCCACTGATCGTGGAGTGGGAATCATTCAAGGAGATCAGGTTGCTGGGAGAGCCTGTTGTGTTGCCGAGCTGCGGGAGGCGCAGCGAAAGAAGAAAGGAAAGGGCGTAGAGGAATCTCTCTGCGTCCGTTTTGCTGATAATTGACAATTAACGCCTGGGCCTAGGCCCGGGCACCCCATCCAATTCCAAAGGGCTCTTGACCCAAGAGAAACTGAAGATGAAGGAGAATCTAAAGAAAGTCAAGCATCCCTAGCCGAACTGACGATTGATGTCCCAATCGACAATGATGATGATTCAAAGATGATAAAGATTGGCTCTCAGCTAAGCCAGCAGACTCAAAAGGAATTGGTTGAATTTCTACGGGCGAATCTTGATGTATTTGCCTGGACGCATTCTGATATGTGTGGGATCTCGCCGGGCATCGCGACCCACACTCTGAATATTGACCCGCGACATGTCCCGGTCAAGCAGAAAAGGCATGGTATGGATCTAGAGAGATCTGCCGCCCTTAAAGAAGAAGTAGAAAAGCTTAAAGCGAACGGGTTCATTCGAGATGCATTATATCCAGAATGGGTGTCGAATCCCGTGCTCGTCCGAAAGTCAAACGGAAAGTGGAGAACATGTGTCAACTATTCCAATGTGAATAAAGCTTGTCCCAAAGACAGTTTCTCGCTTCCCAGAATTGATCAGCTAGTAGATTCGACAGCTGGGCATGAGCTCTTATCCTTCATGGACGCGTATTCTGGCTACAATCAGATACCGATGCATTTACCCGATCAAGAACATACCAGCTTCGTTACCAATCTGGGACTTTATTGCTACGAAGTTATACCATTCAGACTCAAGAATACCGGGGCTACTTACCAACGATTGGTCAATCGGATGTTTGCCAATCAAATCGGGAAAACCATGGAAGTATATGTAGATGACATGCTTGTGAAGTCATGATTTTCCACTGACCATATTAAAGACCTGGAAACTATGTTCAACATACTTCGAAAATACAGAATGAAGCTTAATCCACTGAAATGTCACTTTGGAGTTGCGTCCGGAAAATTCCTCGGGTTTATCGTCAATGCTCGGGGAATCGAAGCTAATCCTGAAAAGATTTGGGCAATCATAAATCTTTAAACTCCAAAAACTATAAAGCAAGTCCATAGTCTCAATGGGAAAGTAGCAGCATTGAGCAGGTTCATTTCAAAGTCCACCGATAAATGCATTCTCTTCTTCGATCTGATCCGAAAAGGAAAACGAAACTTTGAATGGACCACGGAGTGTGAGGGCACTTTCCAAGCATTAGTTTAGCATCTATCCACACCACTTATCCTGTCAAAGCCTATTGATCATGAGAAGTTGTACATATACTTGGCGATATCAGAAAACGCTATTAGCGCTGCCTTAGTTCGAGAAGAAGATAGGATACAGAAGCCAGTATACTACGTCAGCAAGCGATTGACTGGGGCTGGAAGGAATTATCCGAAATTAGAGAAGTTTGCTTATTGCCTTGTTATTGCATCAATAAAACTCCGACCGTATTTCCAGGCACATCCCATTATTGTTTACACCGACCTGCCGTTACGACAGGTCCTTACGCGGCCTGAGACGTCTGGTAGGTTACTCAAGTGGAACATCGAACTGAGCCAGTTTGATATCACTTACACTCCAAGACGAGCCATTCAAGGACAAGTCCTAGCTTATTTCATAGCTGAATTTACCGTTCCAGAGGACTTACCCGAAACCAGTGAATCCCCCGAATACGTCTGGAAGCTGTATACTGATGGTGCATCAAACGAACGATGTTCGGGCCCTGGAGTTGTACTCGAAACCCCCGAAGGCCGATCTATATGCTATGCTTTGAAGTTTGATTTTCATGCAACCAATAATGAAGCTGAATATGAAGCCCTCTTAGCCGGATTGAAGCTTGCCAGAGATTTGAGAATTATCACTGTGGAAATTTATTGTGATTCGCAATTAGTTGTATGTCAAGTTCGGGGAGAATATCAGGCGAGAGATCGAAGGCTGGCTGCCTACTTAGCTCGAGTTCAGGAAACACTGAATCAGTTTGATTATTATGCCATTTATTGTATACCTCGAGAACGCAATCAAAAAGCCGATTCATTGGCGAAGTTAGCTAGCACAGGTGAAGCTCAGCAAATGGGACTCGTTCCCGTAGAGACGTTAACTTCCCCAAGCATTGACCGGGCAGAAATAGATTGGGTATGTGAAACCATTCTCGATAAGGAGTCATGGATGACTCCATTCAGAAATTACCTTGAGCATGGAATCCTGCCGGAACGCAGGAGTGAAAAAAGACAAGTCCTTCGGAAGGCCTCAAGATTTACCATCCAGAATGGAATCATGTACAAAAGAGGGTACTCTGTTCCTTTACTCCGGTGTATCGCTCACGATGAAATTAAACGAGTCTTACACGATGTACACGAGGGAGAATGTGGCGATCACACCGGGGGTCAAGCACTTGCTAAGAAAATACTTCAGTATGGATATTATTGGCCGACTGTGAATCGCGATGCGGCAGATTATGCAAAGAAGTGCGATAAATGTCAAAAGCATGCTCGAATTCCTAGAGCCCCACCTACCGAGATAACGCAAATGGTCAGCCCATGGCCGTTTGCAATGTGGGGCATCGACATCATTGGTACTCTACCTCTGGCAAAAGGTAGTGCGAAATACGCCATCGTCGCAGTTGATTACTTTACAAAGTGGGCTGAAGCCGAAGCGCTTGCTAGCATAACAATGAAAAAAGTGATCAACTTTGTGGTCCGCAACATTATCTGTCGATTCGGTCTCCCACACACCATTATTACTGACAACGGAACCCAATTTGACAGTGCTGAATTTAAAGATTTCTGCAAACAATTTCACATCCAAAAGAAATTCTCTGCAGCTGCACACCCTCAGGTGAATGGACAGGTCGAAGCGGTTAATAAAGTTATAAAGTCCATTCTGAAAAATCGACTGGAAAAGGTCGGCGGCAAGTGGGTCGATGAACTTCCTATGGCTTTATGGGCTTACCGAACAACCTATAAGTCCACGACCGGTCACACTCCATTCTCTCTCTCTTATGGTTCAGAAGCCATTATTCTAGTTGAGCTAGAAGTACCTTCTCATCGTGTGACATACTATGATCCAAAGAAAAATGCTATATTACTTGCTGAATCTCTTGATCTACTAGATGAGAAGCGTGAAGAGGCTGATTTGAGGGCAGCCGCACATCGAAGTCGAGTCGCCCGATTGTACAATGCCAAGGTCCGCCCGCGAACCTTTGAACTAGGCGATCTCGTCTTGAAAAGAATCTATTTGGTTCCTTCGCATATGAAGCCAACATGGGAAGGACCGTATGTTATTGAACGAAGGCTCGGAGATGGCACATTCAAATTATCGACCGTTGACGGTCTTACTCTGCCAAGAGCCTGGAATAGCGAGAGTCTTCGTCGCTACTACACATGACAAGCTATGTTTATTCATTTAGTTTATTTTCCATTTTGCAATTTGTTTCTGCATTTCGAAATTAGGATTTGTAATAAGGCAACTGACTTTGCCATATTTTCTTATTTCAGCAATAAAATGCAATCTCTTCGAGCCAGAGCTGTGATTTAGTTGAAATGCTTCATATGATCATCACTATGCATGGAGAGCTAAGTCTCACCATACGGTGGGATTTATTCAAATAGGGAGTGACTGTGATGCAACCGGTCACTCACTAAGTGAAACCCAAGCTCGGGGACAAGCCATCACACCAAAGTTAAAAAAGGATTGATACACGACAATCCTTCATTTAACTCCAGGTTCCTAGAGTGCGAACTGGAATATAAAAATACGTCTACGAAGAGGGTGGATCCGTCCGCCTAACGACTTCGTCCGTATTTGAACCAAGTTTGAGGAGGATGGACCCGTCCATCTAACGACCTTGCTTGTTAACTCGGGGTGGATGTGATCCGACCATCCACGATCCTGATACACCTTTCGTTCCCAGAGTGCGAGCGAACTCCAAAACACACAGCAGATGTGACTGACCGTCTGTTTATCAACTCCGAACTCCCAGAGTGCAATTCGGAGTACAAACATCAACTCCAGATTCCCAAAGTGCGAAACGGAGTATAAACATCAACTCCAAATTCCCAGAGCGCGAATTGGAGTGTAAATACCAACTCCGAACTCTCAGAGCACGAGTCAGAGTATAAACATCAACTCCAGATTCCCAGAGTGCAAATTAGAGTATAAACACCAACTCCGAACTCCCAGAGTGCGAGTCGGAGTATAAATGTCGACTCCAAGTCCCCTGAGTGCGGACATACAACTAAAGCTTAAACCGGCGTGATCGACCGCCGGTGAACAAATGGAAATCCCCGGAGTGCGGATATGATCACCGATAATTAAACGAGTGGGGTTGAACCACTCAATCTCCACTTGTTCCAAACATCTATTCAGCGGCACTAGGCTCAACGTGCTGTAAGTGAAATGCAATCGCTGGCTGATGTTCAATAACTCATCCCCAAGGCTGGGGGCAGGACTTAAGCATCGACCATTGACTAAAGCGGCACGACGTCAAGATTCAACTCGCTTCCCGGTCGCGAACCATGTCCACAGTTTCCAGATCTGGCGCAAAAAAAGACAAACTTGACTTGGAAGTTGGAACTTTACAAGTGCATTTCAAACATTGAAACACTTAAGCAAATACACAAGAAGCTAAAAAAGAAAAGTTTCATTTCTACTATCTATGAAAGAAATTCATGTACAAGTTTGTTCCCAAAAATTCTTACTAGCAGGGGCCGAACCCGCATCTATACACGGCCAACAAAATGAAAGTCAAAATAAACCAAGGAAGCATGTCAATCTTTCTTCCTCCTCGGCTTCCTTTTTGGTATAGACCCGCTGGAACCGCCACTACCTTTCCTCTTTGAGCCTTTTCCTTTAGGTGGTCGGCCTCCAGGCGGGGGCATGATCTTGACATCCTCCTATGAGCTCGAGTGAACAGGGATGCTTCCTGCCGGCAGAGTCGGAGGAACATGATTAAGTGTAGAATATGGAATGGGCGCACTGGTGTCGAAAACTATACCGCCAGGCGATATCATTCTAATCGGAGCTGGACCAAGTGCCGCCGTTCCACCTCCAAAACTGCCACCATGAGCCGCTGCTGCCATTTCAGCGTTGATTTCGGCCAAAATCTCCTCTTCAGTAATCACTCGGGCCTCGCTGGGAGCATCAGCAGTTGGCATCGAAAAGCTTGTAGCAGGACGCCTCCGCCCATGACAAATGGTAAGTCAGCTAAAGGATTGCCATGACGGTGAAAGAGTTCCTCCATCAACTGCTTATCAAAAATAAGTGAGCTTCCCTGCATATCGTCAAGAGGCGCAGTTGTAGTCACGGCGGTCGCTTCAGAAACGATAGCCCCCTGCATCTGATATGATTCTTGAGTAGCAGGAAGCACGACCGGTGCAGCGTCAATCACTGGACAAAAAAATAAGAGAAATGTTAGAACTTAATTCGAGTGAGGATTTTGACTTAAGACAGATATGTGGAATGTTCAGAATACCTTCCTCAGTTTGACTTGTAAGCGGCTGAACGGCTTCAGTAACTTGCACTGTAGCCAGAGACATCTGTGGGTGATCTGAATTGTAGACAGGAACAGCTTGGGGATCGACCGCAGATGAGGATTCGGGCTGGGTTGACGCTGGAACTTCAAGATTCGCCTCATGATGGTCAGCCCCTGAACCCTCTCTTACTTTGAAGTGCTGGGCGCCGAGCCTTTCCTTTTCATGCAGAATCATTGACTCGTGGAGAATCTTCCTTTCATCTTCATTCAGAATGCGATTCTCGAGTTCAAATTCATCTATAGACTCACCCAGATGTGCTTCCTTCTCTTCTTCAAATAATCGGCCCCAGGCGTTGTATAGGTGCGCTGGATAATCCTCGAGCCAGGCTAGACCCCTATGCCTCAGCACGTTAGCGTTATAAACAACGAGAAGGTCTTCAATATCAGCCTCTAGCCTGGACTCGGCCGATCTCACTTTCTCCTCAACCTCGGTCTCCACCTTGCGAACCTTAGCCATGGCCGCATCCCGTTCACCCCGAAGCAAGACAGCCTGTTCGCACGCCTCCTGGGCTGCGTTGTTCGCATCATCCGTTTCCTTGGCCATGTCGGAGAATTTGGCCGTAAGCTCGTTGAGTTCTTTGACCGCCGCATCCCGTTCGGCGGTGACTGTGGTGTTCCGGTGGCCCATCTCCTCCACCAAGGCGACATGAGTCTGCCTCAACCTCTCCATTGCCACGTTCGCTTCATTAGCTTTTTTGGTGGCATCAATTTCAGGTTTTCGAGAAGACTCGGCCTCAGCAGTGAGCACTTGAATGATCCGGTCCCTTTGAGCGATCTCGGTCTCCATTTTTTCAATTGTCTTGGCTCGCTCAAAGGCCAACTTGGAAGCTTTCTCCGCAGCCTTTACCCACTCTCTATACTGGGTGTAGATATCATGAATGTAATCATGCATCGTGTTTTCCACTCCAGATGGGATCCTCTTTAAGTGAGGTGGAAAGACATAGCCATCGAAGCATATGTTCGGGAACTCCTTCCTCAACTGAGCAATTTTAATAGCCCCTTCCCCCGTGGGCTCACTAATGTCCTGCTCTGCAATTATGGGGGGCACGGTTTCAACTCGCTGGTGATGAGTTTGGATCTCGAAGTTTGAGAGGACGGTTTGTGTCGTGGAGGCTCTGGTGGGTATGGAACATGAACAGGAGGTGGAGACGGAAGTCTAAGAGGAGGAGAGTGAGATCTAGATTGGTGCCTGTATTCTCTATCCCTGTCCCGCTCGTACCTCTCTTGATTAGAGTACCCGCGAACGCGATCTCTATCAGAGTCTCTCATGTGGGAATCATAATAGGTAGAAGACTTTCGGGCCAAGCGAAGGCTTCCAAGCATTGATCCTCTCCCGGACATCGTACCTGAAAATAAGAAACAAAGGAAAAGTTAGTGATCTCTTGGACTGGACGATTTACGATTATGAATCATGCAGTGCAGTGAAGTGTATGTATGTGCAACCCCCCGACCAACCGGAAATGTCGGCCGCACTCATAGTAAGCGACCCGCTCAGTTCAAGAGCATTATCAAGCTCCTCCATCCCGGTGTCGTGTTGAAACGACACATAATCCAGAATCAGAATATCAGCAAGCCCTTCGAAAGGATTCTCTACTTGCGAGGGAGGAGCCTCCGAAATTCTAATCCCCTGAACAGGCAAAGACATAACCATGGATTTCAATCTCATGGATTTAGAACGCTTGTGAGCAACTGCCTTGCCTTTTCTCCTTCCTCCTGAATCCTGGACATCAGAAGAAGGCCCAGCTTAGAGCTCGTTATCAGTAGGCGTTCTCTCCTGATCAACTTCTTCAGCTATTACGACTCCAGGCGCCTTGCGTTTCACCCGCTTCTTCGAGACCGCTCTAAGTGTCCCTTCCAGCCTTATGCTTTGCCTCCGTTCAATCAGCCCGACAATTCTCAAGTTTCTGTCGGTCAGAACCAAGTCAATGTGCCTCTCTTCACCCGGAACCGCTTGGAAGATCCGAACTAGCTCTCTAAAATATCCACCATCGGGTCGAGAAAGTGCGGCTGTAAAAGAAGAGAAGTATGTCAGTTTTGAAAACGATTATTATTATCTTGATAATTCACGAAAGAGGCTGCAACACTTACGTCTATCCAACCATCGCCTAGTGAATCCAGAGGGGCATCGAACGTAGAACCATTCCGTTTTAAAATAACTTAGTCTTCCCCAGGATCCCATTACAATTTGACAGTTCCTGACCGCTTCCAAGAATGTGAAAGAAGGGCTATCTCCGCGGCTCTTGATGTTGAAGAGATATCTAATCTCGATCGGCTTCGGTGGTCGAAAGAGAATTTCCATGAACAGAATGAAAGTACTATTCAACAAGGCATATCCGTTAAGGTGTAGCTGGGACGGGGTGATTCCAAGGAATGATAGCATTTCCCTTATGTATTGATTAAAAGGAGGAAGTGTCCCCGCTGTGCAAGCATGACGGTTGAATGCAGTAAACTCCTCCGGGGGAACATGTGGTCTATCATTTGGCCATGGGAGTAATACGTCGTCAAGCGACAAGCCATGTCTTAGGCATATCCGTCCCAACATATCTTCAGAAATGCCGGACGGCACAGAATCTTGTGGATTCATAATGAACCGAGCGTTTGGAAACTCGCCGGAGCTGGATCTATGACTTCGGCTTCGATGACCGGTATCTCGATGGTTGAAGGAATTGAACTCGGGAGTTCCTGCTGCTGTGAACTTGAAGGTTCCATGACTAACTAGCTTATGAAAAATCATTGTTAAACAGACAATAACGCTCGTGCATCCCCCAGTGTAATGTGTGTGAGTGTGTTGTGCAGTGCAGTACTGTATATCACTTGAGAAATTCTACAAAATTGGAGGAAGCATGTAAACGACGAAACTTCGAAATTCAGTCGGAATGATCGTCATTGCTGACCGTCACTACCGTGCCATCCAGATGTTAGGGATCGGTCCAAGTTAAAATTTGTTATCATTTTGTTAAATTATAGTTCCATCGACGAGCTTCGCAAGACAGTCAGATGTGCCATTCTAAGGTCAAGTCCAATTATGCAAGTTTGAAGCTCGTCGGAGTCAGTTTTTCAAGTGTGCAGGGGATTACAAGTCTTTTAACGTTCAATACGTATCGATCACAAGAGCCTTGTTCGCATCGATAATTCATATTCATCTGCATGCGAGTTCGACTCGGTCAAAAGCTGAAGACTTCGAATCGATCCAGGGTGATCATTTCGTATCCATCAATTGGGTCGTCGTCGTATCGATCCCTGGTGCATAATTCGAATCGATCGAAAACTATGGGTTTCGAATCCATCAGACGCAAACCCTTCGTATCGATCAACATGCTCGAGACACTCGCATCGATCATCCCGACTCGATGCAAAAGCTTAGCCATCGATCGATACGAAGGCCACCATCTCATCATCTCGAAGCCCTGACTCCAGATCGACACGAAAATGAGGACCAAGCCATCTTCCTCCACACTCCTTCTTCCCCAGATCGATTCGAACTCCATCTTTTCCTTCCTCGACCTCGTGCAATACCTACTTCCCCAAAACCACGTCCGGACATGAATTCGAATGGAATGGCATGAGAATTTGGATCTCATCATTTTAGGAGTGACTTTGTTCAATTAATTACCTGATATTGATAACTGGTTAAAGGGGTTAAAGGTTTCAAAATCGATTCGAAGGCAGGAACTTTTCTTTTTTTGAGGCTTTGGAGCGATACGAAGGCAAGGCAAAAGAAATGAGCGAGTAAAAAGTAAAAAGTGAAAAACGACTAAGTCCACAGTATTTATATGGACTCGAGTGCGAAGGTAAAAAATGATACGCATTCCAGTAAACTCGACCGGTTGCAATGTGTCACCTCTGAATCGGTTCGAAACAACTGTTCGAATCCATGAACTCGAGTCTGTATCGATACGAAGTCGTCACCAAATCCATCGATACGAAGCCCTTATTCGTATCGGTCACTTTCGACTCCATCCCCAGTGAAACAATATGAACTGTGCAGTTCGAAGCCACCGAATCACAGCTCTCAAAGGCCAGTACCCATCGATACGAATTGTCTATTCGTATCCAATAACACCAGGTCCATCGATTCGAAATACACAAAAAGGGCTGTTCTGAAAGCATTTAAATCCATCGATACGAATGATCGTTTCATATCCATCGAACCCCACATCCGTCGATTCGAAATGCTCATTTCGTATCCATCAATACGATGAATACCGACGAAAAGACAATATTTCAACCTTTTACGTCGATTCAGGAGAGGATCGTTACGAAGGAACATTCAAAAACAACCATCGAGCGTTGTTACAATTCGAATTTCACATCGGTTCAGGAGAGGATCGATATGGAATTCAATACGAGATAAACTGACAATGACCCGTGAACGTCAGCGAGAGTCAGATTAACGTATATGCATATACGTCAGACTAATATTCAAATTTTGACATTCACTGGAATTGGATACTTATCTGATAACGATTACAACAAAAATCGGCTAATCTCAGTCAAGCAGCAATCAGTTACAACAATACAGGGTACAGCATTGACAGTCAACAGTTTACATTACTGAGGAAATCAGTCAAAGATTACAACTTTCATCGAAAAGACGATAACTTTTCAGGATGAAGATTGCAGCACTTCAAAGCACATCATGTTTCCACAAGACGTACTTTGGGGGGTAAATGTTATCCCGCCTTTTGGCAAGGCCGTGACACCAAGAACTTGAGTAGAAACTAATGACGGTTTGTCTTAGTGATCGGTTATACGCAGACTCACCATGGATATCGACGAATTTTGTTCGAGTCCGAATCAAGCTACAATCGACAAGACACGGCGAGCGAAGCAATGAAAGTCAACGTTCCAAATTTCAAGTCAATCCAAGTTCATATGCTCAAGTTATGATCGATGCAAGATTGGATGAAGAACAGCCTCGAGTTCGAATCCATCGACTAGCCACTGTTCGACTCGATCTCATTCGAATCCATCGACTGGCCACTGTTCGACTCGATCTCATTCGAATCCATCGACTGGCCACTGTTCGACTCGATCTCATTCGAATCCATCAGGAAGCCTCTGTTCGACTCGATCTCATTCGAATCCATCAGGAAGCCTCTGTTCGACTCGATCTCATTCGAATCCATCGACTGGCCACTGTTCGACTCGATCTCATTCAAATCCATCAGGAAGCCTCTGTTCGACTCGATCTCATTCGAATCCATCAGGAAGCCTCTATTCGACTCGATCTCATTCGAATCCATCAGGAAGACTCTGTTCGAATCGATCTCATTCGAATCCATCAGGAAGCCTCTATTCGACTCGATTGATTTCGTGTCCATCACCAGAAGTCTACTTCATACCGATCGACTTCGTATCCATCAAGGGACAACACACTTCGTATCGATCAGCCAGTGTCAACTTCAAATCCATCGACGAACCACTGTTCGTATCCATCGAGTTGGAGTGCTTTCATTGATACAAACAAGCCAACCTCCATCGATTCGAACTACACCACCTTCATCGATACGAATAGAACCACTTCCATCGATAGGAACTGAGCTACTTCTGTCAATACGAATTGGACCGCCTCTATCGATGCGAACAGAGCAAGACTATCGATACGAACAACGTAGTTCCAATCGATACAAACCAAACAGCCTACCGAAAGTCTCCATTTTGTATCGATCATAACTCGAGATCCACAAGTCCAAATGCTATGAAATTTTCACAGAAGCTTACGTGCATGCTAAAGAATGTCTACGCCAAATTTTGACTCCATCGGACGCAATCTTGATCGATATGAAATCCGTTCGTATCGATCATGGAATGGGCCGAAACTTCACGGGCTTGGTCGCGCGGGCCTACTCATGTGCCAGAAGTAGTTTCCTGAGATCTGAGCGAGATATCCGCCTCCCACACCTATAAATAGACCCCCAGAGCCAACAGAAAAGGGATCTTCTTCTTCTTTGAATTCTCCAATGCCCAGACTCTGCCGGATCCAGTTCTAAACTCCATTGCTGCTGCTACTAACGAATTTCACTGCTGTAAATCATTATTATCTACTGTAACCCGCTGAAATCAATTGTAATCATCAAAGAAACATCAATAAAGCAATCAACTTCATAGTGGACGTAGGCAACACGCCGAACCACTCTAAATTCTTGTGTTTCTGTGCGTTCTTATTACTTTAATTATTTGTTTTTGGAGTTTTTGTTAGATAATCCTCTTTTTCCATTTAATTTCTTCGTTTTATCTCTTCAAAAACTTCCGAAGAGTGTTGTGCCCAATTTTGGTACAAACACTTAACAAAAACAATCTTCATTTCTTTACTACACCCCTCCTCCTTGCCAAAACAAGGCCATTTCCCCTCAAATCCAAGCATGGCCGAGCCTATGCTTCATGGCCAAACCCTATAGCCTCTTAGGCTTTTAAAAAGATTCCATTTTTGTTAAGGAGAGCGCAAAGATCTAGAGTTGTTTCAAGCATAACGAAAGTTCAGTTGAGTTAGTGAGCTTTTGGTTAACTTTTAGGTGGGTAAAGTTTCTCGCCTTAACTAAGTTTTCTAAACTTGTATTTATACTTGACTTGGTTGTACACATGATGTTTGTTTGGGTATAATAGTGTTGACTTGGATGTAATTATATGTGTTTGGTTACGATGACATATAGTTTAAATATGAAAGTTTAAAAGTTAAGTTGGTATACAAGTTGTGTTCTTGCTTGGTTATATAAATCATGACATGTATAAGTGTTAGAACTCTTACTTATGTTGTGATAGTATTGTGCTATGCTTTATGTTGTATGCTAAGAAAGTTAGCAAATTTACTAGTTTAAGCAACATGTAATCCCTTGTGTAAAATATTTGAACTTTGGTTTTAAAATTTAAAAATATTTTCAAGTTTAAACTTGTTTAGTTCCAAAACATGCTTTTATGTTTTACAAAGTGGTAAAGTTTCCAAGGGTAAAAGTTTTAAAGATTTAGGGAACAAAATTTCAAGTTTTGAAAATTTTGGGTCGCATAGCGATAGTCGCTATAGATGCTATCGTAAAACGATCTAGTTTTGCAAATCTAAAATGTTTTTCACTTAAGATCTTTTATAAAAGTATATTCTAATATATATTAAGTAAATAAAAAGTATTATTAATTAACTAAACGAATGAATTAATTAAGTAAGGTAATTTTTACTTAATCATTAGTTAACAGGGGTAATCAATACATAAGTGTTAATTAAGTAAGTTAATTATAATTAGTTAATTAATAAAAGTTTAATTATTATTTAATTAATTATTTAAGGACTAATTATTATTTAATTAATTATTGAAGATTATTTATTTATTTATTATAAAAGGGTTTAATTGTTAATTAATTACTAATTAAGTTAAGATTTAAGTAAAACTTAATTAAGATTTAATTATTTTTAAAATGAAGGTTTAATTTATTATTTAAGTTTTAATTAAGTATTATTTAATTTTTAACCGAGATTAACTAATAGATAATGATTTATTTAAAGATTAACAATTATTTAGTTATTTATTTAAAGGTAATTATTATTTAATTATTTATTTAATAATTAATTATTAATTAAAGGTTTAACTATTATTAAATAAAGAGTTTAAATAATTTTTAAATAAAAATTTTAAACCACTTTATTTCTAAAGATCGGTTTTGTTCTTAAAGCAACTCTCTTTTAAAGAATGTTTTAATCCAAGGGATTTCTTTATCAATTACCTTAAAGTAACCTCATATGAATGTGAAACCCAGTGACATCTGTTTAGCAGAATAAAACCCCGTTCTACTAATTAATTTTTAGTTGATATCTGTTTGGCAGAATAAATCACCGTTCTAGTATAATTCACTGAATTGATTATGTTTAACATCTATTAAGAAAAATAAAACCCAGTTCTGCTATTTTAGTAACTTGACCACTTACTTATATGTTGATCGGTTGTTACTAGTTGATCCCTTTTACATATATGTTTGTTATTTAAATACCCATGTTGTTACTTGGAAGTTAAACTTAAGTAAATGTGAACCAGTGTGGTAGCTAAGCCTTTTTTCGAATTTGTGAAATCAAATATTTAAATTTTATCCTTTTTGAAAATGGTTTAAAGTTAGTATCATTTTAAATATGATATTTAAAGGATATTAAGCAACTATTATTAAAAATGTTTGAAGCTAATTTAATACTTTTGAAATGATGGTTTAAAATCATTATTTTGTTATTGGGGTTTAAAGATAATTAATTGAAGAATGTTTAAATAATAACTTAGTTATTTGAATGTGTTTTAAATAATTAATTGTTTATCAAAGGAACTTTATTGACTTAAGTTTATTAAAGAAGTTTTGTTTTAAATAGGGAAATTTTGTAAAAGGAGTTTTATGAATTAAAAAGAGATCTTGAAATTGGGAAAGAGTTTTATAAATGATTTTGGGTATTTATAAAAGAGTTTTATAAATGATTTTGGATATTTATAGAAGAATTTATAAATGGTTTGATATTTATAAAAGAATTTTTTAAATAGACTTGGAGATTTATAAAGCGTTATATAAATGGATTTGGAATTTTAAGTAAAGGAGATTTCACAAAGGAAAAGGATTTATGGAAGAAATTTATAAAAGAACTTGAGATTCTGATTCCCTTAACTGACGTTCTCAATTATGGTGGTATGGAACATTCGTTTCACATTTAACACCGAAGGAATAGTGTTTGGGATTATCCTTATCTCTATTTTAAATAACACTTGTTTTGATCCTTTTAATATGATTTTGGAATAAAAAAATCTTACATAATGTTTTGTGAATATACTTATGCCGGTGAGATAGGTATATGAATATTTTGATAAACATTTTGGAAAGAGATTTAAATAAATGAAAGATTTATTTTAAGGCTTAGTGTTTGCTATAGGTAATTAAATTTCTGAACTGTTGTTTGTTTATTTGATAGTTAAATAACCAACTATCAAATCTTGGCTAATTTTGACTTAGGAAATAAATAAGAGCTTCACGTGTTCATACAGTTTGAGTTCCTTAGGTAGAACTCATTCTGGTGAAATGTCTCTAGCTTTGAGGGATATAATAGAGATCCCCTTGGGACTCTGGTATAGTCCGCTTACTTTTGAAAGAACCGGGAATGAGTCAACCAGAAATTATCTGTTGTTGGTTCGAAGAGACCGGGATTGGATATATTATTCGAAAACCACTTCGAACCAACATATCGTTCGAATGAAATACATCTTGAAGATGATCGAAGATGGTGCTCTTTGAAGTGTAAGGGCCACTTGCTACAAATTCTGAGGGTGATTCCAAAATGGATGTTGTAGAAGTAGTGCCTTCGGTTTTGTTTAGACTCAGAACGAACTTGTATGAATGAATTTTAGCATTGCATTTCTGCTTGGAGGGAATTGTTAGAATTCCAAGATGGTCTACTAAGAGTAAAGGTAAAAGCGTAGCCTCACAATCGGTAAATTACTAAAGTAGGGACATGTAGCGGGACGATGTGATTTGCTCCCATTAGGGTATGATCATCCCTTATCTAGAGTTAATATCTATGCATGCTTCGGGGCCCATTATGGTTGTTTATCAACCTAGGGTTGATCATATTCGGCGCTACCTATTAAGGGGTAGGGCCTGAGTAGCTGAGGTGCAAATTAAGCAGCCTCCCTTACATTTTATTTAGAGGTGTACGAATTCGGTGGGTACACCCTTACCCTTTCATAGTTGGAATCCATTTTCCAATACGAGCCTTTAAACTTGATTGTATACCTATTATGCTGGAATTTAATAATGTAACAATTTCGGCTATGATTTCATATTTATTTTAAATCTAGACATTATTATAATATCATTGGATTTTATAATAAAAATGGTTTGGTTATCGTAAGGTAAAAACCCGTCCATGTTCATGTGCAGCGTGGTCTTACGAGATACCTTTGATTTTAAAATGGTTTTATAAGTTATAATAAAATTCCTTGTGATTGAGTTTCTCACGCCGGTTTTACCAGACTGACCCGGGTGTTGTTTTCCTATAATGCTCGGGTCAGCCCGAGCATATTTTCCAAATTTAGTTGGATCCTTTGAAACTTGCAGGAGATGAGCTGGATTCTCCAAGACATATTCATGTATCTTATATTCTTCTGCTATTTTGTTGCTTTGTTTCCTATCTATATTTATTAGAAATCATAAGGATGGGCTGTTATAGCTATCCGGCTGATAATAGGTTAATGTACTATGATGTTGTGTATAATAAAGATGATTTCTTTTTGTAAAGACTTGTTCATATTATATGTTACTCATCACGTTTTGTGAGATTCTTTTCTGTCTTTTCTTTCTTTCACCCTAAACGACTTGTCTTTCGGACAATTAAATGATCGGCACACGAATACCGAGGATGTATTAAGTGTCGTCTTTAAGTGTAAAAAAGGCAGATCGTGACATTTAAATTCCTGATTTCTTGGCGATTTTACCCGCAATCAATGGTTCGCACTCCTCTTCGTTGTTTGTTATAGGAAAATCATGTCTGAATGCATAACAAATTGAACGTTCCTCGGGAGTGACAAGTATAACTCCACCACTAGAACAACGTCTATTTGATGCAGCGTCTATTCGATGCACCACTTGTGTACATCTTCCACCTAGCATACTACTCACTACTACTCTCCGGAGTATCGTCTCGCGCTGTGTATTCAGGTATGAAATCTGCCAAGCTTAACCATGGATAGCTCTCCGAGGGTGATAGGTTATATCGTATTAGCTCAATTCAATGTTCCATTTCAATAGCCTTCTAGTAGTCCAGGTTGTTGCAAGACTTGTCGCAAAGGCTGGTTGGTAAGAACTTTGATCGAATGAGCCTGAAAGTAGGAGCAGAGCTTCCTTGAAGCAATCAACATGCATTATGCAAGCTTTTCCAGCCTTGGGTAAGTTCTTACTGTCCCTGTCAATTGCTCACTGAAGTAGTAGACCGGTCATTGGTGTAGGATTCCTTACGTATGAGCACGATACTCAAAGCCTGCACCGACACTGTCAGATATATAAACAAGTCCTCGTCATCCAACGGCTTTGAAAGAATGAGGGGTCTCTCCAAGTAATCCACCAGAGCTTGGAATGCATCTATACACTCTTGTGTCCAAGCAAAATTCATTTTTTCCTTCTTAATCACGTCAAAGAAAGGGATGCATGTATCTGTTGCTCTGGACATGAGTCAACCGGGGCCGCGACCTTCCTGTTCAAATTCTGAACCTGCTCGATTGTTTTTGGAACCTCGACGTTTCTCAAAGTCTGGATCTTTTTTGGATTAGCTTCGATTCCATGGGAGTTCACAATGAAGCTTAAGAATTTCCCTGATGCAAATGAGCATTTCATAGGGTTTAGCTTCATTCTGTATTTCCAGAGAATGTTAAACATCTCAGCCAAATCATCAACGTGGTTTCCCGATCGCCGTGACTTCATGAGCATGTCGTCCACATAGACTTCCATCGAGCGCCCGATCTGGTCTTTGAACATCATGTTTTCTTGCCTCTGGTAAGTTGCTCCAGCATTCTTTAGTCCAAAGGGCATGACCATATAGAAATAAAGTCCCAAGTCAGTAATAAAGCTGGTATGCTCCTGGTTTGGGACGTGCATTGGAATCTGATTGTATCCAGAGTATGCATCCATGAATGAAAGCAGTTCATGGATAGTGGTCGAATCCACCAACAGATCAATCCTTGGGAGCGGGAAGCTATTCTTCGGGCACACCTTATTCAGATCAGAATAGTCAACGCTCCTCCACTTCCCATTTGAATTTTTCACCAAGACCGGATTTGACACCCATTCCAGGTATAAGGAATCGGGGATGAAGCCATTATCCTTTAGCTTATCCACCTCTTCCTTGAGTGCAGCGGATCTCTTCGTACCTAGGCTGCGACTCTTCTGTTTCATAGAAAGCAAATAGGATTTATGCTCAGTGCATGGCTCGTTATCTCCGGTGAGATTCCACACATATTAGAGTGCGTCCAGGTGAATAATCCACGTTTTCCTGGAGAGAACCAACCAACTCCTTCATCATTCTCATGTCGAGCTGCGAGCTGGCCTTCAGGACCCGCATCGGATTATCCCGGCTGACCGGAAAATTGATCGTTAATTCGGCGGGAGCTGCTCTTCCATCCAGTGGCTCTTTTCATCGATCCATATCTTTATGGAATCGACTGTGCTGCCCAAGCCAGGGCTCAGGCATTGGTTGTTATGCGTCCAAATCCTTGATGCAGAGAGTCCCCTCTACACTTTTCCTTTCTCTCTTCGCCTCTCCTCCCTTAGCTCGATGACATAACATTCACGACCAAGCCCTTGATCTCCATGCACTACTCCCACACCATTCTCCATAGGAAATTTAAGTGTCAAACACCGGGGGCTATAGCCACTCTGAATTCCAAAGGGGTCGGTCGGCCTAAAAATGCATTAAGCATAGTAAATATCCAACACAACAAAGGCCACGACCTGCACTCGCCCTCTCCAAGAAACACCGGTAATTCTACATATCCAACTGGCTCCATAGTTATCCTGTTAAATCCCTGGATCCGAGATTTACAATGTTTCAAATGCTTGCACTCTAAAAGCATCTGGTCGTATGCTTTTTTGAATCGAATGTTGATCGAACTCCCATAGTCAATCAACAACTTTCATATAATAACAGGGCCAATCGTAGCCATTATAACCAACGAATCAATCATCGGGGCTTCCACCCCATCAACATCTCTGTTCTGGAAAACAATGTCATCTGTCATGGTTCTGAGTTGTTTTGCCGAAACTCCATCCTCTATAGCAAAGCATCTTTCATTCTCTGTATGCTTCAAAGCACCAACATACCTATCCATCTCATTCAAATTCTTATCGGCTGGATGTGGTCCACCGATGATTGTATTTATCACCAAACGTTTTTCAAGCCGCCCAGGCTTCTCACCACTTGGACCAACTTGCCCCCGCTAGGATGTCAATCCAGGGGGGTTAGAGTTTCCTTGCCCATCATCCTGCGGGGATTTCATAAATTGTTGCAATTTCTTCTTTCAAATCAGCACCTCAAACATATAGCGCAAGTGCATGCATTCATTGGTATTACGACCGTGTGTCCATGAAACTTGTAGAACTTGCCAGATCCCTTCTCCTTCTCGATCGACTCTCTTAGAGCCGGCTTCCTGTATTGCTTGGCACCTTGAGTTATCAGATAAATGTTCTCGATAGAGTTATTCGGTTTAGTAAAATTATCATACTTAGGAATCCTGAGATGATTCCTATTATCAGGCTTTCACTTTTTGGCCCTATTGTCATTTTGTTTCCGACCACCACTCTTATTGCCAACGTTCAACACTCCCGAAACTCCCTTCGGGCTATTTAACAGCAATGTTGCTCTGTATCACTTCAGCTGAACTCCCAGCCTCACCTCTTCGGGGATGATGCATGCCTCTTCCAAATGCAGGAACCGATTAGTGTTCCTGTAGAAAATGTATCCCACCGATGGGGGCTTCATTTTCAACCATCTCCCGCAATCAGTCTCGGGATGGATCCCCGTAAGCAATGTCGTCAATACTATGTCATAATTGGGATTTTTTACTTTCGTCGCAGCTATATGGAACTGGTTCAAAAAATCCTTTAATGACTCTCCTGCTTCCTGGAAGAGGTTTGATAATGACGTCACATTTTTTGGATGTGAAGTGTGTATATGAAATTGCTCTAGAAATTTTCATGACAACTCAGCGAAAGACGATATGGATCTCGATGGGAGCCGAGCAAACCACATCATCGCTACTCCCTTTAGAAAAATTGGAAAGCAACAACATTTCACGGCATCAGATTCTCTCGTAGAGTCCATATTCCACTCGTACTTCATCAAGTGCTGCCTTGGATCTGTCTTTATACCATATAGCGGCATTGTTGGCATTATAAACCTCCATGGATACTTCACATGCATAATGTTCTCAATAAATAGATTCTGATTAGGAGAAGTACTCCATTCATCATTGCTTCTAAACTGATTTTCATTCAAAACTTTCCTGACTATCTTAGCTAAATAATCTGGTTTTACAGGTTCGGTTGAACAGTGGCAATCGAGATCTTTTTTGAGTGTTCAACTCGGCGAATGCTCTCGAGCATCCTCTCGGTACCTAGGTTCTGCAGACTCCAAGAGATCCGTTGGTCCTGCAGTCTTCCCTATTTAACTACTGGGTAGGAAATTGTCAGCAGTAGCCTGATATTTTGGATTCTGATCATCAACTACACGACCAGTGGTCACATCCACACCACCATCCAAAGGGCGAGGTCTAGCTCTAGCATTGGCTAAATCGGTATTAATCCGACCTATTGGATTAGTACCGATACATAAACCTTTGCCATGGGTCTGCCTCGTGTCTTGATTTGAAGTCCCGGTAGCATTTTGAGTCATCTTCTGCTTCCTATTCCTTTATCTCTATTCGGATGATGAGAAACTATCAAATTCTAAATCAGATGGCGTTAAGTCCCTCCTACTCCTTCTACGGCGGTTTTGAGTCAGCTCATTTAGTAGTCTCAAGTTTTCTTGCATCGGCTAGTTCATCTCATTACGACTCTCTTGGAACTTATCCTCCATCTACTTCATCATATAATACATCTCCATTCTGGTCACGACATCAGCTGGATTATGGATCTCTGGCTGGCTTTGTTATGAAACTTCATCCACATGATGAGTACCTTGATTCTCAACGTTATCAGAAGCTCTGGAATTTGTAGCACGTTCCTTCCTTGGGCCCATGGCGAATAACTTCTAGTAGATTGTTGAAAATCTAGATAGTAGAATAATAAGGTTGAAAGATTGGATCTAAGAAATCCAATAGTATATGATAGATCCAAGTAGCTAAGAATATCTTCTCTCAATGAAAGCACCAAAATGTTTGAACCAAAAATGGTACGAAACCCAATAGATTGTGTAGGTGTAGAGAATAAAAATTAAAGAAAATAAATGAAAAAGAGAAAGAAAAGAACACACAGCAATTTATAGTGGTTCGCTAATCTTGGCATACATCCACTTAGTGATTTTATTGATTATATCACCGGTTTACAAGCAGTTGTTCTTTTGGTATAAATCCATGGGTGATTGCAAGAAATTAGAGTAAGAAAGAGCTAGAGCCCAATGATCCTTAAAAATGAGCACCGCCCCTCTATTTGTAGTAGTAGGAAGCCTAAAATCTCGCCTTCATGATCCCTATCTTGTTTTCCATGCCATAGACCACTTCTATATAAAAATAGGTGGACATCTAAGTAATATTTATGGATCAGTATCGATCCATGGGCTTGGATTGGTATCGATCTATAAAATGGTCAAATGGTCATCCTGAACTATTTGTGTTGGCTCGATTCATGGTCAGATTTGTAATTCCATCCTTGTTTGCACCTTAGCTTGTTTCTAAGTCCAAATGATAGATTAGTAGAGAAGTAGAGTTGCTGATTTCAAGTGCTCAAGGAGATCGATAGGGGATTGCATGGAATTGATGCAACGGAAATTGGAATAGGTTGCTGACTTCAACACTTAGGGATAGAAGGAGAATGGGCCCGTATGGATAAAGTATTGTGGATCGGTACCGAACACTTTGTTGGATTTGAGTCGTTGGCTTTTTAAAGTGGCTATGCACTTGTCTAATGATCGATATATGAAGCTTAATAAGGGCTACTATAATCATAGCTTAGGAGTGCAAGAAGTTTGAGGTAATTTAGGTGAGGTGCTATGGATCAATACCGATCGAAGGTGTTGGATCGGTACCGATCCAACACTTTGTTGGATTTTGAACTGTGGATTCTTGGGATCGTTTGTGCTTGCCTTATGTGACTTTGGTTGCACTTGGTTTTTGGACTCTACGGCTATCTCTCTGGGCTTGCTGCCTTGATAGCTTTCAAGTTTGACTCGTCAAGTTTGTCAGATACTGCTTGGTCAAAATGTTGGATACCATGACCTTTGCTCGTTTTAGTTACTTCTTGATGATGGACTTGATGATTTGGTTCACCGCCTCCATCTTTTTATTCACCTATGGATGTGCTACAGTCGAGAAGATCTTCTTAATTTGATATCAGTCAAAAAATTTATAGAAATCAGTTTTTAAATTGAGTGCCATTATTTTGAATAATCTTCAATGACACTCCGAATCTCCACAAAATACTTTTGACTATGAAGTTAATCATACTCACCAAAGTGATTTTGGTGAGGGGTTTGTGAAGCAGTCTACTGGTACATTTGCGTACTTCACTTCTCCTCAGCCCATTAATAACACACTAATTATATCGATTCCCTATACAAGAAATGGCCACAGGCTAGACATTTTCGTAAGCTTATTGGATGAGGCTCTATGTATCTTCACAAATCTCTAGAACTTTTCAAACTTCTTTGAGTATTCTACTGCAACTCGGTGGATAGTTAGCAAGAAATTTCCATGGCGAAGTACCCTCTTTGCCAAATTTTTCCCTCAGTGTGATCGCTACAGTTTCCTTCATGAGCGTACTTAAGGATTTTATTTGTTTCATACATGTTGAGACACCTTAATAGAGAGATTGAGAATCCTCTCTGAAATGATACGCTGATTTGTATAATGTAGCACGGTACCATACATAAGAGCTTTCGTTTTTCATTCTAACTTTTTTGGAAAAGCTCCCTTCGTTTAACATTCTTTAAATGGAGTTATTCATGACTCCTTCTGTAACAACCTGATTTTAAAGTAATAACTAATTGTAGTCAATAATAGCAATTTAGTGAATTTGTAAATTTAATTGATAAATTGGTTTCGAAATTATTTAAATAAAAGTGATATAAATGGAATATATCACTGGTTGGGGAAATGAATTGATTTTGAAATATAGTTTGTTTTTTTAAAATTAAATAGAAATTTAATTTTGAATATGAAAAGGAAAATTAAAAATATATTTATATTTACTAATTATTTTATATTTGTTAGCCCAAGCCTAAATAACCCCAAGCCCAACTATATTTCTAGAAATTTCTCCTTTCCACTAAACACTCATGCATATTGACTATACTTTCATTTTCTTACTTTTTGAAGCAAATCGAACAAACCATCCTCACTTTGAAAATTAATAACAAGTTAAATAAATTGCCTAAATTCACCAAATTTGATTATGTGCGTCCTTATATTTGTGAGCATATAGGTGTGAAGTAAATTAAGGTGTTGTGCATGTGTGTTGGGTGCATGCATGTGGTTTGAGAGAGGAAGAGGGAGATGCAGTAGTGTTTACATGTGAGTTTTACTCACGAAATCAAGTTTTTTCTATATATGTTGAAGTGCTTGGGTTGTTCTTATGTTTATCTATTAGGTGTGCATCGAATTATAACAAATAAGATTGGTAATAGGATTAAAATCTACTGAAAATCGATCATCAAGCGATCGATTTTGTTGAGAATAAGGCTCCGACTGGTCGATCGTATGCGGTCGACCGATGGAGGTGACCGGTCAACCTGCTGCTTTGTGATTTTGCATGTGCGGGTTTGTATGCGTGCAGTTGTGTGAGTGCATGTGTGTGTGTCGACTTGTGCATGCGTGTGTGTAGCTTGTATATGTGTGCATACTTCCATAAATCATAATTAAGATATATATTTTTATTTTATTTTAAATAAATTGGAATATTATAATTAAACTCATTTTTTTGCTAAGCAGGGTTAACTAGACCCTTACCAGATTTAATAAAAAAGAGAGTACATAGATACATAAAAAGAAAAAAGGAAGAAAAAAAGAAAAAAAACTAGTCTGCCCATGACCCATTGCCCAAGATCAAGATAGACACATAATTCAAAATATTTAGAATTAGGCTGGCTATACATTCTGAAACCATGCTCTTTCCTTTTCATCATCCTACAGACTTTCATTACCGCATCGGTTTGCATGGAAATTTTTCGGATAAAAACTCTTTCATTCCTCTCCGTCTATATTTCTTTGATCACCTTCTTCAATAGAGATATCATCATAGTTGACTATGGCGTTTTGCACTTAGTTGCTAAGAAGATTCTATGCCATTCGTGCTTACTATCATGCTCGGGCCGTAGATAGTTTGATATTTGTAATATCCTAGCCCAGACAGCATACGAGAGGAAGCAGTCAAAGAAAAGGTGGACAATAGATTCACTTTGTTGATTGTAGAGGACGTAGACATCATCATTAATCAGACCAAGTTACTTGAGTTTGTTCTTAGTATGTAGCATGTCCGACATATTTCCAGAGGATAAAGTCATCATTCATTGAGTCAAAGTCACTCCAAACCCTCTTATACAATGTGAACCAGAGAGATACATTTAATTTCATCAAGTGCTTGTACACTGTAATAGTTGAGTGCTTACTACCAGGGTAGTATGTAGAAGAGATGGTAGCCTAGACTTTTCGAACTAGTAGGGAACTGGAGTGAGGTAGGATTATGTAACCATTACTAATGAACTCAGCCGCTTTAGCCTTAGGATGGATACCTGACCGATCATCTGATTGTAAGGGATCAGGTCACTAAGAATAGAGCCAGGCGCAGACCAAGGAGCATACCAAAAGGACCAACTGGCTTCATCACAGGGTTTGACTTGTATAAGAGGTAGTAAGTTGTATCTTAACTTTATGATATTTCTCCATAACCAACTTGCATTTTGATGAATTTCGAGCTTCTAGAACTCCTTATTTTTGATGTAGTGCTGCTGGAACCATTTGTTAAGGAGGGTATTTTTGCATTGCAGAGTTTAAATTTTTGGAGACTATTGCTTTGTTCCATATCGCTATATCAGTGATCCTTAACCCCACTCTGCTTTTAGGTTATTGAACCTTAGAGAAAGCAATAGGAATAATTTTTCTGGAGTTCGGGTCCCCATGCCAAAGATAGTGATTAAAAGCTCGATTTACCATATTAATAAGCTTCCTATGGAGGAGAAAATGAGTGGACTAGTAGGTTGTCATAGAGATAGCCATAGAATTTATGATGGTGACTCAACCACTCTGGGATAAATGGTTGTAAGGCCACATTGATAATTTATTAGTGATCTTCTCAAAGAGAGGCATACATTGTGCTATAGTAATCCAAGAGGTAACTAAAGGAACACTAAGGTAATTACCAGTATCAGTCATCTCAGAGAAGGAAGAGAAGATTAGCATCTCCCACGCATTACCATGGTTGAGCCCAGCTACCATAATACTAGATTTGAGAGAGTTAACAGATATACCAGTGCATCCTTTGAAGATCAGAAGGGTATTATTCAGGGTTCCTTAGGACTTAATGTTAGGTTTAGTGAAACAAACTAGATCATCAACAAACATTAGACTAGTGATACGAGAGTTCTTACACATTGGATGATAATCTAGAGTTCTAGAGTCAGCAGCATTCATTAGCATCTGATTAAACAATTCCATAACAGTGATAAACTAATAATCAGAGATAAGATCTCTTTGTCTAACACCCTTAGTTACTTTGAAGTATCCTTTAGCAATACCATTAATAGTAATTGAGTAAGTGATTGGTGATAAATAGGAGTATATCCATGTTAGAATAGGCATGGGAAAGTTCATCTTGGATAAAATAGCAATGATAGCTAGCCATTGTAGGGAATCAAATGCTTTGTGAATATCAATTTTGACCATGCATCTAGGGGATATATTAGCTCGAGAATATCCCTTGATGATCTCTTGAGTGAGAAGGATACTGTCATAGATGCTTCGGGTAGATATGAAGGCTATTTGATTAGAAGAAATAATATTTGGCAGCACCATTTTTAAACGATTAACAATAACTTTGGAAATGCACTTATATATAACATTGCAACAACTATGGGATGCAAATCACTAATTGAAGTTGGATCGGGTTTTTTGGGGATTAGAGCTATATTTGTTGCATTTATACCACCCAACTTAGTTCCAGACCTAAAGAAATGCAAACTACTTTTAAGAATGCATTGGAGATAGAATCCCAACATTTAATGAAGAAGTAGGCATTGAAGCTATCCGGGTCTCCACACCTTTGAGGGTTGAGACTAAACATCCCTTCATTGATTTCCTTTTCAGTGATTTATTGGGCTAGGCTGAAGTTTTCCTCATGAGAGATGCATGGAAGAAACACATAATGGATGTAATCAATGTCAACCGCATCAACTCAGGACTGCCCAGAATGTCAAAAAAGTAGTTTATAAAAGCATTAGAGATACCTTCATCAGAATTTTGAGTGTAGCCATCCTTATGATTAATCATTAGGAGGTTCTCTCTGACTTGTTTAGCTTTGAGTGATCGATGGAAGTACTTAGAATTCTTATTACCATATGATTCTTTTTAATAAGCGCGTTTCTGATATGTAGCTTGGCCTTCACTGTTCAAGGCTTCCACAAGTTGCTTAGAAAGCTCATGTCCAACGGTTGAAGTATGTTGACTATAAGGCCCCTATAGCAGAGCTAGTTGAACAAGCTTGGGCCTTTCTCTTATTTCCTGAGATATGAGATTGCCCCTCCCGAACTTGAGTTTACTCCAAATCTTTAGCTTCCTTTTCAAACCCTTTAGTTTCTATTGCAGAACAAACATGAGGTTAACATACATAGGCTTGGCCCACTCTTCATGCAGAACACACTGAAAATCAGCATGGTTAAGCCAAAAGTTAAATTTTGTAAAATGAGAAGCCTTGATTATAGGAACCATGGACCATTTGAGGAGGATAGGGGTATGATCAGATATAATGTGGGGAGCAGTAATGGCAGTTAGGTTACTCCAAAGGTACAAAGCTTGTTGGTTGAAGAAGGCATGGTCTAATTTGCAAAAGGTTCTCTCACTTGAATGAGCATTATTATTCCAGGTGAAATGCGAACCAAAGGAAGGACCGGGGATGAGGTTTATATCAAGGATGCATTAGGACAACGGGGAGGTTTGAGCAAGGGAGAGAGGAACACCACCTTGTTTTTGAGAATGGAGATTCATACAGTTAAAATCTCCGGTACAAAGCCATGGGACATTTAGATTGAAGTCAGGTAAGATGTTAAGGAGGTGTTGTGTTTTAAGCAAGGAGTTAGAAGCATAGACAAAGGTAGAATGGAAGAATGTTTTGGTAAGAATGTGAGTGATATCAAAGTGAATGCACTGTTCATTTTCAAAGGTTTTAGTTAAGAGAAAGGAACTACTATCTCAGAGAACAAGAATGCGGCCATAAGAAGAGGAGGCTAGATTATGATCATTGGGCCATTGAGGGGCAATGAGGGTAGCACCTTCTCTAGTTCAGGATTCATCAAGTTTTGTTTCCAAAATTGCAAGGATCTTAGGTCATTTTCATGAATAAGATTATGAAATTCTAATTATTTTACGTAGAACTAGCTCCACTTATGTTTCAAGCTCCTAAATTGTCAATTAACATGATTATTGAATTAGTTAAGGCAGAGCTGGACTTGCCTAGTGATTCCAGTGGAGGACCTTGACTTGCTAATAGCAGTGGGCACTTCAATGTAGGACATATCAGGGTTAGTGATATTGTGTAGGCTAAGGTCAATATTGTTAAAGGAAAGGAGGTTTCCTTGGGTGAGAGATATTTCAAAGGATTTAAATATAATACATGAATATAAAATAATTTAAGTTTAATTAACTAATAAAGAGAATTTATTAGTATTGTTTAAATGGAAAATAAAATTATGAAATGTTTTTAAATTAATATCCTATAATTATCAAAGTATACTATATGAAAGTTTAATGTGTAATTCGAGTTTTTAAAGTATTTAATTGAATATGAATATATATATATGTATGTATGTATGTATGTATGTATGTATATGTGTATATATATTGATTTGGATGTTATAATTATTTAAAAATGAAAGTTATGGAATAATTCTTATATTTAGTACTAGTTTTATAAATTATTATTGAGTTATTAAAAGATAGGAATGACTCTTCCAATGTAATTTGTGTATACTAAATTACTATTTAATTTTATTAAAGATTAAGAAACTCGTTGTTTATCATATAATATATATTATTTTTGAGTTTAGTTAATCAATTATTTAATTCTAGAGTGTGTATGTGTGTCTATATATATGTTATCCATTCATAAAGATTTACTTTCTTATATAAAATTTAGTTTTATAAATTCTTATATGTAATATTATTAGGAATCGATTTAATTGTTTTATATGTATACTTATTCAAATAATCTATTTTTATTGTTCTCCCGATCATTCTTTTCCCGTACATTGAATTGAATTGTATGAGTGATTCACTATCGAGATGGAATTGATTGGTGTGTAATATAATGCGGTGATGACATCCTTCTATGTGATTTCATGAAATTTAATCATGTGCGACGAGAAACCTAAATAAATAGAGTTATACTACCGTTTGGGATGTGGCATTCGATAATATTTCTCCAGTTATTCTTTGGACTCATTATATAGAATATTGTGTAATTTGAATGTAGTTTGTTAACAATGAATAAATGTTTGAGTATCACGCAGTGGTGTTGTGATATTTATTCGATTATTCATTATAAGTAGATGACACTCACGTAACGGTAATAAAGTGGATAGTGTATGGTGATACGTAGTGATATATGGTTCCATGCTTATATTTGGTGAGTATGGCTCCATGCCTAACGATGACCAAGATTCTGTGTCTGTATGTATTAGTTCTATATGCCACTATTATGGTGTACTCCTATTATGTTTATTGGAGAGGACCAGTTTGCTAGAATCCACCCTAGCGACCTACCATGGGGTCGCACCCCATATCTATGACACTATATTATATAGCTTTGTGCTACTCATATGTGCATGTTTGCCCTTGTGTCACCTAGGCCAATAGTCTATTACCTATAGGGGCAAGAGTAGTGTCGTGACCTAAGAGTCCTCACGTTGACGAGCACACCGGTGGATATGTGTCACGATAATTGTTGAGGTAACTAAGACTGTTGAGACTCCGTATCTCTGGAGCTTGTTTAATTCTATCAGTCTCCCTTTTGGTACTACCGGAGTAGTAGATTGGCATATACCAATGATACACCTCACTTGAGTATAGTTATGGGTTTGATGATCCATATAGTGTTTTATATATGACTCTACTTGGGACTACATGTCCGTCGTATCCCGTCACGATACTTTCAAATAGTTTATATATGAGGAGATGATATTATACATGTAATATATGTCCAGTGTATAGCAGATCCTCAATATATTGATAAGCAGCCTATCCTATCCTATTTTACATATATTGATGATTATGTTTTATCGAGATTGAGATGTATATTTGGGCAATGTTTTGTGCTAGCCCTATTATACTTGGTGATATCTCATTTAGTGATATTTTCAGAATTTGATAATAATTTCTAGATATGTATGATTCACCCATTTATGTTGATTTTGTGATTTTTGATTTGATGTGTTTCTACATGGGTGATGACATCTTTTGATATCATAGCTCGTTGCTTTTTATAGTTTTGAGTTATTTATGTGATGTGATGCTTTGATAGTTATCTATGACATTATAACTGTATTTCATGCACACATTTCCATAGTTATATGCATTGACATGTTATCTTATTATTTCAATGTCTCTGGTAGTGTTATCATATTTCTATTCATTGTTTGCACCATGCTACCCTTATTATGTATTCTTGATTAGACATAGTCTGACCCATGTGTTATTCATGTAATACTTGGGTCAGTCTGAGACATTTTAGTTACGAGAACGATCATGACCTGCATGTATTTTATTCGGCTTAGAGGAGTCTTATATTAGGATTGTTATATGATATTTGTATGACAATGATTCACTGTATGTGTCTGTGTATATATATTTGACATTGAGTTGTATATTGATTGTTTATTACATTATAGTGAGACATACATCATTTGAGATGTTTTGTTTTTATACATACATTTATGTTACATATTATATATTATCGATGTGATTGACTCTGTTTCACTGTTATTCACTGTATACTGTGTATTGTTCTGTCCTAGAGGCACATGTGTTTATTGTTATGTACCGATACTATATATGTATATGTGAGATATTCATTTGATGTTTTAATATGTTCCAGTGTTAGTCCAAGGGAATATTCACGTGTGTGTACCCTAAATAGCCTCATTCTTCGTATTACCCGATAAAATTACTCTATAACACTCTTGGATAGTATGGGTATAGAGGTAGGGAGTTTTTGTTTGGTATCAAGGCAAGGTTTAGAACAATACATTGTATATAAGAGACACGAGTCGAGGCCTTAGATGAGACTTGGAGTCCCTATCCCTTGGCAGTGTTAGCTAATTTTCAATAATTAGAGATAATATATATGCATGTATGTGTGTGTGTATGTGTTTGAGCCAAAAATGGCTCAAACACTCAAGAATTAAGGTAAAAAATAAAATATAAAGAAATTAAAATGAAAAACGAGGTAAAGAGAACACATAACAATTTACAGTGGTTCGACGAAGAAAGGCCTACGTCCACTTTAATCTTTTATTGCTTATTTCTGACTTGGAGGGAAAAGTTCTTAGAGGTCGGTACAACTCTGACACTTAGATTTTCAAAATTATAAGAATATAGCTTAGAATAGAACTAGAGCCAAAAGATCCTAAAAATGAGCCATACCTTCCTATTTATAGAGGTAGAGAGCCTAATAACTCCCATAAAATATCTCCTAGCCATTGCACACGATTTAGACCAAATCTCCCATAAAAATAGGTGCCACGTCAAAAGGAAGTAGGAGTCAGTACCGATCCATAGGTAGGGGTCGGTACCGATCCCTAAGTTAGCCAAAATGGCTACCCTCGTCTCTTCATCTTGGCTCGCCTTGTTGTTAGCTTCGTGATTCCATAGTTGTATGCACCAATATTAACTTGTTTTCGAGTCTAAATGATGGAGTTGTGGAAGAACAGAGTTGCAACTTCAAGTGTTCGTGGAGATTGATGGAGAATTGCATTGAACCAACAAATCGACATTGGAAATAGGCTTTTGGCATCGAGCAAGGCATGTAGGAAGAAGATGGAGCCCACTTGAGGTGGACATATGTATCGATACCGACCATAAGGTGGGGTCAGTACCGACCCCTAACTTGGGTGAATTTATTGTTGCCTTGATTTGGGTTGTTTTAGCTTTGGCCTTGTGATCCTGTCTGTACTTGGTTTCTAGATTCCAAGGATATCTCTCGGAGCTTCTTGCCTTAGTAACTCTGAGCTTGATCTAACTAGTTTTTCCAAACATTGCCTGGTCAAAAGGCTGGATAACACTTTTCCCCCAAAGCACATCTCGTTTCCAACGCGACGTGCTTTGAATCGAGACAAGTTGGAATTGTCATGAAGGACTCCACTCTATGTTTCGAATGGTCGCTATCCTTCATGTAAATCAATTCCATGAAAAGTTATGTCCATAGTCATCTGGCACGATGCTCTACCAGCATTTGGAATTATTAGTTTGGAACATAATCTCGTAATCTGTCATTCTAAGCTTAACGATTTTAAACCGATTCCATCCATGGATTTTTTAGGTTTGAACTTAATTCGTTTTTAGTTCTGACTACCAGATACTGGATACACACACAAGTTCTATCACATGTTCATAGTGCATACAAATCCACATATATATGCATACAAAATACATATGTTCATGTATATGTTTGTTTTGTTGTTTTTTTTAAATTAGGACTCGGTACTGACCCCTAAACTCAGGAGTCGGTACCGACTCCGGACTTGGAGAATTTTCCAAGTCTTATTGCTACGACTTAGGGTCCAACATGCTATAAAGCTCTTCCCCTTCACTTCGACTTTCTCACTTGTTCTTTTTCACTTGACCTTAATTCAAGTAGCGATTAAAAAAGATTTCAACTTCAATTCAAATCAGCGCCTCCATCCACATCTAAGACCGCTGCCGTTTTCCTTCACCCGAAGATGCCGCGGCCATTGAATTCAAGCCGATCCCACAGATCCGACCCATCGCCTCATCGATCCAAGCCCTAGAAATCCGAGTTACCTTTTCTTGACCTAGGTAGGTTGTGGACTTGGATTGAAACATGGATTGACGTGGAACTGTGGGTGAATGGATGTGGATGGCCATAATAATGGGTGGTCGTGGTTTGAGAAGTGGTCAACGGTGAACGAAAAAGAAAAGGAGGAATTTTGTTTAAGTCTTGGAGTTTTTCAACTCCAACACTTAGAAATATTTCTATGTGTTTTCCATTCACATGACCTGAGATCTCTCCTTGGACCTGAATCCCTTCCCAAAGCATGGCCAATAACGTGAAACTTGTCGGGACGGTCTGCGATGATGGTCATGTTGAGTAATATCCAGAATTTAGAAACTGTTAAATAATATCAGAAACTTGAACTACACGACACTACACAACATTGCATTAGAATTCACTTTAGCATGGGGGTATAGCTTGTAATCACTCTAATGTCGATAATATGTTAAGTTTTTTTTTATAGAAATGGACCAGAGACGTTCAAACGTCTTGCTGCACAAGCCGTAGGTACATCACCTTTCAGGAGATATCAAATCCGATGCAGAGTCAAGCTCAGCTACAACCCCACATACACAGCAAAATCCAATTCAGCAAAAACAACAACAAGAGATTCCGTCGACTGAACAACAAATATACAGAATCCCAAAGTCGAGCAACAAGCTTTGAAAATCTGGTAGAGCCGATAGGTGGTCCAAATGTAGACCTCGCACCTGACACTCTAGAGGATGCAGTAATATTAGATGTTCCCATTGATTCTGTCGCTCCTAAAATCGACGAAGGATCTCTCCAAAGAATATGCTACAAGCACGGAATTCCATTTGATGACGTCTTGGTCTCGTCTCACGATCAAAGAGCTCACAATCCCCCAGTGGTTATATTGCCTACAGTGGATACATGTGCTTGGCAGGTTGCATCCCACCGTTCAATCAATTCGTCAACCAAATTCTAAATTTCATGAGGCTTGCTCCAACATAGTTGCACCTGAATAGCTATGCCTTTCTCCTTGGCATGTATATGGTCTTCACTGAACACTTACATCGAGCGCCCATCGACAAGGAAATTCGGTATATATACAGTTTCAATAGCCGAAAGGAAAGTCCATCTTTGATTTACTTAGAACCAATCAGGGGTTGCAGAGTGGTTACTAGGGCATGGAACAAGTTGAGCTACTTCAAAACCGAGTGGTTTCTATGTCCGCAATCCACCCGAGTTTGCACGTAGATGGCTGTCTGGACGTAAGTTCCTATCTATATGCATTATATGAATTGGTTTAATAGTATGTAGACTTAACTCAAACCCTTGCTTTACTATCCATATATTCCAGCCGAGGCCCAGTAACTTGGGGCTTTCGGATGCCTTCAACACTCTTATGTCAGTCCTGCGGGAGATAGAGATATCAGAACTCTCTCGTCAGATGAAAATCTTCTCGCCTATGGCTTGTTAGAAGAGGGTCGAAGTACTAGCATCGTCCAAATATCTTCTAGTGAGGACAAGGATGACGATGATGATAACAACCCGCCCGAAGGAGGTGGTGCTGATCCAGATTTGGCCCCAGTCCCAAGTCCTACGGCTAGAGTTGAAGAAAACATTGAACAAGTACCGGTAGACGCCGAGGAAGGCGAAATTATTGGTGAAAGTGGCAAGGCTGGCCAAGGTAATATCGAGGCGGGCCATGAGTCTCAGCCTGAACAATCTAGGGACGAGCAACCGCCTGCTCCAAAGAAGAGGTTAATCGTGAAAATCTCCAAGGAACAGACTTCTACCCAACCCCTACTAATTACTGATGTAGAAAAAACTCCATATTTTCCTTTTGCAGGCACGTTCACCGGCTTAGGGCCAATTCCTGTCGAGTTTGATTCTTTTGATGTTGGTAATATTAGTGTCGAGGGCATTGAATCCCCTATTCACATTGATAAGGATTTCATCCCCACCAGTATAGGAGAGGTTACTCTCATGAGTAAAGCACCAACTCACGGTCCATCGGGGGGACACTAGGACGCTCATGCGCATGTGCACTTCACAACGCTCACACTTGACATGTGACCTCGCTTCTTGGATCTAACTTGTTTTTGTTTCCTTGGCAGGATCCATGGAAAAAAGGAAATAGATTTATCGGTCTTTGGAGGAGAAAGCATCCCAAGCACAAAGGCCTCGATCAAGCTTGTACCACCAGGGAAGCAATCGCGATTATGAGTCAGGCTATCGCTCTAGCCGAGCGAAGACGACTGAGACAGAAGCAGTTATGAAAGATATCGTCGATCACATGACTTTGCTTCTTATCATCGCCCTAGGTCTAGATTACCTCCTCCTAGAGGTCCAGACAGGCAACCTGATCGTCATGATGACATCCCATCTGGTATCGCTTCTTGTGCCCCTCCTTCGGCTTCCATCCCTGTGCAACCTCTGGTGCCATCTCACTCCAGTCGGTCCTCCGATCGTAAGCATCACAAGAGTGGCTCTGAAACTTTCCAGCACAGGCCAAGCAAAGGAGCTACTATAGTCCTACTAATCTCTTTGGAGGAAGAACTTACGACTAATGCTCGAAGGAGAAAACTGAAAGATCCAAACATTTGTTTTGATGGCCTTATGCTTGTGTCTAATTTGAAAAGGATCCCGGTTGACGTATAAAAGATGAATATCGATTGTGTGATCGACGTTCACAATCGGTATAATGAGCGGTCGAAGTTAGTTGAGAAAATTTCCAAAGTCTCCTAGGTCAGACAGCTAGAGATCGACAATCAGAGACTCAATGAAGCTAATAATAAGAGAATTATTGCTAATATCATTGCCGAGGTCGAGAAATTGAGAACATCCCAAGCCGAAGTGTTAGAATCTTGTATTTTGATGTTTTGATCATGACAACTTAATAAGTAAATATTATGTAAACTAACCATATTTGCAGGTGAAGATGCTGTTCTACTCGGCAATGACGATTGCAGGCCAAGAATTTAGAGAGAAGTTTCAAAATTATTAGTGGTTTGTCTATAGTCTAGTCTAGAAGTTGATTATTGTTAAAATCTCTTCTAGGTGGTATATGCACCCACACAAGTAGTCAAAATTATTTTTCAAAATCATACACACACAAAGTACTCCATTTATTTCAAAGTCCACTTACAATTTTTTTTACAAAGATCTTTAATATGGCAGAAATACAAAATTCAGCCGACTGAATCAAGGGGTTCAATCAACTCAGCCGACTGAATCAAGGGGTTCAGTCGATTCAATACCTATGCACGTGCACAATGCACTTGAAGGTTTAGTCGATTGAACCACCCTATTCAGTCGACTGAATTATGAGACTTTTTTATATTAAACTTTTTATTCAAATTTTTTGAATATTCAGTAGACTGAAATCTTTTCCTCAATCTACTGAAAATGCATAACGGCTATTTTTATGAACGGTCACTTCCATTCAACGACTGGATACCTGTGCACGTGCATAGTGCACTTGAAGGTTCAGTCGACTGAACCACCATATTCAGTCGACTGAATTATGAGTCTTTTTTATATTAAACTTTTAATTAGAAATTTTTGAATATTCAGTAGGATGAAACCTTTTCCTCAATCGATTGAAAATGCATAACGACTATTTTTCTGAACGGTCACTATCATTCAACAAACAGAAACAACCTTTGATTCAAGAGTTGTTTCCGTATCTTTTGACCGTAACTTTTCATGAAGAATTGCAACACTTAAACACTATATATATCCTTCATTTCAGTTGTTTTAATCACTTTATTTCTGATTCTATTCTCATAAACTTATTATCTAAAATATTCTGCCATTTGCTTTCAAATCTCATTCTAATCACTTGCACATTCATTTGTGATTAAATTAACTTCCAATCTTCACGAACTACACTATATACCACATAGGAGAAGATTATAGGAAGGGTTTACTCTAAAGACTTATCCATGCTATCAAAAGAGCACAATCAGTCAAGAAAATTCTCTGTATTGTTGAAGTCCTGTTCAGTTGCTTAGGCGATAGAAGTCCTATTCAGTTGTCTAGGTGGTAGAATTCCTGTTCGGTTGCTCAGGCGGTGTAATACCTATTCCTCCAGGTTAAGAGAGGGTTGATAGTTAAATTCTAGAAGGAGTCTGGGACTGGACGTAGAATGGGAGTTCGAACCAATATAAAAATCCCTGGTGTCATTTACTTTACTATTTACCTTTTATATTTCATTCCGCGCTAGTTAATAACTTAGTTACTATTCCATATTACGGTCCTTAGCGGCACTTTTACGAAGCCGAGAGGAAGGCCGAGGAGGCCACCAAGGCACTCGAAGAGGAGCAGATTAAGCATCGAGGTGAAATGGAGAAGGCTTTTCACGGAAAACCTTGCTCTGATAATGAAGAGGGATACCGCAAACAGAAATGCGGCTAAGCTGAAAACCAAACTAGGGCATGAGACAAAAGAAAAGGACGAAGCACTCCAACAAGCTCAGACTTGTTGTAAATAGTTGCTCCATGCCAGGGAGGAAAGAGACAAAGCGCTCGAGCGTGTTAAAGATGTTGACGCGCTCGTCAAAAGAGAAGTTTAGGCCATGGAATAGCGAGTAGAAGAGTGCGCAATGGAAAAGTTTGAACTACTACTGAACCAGTATAATGCCAACGTGCTCAAATTTTGAAATCTAGAGTGGTTCAAAGACGATTATCCTAGAATCCTCACTCTCGCCTGGGAGCGAATCGTTGAAGAAGAAAAAGCTTTTCTTGAAGGTGGCGAGGTGGATTTGGAGCACTTGGAGGGAGAAGTCTTGGTAGGAGATCACCCCAAGATTCTAAAAGATGGCCAGCTTATCCTTTATTTGGAGCTTGCCTCAATAGCGCATAAAAACTTGGGCGAAGGCTTCAGATCAATGCCACATGATGCTAGTGCTAGCCAAATGCTTGGGTCCCAAGCTGGTCCGACACCTGGGTATGATCCTGAGAGGCCTTAGATCCATATGCCTACCATCCTCTCTCTGATTTCTTGAGGGGAACTTCGACGGCACTCTGGCCGGCACAAAACTCCAAAGCGAAGATGGTATCTCATCGACTTCTCCTGTATTCCAAAAAGTTGACATATCGTCGATTAACATAGCTCATATTTTTCTCTTTGTTTCTCAAGCCTCAGGTTAGCCTCATGTTGCTTCGCTTCTTGAAAAGGACTCTCAGTTGGGACTACAAGTGCTTGTAATAGAATTATTCATTGTTGCCACCTCGACAACGATTCCAACCATACCGGTTGATGATACTCCCAGCCTTGACAAGGAGATGATCGATGCTTTATTGGATAAAAGAGCTGGTGGGACTTAGGAAACTCAGATTGATGAAGGCATTGTTATTACTAGGGTCTCCAAGCCCCTGTCAGGTCCCACCACGCAAAAGCTCGAGTAAGAACTTGAGAAAGACATCCTCCTTTTGACAGTCAAGCAGAAGAAACTTAAAGTAATTCCTAATCCTCTATCTATTGCTTTGCCCGGGCAAACTATTTTCGATTCGGTCCACATTCCGCCGCCTAGTAGGGCTCAAAGCATGCCTACTGGATCATTGTAGAGCACTCCACCCAAAGGTAAAGGAAGTGAAGGAAGAGGAAGGAAAAAACAAGGTGAAAGCTCGAGCGATGTTTCTCCTCGCTTTAAAAAGAAACAAAGGAGAATGAAACCGAAGAAGTGAGCAATGGCATGTTTAGTGTAGATAGCCTTGCTTTCTAGTAGTAGTTGCATTCTATTTTGGTTTTTTGGCTGACTTTGCATGAGTTCCGCTCCCCGTTTTTGCTTGTTGTTTCTAGTGTCAATAACACTTGTACTTAGCTTCCAAGATTTCATGTGAATAACAAAGTTTTTTTGTTTCGTTTACTCCTTGTATGGATTTGTCTAAGTACTTAAGAAATACGATTTCCACACAATGTACTTGCAATCCATTCCTTTTAGTACTTATCGTCAGACCGAATCCTTTAGCCCGTTCTGTGATTTACTGGCCTTTCCTCATTTTTACAAACACAAATTAATTATTGAAGAACCAAACTCTAGGCATTAGTTAGAGTTAACCACCTAGAACAACGGTTCAGGTATCCTTTTCCAAGATCATGGCATCTGGTTGCGCTGAATTCTGGGCACCAATCTGAATTGACTTATTGTAGTTTGCACATCCTCATTCAGGATGTACACTTCTAATCGTGCTTAACTGTGGGCGTCGATTCGAAGATCAAAGGCAAGATCCCGCCTTACGCCGGGCATGGACCGTTGGCCTCACCTGCTCTGGGGAGAGTGTTAAGAGGTGGATGGTCTTGTCACGTCCACTTTAGTGTGTACTCCTACCCCAACTCGAGGAAAAGACTTGAGCGAGTGAATGATCGTAAAGCATTCGTTTTGAGTTTATACTCCTTCCCCCACACCGGGTGCGAGAGTTAGTGTACAGATGGTTGTGCTACATCCAGTTTAGTTTATACTCCTGTCCCTACATCGGGAGCGAGAGTTAGTGTACAGACGGTCGTGTCACATCCGATTTGAGTTTATACTCCTGGCCCCAATCCGAGTACAAGAGTTGGTTGGTATCAATCTTCGAATACCGAGAAAGACTTCAAGGGTCCGATCATTGTCTGTATGAAGTTTTGGTTGGAATCTAACTCTCGATACCTGCACACTTGCATTATTCACATGTAGATTCATTTGAGTCAATCAAGTCACAACTCTTAGGTAAATGGAAATACAGAGTCTTGGTCTCAGAAAGCCGTTTTATTCCATAAAAGATGGGAAATGACAAAATCTGTCTTATTACATGGCTCTAGCCAATTATTTACAAGCTTGTTTCTAAGTGAAATAGCATCGTAGGTGCTCGCTATTCCACACCCACGGGAGTGAGATCCCGTCCACTGTTGCCAGCTTGAAAGTGTCATCTCCAAGCTTTTCCTCTATTGCATATAGACCTTCCCAACTTGGGCCCAATTTCTTAGAGCCAGGGAAGATTCGCTTGAGGACCAAGTTGCCGATTTCAAAGGTTAAACTCCTAACTTTGGTATTGTAATATCGAGCAACTTGGTGTCTATGTGTAGCTGCTCTCAACTCAGCTTCGATCCGCTTCTCATCGGTCATATCGAGGGACTCCAGAAGAAGCTGCTCATTCGTTTGCAGATTGTAATGCAATGAGAATGTACTTCCAGTTCGACCAAAATCATACCCTCCGATCCGTATGTCAGGCAGAATGGAGAGTGACCAGTCGGTGACTTGTGGGTGGTTCAATAAGCCCAAAGTGTTAATGGAAGTTCGTCGACCCACTTTCCATTGGCCTTCTCCAATCACTTCTTAAGAATGGACTTGATAATTTTATTTACAGATTCGACCTGTCCATTCGCCTGAGGGTGAGCTACCATTGCCAATCTCTTCTTTATACGATGTTGACGGCAGAAATCCTTGAATTCTATGCTTTAGAATCAGTTCCCATTATCGGTAACGATTTCCCGTGGAACTCCAAAGCAATAGATAATATTACGAACTGCAAAGTTGATTATTTTCTTCATGGTAATAGTGATCAATGGCTTTGCCTCAGCCCATTTGGTAAAGTAATCAATTGCTACAATGGCGTACTTCGCGCCACCTTTAGATATCGACCGAACACCGATGATATCAGTGCCCCAAATTGCAAATGGCCAAGGACTGACCATTTGAGTAATTTCCATCAGCTGGGCTCTAAGAATTTTAGCAAAACTCTAGCACTTGTCACACCTCCGAGTATAATTAGCCGCGTCTCGATTGAAGGTTGGCAAGAAATATCTGTATCGAAGAATCTTCTTCGCTAAGGTTTACCCCCCCAATGTGGTCGCCACAAGCCCTTTTGTGAACTTCTCTTAGGACTTGTTTAGTCTCGTCATGAGCGTCACACCAAAGCACGGGGACAGAGAAACCCTTCATGTACCGTAATCCTTTTTGCATGATGTATCTCGAAGATTGGCGAAGGACTTTTCATCGTTCATTCCTTCTCTCCGGAAGGATCCCTCTTTGCAAATAATTCCGAATCGGGGTCATCCATGACTCCCTTTCAGGTTCCGTCTCCAAGATCCAATCAACATCCATCTGGTCGATGCTTGGAGCTAAAAGTACTTCCACTGGAACAAAGCTCATAAGCTGCGCATCTCCAGAACTAGCCAGCTTAGCCAATGAATCGACCTTTCATTCTGATCTCTGGGAATATGTGTTATCGTATAGTATTCAAAGTTGTCGAGAAACTCAAGAACCCTTTTTAAATAAGGAGCTAACCTTGCTCCCTTTTCCTGATACTCTTTCCTAACCTAGCATACCACTAGCTAGGAGTCGCAGAAAATGTGCAAAGTCTTTATTCCCAGTTCCTTGGCGATTTTGAGTCCTGCAATCAGGACCGCATATTCAGCTTTGTTATTCGTCGCCGAAAAGTCGAGTTTTAGAGCGTAACTGATTGGGTGTTCTTCGGGAGTGACAAGTACGACTTCAGCACTGGAACACCGATTATTAAATGCACCATCCGTGTACATCTTCCATCCAACTTCTTTTTCTCCACTACTCTCTAGAGGATCATCTCGTGTAGTGATTTCAGCTATGAAATCCACCAGGGCATGACCCTAAATTGCTCTCCAAGAGTGATAGGTGATAGATATCATATTGACTCGGTCAACATTCCATTTCAACAGCCTTTAAGAAGTCTCAGGTCGTTGTAAGACTTGTCGCAAAGTCTGGTCGGTAAAAACATTAATTGGATGAGCCTGGAAATAGGGGCAGAGTTTTCAAGAAGAAATCAATTGGAAGTAAGCGAGCTTTTCCAGTCTCGGATAATTTCTTTCTACTCCCATCAACCACGTGCTAATATAGTAGACCAGTCGGTAGATGTAAGATTCCTCACGTACAAGTGCACATCTCAGAGTGTGTACTGACACTACAAGGTATAAGAACAAATCCTCATCATCCACCGGTTTCGAGAGAATGGAAGGTCTCTCCAAGTGGTTCACCAGAGCCTGGAATGCATCTTTGCAGTCTTGATTCCACTCGAAGTTTCTCTTCCCTTTGTTGACCACTTCGAAGAAAGGGATGCATTTCTTAGTGGCTCTGGAGATGAACCGGCTTAGGGCGGCGACCTTCCTATTTAAGCTTTGGACCCCCTTGATTGTCTTTGGGGCTTCGATCTCTCTCAAAGCCTTGATCTTATTTGGATTGGCTTCAATCTCACGGGATTTGACAATAAAGCCCAAAAACTTCCCCGACGTGACACCGAAAGAGCATTTCAAAGGATTGAGCTTCATCCCGTATTGCCGAAGGATGCCATACATCTCTGCCAGATCATCAATGTGGTTTCTCGAATGCCATGACTTCACGAGCATGTCATCCACGTAAGCATCCATCGATCATCCAATTTGGTCATTAAACATCTGATTCACGAGCCTCTAGCAAGTCGCTCCTACATTTTTTTAATCCAAATGGCATGACCAAATAGCAATAGAGCCCAAGGTGGGTAATGAAGCTGGTGTGTTCCTGATCCGGGACGTGCATCGAGATTTGATTATACCCGAAGCACGCATCCATAAATAAAAGTAGCTCGTGTCCAGCCGTCGAGTCCACCAACTGATCTATCCTTGGAAGTGGTCCTTCGAGCATGCCTTATTCAAGTCCGAATGGTTGAAGCATGTCCTCTACTTCCTCTTTGCTTTTTTCACCAAAATAGGATTTGATACCTAATTTGGGTATAGGGCATCGCGGATGAAGCCATTGTCCTTTAGCTTATCCACTTCTTCTTTGAGTGTAGCGGATCTCTCCGAACCCAGACTGCGGCGTTTCTGCTTCACATGAATACATTTGGGATTGATGTTTAATGCATAGCTCGATATCCTGACCGAGATCCCACACATATCCGAGTGTGTCTAGGCAAATACATTCAGGTTCGCCCGGAGAAATCCAACTAACTCCTTCATCACACTATTGTCAAGCTGAGATCCAACCTTCAGGACTTTGCTCAAATCATCCCTACTGATTGGAATAGCGATCATCAACTCGACGGGAGCTACTCATCCACCTTCTAACTCATTTCATCGGTCCATATCATCGTAGAGCTGACTAGTCTGCCTAGGCCGAGGCTCAGGCTATAGTTACTATGCATCCAAAGCCTTTATATAGAGGGCCCCTTCTACATTCTTTCCTTTCTCCTTCCGCCTTGCCTCCTTTAGCCCAAACACGTAGCATTCACGGCCAACTACTTGATCTTCGTGAACAATTCCCACTCTACTGTCCTTAGGGAATTTCATGTTTAAACACCAAGGAGCGATGGCCACTCTAAATTCAACTAGGGTCGGTCAGCCCAAAAATGCGTTATAAGCAGAATATATATCCAACACCAAAAAACGCACGACCCGCACTCACAGGTGGTCGCCCTCACCAAGTACCACCGGTATTCAACAAATCTTATGGCTTCAGTAGCCATCCTATTGAATCTCTGTATTCGAGACCTATAAAGCTTCAAAATTTTCTCCTCCATCATTATTTGATCATATGCTTTCTTTAACAAGATATTGATTGAACACCCGCAGTCAACAAGCACCTTCGTACAACAATAGGACCAATCATGGTCGAAATCACGAGTAGGTCGATCGTCGGAGCTTCCACTCCGTTAGCATCACTATTTCGAAAAAAAATGTCGTCTGTCATGGTTCGAGATTGTTTTTCCGGAGCACCATCCTCAACAGCATAACAACTTTCATTCTCAGCGTGTTTTATAGCTCCAATGTATCTATCCATTTCCATAAAGCTTTTATTGGCACGATGCAGCCCACTAATGATTGTTTTAATCACCAATCATTTTCTAGCCGCCTAAATGCATTAGCACTAGGCTCAGCTTGCACTCGTTGGGAAGACGACTTAGGGGCGTTAGAGTTACCTTGCATGCCATCCTGCGGGGCTTTCACATACTGCTGTAACTTCTTCTTACGAATCAACTCTTCAATCATATCGCGCAAGTGTCTGCACTCGTTGGTATTATGACCGTGAGTTTCATAAAATCTATAGAACTTGCATAACTTTCTCTCCTTCTCAGTCGACTCTCTTGGAGCCGGCTTTATGTACTGCTCAGTGTTTTGAGTTGCCAAATAGATATTCTTTATCGAGTTGTTCAGTTCAATATAACTATCGTATTTAGGAGTCCTAATATAGTTCTCGTTGTCTAGCTTATTCTTCTTAACCCCATCATCATTTCATTTTTGATGATTGTTTTGATTACCAACATTCACATCCACACATCCGGAGCTTCCTCTAGATTGCTTTACGGCAACGTTGCTTTGTATCATTTCATTCGAATTTCCAGCACTGTCCTCCATGGACATTTCTTTGCTTCCTTCAAGCCTAAGTATTCATTAGCATTCCTATAGAAAGCAACCATCGTTGATGGGGGCTTCCTTTCCAATAATTCACTAAACTCCGTATCTAGATGAATCTCCATAATCAAGGCCATCAGTACTATGTCATCCTTAGGATCCATAACTTCTGTTATAGATGTGTGGAATCGATTCAAGAAATCCTTCGGCGACTCTCCCTCGGCTTGGAAGAGGTTTGACAAAGACATCACATGCTTTGGACGTGCAATATGCAGACTGAATTGTTCCATAAAATTCTTCGACAACTCAGCAAAAGAAGATACGGACCTCGGCGAAAGTCGAATGAAGGATATCATAGCTACTCCTTCTAAGAAAATCAGGAAAAAATGTCATTTCATGGCATCAGAAGCACTAGCTGAATCCATATACCATTCATATCTCATCAAGTGCTGCCTAGGGTCCGTCGTTCCTCCGTACAACGAAATGGTTGGCATTACAAATCTCCAAGGGTATTTTCCATGTAGAATCTTCTTTGTAAACGGATTCCGATTGGGAGAGGTACTCCATTCATCGTTACTCCTGAAAAGATTTTCACTGACAAGTCACCTGACCATATCCTCCAAGTAGTCCGAGTCAACAAGATCGACTGCACGGCGGTAATCGGGCTCCGCTCCGAGTGTTCGGCCCAACGAACACTCTCGATACCTAGGTTCTCCACCCTCCGGTAGATCCATTCGTCCAGCAATCCCCCCTATTTGATTCGCACGAGCAATATCATCAGCAGTAACACGATTCTCCAAAATCTAACCACCAGCAGCGCGTCATGATGCCAAGTCCATGCTACCTTCTAGAAGGTGGGCTCTAGGCCCACCATTGGATGGGTCGGTACTGACCCCTAACGTTGGGTCGGTACCGATCCCTAAACTCGAGCCAAGGGCTTGTCCTCTTCCTTGGTAAGAAGTTTCAGCAGCATTTTGAGTCCTCTTATGCTTCTTGTCCCTTCGCCTCTACTAAGATGATGAGGAGCTTCTAGATGAAGAACTAGAACCCCTTCTACTCGTACGGCTATTTGGAGTAAGCTCGTTCAACTGCCTTAAGCTTTGCTGCATCATTTAATTCATCTCCTATTGACTAGCCTAGAATCTGTCTTCCATCTACTTCATCATCATATCCATTTCCATTTTGGTCACGACGTCGGTTGGAGTTTGGATCTCCATTTAAGTAGGTTGGATAACTCCACCCCCTTACCGAGGATTCTAATTCCTAGCTTCAGTAGTAGCTCTAGAGTTAGTAGAACAGTCTCTTCTTAATGAGGCCCTGACAAAAAATTTCCAGTAGATCTTTGCAAATCGGAGTTGTAGAGTTAAAAAGTTGAGAAATTAGATCTATCTTTGGATATGGGAAATCTAATAGTATATGATGAATCCAAATAGCCTGAGAATAAAGGCTCTCAATGAAAGCACCAAAATGTTTGAACCAAAAAGGCACAAACACTCAAGAATTAAGGTTCAGAATAAAATATGAAGAAAGTAAAATGAAAAACGAGGAAAAGAGAACACACAATAATTTATATTAGTTCGGCAAAGCAAGGCTTACATCCACTTCAATCTTTTATTGCTTATTTCTGACTTAGAGGCAGATGTTTTTAGGGGTCGGTACAACTCCATCACTTAGATTTTTTGAATTACAAGAATATAGCTTAGAATAGAACTAGAGCCAAAAGATCTTGAAAAATGAGCCCTACTTTCCTATTTATAGAGGTACAAAGTCTAATATTTTGCATAAAATATCTCCAAGCAGTTGCACATGATTTATACCAAATCTCCCACAAAAATAGATGGTACATAATAAGGAAGTAGAAGTCGACATCGATCCATAGGTAGGATCGGCACCGATCCCTAAGTTAGCCAAAATGGCTGCCCTCATCTCTTCATCTTGGCTCGCCTTGTTGTTAGCTTCGTAATTCCATAGTTTTTTGCAGCAATATTAACTTGTTTTCGAGTCTAAATGATGGAGTTGTGGAAGAACAAAGTTGCAGTTTCAATTGTTTGTGGAGATTGATGGAGAATTGCATTGAACCAACAAATCGACATTGGAAATAGGCTTTTGGCATCGAGCAAGGCATGTAGGCAGAAGATGGGGCCCACTTGAGGTGGAGATAGGACTCAGTATCAACCCGTAAGGTGGGGTCGATACCGACCCCTAACTTAGGTGAATTAGTTGTTGCCTTGGTTTGGGTTGTTTTGGCTTTGGCCTTGTGATCCTGTCTGTACATGGTTTCTAGATTCCTGGGCCATCTCTCGGGGCTTCTTGCCTCGGTAACTCTGAGCTTGATCCATCCAATCTATCCGAACATTACCTGGTTAAAAGGCTGGAAAACAATATATATATATATATATATATATATATGTTGATTACTAGGGTAATCATATAATCATCAAGGGAAGTGTTTGTGGTTTTACAAATAAATGTATTTAAATATATAATTAATTTCTTTTCTTTTAACTATAAAGTATAAAATAGTTGGAGTAGTAAGGATGAAAGGAGTTAGTCCAACCAATAGCACTTGTATTTATGATTTTGGATGGTTTTGTATTGTATTGTGGTGCTTGGTTTGATATTGTGTAATTGAGTTTTGATTTTATTCTGATTAGAGTGCACAACGGAAAATCTATTTATTAGTTTCCACCGATGTTGAGTTGGATTTTGAAATTTGTGTGCATTTTACCAAGTTGTGAAGTGAATTTCAATACCGACTTATATTACTATAAATGAGTATGAATGGTGTTTATTTGATATCATAAAAATGTTTATTGAAATGGTTTATTGTAAAGTATATTTATATATATGACAGTAATTAAAGGAAATTTTGAAATGTTTTAAAGTTGTGGATTGTTGATAGAAGTAAATATTTATAACATAAACATATATTGATTATTATTATTATCAAATGATTTTGGAAGTCAAGCGAATGTTTTAGTTGATATCTTTTAGAAAGTATATATTATAAGTATAGTATTAAATGAAGATTTGAAAATAAATTAGTAAAAGTTTCATTAAAAATAATGTAATAAACGATTTGTGGAAGTAATACTTGTGGATATTTTGGAAATAAAATTGTGTTAACTTGTCTGTTGAGTGTGTTAAGGATTTTGGTCGATGCGAGTGCACACGTATTCGATAGATATTCTTAAACACTTGAACGAGACATTTGAACAAATTTTTTTTAATAAATGTAAATATTTCGAGTAAAATTAAAGTATCTGAAGAAGTGTGGGATATTTAAAAGAATAGTTTATAAAGAGTTGGTTGTTTTGGTAAAAGTGATATTTGAAATTTATATTTTTAAAGGATATTTTGTAAGTCAGTATGTATTTTTAGTGATGGTTGCAACTATTAGATATTAATGCACAGCTCTGATCACTGGCGAGGCAGTACTGATTTTGTGGTTAATATTGGAGCCAATTGATATTAGTAATCACTATATTAAATGGTGACACAACATCATTCTATTTATAGTATTTAAGGATTTATGGATATAAGTGTATATATTTGATTACTTTTTGGATATAATTTAAAATTTTAAAACGAACAATTTCTTTACAGTTATAATACTAAATAATTTAGAGATAAATATTTGATTTGGTTTTTGCTTTGAAATTTAATGAGGCATGGGTTTTGGTATTTTACTTATGATGGATTAAATCTTTTTTGATAATAAAATATTTTGGAAAGTATATAAGGTTTTGAAATGAAATGAATTGTCTAATTGGGAATTAGTTTGGTGTGAGATATAGAACTAATTTTTAAATGTTAAATTTTGAGAATAATTTTTAACTTTTGCCCCATAAATCAATCTAAGAGTATCAAATATTTGTATAAATTTATGGAAAAAAGTTTGCAAAATAGTGTTTGAAAATGACTTTGCTTATAATAAGATGTTAAAATTTAAACAATATATATTGAGGAATATTTCAATAAATAGAGAAAGAGGATTTTAGTAGAAATTTGGTTGGTAAAATTTTGGTTTTTGCTAAAATCATTTAAAGTATTTGATGGAGGATTTGAATTTGAATTATAATTGAATTAAATAAAATGAAATCTTGGAATTTTTTTATTATTTATTGTTTTAAAAGGGGAATTTTTTAAATAAAATATTTTGTAAATTTGAAAAGAAATTTTTACTTTTGATAAATGTTTGATATTTAAAAATGAAAGTTAAAGGAGATTATTAAGTTTAGTATAATTGGTTTGTTATAGATTCTTCCTTATGGGAAATTACGACGATGCAATTTTGTTAAGGGGGGAGTCTGTAACAACCCTATTATTAAGTAATAATTAATTGTAGTTAATAATAGTAATTCAGTGAATTTGTAAATTTAATTTTTAAATTATTTAAGTAAAAGGATTTTGATTATGAAAACAATGTTTTATAAAAAGTGATATAAATGGAATATATCATTGGTTGGGGAAAAGAAGTGATTTTGAAATATAGTTTGTTTTTTAAAATTAAATAGAAATTTAATTTTGAATATGAAAAGGAAATTGAAAATTGAAAATATATTTATATTTACTAATTATTTTATATTTGTTAGCCCAAGCCCAACTATATTTCCAGAATTTCCTCCTTTCCACTAAACACTTATGCATATTGACTCCCCTTTCATTTTCTTACTTCTTGAAGCAAATAAAACAAACCATCCTCACTTTGAAAATTAACACTAAATCAAATAAATTGCCTAAATTCACTAAACTTGATTATGTGCATCCTTATACTTGTGAGCATTTATAGTGTGAAGTAAATTAGGGTGTTGTGCATGCGGTTTGAGAGTGGAAGAGGGAGATGCAGCAATGTTTACAGGTGAGTGTTACCCACGAAATCTATGTTATATCAAGTTGTTTCTATATATATTGAAGTGCTTGGAGTATTCTTATGTTCATCTATTATGTGTGCATCGAATTGTAGCAATTAAGATTGATGATTGGATTAAATCGCTGAAAATCGATCATCAGGCGATCGATTTATCGATTTTGCTAAGATATAAGGCTCGGACCAGTCGTCCTTTTAGGGCCACAGGTCGACCATATGCGGTCGACCGGTGAAGGTCACCGCTCGACCTGCTACTTTGTGATTTTGCATGTGCGGCTTTGTGTGGGTGTAGTTGTGTGAGTGCGCCTGTATTTTTCGACCTGTGCATGAGTGCATAAGTGCGTAAGTATGTGTGCAGCATGTATATGTGTGCATACTTCCATAAATCTTAATTAAGATATATATTTTTGTTTTTATTTAAATAAATTATAATAATCGTACTTAAACTTAAGCTCTTGTATATATTTAAATATAATACATGAATATAAAATATTTTAAAGTTTAATTAACTAATAAAGAAAATTTGATAGTATTATTTAAATGGAAAACAAGATTATGAAATGTTTCTTAAATTAATATCCTACAATTATCAAAGTATATTATATGAAATTTTAATGTGTAATTCAAGTTTTTAAAATATTTAATTGAATATATATATATATATATATTGATTTGGATGTTATAATTATTTAAAAATACCAGTTATGGAGTAATTCTTATTTGTAGTACTAGCTTTATAAATTATTGTTGAGTTATTAAAAGATAGGAATGAGTCTTCTAATGTAATTGGTGTATATTAAATTACTATTTAATTTTATAAAATAATAAGAAATTCGTTGTTTATCGTACAAAATATATTATATTTGAGTTTAATTAGTTAACTATTTAATTCTATAGTATATATATGTTATCCATTCCTAAAGATTTACTTTCCTATATAAAATTTAGTTTTGTAAATTATTATATGTAATATTATTAGGAATTGATTTAATTGTTTGATATGTATACTTACTAGATAATCTATTTTTATTGTACTCCTGATCATTCTTTTCCTGTATATTGAATTGAATTATATGAGTGATTTACCGCTGAGACGGTTTGATTAGTGTCTAAATATGATATGGTGATGACATCCTTCTGTGTGATTTTGTGACATTTAATTATTTGTGATGAGAAATCTAAAAAAATAGAGTTATAATAACATTTAGGATGGGGCATTCGGTAATATTTATTTGGTTAATCTTTGGACTCGTTATATAGAATATTGTGTAGTTTGAGTGTAGTTTATAAACACTGAATAAACATTTGAGTATCACGTTGTGGTGTTATGATTTTTATTCGATTATTCATTATAAGTAGATGACACTCACGTGATGGGCATATAGTGTAGTGTGAGGTGATACGTCGCGAGTATTGCTCTATGCCTAACGTTGACCAAGACTCCATGTCTATATGTATTGGTTCTATATGCCATTATAATGTTGTACTCCCATTATGTTTCTTGGAGAGTACTAGATGGCTAGAATCTACCCTAACGGCCTAATCGTGGGGTCGCACCCCAAACCAGTGACACTATATTATATAGCTTTGTGCTACTCCTATGCGCGCGTTTGCCCATATGTCACCTAGGCCAGCAATCTGTTACTTATAGGGGCAAGAGTAGCATCGTGACTTAAGAGTCCTCACATTCACGAGCACATTGATGGATACATGTCATGATGACTGTTGAGGTAACTAAGACTATAGAGACTCCATGTCTTTGGAGTTTGCTTAGTGCTATCAGTCTCCTTTGTGTACTAACAGAGTAGTAAATTAGCATATACTATCGATGCACCTCAATTGAGTATAGTTATGGGTTTGATGACCCATATAGTGTTACATATATGGCTCTACTTGGGACTACATGTCTATCATACAGTCATATCCCATCACGATACTTTCAAATAGTTTATATTTAAGGAAAAGAGATTATACCTGTGATATATGTCAAGTGTATAGTAGATTCTCAATATATTTATAGGCAGCCTATCGTATCCTATTTTACATATATTGATGATGATTTTTTATCGAGATTGAGAGACAAATTTGGGTAATGCTTCGTGCTAGCCCGATTATACTTGGTGATATCTCATTTAGTGATATTTCTTGATTTGATGATGTTTTCTGGATATGTATGATTCACCAATTTATGTTGATTCTATGGTTTCTGATTTAATGTGTTTCCATATGGGTGATGACATCTTTTGATATCAGAGCTGGTTGCTTTGTATGGTTTTGAGTTATTCATGTGATGTGATGCTTTGATAGTTATCTATGACATTATAACCGTATTTCATGCACACGTTTCCACAGTTATATATATTGACATGTTATCTGATGATTAAAGTATCTCTGGTGGTGGTATCATATTTCTATTCATTATTTGCACTATGTTACCCTTATTATGTATTCTTGATTAGACATAGTTTGAACCGTGTGTCATTCATGTAGTACTTGAGTCAGTCCGAAATATTTCAGGTACAGGGACGATCATGACCCATGATGTGCACGTAAATGTGCATATATTTACATCCATATTTTATCTCTTTTTATTTAAATAAACATCATATTTGGGCATTTTAACATGTTAAAACCAAAATTCAATTATTTTCAAACCATCATATTTTCATCTTCATTCAGGGCAAAATGGTCATTTTTTGTGCATGTGTCATTTGAGAATTTTTACTTGGACAATTTTTATGATTTTTATCGGATATTTTGATGCATAGGGAAGAGGGATTCATGATGATATATGCATGCACAAGGAAATACAAAGGAATGAAGATGAAATAATTCAAGTTCAAGATCATGGAGGACCCCACCCACTTACCTAAATGTACAATTAGAAGCTAATGGACAACTAAGTGGAAGTTAAAGCTTCATGCACTTTTAATGAGGGATTAATTAGTGGCTAATGGTTACTTGGTGGTCACACTTCCTAAAGGGCATTTTGGGAAGCACCCTAAAAATGGAATTAGAGTTTTATGCATGTTTAAATAGCCCTCTTGTGTACATGTAAAGATCTTCTACTCTTTCACATTAGTTAGGAAATTAAAAGAGCAAGTTGTAATGACAATATTACATGAAATAAAAATGGATTCCAAGCCTCTTTCTTCTCTCTTTTCTACATGCTTTTCTTTGTTTTATTGTTAATGTTTATTTCTATGCTCTCTTTCTTTTAATGTTCATAGCTTAGATTTACATTTATGCAAGTAGTGTAGCTTTAATTTTTATGCAAATAGTTAGTAGTTAATCTCTCTTTTTTCCTTTGCTTAGTTTTAATTTCTTTGCTTTTTAATGTTGAAATTTACAGTTGTTGATTTGATAACACAAATGAGTAGCTAAAACCCTTCAATTTAGAGGTAATGAAGCTCTCGAAATTTATGTAATTTCAACATATTTATAATTTATGATCCCTTTTTCTATGCTTCATGAAAGTGAATATCGATGTAAGTTTATACAAGTGGGTTTGATAGCTTATATTGCTTATGCAAGTGAGCTATTCTTATTCAACATAAACACAATTTACATCATCATTTGCTAACTAATTTTTGATTTTGAAATGAAAGTAAAAATGAATTTTGATGATTTATATTACTAGTTACAATAGTAAATAGATCATACTTAAAATAGCTTTTGCTTTGGCTTCATTTTCATGAGAATTTCTAAGTGGTATAGTTGTTGTATTATAGTTTGATGGTTTGAGTTATGTTAATTAATAACATAAACAAACAATACTTATGATAAATACAACAATTAGTTCACTTAATATCAAAGCTAGAGATCATAAATTATTGTTGTTGATTTACAAAAATAAGAAAGTGGAATTATCCCTAAATTGTTCTCTAGTTCAATAGTTTTTTAAATCACATTTCAATTCTAGCTTTAGCTTCTTTTTTGTAGTTAACAATTTATCTTCCATTTGGTCTAATTTGATTGAATAAAATTTTAAACTCTCACAATTCCCTGCGGATCGACCCGTACTCGCCACGTACTAACATTTGTACGTCGTGCGCTTGCGGTTATTTTAGTTTGAAATTTTTCGGCAAATTTCTAAACCGATAGAAATTTTGTCGATTAACAACCCACATGTATTTTATTAGGCTTAGAGGAGTCTTACAATAGGATTGTTATACGATATTTGTATAACATTGATTCACTATATATATATATATATGTTTGACATTAAGTTGTATATTGATTTTTTATCACATTATAGTGAGATAGACATCATTTGAGATGTTTTGTATTTATACTGACCTTTATGTTATGTACTATATCATCGTTGTGATTAACTCCGTGTTCTCTATTATTCACTGTGTAGTGTGTATTGTTATGTCCTAGAGTCACCCGAGTTTATTTCTTTGTACTGATACTGTGTACGTATATGTGAAATATTCATCTGATGTTTTAATACGCACCAGTTTTAGTCCAAGGGAATATTCACGTGTGTGTACCCCAAATAGCCTCATTCTCCGTATTATCTGACATTATTACTCTGCAATAATCCAGGATAGTATGGGTATAAAGGTGGGGGTGTTTCACCTTTTTCTTGAATTCCAAGTTAAAGTCATCATCCATTTCATCAGTGTTGGGAGTCTTCAGCACTTCAAGGAATGATCCCTAACAACTGCGCATCTACGGAGCTTGCCAATTTGGTTAATGAGTCTGCATTTGTATTCTCCTCTCTAGGATGCACATTATCAAGTTATGCTCAATATCGTCCAATACATCCAACACGTTTAACAGGTTAGGAGCAAGCTATGCGTCCTTGTCCTGAAAATCCTTTTTTACTTGGAACATCACCAATTGAGATTCACTAAAGATATGTTCTGTCCGCACTCTAACTCCTTTTCTATCCCCAGTCCCGCAATCAACGCTTCGTATTTTTCTTTAGTATTTGTAGCATGGACCTCAAGCTTCAGTGTGTTCATTAGTTGCTCCGTTTGCATATAACTTCCATTTTAAAGTTTTTGACAATCTTCTATTCTATTTCATTAGCCCGAACAGTAAATTCAGCAATGAAATTTTCTAGTGCCTATATAAGAATTAACTTCCTAACATGATATGTTGTAATGCCTATATTTTACGTATAGAAGGATATAAAATATTATTATTTAATTTGTTTGAGGTCGTATGACTCTAAAACTTTAGGAGATGACTATTAGGTAATTTCCACCTTTATAATTTTTATCGAAAAGTTTGGACCAAAAAATTTGTAAAGCCTATAACTTTTGACTGGAGTTGAATTAGGGTCTGAAATCACTTCCATTTGATCGGACTTGTGGTTTCTCTTTCTGTAGAGTAGCCATAATAGGAAAACAGACTTACCTTTTAAGAGAGATATCCGTTTTGTGTTTTGTTTGCTGCTGGACAGATTAGTGGGTAATTAAACGAAGACCATACTTAGGCCCACTAACTAATTTCAAGAATTATTTCTAATTAGGGGTGATGGTACAGATTTGGATCATTTCCCACTTCCCAAAACAATTCTAAACCTACATTAACCGTAATTTCATCAAAAAAACTCACCTTTTTCTTACTAATCTTGGCATAATCCGTCATTAGAAGGGTAGTTAGTGAAGGGGATTATTGATCTATCATTTGTTTGCTTAGAATTTGTGTTCCTGGATGTCCACTTTAGATTTGAGCATATAAATTTGTATTTTGGATATCAATTGATTGATTATTGATCTCCAACTATTCTGTCCTTGTCCATATAGATAAAAATTATGTTTCTGATATGATTTCCATGTTAAAATGATTTTTAATTTTAATTTAACCTTTAAACATGTTTATGCCGAATTAAAAAAGATGGAAATGGATTTCATATGGTTTTGTAACCCCTTTTGATCACATTATCACTTTAATGTAAAATTAGATCTAGGTTAAATCTTGTATGCTTATCATGTTTGGATTGATTGTTTAAGTTTAATGAATGTATATGAATGATGGCTACTATTGTATGTTTTTCTGTATGTGATTTGCAAGTGATTGGAGGATAGTTACGAACCGATCGTCGATTTGGTTAAAATGAAGTAAAAATTTCTCAAAATGGGATGAAACTTAGGGGAGGGGCTCTATATGAGGGGAGGAGCCTGCACTTCAGGTCGCAAGTCAGTTGGTGTTGATTTGGATGTTCAACTACATGTTGGTGCCGAGTAGAATACTAGTTAGAGGAAAGGGATAAGTTTAAGCCGGTAGGAAGCTACTTCGGGACAAAAACTAGAAGACTTAGCAGAAAGCTTCGAGTAAGGCGAGAATAGAGCTTTTGGAGTTCAAGACTTCGAAAATTGGCCAAGTACACAACTTGATACCGTCTCTTTTGATCGATACCGGCCTTTTTTTTGGCTACTGGAGTAGGCCAGGGTACTTTACGACTTGAGGAATGGAAGAATGGGGTTCCATGTAGGAAAAAAGGGAATCGATTGGGGGAGAGAAGTACTTGACAACCTTTTGGCTAATTAATTCATATCGGTATCAAGCTTTACAGGTCAGTACCAAAATGTATTGGTGAGCCCAATGATTGTCAAACTTTCAAAGGGTGAAGTACGTGTCCTATAGGTCGTGTTGAAGGATTTATTCGTTCATTTGAAATTTGGTTGTGAAGTAGTGGTACGATGAAGGATGATGGCTTTGGGACTTCGATGATGGTAACTCGATGGTGATAGAGTTATGTTCCGATGATGATGACTCGATTGTGAATGGAGTCATGAGGATGATTAACCACATGGGCGGGGGTCTAGAAAGGATGACCCATGGATAGAATGTTGAATGGTTCTATCATGGAAATAAATGAATGTCGAATAGTTCCTTGAGGATTAATGAAAACTAGATGGAGTGAGGAAAGAGGCTCAGATACACGTGCTAAGGGATATTTGATACTCAGAGTATATTCTTATGTACTCGTAAGCAGCGGTATTGTGAGGATGCTCATTGGGTACTTGGACTTGCTACCCTGGATCAGTGGAATGGATCTGTATACCCTAGATCGATGGAATGGATCTAGTATCAGCTTCAGGTTGTGGACAAGTATACTAAAAATCGGGATTTTTTGGTTAATCCCTAGCAATGGAATAGTCATACGAGTTATCATATATGCTGAGCACATTGAGTGACGATGAGGATTATTTGATGGATGTCATGTTTGTTATGGTTGCTTTAATAGTAGTCTGTCAATTTAGAGATGTCATGGGATGTAAGTATTGTGGATATGGATACCTAGACACCCGACATTGTATGTAGGATGTAGTACACTTTTTATTTTGTTTGTAGAGTAGCATATTATCGATGTTTGCTCTAAGTCTTTGGTTGTAGGGACATGTCAGGTTTGTAGAGGTTTTATGCTTTATTTATTATTATCTCGGGTACTCTTAAATGAGTAGACTAGACAGTAGGTCTAGGTGGTACATGGTGGCAGTGCAGATGACAAGAAAGATGGAGCTTTCTCATATTATATATGGAATACTTATGCTTATTCCCATGTGCGATACTATGGAGCCTAGGCAGTGTTCTTCTATAATATCTAGAGACGGTTTGAGTTTATTATCAGCTGTATAAACTCTAACATTATCTTGTATAACTTTGTGAATCTGTGTACTCTCATATGGTGGTTCATTTAGTTATTACCGTCTCACGTGTTTTATATCTGTTAACCCACCTTTTCCAATGTAGTATACAGGCGGATTTAACCCAACAAACTTCATGGTTATCGAGACCGATAAGTCCAGGATGATGATTGTGGGACCCAGAAATAAAGTAGAGATAATAACATGAAGTCAAGATTGAATGGAATTGACAGATATGCTAGGCAGAATGTTCGAAGTATGGAATATGTTTCAACACATAGGAGCAAGTGCATTTCTATAGAAAACAATTAATAACTCAACAACCATAAGAGGGATCGAATAAACTCTACAAGCAGGAAGAGGGGACCCTAGGAAGTTTACCCTAGGGATCTCACCCCAAAACATGCAACATGATGGGATCGGTGCGGATCCCTCCATAGGGATCGGTACTCTTCCCTTATAGGGACCCACTGTATTCAATTCTAGTAGTGATTGGTCAATATATCAACATCTACACATCCAATTGACATGAAACTTAGAGGACAAGCTAATTACAACATGTGGAACACCCCATAGGAATCACATATCATTTGGAGAAAGTTGGAGGGATCGGTGCCTATCCCTCCATAGGGATCGGTTATAATCAGCCTTCACAACATATTGCAACAAAGATTGATCAATAACTCGAGTTCTACTAATCCAATTGGCATGAAACTTGGAAGCTAAGCATAATACAACATGGAGAAGCTCCCCTAGGGATCGTATGACATTTAGAAGAGATTGAAGGGATTGGTACCTATCCCTCTAGAGGAATCGGCATAGAGCATAATTCAAGTAACACCACTTCACGGAAAATGAGATATCTCATAAACCGTACGTCAGAATTGCACGAAATTCAGAGAGCGGGTAGCTAACATTATGGGACACCGCTCACAGGGATTGTAGCCCATTTGAAAATACTTATAGGGATCGATATCGATCCTTATTCTGGGTCCCAATGGGCTTGGAACTTTTTTCAGTGGCCTCGTCTTGGTTTCCTGAACCTTTTGTCAAATTTCAGCCCGATTGATGCACGTCTTCCTTTATAAATACAGCTGGCATGATGTTAGAAAAAGGATATTCTTTCTACTTCTCTTTATCTTTAACCTAGGATACACTCTGCCAATTTTGTTCTTGATTTCGGATTGTAACTGTAAACAAACGTCAGTATAATAAAAAGGATTATTTGGGAGTGGACGTAGGCCGGAGTTAGCCGAACCACTATAATTCTTGTCTCTTTTTACTTGCTTTCTTATTGTTTTAATTTTGTTCTTTATTTATTTTTCTTCATATTTCTGCGATTGGATTGGATATTTGTACTTTTACATAAGTGAGTGTTGGTGGCAAATTTGACGCCAACATTTTGGTGCTCTTATTGAGAGAGCTAGCCCCCGCGGATTTGGAGTTCAGATTTGGAATCAATTAGAGAGCTTGGATTTTGAGCAATGGTGAGACAAGCATCAAATAGGAGCCACCATGAAAAGAGTCATGAGGCTTCCTCAGGAGCTGAAGCTAATCAAACATCTATCTACATCACCAAAGATGAAATGGGAACAATGATGGAACCTATGCAAGAATGGATACTAAAAAGACAAGAGGAAATAATGCAGAATCTACTCTGACAGATCAAACATGCTAGAGCCATAGGAGTTGCTGGAATGCAAAACCAAGGAGTTGGAATGATAGGGACTACTAGAGCTATGGATCAAGGAGTTGAGGCGGCAAGATTTACCGGAAATCAGAAATGGGAGCATGGAGATAGAGCTATTGGACAAAGGAGTGGAACAGACTAACCGGGGGTAGTCCCCGGCCATCTTAGAGGGATCGGCACCAGAGGGATCAAAGACATGTGGGCATGCCCTAGGTCTGGTCGATCGTGATGTTGGAGGATCTGCGGTAAATCCCAAGGAGTTTGGTGAGAATTGGAATTTGGATGCTCGTCCCGAGGAATACGTTCCAGAATTCCCTCATAGACTCGAGGGGCAGCTTGGACATAATGATAGGAGACTACCACTGGAAGACAATGATAGGTTTGCAAAGATGATCAAGCGAGCTATGCATGAAGGATTAGTGAACAAGGATCTGGAGGATGTAAATAGAAGTCCATTCGCTCCTAATATCAGGAATGCTAGGAATACACTAGAATCCAAACTACCAACACTGGAAACTTATGACGGAAAGTTGGATCCAACTATGCATATGATGAGGTATGTACAGCACATGGAAGTACTGGAGGCTTCGGAAGAAGTCCTGGCAAGATGCTTCCCCATGTACATAACGAATGTAGCTGCACTATGGTTCAGACAGCTGGTGAGCAGTTCTATTAGCAATGGACGAAATTGGTCGAAAGGTTTATGAAGCTGTTTCGGGCTCACATTACGAGACCCAAGAATGTGATGACATTAACACCAGTAAAGCAGTGGGCAGGAAAATCACTCAAGAATTTTTTAGCTAGGTTCAATGCGGCAGTTATTTCGGTGGATTGACCAGATCCATTGATGGTTTTGATGGCAGCAGTGTCAGGAGTTGCAGATAAGTCAGATTTTAAGATATCACTGATACAGAATCCATTGATGGATGTCGGGGAATTCTACCATGGAGCAGAGAGGTTTCTATGACAAGAAGATGCGAAAGCTGATAAAGAGGCAGTGGAAGTTAATACAGTATGTGTGGAGAATCGCCCGGGGGAAGCTTAGGAACGGACAAGAGTAAATGAAACATGGATAATAGCTTCGATGGATCGAAGCGACAAAAGGGGGAACCCAAATTCTCTTCTTACTCGGAATTGAATGAAACCCTAGAACATGTATATCTGGATACTCGAGGGCGCCTTCCATATTGGAGGCCGGTAAGGAGGGAACCCTTCGAATGTAAACGGACATTAGGAAAGCGCTTCCTATTCCATGAGCTAGATAGGCACAATAAAAATGACCGCAGACATTTAAAGGATACCATTGAGGAACACGTGAGGAATGGTCAGTTACAACAATACGTAAGTACTCGACCTGCAGTAGTGAAACAGGAGCAGCCATCGTCCACCTCGAATGAAAATGGCATTGGATCAAGGCATCATCATCAACTTGTCATCAATTGATCGGGATGGCATGTAATAAGTAACAAACTCCGCAGTAGGATGGCTAAGTCACTTACACATGTATGGGATCGAGGACGGTCCCTAGGCATGCTCTGAGATGATGATAAACCGTAGTGCTCGGGTTTGTAAAATTAGTTTTTCTTTTTCTTATTTTTTCTTCTTGTTTGCTTCAACCTCTGGTTTATTGAATGTACAGAATCTTATTTTGTATTTTGGAAAATGGACTTGGGAATATTTAAATTTGGATCAATGTAATATATAACACAGGTCGTCAGGTATGGACTATGCCTGGCAAAGGGTAGGTCGCTTCACTCGAACGCGATGGATCGGCCTACTCAGTTCTTCGATTATGGATTTTGCTTGGTAAGGATCCGGAGAGATCAAGGTCGTCAGGTGTGGACTATACCTGACAAGTGGTAGGTCGCTTCGCTATAACATGATGGATCGGCCTACTCTGGTCGTCGAGTATAGATTGTGCTCCGCAAGTATCCGGAGAGATTAAGGTCGTCGGGTATGGACTATACCTGGCAAGGGGTAGGTCGCTTCGCTCGAACGCGATGGATCGGCTTACTTAGGTCGTCGAATATGGATTATGTTCGGCAAGGATCCAGTGATATAGAGGCTTTGGATTTGGCAAATGATCTTGTAAGATCACAGATTTGGCTATTGGCTTTGGATAGATATGGATTCGGCTAAGGATTTGGAATGTATTCGGAATTGGATATCGACTCAGAACAGTCATGGATTTCACTAATGATCCGGAGAGATCGTGGATTTGGATTGGCAACAGATTGAATTTTGGATTGGAAAATACGGCTATCAGTGGATCATGGATTTCGGTTTTGGATTTACGGAAATTCAAAACATACCTTCTTATCGCAAGGCATGTTTTGGGGGCAAAGTGTTAACCTACCTTTTGCCTAGGCCTTATACAAGCGGATTTAACCCAACAAATTTCACGATCATCGAGGCCGATGGGTCCAGAGTGATGATTGTGGGACCTAGAAATCAAGTATAGATAATAACATGAAGTCGAGACTGAATGGAATTGATAGATATGTAAGGCAAATTGTTCGAAGTATGGAATATGGTTCAACACATAGGAGTAAGTGCAATTCGATAGAAAACAATTAATAACTCAACAACCACAAGAGGGATCGAAGTGAAACTCTATGAGCAGGAAGAGGGGACCCTAGGAAGTTCACCTTAGGGATCGCACCCCAAAATATGCAACCTGAAGGGATCAGTACCGATCCCTTCATAGGGATCGGTACTCTTCCCTTATAGGGATCCACTATATTCAATTCTAGCAGTGATTGGTGAATATCTCAACATCTACACATCCAATTGACATGAAACTTGGAAGGCAAGCTAATTACAACATGGAGAACACCCTATAAGGATCACATATCAGTTAGAGAATGTTGGAGGGATCAGCACCTATCCCTCTATAGGGATCAGCTATAAGCAGCCTTCACAACATATTGCAACAAAGATTGATCAATAACTCGAGTTCTACTAATCCAATTGGCGTGAAACTTGGAGGCTAAATATAATACAACATGGAGAAGCTTCTCTAGGGATCGCATGGCATTTGGAAGAGATTGGAGGGATCAGTACCTATCCCTCTAGAGGGATCGGCAGAAATCAGAATTCAAGCAATACTACTTCACGGAAATGCGATATCTCACAAACCGTACGTCGAAATTGCACAAAATTTGGGGAGCGGGTAGCTAACATCATGGGGGAACCACTCATAGGGATCGCAGCCCATTCGGACACACTAATACGGATCGGTACTGATCCCTATTGTGGGCCCCAATAGGCTTGGAAATTTTCGGGTGGCCTTGTCTTGGTTTCTTGAACCTTCTGTCAAAATTTCAGCCTGATCCGTGCACGTCTTCCCTTATAAATACAGCAAGCATAGCTTCAAAAAAGGGATCTTCTTTCTGCTTCTTTTTATCTTCAATCTAGACTACACTCTGCCAATTGTATTCTTGATTTCGGATTGTAACGGTAAACAAACTTCAATATAGTAAAAAAGATTATTTGGGAGTGGATGTAGGCCGGAGTTAGCAGAACCACTATAATTCTTGTCTCTTTTTACTTGCTTTCTGATTGTTTTGATTTTTTTCTTCATTTATTTCTCTTTATATTTTTTTGGTTGGATTGGATATTGGTACTTTTACATAAGTGGGTGTTGGTGGCCAATTTTGATGCCAACAATAAACATGATGCTTATTATTATATTTTTTGATGCATTGTGAGATATACAATAGATTCTGACTGTTTCTCTTCTTTTTGCACTTGATAATCGTCCTACATTGGCTGGGCACCACAACAACGCAGTCTTTAGGTATATTGGGTGCTGGAGATGTAGCGCGGCCATCACATTTGATATCAAAGCTTAAATTATGCGATTAACCTGAGTTGATACAGTGATCCAGTAGAGATAGGGAATAATTTATCACCCTAGACGGAATCGAGAGTGCATATATATATATACGAGAGAGAGCGTAGTTGTTATATTTTTTGGGTTTTCAAAACTATATGGTAGTATATGGTACATAAGTCGCATGCACACACAAGTACCCTTGATGTAGCTTTCTTTATGAGAGACTGATCATTCTTGTTACAAATCAAGAATGAGCCGGTGTACAAGAAACGTTGCGAGGAACTTCATCTTTGTAGTCAAGGGAGGAGCAGCTCTAGGGTTGCAAACCCTAGCTTGAAAGCAATGTTCAACGTAATAATGGAGAACATGCAGCAAAAAACCCAAGCGGTTGCTCCTAATATTGTCGTAGATGGTTGTGCTCAAGTGCAGGTGCCTAGGGTCAATTTCATGAAGCTAGACAAGGATTTTGATAATCTTGGTGGCAAACCATTCCAAAGAACGAAATCGGCAATGGAAGTGTATTATTGGTTGGACAACCGCGAGAGGATTTTGATGAATTGGAGTTGGATGACACGTTGCAGAGGGGTTGGCTTCTCAATAGCTCCAAGGTAAAGCTATGAACTGGTGGAACACTATTAAGGTTGCCACACCCGAGGACAACTTTTCTTTGGACCACTTCAAAACTAGGTTTGAGGAGAAGTTCATGCTGGTTACTCAGAAATCGATGTTGTTTAGGAAATTTGCAGACCTGAAGCATGGTGATATGTTTACCTCCAAGTACATGGCTGAGGTCGATGCCTTGTTGAAAAATGAGATGTCTTTCATCTATACTTCACTGAATAAGAATGAGAAGCTTATTATGTGATTAGAATACTGCTTGAAGGAGAAGCTGGTAGGGCACATTAATGAACCGTTTGAGAAAGTAGTTGAGAAAGCTCTTCGACTTGAGAGCCTGTACCCTAAGCCCAAGTCTGCTATTGTTAAGGAAGAGCCAAAACCATAGCAAGGGCATGCAAGAAGAAATGGAATGGTAAAAATAGTTTCAAGGGAAGAATGCTGAGATGAAAGCAAAGTGGGATCTTGTCTGCCATGGTTGTGGAGAGAAGGGCCACTATATTAGGGATTGCTAGGCTGATGGAAAGAAGATGTATCATGCCTAATTTTAATGAATATTATATAAATATTTTATTAAGGGATAATTAAATGGGAAGTTGGAAATGTGGAATTTTTTATATTAATTAATTTGATTTGGCCTTAATAAATATAACAAAGAAAATGGCTTAAAGCAATAAGATTTAATAACATAAGTACAGAAGGGTATAAGAGGAAGAGCATATATTATACTATACTCTTCCATCTCCCTTATTAATTTTCATTTCATTTACAGAACCAAAACAAAGAGAACATGGCCAGCCACCATTATCAACTAAGAAGTAGAAAATTTAAAGAGGAAGAAGGAAGCTAAGGCAAATTCCATCATTTCAACAAGATTAGAAGGTGAACAATATTTCCGTCTCGTTTTGCTAAATGTGTTAGATTCGGATTGGAATGAAAATCAAAATTTTTGACTATTAAATTTCATAACTATGGATTGAATAATCATGTATGTGGGTTTATAGATTTTATTTAAGAATTTGAGAAATTTCCCTAAAGGGTTTTTGTAACATCCCCTATCTTGAGGACTAAAGCTAAGCGCTACAGATGTTGCAGTCATCTATAATATTAACTTCCGGTGACAAAATACGGTAATGTTAATGGTATCCATAATATAAGAAGCACATGAATATGAAACAAAATCACAGATTTCAAAAAACAACTTTTCTGATTACATTTCACAAAATCATGTTTCATATCAAATTACATAATCTCAAACGTTTCCCAGGCATTTCTCAAATATAATTATTACAAAATACGCGAAGAGCGGCATATGAAGATGCCCCCTTGGATGATCAGAGTACTAAATAGACAAAAACTGTCCTAATACATCACAGCGGAATTAAAAACATAACAACTCCTAAATAGCTAAAATCAGCCTCATGCTCATCTCCGGAAGCTTTATTCATCCACTTACTAAAACCTGTAAAACTCAACTCTCAACCTAGTCAAAAAAATTTTGAGCGCCCGAGAGTTTAAGGGGAAAAACATAAACTTCGAGTCAAACATAAAGCCTGGTGTGAATAATACTATACATCTCGGTTATCTGATATTAAGTGAGACCATGTGGCTTAGCGGAATGGGTTTCCCCTCACTAATATCCTTTTAAAAACTTATGTTTTTCAAATCAAAATCCTGCAACCAAACTGGTTAAAGCAATAATAGCAACATAATGTATGCATACAAATCAGGTAATAAATGGACTGTTTGTCCAAACACTATAGTTTTGTTTGGCTAACTACTAACCTTTGGCTGACTCGGGCCTACCAAACAAGTTAAACAAATAACCTTACTTCAGTTAGATACTCTTCTGGACGGTCTGTCTCTAACTTACTTCTCCCAGGGTTAGTTGATCCTAATGGTTTTGCGGGCTCACCAATAACCTATTTTTACTCTGTATATTCCTTTCAGTGTGTAACATCATTTTAGTCTTACCTGTGACAAAGCTCTACACACTAGAATTTTGGACTTATATTAGCTAGGGGCTACGAGCTAAAGTATAGGGCGCGACCTCATACCAGTCCATCTGGTATTCTAATATCTGAGTCATTTACTTAGGGTCAGCTATCCTATCAAATTTTCCTTGTAAACATTTCTTTCAAATTGATTTAACCCTTTAAATCATACTTAAACATGGAATATACATTCTATGCTTTACTCAAATCACTTTGCCATGTTATATATAATTTACACAAAACATTGTTGATGAAAACATTTGAAACCTTTGTTTAAAACTTTTAAACAACCCATTTGAAACCATTGAAAGTACTCCTTTCAAAACATATTAACCTGTATACTTTGAAACATTAGGCCGAAAGGCCAAAACATATCTTTCGAAACCTTTATAACAACCTTTTGAAATCATTGAATGTACCCCTTCGAAACCTTTATAAGCCTTAGACATCCTCTTTTCAACACCCTTTAATTCTTGCCTTTCGAAAGAAATTGAAAACCTTCCATTTAAAATACTTTAAGTACCTTTCGAAACCATTAGGGAATCTCCCCTTTGAAACCTTAGTTTAAACCTTTCAAAAGCATTAAAGTCCTTTACTATAAATAAAACTTTCAAAAGCATAGGGTTCAAGTGATAACGTGTGGAAACACCTTTCGAAACCCTTTAAAACATTCCTTTCGAAACCTTTGGGTTTAACCTTCAAAATCTAAAAAGGGTCTTAAAAGAACTAAGTCGAAAGCAACACTTTCGAAAGCAATTTGCTAAGTAAACAAGTGGATGGTGTCGAAACCTATCCCATCGAAAGCATTGGAGAAGCGGTTCTAATTTTAAAACAAAGGAATCCTTTCGAAAGCATTGGTCCGAAAGGTTGGATGTGGCAACTAGGGGTTTCGACCCCTTTGAAAGCTTCTTTATAAAACAAAGGCGTAACCTCTTTTGAAACCTTCCTTTAAACAATTGACTAAGTCAAAAGCTATCTTATTCGAAAGCAATCTTTTCGAAAGCAAAGTACGCGCGTTTCCTTTTAAAAGCAAAGCAAAGTTTTGACCCCTTTGGAACCCCTATTTCGACTCTATACCTTTCGCCTATCTCCAATCCACTATGTACCAATGCTTTTGATACCATGTGTATTAGTTTCGACTAGGATGAAGGAAGAAGTATGAAGTCGAAAGGTAGCCATCGAAAGTGGCGAAATAACAAAACCTTATAAAAACTGATTATTGACTTTAAAAAGTAATTTTTTTTTCAACTAACTTGCTTTGTTTGTCAACATATGATTGGTTGCTAATTTCTTTTCCAAAATCTTCTCTAAAAGTGCTGCCGAAATTCAAAATTAAACAATTAGAACATTTATAGATTGCCCCTTCTCCATTTATAAACATATAAAACATTTAAGTCTCATACCTTAAATAATTTTATATACTTATTAAAACACTTAGGAAAATTCTACAATAATTTCCATAAATCACTTTTAATATGTTTTCTGACACAAAGCCAATATAAAATAGCCGTAATTAATTTTAAACCCAATTAACCATTTTCTTTACTAGAAAATTCATAATAAATCCACATTAACTCGGAAAATTATGAAATTTGAAACCCATCTCTAAAATATTATTTCTGACCTTATTTCAAAATCGCAAGGCATTTGGATGTCATTTAGTTGGTTTTTCAAGTTAAACCTTATCATAAAATCTATATGAATAAGCATATATATCATCAATAAGCATATATATATATATATATATATATATATCCATTTAAACCATCAAACATGGAAAATCATTTGAAAACAATTTTAGATCTCAACTAAACTGACAACAATAAAAATATGAGAAGTAACCTATTATTCACCTATAGCTTGTGATTGAGGAGTTGAGATTTGAACTTGGTTTAAGTTGATTAAGCTTCCTTCTTTTGATTTTAGCTTCTCTTCTTCTTGCTTTCCCCTAATGGTGGTCGGCCTCTCTTATGTTTTGATTTTAGTTTGTGAACGTGTAAAATGATGTGGTATGAGGGTTTAGGGTATAAGGATATGACTTATTCCTACTTTGACCTTATATATTTCCCTTATCTATTTCATTTTAGTCCCCTTTTAGTTCATTGTTCATTAGGCACGGCTACCTTCTATTAACAAAAATATCAATCCCTTAACCATTTACATTATTTAATTAATTAATTAAATGTCCTGAATAATGTTAATTAAAATTAGGATTGTTACAGACTCCCCTCCTTAAAGAATTTCGTCCTCGAAATTACGATAAGGCACTCATCAAAATCAATCATAAAGGTAAAACATACCATACAACAAGCCAGGATAAGCGTCTCTAATCCTACTCTTAGTTTCCCAAGTATAGTCTCTCTCATCGTCGCTCCATTGGACCTTAACTAATTTGACTATCTTGTTCCTTAGCCTCTTCTCATCTCTCACGACTATATGAACTGGCTTTCTATCTCTAGTCAAATTTGGTTCCACTACTAAGTCCTCTAACATAGTTGGTGCTATAGTAGTCTCCGTACCTCGAATACACTCCTTATATGACATATGAGAAACATCGTGGACTCCTGCCAAACTGTTCGGTAACTCTACCCTATAAGCGAGTTTCCCGATCCTCTCTATAATAGGAAATGTCCAACGAATCTCGGTGCCAACTTTCTTGATTTTCCAAATCAAATTACACCTTTCATCGGTAATACCTTGACGAAAACATGATCTCCTACTGAGAATTCTAAGTCCTTTCATCTTCTATCATCATAACTCTTCTGCCTAGACCGAGCTTCCTTCATTCTAGCTCGAATCAACTCAATCTTCTCTGTAGCTGCTCTAACTAAATCCGGACCAAAGAACCAATCTATCTCCAGTCTCTAACCAACAAACTGGAGATTTGCATGGCCTTCCATACAAACCATCAAATGGTGCTATCCCTATACTAGCCTGATAACTGTTGTTATATGAAAATTCGACTAAGTGTAGATGGTCTTCCCATGGTCCCCCAAAATCTAGCACACAAGCTCGTAACAAGACTTCTAAGATCTTGTTAACTCTTTTCGTTTGCCCATCTGTCTACGGATGGTAAGCAGTACTCACCTTGAGCTTGGTACCTAAAGTATCCTGTAAACTCTTCCAGAACTCGCTAGTGAATAAGGAATCTCTATCACTTACTATACTACTAGGAATTCCATGAAGTCTAACTATATTCTTCATAAACAACTTAGCTAAAACATGTGCCGTCCTGGTTGACTTAATTGGAATGAAATGGGCACTCTTGGTTAACATGTCCACTATAACCCATATACTTTCATTTCCTCTATTTGATCTTGACAACCCGTCTATAAAATCCATTGAGATAGAATCCCATTTCCATACTGGAACATCTAAAGGCTGAAGTAACCCACTTGGTTTCTGATGTTCGGCTTTCACCTGTTGACAGTTCAGACACTGCTTTACCCATAAACCTACATCTCTCTTCATACCTTCCTAGGAGAAACTCTTTTTCATGTCCTGATACATCTTAGTTCCTCCTGGATGAATAGTGAACTTCAAACAGTGGCATTCTTCAAGAACTTCCTTCCTAATGCTTCCCACATTGGGAACACATATCCTTTCTTTCTTCCTCAACCACCCATTCTAGTCAAGACTAAAACCTTTCAAGCCATCGCTCTCTGTTCCATCCCTTAACTTTCTGATCCGTTCAACTAATAATGGATCCTCGTT